>CM034619.1:16281082-18681082 GCA_020080225.1 Gynochthodes officinalis
AACCACTTAAGGTTTACTAGCGGCGGCGTTTAGCTCGAGCCCTCGTCATCGGATACGTAAGGATCTTGGCCTTAATGGATCAAATGCTTTGCGGCGAGCTAGCTTGTGAGCTTCTTGAGTGTTGGCTTCTTGAGTCTCATCATTTCCTCTCTGCCACATCGAAAGGATTAGGTCCTCGAATCGAACTCATCACCCTCACATCCAAAAGGAAAGATCGATCCGCGTTGAATGTGGCACTAACTTGATATTCACCGGGCAAATCAACTTATAGGCATTGTCGTTGATCGTTCAACCACTTGAAATGGTCCGTCTCCTCTTGGATGAAGTTTAGTTCGCCGTTGAAAGGAAATAAACGCTCTTTTAACGCGCTATGTACCCAAACCCAATCCACGAGGCTCAAGATAACACGTTTCTACGACCTTTGTTGGCTTGGTGGCATATTGGTGTGTCACTTTTCTCGATCCTTGGCTGTATTTGTTCATGCAACTTTTTCACCGTATCGACGCGGCCTTACGTCTGCACCATCAGACACGAATACTCAAATGGCAATGGGGTCAAATCCAGCGGAGTTAGGGGATTAAAACCATAAACCAACTCACAAGGTGAGTAATTAGTGGTAGGCGAAGTGAAGCAGGTTTGGTTATAAGCAAATTCAACATGAGGTAGACACTCTTCTCAAGCTTTTCAAATTCCTTTTGAATAATAGCAGAGCACTTAACAAGCGTGATAATGTCTATTAGTACCACTCTCCGTTTGGCCATCGGTTTGTGGATGACCCAGTGGTAGAAAATAATAACCGTACCTAGCTTACCCACACAAGGTTTTCAAAAATAGCTCGAGAGAAATTTAACATCTCGATTGGAAAGCGATGCTTTGCGGTACTCCATGTAATCTAATGACTTCACGGAAAGGCAAGTGCGGCAACATGCTTGGCATCATCCAGTTTTCTACAAGTAATAAAATGAACCATTTTTAGAGAAGCTTGATCAACCACCACAGATAGAATCATACCCTGCATGCTTGATCTTGGTAGCCTAATACAAAGTCCATGGCAAATGTCAATCCGAGTGCATTGAGGAATAGGCAAGGAGGTGTACATACCATGCGATTGAACTTTAGACTTGGCTTGTCTACAAGTTATGCACTTTATCACAAACCCTTTCTACGTCTCTTTTCATATGAGGCAGGAAAGAAATGTTCAACTAACACATCTAAGTCTTCCCTCCTTACCCAAAAATGTCCCATTAATCCCCATTATGTCGCCTCACGTACCGATTAATTCCGCGCCGCAAAGAACTATTAGGCACACAAAGTCGGTTTTCTCTCATTGAAAAACCCTTCATGCCTATAGAACTTACCAAATGTGAAAGCCTTCCGAGGCTCGCAAGTAGCATTACCAAAGTTAGGATCATTAGCATATAACTCTTTAATATATTCAAATCCTAACAACTTGGTATGTAAAGAGAGAAAGTAAAGTATGCAACAAGCGAGGCGATTACATCTGACCACTGCATTTCTTACCTTGTTTATATTTGAGCACATAAGGAAATGTCTCAATAAATTCAACCACTTTGGCGTATCTCTATTCAACTTACCTTGTCCTTTTTAAATGTTTAAAGGAGATTAGGTGGAGTCGGTATGAATGATAAACTCAGCCAAGGCCACGAGATAGTCTTTGCCGTGTCTGAGCTTGAACAAGCTGCGTAGAACTCTTTGTCATATATTTGGGTATCTTAGCACATGACACCATTCAAATTCTCACTAAAATAAGCAAGAGGTGTTGGCCTTCTTGTATTACCATAACTCAGAATTCCTATACACCTGAAGCATCACATTCAATTCAAAGTTTTAGTACCAAAGTCGAGGTAAGGCTAATAAAGGTCTTGAGCTTAACTCTTGTTTATAGCTGGAAATTGAATGCTTTCGATCTTGCCATTATGCCACGGGCTGAAAAGCTTACAGTAGACTTCTTAACAATGTACATTGGGTAGAGGACGCGACCTTAGTGCTAAAATCTTTAACAAACCTTCATAAAGCTTCGCCTAATCCACTTGAAAGCTTACGTTACCTCGGTGACATTGGAAGAAATTCGGCCATTCACGTATAACGCCTTGCCAACCTTCTCAAGTCATCAACTCTTATTCCTTTGGTGCTTTACCACATACCCAAGGAATATAACTTGATGTGCACAAAATGTACACTACTTAAAGTTAGCATATAATTTTTACCCCGTACGTCAAAGCAACAAGAACAAGCCCTAACATGTTCAACATGCTCATCTAAAGATCGAAGCTATAAATAAAGGATATCATCAAAATATACCACAACAAATTTTCCAATGAAAGACCTCAAAACATGGTTCATAAATTACGCATAGAAAGTACTAGGTGCATTGGTTAAACCAAAAAGGCATGACTACAGCCATTCATATAAACCATATTTTGTTTTAAATGCGAGATTTTCCATTCATCTCAACTTCTTTCATTCTAATTTGGTGATATCAGTTTTAAGTCTATCTTTGTATAAAACCTAGCCCCGTATAATTCATCAACATATCATCCCTAAGCGAGGAATAGGATGGCGATACTTTCTGATGATTTTGTTGTGCCGCTTACGTGATCCACAGCACATATGCCATGATCCATCATTCTTTGGCACCAGCAATGCTTTACAGGCAGACACGGGGACTTAAGCTTTCTGCACATCGCTTCTTAGATAATAACTCCTCAACATACGTTGGAGTTCTTTGGACTCTTCGGAGGGTTGGCTCTATAAGCGGGGCCGATTTGGAATTATGGCTCCGGGAATGAAGTCGATTTGATGTTCAATTCCTCGAATTGGCGGTAATCCACTTAGTAACTCACTCGGAAAAACATCACTAAATTCCTTCAAAAGGAAGTCATTGCATTAGGCAGAAGTTAGGGTCAAGGTCGTTAGTAGAAAAATAACGTGCTTTAAAAATAATTAGAAAAATTTGATCCCCAAAAAGAATGCTTTCTTAACCTCCTTTCACTAAGCATAAAGTAATTGCTCTTGACTTTCTCCTTTGTTGTCTTTTGGGCATCACGATGGAATTCTCTTTTGTTGTCAACTTGTCCTTTTCTTTCTTCTCCTCATCCTTTTTTCTCATTGATGATCTTAGATTGATCTTCATAAACTTGTTAATTGACATTGGGTTGAAGTATGAGTTTGCCACTTCATTATAAATGAATACTTGTTATTTTTTCCATTGTGTCGAGTATCCTATCAAATTGCCATGGTCGTCCCAAAGTATGTGGTAGCTTCCATTGGGACTATGTCACATAGGACCTCATCTTCATATCTTTCAATCGAAGGCCACAACACTTGTTTATTTACACTAAGTTGGCACCATCATTTAACCATCTTAATCATAGGGTCGGGATGCTTAGCGTGAGTAGTGACAACTTCTACACCAAGGTAGTGCTCGGCCACATTGTGCAACTTCCTCCATCAATGATCAAGCGAAAAACCTTACCTTGCACATGGCACTTGGTATGAAAGATATTTTCTCTTTGCTCTTCCATTTTCCACGGCCAGAGCACTAAGTGATCTCATGGTCACTAATGCTTCTTCTCCATTTGATGATTCATCACTTACCATTTGAAGACTCTTTAAAGTAGTAAGTGCTTCTCCTCTGGCATCTTCTTCACCGAAGTCTCGATCAAAGGCATGGAGTCGTCGACTCACTATCGAAATCACTTCCCGTCATCCAAGGTGACCATCACTCGTCGATTAGGACATTGGGCATTATGTGTCCTTTGCCTTGACATTTAAAGCACGTGATGTCTCGGCTTCTATGGCGGGTAGGTGGTTAACCGCCCAACTTCTTTTTCTTGGATGAGTCGGCCATGATTTCGATTCCACTCTTTTTGTCATCCTTTTTATCCCAATTACTCTTCCACGGAGATTTACTAGGCATGTAACTCGGTCTTGAACTTTTCCTCTTCAGTTGCCTCTCTACCTTCTCAGTCATGTGAACCATTTCTTCAATTTCCAAGTAATGATGGAGTTATTGACATTGGCAATTTCGGATTCAACCGCTTGCAAAAATCTAGCCATTGTAGTCTCTTTGTCTTACTATATTGCTTGCACGGATGAGTGCGGCTTCTAACTTTCGATGAAGTACTCGGTGACACTATTCGACCCTTCTTTGTAAGCTTTGTAGCCTCTTGTACAATTCCTTATGATAATAGGATGGGATGAACCTCTTTCTCATAATTGTCTTCATTTCCTCCCAAGAGTGGGCGGGGCGCTCTCCATTTCTTTCTAGAGGTTACAAGTTGATCTTCAAATTATAGCATAGTCGGTAAATTCAGCGCGGCTAGCTTCACTTTTTCTTGAGGAATAATGGTGACAATCAAAGATCCTTTCAACCTTCTTTTCCCGTTCTAAATATGCCTCGGATCTCCTCTACCTTGGAAGGTTGGAATTTTCATTTGATGCTACCCAAGTTCCTATCAATTTTGTCAACTTGTTTTACGACCTCTATGGGAAGTAAAGCCCCATCGAATCTTCACTTTGATCGAATTTGAGGAAAATTTCCTCATAGATTTTGACTTTCTTGATGATGACTCATTGATGGATTTAGCCAATTGTTCCATCTTATTGTCATTGGCTTGAAGCTTCATTTGCATCGCATCAAGTTAATCGACCAAATTGGAAAAACTTGGTTTATATGTTCGATCCAATCTTTGAGGGCCTTTTGTTCAATTGAAGCTCCACTTTCTTTTGTCATAATTCCTGCAAAGTTAGTACAAACAAGAGAAAAAACAATAATATGGGAAAATTTGTAGTAAGGGTGTATATGAGTGTGCTCTCGGTTATTTTTTTCTCACCCCTCACTCAATATTCTCACTCTAAGCTCTTGTTTAGAACACCACACTCTATCAAACCTTGAGAATTTTAAACCACGAGATAGTTCAAATAAGAATGTATGAATGTAAGATAAGACTCAAAGAAAGTGAATAAATTAGGAAACTAAAAGATTAGGAAACTAAGCAAACCAACTCCAAAGTGGACTTGAAAAAGGAAAGCTAAAAAATGGAAACTAAATACTCTAAATAGGGCCTCTAAAATGAAAGAAAATATGGAATCAAAAGGGAAAACAAATTTAGAAACTAAAAGGAAACAAATACGAAAGACTACTAAAGGAAAGGAATTCTAACTAGGAAAACAAATACAACTAGGAGCCTATTCTTGCAACCCTTTTTTATATAGAAATTTCAGTTAAGGAAGGTCATAAGGTGCAGAGTTTTGGTCAATAACAATGGTCAAAAAGGAACAAAAATTTCGTGCAAGGAGGGTTGCTCAAAGAACCAAATTTCTGGTCAACAATTTCAGCCACAAGTTTGAAACTTTGGTACGCCAACAATCTAAATTCTATCACAATTTCTTAAGCAATTTTAACAAAGGTTCAGGAGACAAGAACCAGTGCAGTACGGGTTTTCAGCGGAGCAGGATCACAAGAATTCTGGACAAACAACACAAGCAGTATGGTTGAAAATTTGAGAAAACAAAATTCTGGTTACACTTTTGGTTGCAAATTCAGCCAACTAGTTCAAGAACAAGGTTCCAAGAATTCAAGAAATCAAGAAACAAGGTTTCAAGGAGTAAGAAACAAGAGTTTCACAAATTAAAGAGGAAGGATTCAGGAATCAAGAGTAAAAATTCAAGGATCAAGAATTGTTCTTCTCCTTCTTCTCCTTTCTTTCCTTCTTAGGTTTGATCTTCTTTCTTTCTTTCTTTCTTTTTTTTCTCCTTTTTTTTCTTTTTCTTTTTTTCATAGTAGAAGAACAATTTAAAGCAGCAACAATATCACGAAGGAAAAACAAAAAAGCAGAACAAGAACAATGATTATGGAGAGTTCAGAGCTTGGATTGTTTTGACAATTTAGCCAAAACAAGCGATGAGTTTGTGCGGCTATTTTTTTTCAGGAATAAACAGAAAAACCAAAATTATCTATACAAAAATTGGGCAGCAAGAAAAGGTTTAACTGAGTCTCGAAGACTAGGGCTAAATAACTAATTTGGCTACCACAAGAAAAAGCAATTTTGGCTACTAGGAAACTATAGGCAGAATTTTTGGTATATAAATGAAATTATTAACAAAATTTGAAGTTACCTAGAGCTACGATACAAAGCGATCGCACCTCACGGCTATATGGAGGAAATCATAACAAGCGAAACATGACCAAGACTTAACTTGCGAAATCCTAGAACCGTGGAATTGAGGCCGAATGGATGAATCGTCGCCACAATCTAGGGTTCTACTAGATTGATAAGACTCAAAGGCATAGTGGCCCAGTCAGTTTGATAAGCGTTGTTCTTCACAAGAACGAAGAGATTGAATCACTCAAACTCTCAGGGCGTAATGTCACAAAATCTTCTTATTCATGTCTTGTTGAATGGCCTCTATTTATAGAGTACAAGGATTGTAAAAAGGAAACAATTAAAATCCTAACCTTAATCTAATTTCTAAAGAGAAAGAGGCAGCCAAGCTCCTTTAAGTAACTAAAAGATAGCCTTAAACTAAAAAAGGAAACAAAAACCCTAAAGCTAATTGGACTTGGAAGTTTGGCCCTTTAAGGCTTACTTTAAGTTTACAAATTTGGCATCTAACTAAAAATTACCTAATAATTTTACTATTCATGACACTATTCACAGCACCATTAATTATTCACATTTTGGCCCTTCAAGAATGAATAAATTCCTAAAATAAAGCCACAAAAATTAATTAAATAATCTTGGCCTAATATCACACTAGAATCCGGCCAAAGACTAGTGTTCTTCAAGCCGGACTTGCAATAAGGTAATGACTTGCAAGTCTTGGTCACGTGCTTGATGAGCTCGGAGGTCATCAATTAAACCACTTAAGGTTTCTTGAGCAGCGTTTAAGCAGGCCCTCGTCATCGGCCCGTAAGATGCCTTAATGGATCAAATGCTTTGCGAAATTTGGCTTGTTAGCTTCTTGAGTGTTGGCTTCTTGAGTCTCATCACTATGAGTATGTGCCGCGAAGATAAGGAAGAGAACACGCAAATGCCACACCTTTTGTTCTAGGCAACATCTAAGGTCATAGGTGCGCATCGCTTTGAAGATTTGGGAAGGGAAAAAATAAAAAATATTGTGGGGTGAATGACCACTTTGTCCACATGTGACAACCGGGAAGAACTTGTTAGCTCTTTTATAATATATGTTAATAAATGGTTCTATTTACCCAAAGGAGCAATGAAAAAGGTCCACACTAGTTTCCCACTTTCGGAAGGTTTGGTGATAAACCAAAATGTATCTCATAATTGGGGACTTGGCTAGATGTATCACGATAATTCAATTTTATGATTAAGTTGATCGCTACATATATTTCATACTATATCAGTGAACTTTACAAAATAGATAATTAGGATGCATAAAATTCCTACAATGTACTATTAGTACCTCCATTCAAATAATTGAGCCCATTTTCAATTAGTTATTTTCATATTAAAAATAGATAATTTACTTTTAATTTGATATTTTTTAAAAAAAAATTATAAAATGTAATAGATTGAATGAATAATTACATGTATAATTTTTTATTTTTATTCTCACTTTTTAATTTGGACTATATATTATTAATAGTAGTAGTAAAAGTAATACAAAATTTTCACATAAAAAATAAACTCTTTTTTAGAACGAATAAAGTATGTCTTATTTTGATTGATGTATATCCTATATTAGGTTGGGAATCGATTATGATTTTTCCACTTATGTACTTTCTATTTATTTATAGACCACAAACGTTTACATGTGGACAAAGTGTATATGAATTTCAAAATGAAGTTTTGTGCCTTTTGAAGTAAAGGTTGAAAGATAGGAACCGTCTCGAAAATATAAAAAATTATTTTAAAGTGTCTTAGATGAGACTTTAAATTTTAGTAATGATATTCATAATTTTTTTGATAAATTCTTATAATAATTTATGTGGTCTTCACTTGGTAAGATGGTACTAAATGAATGTAGAGATTGTTGTTGTATGATTCTTGCCATGTAGATATCATATCGGTCAAACAACTTTCACTAAAACTTTTTATTATGTATTCCATTTAATTTTTCTAAGGCATTAAAAAGTGAAAAATGAATATTAATAATGGAATAGAGAGAACAACTGTTTTATATATATAGTATGTAAATTATAATAAATATTTAGGTTAATAGTTATATTCTATTATATATGGTACAATAAGCTAATAAAAAAATGAAATAGTGTAGCGGTTGCTATTTTTAGTTTTTGTCCACTTCCATTTAAACCAACAACTATACAGGTAATTTTGATGTTGCGTAAAGGCTTCACTAAATATTTTTGACAGAGAGTCCTCAGGTCCAAGTAAATAATGAACAAACCATTTTCTTTTTTTTTAAATGATTTTTTTGGTTCCTGATATTTTTAAAATTAATTTTTTGCCTTTTGACCAAAGCCTATATGATAAAATTGAATGGTTAAATCTAAATATTGAATGCTACAAACTAAGTGATAAAATGATTAAGTTGTTGAGATATGAAGTTTTAAAATTTTATTTTGAATATTTGAATCATAATCAAAATCATTTAATATTGTTTGATGAACATTTGATATGAATTCTGAATTCAAATTATATCATTTTGCCCTTTTATTGATTTTTTTAATTATATGTCTAAATATTAGTTTTTTAAAAAAACAATTAAGCATCAAATAATTAATAAAAATATGTAAAATATACAATCTATCAAAACTAATATTTAATATAAAAAATAAAGCAATTGAAATTTATTCAACTTTTTATAAAAAAGAAAAAGAAAAATAACACTATTGCAAAAATGTGCTATGAAAAAAAAAGGAAAGAAAGTCATATAAACAAAATTAACTATAGTTAAAGGAAAACTAAATTAGTTTGTTTAATAATTTAACAAAAGAGGATAAATTAGAAAAACTTCTTAAAAAATTTTATTGATAATATTAGGTGATAAACATTAAACTAGTTTTTACTATTTAATTTTTTTTTATAGAGATTAAGTAGTGTTTAAACAATTAAGTGAAGTAAAATTTCATTATCAA
The DNA here is from genome assembly GCA_020080225.1 of Gynochthodes officinalis. Classification (NCBI taxonomy): domain Eukaryota; kingdom Viridiplantae; phylum Streptophyta; class Magnoliopsida; order Gentianales; family Rubiaceae; genus Gynochthodes; species Gynochthodes officinalis. The sequence goes on from CM034619.1 coordinate 16,290,171, forward strand.
ATACAAAATTTAAAATATATTAATTTATTAATTTTAAAGAATAATTGATGTAATTAAGCACACGTGACTATTTTTCAGAATTAATACTGTCTGAAAAAATAATTGACCAAAGATGTCAATTATTGTCCTAAAAAAACAATTGCTCAACATCCTATCCTCCTCTCTCCTATTATTATCATCACGGCATTCTACTCCCTTGATTTTCACTGTTTAGTCCCCAAAATCACCACCCCATTATTTGCACAGATGTCCATGTCTCTCCCTTACCCTCATTTGGGTTTTCCAGTTCAACATCATCATCACAATTTTACCTCAACCTACCCTCCTCGTAGTTTAACTTTCATTCACTTTGTCTGTGGCTCAAAAGAAATCTTTTCTATAGAATTATGCTCAGAATGGAATTCACAGAACAGAAAATGGGGTTCTTGGCCAAAAAAAAAGGGGCCAATTGTTACCGTAGTTTTATTGGGATGGCTTGAGTCTAAGCCAAAACACTTCAGGAGGTGCGTGGAGTTGTATAACTCGTGGGGGATTCATGCTATTACATTTGTTGTGCTTTCATTTGATTTGGGCAAAAGATTTGTGCTTTCATTTCAGTTGCTAGACACAAAACCAGTTAGCGTACCAATTAAATGCCTTAAAATCTAATACAAAAAAAAAAATGAATGATACATGAAGCCAAGAATATGAAAAAAATGCATCCACTTATTATAACTGAGAGGGCAACTGTGAAAGCGTCACAATCAGTAATCCATTTGCATGTGAATGATGTGGATCATAATGGCCAATTAACCTATTTCATCACACTTGCCTATTAACTAACTACATTACAACAACCAAACAAATGTATTTCACATACAAATATTAACAAATGCAACAAGGTAAGAGAAAGCAAAGGAAACCAATTTTGTAAAAGCAAGCAAAATGGCAGAAGCATAGATCATTTGTTTTCACACACAAAGATAGAGGAAGAGGTGATGGTTTTCCAAATGTAGCATGAAAGCATTTTATATATAAAGCTTTTAGATACATATAGAATTACATTTTATTCAACATTTTTATTTTCGCATCCAAAGATAAAGCAAGAGGTGATGATTTTCCAAATGTATCATGAAATCATTATATATATATAAAACCTATTAGACACACTCACATATTACATTTTATTTTATATTTTCATCTCATCTCAACAAAATAAAAGTCATTGAGAGAAAACACATAAAATCCATTATAAAAGCGGGCGAGAATCATGGATGGCACATTACGAAACAAATTACAAGTAATTTTCATCACAACTTAGTGACATCATTACATGCAAAAGCTATTCATTTTTAAGCGAAAAACCAAACTAACGAAAGGAAGACTCCTCTTCCCATCTACACTAACACTATTAATTTATTTATGATTGTTGGAAAACTCAAAACCAGTTTGTTCAAAACCAATTGGAAGACTCAAAATGGGCAAGGCCATATAGTTGGAAGACTCAATGTGTAAAAATGGATTTTATGATAATACTCATTCTTTGTTTGGAATGTGTTTCAAAATTTATTTTTATATTTTTAAAATAATTTTTTTTTAATTTTAATATGTTTTTATCTCATAACTATTATTTTACCAACCATAAACACCCTTTTCAAAAGCAACTCATTACCGCCCTTTGAAACTTACGTTATAAAGCTGTTTCAAAATTTATCGCATGATTTTAACGCATCCATGTATGACATGTACATACCACTACAAAGGTGCAATTTGTGAAAGCTCGAGTCATTATCATTTTCTTTACAAAAAATAAATTATCTTAAAATGATGTGAGATGAAAATCTAATATTGAAGGCGTAGAAGTTAGAACCTAACTTCCAAATCTGTAATTACTTAAAAGAACCATGAACATATGACAAATTTTAAGATGAATACCCAAAATGTAAACTTTCCAATCTATCAACTAAAGATTAATTTGGTTTAACTAAGCTGGTCACTAATAAGTGTTATAAAACTCTATATTGGAATTAGGCTCTGTCTAATAATTTGTTTGCAACACTTAAATTTAATAAATCAAATATTTAATCAATTAAAAATTAAAAATTAAAATTAAAAATTAAATGTATGTAACGTTTGTGTAGAAAATTAAAAATCCTTGTAAGAAAACAATATTTAGATAGTTGACCTAAGAAAGAACAAATGGAAGGTAGGACGTAGTAAAATACGTGGACTAAATGTGTGAAAAGTCAAAACATGAGAGTCTAAATTGAAATTATATTTATACATAAGACCTCTTCTATATTTCAATTTCTTTTTCCTGAAAAACCCACAACCCCATTCCACTTCCTCAGTCAGGTAAGTCCTAGTCGACTCATCCCTCGCCGGCTTCCCCACCAAGAAATGGCCCAGCAGCTCCACCTCTTACGAGTAGTCCTCTCATGCCGGAAAATCACAGCGCAAGTGACCAACCCCATAACAGATTCCATCATCGCCATGGCTTCAACCACGGAACCCGAATTCATACCCCAATTAAGAGCCAAGCAGAATCGCGTCCCGAGGCACCGCAGTTTTATCGACCACAGGATGGCGTCCAGAGTCGGGAAAAACTCGGCGTACGACTCAAAGAAATCGGCGTTGATAGTGTGGAAATCGATTTGAAGGAGGAGCTTTCCAGGCCTATTCATCAACAAAAAATGGCCGGCCCTCTTTTCCGGATGGTTAAACAAGCCGGAATTAATGTTTCCGGTGCCGAGAAGTTGATTTGCAGAGATTAATTATGTACTGAGGAGACAATCGGACGGTAGCAATTGGATTGGTCATAGATTTTTTATTTTTTTTAATGTGATTGTTATGGTGTTTTATTTTCCTTTTTCTGTTATCTTTCCATATATTTTTTTCTGCGATTGTGGTTCATATACTTGACATAGAAATGGGAAAAAAGAGGAACCGTAGAAAATCTAATGTTAGTGGTTTTGTTTGTTTGGACATTTGTTCTTTTTAATCTATATAACAAATGGTACAGCACTTATTTTTTTATGGTGGTTGAGCTTTTAGTTATTAGTTTTAATATAGTTATAAAGATATGTTATAATAAATATAAATAATTATAATAATTTTTCCTTCTAAAAAAAGTGTGTACTTTAGTTAAGTTATAATTTTTTTATTAATTATTAAATATAATTTATTTAATATATCACTAAATATATAATTTTGTAATTTTATCTTTCTTTTTAATTTTGAATATATATGATTATTATTATGGGTTAATATATTAAAATGCCGAATTTAGCGATTATAACAGTTTTGCGATCTTTTAATTTTAATAATTCGATCATAAATTTCTGATTTGCAATGATAATAGTGTCGCCGTCAATGCTGTCTTGAGGATGTGGCAGCGATTAGTCAAATCGGTAATTAAAATTAGAAAAAAAGACAAAAAGACTTTCAGATATAAATCGTATAGTTTAAAATTTAAAATAAATTTTTAAAAAACAAAAAGACAAAATTTAAAGAAAAAAATTTAATAAAATTATTTACACTATATAATAAAATTTTTTAAACCAAAAAATTAAAATTTAAAGATGAAAATTTAATAAAATTTAGAGACAAAAATGAAAAAAAAAAATTTGAGGTACAAAAACAAAGTATCTATATAAAAAAAAATTGAAGTTAAAAAACAAAGTATCATATAATAATTTTTTGTTTGTTTGCATATTCTTATCTTTAAATTTTTTCTTTTAAAAAGTTAATAAAAAAATTAAACTATATTAATTTTTGTCATTTTGTCTTTAAATTTTATTAAATTTTCATATTTAATTTTTAGTTTAAAATTTTTTATTATATAGTATAAATAATTTTATTAAATTTTGTCTTTAAATTTTGTCTTTTGTCTTTAAAAATTTATTTTACAATTTTAAATTGCATCTTTATATCGAAGAACTTTTTATCTTTTTCAACTTTAATAGGTATTTGGTTGACTAAGCGGCCATGTCACCAATTTAATGGCCTCGAAGACGGCGCATTGACGGATGACACTATTGTTATAAATTATAAAATTTAGGTGTTGTGTTATTAAAATTGAAAGGTCGGGTTAAAGCGATTCTAACTTTTAAGTTTGACGTTTTAATATATTATTCCTATTATTAATAAAGATATTTGAAAATTTTGATTTAAAAGTGGACACTTTTTTTAAGATAAGCAAAAAAAATATAAAGTGAATTCTTTTTAGGACGAAAAGAATACATAATTTGTATCAATAAAAATATAAAATTATATATTTATTAGTACATTAAATGTGTTATATTTTGTAATTTAAAAAATTTGTATTAAATTAAAAGTGAATTATTTTTTTATCACTTGGAGTATTATTTATTAGAAGTTTATTGGTCTTTAAAAAATGTTTATATTAAATTTAGTATAATTATTTTTAGTTATAAAATAGAATATATTTTATGCATGAATAGATGTTTACTTTAGACCCAAACTTCTAAAATTGGTGATTAGAAATTTTTGTTTAAAACTTTTTCTTCAGAAATGCATGGAAACGAAAAAGAATTATTTTATGTGATGATATATTGGGTGCGGAACTGCGGATGTTTTATGTAAGATAAAGAGTTTGAGTAAATGATAGTAATAATTTACTGGGTAAAAGTATAATTAAGTTTGTTGATTAAAATAAGTATAATTTTTTTTAAAAAGTCAAAATTATATTTACGTTTTGTTAAAATTAATTTATTACATTAAAAATAAACGTGACTATGCTTAATATTTACTAATTATTTTACCTACTTAACTTGGCCAGTTAATCTCTCTTTCTTCAAAAAAAAAAAAAAACCAATTTACCTGTCTTTATCTGCAACTTTAATTCTTTTTATAACTTTTAACCTATAACTCATAGTAAAAACAAATTGATGAATGCATGTATTTGTTTTCAAATCCATGAAAAAATTTTCCCCATTAAAATCAGTTTTATCCTCAAAATTAAAATTGGAATTGGAGTAGAAAAATTGATCTTTTTTCTCAAAACTAACATTGGCAAAATTGATCTTTGTGTAAAAGTCACCTTTCTGTTGCTTTCTTACTCTGTCACATAATTGTGAAACTCACAGTTCAACCTCTTAGGATGAGCAATCAACTCTAATCCTAGTATGAGTACAACATCAGCCCAAAAACTCCATGTGAATCTAAGCTACCAATTGAATTACTTTGTGCGTTATCAAATGCATGAAACCATATGAAACCAAGTGTTTGGTGAACTAATTTTTAGCAACAATTACGTAGAATTTGTTCCAACATATAATTATTCAACATCTTTTAATTCAACTCTACAAAATATAGTGCTTCCTTAAGTCCAGACACTTTTACAGCTCAAGACTTATTGATATTTTTTGGATTTCTTCCATAAAAATTTCATCTGCTTTCATGTGATTTCTTGAGTCCTACAAGGTTTTGTTCTGTTCTGAACTTCACTAAAGAAGTTAGAGATAGAGTAGCTTTCTTCAAACATTGAATATTTTGACATCATTGAAAATTCTACTCTTCCAAACTCCTCCTTCAACAATTAAACTGTTTTCTTCAAATTCAGTGAACGTTTTAGATTTATTTTGGTAATTCTTGGACTCTATTTTTTCAATCAAACATGAAAGTTTACAAATTTCATCACTGTCTATTGATATAACATTACTATTCTCCATACAAGAGTTGAAATATATTTTTGTTCATTATCTTGATACTCTTCAAACCCAACTTTAACCAATCAATTTCAAATCTTGGAAGTTGTAATTCTTGAATACTCTCAAAAGGATTTTCAACTGTCAGAAATAGAAGTTCTTCTCCTTGATGATGATAATCGAAATTAAAATTTCAAACAAGACTTTTGTCGAACACCGTGTGTTAATTTATTTCTAACTTTGGAAAGATTAACAAAAATTTTAGTTTCCATTATCTGAAAATCATATTCAAAAAATCTTGCTTATTGACTAAAGCAAATAGTATAGGATTACCATATGATTCTTCTTTTGTCATTACTTCTTCGATGGTCTTGTGGATACTCACCATCGTCATTATTGCATTTATTTTTCATCTATTCTATCATATGTCCTCCTCCATTTCTCTTGTCATGTTAGATTCATGAATTCTTTCATCTGGGTTTCAAGTTTATGTTTTTGTAAAGGTTTTCTACTTCCGGTTGGGTGATTATATTCAGTCTTCTCCTTTTTAGAAGGAGACTACATTCGAGAAGTTATTATAAGTAAGAATAGAAATTAAAAATTTAGAAAAATCAAGAAAGAAGAGGTTGAGAAGAAAGAAATTCACATAAAATATAAAATTTTAGAAAGGTAAAATAGAAATAAGAGGAAAAATTAGGAAAGAAACAAAAGAATAGAGGAGAGTTGAGAAAGGTTTAGAAATGATCAAGAGAAAAAAAAGAATTTGGAGGAGAAATACCTTTTCAAATAGTATTTGTTAGGGTTGAGAGTCAATTCATCAATTTGATAGACCTTTTTACAATTTTGACTCCTTTTATAACTTTTAGCCTATAAACTATAGTAAAAACTTTATACAAATTTATGAAAGCATGGATTTACTTTCAATATACTTTAACATCTCATGAGATAGAAGGCTTCGATTGAAATACATCCATGCTCTTAGCTCTGAATTGATTAGTGCGCTAGAGCTATTACTCTCTCTATGAGGCTAACATACCCTCTAACCGGTGTTATCAAACTTAGACTTTCAACCAACTTGAGGAAACTAGTCATGTGTTTGGTTCATGTATAATAAGAAAAGCCAAGTTCAAAATTTGGTCAAATTTGGTCAAAATTCCAATTTAATTGGAAACTGTGTAACACAATATAAACCTGAGTTTTCCCTTTTTTACTCACCCTAAACTTTAACCCACTTCTTTTTTTCTTTTTTTTAAGACAATCCCCAATGTTATCAAACTTGAACTAGACCGCCAATTCATTGATTTGACTAAGAATGGTCATGTTTTTAGTTCGAATATAATAAGAAAACCGATAAGTTCAAAATTCGGTCAAAATTCTAGTTTAATTGGAAAGCGTGTAACCTAATATAACCAGAGTTTTCCTTTTTTACTCACCCTAAACTTTAACCCTCTTTTTTTTTTTTTTTTGAAGACAATCCTATTTTATTATGATAATGTGTACAACAATGTGTCTCACACAATGGAGTTATACTCCTCTGTTAACTAAGAGGTAAGTAGAATGAGGGGAGGGGATGTCAGAGGTAGAGTTTGAACCCCAGACCTCTTGACTCCGACACATATTAAGTGGCCATTGGAGTAAGCCCACTCATTAATTTTAACCCTCTTCATTTTCAAATGCAGCATTCTTTAACCATCTTTGTTTCTCTTCCCATGTTGCCGCACCCTCTCCTCCTTTCGTACCCTTAACAGACCCAAATTTGAAGAGAAGGTAGTGCAACTTTAAAATTGGAGGTGGACATTGTCATAGTAGCAATATGGTGGTGGCTTTCTCCTGTAAAACCTCTCCCATTTTCCTTCATAATTTTCCCCACTTTCATAACACACTCAAGGTCTTTAATTTTGATACTTGAAGCGGAATATAATAAAAAAAAAATTAGGTCTTCTCGTGTGTGAAAAATGGAATTGGTCATTAGTAACTTAAATCTTTGGGTTGCTCTCAATCTGTAAATTTTTGGGTTGCTCTCATCTGTACATGCATTGTGATGTGAAAACATATTGGGTTTGTTTGTGATTATTTTGAATATTTAATGTAATTTAGAACTTTTATATTTTTGTAGTATAAATTACTGTCTCTTCTTTGTGATTTACAAATATATGACCAGTTCATTGGTCTTCATACTAATATATATATATATATATATATATATATATATATATATGTATATATATATTAGTATGAAAGACCAATGAACTGGTCATGAAACAAAGTTAAACTCTGGTTGGAGTTTGATAACACTAGGCCTACTCAAAATTGACCCACAAATCGGACGATCCACTGATTCGATTCGAAATTTCGGATCGAATCAGATTGGATCAAACAAAATTGGGTCAACTTCATTTTTTTAAATTATTATTTCGAATTGGATCAGGTCACCGATTGATTTGATTTGATCCAAATTCAAAATTAACCCTAAGAAATTAGATTGGAGAGGCAATTTGTGCTGTAATTATAGATGGTGATCGTTGGATTCAACTCAATAATATAACATCAATGCAGAAAAATAATATGTGAGAAAGAGAGAGATAAGAAAAGATGTTAGAAACATGTAGAAAAAATGTTAACTATATTTTCACTATCTGACAAGTTTACAAATAGCCTCTATTTATAGGCTAAAGGATACATTAATAATGTAAATACGTGAATATATGAATTCATGTACATTATTAATGAGGGAGTAAACCTATACATTGTAGGAGGGGATGTATGGAACTATACATGGAGGAAAGTGATACATCCACTTTGTTCAATGTGTTTTAACATGATGAAGGTGATACATCCATTTTGTTCAATGTATTTTAACACTTCCAATTGGATGTTCACCTTTGATTATACGCCATTTAGACTATCCTATTAAAAATTTGCCAAGAAAAACTTAGTGGGACAAAAATTTAGCAAAGGGAAAAATCTGAGTGTATATAATACTCCCTTCATGTCAATAGACATTTATAAAACAATTTGCCTCATTAAAACCTTTGGCAAGTTAAAAACCTTGTGGGAAAAAAATTGGCAAAGGAAAAAAATACTGACTATAAACCTTACGGGCTCCATCCTTTAGGGATAGTTAATTTTCTCCCCCTGATAGAAGTAATCTTCTAAGGTGATGCATCCCTATTCCATATAGAAGTTTCTCAAATGTGGAAGTAGGTAGGGATTTAGTGAACAAATCTGCAAGATTGTCACTGGACCAAATTTGATGGATATCTATTTCACCCTTCTTCTGGAGTTCATGCGGATAAAATAACTTAAGTGAAATATGTTTAGTTCTGTCACTTTTAACAAATCCATCACACACTTGTGCAATGCAAGCCACATTGTCCTCAAAAAGTATAGTGGGGGCATCACGAACTGAGGACAAGCCACACGAATTTTGAATGTGGCGGTTCAAGGTTCTCAACCAAACATATTCTTTAGCAGTTTCAAACAATGCAATAATCTCAGAATGATTTGAGGAGGTAGCAACCAAACTCTGTTTTATTGATTTCCACGAAATTATTGTGCCTTTACTGAGAAATACATAACCAATCTATGACTTGGCATTATGAGGACCAAACAGATAGCCAGCATCTGAATATCCAACAATTGATAAATCTTTATTTCTTTGGTAAAATAAACCAAGATCAACAGTTCCTTGAAGATAACGTAAGATACGTTTAACACCAGTCCAATGTCTTCGGTTGGATTGGCACTATGTCTAGCTAGAACATTCACTGCAAATACAATATCAGGCTTGGTGCAATTTGCAAGATATAACAGTGCTCATATTGCGATAAGATAAGGAACTTCAGGTTCTAATTCTTCCTCGTTATCCTCTTTAGGTCTAAATGGGTTTTTGTCCACTTCAAGTGAACAAATCACTATTGGTGTCTTTGAGAGAATGAGATTTATCCATATAAAATGTTTCCAATATTCTTTTTATATAACTAGCTTGGTGCAATAAAACTCTTTCTAGGGCGTGCTCAATATGCGGTAGAGACAATACTAGATTCGACCAAAATCTTTCATTTCAAATTCCTTCTTCAAGTAGGCGAGCTTCTTCAAGCTCTTTCGGAGTTCCAATTATATTCAGCTCATCAACATATACAGATATAATGGCAACGCCATTCAGTGACTTTTTTATGAACACATAAGGACATATTACATTGTTTACATATCCCTACTTCTAGAGGTAATCACTTAACCAATTGTACCACATGTGACGGATTGTTTAAAATCATATAATGATCTTTGCAACTTAATAATGTACATGTTGCGATGTTCATTGTTTCCCATTTGGGGAATTGGAAATCCTTCAAGGACTTTCATATATATATATATATATATATATATATATATATATATATATATATATATATATATTCATTTATATATCAATGTCAAGTGACCCATACAAATATGTAGTCACAACATCCATTAAATGCATATCTAGATTCATACTTACTGCTATACTGATCAAATAACGGAATGTAATATTATCCATTACGGGAGAGTAAGTGGCATCAAAGTCCACACCGGGGCTCTGTGAAAACCTTTGGGCAACTAGCCTCACTTTATATCTTACCACCTCATTCTTTTCATTGTATTTTCATACAAACACCCATTTATATTAGAAAGGATAACATCTTTGGATGTACGAACAATAGGTTCAAAAACACAATGTTTATTAAGCAAGTCTAGTTACGCCTAATTGCCTTGTCCCATTTATTCCAATATGAGCTTCTAGCATTCAAAAATGGTTTTGGTTCTAGATCCAGTTGTCTTGAGACATTAAGCGCTATAAAGGAGGCAAAGGAGTCGTCGATAACAATAATAATTCTAACATATCTCACTCTCGTATTTGAATAGTTTGTTGCAACTTCTATACTAACATCAACCAAATCCTCATCAATTTCCATAACAATATGACTTGGCCATTCTGTTTTCTCGAGATTGTTATATGGAGTAGTTGCACTAATTTCACCGGGATTTCTTTCTTGGGATTAACATTTGCGGGAGGTGTATTGGTGACTAAATTTGTTTTATTTTTGCGGTTATGTCTTTGCTTTGTGGAGTCGTCACGCTTAGATGTTGACTAGGCTTATCGGACATTTTTAGTCGGCGATCTCCACCTAGGTGATACGTTTTCTATAGGAATTTAAGACTTAGTCACCCATTTATGATCGATAAATACATCGGCAATTTACTTGCTAAGTTTTGCAAGTTAATGATATTTTGAACTTCAAGTTCGATCATGCTTGTACGTGAATCAAGGTAATTCATTTGGTCTTCCTTCCGGAAATTTCGCGACATTCTTTAAGCTTGGACTTTCTCCTTAATGTCGGAAATGTGCCTCATCAAATATACAATCGAAAGCTGAATGATAAACAAGTCACTCGTTTGGGGCTCCAAGTATTTTATAATGGATAGAGACATAGCCCACATAAATTTCAAGTCTCGTTTGGGATCCATTTTGGGCTTTGGAGGTGGTATAGGAACATATACGGCATAACCAAAATCCACGGATAGGAAACATTAGGTTCACATCCTGTACAAGTTTAATTAGGGAGTATTCATGATATGTAGTGGGCCAAAGTTGAATCAGTGATGCAGCATGCAATATCGCATGTCCCCGTTAGCTAAAGGGTAATTTGACCTTTAACAACAATGGTCTAGCAATCATTTTCAGGTGTTTAATTAAAGATTCTACTAGGCAATTCTAAGTATGAGTATGTGACACAAGATGCTCCACGTCTATCCCAATGGCGTGCAATAGTTATCAAAACCTTAGGCGTAAACTTACGGTGTTATCTAACGGATCTTACGGATTAGGTAATTAGGAAATTATGTATGTAATTTAATCGGTTGAGTGAGCAATTTGGCAAAAGCCATATTACGTGTGGACAAAAAATCAACATATGTCCATCGCATTGAAGTATCAATTAGGACCATGAAGTACTTGAAGTGTTCACATGCAGAGTGGATAGGCCCACAGATGTCTCCTTAAATTCTGTGCAAAAATATAGGAGATTCCACCCTTACTTTAGTAGGAGACAGCTCTACGATTAATTTACCCTCAGCGCATGCATCGCATACATAATTAGTGAGTGAAAGGAGCCCATGATTTTTTAATGGATACCCAACTGAATGTGTTAATATTCGACGCATCATATTCTACCTTGGGTGACCCAAACGGTCATGCCATAATTGAAAACCTTTTGGGTTTTTGAACTTTAGGTTTATCACAACATGTTTTTTACCCACATGTATGTAAGTATAATATAACGGAGAAGAATAGCGGTAACTTTTCTATAATTTGTTTTCTGCATCCAATCATCTAGGATAGATACAAGTATTTTTTTACCACCTTTGGTCTTGATTTCAATGTGAAACCCATTGGAATGAATATATTTAAAATAAAGTAGATTCCTTTCTGACAATGGGCAAAATAAGACAACATTAATAATAATTTCTGCGCTCATTGGTAGTATTACACATGCTCTTCCGGAGCCTATAATTAATTTACTATTGCATAAAATAGTGGTAATATTCCCTTCATATTTTTTCAATGTTTCCAAAAACTTCCTCTGCTGGAGGATAGTGTGTGTAGTACTGTTGCCTACAAGACAAAGAATACCATTGTTCGCCTTGAGGTAGTTGCTTAGCATCATTTGTTACTAATAAAAAATAAAGAAAATAAGAAATACACTTATAATAATATTAATTATGTCTATAAAAAAAAAGAGAATAAACATTAACATAAATGTGAATTAAGATTAACATAAACTTAGAATAATATATATACTTTTATTTAATCTAAAACCCCAAAATGATCAATAACAAGAGATGTAGTGACTAGAGATGACTCTTTATTCTCTATTGGGGACTTGTTTCCAAGGTTGGATTCCCTTTTTCTCTCTTCTTGTTCTCTTTGATATGTTTAAAGGGAATTAAACAAATATTAGATAATGGGAAAAATAAAAGGTATGTTACCATGGCGTTATCCAAGATTCTAACGATTAAATCTTGATAACGTGTTGTAATTGTAGATAGTGATTGTTGGATTCAAGTCAATAATATAACATCAAAGTAGAATTATAATATGTGAGAAAAAAAGAGATAAGAAAAGATATTAGAAATATGTAGAAAAAATGTTAACTATATTTTCATTATCCAACAAGTTTACAAATAGCCTCTATTTATAGGCTAGAGGATACATTAATAATGTAAATACATGAATATAAGAATTCATGTACATCATTAATGAGGATGTAAACCTATACATTGTAGGAGGGAATGTATGGAACTATACATAGATGAAAGTGATACATCCACTTTGTTCAATGTATTTTAACAATTTGCACTTTTTGCCTTCAAACTTTATTTGGCAACAACAAACTAATCTACAAACATCACAACACAGATATCAAAGATTATTATTTTTCAAGCTTGTTATCTCCCAATTTCAACAACAACCCATCATTCTTTATGGTATTCAGTTTCGAATTTTCACATCCTTTGCATGAAACTACTCTCTATAAGGTATGTTTTTCGGTTTGAACTCTGAGGTGATAATCAGCCTTGTTTGTGATCATGTTACGTAGTAGTGTGAAGTTTCTATCTTTTGCGATTGTTTCTTACAGGTTCTTCCAAATATGTAACAGAGGAGATTGTCGTCGTGGTGCTCTTGCATGCCTGTATGTTTTGAGTGTATCTGAGTCTACGATCTTTTTATTGTGGTCCAAATTCTTTATCTTCTATCATCTGTGATGTTGGGACTAGCGATGGCTAGGTTTTGGCTTTTCTATCGTGAGTACATCCTCGATGGCGTAATCCGTTCGTTTGTTTTTTCATTTTGATGGTTCCTAGGTTTGGGATTTCTTGTTATTTTTACTCTAAATTGTTATGGAATGGTCCTTGACTGGCAGAGACAATCCACAGTAGAGCACAACGATGGTCGTTTATTGTTGTTGTATAGGTGTTATTTGCTTGCCTAGATGTGGCCTTTGCCGTTATTGAATTGCTTCGAGGCTTATTAGGGCCGTTCATCATTGTTTGTCTACTTGTAATTATATTAACATTCTTCAAGGTGGTTGCATCCTATCGAGACTCAACACATGTGGCATGCTTGCTCATTGTTCACTCCCTATTTGCTGCTCTAGATCTCGTGTTAACACAGAAAAATGACCAACCTTTTGAAATCTTCTTGGCTGCATCCCCCCGCAGTGTTTGGGTTGATTGCCATAGTTTTTTGCAAAACTGTCTCAACTTGCCTCCTCTTACAAAAATCGACCAAAAGTTTCACTCTTTTGCTTTGCTGGAAGTTGAGCCTTGAGCAGTCGGCTTCAAACATTTTGTTGTGTTTGGGATGGAATTATTTATAACCTGTTTAGTTTGGGGACAATTGGTCTCCAAGCAGCCAAAAGTGCCAGAACTTTGTTTTTCTTCTTCTTTTTGACATTGTTGAATCTTTCACGCAATTTATGATTTGACTGTGTAAATACATCAGCTTTGTAAATTGCTGGAATTCTGGATTATTGAATATTTAGTATGGATTTAAAACCTAATAGTTCAATCGATTTACTACCATCCCTTTACTACTAGTTCAATCAATTTGTACTTTTCTCGAATCAAGTTAACAGCCCTTATTTTAACCAGAACTGAAAGAGAAACCATTTTTGTTGCTTATTCCATTATGGAAGTAGTTGAAAGGGAATATGAGGTGCAAGCCATTCAACTTAACATGTGTTTAGCAAGTATAAATGTACTTCTTAGCAGGTTGAGGTCAAAATCAAGCCGGACTCGTATAACAAGAAAAATAAATAGGTCCAATCAGGTCAACTTGTGGGTAAATCCATTTAACATGTTTATCTTAATTTGAGAAATTATTTACAAATAATTTTATAAAATTGAATGGCATTGTATAAGATGTACTTTTAGGTGTTTTGGAGTTTTAATCTTTCATAAATATATAAGTATTTTTTGGTATTATATTACCCATAAAATAAATAGTTAATTGAGTTTTCTTAAATTTCATATATATATATATATATATAAGTATTTTCATATCATATCATGTTATTTGCAAAATAAATAGGTTGTATTCAAGTTATATTACTTGGCATATATAATTAAATCAGTTATATTTAGATTTATGTAAAATTTATAATACATGTGTTTTAATATGACATGCGAACTTGAAATATGGCACGATTATGACTCTTATATAGGACCCTTCATACTTCCTTACCAAGGTTGTTTGGAACTTTATGGGAGGACATTGCACATATAGGTAATGATTATCCATTAATTTGATAAACACCTTTTTGTTAACATTGTGACTTTTTTTTGTTAATATAGGAGTCTACTCTTCTAGTTTGTGACTTTTTTTTCCTTAAATTGTCTCTATGATGAAATCAACGACCTCCTTCTTGGATCTTCTAATTACGAAGGGTAAGCCAAGGAACTTTGCTTTCTTTTGATCCTTTACTCCAAGCTCTCTGCATATCTCTTTGCTGGCTTCTTGAGATGTGTTTTTAACAAATGGGTAGAAGTAAATTTAATGAACTATCAATCATAGGCTAATGGATGGATAAGAGGCTAGTAAAAGTCATTCAATGGACCAATAAATATTGGTTAATAAATGATTAAACAATTCAATAAATTAGAAGTGTGGTTAAGTTGATATTAATTGAAGATATTTGTAGAAGTACATTTTGAATTTGAAATATAGTTAATAAAGAACTTTAATTAAAGGAAACGAGGATAAGAATTTGGAAGTAATTTTTTGAATATAAATAATAACAAGTGAAAATACTACTAAAAATATCAAAAGAGAGCGAAAGGAATTGTTTTAGTTTTAGAATTGGCTTCATCTTGAAGAGTGGGAAAATATTGGTTATCTTTAATACGGATATTCTTACTTAATTCTTGTGTAATAATTTTTAAACACTTTTCTTGCGTTTGTTTAAAACAAAAAAATTCTATATTCCTCTGCATTTTTGGGTAATAATTTTTTAACACGTTTGTTGAATTTGATATTAACAGAATTTTGTTTTTCCATCTCACTCCCTCTTAAGTAGTCAAAAGAAAAATTCTATTTTGTTTTCCTAACTCTCTTGTAATCATTTTGTTTTTGAACATTCTTTAATTGTTTTCTTATGTATACAATTTTGTTTTCTTAACTATTTTTGTAGTAATTTTTAGGACAATTTTTGTCAGTGTTCTTTCAAATAAAATTCTGTTTTACTTATCTCTTCAATAACTGTGTTTGGAACCTTTTTCTTCTTTTGGTTTTGATATAAGAAATATTATATTAGTGGATAGAAGTTTTATGGAGATTTAACTTTTCAAAATGAGAAGCTTTTGTCTCAAACAAAACTTACTCTATAGCTATCTATTGTTTACTTGAACACTCTGGATATTGGTTTTATTCTCCTGTGAGGGGGTTTGCGGGCGGGCTATTTTACAGGAGCGGGGTTTCTGAGTCTGTACTTGAATAAGCGATTCTGAGTTCTCTTGTCAACAAAAGAGTATTAAGTGTGCGAGGAGGTTGCCTAAAGTCGTATAGGAATTGTGATAACTATATATATGTTTATAAATTTTAATTACAATGTTGATATCAATATAAATATTTGAATATTATATTGGAAAGTTTTTCTTTGCAATAAAATTAAATTATACATACATACATGGTAACCCATGGGGCTCTTATATCTCATATTTTCTTTTTTGAAACTTGTTTTTCCTAGAGGATATCATTGAAAAGTAGAGGTGAATCAAGGTTTTTTTTCCCTTTATAGCTCATATATAGTTTTTTTCTCTTTTGGATGTAACACAATTAATGCATTATTAAATATATAATTTTATATTTTTATTTTTACTTTTTAATCTGAGGTCATATATGATTACTATTAGTAAGAGTAACATGAAAATTTTATTGAAAAATAAATTTTTTTTGGAATAAATAAAAATTTCAAAAATAATTTTTTTTATTAAAATAGAGAGTGTAGGTTTTTAAAGCAAATAGTTATCAAAGTGCTAAAAACACAGTTTTAAATTTTTATAAAATGACACTTATACTAATGGTTATAAAAGATCAACTTTGCCCTGTCATTGATACAATGGTTATATGTATCCATTTTTTAAATAAAAAAAAAATCCCTATTTTAGTCGTTTAATTTGGTAGATGCTAGTCGTTTTCTAAATGAAGTAAACAGCCGTCGTCTTTTGGCCTGTGGTGTGCATTTCTGCGCATGTGACGAAAGGGTTGGCGGCAAGCCGACGTGGAAAGTCAATTAGTCCAACTGCTAAAAGACTAAACATGGCCAACTGAAACGTGAGGAGATCAGAGGCAGTTGTTGTTTGTTGCTATTTTCTTATGTGTGCCAGCAGCATTTAAAGTATCTTCAGTGGTACAAATTTGACGCGGTGGAGATACACTATTATCATTCAAATAGTTTTATAAAAACTAAAAAATTACCATAAGTGCACTCAAGAAAGATAAATAGTTAAAGTTTAACAAAAATTCTTATTATAAAAAAATTATTAATAACCTTCTTAAAAATTTATTGCATTAAGTATTAACAACTTTTATATAGAATTTCCTTATTAACCAATACTAACCACAAATTTATAGTCAAATCCTACATAAAATTATTTCATATAGTAATTTGAATCTAAGTATACTGATAATTATCAAATTTAAAATAGATTTAACAGTCAAGAAAGATCATCTTTATTACGATTCTAAAACTCTAAAACTCTAATAAACTTATTTTATTAAACATTTATCAAAACTTAAAACTCAAAAACTATTACGATATATCCCACACCAAAATTATTTTGCTATTGTTTGGGATAAAATCAGGGGGAACTTAAAATTCTCCCCTTTGGCCTAGGGAGTGCTCTTAAGGCACCCCTGATGGCAATAGGCTAGTCCCAATAGTTCAATATTAAGTTATAAATGTGAGAAAAATTTACTTATAAGTGATGTGAGAGTCAAATATTGCCAAGACTTCACCAAGGTAAGAAAAAACTAAATTATTTTTTTAGTCAGAGTATGACTTATACTTAAGATGTATATGGATCATATTTTAAAATATAGTTTTACATAATTATAAAATAGAATTGTCTATTAAAAAATGTATTAAAAATAGTAAAAATATATTTTAAAAAACAATTCATACACAACGTTAGCGGAAGAGAGATTAAAATGATGTCTGGTTTTCAACCTAAGGCCAAATATATGGAGAGGGAGGAGATTACAATGATATCTGGTTTCCAACCCAAATTACCGTACATCAGCCCTGGAAAAACTTTCAGCTAACTATGGATGTAGAATCTATCACGAGAAATGACACAAAGGACAAGGCGTGGGGCATAAGTATATTTGTCCAATGGAAACCATAGGGTGATTAGATTAGATTAGATCAGATTCAATGTTTGATTAGATGGAAACTCAATAGCTAGGTACGAAAGAAATGCTTATGTAAGTAATGAAATGGGCTTGCCATTTTGGCTTTTGCCTTCTCATCTGGTCTCATTATTTCACGTGTAATTTCTTGAAACTTTTAATTTTATTTCATCCCTGGTTGTTGACTAAATTACTATATATAAATATATGGCTTTGTCTGATATTTAAGACCAACCTATCCAAAATACATATAAATAGCATCCTTGTAGAACACAAAATTGACCATAGTTCCTAATACTTGTACAACTCTACTTTCTAACCACTGAAATTAAACTATTTTGACAAATATTAACTAATTAATAATCTTTGATCCAACCTCCTCAAGAAATTCTTTAAGATTCTTGTCGGAAGATCCATCATCTTGCATTGCCTCCCTGGCCAATTCTTTCAGTTTCTTCACATTCTTTCTCAACTCTAACCCTTTATCACCACCATCCATCACCGTTTCTATGCATCTCACGACCTCATCCCTCTCGATTGTGCCCTCCTCATTAGGTGTAACTCTCACTCCTGTCCTCCAAACGTCTTCTATGAGCTTTGCATTTGTTCCTTGATCAGTCCAGTGAGGAAAAGCAACAACCGGCACCCCCGAGACTATGCTCTCCAATGTCGAATTCCATCCGCAATGCGTCACGAAACATCCCACCGAAGGATGTGTTAGGACCTCAAGCTGTGAACACCATGGCACTATCATCCCTTTTTGCTCCAATTCCTCCATACAACTCAATTTATCTTCTTCTCTCTCTTCTTGTCCGTCTGGCTTGGCTCTTATCACCCACAAAAATGGCCTTCCGCTCTTCAACAAGCCGCTTGCGATCTCCTCCATTTGTTTTTTGGCAAGTGTCAATAACGTACCAAATGATACATAAATAACAGAAGCTGCATCATTGGAATCCAGCCATTCTTTGTAATCTTTAGATTTCTGAAATAAATCACCGCCAAAAGAAGTATCCGATGGATCCTTACCATCCAAAAATGCGGATGGAATCAAGGGTCCAATGGCAACCATGTTATAATTCTCAATGGCTTTGAGGGCTTCGGGCTCTAAGGCATCAAATGTATTGACAAGAACTTTCGGCTTTGCTTCTTCATCCAGCGTCTCGATTTGCTCTTTGAACGATGGAAGAGCGAAACTGTATGTGGGATCACTTGAAGGAAGCATGAAGGATGGAATTTCTTTGCCCGTAAGTGATGGAAGGCCTGGAAATTGAATTGACCATGTAGGATCACTGCTATCAGCATTCTTGATTTCATCCTCATAGCCATGGAAGTAGAAGTAGTATATGTCCAAAACTGTTGCTGGTTGAATCCAAAGAAGGGCAGACGGGATGTGACATTCACGCGCCACCACTGAGGCCCAAGGAAGCAAGATAGTATAAACGAGGCAAGTCACGGGGCAGCCCTCTTCTGCACTAGAGTTGATCACATTACTAAGTGTGTTTGAGCCTTGTCTTGCAATCCCTGACATGTACTCCTTGGCATCTATGACTTTAAGCTTGAATCCATCATCATAACCATCTGAAAAAGGTGCAAATTTTAGGCCTTTTGGGGTGACACTGGAGGCCTTGGTCATGCGGCGGAGGGCGAAAACACTAGTGGCAAAGGTCACTTGTATGTCCAACCTCGCAAGTCTTTTGGCAAACTGCAAGGCTGGATTAATGTGGCCTTGAGCAGGATAGGTTACTATGAGAACATGGCGATGGTCCATTTTTGCCAGCTTCTTTATTTGTCCCTATGAATATGAGAAAATTGCAAGCGGCAAAGTTTAGCAATTAGCACAGAAGATCTCCAGAAATATGGTTCTGATTTGGAGAAGTGGATAAGCTGATTGCGTGTATCGAATGCATGATACACAATGGACTTATATAGAGACCTTGAAAATCACAAAAACTCTTAGATGACGTTTGTGGTGACGATTAATCAGGAGGATAACTTTGGTTAGTTTGTCTTGTATTCCTATCCAATTGATTGCAACATTTCGTCCACAGATGTGCTAGCTAGACAATTATTGCTTATTTGGGCTACTGTCACATCGATTCCTCAATTGCCTTTGCCTAGAGAGATGTTAATCGTTTGTTTCTAGCTGAGAATTATATTCCCTGTAACTTCCTGCAGTAAACACTAGGCATAAAACGAATCCCAAGAACTCTCATGCATGACGTTTCTTGGCTTTGTTTGTTCCCCCCCCCCCCCCCCCCCCCCCTAGATGAGACCCGTACCAAGGTTTGAACTCTCAAAATTTGAATGCTCTTCGTGGAAGCTAACTTAGGTTTGGTACTCTTCTGGGAAAAATTATTAAAAATATTTTTACTTAACAAAATAATGATACTCTTAACTGATTTTTCATAATAAAAAATTATAATAAGGGATATAAAAAAATAAAAAGACAAAAATATTTATTACATTTTTCAAAAAGTAAAACAATTATAAGAGATAATTTTTTTTTTAATATGCTATGTTAGTAATTATAACTTTTTATTATAAAAAATTATTAAAAATATCATTATTCAAAGAAAGTAATGATACTTTTAATGTAATGATTGATGTAACAATAATATGAAGATAAAATTATTTATCATATTTTTTAAAAAGTAAAAAATAAAAATAAAAATTTTTATCTTTTTTAACATGTCAGGTTAATTATTATAACTTTTTATTTTGAAAAGTTATTATATATTTTTGATAATACTATTTTTAATATAGTAATTGATATTTTTAACATAACGATGGATGTGATAAGAATAAACAGAAAAATTATTTATCATATTTTTAAAAAAAATTATGTTTTTTAACGGGTTACGTGTTATTATAAAAAAATTATTAAAAATATCATTACGTACGTGTGTGTATATATATTTCTTTATTCTTGATAATACAATTTTTTCTTTTTGACTAAATCTTGATAACACTATTTTAAACGTTATTTTTCACCACTATTAATGCAATTATAATTTGTGTTTTATGATTTTATGCCCCGCCAATGTCCTATTATTATGTTCCCTGAAATTCTTTATTTACCTAACTTCGTTGGGAGAATTTGAAAACTTGCTTTCTCCAATCAAATTCTTTAATTGCCCTTATTACACCCGCAAAATTCTATATTTACGTAGATAGATTTTAGAATTATAACTAAAGTTGATTAACTAAATTGTCTTTTTACAAGTACTCAATTTAAAATCCCAAGGCCTAGCTATCACGGTTCTTACATTTTTTTTTAAAAAGTTCAAATAAATGTGGGATCAAATAATCATAGTACTTTCACTGATTATTTTAATTGTACAACAATCTATTAAGATTGTAAAAGTTAGTACTAAAGAATTTAGTTTGAAAATTTTTCTCTGTCCTGATAAAATAATTCACTTTTGGAGTGAAAATTTTTGTATTATCTTTATTAATGAAAATAATATATAAACAGGTAAAAATAAATATGTAAAATTATATATTTAATTATACATTAAATGTTTTGTACTTTATAATTTAAAAAATAAATTGTACCAATTTAGAAGTAAATTTTTTTTAATCATTTGATTGTGTTAGATTTGGAGCATAATCACTTGATACTGACACAATAACTTTTTTTTTTGAAAATCAAAGGCTAAATTGAATTAGACGTCCAACTCAAAAGAGAATAAATGGTCCTATATATTTGCCCAAAGGAGTAATGGAAAAAAGTCCACACTAGTTTCCCCTTTCGGAAAGTTTTGGCGATGAACCAAAAAGTAATTCATAATTGAGGCCTTGGGCAGATGTATCAGAGTAATTCAATTGTATGACTAAATAGATCGCTACATATATTTCATACTATATCAGTGAACTTTACAAAATAGATAATTAGGATGCATAAAATTCCTACAATGTACTATTAGTACCTCCGTTCAAATAATTGAGCCCATTTTCAAGGTACTATTTTCATATTAAAAAACAGATTATTTACTTTTAATTTGATATAATTTTTTTAAAATTATAAAATGCAAAACATTGAGTGTATAATTAAATGTATAATTTTTTATTTTTATTTTTATTTTTAATTTAGACTATATATTTTATTATTATTAGTAAAAATAACACAAAAATTTCACATAAAAAATAAACTCTTTTTTACGGCAAATGAAGTACGTCTTATTTTGACCAATATATATATATATATATATATATATATATATATATATATATATATATATATATATATATAGTATATTAAGTTGGAGAATCGATTATGACTTTCCACTCATGTACTTAGGATTTACTTATAGACCACAAATGTTTACATATGGACAAAGCGTATATGAATTTCAAAATGAAGTTTGTGCCTTTTGAAGTAAGGTTGATATGAATTCTGAATTATTCAAATTATATCATTTTGCCCTTTTATTGATTTTTTTAATTATATGTACAAATATTAGTTTTTTTAAAATTAAGCATCAAATAATTCATAAAAATACGTAAAATATACAATCTATCAAAACTAATATTTAATACAAAAAATAAATAAGAAATAAAGTAATTGAAATTTATTCAACTTTTTTATTAAAAAAAAAGGAAAAAGAATACCTTTGCAAAGGTGTGTTATGAGAAAAAAGGAAAAAAAAAACGGAAAGAAAGTCATATAAACAGAATTAATTATAGTTACAACAAAAATAAATTAGTTTGTTAAATAATTTAACAAAAGAGGATAAATTCCAAAAACTTGTTAAAATTTTTTATTGATAATATTAGGTGATAAACATTAAACTAGTTTTTACTATGTAAATTTTTTTATACGACTTGGCAGTGTTTAAACAATTAAGTAAAGTAAAATTTCATTATCAAATAACCCAAAAACTAAAATATATTAATTCATTAATTTTAAATAATAATTGATGTAATTAATCACACGTGACTATTTTTCAGAATTACTACTGTCTGAAAAAATAATTGACCAAAGATGTCAATTATTGTCCAAAAAACAATTGCTCAACATCCAATCCTCCCTCTCTCCCATTATCATCATCGCTGCATTCTACTCCCTTGATGTTCAGTGTTTAGTCCCCAAAATCACCACCCCATTATTTGCACAGATGTCCATGCCTCTCCCTTAGGCTCATTTGGGTTTTCCAGTTCAACATCATCATCACAATTTTACCTCAACCTACCCTCCTCTAGTTTAACTTTCTTTCACTTTCTTTCTGGCTCAAAAAGAAATCTTTTCTATAGAATTATGCTCAAAATGGGGTTCTTGGCAAAAAAAAAAAAAGAAAAGAAAAAAAAAAGAAGAAATTTTTTCTATAGAATTATGCTCAAAATGGGGTTCTTGGCAAAAAAAAAAAAAAAGGGCCAATTGTTACCGTAGTTTTATTGGGATGGCTTGAGTCTAAGCCAAAACACTTCAGGAGGTACGTGGGGATTCATTCTATTACATTTATTGCCTCTACAAAATATGTGCTTTCAGTCGATTTGAGCAAAAGTTTTGGAAGAAAGAATTAAGGTTTGGATAAGAGGCGATTCATCTTTTTTGTTATTTCGATTATAATTGATCTGTAATTTACCCTGTAAATTTATGGGCATCATTATCATTAGTTTTTATGCTAATAGTATTACCCTTAAAAAAAAATAGACATGGTTGAATTTACTAGTTAAACAGGTGATAGGGACAAAAAAATTAATTTAAAAAATGAGAATAGAAAAAATCATTATTCCATATCACCTGTTTAACCAAAAATGTAATTTACTCAATAATTAATGCTGTAAAATAAGTATCGTGTCCGACCATCCCACTTTTTGCTGAGTTAATTTTTACTTTTCTTGTCAAACCAGATTTAAGGCATGTATGGACAGGATTTTATACCATTTTTTTTTTTGTATAAGTAATAATAAATATAATGACAAATTATAGTAACTTTATATAGTGACTGACATGATAATTATGAAAAGAAAAAATTATCTTTCATTATTTTGTATTTTGTAATAAAGATGAATAAATAATTTTGTTTTTTTATGGTTATCACGTCAATTATTATAATTGTCACTATTTCTATCATTACTCTTTTGATATAATAGTTGTGAAATATTCTCTCCACGCCCAAAAGAAGAGTTTACTTTGGTTAATATATAACTTTTTATTAGTTATTATGTTTAACTCATTTAATGTATTATCAAATGTATAAATTTATATTTTTATTATTAATTTTTAATTTTGAGTATACATGATTATTATTAATAAGGCTATTTTAATTTTTGATTTAAAAGTAAATTTTTTTAAAAATAATTTTTTTTTAAAAAATAAACTCTTTTTCATGACGAAAGGGTAGGAAATATATTAAAAATTAAAAAAAATATTTAGAAAAATATAACCATATGTTTTGGAAGTTATCCAAACACAGATTTAGAAAGATTTTTGGGGACACTATGGTGATATACTTCCTGACCTCATATAGACCAGATAGACTCTAAAGCCGCAACTTGTTCCCCTCGACAAAATGAATGGTAATAAATTACGTGTTATTCTTTATTGTTCCCGAACGCTTTGGAAAGTTCGTACCAGTAATGCCAGAAATGAACAATCAAATGATTATGTATACGGTCAAAAGCAACGAAACAAATGCAACGGTTAGAGACGCATGTATACATGTATGGTGTTGTTCTTTGTTTGTTTGTTTGTTTTTTTTTTTTTTTTGATAAATTACATTTAGTGCTCCTAAAATTTAGAAAACTATCAAATAAAGTCTAAAGTTTAGAAAAACTATTAATACACCCTTAAATACTACTATTACACCTTAATGCAAGGGGTTAAGTTGTTGGTTGATTAACGTCGATCGTTGACTTATGATTAAGTAAAAGGTCAATTTTTTTTGAAATTTGTGTATTACCTTTAAACTATAATATCTGAATTATATTTACTTCTTTGAGATTTATTTTATTTATAAAATAGGCCCTAAAGTGCAACAAAATGTAGTCCACCTTACTTTTTTCTTACTTACATAGTATATAAAAAATTTCAATAATAATTATTGACAATTAAAATCTAAACACAAGTTGAACAAATCTCTGCACAATTTAACTGTCTAGCAACTTACCAAAATTCATATTAGGGTTTAGATTTTACAATCTTTTATTATGCTTATTTTTTTAATTTTCTTTCAAAAAATTTAAATTCAATTAATAAATTTTTTTTAATTTTAAAATCATTACAAAAAATAACCAAAACAAAACTACGAGAGATTCAAACAAATAATTATTTCTTAAAATTTAATAAAATAATAAAAAATCACTTAATTATTTAATCATTTAAGAGGACTACAAAGGTAGAATAAGAAAATTATTTAATCATTTAATGGGACAATTAAGGTACATTAAGAAAAATATTTAATCATTAGAAAATTTACAGTTAAGGTACGATCACTTAATTATTTAATCATTTAAGGGGACAACAAAGGTAGAAGAAGAAAATTAACAGTTAAGGTAGAATAAGTGGTAGGATTGTCGAAACCCGCAAAATTAATCACTGATTCTAAAGTGATTTGTAAAATAAATTTGCAACAATAGCGGACTGGGTCGACTCCCGAGGGAACTGAAGTATAGTTTCAAGTTTTGAACAATAAGATAAAAATAAATAAAACTAGGAGGAAGTTTGACTAATTAACTATTTTACTAAAATTCTAAAGATTAATAAAAATAATTATTAAAGCAGAAAAAATAGAAAATAGCTAAAGTTACCAAATTTATAGAGTTTCCACTCCAAGGGTCGATCTCATTTAATTGCATCACTAATCATAGGTCACAAAAAATAATCTTGCAAATTCAAATATTTAACTTGAAACCTATTAGAATAGCCACAATAAATTTTCGTTTTGCTAATATAATTGACTGAGTCCAGTACCTAAATCAAAACTTACTATTAATTGACTGGACACGATAACCTTCCATATCAATTTAATAATAGCATTAAGATCTTATGAAACAGTTAAATCAAGATTAAAACACCGAGATAGCTGCAGTAAATTAATTTTGTCCCGTTAATTCCCCTAGACTAAGCATACATATTTCAAGTCATAAACATTTATCCTAATTTCTACTAGGTCCATTTATTCATGATAATTACGGATCACTAAACTCATGGATAGCAATAGAATAAATAATGAAGAATTAATTTGTCAAATTAACAAATCATCAATTATTCATAATAATTAAATCAAGAATTAACATTCCCCGCGTGAGCACCCCTGGTAAGGACATGTTGTAAGTCCTGAATTGTAGCCTTAAGGTCTCATGGTCGAACCCCCTCAGGCACTTGCTCTTGGGGGACATTCGTGATTTACATCTTTCACTCACCTACTCTTTGTGATTTACATCTTTCACTCACCTGCTCTTGGGGACATTCGTGATTTACATCTTTCACCAACTGTGGGACAGGTGTAGAGAGACCCTTCAAGGTTGAGGTTCAACCTTTTTTTTTAAAATTAAGAATTAACAAGTACTTGAATTAAAAGCAAAAATATAGAATTAAGAACAAAACCTCACAATAATTGCAATTGAAATCAATCATTCCCTTGAATTAGAAAGTAAATTTTATTATGAAATTTTCTAATAGAAAAACCTAAACTAAAAGAAATAAAAGAAGAAAAGAAAAACACGTGAGTTTCAAGCGAAAGGCAAATGGTGGCTGCCTTGTGTTTTCCGTATGATTTTTTTGTCTTCTAGGTTTATCCTTTTATAGAACAAACTAGTGACTAGTAATAATAACTTTTACTAAAAACTAATTATACTCTAAAAAGGAAACATAAGAAGAATAGGAAATATAATCCTAACTAAAATAAAATGCTTGTTTCCTAAAAATTTTATGCAATAACTCATTTCCTTCTTCAATTTGATAGCTTCCAATTTCCTTTTTTTGCTGGAACTCTCCATCAATTCTTCTTGCCTCAATTTTCACCCCTTTTTTCCTCTTTTTCTCCAATTCTCTAATTTTCCTACCTAAAGAAGAAGTATATCAAAATCAAATAATTTTACCTTGTAATCAAGTTAATATGGAGAAAATATTAACAAAAAACTATATACACTTTAAGCTCTATCAGTAAGAAAATTTAAAAAAATAGGTTTTTCCAAATTTAATAATGATGAAAAGGTAATATAGTCAAAAAATATGTTTTGATTAATTTTATTAATTGGTTTTTTTAAAAATTCTAAAAGTATATACTGATATGATCATAATTATACTTATTACTTTTTAGTTATTTGGTTTATGATTAAACTTAGATTATGAAATGATTCCTCATGGAAACGAAAAAGAGAAAGGAAAGAAAAACATAAAATAAAAGAAATAAAAATTATTACATTTTACTTAATAAAATTTAATACTTTAAAGGTTATTTCGTCATTAAAACAAACTCTAGGAATTATATCTTATTTATCTATATTGATTTTTTTGTCTTTTTCGTTATTTATCATTAAGTTAAGGGCCGTATTAATAATTTTTCCAAATCTAAATATTTGTTTGATAATTTTCCTAAACTTTAAGAAAAATAGATATAATTTACATTTTTTCTTGGCTTTATTGAAATGCAACCCTCCCAAGAGCATGTAATATATGTACTTTGTGTGTCACATGCTCTTCTCTAATGCTTCCTGACCTCATGTAATATACATTTTTACATGTAATATGTATTTATTATATCCATGATACAAGCACTTTGTATTTATATAGTTTAAAATCTATATCATATTGTAAATTAGAGTATTATAATTATAATATATAATTTATAGTTTATAAATTTAATTCAAACATATTAATATCATTATTGAATTCAGGTTATCAATCTTATCTAATCATTGTAGATAGAAAAGTAATTTTATTATTACTAATATTAATACTATTAATGAATATTCTATTTCTTTTGTCCGGAAAAAAGTGTTTTGCTAAGATTATTCTTCCTATCACCAAGAGAGCTGTTGTATTCCATCTCAAGATTTGGTCTTTATTTTCAATAGCAAGCCTTGGAATAATTTCCTCTTTGGTTGGGACAAATCCATCTAGTGCGCAAGATATTTACCTTGTGAAATTCCTTTCTTAACATTGAACATTGCCGATAAGTAGTTTCCTCCACTGTTTGGAAGAATTTGGACTGATCATGAAGGATGACTTTAAGGCTTTTTAAAGTTTATTATGTGACAAAAAAAACTCACCAAAAATATTCAACGTCCACTCTAACTTTGTGACAGTTTGGCTGGAAATCCTAAAGAATATGATACAATCATTTGCAAACATTAGATGTGAAATAAGGGGAACATTCTTGCTTATTGAGATTCCACGAGAGACACATTCCCCAGTCAAAGAGTTCAACATTGCCGATAGGCCTTGTCAACAAATTTTGAATCAGAAAAGGAAAGCTGGACATCCTTGACTCAAATCATTTGTTGGAGAAAAGAATTTAGAGTGCTAACCATTAAATTTTAGAATATGTGACTGTCGTCACACATTCTAATACCCATTGAGTGTACCTTTTTGGGAAACCCATTTTTTTTATGACATGTTCCTGAAAGTGCCATGAAACTCTATCATATGCTTTATTCACGTCCAACTTTATGGCAGCGGGACATTCTTTTTCTTTTTTCTTTTTTTCGAATGAACTCTAGGATCTCTTGGATCATTAATACATTTTCATTAATTGATCTATCCGGAATGAATGCTACTTGGTTAGCCAAGATTAGATTGTTAATCACCACCTTCATCCTGTTTGCCAACACTTTTGCTATTCTTTTCACTACAAGAAATTTGGCTTTTAGTGACGGAATTACTAGTAACAAAAAAAAATCTCATCACAAAATACCACCTTTAGTGATCAAAACTTTTGTCGTCACCAATTTTTCGTCTACTCTCAATTTGTAGTGACGAGTCATAGAAAGTCGTCACTAAAGAGTGTAGCGGAAAGCTTTCCCGCCAAAATAGTCGTAATTAGTGACGAGAAATTGGTGACGACATTCATTCTCATCACTAAAATCATAAAAAATTTTCATTAGTGATGAAATTTTTATAAATCACCAATTTTAATACCTTTTAGTGAGGATATCTTTTGTCGTTACTAATGTTAATACTTTTTAGTGACGATATCTTTTGTCGTTACTAATGTTAATACCTTTTAGTGACGATATTGTTTCGTCACTAATTGCTTATCTTACACTACTGATATATGATTTTTAATTAAATTCTTAATTATATGTATATGTGTGAAATATTAGTAATTAAAAAATAGAA
Organism: Gynochthodes officinalis; assembly: GCA_020080225.1. NCBI lineage: Eukaryota > Viridiplantae > Streptophyta > Magnoliopsida > Gentianales > Rubiaceae > Gynochthodes > Gynochthodes officinalis. The sequence continues at coordinate 16,319,554 of CM034619.1, forward strand.
ATTTTTTTAGTGCATTATAAAAATAATTTTTTTATGCAAAGGAAAATTTAATTAGTAAAATAGTCACAATAAAAGGATAATGATTGATTGGGCTATGCAAAGGATAATGATTTAAAAGGATAAAAATGAAAATAGTTATAATCTATTAATTCATTTTTTATACATAGGGTGTCAGTGTGTAATATTATTACATATGGGATAGAAAATATTTATTTTAGTGTATAATAAAACGGAATATTATAAATTTTATGAAAAATATATGTATTAAGCCAATTAATTTGGGATAGAATAGATAAAATGTTTTGAGCTAAATTGATTGGGCCACAATCTATATAATCTGTCATGACCCTGAGGGTAGCTTTTGAGGTTGGTTTCCTCAAGGTCATGACATAATCATTGGAATTGTTGGGTTAAGGATAATGATTGGGCTATGTAATTTATTAATTGGGCCACAATTAACTTTCTAAATTTATAGTTTTTAATTTTTAATAATGGCACTAAGACACCCTAATATATATGAATTTGTCTACATTATTTTACTTCAAGTATAGAGTCTTTTTTTAGATACACTATCAATTAATTTTGATTAAATTTCTTTTGCTAAATGAGTGGACTAAGCATATTCTTCCTTATGTCATATTTAGCTTACTTATATTATCACTCTTAATTTTTAATAATTATACTATGACACCCTAATAGTATAATCTTTTAATTCATATCTCTGTATATAAAGTTTTAGTTTACAATATTATTAAATATGAATATATAAAATATTTGTTTTGGTTAGTAATGAAATTAAATATTATCAATTTTAATAACAAGATAAGTATTGAGGCATATAATGAGAGATAGATTAAATAAACTAGTTTGGCCTAAATTGATTGGCCACAACTTATATAATGATTGGACTTGTTGGGTTAAGGATAATGATTGGGTTATGTAATTTATCTATTGTGCCAAACTTAACTTTTAAATTTATGGCTCTTAATTTTCAATAATTGCACTAAGACACCCTAATATATATGAATTTACCTACGTTATTTTACTTCAAGAAGTGAGCCTTCTTTTAGATACACTATCAATTCATTATGATTGTATTTCTTTGGCTAAAACTAATGATTGGACTAAGCATATTCTTCCTTATGCCAAACTTATCTTACTGATATTATCACTCTTAATTTTCAATAATTATACTAGGACACACTAATATTTTATGTGTCCATATAATTGTACTTTAATCACACATTCTTTTTAGTATTACAATACAATATTGATTAGTAATAATTGGTTTCTTTGGTTAAGAATAACAATTAAACCAAATAATTATACTAGAATACTTTGAAATTTATGAATTTGCATAGATAAGATTTGTTAGTATTAAAATGCACTATCGATTAGTGGTAATCCAAAGTTTTGACATTTGTTACGGACTACATTTCTTTATAAGAAAATCAAGAATAAAAAATATATAGGTCCAAATTAGTTCTGATTACTAATATAATATTATAACACAAGTAGTGGTTAATCCATGTACTTATAAATAATTAGTAAGACGTACAATGTATAATAACAATAGTAAATACTTATATAGTTATACTACATTTGTCCCAAAAAAGGAATATGATTTTACCAATGTACAACTTTTTCTTTATAGTCAACCAAATAGAGGTACAACTAATTTCCTCATTAAGGGTATTGTATATCAATACACCCTTTAATGTATTATATCTCATTAAGGTATTTTGGAAATTTTGTTAAAAAATCAACTTTGATTTTTGAATCTCGACTTTTTTTGGGACAAAATTTGTTGCGACAGAGGAAGTATATATATATATATATAGTTAGGACTATATATAGTAGTTATGTAGTTATAATAAAAGTAATTATTACAAAGCATAAGTAGTTTAGTACATATATACACATTCTTTTAATCTACATAAATTCTTCAATCTCTACATGAAAATGTAAATATTATTATTTTTTTAAAATTATTTTTAAAAAAATTTCATTTTAGCCATTTAATAACTAATTATCATTTCAAAATTTAAAATTTAAAAGAAAAATTCAAATCAAAATTTTATTAAATCAACATAGTATTGTAGAGTGAAAATTTGATTATTTCTTAAAAAAAGTAAATTTTTTTTCAATAATTAATAATTAAATAAAAAATTTGAATGCTTCAAACACCAAAACGAGGGAAAATGAATTTGGATAAAGAGGGAAAAGCCGGAGCGCTCCATTGTTTGAAAACATTCTTTTACTTTTACAAACACTTAAACAAAATTTCATCTATCACTTTAGTAATCTCTAAAACCACCGCCACAATGTTCCTCCATCTCCCTCCACCACCATCACCCCATCACGATCCTCCTACAGAAACCCACTTCCTACCACAACCAATGTCTCATTTGCCCCAATTAAAATGTCCTTCACTAAAAACGCTCCATCGCTTGCCATTGTTGGAGTAACAGGGGTTGTAGGCCAAGATCTATTTCTTTTTGGAATATTTTTGATTTTCAAATCTGTAGATTTATTTTGAAACCAGGAACCTAGAGAGACGACACCACCACCGTAGTAGGCTCATAATAAAGTCGCACCTAGCTCATATATTAGCGCAGAGGGAGATGGAGATGACTGAAGAATCAGAGAAGAGCTTTGAAGCCATCTTGGAAAAACTGTTTCAAGAACCTCCCAAATCTTCAAACTCTAATCGCAATGATTCTTCCACTTCCAAACCTGCTCTTGTCACTAGGTCATCCTCATTCTCTTCACTTGAAGAAATGGTGCCTTGTATTTCAAATAATTTGTCTTTTCCAAACCCATATTTGGGATTTTCAATTCTTTGTTGGGTGAAATCTAGCTCACTTAGTTGGGTTTTTTTTTTTTTTTTTCAACCCTATGACATTTCAAAGTTATGATGTTTTTAGGCAACATTTGTTGTTCTAATTCCTTATGGTCATGTCATTTTGTTGTGGTTTAAGCCCCTTCTTAATGTTTTTTTCCATCTTTTCTCTTCTGTAACCTTAATCTTGCATTTTTCTCACATATCACAAGGACTGGAAAACAAAAGATGCCAAAATTTGTGATGAACACTTTCCTTTCTTGAATCAAAATGGCATTACGGGTGGAAAAATTTGTCTCACGGGTATTATTAATGTTATGGATAAATATTACATTCAACCTAGATAGTGCTAATGCCTATGTTATTGATAATGGTTGCTAGGTTTCATAGCTATAGGGATTGTAGCTCTGATTTATTAAAACCAATTTTCTGTGATGTCCCTTCTGAACTTGGAAAATTGACAAACTTGAACACTTTGTAAGATTGCTCATATCTTTTTTGTGTCTTAAATAAGCTTAAATCTTTAAATGTGGGTATCCCGAATTTGCCGTTTGATTTGATAATTTTTGACACATTCTAGGTGCTCTTGGCATTCTTTGCAAGACAGACTAAGCAAAATTTATAGCAAAAGTCGTGATGAGATATATTTAAAGCTTGAACAAATGCAGTGGGTGAACTTTAAATTTTGTTTGTGTTCTTTGGGAAAAAGGTTTATGCACTTCCATTTTTACTTCTTTAGCTCTTGACGTCGAGGTTTTATTGTTGGTTTTTGGACTAATTATTTTGTTTTGTTCACCATGGTAAGTTCAATCCTCTAATTTTCATGTGATGCGATTTCAAGCGATTATAGTTGCAATTTGACTTCCATAGGGTTTAGTTTAGTGTTTTCTTTAGTATTTTGTCCATTAGTATGATTACTTGTTCCTTTTTCAAAAGATCCACATGTGTGTGATTCACTTTATGCATGATATCAGCGGTGTCATTGCTATTTCTTATTACAAATTGATTCTAGTTTCCACCATATTATCTATTTATCCATAGTAATAAAACTATTAATCTGATGAAGTATTCTTAATGTTTGCTATAAATTTTCTTCTATTCTTGATTGGGACTTATTATATATTTTGGTTGAAACAAGATTTCTCCCAGTTTCTGCTCACTTTATATGTTCTCAGTTTTCTTCTATTCTTGATTGTGCCTCACAGTGATTGGAAGTGGCCTCAATTTGTTTTAAATCATGAAGGTCTTTAACTGATGGAATATTGTCTTTAGTTTTTATTGGCAAAATGCAGAAGTTATCACTTAATTTCAATTTGCTTCCTTGTATAAAAAATTTATGTTGCAAAGCATAAAGTGATTGTCTATGGCTGTAATCCACGTTATCTGTCCTTTCGTTTGATCTGTGTCCTTTTTTTATTTAGTTTCCTGCAAGTGATGAAAACTTTCTGTAGTTGAAATTGCTTTTAAAAAAAAGATACTTATTCTTTTAAAGACTTTACGGGTGAAATCTTGTAGAAAGGGAAAGTGTTTATGAAATTCTTCACAAATCCATATAGCTACAAATCCTATTCATAAATTACTTGATTCTCTCTCTCTCTCTCTCTCTCTCTCTCTCTCTGTGGCTGGTTTTGGATTGATTTTTTTCATTTTTTCCTGATTTTTCTTATTTTTACGGGTGAAATATTGCATAAAGGGAAAGAGTTTTTGAAATTCTGAACAAATCCATATAGCTACAAAATCTATTCATAAATTACTTGAGGCTCTCTCTCTCTCTCTGTGGCTGGTTTTGGATTTATTTTTTCATTTTTTTTCTTGGTTTTTTTGATTTTTCTAGACTAAAGTATTGCATAAAGGGAAAAAGTTTCTGAAACTCTGAACAAATCCATATAGCTACAAAACCTATTCATAAATTACTTGATGCTCTCTCTCTCTCTCTCTCTCTCTCTCTCTCTCTATGCTGGTTTTGGATTGACTTTTCATTTTTTTCGTGGTTTTTTATGATTTTTCTGGACTCCTTGTGTTGCAGATGTGGAAAGAGTTTCTAAATTTCTGAACAAATCCATATAGCTACAAAACCAAATCCTTTTCTGGTTGTATGAGTGGTTTGTTTTTCTGGTTCATTTGCAGTTTTTGTTGGACAAATTTTGGGCTGTTTTTTTCTAGTTTTTTGATTGAAGTGTTGTGATTGTTTTGTTTTTGGTTATGTTTTCTGAAATTTTCTGAATTCAAGTAGCATGCGACTAGTTTTCCTGGACTGAAGTTTTTGAACCAAAGTGGATTGAAAGTTTATTCCCCATCAGTGTCTCATTAGTTTTTTTGAAGCTATGTGGAAATTACTCTAAAAATCTTCCTGGGTAGAGTCATAATTATGGCAAAATAAAATGATTGGCATGAAATTATCTCTTGATTCAGATGAGCTACATAAAATAGGCAATAGCATCAATCTAACGTGTATCTTAAATATTATTTAGACACAACAAAGATGAGGATCTCATGCATGTTATCATTGTGATAAAGTTAATCCATGTTCACTAAGTCAACTCACATATATATTTATTGTGTTCCTACATCTTGCCATTTGCAAATGTTATGTGAATCTCTTTTGAAAAGTTGCCACACTATTATTGGCCAGCATTGAGCATAGTTTTGTAAATATGTTTATGTTTCAATAGCTATCTTTGTATACTTATTTTTATTATGATTGGGTAACTTTTACTCTAAATGTGCATTGACACAATGCATGAACAGGTAGATGGAACTTATGCATATAATTTGGAAAGCTTGGCTGAAAAAGTTTGCACAATTGCTCAAGATAACGGTGAAGGACATAAAAAACACTTCTTGAGATCATCAAGCTTGGAGTGCCTCGACACAATGGAAGAATAGGTTTTGAATGTTGAATGACTAGTATGATTACTTTCATTACATTTTTTACGTTGATGATGTTTGTATTACAAGGATAAATAATGTGATGATCAATACAGTGATGTTATTAGTGATAAATACTAAAATATATCAAATTACATCTTTGGTGAACATTTTCACTAATAACACTATTTAGTGACAAATATTTTTTGTCACAAATTCCATTTGCCAACAAACTTTTTGTGCCGAATTTTTTTCATCACTAATGCAAAGTGCGTCATTTTTTTTTTCGTCACAAATTGCATTGGCCAACAAACTTTTGGTGACAAACGTTTTTCGTCACTAACCATGTGGTGACGACAAAAAATATCATCACTAATTCGTCACAAAATGAGTTGACCAAAGTACCTTTTAGTAGCGACTTTTTTTCCGTCACCAAAGCACACAAAACTACTCATTGGCCAAAGCAGTTTTAGTGATGAATTTTTGTCACTAAACCGTCACTAACCTTGCACAATTAGTGATAACTTTTATCTTTTAGTGACAACTTCTTCCCCTTTAGTAGCGACTTTTTCCATCACTAATTTTTGTCACATCCTCATTTCGTCACTAAAGCCACTCATTTAGTGACGATTTATTTTTTTGTGTCGCCTTAACCCTTTAGTGACGGAGCATTAGTGACGACCGGGTGATGATCCATTTTTTCATCACTAAATGGTTTTAATGACGAAAAGTGCCTTTTAGTGTGAAATTCCTATAAATCACTTTGAAACTCATCTTTTTGTAGTGTTTATAGATTACATTGCATGACTTATTGGCCTAAAGTCAAATGGCTTTTTAGGTTTGGTACTTGCGGAATACGTACTATTGATGTGGCATTTCATTTTGGGATCCTAGTGCCCTTGTTGAAAAATTCCTTAATCTCTGCACTCACATTTTTCCCCAACCAGGTTCCAATAATATTGCTTGCAGGGACTCTATCTAGTCTAGGAGATTTCGACTTTCCCATTTGGAAAAAAAGAAAAACTGCCTGATTTCATCTTCCAGGGCCTCTCTCATAAAAGTCACTCCTTTTGTTCCTTCCCTAGGACACAATTTGTGTGTCTTAGGAAGTCATCAAATCATGTTCCATTCTAACGTTTGGAATTGATGATCCATCCCTTTGTGATTTTCTAACTGATCATGAATTAGTTTTCTCATATCTTCAGGTTCTACTGTCCAGGCTCCATTGTCCTTTATTAGTTGTGTAACCCTATTGATACCATCTTTCTTGATTGCCCAATTGTGAAAGAATTTTGTGTTTGTGTTTCCATACTGCATCCATTTAACCTTTGCCCTTTATTGCCAAAATTCATTCCAGATTGAAAGTATTTCTCCTTGTGATTTGATTTCTTTCTCATGGTCTTGAAGAAGATCGAACCCCTTCCTTATGAAATTTTTCAATTTTTTTTTATCTTCTCCTTGATCTTCTCTTTGAGATAGTCGAACTAAGGATCACTCCATTCCTGCAATGAGTCCAATATGGACCTTAGTTTGGTGGAGATCTCCCCTCTTGTCTCATTTCCTTGTATGGTTGTATCATTCCAAATTCTTTAATGATCTGTCTTGCATCTTTATTCTGAACCCAAAAGCTTTCAAATCTTATTTTTCTTCCTTGTTTTGCCTTTGTTCTTGCAAGGCATGTGTCTAGTAATACTGGGCCATGATTTGATCTTATGATGGGTTGGTTCTTGATCCTTGCCTTGGAAAAGTTCCGTATCCATTTCGAGTTACGAAATACCCTATCTAATCTTTTATAAATCTTTGTTTATCACCTCGACCATTTGTCCATGTGAACCATACCTCTTCCTGATGAAGTTCTTTCATGTCTAGTTAATGATTTGCTTCACCCTTTTTCCTCACCTAGAACACCCCCAACTTATTTATTTGGTTTAATGTCTAATTAAAATCACCTTCAATGACAATTGGTAGCCTTTTATCTTGTAATTATGAGCACATTTGACTCCAACTCTACCTCTTTTATTGGCTAGCAGGTGGCCATCGATCCAAACCAACATCCACTTCACCCCAAGGGTTTTGTATCATTGTGTATATGAAATTTTAGTTCTTTTGGTTTTGATGTAAGAAATCTAGTCATGTGGATAGAAGTTTTATGGAGATTTTACTTTTCAAAATGATGAACTTTAGTCTCAAACAAAGAGTTATTATATATCTATCTATCTATTGTTTACTTGAACTTATGTATTTGAATACTCTAGATATTGTCAAGAGTATGAATTGCGGGCTGAGATTATCTAAAGTCGTGCAGAAATTGTGAAACTGTATTTGTGTTTATAAATTCTAAATTCAATTTGGATATCCATATAAATATTTAAATATTGTATTCAAATGTTTTTTCCCTGTACTAAAATTAAATTACACATCCACACATGGTAACCCATAGGGCTCTTATAGGCTATAGCTCACATTTTCTTTTTAATTTTTTTTCTCGAGGATATGATATCATTGAAAAGTAGAGGCGAATTGAGGGTTTTTTTAAAAAAAATAAAAATAAATTCTTACAGCTCATATACTCTTGTTTTTTTGGTTTTTTTTAAATTTTTCTAGATGTACATCATAACTAATGTACTATTAAATGTACAATTTTATTTTTATTTTTACTTTTAAATTTTAAATCATATATGGTCATTATTAGCAAGACTAATATAAGACTTTTATTGAAAAAATAGATTCTTTTTGAAAATAAACAAAATATTTGAAAATGAACTTCTTTTTTTCGAAATTGAGAGAATAGTTTTAAAGCAAATACTACATCCATCTTGAAAAGAGTTTAGTTTCAAATACTTTCTTTGTATATATTTTTTAAAAATTCTTATGACCCCTACTAATCGGCAATGCATAACCCAAATTAAAAGTATGTATAAAAATATATATATTTATTGGTGTATTAAGTATATTATATTTTGTAAATTAAAAAAATTATACTAAATCAAAAGTAATTTTTAAACAAGCGAAAATGTTTATTAAAGTGTTAAAAAAAGCGATAAGGTTGTTAAACTTGAGTTTTACCATAGTTCCTAATACTTTGTTTAAGAAAGGCTCTCTTGCGAAGGTGAAGCTCTCCACCAGTCGTGATGAAAACTCGAAACAGGACATGATATTTCGGTGGAAATATGCCCCACACTCTCCCACGAGTCAACGGTGAAAACTCGAAACAGACACATGATATTTAGTGAAATATGTCCCCACGAGTTCGAATCTGTATTGGCGGAGAATTTCTACGCGTCATCTCAAACTTACCAACTCATTTATCTTTGCAGGGACACTATAGTTCCTAATACTTGTACAACACTACTTTCTAAGCACTGAAATTAAACTATTTTGACTAATATTAACTAATTAATAACCTTTGATCCAACCTCTTCAAGAAATTCTTTAAGATTCTTGTCGGAAGATCCATCATCTTGCATTGCTTCCCTGGCCAATTCTTTCAGTTTCTTCACATTCTTTCTCAGCTCTGACCCTTTATCACCACCATCCATCACCGTTTCTATGCATCTCACAATCTCATCCCTCTCGATTGTGCCCTCTTCATTTAGCGTAACTCTCACTCCTGTCCTCCAAACCTCTTCTATGAGCTTTGCATTTGTCCCTTGATCAATCCAGTGAGGAAAAGCAACAACCGGCACCCCAGAGACTATGCTCTCCAACGTCGAATTCCATCCGCAATGCGTCACGAAACATCCCACCGAAGGATGTGTTAGGACCTCAAGCTGTGAACACCATGGCACTATCGCCCCTTTTTGCTCCAATTCATCCATACAACTCAATTTATCTTCTTCTTTCTCTTCTTGTCCATCTTGCTTGGCTCTTATCACCCACAAAAATGGCCTTCCACTCTTCAACAAGCCGCTTGCGATCTCCTCCATTTGATTTTTAGCAAGTGTCAATAATGTACCAAATGATACATAAATAACTGAAGCTGCATCTTTGGAATCCAGCCATTCTTTGTAATCTTTCGATTTCTGAAATAAATCACCACCAAAGGAAGTATCCGATGGATCCTTACCATCCAAAAATGCGGATGGAATCAAGGGTCCAATGGCAATCATGTTATAATTCTCAACGGCTTTGAGGGCTTCAGGCTCCAAGGCATCAAATGTATTGACAAGAACTTTCGGCTTTGCTTCTTCATCCAGCGTCTCGATTTGCTCTTTGAACATTGGAAGAGCGTAACTGTGCATGGGAACACTTGAAGGAAGTATGAAGGATGGAAGTTCTTTGCCCTTTAGTGATGGAAGGCCTGGAAATTGAATTGACCATGTAGGATCACTGCTATCAGCATTCTTGATTTCATCCTCATAGCCATGGAAGTGGAAGTAGCATATGTCCAAAACTGTTGCTGGTTGAATCCAAAGAAGGGCAGACGGGATGTGATATTCACGCGCCACCACTGAGGCCCAAGGAAGCAAGATAGTATAAACGAGGCAAGTCACGGGGCAGCCCTCTTTTGCGCTAGAGTTGATCACATTTCTAAGTTTGTTTGAGCCTTGTCTTGCAATCCCTGATATGTACTCCTTGCCATCTATGCCTTTAGGCTTGAATCCATCATCATAACCATCTGAAAAAGGTGCAAATTTTAGGCCTTTTGGGGTGGCACTGGAGGCCTTGGTCATGCGGCGGACGGCGAAAACACTAGTGGCAAAGGTCACTTGTATGTCCAACCTCGTAAGTCTTTTGGCAAACTGCAAGGCTGGATTAATGTGGCCTTGAGCTGGATAGGTTACTATGAGAACATGGCGATGGTCCATTTTTGCCAGCTTCTTTATTTGTCCCTTCGAATATGAGAAAATTGCAAGCGGTAAAGTTTAGCAATCAGCACAAAAGATCTCAAGAAATATGGTTGTGATTTGGAGAAGTGGCTAAGCTGATTTTGTGTATCGAATGCATGGCACTCAATGGACTTATATAGATACCTTGAAAATCACAGAAACTCTTAGATGACGTTTGTGGTGACGACTGACGATTAATCAGGAGGATAACATTAGTTAGTTTGTCTTTGTATTCCTATGAAATTGATTGCAACATTGGTTACCTTGTCATTTATTCCTATGAAATTGATCGTACACAGATGGTGCTAGCTAGGCTATTATTCCTTGTTTGGACTACTGTCACATTGATTTCTCCTATTGCCTTTGCCTTGACACCGGTTAATTGTTTGTTTCTAATTGAGAATTCTCATGCATGACGTTTCCTAGCTTTGTTTCTTTGTTTTTTTTTCCCCCTAGATTTGCTAGCTTTGTTAAGTCCATCCAAACATGTACTCCTACTCCCTCATCATCACCATTATTATAATTTTGTCTTTTTTCAACATTCAAATTCACTTACGATAAATTTTTATTATGAAAAGTTATTAAAAATATTATTATTCAAAAAAGTAATAATACTTTTAACTGACTTTTTATAATAAAAAGACAAAATAATAGTTAATTATAACAAAAATGAAAAAATAAAATCATTTATTATGTTTTTTCAAAAGTAAAAAAAATCATAATATATAATTTTATCTTTTTTTAGTATGCTATGTTAGTCATTATAACTTTTCATTATAAAAAATTATTAAAAATATAATTACTCAAAGAAAGTAATGATGGTTTTAATGTAGTGATTGATGTGACAATAATATAAAGACAAAATTATTTATCACATTTCTTAAAAGGTAAAAAATAAAAATAAATAATTTTATGTTTTTTAACATGTCAAATCAGTTATTATAACTTTTTATTATAAAAAGTTATTAAAAATATCATTACATATATAAATATATATTCTTGATAATACTATTTTCAATGTAGTGATTGATAGTTTTAATATAGTGATTGATGTGATAAGAATAAATAGATAAATTATTTATTATATTTTTTTAAAAAGTAAAAAAATAAAAATAAAAAAATTTATCTTTTTTAACGCGTTACGTGTTATTATAACTTTTATTATAAAAATTTATTAAAAATAACATTTCGTGTGTGTGTATATATTTCTTTATTTATTCTTGGTTTATGCTATTTATTTTTTCTTGTGAGGGACTAAACAGTTCTTTTCCATATGTGTAAGGGACTTATTGGTTCTTTTTTTTTTTTTTTTTTTTTGGTGAGGGACTAAATTTTTTTTTCCATATATGTGAGGGACTTTTTTGTAGATCATCTATTTTAGTTTTTATCTACTTTCATTTTAACCAACAACTATATAGGTAATTTTGATGTTGCGTAAAGGCTTCACTAAATATGTTTGACAGAGAGTCCTCAGGTCCAAGTTAATAATGAACAAACGATTTTCCTTTTTTTTTTTTTCAAATGACTTTTTGGGTTCCTGATATTTTTAAAAATTTTTTTTTGGCCTTTTGACTAAAAGCCTGTTTGATAAAAATGAATGATTAAATTTAAATATTGAATGCTAAAAACTAAATAATAAAATGATTAAGTTGTTGAAATATGAATTTTTAAAATTTTATTTTGAATATTTGAATCATAATCTGAATCAATTAATATTATTTATAAACATTTGATATGAATTTTGAATTATTAAAAAATTATATCATTTTGCCCTTTTATTGATTTTTTTAATTAAATGCATAAATATTAGTTTATTTTTTAAATTAAGCATCAAATAATTCATAAAAATATGTAAAATATACAATCTATCAAAACTAATATTTAAATAGAATTTATTCAATTTTATTTAATAAAAATTTAAAACTCTAAGGGTCCTTTTGTAATTAAAAAAACTTTAGGGGTATATATTATTTTTTTGTATTATTTTTTTTGTCTTTTTAATTAACTATCATTAGGTTAACGAATGTATTGATAGTTTTTTCAAATTTCAAAATTCATTTACTAGTTTCTCCAAATTTAAAGGGAGGTTTATCATTTTTTTTTTTGGCTCTATTGAATGTTACCCTCCTAAGAGCATGTAATATATGTTATTTTTGTATTATATGCTCTTCTCTTACGCTTTCTGACCTCATATAATATACATTTTTACATGAAATATGTATCTATTAATTCCATGATATGTGCACTTTGTATTTGTATACTTTAAAAGCTATCCTATAAAATTCGAATAATATAACTATAATATGTGCTTTCTAGTTTATAAATTTACTTCAAACATATTAATATAATTCTTGAAATCAAGTTATCAATCTTAACTAATCATTATATAAGTTAAAAATTAATTTTTATTATTACTAATATTAATATTATTACTGAATATACTATTTCTTCCATTTTAGAAAAAAAAAGAAAAAGAAAAGAAGAAGTGTTCGCTTTAAGTTGGATATAAACCTTTTTTTAGTTGTAAGGTAAATGCACAATTAAATGTATAATGTTTTAGTCTATGCTGATTTTTTAATTTTTAGTAATATATAGTTATTATTAGTAAGGGTAATATTATAATAGTTTTATTCAATAGTAGACTTTTTTTTTTAAGGTAAAGAAAGTATATGGCATGTACCATATAAATACAATATATTACATGCTTTAATTTTAATATAATTGAATATATCAATAATAAATTCAATAGGAATAACATGAGGTTTACTAACGACAAACAATGACAAGAGACAATAAAAAATATAAAATTTTAATTAAAAATAGATAGAAAATATAGTCTAAATAGAGAAATATTATGAATATTTTCACTTATAGCATATCATGAATTGATTGATTTATTCTTTTTTTTTTGATAATTAATATTACTTTTGTCCCAACAAAAGAGTTTAGTTTCAAATATTTGTTGGGGAAAAACGATATTACAATCTTGTGAACTCTTAGGAAGCATGAACACGAACAAAACAGCAATCTAACCACAATCAAAATATATCAAAAATTGGCAATAGCAATACAACACAATTTTAACATGGAAAACTCCCTCAATGTGAAAGATAAAAGCCATGGGACCGATCTCAGAATCCACCTAAATTGTTGCTATATAATGTTAGGTACAAAACCTAATTCCAACTCAATATATAAGCACCACAATTTCCATAAATAATGGAATCAACAATTATAATAGAACAAGCTATATCAAAGCAAACCCAAGAAGAAGATGGGGAAATCTCACCCAAAACACAGCACTCTCAAAACTGACCCAAAAAACCAATCACTGAAAATTTCAAATAGAAAATTGACCATACAAATTGAAGAACAAGGAATCAAAATCCTACTGTAAAACTTTCAGCTCAATTGGACCACAGATCAACCTTCAATCGTCACTTTGATCAAGACTGGACGGAAGAGAAAAATAGCTCTTTTTCCTCCTCTTGGCTCTCAGGGGGACGACTGTTTTTCCTCATGTTGCATGCACTCTTGTTGCCTTCTAAAGAAAATGCATCCAAAGCCCTACATGGCCTGGTTTAAGAATAACCCACATGGGCTGGACATAAGGCTCAAAGGCCTAACAAATCTCCCCCTCCAGCCCAATGAGAGAGACTACAAACTCCAACTCCTCAATTGGAATCTATACTAATGGCAGCGACAAAATTCAAACTTTTCTCTAGGAAGTACTTTTGTCATCATGTCTGAGCCATTGTCTCTAGTGTGTATTTTCTAAAATTCTAATTCTTTAGACTCCAATTTATCATGTACCTAGTGATATCTAACATCAATATGCTTAGACCTAGAATGAAAAGTAGAGTTTTTCAAAAGGTGTATAGCACTCTGACTATCATAGAATAACACATACCTCTCTTGATTAAGGCCAAGTTCCTGCGTAAACTCTTTCATCTAAAGCAACTCTTTGCACGCTTAAATTATGGCAATGAACTCTGCTTCCGTTATGGATAAAGCAATACATTTCTATAGTTTAGATTGCCAAGCCATAGCTCCCCTTGCAAAGTTAACCAAATAACCCAAAGTAAATTTCTTGCTATCAATATCTCCTGCCATGTCTGAATTGGTATAACCAATAACAATCGGCTTCTCACTCCCAAATGAAAGTTTCAAACTAGAAGTGCCACAAAGATATCTAAAGATCCACTTCACTATATTCAATGCTCTCTTCGAGATTAGAAGTATATTGACTAACTATTCCAACTACATAAGCTATTTCTGGCCTTGTGTAAACCATCGCATACATTAAACTACCCACTGTGGATGCATAAGGACTTTTTCCATATCTTCAACATCTTTCTTGTTAGATGGACACTGTTTCCTACTAAGCTTAAAGTGTGTAGCAAGAGGTGTGTTCACCACTTTAGCTTTGTCTATCTTGAACCTTTAAAGCATTTTCTCTATGTACTTCTCCTATGACAATCATAATTTCTTGGCTTTTCGATCACGATTGATTCTTATACCAAGAATTTGCTTAATTAAGTCCTTCATTGAAAAAGACTTGCTCAAAGCATGCTTCAACTTTTCAATTCTCGAAGCATTTTGACCAACTATCAACATGTCATTAACATATAACAGTAAAATAATAAAATCATCTTCAGAGAACTTCTGTACAAGAACACAATAATCGAAAGTGGTTTTCTTATAGGCTTGCTCCCTCATAAAAGACTCGGATTTTTGTACAGTTGCCTCGGTAGCTTGTTTTATGCCATACAAGCTTTTCTTTAACCTACAAACATAGTTCTCTTCACCTTTCACTTTAAACCTCTCTGGCTGCTCCATGTATATTTCTTCCTCCAAATCACCATGAAGGAAAGTATTCTTCACATCCATTTGCTCAATCTTAAGATCAAGACTTGCTATTAATCCCAAAGCAACTCGAATTGAAGACATTTTCACAATAGGAGAAAAAATCTAATCAAAATCAATTCCATTCTTCTGATTAAAACCTTTAACAACCAATCTAGCTTTGTATCGAGGATATGCATCATTCTCATTATATTTCAATCGACAAATCCATCGATTCTTCAAAACTCTCTTGACCTTAGGCAAAGTGACCACGTCAAAGGTATGATTTTCATGCAAGGATTTCATCTCATCTTGCATAGCATCAATCCACTCTTTCTTGTTCACATCCTCTGTTGCTTCTTCATACGTTTCAGGCTCACCTGCATCAGTTATAAGAACATACTCACTCGAAGGATACGGGTAGATAGGCAGCGATCTCTAGTAGACCTTCTTAACTCAACAAGCTGGTGAAAGCGTAGATGCCGCATTCTTGAACATCAACAACCTCATCTACCTGAGCATTACTATTTTCCAGACCTTGATGGTTATTCTGAATTTGATCATGAACATCATGCTGAGCACTATCATCAACCTGATCAAGTGATTGTCTCTGTGGCTCACTAAATGGAACCCGACCAATATCAACTAAATCGAGAATCTCGGGATCTTTGTCTTCTACCTTACTGTCAATGTCCATTATGGTTTGATCCTCAACAAAATAACATTTTGGCTCCTTACGATCTTCTTATCAATCGGATCATAAAGCTTGTAACCAAACTCATCAGAACCATAGCCAAGAAAAATAAATTCTCGTGTCCTGGCATCTAATTTGGACTTCTCATCTTCGAGGACATGTACAAAAACTTTGCAGCCATATACTTTTAAGTGGTCATAAGAAACATCTTTACCAAACCAAACTTTGTCTGGCACATCACCATCTAAAGAAACCATGGGTGACAAGTTAATAATATGAGCAACTGTATTCAATGCCTCACCCCAAAAGGATTTTGGTAATCTAGCATTTGAAATCAAACATCTGACCCTCTCAATTAATATCTGATTCATTCTTTCAGCAATGCCGTTCAATGGAGTTACCTTTTGATAACGAATGCCATGCTGTCTATAGTACTCATCAAATGGTTCGATGTATTCACCACCATTTTCTGAACGAATACATTTCAGCTTCTTTCCAGTCTGTGTCTCTACTAGAACATGAAACTATTTAAATGCATCTAACAATTGGTTTTTTGTCTTTAAGAAATAAACCCAAAGTTTCCTTGAATGATCATCAATGAAGGTCACAAAATAAGCAGCACCACCAAGTGTTAATAGTTTGATTGGATCACAAACATCTAAATATACTAAAGATAATAAATATGACTTTCTCGAATGAGGATGACTTTTGAAAGAAACTCTTCTTTGTTTTCCTGCTAAGCAATGTGCACACTTCTCAAGTTTCGCACTCCTTACTCTAGTGAGTAAATTTTTCTTAGCCAATAAGCTCATACCTTTCTCACTCATGTGACTCAATCGCTTGTGCTATAACTCAGTTGCGTTCCTATCTTCCACAAAATTACAAAAATCCTTGGAAATTTTGGCTTGCAACAAATATGAAGAAGATTCTTTCTTTCCTCTAGCCACAACTAAAGAGCCTTTTGTGAGCTTCCATTGTCCACTATGAAAAATATTGTAGAAGCCCTCATCATTGAGTTTCCCTGCAGAAATCAAATTCAATTGTATATCCGGTGCATGCCTAATATCTCTAAGAACCAATCTTGTTCCATTAGTAGCCTCTAGACACACAGTTCCCATACCTACAACTTTAACCACACCATTGTTGCCCATATTTAATGTGCCAAAGTTTTCCGAAGTATAGGAATTGAAAAACTCCTTCTTCGAAGTGGCATGACATGAAGCTCCACTATCAATTGCCCAAATTGTCTCATTGAATGCCAAATTCACATTATCATCATAGCATACAATAACAAGATCATCAATAGCTGTAGCAACTTGATCATTATTAGTATGATCCTTTTTCTTATTATTTTCACTGCCATTCTTCTTTTCTCTTTTTAACTGAAAACAATTCTTCTTAATGTGATCCTATTTGCCACAGTGATAACATTTCCCATCCTTCTGCCATGATCGTGACTTGCTTATGTTCTTGTTTTTACCTTTTGGATCTTTGCTTTGACTCCTCCCCTATTTTTTACAACTAAGGCTTCAGAAGAAGAAGAACCTTGATTTTTCCTTCTCATCTCTTCATTTAGAAGACCACTTTTTGCAAAATCCATGGTAACAATACTATCAGGAGTAGAGTTACATAATGCCACATGAAATGTCTCCCAAGAGTCCGGAAAAGTACCAAGTAACCAAAGCCCAAGTACCTCATCTTCAAAATTAATATTCATGGCTAAGAGCTTAGCTTATCTATCACTCCTTAAAACTCATTCAAGTGATCAAATATGGATTTGTCTTCCTTATAACTCAATTGCATGAACTGCTTCAATTGGAACATTTATTGTTGCCAATTTTCCATGCATATAACAACTCAAGTTTCGTCCAAAGACTACTAGCATGTGCTTCTTTCTTTATCTGATTTAAAACATTATCATCCACAAATTGACGAATGAAGCCACACATAGATTTGTGCTCAATAATCCAATCAGCATCAGACATATTTTCTAGTTTTGAATCGCCAAACACTAGTAAATGCTGACATTTCACATAAAGAAAGTCTTCCATTTTACCACTCCAAATATGGTAATTATTTCCATTTAAACTAACCATTATGCTCAAACTCGGTTCCATCGTTCAATCCCAAGCTACGATAGCACTTTGTTGGGAAAAACAATATCACAATTTTGTGAACACGAGAGAAAAGCGACTAAACACGAACAAAGCGACAATCTAACGCAATCAAAATATATCAAAAATTGGCAACAACAACACAACACAATTTTAAAATGGAAAACTCCCTCAATGTGAAGGATAAAAACCATGGGACTGATCTTGGAGTTCACCCAAATTTTCACTATATAATTTTAGGTACAAAACCTAATTCTAGCTCAACATATAAGCACCACAATTTTCAAAAATAATGGAATCAACAATTATAGCAAAACAAGCTACATCAAAGCAAACCCAAGAAGAAAATGGCGAAATCTCACCCAAAACACAGCAGTCCCAAAACTGACCCAAAAACCAATTGCTAAAATTTTCAAATAGAAAACTGACCGTACATATTGAAGAACAAGGAATCACAAACCTATAGTCAAAATTTTAGCTCTATTGGACCACGGATCAACCTTCGATCATCACTTTGATCAAGACTGGACGAAAGAGAAAAATGGCTCTTTTTCCTCCTCTTGGCTTTTGGGCATATGGCTGTTTTTCCTCACGCTGCACGCACTCTTGCTGCCTTCTAGAGAAAATGCATCCAAAGCCCTACATGGGCTGGGTTTAAGAATAACCCACATGGGCTGGACATAAGGCTCAAAGGCTTAACAATATTTTCTTTGTCCCAAATTGTTTTATTGTTACTAATAATGACAATATATAATTCAAATTAAAAAGTAAAAATAAAAATGTAAAATTATACATTTATATTTTAACATATGAGCACCACAATTTTCATAAATAATTTAATTTATAAGGATGGTGCTTGAAGAAGTGTTTCATACCTTATAAATTAAAAAAGTTGTACCATACTAAAAGTAGGCTCTCTTTTTTTTTTTTTCTTTTCTTTGTTTGGGGAGGGGGAAGGGAGTAGTAGTTAGTATGTTGGTTAATTCATATTTTGACAAATTTCCTAAAATATATAACATCCTTGGTGAATGACTATTTATAGTTTGTTTTCACATCTGGGCTGTCAAATGTAATTTTTTTTGTTTTTCACTTGGGCTGAACAAAAATAAGTGGTGGCACAATGTGTTCGATTAAACGGTCAACCAAATTGAAAATTTGTTGCGATTTTAGTTTTTCAATTTTCAATGACCATATTATATGTTTTGGTTTTTGGATAGTTTTAGTATCTGTAGAAAAACAGTAAAAATAAAACTGTAAAAATCGCAAACTACGAAAATTAATTCAATGGCGCACATTCTTATCTACTTCAATGACTAAGTTAGTGTTATCAAAATTAAAGGAGTTCATATTTTGTCTCATTTATTATATACTATAAGTGTTTGTTTTTTTATCTTGTGTATCAATCGTATTCTATTAATGAAACAATATTGTTTTAATAACAAATACTAAAAATTAATATGAAATCATAAATCAACAGGTCTAATTTTAATAAAATTATATCATTTTATTAATGAAACACACTTCATATATAATAAATGAGATTAAAAATCCCTAGCAAAATTAAAGAAATGATGTAATAAATTAATAATGGTACCTAGAGTAGTTGAATAAAATAATGATTTTTGTAGTTGATTATTCCTACGTTTAAATTCGCATGTCAAAAAAGTAGTGAGTGTAATTGTAATTTAATTTGCTTTGGAGACCAACTGTGTTTCTGGTGTCTTTAAAATTGTAATGGGATATGCGAGTATGATTAGGCAAAGCAACCTGAAGACTTTGGAAGGTTCGAACTAAGTAATGTTCAACAAGAACAGTCCAACCTAACACATGTACTTGCAATGGTTAAAAGAAGAGTATGGTTTTAAATTGCCATAACATATGATTATGAAAGACAATTGCAAGTGTCAGAAGAGTATGGTTTTAAATTGCCATAACATATGATTATGAATGACACACGACGTTATTCAATAATACGTATTTTAATTGACGACGTAATTAACATAAACTACTCCCTCCATCAATCAATATTCAATTTCAAATTATAATGCAATTTTTAGCTTTAATATTTTCATTAACACTTATTTCCTGACCATAAGCATGATTGAATTCGTTATGAAGCAGACTAAAAGAGGTTAACTATGACGAGTCAGATCACACCGGAACGGACATTGATGTTAAAAAATATATATAAATCAGTGGAGAATTAGATTTGAACTTAAGTGGAATTTCAGTAAAAATGTGTAATTATGTATATACCTACGAAGATTGAAAATTTTAATGAATACATGTGTTGCTACTTTAAAAAGATTGACAAAAAATATATATAACACGATTTAATGTATATTGTGAACCTAACATTCTCTTCCTTGATTTCTTTTAATAACTTTAATGTCTATCATACATATATTCTGTTTATAAAGATCTTTGAATATTGATAGAATGTATAATTGCATATTTATTAGGTCAATTTCTTTGTGTTTAAGTGATTAAAATGTTTATTTTTATGAATATTAAGTGTTTTTATTATTGATGGCTAGATTGGAGCTTTTTAGGAAAAATTTAACAAATAAAAAGAAATATTATCTTTCTTGGCAAAATCTTCATAATTTCTTTTTATTTTTTTAGGCTTGAGACCAGCCATCCTTTGATACTTGATGTTGGGATAAAAATAATAAATCCCACAAAATTTTATCGTCACACACAAGGAACAAGCAAAGCGATTTCATTGAATTTTCATTGGCTGAAGGCTAGCTAAGGATGAGCCAATTTCAATCAATTGATTTAGCCAAGGATAAGAAACAAACAACACACAAACAAACAAATAAGTGGGCAAAGAAAGAGACAGAGAGCATTCGACTAAAATTGCTTGACCACAACATGAGAAAAGGAAGAAAAGCCATGCTGAATTGTAAGCTGAAAACTCACTCTGTAGCCGCAAATAAACAAAAATTTGCAACAAACTAGCTTCCCTCATTCTTTGAATCATCCTAAGGTAGTGACAAAGTTCTTACCATTTGCGAACCGGTAGCACCTCTTGTTTTATTTCTGAAGAAGCGTGGAGAAAGAAGTCGAGTAAATTACTTGACCCACAAACAAAGAGGAAAAAATCTCCTTTAGCTAAAGCAAGAAGAGCAAAGGAGGAAAGGAAAGATAGCGATGATGAAGGCGAATGACCTGCGCCACAACAAAATAAAGAATGAAATTTGGAAGAAAAGGTGAATTAGGAAAGAAAAAGAAAAAACCGTGTAATTAAGAAATAAAATAAGCCAAGCGTGAAAACAAAGTAGACTTTTTAGCAACAAGAAGAACCGCTAGGTTGCAATTTTGAAACAACATACGGTTGAAATTTGGTAACAAAATTCGCACAAAAGAAAAAGGAAGCAAAATTGGTGAATGAAATGAGGAAGCAAAATGAAAGAAAGAAACAAAAAAAGAAGAAAAAAGGAAACAAAGAAAGAGGCAATTGGAAAACAAAGGAAAAAATAAGAACCTATATAATGATGCAGTTGTTCGAATTCATTCTTTCTTGGGAGAAACATTGAGAAAGCTTTCTTTTTCTTTCTTTCTTCTCTCTCTTTAGAAATTTTACTTACTCTCTCTTCTCTTTTGTCTTTAGTTAGTTTTATTGTCATTAGTCTTTGGATTGGATTGTTGCTTCTCAACTTTTTCTTTTCTTTTTCTATTTTATTTTTATCTTTTCATCATGTTTAAAACTTTTGTGATGTTCTTCTATATTATTATGAACTAATTTAATTTTCTAGGACTACGATGTAGTCTAACTATGAAATCTTTAATATTTTTATTATTAATGTAGTTTGAATTTATTTTCTATGGTTGAGTGTTTATCTCCGTTCTTAATGCTTCTAAATACTTAATCACTAATTAGATGATTTGTTAATCATACTTGGAAGGGAGTTATGTGTCAAGTTCATTGGGATAAATGCCATAAATTGCATGTAGGATAGGAATATACCTGCATGGTTTGTGTAGTCGCTACATGAGAATCCATAGAAATTAATGACTTCATAATTGTTGTAATTCACATAGGAATATAGTAAATTAGCAATTAGGAATAATTTAGACTATCATTAAATAAATTAGGAAAGACTATAAATAGATTAATAGAAATGGATTAGTTAGGTGAAATTGAAATTGAAGACAATTAGAGCATTAAAATAAATCCTTAATTAATTAATTGATTAGTTGTTTAGCTTGCTTTTAAATTTGAATTTAATTTAGTTTGTTAAAATAAAAAATATCTTTTAAATCATTCAAATAAATGTAGAATTAACTAAATTTAGTTGATAAATAAAAAATAGTCTTAGGAGCGATAATATGTATTCACTTTTTATTGATAATTAGCGATAAATATTATGATAAAATATGTAAAATCCGTAACAAATACATGACCCTTTTGGACGTTACACTTGTTTTTATTAAGAAGAAATACTCACTATCTGATAAGGGTAAGATCCGCAAATTAACAAGACCAATTGTGATGTATAATTTGTTTACCTAAATGTATTTCGAGCCCATAAGTTTTTAACTTTAAAAATGTGATGCAATTTTTCAATATAATTCGTGAAGCATCTTGAAGGCTTTGGAAAGTTCGAACTAACATACATTTGACATGTTTTTATCGAACACAACATGTGTACAAAGAAGAAGACAGAAGACTATGAATGTTAAGTCATAAAATTAATTAGTCACGCTCTTTGTCATTTAGTGCTAAGAGCCTATGCTAACAGACATATTGTAATCTCATTTAGTGCTGCAACATCGAAGAGTTGAAGTAGATCCCAGGTGTGCAGTATGCGGGGAGGACATTGAAAATCTGGAACATATGATGTTCACTTGTCATAGAGTCCAGAAAATTTGGAAGTTGGCACCAGTGATGTGAAACTTTTCAGGATTTTCTGGACACAAATTCAAGGATTGGTGGTTGTATATATGTGTTAACCAAAATGCTGAATTGTGGCAGGAAAGAGTCCAAATCACTGGGTAAATTTTGTGGCGAATATGGACAAGTAGAAATAGGTGGGTTTTTTCAAATGAGTGGACAAAGGAGTTGAAGGTGATTGAAATGGCGATGCAAAATTGGGAAGAATTTCAGCATGCCAACTTGGGGGAGGTGATAGCTAGGATCTAGAAATGGGATTAGTGGCTATTTAGTGTATATAGATGAAAGCATGATTGGAATCTAAAGGTAATTCTAACCCCTTATGTTGTTCATATGGTTAGTTTTGTCACTTTATTTCGGGACTATTTTCATAATGTAAAGTAAATGTGAGATGTGACTTATGGTCATTTAGTCTTAACTGAATTTTGAGTTAAGGAGAGTCCTTTCTAAGGGACATTGGATGTACATGTTAACTTTAAAAAAGTTAATAAAACTATTGCACATTTGGAAAAAAAAAAAGAAAAAAAAGAAGAAGATGGGCATCGATAAAGAGCCTATAAGGCATATTTAATTTGATCATAATCAGTCTTCAACCTTTTTTCTGGTGGGGTTATTCAACCAAACAATTCATGCACTTCACACCTTCAAAGTCTAGGAAGTTTGGGTAAATGCCAACCATGTGTTTATTTATGATACGCGTTAAAAGCCAAAGGTATATTGCACTTGGATAAAATCACGAATTTGCCCTTTAGGCCCCGGTCTTTGGTCAATGATATTTTGCCTTTAGTAATACTAACTATAGCAAAGCTGTTCCGCACAGTGGTGGATGAACTCAGGAATATTATCGGATGGGGTCACACTTGTAAGCAAAACACTATATTCCTAGATTCACTATACTTGATCTAACTGAATTCTGTATGTCAATGTTGATTAAATTTTTGCATTTTTTCTCCAATCAGTCTTTGAGGAAATTTGTCAAGCATTGGTTGAGTAGGGCCGTTAATCAGGTATGCCCTTCATAAGTTTTTTATCTCTTTCTTACTCTGAGTAGCACTAAAAATAGAAAGTCTTTTACCCAAATCAGTAATGAATAGACTATTATCAAATCCCATTGTTTCATCCTTATTTTCTAAGGATCCTAAGGGAGCACTTTCATTTTCCTTTTCATTGTACAATTCTTTCTAAAATCATCCGGAGAAAGTACTAGCCTTCTTAAAATAAGATTCCAAATTCTTTTGCATTCTATTTAAAAATTCAATATAATTTTTACTACAAATAATTAGAACAAAGAGACAAGAAAATTTGATGATTCATACTCAATAATTCACTAAAAATCAACAATAATTATTCCTTAACTATTATCATAAACACATACCCACAAACAAGCACAAATAGAGAATATTCTAAACAATTGAAAAAAACAAAAGAGATGAAGATATAACTTGAGATCAAAAGCTAACGGTGATTCAAACTCGTTGTAATCAAGTATTTTTTCCAAAATGAAACTTGGGATTTGTTGGATGACGAAGAAAAGGAGTTGATTCCATTGTTGTTGATCTGAAGGAGGAGAAAAAGGAGAAAAGTGAGAGAAAAAAGAAGAAAAGAAAGTGGGAAAGGTAGAATCGCTTGGGCCAAGGAGGAGGAAAAGAAAGGAGAGGAAAAAAAAACGAAAAGAAAGTGGTTGGGACAAGGAGCAGAAAAAGGAGAAACAAAAAGGAGAGAAAAAAGAAGAAAAGAAAGTGGGAAAGGTAGAATCGGTTGGGCCATGGAGAAAAAAGAGGAACAGAAAGCCATGGAGAAGAAAAAGGAGGAAAATAAAGGAGAGAAAAAAGAAGAAAAGAAAGTGGGAAATGTCGAATTGGTTGGGCCAAGGAGAAGAAAAAGGAGGAAAGAGAGAATTTAAATATGTAGTATTTTTTTTTTCTAAACAAATGGAATGGCAAGTTCTATTAAAACTTTCGAAATTTAATTTTTAATACTACTATAAATGAGAAGTTTGAGATGTGGGAGGAGTCACTTTCCCCTTGGATCCTTAATAGATCCGCCTTTGGTTCCGCTCTTAAGTTCTTAACAAAAACTCCACACACATATAAGATAAATATTGCTATTACTATTAAAAAGAGGAAAAAATAGAATAGAAATATCAAATGGGATTTGTGTTTTGAAATTTTGGAACAAAGTTTAAAAATAAATCATAATTGAAATTTAATAATTGCGAAAGAGCTAGAACGCACATTATTCTAATCAGAAGACTCAAATTTTGAATTTTGATCCAATAGACAAACGTGTTATGAATATTATGTATTTCTCCAAAAGAGAAAAAAACAGAAGAGAGAAAGTTTTAAAAGAAAAAAAGGATAGGAAGACTGATTTGAATAAGGAACTACAAAAAGTTAAAAAAATTTAGGTCTGATTTATGATTTAATAAAAGTTGAGAAGCATTGTCCACCCCATTTCTGATCCCCTATTATGTACAAGGTAAAAAACAAAGGAAAACATTACTAGCCTACCCATTGACAAGTAAACAAAGGATAAGGAGTACGGGGTTTCCAATTCTTGATGTTAAAGTAGTAAACTTAATTAAGTACTTAATGAATTAAATGTGTTCAATAGTTGAAAATGAAATATTTTAATAGATTAAATAATTTGAAAATAAGTGTTTAACTAATTAAGAATGTTTGATAAGTAAAACTTGAATGTTTTAATGAATTAAGTGGGCCTGAAATATTTGTAGAAATATTGGCTTAAAAACAAGTGATAAACATTACAATTTTCACTTAACTAAATCATCTATTGTCTATAACTTTTTTACCTTTTCCCATGATTTTAATATTATTAATTTTTCATTTACTTGGATTTTGTAAAATAAATTCTCTAGTCCTATTAATATTTAGATAGAATTTTACATGGCTTCTTTATTTTCTTTAACTATATTTGTTTATTGATATTTTGGTGCATTGATTTTGTAGTAACATTAAAAAAATAATAACACAGTTATTTTGTTATTCAAATACTCCTTAAAATTTTTGCACCTTGACTGTGGCCTTGTATGGATAGCATATTAAAATATAGTATTACATTTTTCAAGATAATGGTTTTGAAATAATATATGTATTACAAATTTAAAAAGTGTATTGAAAAACATAAAAAAAATATGTTAGAAGAGTGTCCATAAGGCCCTATATATTTTATTATTGATGACACACAAAGAACACGTTACAAAATTAAATATTTTTACTACTATATAAATTTAGAATAAAAAAGTAAATTTTTTGTATCATTATAAATTTATATGCCAAATTTTAAATGTCATGTTATCACTAGTTCAGTTTTAGTAATCCAATAAATCGAGATTCAAATTTTATACTTTAATTTCACATTTCAAATCAATTTTTATGAATTTAAGTAGCTTAGTTGGTTGAGATTTTTTATTTCAAATTTTAAAATTTAGACTTCAATTTTAAAATTTTAGTTTTATCAAACATAGTCTAATTTTGCTGCTGAATGCTTCTCTTTTGTTTGCTGAATTTGTCCATTCTATTTTCAATGCAATCAATCCACACAAAAAAGAGAAAAAGATTTTCACTTAAGAAAGCAATTATTAATAGATATTGGCTGAATGATTGAATTGCCAACTTTCACCCCAAGCGTAGTTCGTGAAGGAGATTAAGCTAGCACCTAATTTATGTTGAAGCTACTTTTTAATTAATTTAAAATTCTAAAATAAAATTTATGCACTTGCTCAATCTAATGAATTTTAGGTAATAATATTTTTAGTGACTTTTAGTTTGTATGGCATATTTAAAAAGATAAAACCTTTCATTATTATTTTGCACTTATTAAAAATATAATAAATAATTTTGTCTTTTCATTCTCACCACATTAATTACTACTCCTTTCGTCCCCTAAAAAAAGAAAGTCAACTTTTGATTAGATATAACTTTTTTTTTTTAAAATTACAAGGTACAACACACTTAACACACAATTAAATGCATTGATTTTACATTTTTATCCTTACTTTTTGAGTTACATTTTACATTATCATTATTAGTGAGGATAATACAAAAATTAGGTATAACTTTTTTTTAAAGTTACAAGGAACAACATATTTAATGCACAAATGTATTGATTTTATATTTTTATCCTTACTTTTTAAGTTTGATTTTACACTATCATTATTAGTAAGGGTTATACAAGAAATTCACACTAAGAGTGGACTCTTTTTTCGGAATAAAAAAAAAATGAGAGTAGACTCTTTTTATGAGACAAAAGGAGTATGATTTTCCACTATAAAAAAATAATTAATAATATCATTACTTTTAAATTTAGTCCCATATTATAATTAAGATTAGGTATTATTCCTTAAAAAACAAATATTTATAACATTCACGGTTACTTTGCCATCGACTAATATTGTATCAACCTGTCAAGTTTTTAATATATTCAAAATAAATGAGTTAAAAATATAAATACTATTAGAGGTGTTCATTTTGATTTACGAATCAGATTGGATCGGATAAAAAATGGGTTGTAATTGATCGGATCAATTCATTTTTTGAATTGGATTGGATCTGATCGAATCATGACTTAATCCGATTTGATCTGTTTTGATTCAAATGAAAAAAAAAATTATAACTTTTTTCCTAAAAAGATAGCTAACATTAATTATGAAATATAAATTAGTATTGTTTTTTATAATTCAAATAATTCTTTAATTAGTCCATTTATGACAAAATAAATTAAAATATTTACATAAAATACATGATTAATTTACATGGAAAATACACAAATTAAAATATTTACATGAAATTTATTCATTATCTTTACATAAAAATCAGATAATTTCTAATCATGAAACTATTAATTTCAAATATAAGTTGGGTTACCCAACATTGTATATAAAAAGAAAACAAAAAGCAAAAGCAAAAATAAAATAAAATAAAATAAAATAATCAGATCAGATCGGATCAGATAGAGTTTAAATTGGATCATTAATTTAAAAAATTCTTAAATACTATACAATGGTCACTCAAGAGTGACCATAATAAAGAGTATCATTATTCTAAAATTCTTCACTCAAAATCCAAAAATAAATGTGATATTTTTTCCTCTTTTTTTTTTTTTTTTGTTTTTCTAAAGAAATCAGGGAGTGCTTGGATAGGGGGAATGAAATTAGTTAATTGAATTTATTCTATTATTTAGTGTTTGGCTAGAGAAAAAATGAATAAAATTTAGTAATGATTATAGAAAATTAGGTAATACCTACATCCTTGATTACCTAAAATTTTGTAATTATTTTTGTTTTATTATTCTAATTTTACCCTCAATAATAAATAGTCATAATTTTTCTTACTCTATTTTCTTTCTCATTATTTTTTTACTCTACTTTCTCTCTCTTCCTACTCACTCCTCTTTCTCTCTTATCTATAGTCACTATTACTTTCTCTCTCATCATTTTTCTTACTCTTTTTTCTCTCTTATCATTTTCTCACTCTATTTCTCTCTCATTCCTCTCGACAGTTACTTTCTTTCTCATCATTTTTTTAACTACATTTTCTCTCTCATCCCTCTCGACAGTTATTTTTTCTCCTATTATTTTTCTCACTCTACTTTGTTTTTGAATCCTCTCAACTATTACTCTCTCTTTCATCCCTCTTTATTATTCTGTCTCATCATTTTTTTCAATATACTCTCTCAAATTCTTCTCGCTATTACTTTCTCTCTTACCCTTTTTCTCACTATAATTTTTCTGTCATCTTTCTTACAATTACTTTCTCTCTTTTTTTTTTAATTTATTTTTTCTCTTATCATTTTTCTCAATATATTTATTTTTCATCCCCCTGTATTGTTGCTTTTTCTCTCATCCTTTTCAACAATTCATTTTATCACTCTACTTTCTCTCTCATCTCTTTGCACTGTTACTTTCTCTCTCATTATTTTTCTTACTTTACTTTCTCTCTCATAAATTTTCTCTCCTCTCTCTTATCACTTTATAATGTTATTGTTATAATATATTTATTAATAAAGGTAAAATTTTAATTTTAATTGATTCCTATTCCCATATTTGAATTGAACAAAATATAATTATTTACATTAATATTTATTATAGGATTTAAACTAAATATTAATAATATAGTAAATATTTTTATTATAATTAATCAATTCAATGAATCCATCGCGATTCCTATTGAGAAATTTAAATCAGGCACCTCCTCAATTGTGGTACTCGATTTATTATTTGGTGACTGCAAATAATGTGACCAATCAAATTCGAGATTGTCGGTGGAGTGAGTTAGAAACCACGCAACATTTTTGTCAAACACTTCTATCTCAAAAACCAATTACTACTCAAACATGGCAACATAGTGACCAATCGACCCAGTAACTTTGGTATATTCTGATTTCCGAGTATACAAAACTCATTGAGCACAACACTACGTCAAGTCCCAAACCAATAATGGAGGAAGAAAAGATGAACGCAATGGAGAAGCAGCACCATTTTTTCGTCACTTCCCTTCCAGCCCAAGGCCATCTTAATCCTATTTTGCAGCTAGCAAAGCGCCTCGCCCGCACTGGTGCACAAGTCACTTTTGCCACTGCTGTTCATGGTTTCACCCGCATGAAAAATCCACCGGTCATGGATGGTCTCTCCTTCGCAACCTTCTCGGATGGATACAATGATGATGATGAAGCCAGAAAAAAGCTTAATTTTGACAGATTCTTGTCCAATTTAACTGAAATTGGATCTCAAAATTTCACAGAATTGGTCAAGAATTTGTCCCGTGAGGGTCGTCCTGTTACTTTCTTGATCTACACTATTTTGATGCCATGGGTAGCAGAGGTGGGCAGTGAAATGCAAATCCCGTCAGCGTTTTTGTCAATTCAGTGTGCCACTGCATTTTCTATTTATCATAAATACTTCAACAGCCGTGATGGTTTTTATGATGGTGTTGGCGAGAATGGCACTTCAATTTCTATAAAATTGCCTGATCTTCCCCTGTTTTCGAATGGAGATTTGCCTTCTGTGCTTATTCCTGGTAATCCCTTATTTTCTTCCATGGTTCCTTTACTACTCGAACACATAAGGACACTAGAAAAAGATTCTAAACCTTGTGTGCTGGTGAACAGCTTTTGGGAATTAGAAGAATCGTCAATGAAAGCTGTTGAGAATATGAATGTGATCCCAATTGGCCCTTTGGTTCCTTCTGCTTTTAGCGATTGTAGTGATCAAACTGACAAAAATTTCGGGCTTGATTTATTTGAAAGCCCGGAAAAGGATCATTACCTTCAGTGGTTGGACACGAAGGCAGAAGGGTCAGTAGTTTATGTGTCATTTGGAAGCTTGGTGAAGTTAAAGGAAGAAGAAAAGATTGAGATTTTCCATGGACTAAAGGCGACTGGCAGGGCTTATTTGCTGGTGATTCGAAAATCCGATGATGAAGACGAAGATGTTGAGGCATTGTTCAGAGATGGGTGGAATGGAGAGGGAATGGTAGTGCCGTGGTGTTCACAAATGGAGGTGCTTTGTCACAAGTCAATAGGGTGTTTCATCACTCATTGTGGATGGAACTCAACAATGGAAAGTATTGTTGCTGGTGTGCCAATTGTGGGATGTCCTCACTTTTCTGATCAGACGACCAATGCAAAACTAATTGAGGATGTTTGGGGTAATGGGGTGAGAGCAAGAGCTAATGATGAAGGGGTTGTGGGGAGGAAAGAGATCGAGAGGTGTGTGGATGTTGTGATGGGAAATGGAGAAACTGGGGAAGCAATTGGAAGGAATGCTGCTAAGTGGAGAGACTTGGCAATGGAGGCCGTGAAGGAGAATGGATCTTCACAACGCAGTTTGAAATTATTTTTGGAGAATTTGGGAAGTTATTTCTGAATCAGGACAGTCTTAGTGAAATAATGTACGTGGTATTGGAGTGAGATTAGTACCACTTTAGTTTAGCTGCTCTGTGTTATGTGAACTTCTTGTGACATTAATGAATTTCTTGTGGGGCCGACAATTTGTAAGACGACACGTAGGCTCTCGGCACGAATAACAATAATGTTGTTTAATTGTTATGATTCATATTTTATGTATGAATGATTCTTGAATATTGAGAAGTTTTTTTTTTTTTTAAAGACTTCTAAAAATTTGTTCTGAAATTGTTTTTGGAAAATATATTTTTCAACCAAAGGAAAAAAAAAGAAAAGAAAAAGCATTCTGCATGCTAGTGGCACTGGCCAACAGTTGACTAGACCAATAGATTTGGTCGAATTAGGCTAGATCGGTCTGACCAGAACCAAATTTGGTTGACTAGAGGGTCTCGCCGAAAATAGTTTCCAGCGATGGGAAAGTTCCCAACTATAAAAAACTTGTGCAAGAAAGAGTTTCAAAATGAGAGAAGAAAATGTTTCTTTTAGGCGGAAATATTCCTGGCTCAAATTTGGGGAAACCCTTTTATTTTGGTCAGAAAAAGTTTTGGCAAAAGAAATTTGAAAGAAAATGTTGGTTGTGCCACCAGTTCAAATTTGATCGTGCGAACCATCAACGCCCTAAGTCTGGTCATGCGAATGTCAAGGTCTTCTTGTGCCAATGAATAATTTGTAAATGTTACATTTTTTATAGCTAATATAACAATCGTGTTTTTGAAAAAAAAAATAAAAAAATCATCAACGCCTGAGTCTGATCATGGCCAAAATGGTCGTGGATGCACGACCAGAATTAGGGACTAGAAACCACCTAAAAATAGAAGTGACCACATAACCATTTTGCAAGACCTAGGCCAAAACAAGCCTGGCTGAAAATCAGATAGAATAGTTCTAGCTGACGTTCTAGATTTTTGTGGACCGAAGGATTTCGGCCAATGTAGGTTCAGATGAGCAAAAGAAGAAATCAGTTTTGCAAAAATGGTCATCGGTGCAACAGTCATTTTTATTTTCACCATGTCTCACACTTTTGTAATGAATTCACAAACTTTTGATTAAGAAAATTTGTGAGATTTGTCCGATTATTTTTTTTAAGAAGTTACACCCATCAAGATAGTCGCTTGTGATACCTTTTTGACTCATTAATTTATTTTAAATTACTAAATTGTGACATTGTTTATCTATTGTTTTTATGAATATTTTTAGTTGCTTGTTGAACTAGAGATCGAGATCTTTTTCCGATTCATTCTTTTAATTTCGTTTCGGAGTTTTTAAATCATATCAATTTGGTTAGTGGGTTTTGAGAATTTCTTCCCTACATAATTTACATAAATTATATTACTTGTATATAAAATATCTATCAAGGTTTGAACAAGATCAGCTCTTCAGGGATTCTTTGGGTCAGACAAAGAGAGTTGCTAATTTGCTTGTGTCGCAAAATCCATGTCCGTGAAAGGCCTATTTTAGATGCATTTGATGAGTATAAATTATTTGAATTTTGTTACACATTAAAATTCCGTTGTAACTGACAATTTTATTATAGCTATAATTATTAATGTTTACATTTGGGTAAATAACACAATTCGTCCTTTAATTTAGGATGTTAGTTCAATTTAATTTCTCATATTTAAAATTTTTAAAATTAGTCCATTAATTTACAATTTTGATTGTAATTGGTCCTTCTAATAAATGAAGTCAAACAAGACTTATGGCTTACATATATTCGGGGCAAAAGGTAGTAGAAGAAAACAAAATAAAAAGAGTAAATTACAAGCAACTAATCCACACTTTTACTGTTTTTGCAAAATGTTTTTTAAAAATTTTATTTCACATTTTATCACTTCCACCTTTGTAATTTCCACAATGCACATCAATATTTATTCATCGTAAAAAATATGTTATGAATAGATAAGATTGCCCTTTAACCATTCAAATTGCAAAATGCAATATTATTGGTGATTTAAATAATTAGAAATACAATTTAAAGAAAAATATTTATAAATTATAGAAGTTAGTAATTGAATATATACAATAAGTCTTGTTTGATTTGATTTTATTAAAAAGATCAATGAGAAGTGAATTTACAAATTAAAGGATCAAATTATAAGTTTTTGAATATGAGAGATCGATGAAATCGAACGAACGTATTAAGTTAAAAGACGAATGGCATTATTACCTTTTAATTTCACAAACAAAATCCAGATTTGTTAGTTGTAACCGAATCTCAATGTTTATAAGCAAGATTAAATTCACCTATCTTCAGTCATTAAGTGAATTTGCCATCTTAGTACAACATATTCCAACAAGAGTTGAAGTATATAATTATTTAACAATTTTTTTATTAAACAAAGGAATCTTTCTAACTCTTTTGGTGACTCAAATTTGAAACTAATTGATAATAGGAAACTTTATAATCAATTGACGACGTCGGAATCAAACTAAATAAAATTGTTTCTTTTTTTTTTTAATTTTTTTTATAAACTTTAAATACATAGAAATAGTGTAAAAGCTTTATGGGAAAATTGAAAAATACTACCGTAAAACTGTAGTGCGCTTGTGGCTTATGTGCCAATACACACACATATATGTGTGTGTGTGGAAAAAAATCATACTTTAAAATCCATGCTTAGTTTTTCAATGAAAGTTGACGCCCAAAAAACATAAATACATGAGTCATAAAGGGGGGAAAATGGAGAAAAAGGGAAAACTACCTTGCCTTTTAAACATTTTAGATTTGTCACATTTTGCTGTGAAAATCTACATTCCCACTCCAATTGAAACAGCGAATATTACTTCTATCTAGAGTGGCGTTTTAAATGTAGCAGTATTACTTTTCCCTGGTTTCTTATCAGAAGTCCCAACATTAATGGAGCATGATATAGGGACAATAAGTTTAGTATTTTATAATGATGGAAAAAGTTTTGGAAGGAATGGTGTGGACCTCCTGGCAGATTTGATAACCAATTAGAAGATAGTATTCGACAGCGGAATTGTTAGGGTCGAACTGAGGTCAGAAATATGCATAAAATCCTGCGAGACTGACCAGGCAGTCCAATAGTTGATGATTTTTTTGTTTTACGGAAAATATTTTTATATTCACTAATTTTAAGTGAAATTTATACTCACTCTTTTATACTTTGGTTATACCCCACACAAGACCAAGACCAAGCATGAGACTAATTTTTTTAGATAAATAACTTTGTAACGGTAATTACGGTGATTTGATTCCAAGTCCACATGACATGAGGCGGTTTGTTGCCTTCCAAGTGAAACTAGCTTAATTATCTAACCCCCGACGGACTCCAATAGTTGATTACTTAAGTAACTAAAATGCGGCCTTCATTAGAAGGCCGCATTCCACCTCATAAAAAGAAATCATTTCATCTTTGGAACATCACCATGCAAGAATATAAATATTTTAAAGAAGTATGTGGCCGGCACCATGACCTTCCTGTTTTACTTATACATACTCTGTTGATGACGTAACCATTAAAGGGGTTTTTTGAGACCTCAACCCGGACTTTGACATACTTTTGTCTCATTATAGGTGTATTTTGTTCAAATTAAGTTCAGGAACTAGACAAAAACTCATCAATGGCGTCGTTTATGGGAAACCATTTTTTACCTCTAGTTTTACCAACTTCTACCTTGAAAGGTATACTTTTGCAACACTTACAGTGAGCTTTCATGGATGACTCAGAACTTTTCTCTCAACCATTGATTACTTTCTTTCCTGAATTTATTCAGGGGAATACCAGAATTTCACCAGCTCAACGAAGAGAACAAGCGAGAAACCCTAGAGTTTCACCAACTCGACTGGGAGAGCAAATGGTGTATGATTTTGTGTCACATTGTTATGATCAATTGTTCAGATACTCCAAGAACACCGAAATCACTAGCATTTTGTTTTTTCCCAATATTTGCCTCTGTGATATGGAGGAGCTCAACCGCATAATGATTATCGATGTCCCTAGCCTCACCCACTGTCACCGCTATTTAGACTTGAGAAGTATAAACGACCATTGTCACTGCTGTCTAGACTTGGAGAGTACCACCGTCGAGGTGAACGCCCTCTGCTGGAACCACGTACAAATTCCAAGTATTTTGATGGAAGATATTTTCCTGACAAGCATCCATCATTTGGTACTTCCGATCCTTCAATGTGGCCTATACCATTTCTTCCGGCAATATCCTCCTATGCGGTGCCTTTAGGCATACACCATTTAGGCGTATATGACAGTAGTGCCGATCTAGAGACCACCTCAATACTTATGTTACTATCATGAGCCTTTACAAATTTTCAATGCTCATATAGTGCAAATTATTTCCTTTGACTCTTAAAGATAAAACTCGTTTGTGGTTTGAAAGTTTGCCAGCCAATTATGTGGGTTCTTTCAATGATTTAGAGGCTCGTTTCAGGGCCGATTTTTTGCAATGAAGATGATATCAAAAGGTCCGTGTTGAACTCATGGCCATTAAGCACGGTGAAAATGAGACTTTGCACCAGTACATAGACTGCTTTAATGATGAGAGTCTTCAGCTCAGGGAAATATTTGATGATTTTGTCATAATGGCATATTTATCAATGGGTTGCGTTCTAACAAGTATTATCGTGACCTCATGGTTGATCCCCCGCAAAATTTGCAAGTTCGTTTGGATCAAGCAAACAAGTTTGCCCGGGCTGACGAGATGGACAGAAAAAAGAGAGACTCTGAACACAAAGAAAAAAATAAAGGCAAAAACATGTTGAAAAATAACGATATGGGAAAAAAAGGAGCGTTTGGTCAACCAAGACAAATTGGGATGTCCCACTTTGGTAATTGTCCTAAAGATACCTTTACTCCTTTAATTAAATCCCCTAAAGAAATTTTGACTATCGTTGTAGATCTGGGTATTTTACGCCCCCATTGCCCATGCAAGGGTCCATGCATAAACAATCCAAAGAGGTTTACTATAATTTTCAAGAGGATCATAGACATGATGTAGACAGTTGTGTTGATTTAAAAAGAGATTAAAATGTGCGTTCGAGATGGTCGGCTTTGACAGTTTGCCAAGGAAGCTAAAGCATCTAGCTAGAGAGGTGGTCGCACTCGTTCATTCAAGAAGGATTTTTCACAACGGACAAAGCCTAATGCTTATGCATAGTCTACTTGGAAGCGCATAGATGCCAATGCCAAAAGAGGTCTACAGTGGAAGCAGATTTGATTGAGCTAGCAGAAGGAGTCACAGAGATTTTTGTTTCATTAGAGGACCTGCTAGGGATGCAAGCAATTTGGCATGGGAAACTCATTGCCATTGTATTCCGGATTTGGAAGGGGGAGCCTGAAGCCTTGCTCCAATCGAAATTATTACATTTTTTCCTAATGTTCCAGTTCCAGAGTAGGTTCCTAATGCAGATGCTATGGTTATTCTTATCGGAGTTGCAA
This sequence comes from Gynochthodes officinalis, assembly GCA_020080225.1. Classification (NCBI taxonomy): domain Eukaryota; kingdom Viridiplantae; phylum Streptophyta; class Magnoliopsida; order Gentianales; family Rubiaceae; genus Gynochthodes; species Gynochthodes officinalis. Next base: position 16,355,986 of record CM034619.1, read on the forward strand.
ATACCATAGTTCATCAGGTCTGTGTTGATGGACGCAGTTTGGTAGCAATCATGTATTGGTTATGTTTTGAACAGATGTCGTCCGATATTTGGTCTCATTTGCTGTATTGGTTATGTTTTGAACAGTTGTCGTCCGATATTTGGTCTCATTTGCAACTGGTACGTATTCTATTGGTAGATTTTGTGAATTGAGTTGTGTCGCCTAAAGAAATTTTCAGTCTAGCAGTCTCTATTGGAGAATACCCTCAGGAAAAAAACTATATACCTGCAATTTTCTGTAATCAAAGCAGCTTCACATAATCTGATTCTCGAGTGACTTGTTCTAGCAAAGTTAAAAGGTATTGTTTCTAATTTACATTTAGTTTTATAATTTCCCATTACTGGTGGCATTGCGGTCGTTCGGGGTGATTACCAAATGGCAAGAGAATGCTTTTGGATTGCTTTGAAGGATACAACCCATAGTTCAGAGCGGATAAAACATCCATTTAAAGCAAAAAAGACAAGGGAAATCATCTAAAATAGTATGTTTGACTCAGGCACTTCAGGCTGAACTGCAATAGACTGTAGTTTCAGTGAGGTAGAAATAGTAGCACTCAACCCTAGCAAGCAAGATGATCCTGTACATGTCAACAAAGAACTACCACTTCCAAAAAAGGAGAGCCTTATTCATTTGCTAAAGGAGTTCTTTGATGTCTTTGCTTGTAAGGCTACTACTATGACAGGTATTCCTGCCTTTATAGTCACACACAAGTTGAATGTCAGTCTAGATGTCAAGCCTGTACAGCAGAAGATAAGCCCTTTTGCCCTGAAATGTAATCAGATTATTAATGCCGAAGTGGATAAGCTACGCAGTGTGGACATTCTTGCCAAGGTAAAGTATCCTACATGGTTATCTGATCTTGTATTAGTGAAGAAACCGCATGCTACTTGGCGAATGTGTATAGATTATACTTATTTGAATAAAGCGTGTCCAAAAGATTATCATCCTTTGCCTATTATAGATCAAAAGATGGATGCATTAATTGGTTTTCATATTAAGTGGTTTTTGGATGGCTATAAAGACTATCATTAAGTATTAATGCATCCAAATGATGCGAAGAAGACTGATTTCGTCAAAAATGTGGTGCGTATTGTTGTAAGAAAATGCCTTTTGGGCTCAAAAATGTAGGCCACGTATCAACGATTTGTTCATTATGTTTTTCAAAAGCAAATGGGCTGCAATATGGAAGTCTATGTGGATGATATGGTAATAAAAAGCCAGACTGAATAGGATATGCTTGATGATATTCGAGAGACTTTTCTCACTTTACGAAATATCAACATGAAGCTTAATCTCAAAAAAATATACCTTTGGAGTTCAGGTTAGAAAGTTTTTAGGGCATCTGGTGTCTGATGTGGAAATTGACCCCAACCTAAGAAAGTTCAGGGTATTCTTGATATGTCTTCTTCAAGAACACTTAAGTACAATCACTCAATGAAAATTGGCGGCATTATATGGTTTCTTGTCCTATACTGTAAGCATTCATTGCCATTCTTTCAGTTAATGGAAAAAGAGACGAGGGTGAAAGGGTCTTTCCAATGGATTGGCACTGTTGAAGCTACATTCTAAGCACTTAAACAACACTTGGCCTTCAAACCCACATCGCTTGGGTAGTACTTCCACCATCACCACATAAGTTAGCTCGGTCTCACCAAGAGTTACCGGCTTTTGGTGCTGACCCTATGAGCTTATGTAGGATTGAGTAAGTGTGGTTCCCCTTTCCCTGTTCCTGTGCCGTTCTGTGTAAAAAACAACACTTGGCCCATCTACCATCTCTCACAACTCCAATGGTTGGGAAACTCTCCACTTGTATTTAGCTGCTGTAAAAGAAACAGTCAATGTTGTACTCTTATGGGAGGATGGAGTAGTGCAGAGGCCTATTTGTTATGTCAGCAGAACTTTACAAGGTGCCGAGCAGTGGGTATTCTAGTATTGAAAAGTTAGTCCTTACCCTGATATATGCGACAAGGCGACTTCGGCATTATTTCCAGATTTATTCTATTGTGGTACTAACCGATCAGCGACTTCAGCAGCTCCTTCACAAATCTGAAGCTGCGGGTCGTTTAGTTAAATAGGCCATTTAGCGGGGAGAATATAATATTGCCTTCCAACCTAAGAAAACCATCAAAGGGTCATTACGGGGATGCCTTTATCCTAGCAGAACGAAAACTCTAAACTTATAAAAACGCAATCCCTCCAGCCATGGACATTGTATGTGATGGAACGTCCAGTATAACTGGAGCAGGAGTTGGTCTGTTTTTGGTAGATCCGCAAGGCAATGAACTGACATATGCATTAAGGTTCACTTTTCCAACTTCCAACAATGAAACTATGAAACTTGTATTGTTAGATTGCAGTTGGCTCACAAGATGGGGGTACACAAGCTACATATCTATGGCGATTCTCAACTGCTTGCTTGTTAGGTGAATTAGTAGTATGAAGTAAAGAGATTCCATTATGGTTCAATATTTGGCAAAAGTACGTGAATTGTTCTCCTTGTTTGAATTTTGCTAGTTAGAAAAAAATTTCAGGGTGAGAAATCAATGCGTTGATACCCTAAGCAAGTTGGCCCCTACAACAAATGTTCCTATATCCCGAGAAGTTATTGTGGAGAGACTCGAAAAACGAAGTATTGACACTCAATTGTGTTTGTCGTAGTATAAGATGCGGGGTGCACTTCGATGACTCTTGTTAAGTATTTAACAACTGGACAATTGCCTGAAGACAAGACATTGGCCTGGTACATCTGTATCCGAGCTGCGAAGTATACATTAGATAATGGAATTTTGTATAGAAGATTTTATCTCATGTCGTGGCTACGCTGTTTAGGTCAGGCTTATTCAGAGTATGTGCCAAAAAAGTTCCATCATGAGTTTGCGCTAGTCATGTGAGCTCTTAAGCCGTCACAGGATGACCATATGATAAGGTTATTATTGACCAACCCAGCATAGAGATGCGAATGCTTTAGTTCAGTCCTGTGATCAATGTTAACGCCATTCAACAGTCTGTCAGCTTCCTTAGATCGATATGGTACTAGTTGTTAGTCCATAGCCATTTTATCAATAGGGGGTTGACATCATCGAACCGTTCTCTTGGTAGATTCAAGTTCTTGATTGTTTCTATAGATTACTATACAAAGTGAGTAGAAACATAGCCACTATTAACAATCACTGGAAGAAATGTGTTAAAGTTTATCTGGCAAAACATTGTTTGCCTATTTGAGATTCCTCATGCTCTTATCAGTGAAAACAGAAAGCAGTTTGCAGAAGACCTGCATCGAAGCTGGTGTGTCGAGATTAATATTCAGCAAAAGTTCACTTTAGTTTGCACCCCCAAGCCAACATCCAAGTGAAAGTTAAAAACCGGACTCTTTTACAAGGTCTCCGCACTCGGTTAGGGAAAGCCAAGGGAGATTGGGTAAAAGAGTTGCCTAATGTCCTTTGGGCTTATCGAACCACGCCCAAAATAGATACGAGGGAAACTCTGTTCAACTTGGTCTAGGGAATGGAAGCTGTTATCCTAGCAGAGATTAGGACAGACCATGCGAATAATTGACTACGAAGAAAATCAGAAAATTAAGAAGCTATGACATAATTTTGGATGTCTTGGAAGAAAGGATAGAAATTGCAGCACTTTGACAGGCGAAGTACAAGCCGATGATTACTCAGCATTACAATTCTCGTGTTCATCAAGCCTCTATTTAGCTTGGAGATTATGTTTTCGTAACAATGAACTAACAAGATTGAAGGGCAGGGCAAATTGGATCTATATTAGGAAAGACCATATAAGGTTGTGAAAGTGTTCGGATCCAGCAGTTGACGACTTGAGATCATGAATGGTAAAGATGTTACGGAGACATGGCATGTGACGAATCTCAAACGTTTTTGTTTTTGAATATGTTTTTGGTTGATGTATTATTAGTTGTGTTGTTTTTTGGATGAGAAGCCAGTTGGCTTACCTCTTCTAAAAGGATGAGAAATCCAAAGTTTGTATAGCTTGTTGGCTTATTTTTTCTTTAAGGGATGAAATGATATCCTACTTCCTTGCCCAATTTGAAAACTGACTATAAAACAATGAAAGAGTTGTCCGTCTTGCAGATAAAAAGAAATACATTCATCAACAAAAGAAAGAAAGTATTCCTTATAAAATCACAAAGAAGACTGCGGTGGCTCGTCACTTATATGTCATCTATCATCATATCTGGATTCGCAGGTAGTACATTTAAAAATTTAAACTGATGAGATCTGGATTGCAATTATTGAAAATCGGCATTCATTTCTTCACATTTGGGTCGAACTCCGAAATCTGCTCCTAGGGGATGTGATCAAAATATTTTTCCCTAAGCTTTTCTATAGTCTGTGCCCGGCAGCAGCTTGTAACTTAGGAACGAGACTTCCGAACTACAGGCCAAATTCATGTCTCCCAACCAATTTGGTAAAGAGAAGTTTACAACCTTGGCTCTTGAGAAATTTTCTTGTTTATCTGACCAATCTCTCCTAGTTATACCATCTCAGAAATCTGAGATCCACCTTTGCGACTCCGTTTTTGCTTGTTACAGATCTTGCTCCTTTTGGGTTAAGGCAACCTTTTGACCGCTTTATCTTGCCTTTTGCAACTTTTTGCCGCTCTTTGGTCTCGGCCAGTTGAGAGTTCAACCCAGCAATTTCCCAATTGCAGGGGCGAATTTATTCTTTGTATTATTCTTCGCGCTCCACTGATAAAGCTACGGTGTCCCTTTGTCTTTCGGCGGTCAGCCTCAGTTCGTCTAGACTATTATCTTTCACCTCCAGCAACCTCTGAGTGCATCCGGCTACAAAGACAGCTTGCAGCAAAATGTACATGTAACTATTAGGAAATACGAGATTAGGCTATGCCTTCCATGATATAAGTTCTATCTACTTACCTCCGTAGCTAATTTATTGATTCTGTCTCCAAGATCGGATTCCGAAATTCTGACTGCTGAAAACACCTCTTTAAGAGGCAATGCTTTTGTCACCCATTCAGCTCTAATTTCGTCATTCGACAACCTTGTGTTGAGACGAATGTTCTTGCATCCCGGGACAAATAAGTCTGCACCCAGAGGGTGAGCAGATGAAGCATCTTCTGACCCCTGATTGGACGATGGTGCACGCGGCATTTCCTATTCTCCTCGAGCAGGAATGTTCTTAGAGACTTGTCATGCCATTCTTTGTGTGCCATTTCTTTTTTTTTTTTTTTTTTTTTTCAAAATTCTTCATTATATTAACTTGTCAAATAACACAAGCTAAATGATACAAACAATGGTTCTAAACCTTAGAACCCTCCTTGACACCATAAGTTGGCCAAGGCTTAGCACACTTTCTAAATCTACCTTAATTATATGCATTACATGCTTACCAAAACTATCCAAGTAATTAGTAGCTAGTGTAACCCACTACAAGAAAAATGGGCTTTAGTGACGACTGGAATATCGTCACTAAAGGTTGCTTTTTCGTCACAAAAACCAATTAGTGACGAAAAAATGGTTCGTCACTAGGTCGTCACTAATGCTCCGTCACTAAAGGGTTTTAGTGACCGAAACAAAAAAGTCGTCACTAAATGAGTGGCGTTAGTGACGACTTGAAGATGTGACAACAATTAGTGACGAAAAAAAATCGTCACTAAAAGGGGGGGAAAGTCGTCACTAAAAGTTAAGACTCGTCACTAATTGTGCACGTTTAGTGACGAAATTTAGTGACGAAAAATTTCCGTCACTGAAACTATTTCGGTCAATTGGGCAGTTGTGACGGTTTAGTGACGGAAAAAAAGTCGTCACTAAAACGAACCTTGGTCAACTCTTTCTGTGACGAACTAGTGACGATATTTTTTGTCGTCACTAAATGGTTAGTGACGACTTTATGTTTGTCACAAAAATTTTATTGTCACTAAATGATTAGTGACGACTTTAAGTTTTGTCACAGAAAGTTTGTTGTTGAATGCAATTTTGTGACGGAAAAATTTGACGTCCTTTTGCATTAGTGACGGAAAAATCTCGTCACTAAAAATTCGTTCGCAAATATAATTAGTGACGAAAAAAATTTGTCACTAAATAGTGTTATTAGTGACAATTTTAACCAAAGCTATAACATTGTATATTTTAATATTTTATCACTAATAATATCAATATATTGATTGTAACATCATTTATCCTTTTAATACACACATCATCGATATCAACAATGTAATGAAAACAATCTTACTAATCATTCAACATTCAAAGCCCATATGAAGAAACGTACGAAAGATAAACTTGTGCATTGCAAAAGACAACATTTTACTTTCCTAGCATACAAGAGAATAAAAGTTAAATATCGTAGTTGAACCATGAGAATAAAACATTATCCAAACATCTAACACCCCACAAAATAGTTATGTACACATAATTCCCATAGCATTCTAAAAGTAAATAAGCAAAAGGCTATTGTAAGACCTTTACAACAGCAACCAACTGGCCATTTGATTCCAAAATATGTCTACAATCTGTGAATGCTTGGCACAACCTGGTGATGGATGCGTCACTGTGATAAGAAAAGGAAAAAGTAGTAAATGTTATAAATTCAATCCAATTGCCCAAAAATGACTAGCTACGGCAACAACACCCCATAACTATACCTCTCATGACATCGTACAATTCATCGTAATGAATGATAATTATCATATTACATTTTCCACCAATCACATTTAACATAAATGACCATGCAATCTATCACGTGACATAATACAAAATCACAAATAAAAAATCATACTCTTAAACCAATCATTTTAACTAGGCATCATTATGTTACATAATGTTTATTTTTCAAAAAAATGTAGAAATGTGCCATGCATTGACAAAAAAGAAATGAAATGTATGACTGCAAATTTGAGAACGTATTAAAGGAACAATATCATGTCGCGATAACAATTAAAGGCTTAGAAGCAACAACATGCCATAATTATATGCCATAATTAGAAGCGGAACATCCTCCTGCATTTACGATAAATATATGAAACCTATGAGTCTATTTGCAACAATCCTTTAGGAAACAACATGTTTTCGTGACAATTGAGCTCGTATTTATAAAATAATTATATCTTTCAAAGACAACAATATCCCAAAATTATATCTCAATACCTAATACAGTTCCACCAACGAATTATCACAACAATACTACATTCTCCACCAATCAAACATAAATGAAATGCCTATGAAATGTTTCACATGACAAAATACGTTACAACCAATGAAAGATAATTTTTATAAACAAACCACATTAACAAGGCACCAATATGTTGCATAATGTTCACATCTCATACGAATGTAGAAATATCCTCTGCATTGATGATAATGACATGAAACAAAAAGCGTAAATACATTCTCCACCAATCAAACATAAATGAAGTGATTATGAAATGTTTGACATGACATAATACATTACGACCAATGAAAGATAATCTTCATAAACAAACCACAGTAACAAGGCACCAATATGTTGCATAATGTTCATATCTCATACGAATGTAGAAATATCCCCTGCATTGATGATAATGACACGAAACAAAAAGCGTAAATGCAACAATCCTTAAGGGAACAACATATTTTCATGATAACCAAGCTCATTTTTATAAAACAATTATATCTATGTTGGTCAAAAACATTCCATAATTATATATGGAATGACATTATACAATTCCACCAGTTAAAAATAAAAGTCATACTACAATTGCTACAATCGAAGAAAACAAAAATGACCACCAAATGTGTCTCGAGCTATACATAAGAAACTAATATGTTACCTAATGTTCACAAACTATAAGATATATTCCCTAACCAATATAAGAAATATTCTCAAACCAATCACAAAACTAAATCACAAACTTACCTACACATATAGGCACCAATATGTTACCTAATGTTCGTATCTCATAGAAACTATAAGAAATATTCTCGCTTTGATGATAAATATATAAAAACTATGAGCCTACTTGCAACAATCCTTAAGCAAACATCATGTTTTCGTGATATCCGAGCTCGCCTTTATAAAACAATTATATCCTTTTAGAAGCGACAATATCCCAAAATTATATCTCAATACATACGACAATTCCACCAATTATCGATAATAGTAATACTATAATGCTAGCATTCGAAGAAAACAAAATTGACCGCTTAATGCATTGCATGACGTAATACAATACAACTAATGCCTAAGCGAAAAAATTCTGAACCAACCTATACATTTAAGCACCAATATATTACATCTGTTTATATCTCATAGAGACATTGGAAATGTATCATGCATATACAATAGTAATGTGGTATCTATGAATATACATGAAACAATCACTTAAGTTACCATGTTCTTTATCTAACCAATATCATCATCATAAGATACTCATAAGTTAAATGTGAACTTACATCTTTTGAAGATTGTTGACTAGCTAGTCGAGTCAATTCCTCCATTAAAAAGTGCACTTTTTCTTTCATCGCATTCAATTCAACTTCTTGGGCATCAACCTTAGCAGTAATTACTTCATTTCGCTCCACAGCATCATTCGCTCTTTTCCTCTCAACTTCTACTTCCGTTTGGAGTCTTTCCAAGACAATTGCTGGTTTCTTTGAAGCAGCCCGACTCTTCTCCTCACCAGGGATGTGCTGTAGCTTCCTTCGGCATATATCTATTGGTGAGCTTGAGGAGGTAGACTCCTCCTGCCGCAATTCGTCCTACATTAATAAACACAAAATTATTCGCCAATTAGTCTAAACGTTTACAAACAAAAATTGCATACATTGCATGAAAGTCATTTACCAATGTTCTTTGTGCCTTGTCAGAAACCATCTTTCCCTTCTTTCGGAGAAATGAGCAATTTCATATAAATCAATTCTTTGTTGGGACTTTTCCTTCTTTCTTCGTCATTAAGTGGCCATGAAGATAATACATGCTTTAAGTATATCCCACATAACCATAGTGAAAAATACAACAACATACTAAATTTGTACTAACGGATCATCCACAATTCTAGCTATGGTATCCCAATAGTGGTGGGGTGTCATTAGCGGCAGATTCACCTTGTTGCGTTGGCTAAGTCCCTGGATATTACACCATGTGTAAAATGAATCAAAACCTTTTCTAATTATAACAAAAGATTGAGCTAAAAAGCATAATAAGTATTAATGACTACTTGACCTGGAAGGTGTCACTGGCAAATCTCTCACAAAGAAGGGCCCATTCCTCCTCCTTCACACTCGATGGCGGATGCTTGATTGCCTCTTCCTTGGATGGGAATTTTTTGTAGTGAAGGTGCAGCCTATATTGCCTACTGCGGTGTTGGGCACTAAACTGTGTACGGAATGCCTTCTTCACTAACTCATCCCCACTATAAGTTGAATTCTCCTAAACATTAACAAAATGGCATTACAATTCATATATACAACTAAGTACCCATGCCAAGTTAGTTATTATGAATTTAATTAGCAAATACAAAGCACACAATACCGTGCACTTGGCGATGATCTCCTCCTTCAATGCTTGTGGCTGATTTTTCCAGGTTGTGCCATCAAATTTAGCAAATTGCCGTAGAAGGCAGCCACCCTTAGTTATCAATTGCTGACTATCCGAGCCCACGAACCTTCCAACTTTCTCATTGACTTCTATGACAAGTTTTGCATCCGAACGCCTTTCTTTTACCAGTCAAATTCCGTGTGGGTCCCCACGTACTGCATGTCACTACATGATTTGGACAAGACCATAAGCCATAAGAGCTGATTATCCATTCAACAAACTCACTCTCAATCATAAAGGCGAAAGGAAAAACTATGTTCATCAAACTTGTGGACTTAAGTTTATTGTATAAAACTTACCCAATGAAGTACTTCAGACGGTGTGTTTTTGTCAAATCTTCGATCGGAGGTGGGCATCTCAGTTGATCTTGAGAATAGCGGTGAACATTCTCCTCCTCATTGGCGAGTTCACCATCGAAGTTCGAATCTCCTTTTCATTATGTGACTCTAACATAAGCGTCAACGATCGCCTCACTCCGATGGTGTTTGTCGACAGCGTACAAGTGTCCTCAATGTTCTCATCTCTAAGTGAAAGGGGGCATTGGCGATTTGGTAGAGGCGAGCACCTTTTGAAGAAGATTCACCCATTGCCGCATTTTTACGTGTTGGTGACGACTGGCACTTGACGAGGAGAAGCAAGTATTGGGGAGAGGGTGGCAAATTTGGCGCAAGCGAGCACTTCGCCGTGGGGATGCAACAAGTGAAAGGCGTTGAGCATTGTTCCCTTTAGTCGGCGTGGACGTCCCCTTTGGTGTTTTTGACTGTGCAGGCCTCTTTTCCAATCTTCCCTTGCCAGGCCCAACCATCTGGACATCAACAAACAAACATTATACAATTAAGTATCTACGCATAGTATTTACATTGTTTATAACATAACCAAATGACCAAAACAACAACATGCTTAACCCAACATTTTGAGATAATCATCATGTCCACATATGATAAAAACCCAAAATAATAAGCAAAACTATAAGGAAGATCTAAAGACCCAACATTCGCAAACAATAAGTATCATATAAGCATACCATGAAAACCAACGTACCATTACCAACTATCAGTTAAAGGATATAAAAACTTAACAAGAAACAATTACAAAAAATGTTGACTTCCACAAATACAACACTAATTGTTTGTAACATAGAACTACGCATACAAGAACAACCATTTAGTTTCTATTACGAATCGGAGTAACCATCTTCCCTAACTCCTTCTCCGATTCGGAAGATTCGGAGGATACTACATCATTGAACCCATCATCATTGATAAATGAATCATCATTGAATGCACTTCTGCGAGTACTCGATTCAAATGCTCCACAAGTGACGCATCAACCAATCTCATAGTATGCGCATCCCGTCAAGGATGGCATGTCTAGCGTCAAATCAACAACGGTATAACTTAGATCTTCTTCTTGATGCACTTCTTCCGCTGGACACCTCATGGTCTTACGGAATATCATACAACTTCCGTAGGGTAATACTTTGCACAACATGCCAATTGTTGCCTAGTTTTAAATCATCCACATAGAAGACCGCCTAGCTTGTGATGCAAGTATATATGGTGATCTGTGTACCATTTTCTAGACATATTCACACTACTCATAGCACATTCCTTATCAACTTGTAGGCCAGACGTATTGCTTAACCTAAACCAATCACACATAAACACCAACACTCTCTTATTTGCACCTAAATATTCAACTTCTATCACATCTTGTAGCACCCCATAGAAATCAATTACATTGTTCCTGTGTTCTCCACGCACTACAACTCCACTATTTTGGGTTTTTTCTGTTCTTTTCCCGACCTTGGGTGTGAAATCGATACCCATTTACCAGACATCCAGTGTATCGATGAACTTGATTTAGTGGACCATATGACAGAGTGCGGATCTCTTCCGCAAAGGCGTGTGGAACACGGTGAACCTACATACACAAATCGAAATATATTAGCGCAATCTAGGATGGCCAAGTACTACTCTCAATAAGAGCCGTGTTGAACTTACATGTTCTCTCAACCATACTCGAAATTGCTTGTTGTGCCGTTCGTCCACATTCTCACTGTCTTCTTCCTCAAGGAGCTTATGTTCCCTACAAGCATTGACGTAGTCATAAGCTCACATATTCGTTACATTACATATAAAATCACCTTAACCTAAGTGCATATTCTAAACATACCTGATTAGCTCCTCTAGTTCGTCACAATTGTTCAAAATGTATGAATGAAGCCTAGCTAATTCTCCCTCACTAAGAACGTAATGCTTCGGGGGACCCAATGGCCGACCCCTACTAGAAAAAACAGAAATCACACCATTGTTGTCTATCAGCTCATTGTTACGATCGCCGCGATTGAAGACAGTTTCGACATTGTTCAAGTACATTGAACAAAATGTTAGGCACTCATTGTGTATATACCGCTCAGCAATACATCCTTCTGGTCGAGCTTTGTTCTGGACATATCCCTTAAGAGTCCCCATTTTCCTGCACAAATGTCCAAACTTATTAAGACTAAAACAAAATTATGAAGAACTATCCTTAAGCATTAAGATAGTGTTATTACCTCTCAAATGGGAACATCCATCGATATTGAGGTGGACCGGCTATCCTTGCTTCATAAGGCAGGTGTGTCAATAGATGAGTCATGATGTCGAAGTATGACGGAGGGAACAATCTTTCCAACTTGCACAAAACCAATGCAATTTTCATCTCCTCTGATTCAAGAACATCTAAGTACGTACTCCGTGCACATAACTTTTGTACAAACTCACTAAGTTCGTACAAAATATGGCGAACCTCTTTTGTTAATGAACCCCTAATTGCCACTGGAAGAATACGTTGGATGAAGACATAAAAGTCATGACTTTTCAAACCAGACAATTGAATCTCTCCCCCTTTTATACATCGAGATATGTTAGATGCAAAGCCATCAGGGAACTTCACCGAGGCAATAAAGTTAAGTATTTTGTGCTTTTCATCTTTTGTCAAGTGGTAAGACGCCATGGGCATTATGAATGAATTTCCTTGTGGTTGCAAATGCAAATCCCTTTTCAACTCTTTAGCCATCAAATCCATACGTGATTTCCAAGTGTCCTTAGTCTTACCCTTAATGTCAAACAATGTTGCAACCAAACTCTCAGTCACATTTTTCACAACATGCATGATGTCTAAATTGTGTCTCAATTTGAGGTCTGCCCAGTACGGAAGGTCGAAGAACACAGATTTTTATGCCCACTTGTGGGCAATGACCTTCGCTTTCTTTTGTTACTTTGATCCTTACCATAAGCTTTACCATATGCAGCTGCTCCACCAACTGACATCTCAATATCATGAAGAATCTCATGGCCAGATTTGGGTACTACTGGACATCGGAGGTCAACCATCCCATCAAAGTTTCTTTTATCTCTTCGCCATTCGTGGTCAAGAGGTAAGAATCTGATGCCCCATATAACAAATTTTCCTCTTGTGATGCAAGTATTGAGATGATGTCTCATTCATGCAAATTGGACAAGCATGGTAGCCTTTGGTACTCCAACCGAGAGCATAGCATAGGCGGAAATCATTTATGGTCCATGAGCGCGGCACGTAATGTGAACTTTCCCCTTTTGTGAGCATCGTACGCATCGACACCCACCCACAACTCTTTCAACTCATCAATCAAGGGTTGCAAATACACATCAATATTTTTTCCTGGTGATTTGGGACCAGGAATTAAAACTGACATGAACATGAATGGATCTTTCATGCATCTCCAAGGGGGCAAATTATATGGGACAAGAAAGACGGGCCAAACACTGTAAGCATTACTTAGATTGCCAAATGGATTGAACCCATCTGTGGCGAGACCTAGCCTAACACTTCGAGGGTCACATGCAAATGAAGGAAACACTCTATCCATGTGCTTCCATGCTTCACTATCCGCAGGATGCCTGAGTATGTTACTATCGTCGACTCGTTTCTCCTTATGCCACCTCATGTCAGAAGCTATCTCCTCATTAACAAATAACCGTTGAAGTCTTGGTTTTAGAGGAAAGTATCGAAGAACCTTACGGGGAACCCTAGAACCCTCGGATGTAAAACGAGACTCCTTACACTTCTCATTTGGACAAGTGTTAAGGGATGCATATTCATTCAAACAAGACACAATCATTGACACAAGCATGAATTTTTCACTTTGAAACCCTAAATGACGAATATATCTTTTACATTCATAGAAATTCTTTGGAATGGCGAGAGTGGAAGGGCTTTCTTGAATATCTCAAGCAATGCATCAAAAGATTTGGTCGTCCAACCACTAGTAGTCTTTAAATGTAAAGACTAACAATAAATGAAAATTTGGAAAAAGTTTCACAAGGATAGAGTTCTTGGCGGGCTTCATCTAATAATTTAGAAAGCGGGTTCAACGTTGTTGTCTAAATTATTGGCCGACCCATGACCGGTTGCAGTGTCCACCCCAATTACAACGACCTATGTCATTCAACATGTCATCTAAATCATCACCATAACCCATCTCTTCATCACTCTCAACCTCATTACCATTAAGCCCTCATCAATTTGAAACATCCTCACAATCCTCACCATGATATATCCATCTCACATAATCCGGACATATCCCTTTATGCATTAAGTGAAAGAACACGGTGGCTTTATCATGAAGACAAAAGTTGTTGCATGATTTACAAGGGCAGGAATTTTTGGATTCTTCTTTAGCATGATATGCAAATGTTAAGAACTCTTCAACCCCTAACTTATATCTTACATCCTTTGTTACGTGAGCAATTTTCAACCACGACTTGTCCATTTCCTATAATGAATTCATTAGAAAATTAGAACACAATTGCATACAACCTTGTCACTTTTCTTTTTTACCTAAGAAATGGCCCAAATACAAGGAAAATAAACATTCCATTTTCATTAACCCAACAAACAAAACCTTATAACATACGCTATGTTGGTGTAAAGCAACAAATTATATTAGACACTTTAAAACATTAGTAATTAGCAAAAAATGAACCACTTACACATTACAACTACTTTCATTAATGTGAGAAGAAGTTAGTCTTACCTCTAAAAGTTGAACAATAAAGGTATCCTCGACTCCAATCCAAGGATATAAGGTGAGGGGGTGGCGAGATCTTCTCCTCTAGCAAAACCACTTCGCAATGCTACTTGGATAGAATGTGAGGGGTTCGGACCAATGCAATTGTAATGGTTGCTTGGGCCTACATAACCAAAGACATTATTAGAGAATGGCCCAAACAAATGCAGAAAAAAAGCCCAAAAAACAGTCACCATTCCATTGAAAAAATAGCCCAAAAATTGCAGAGAAACTTTCCTGCGGACTAGTGGACAAACATGTAAAAAAAGTCGCAAAAGCATTAATATCATTATGAGAGAATGGCCCAAACAAATGCAGAAAAAAATCCCAAAAAACAGTCATCATTCCAATGAAAAAACAGCCCAAAAAACTGCAGAGAAACATTCCTGTGGACCAGTGGACAAACATGTAAAAAAAGTTGGAAAACAGCCAAATATCATTATGAGAGAATGGCCCAAACAAATGCAGAAAAAATCCCAAAAACAAGTCACCATTCCATTGAAAAAACAGCCCAAAAATTGCAGAGAAACATTCCTACGGACCAGTGGACAAACATGTAAAAAAAGTCGCAAAAACAGCCAAATATCATTATGAGAGAATGGCCCAAACAAATGCAGAAAAAATCCCAAAAACAAGTCACCATTCCATTGAAAAAACAGCCCAAAAATTGCAGAGAAACATTCCTACGGACCAGTGGACAAACATGTAAAAAAAGTCGCAAAAACAGCCAAATATCATTATGAGAGAATGGCCCAAACAAATGCAGAAAAATCCCAAAAAAGCGATCACCATTCCATTGAAAAAATAGCCCAAAAAACTGCAGAGAAACATTTCTACGGACCAGTGGACAAACATGTAAAAAAAGTCGCAAAAACAGCCAAATATCATTATGAGAGAATGGCCCAAACAAATGCAGAAAAAATCCCAAAAACAAGTCACCATTCCATTGAAAAAACAGCCCAAAAATTGCAGAGAAACATTCCTACGGACCAGTGGACAAACATGTAAAAAAAGTCGCAAAAACAGCCAAATATCATTATGAGAGAATGGCCCAAACAAATGCAGAAAAAATCCCAAAAAACAGTCACCATTCCATTGAAAAAATAGCCCAAAAAACTGCAGAGAAACATTTCTGCGGACCAGTGGACAAACATGTAAAAAAAGTCGGAAAAACAGCCAAATATCATTATGAGAGAATGGCCCAAACAAATGCAGAAAAAATCCCAAAAAACAGTCACCATTCCAATGAAAAAACAGCCCAAAAATTGTAGAGAAACTACTCCGGACCAGTGGACAAACTTATAAAAAATGTCGCAAAAACAGTCGGCATAACATTAAGAGAGAATGGCCCAAACAAATGCAGGAAAAAATCCCAAAAAACAGTCACCAATCCAAGGAAAAAAACATGCCCAAAAATTGCAGCAATTTTGAGAGCCTGGTTTCGGCTAGTTCAACTGCACGCCTTGCTATCTAAAGTAGTCCTAGTTTCACACATGTAGCGATGAAGAGCCATAGTAATCTTGCAACCAGTAATTCCAACAATATCGTGATTTCCCATTGAAAACACATTTTGCAAGCACAATATCTCAAGCCTACCACTAACTAAATTGTAAGCAAGAAACCCAATACACATTTTAAATAATATCTGCTCTTTTTAATGAAAGTTCATATCTTTTTCCCTCTGAATGAAGAACACAAAAGCAAGGGATGGTGATACTGTCAAATGACAAGGATGCCATCTTGGACCCGTTGTTCAAACAGGAACAAAAATTTAGCAACTTCACAAAATCAGCACACTAATCATCCACCTCAGAAAAGGTTACTCCTATCCTCTTTATTTCCCCCTTTTTAATCACTCAACATAAGCTAACATGGTCTACTTGATGTCTAACCCCTCAACATAACCCGAACAAGTTTTTTAGATTTGATCATTGTAGGTTGTTCAAATTCTATATGAAGGATATCAGTTTCATCTTTTAAAGTAGGAACCATGTGAAATTTGGAATTCAATGGAGAAAAGAGTTAATTGAAGTCAATTTATCAACGACAAAATTTTTACCAGTTTCTCAAATCATCTCCTTGTAAATGTAAATTAAGAATCAATGCATCATTAATTAAAGGATCAATTAAATTTACTAAAAATTAGGTGCACAATTGAAATAAGTAGAATTCGATTACAAATATTCATTTGAATCATAGCTAATAAAGATGTTTTATATTTTTTAATCTTCTATCTCTTAATGCATGATATATTAGTGCATTTACTCCAAAATGAACTAAGATCTTTACTGACTACTTGAATAAATCCAAAGTGAATATATTTTTATTCTTTATTGACATGCCTTTGAAGAGCAATCAAGACAATAAAGGAATAGTTTGAAATATTCTTCTTGAATGGATATTGTTTCTTTATGTGTAAATTGTTTCTACATTTTGTTGCGTAAATATCCGTTTGAATAATTAATTGGCATGTGGAGAACAAACTAGTAAAAACAAGTATTAAAAACATAAGTTGTTACAATAATTGAGAAAGGAGATTGTTCCAATGTTGAATCTAATGCTCAATGTTAAAATTCTCAATAGAATATAATTATCACAAATCAATTGGATATTCTCATTCTTCTAAAACCTTTAAAATCCTTTATCTGAATTGCATATGAAATGAGGAAGTTGTGGGGGAAAAAAAAGTGGATTTAGTAATGGAAGAAAAAGAGATAATTGATTCGACAAAGCAAAAGCAACAAATTGAAATTGAGGATATTATAGAGAAAAATAAATAGAAAAATAAAATTGATGCTTTATTTGATGAAGAAATCATTGATCTGGGGGAGCAATAAAAAACCTATCAACATGATTGAAGAATATTTGAGTAAAATTGAATCTCTTAGTCTAGAAGAAAAATTACACAATTGCACACACACTGAAGGTGAGATTTTTGGAATCTCGCCTATTTCGCCCAAATCATCAAATGAGTTCCCTGTGTGTGCTTAAAACTATAGAAAGAAAACTGCAAGAGATTAACAAATTAGGAAAATCATTAAACCCTATTCACTGCAGATCAAGACACCAAATAAATTATCAAACACAAGGGAACTAGAAGAGAACTGAAAGGACCTGCGGCAATGCCCACGGCGTACTTAGTCAATGGCGGCAAGACTAACCGCAGACCAAGACCTCCTTGACGAGCTGTGAAACTTGGTCACTGGCGTACGGCCGAGGATCAACGCGACGAGGAGCTGTAGATGGGCGACGGACAACCTGAATCTGCGAGCAAGCGAAGACAACGACAAGGAGGCTGCGGATGGGCGCTTATGGACAACGACGATGACGAGGAGCTTCAGAATGGAAGCTGTTGATGGGCGGCAGAAAAAGACCACAATTTTAGATTTGGAGAAAGGAAGAAAAGGAAGAAATGAATAGCTGAGAGGGTTTTAGAGTGAGCAAAGACCAGTTGAGAGATGGCAAAGAATTGAAATTGGACGTTGAGAGATGGCAATAAACGTTTACAAAATATTGGACCCGCCTTTTATTTTTTGGTTCCCGCTTTTCTCTCCAAAATAATTTCGTTTTCTCCTTTTTCTTTTTTTCTTAAGCATTCAAACTTTGTATTCAATTATTCATAATAAGAAGCCTTTTACTTTTTAAAATTAATAATTAATTTTTTATTTTACAATACTATGTTGGTTTAAAAAAATTCTGACTTGAAGTTTTTTAAATTTTGAAATGCTAATTAGTTATTAAATACCTAAAGTGAAATTGTTTTAAAATAATTTACAGAAAAAAATAATATTTACATTTTTTTGTTGAGACTACAAAAATTATTTATATTTTATATTTAATTTTATATAGATTATTTATATTTAAGATTATATATTACTCACTTAAAAAATAAACAAATAGATGAATAATTAACATGTGTTAATTACTCAGGAGAGTGGGACCACTGTGTTTGTCGGGGACAATGCATCGTTGCCTAAATGCAGTATGAACCATACCCAACATATATATGCAATAAAGTAATTATCCTTTGTACTAATTACTTTTTTTATAATTACATAACCACATAACTACTATATATATATGAATTAATTGCTTATACTACAGATTTGAGTCCTATCTATATATGTATATATAGATACTCATACATCCTAAAAAAAAAGTGTTAGTCACAAAACATATCAAATAATTCAAAAGTGCAAACTGATTATTCAACAAAATATCCAAAATACTCTTAATGAAATAGATTACATGAAATGGTGTATGACATACAATACCTTTAATGAGAAAATTAGTTGCATTTGCATTTTGTTGACTAACAAGAAAAAGTTGTACATTAGTAAAACCGAACTTCTTTTTTGGAATAAAAGAGTATAAGCGTATAAGTATCTACTACTTTTGTTATACATTATACGTCTCACTATATATGTACATGTATTAATCACTACTTGTGTTGTTATATTACATTAATGGCTATAATTAGTTTGAAACTATATATGTCCCAATGCATATGTTGTTATTAAAATTTATAATATTCAACTTTGTTGTATACCAAAGCAAATATTTTATATCTCCATAGTTAATAATATTATACACTAAAATACAATTTTGAGCCATTTCTTGTTAGTCAAATGGTAGAGCAATATTGTTCTTGATTTAGGCTTTGGCACCTGTGGTTTGAGCCAAATTTAATTAAAATAGTTAAAATATTTTACATTTTCTCCCTCTCTCTCCATCTGTTAAAAATGACTAATTTAGTAAAATATCTTATTAGTTATAAACTATGAATATAACAAACATAATTAATAATATTATTAAACCTAGTTTGTACGTCAAACTAGTAAACTAATTGGTTCTTGAGGTGCTTATTACTACTAACAAAATTATATATTTAAAGTGATTAAACTTATATGTGCAAATTCATCTAATGTAGTCAAATTCATATATATGCGTACATTCTCGAGTTGATAGTGTATCTACAAACAAAAACTCTATTAAATGCGTCGAATAATCTTTGGCAAATGTATATATATTTGGGTGTTTTAATACAATTATTAAAACTTAAAATTATATTTTTCAAAAGTTAACTTCATTGATAAGTAAATTACATAGCTCAATTCTTAAGTAAACAAAAATTAAGGCCAATCCTTATATCAATTGTGGCCCAATTAATTTAGCCCAAAACAAGCTCAATCCTTATCTAAGTTGTGGCCCAAGCAATTTAGCCCAAAACAAGCCCAATTCTTTCTAAGTTGTGGCCCAAGCAATTTAGCCCAAAACAAGCCCAATCCTTTATAAGTTGTGGCCCAAGTAATTTAGCCCAAAACATTTTATCTACTCTATTCCAAATTAATTAACTTAACACATATATTTTTCATCAAATTTATAATATTATGTTTTATTATACACTAAAATAAATTTTTTCTATCTCCATATGTAATAATATTACAAACTTCAACCCTATGTATAAAAAAAAATTAATTAATAGATTACAACTATTTTCTTTTTCAATGTCACATAACCTACTAATTAAATTTTCTTTTACACCAAAAAATTATATTTATAATGCACTAAAAAAATTTCTATTTTTTAATTACTGATATTTCACACATATACATATAATCAAAAATTTAATTAAAAATTATATATCAATAGTAGGTTTAGGCCTTAACCAATCCTTACTGGGGTTAGGTACTTTGTGTTAACGCAAGTCTATTTAAACCTAGTATTTTTATGGACACTAATGTAATGTGTTAATTGGGAATTTCTACTTTAATACAATTAGTTTGGTTTGGAAAAAAAAAAGCAATTAGTGACGAAACAATTGCGTCACTAAAACATATTTCCATTAGTGACGAAAAATATATCGTCACTAAAAGGAATTAAAACTTAGTGACGATAAAATTTCGTCACAATGATTATTTAGTAGCGATAATAAATGTCACTTTGAAATCTAAATCACTAATTATGACTATTTTAGCGGGAAAGTTTCCCGCCACACTCTTTAGTGACGACTTTTTGTGATTCGTCACTAAAAATTTGGAGTTGACAATAAAATAGTGACGATAAAAGTTTTGGTCACTAAAGGTGATATTTAGTGACGATATTTTTTTTCGTCACTACAAATTCCGTCACTAAAGCC
Organism: Gynochthodes officinalis; assembly: GCA_020080225.1. NCBI lineage: Eukaryota > Viridiplantae > Streptophyta > Magnoliopsida > Gentianales > Rubiaceae > Gynochthodes > Gynochthodes officinalis. The sequence continues at coordinate 16,376,816 of CM034619.1, forward strand.
CATTTTTCTTGTAGTGACCTTTCTTTAGAAAAAAAGGTTACCTCGGCCACTATGTTGCTTGAACATATAGCATTCTCTACACTACCGTAACCACTGACCTACCAATAGATGCGGTCCTAGTTACTTCTATCTAGTTGCTTTACTTTGTCGAATTCAAACCATTCTTCCATAGCTATGTCTATAATTGCCTTCTCCTCAAGCCATTCTCCCGTAAATAGCCACATGTTTCTTGACTTCCATAGCATCCATAGCAAATAAACAGTTAGTTGACTTCTTTCCATTCCAAGATATTGTTTTGTGCTATTGCCGACTTGTTCCCACCATCCTTGGAAGTACGGTACATCTAACTCGGTGTTATGCCATTGTAAAGGAGCAAGTTTCCACACTGTTTTTGCTCTAGGGCAGTTAAAGAGAATGTGTTCGATGCTCTCGGCTCCTTCACCACACATATTGCATGTTGTGTCTATTAGCATTTTCCGCCTTTGAAGTGCTTGCTTTGTAGGTAAGATGTTGTGGCAACACCTCCACACGAAGTGTTTCAGCTTGCTTTTAATATCTAGTCTCCAAATGGACTGCCACATTGCTGTTTTTGATCTTGCATCTTCTTGGATTCACTTTGTCCCGCCTTAGGAGTTGCTCCTTGAGGATGTGTTGGTAAGTGATTTCTGAGAAAGATTCCCGAAGAGTTTACCTGCCATATCAATTGATCTCTGTTGTTTGCTGTTCCATGTGGTAAGCTCAATATTGTGGAGGCTTCTTGATGGTTGAACAATTGTGAGACCAGTTCTTTATTCAGTAGTGTCCTCCTTGAGATTAGTTCATTTACCCACATTACCTTCTCTTTGTTTGGATTATTTGGCTTTGGTTTGAAGTCTTTTTGGTCCTGAATCCAAGGAGTCCCAAATTTGTATCGACTTCCCATTTCCCACCTTGTATCTTGTTCCTTTTTCCGGCAAGTACCAGCTCCTAGCCACCTCTCCAAAGCCATGAGCTATTCTTCTTCGGGTTCATCTTCATTAAGCCTCCAGTTGGGAAGTATTTTGCTTTGATCATCTGGCTCATGAGGAGCTGTGGTTGTGTCATCACCCTCCATAGTTGTTTTGCCAAGAGTGAATCATTAAAACTTTGTATGTCTTGAAATCCCAAACCTCCTTGGCATTTTGGTGTGTAAGATTTGTCGAGCTTTCCAATGTATTTTCTCGCTTGCCTTCTTCACTTCCTCCCACGAATTTAGTTGTCACACTACCTATCTCTTTGCATATTGCCACTGGGAGCTTAAAACATCCCATTATATAAACAGGTAATGCATTTAAAACAGATTTGATTAGGATTTCCTTACCTGCTAGGTTGAGAAAACGTGTCTTCCATCCTTTGATTCTATGTGTCACTCTCTCCACCACATAGTTGAACACTTCTCTCTTAGATCTCCCTATCAACATTGGTAGACCGAGGTATTTGGCCTTCCTTAATTCCTTCACTCCCGCAAGATTGGTGCAAATCAAATTCTTCAAATGTGTTGGTACATTTCGACTAAAGAATATAGATGATTTCTCCATGTTGATTTTTTGCCCCGAGTGTTGGCTGTATTTGTCTAGCAATGCTTTCAGCTTGTGTACCTGCTCCATGTTAGCTTCACAGAAAAGCAAAGAGTCGTCTGCAAAAAATAGATGTGTGATCTGTGGACCATTTTTGCTCACTCTCATTCCATTATACTCCCCTCTTAGTCTTGCTTGTTTAATTAAATTTGATAATGCCTCGGATACAATTAAAAAGAGATAGGATGAGAGTGGATCACCTTGCCAAAGTCCTCTAGAGGTTTTAAAATATCCACATTGTTCTCCATTTATGTTTATAGCCATAGTCACTGTACTCACACATTGCATTATCCACTCAATGAAGGTCCTTGCAAAACCCATTCGCCTCATTACTTTTTTTAAAAAATCCCATTCTACACTATCATATGCTTTAGCCATGTCAATTTTTAGTGCCATGTAGCCCTTTTTCCCCTTTCTCATTGAATGAAGAGTATGTATACATTCATGTGCAACTACAACATTGTCATATATTTGTCTCCCGGGAAGGAAAGCCGATTGATTAGGACTAATGCATGTTTGTAGGCATATCTTTAGTCTTTCAGCAAGTATTTTGGATATAATTTTATACACCACATTGCAAAGACTAATTGGCCTATATTGGGATATCAATGTAGGATTTTGCACCTTTGGTACTAAAGTGATTAATGTGTGATTTATTTGCCTAAGCATTTTTCCTCTTATAAAAAAATCTTTGACAGCAACACATATATCATTTCCAACCACATTCCAGAATTTTTGATAAAATAAAGAAGTCATACCATCCGGACCCGGAGCTTTGTTGGGGTTCATTTGGAATAATGCTATTTTGATTTCTTCATCCTCCACTGGTTTGAGGAGCTTTAGGTTCATATCTTGAGTAACCGAGGTGGGGATGCCGTCCAGCCCTTCGTGGCTTCTCTGGGACCGATTGGATATGAACAATTTGGTAAAGTGTTCTATAATCTCCTTCTGGATATCCTCTTTTTGCTCCTTAACTTCTCCTTGGTCGGTCACTAGACTGTAGATACCATTTCTCTGCCTTCTTTGCACTGTGCTTGCATGGAAATATTTGGTATTCTTGTCTCCCTCCTTGAGCCATTGCAATCTGGATTTTTGTTGCCAATATATTTCTTCCTCTCTGTAGGCATTGTCTAAGTCTCTCTTGAGTTTATCCCAAAGTATACAATCTCTTGTTCCTCCTCTCATACTTAGTTGCTCCATTTTTTCCTTGAGAATCCCAATGTTCCTGGCTGCATTCTGGCCATGTTGTTGGTTCCATTGTAGCAAGTCAAGTCGGCTTTGCCTTATTCTTGCACACACTTGGTACATCTTTGAGCCTTCTTGCGGGTGCTGCCAACTTGCCTCCACTCTTTCTAGTATCCTTTCAGTCTTGATCCATCTCTTGTCAAATATGAACCTCTTTTTTGCTTTCTGCATTTGTGGTGCGGTGTCCATCAGAATTAGCTTATGATCGGATGTTTGTTTCTCCTTGTGGTATACTTTGGCGTTGTGGAATTTTAATAACCATTGAGGTGCTGCAAAAAACCTATCAATTCTCTCTTCCACAAACCCCTCTCCTTCTCTATTGTTGGCCCAAGTGTACTACTGTCCAACAAATCCCAAATCTACCATTTCCATCTTTCTAATGAATTCATTGAAGTGCTGACAGCTAGTTGGTGATCTCTTCCTTCCTCCTTGTTTCTCTTCCGAGCTTGTTATATCGTTGAAATCTCCTCCCATGAACCACAAATCTCCCCACTTGCTTTTTTCTTGCTCCAAAAACTGCCACTGTTTTTTCCTAATATCCTGTTCTGTGCTTGCATAAACGAATACTGCCCACCATTTTTGAGAGTCTCCTTCGATTTGGCATTCCATCTGCACAGAAAATGAGTTTGATATGCAGCTTAAGACTCTAATAGTTGCAGCCCAACATACTAGTAATCCTCCACTCCTTCCTATTGGCTCTATAGCTTCCCATCTATTCTTGTACTTTAATCTATTGCAAACTGTATTTACAAACTTTTTTTTTTTGTTTGGTTTCAGCAATAAAAAGTAATTCTGGTTGGTGGAAGTACACAGACTCCCTCAGCTGGGAAATTGTAGAGGGTCCTCCCAAACCTCTACAATTCCACACACATACTCTCATTGATCCTTGAGAGACCAATTGCGGCTGGCCTCTCCCACCTCCATTGTTATTTTGGCTGCTGTTGTCTCATCTTTCAATTTCAGTTTCTTGTTTCTTACTAGCTGTATCTCATCTTTTCCAGCATTCTCTTCAGACTTCCCTCTGGCTCTTTTGTCCCCAATGTGTAGCATCTCTTTGAGAGTCTTCTCCACCTTATGATTTGTGTTGATTGGCTGCCTTTCAATACGTTTCCAAGTAATCTTTTTGTTTTCAGTTTTGTCTCTCAATTCTGCTAGTTGCTTTTCTTTTCTATTACTTTGTCTTCGGCTCCAGTTTTCAGCTTTTGCGTTGGTTATCGGAATATTCACCAATTCTTCTTCTCCCGCTGTATGTAATGCTTCAGCTTTATGTTCCTTGCTCATGTCTTCTTCCATGCTGGTCACTTGTGTTTCTTGGTGCTCTAAGATATTGGAGATATTTGTTGCTGCCTCTGATTCCATACCTTGCTTCTCTTCCATTTGAACGTGTGATTCTCTGATGTCACGGTCCTTTTGGTTTTCTGTAATGCATATCATTTGCTGTTTCATCCCTTCTCCTCTGTGCTCATCTTGTATAGCTGCCTTCCTTATTTTTGTTGTTTGCTTTTCAGTCGTTGCTGCTCTCCCGTTTTCAGGGTTAGGTAAGCTAGAGACCAGGTTTCTCTTTTCGGTTCTCCCTGTATGCCATCTTTCAATTTTTTCTCTTCTTGATCCATCGGCTTTAATCCAATCTCCATATTGTCCCTCTTGAATTTTCCCTTTCTTTTGGTCTTCTTGCCTCTTACTACAGTGTTTCTCAGAGTGGCCTATTTTCCCACAATAGTGACAGAAGCTTGCCAACTGTTCATATTGAAATGTCGCCCAGCAAGTTTTATTCGCTAGCTTCACTTGGGTTCCTCTTAGTAGCGGTTTCTCAAGATCTATTGTTGCTAGCATTTTGATATACCTGCCTTTTGCACTCCCATTTTCTGGAATAATTATATCCTGAACTTGTGAAAATAATGTGCCTATCCGAGCCGCCGTTTGCTTAGTTAACCAGTAGTTGGGTAAATTCCAGATTTGCAGCCATATTTCCACTTGCTGGAACTCTTTATCTTCCTTGTGGATCTCTTCTTTCCATTCTCGCAGGATTAGATACTGCTGGTCAAAGGTCCAGCACCTGCCTTTCAGTACTCTCTGTTTGTCCTCTTGGTTTGTGAACACAAATTGGAAGAAATTTCTTCCAATCTCTCGTATCTTTATTGGTGCAGATAGTGGCCATATCGCCTGCATTGTGTTCTTCAGGCCTAGGAAATTCACTTTTTTTTCGCCATGAATCTTGCCGACGAGGCTTCTCCGACCTTCTTCTTTTCCGCCCGTAATATCTTGTTCCAGTAGTTCTACCCCCTCTTCTTCGTCCTTGTGCAGATTCAGTTGTCTTACAAGTTCTTCTACTTCTTGTGTACCTGTGAAGACATCTCCTCCCTCCATTGTTAGCTTCAGTTGTGACTGGAATGTTCTTGTTGATGATGCTTGTGGTTGTTGTGCCCAAATCGGTAGCTCGTTGTTTAAATTGCAGCAAGAGAGTCCGATTGTCTTAAGTTGCTAATCTGTTTGCTAATTTCTGGCCGTGATTTGATGTTGGAGACTAGATTGCACTTTTGTTACCGTTGTGTGAGATAGCTTCTTTCCTTCTTGCAGACGTTATTGCTGACTGGACTTAGTTGGTTAGAGCTTTTAGCTTAATCTAGTGTTAGTACTGGGCTGTGGTGAATGGTTGTAGGACTAACCTTTTCCCCCCCTTCGTGAGAAAAACTACACTTCTCTCCAACTGAGAGAGAAACCCAGAACTCACACCTACTGAATGGTTGTGTGCCATTTCTATTCGCCACTTTTGAGCAGTCTATGGAGCTCGGCAATGGAGTCGATTTTACTCTTAGTAGGAAAAGTCAATGTTTCCTCCTCAATGACATGGAAGCCCTCATTTAGCTTTACTACTTTGTTTTGGATTTTACTTTTTTTATTCTTACTTTTTAAGTTAGATTTTACATTATTATTATTAGTGAAGAGAATACAAAAATTTGACTTTTTTTTAAGAATAATTTTTTTTGAAAGTAGACTCTTTTTTTGACACAGAGGAGTATGATTTTTCACTATAAAAAAATCATTAATATCATTACTTTTAAATTTAGTTCCATAGTATAATTAAAATTAGATATTATTCCTTAAAAAAAAATATTTATAACATTCACGATTACTTTGCCATAGACTAATATTGTATCTACTTGTCAAGTTTTTAAAATATTCAAAATAAATGTGTTGAAAATATTAATACTTTTAGGGGTATTCATATTGATTCATAGATTGGATCGGATTGAATAAAAAAGAGTTTGGATTGGATCAATTCATTTTTCGAATTAGATTAGATCCGATCGGGACTTAATTCGATTTGATCTATTTTGATTCAAATGAAAAAAAAATTATAACTTTTTTCCTCCAAAAATAGCTAATTTTAGTTATGAAATATAAATTAGTATTGCTTTTGATAATTCAAAGAATTCTTTAATTAAACTTAGTCAATTTAAAAAAAAAATAAATTAAAATATTCACATAAAAATAAACAAATTAATTTACATGAAAATACATAAATTAAAATATTTACATAAAATTTATTTATTATCTTTACGTAAAAAATAGATAATTTTTTAATATGAAACTATTAATTTCAGTTGGGTTACTTAATATTATATATGAAAAGGAAAGTAAGAGAAAAAAAAATCAGATCAGATCAGATCAGATGGAGTTTAGATTGGATCTTTAATTTTGAACACCCCTAAATACTATAGAATGGTCAGTTAAAAAGTGATCATAATAAAGTAAGTTTGAGTATCATTATTCTCAAATTCTTAACTCAAAATCTAGAAATAAATGTGATATTTTCCTTTTTTTTTTCCTTTTCTAAAGAAATCAGGGGGTGCTTGGTTGAGAGAGAATTGAATTAGTTAATGGAATTTATTTTGTTATTTAGCGTTTGGTTGGAGAAAAAATGAATATAATTTAGTAATAATTATAGAAAATTGGGTAATATTTTTTTTTTCTAGGAAAAGATGTGTATTAACTTTTATAAAAAAAAAGTTAATCAGTACATAAAAGATCCATTTATGGACTCGCTCTAACACAGCTAACCTAAACCTATTATGTTTTGGTTAAAGGCAGCCAACCTTGATAGAACAGGACAGAACCTCCTAACTAATATAGCTAAGAGAAACAAAATTCTTAGCTTATCGAACTACTAGCATAATGTAATTTGTATACAAAGGAAAGGCACCTCCTAACTCCAGGTCCATGTGTGACCTGACGCTGCGTTGCATCATGCTTGACCCTCTTCTCAAACTAGACACAAAACCTCCCTAATGGTGAACAAAACTGGCTAAAAGCAAGATCAAAATCCGCCTAACGCCCGACCCCAACAACAAAAAATAAAAAAAAACCTGAACAAAATCACACATTCAATCGCACGATGTCGTCCCTAGTAATAAATTTTGTTTGCTTCCACCTTCCCACAAAATTATTGTAGAGTGTTCTTGAAAACCCAGGTAATACTTACCTCCCCTATAATCATTAATTATCTAAAATTTAGTAATCATTTTTATTCTGTTACTAAACAATTATTATTTTTCTCATTTTACTTTTTCTCTCGTCATTTTTTCACTCCACTTTTTCTCTCTTCTCACTCACTTCTCTTTCTCTCTCATTTGTAGTCACTATTACTTTCTCTCTCATCATTTTTTTACTCTACTTTCTCTCTCATAATTTTTCTCACTATTCTTTTCTTTTATCATTTTCTTACTCTACTTTTTCTCTCATTCCTTTTAACAATTACTTTTCTCTCATCATTTTTTTTCCACTCCATTTTCCCTTATTCCTTTTGACAATTATTTTCTCTCTCATTATTGTTTTTATTCTACTTTCTCTTTGACCTCTCGACAACTGCTTACTCTTTCATCCCTCGCCATGTTATTTTCTCTCTCATCATTTTTTTCACTCTACTTTCTCTCTCATCCCTTTTCACTAATACTTTCTCTTTCATTATTTTTTCATTCTACTTTCTCTCTAATTATTTTTCTCAATATACTCAGTCAAATTCCTCTTACTATTACTTTTCTCTCATTATTTTTCACTATACTTTCTCTGTCATCCCTTCACTATTATTTTCACTCATTATTTTTTTTTACTTTCTCTCTCATCTTTTTCTCAATATACTTTATCTATCATCCCTTTGCATGGTACTTTCTCTCTCATCCTTTTCGACAATTCATTTTATCACTCTACTTTCTCTCCCATCTTTCTCCACTGTTACTTTTTCTATCGTAAATTTTCTCCTCTTTCTTATCACTTTATAATGTCATTCTAATAATATGTTTATTAATGAGGATAGAATTAGAATTTTAAGTGATTTCTATTCTTATATCTGAATTAAATCAAATATTATCATTCATATTAATATCTATTATAGGGTTGAAACTAAATAATAATATATCATAAATATTTTCATTATAATTAACTAATTCAATGAATACTGTTGTGATTTTTATTAAAAAATTTAAACCAAGCACCACCTCAATTATGGTACTCGATTTATTATTTGGTGACTGCAAACAATGTGACCAATCAAATTCGAGATTGTCGGTGGAGTGAGTCAGAAACCATGTGCAACATTTTTGTCTAACACTTTATCTCGAAAACCAATTACTAGTCAAACATGGCAACTGGGGAGTGACCAAGTCGAGCCAGTTGACTTCTAAGCATACGAAACGCATTGAGCTCAAAACTACGCCAAGTCCCAAACCAATAATGGCGGAAAAAAAGATGAACGCTATGGAGAAGCAGCACCATTTTCTCATCACTTCTCTTCCAGCCCAAGGCCATCTTAATCCTACTTTGCAGCTAGCAAAGCACCTCGCCCGCACTGGTGCACAAGTCACTTTTGCCACTACTGTTCATGGTTTCACCCGCATGAAAAATCCACCTGTCTTAGATGGTATCTCCTTCGCATGCTTCTCGGATGGATACGATGATGATGAAGCAAGAAAAAAGCTCAATTTTGACAGATTCTTTTCCGATTTAACTGAAATTGGATCTCGAAATTTCACAGAATTGGTCAAGAATTTGTGCCGTGAGGGTCGTCCTGTTACTTTCTTGATCTACACTTTTTTGATGCCATGGGTAGCAGAGGTGGGCCGTGAAATGCAAATCCCGTCAGCGTTTTTGTCAATTCAGTGTGCCACTGCATTTGCTATTTATCATAAATACTTCAACAGCCGTGATGATATTTATGATGGTGTTGGCGAGATTGGCACTTCAATTTCTATAAAATTGCCTGATCTTCCCCTGTTTTCAAACAGAGATTTGCCTTCTGTGCTTATTCCTGGTAATCCCTTCTTTGCTTCCATGGTTCCTATACTACTCGAGCACATAAGGACACTAGAGAAAGATTCTAAACCTTGTGTGCTGGTGAACAGCTTTTGGGAATTAGAAGAATCATCAATGAAAGCTGTTGAGAGTATGAATGTGATCCCAATTGGCCCTTTGGTTCCTTCTGCTTTTACCGATTGTAGTGATCAAACTGACAAAAATTTTGGGCTTGATTTATTTGAAAGCCCGGAAAAGGATGATTACCTTCAGTGGTTGGACGCGAAGGCAGAAGGGTCAGTAGTTTATGTGTCATTTGGAAGCTTCGTGAAGTTAAAGAAAGAGGAAAAGATTGAGATTTTCCATGGACTAAAGGCGACTGGCAGGGCTTATTTGCTGGTGATTCGAAAATCCGATGATGAAGACGAAGATGTTGAGGCATTGTTCAGAGATGGGTGGAATGGAGAGGGAATGGTAGTGCCGTGGTGTTCACAAATGGAGGTGCTTTGTCACAAGTCAATAGGGTGTTTCATCACTCATTGTGGATGGAACTCAACAATGGAAAGTATTGTTGCTGGTGTGCCAATTGTGGGATGTCCTCACTTTTCTGATCAGACGACCAATGCAAAACTAATTGAGGATGTTTGGGGTAATGGGGTGAGAGCAAGAGCTAATGAAGAAGGGGTTGTGGGGAGGAAAGAGATTGAGAGGTGTGTGGATGTTGTGATGGGAAATGGAGAAAAAGTGGAAGAAATTAGAAGGAATGCTGCTAAGTGGAGAGGCTTAGCAATGGAGGCCGCGAAAGAGAATGGATCGTCACAACGCAGTTTGAAATTATTTTTGGAGAAATTGGGAAGTTATTTCTAAATCAGGAAAGTCTTAGGAAAATAATGTACGTGGTATTGGAGTGAGGTTAGTTAGTGGTAGTACCCCTTTAGTTTTGCAGCTCTGTGTTATGTGAACTTTGTGACATTAATGAATTCTTGTACCATACGTTTTTAAGGGGAAAAAAAAAAAAGCGCAAAAACACGTGCATAGGGTTAAGGTAGTTCTTTAATATTTCTACACAAGTTCGTTTTCATGAATTTGGAACAATTTTGTGAACGTAAATACTTTAGTTGAGTCGAACAATATTATAACAACTTGTTGTGATTATTATACTTTTATTAATATTGATAATATATATTTTGAATTAAAATTTAAAAAAAATTATATTAAATTGAAAGTAAACTTTTTTTTTTACGGAATATAAAAAATATTATATTTCGTCTCAGACTTAAGTTATAGCATCACTTGAATATTATTGGCGTAGAATACAATCTTAATGAAGTGCATTCCTATATTAGGGGCAGTTATGGCCAATGAAAAATAATGGGGGTGTTTTAATTGGTCAAAAAAATAATTCATTTATAAACATGGGCCAATTTGCATTATAATTTTATTTGGTTGGTGGGACCAAGATGAAATGAGTATTTTCATTTTTGTTCGCTAAAAACAATTGAAATAACCATTTTTAGGTGAAGTGTGGTTATTTGATCTTTTAATTTTGTTAAAGCTAGCACAATTTTAATGGCCTGACTTATTTCCCAAGTGATTGACGTCAATCCCCTGCGCACACTACAAGCTTCCCCACGGCTGCAAAACTCAATATACTATTCGAAATTCACAAGGTTTTGGTAATAGGATTATGTTTTTTTTTTTAACTTATTATTATTTTTTTTATATGGTAAAGCCAGTTGAGTTTAGAATTATAAGTTTGTATTTATTATCAACTTAAAAGATCACATAGACTAAAATTTACTTTTTGGGTTAAAATGATTCTTTGAAGTGATAAATTTTCCTTTTAACAAGAATTCTAGTATGTCCAGAACTCTGTTCCGAAAGGCTTATAAGTTGGTTAATTATAAAATAATCACACTACTAAGTCCTGCAGATATTTGACAGATGTTGTACAACTCAATCTAGTAAAAGGTGTGTATGTTTTTCTAATTTTTTTTTTTAATTTTATACAATTACGGTTTTCATGAACTCTAATGTTGAGTTTTTCAATATACATAGAATTAGTGTCTTCAAACGGATTTAGCACATTGCCTTGTTGTTGATTAATCCGGTGAAAAATGTAAAATTTAAATTTCATAATATAAACATAAAGTAGAATTTTCGAATAAATAATTTATCACAAACTATTAAATTATAAGGATTATGTACTTGATGCGGAGAATATAATTTTGAGAAGAAATTGAGAAACACCACCATTTCTGTCAAAATTGGTTTATCTCTCTCCACCCTTCTTTCTGTCACATATGATAAAGAAGGTTTTCTATAACCCTAATAGGCAAAGAAATGACCAATTTATATATTTTTAGCATTTAATTTGGTATGTTCATCAAGTAACAAATCACCGATTTAGATTGCGGTTCCTCAGAACATGTAACTGGAACTGGACTATCAAACCCAATTTCGATTATGGTTATTGGAACCATAATCCACGATTCTGGTTCAGTTCCGATTAGAACCGAAACCTTAGTCATCTTTATTTACAGCCAGTCAAGTTGAAAAAATGTAAAAAGACTAAAGAGAGAGCAATTGAGTAAGAAAGATCAAATTTATGACCATGGTTTCTTCCTTTTCCCAAAAAAAAAGTCCACACCTAGAATTGTTCATTTTGAGAATTTCGCCTTCTTATTTAGTAGCCTTCTAATTTAGTTGTGTTTTGCCTTCTAATTTAGTAGTGTACAAAACACACGAGGATTGTCAAATATAGAGTTAATGGAGTTATGAAACAAAGTGAGTTGATTTAAATACATTTAACAAATATAGTGACTTTTTTTTATATAAAAAAAAAGGTAAGCAAAATGAGGATTATCAAAGAGTATAGTGACCAAGAAATCTTTTTACCGTTATTATGCATAAATCTACGAAGAGATCAAGGAAGGAAATCATATTTGTTTGTTCTGTTATCTGTATGAATTTCCTAATAGTGGTATTAGAGAAAGGTTTTGCTTATTCTATCAACAATAATGTTGTTTAATTGTTATGATGGATAGTTTATGTATGTATGAATGATTCTTGAGTATTGAGAAGTTTTTTTTCAAAAAAAAAAAAAAAACCTCCAAGAAGCTTTGAACACGTAAATATAGTTATTGGCCAATTGGTTATAGTAAATATAGTTTTTTTTTGTGAAAACGTATAATTAGTCGAGCAGAATTAATTAAAAAAATGATGGAGAGAGGCCAGTTTTCTTTTATTGGTTTGATACATAGTTTGCTCAAATCATTTCTTGATAATTGGACAATATTATCAAGCAAGGTATATGCTTTGCACACATATAGACAAGGTATATCGACAATTGAATTGGACATTATTAAAAATTGAATTTAGATATCTTATTTATAAAGATAAAAGGATATAATTCACACGAATACGTACACTAAGTTTTGCTTGAACTGTTTCAATGGTAATTTTTACTTTTTTTTTTTCACTCAAGTGTTGGGAGAAAAGTGAACTCTAAAAATATTACCCAAAAAAAGGTGGTTTAAACAATTTTTTTCTCCATAACGATATTAGTAGGAAAGAGAATTTACTTTTATATCTTTAATAGTTGGCTATTTTTTAATTTGATATTGATAATTGTGAAAAATAAGTAATGAACCATGTGAAGTAAGTGGTGAGTTGCATAAAAAGTAAAAACAAAATTTCATTGAAAAAAAAAATGTTGACTATTCTTAAATAACAATTAATTTATGGCAAGAAAAAAAGAAAAAATGGGAAATACTTGGCCTCCAAGTTATGGTGCCACCTCCACCTGATATAGTTATTACTTACTTTTCACAGAAAAAGAGAAAAAAACAAAGAAAAAAAAATCCAATTTGGTTAGTTGCGACCAAATCCCAATATTTATAAGCATGATTGAATGCACTTGTCTTGACTGATTAAGTGAATTTGCAATATCAGAACACATTTTTCCAAGAGGACAATGAAACTCCACATACTTTCTTCGTCACTTGAAATCAATTAACCATATGGCACCTTACCTCTTTATCAATGATTAATGCTCCGTTTGGAGTGTGATGTATTTGAGAAAAGTTGTATTGGAATGTGTGAAAAATTTAGTGGGTATTTTTTGATAGATAAAGTATTTTGGAGGGAAAAATATGAGGGAAATTTTTTAAAATTAAGTGAAAAGAATTTGAGTGGAAAATTTTAAATTTTAAATTTTGAAATAAAAATGTGTTTAGATAATTTATTTTTATTTGAGAAAAGTTAACTGTTTGCTCATTTGCAAACAAAAATGGCTTGTCCAAACATGGGGTTACAAGTGAATTTGCCATATCAGTACTGGCATTAATTTAAATATCACGATGACTTCATCTTTGGTTTCTTCTTCAAAAGTCCCAACACTATTTGCAAGAGTCACAAAAATCTTTATTTGACTTTGAGTTCACTATTAAGCATATAATTAGTATTAGAAGGTAAATTATAAAAATTAATTGAGATACAAATTAATAATAAATAATAAATATGTAAAATAATATATCGACATATAAAATAGTTTAGTATTTTAATTCTTGAAATTGAGGAATTTTTTAAGTATTCTATTGGTTTAGGTAAGTAAACTAAAAGTTTTGATAAACTTTTGTAGTTGGTTGCAATATGAACCCAAAAAAATATATAATTAAAGAGAATATGATTTATTAGGCATTCAATCAAATAGAGACACTTAAAATTTTTTTGTTATGTTTCATTTTAAATTCATTAGTGCTAATCACATAGGGATTCTTCTAAAAGAAATATCCTTCTAGGCAAGCATTATTGGTCTAACTGACAGCCTTGTTACATTTGTGGCTTAATTTCCATTTTAATAGGGAAATTTGCATATATAGCAGGGTTGACCGTTGACTTTGCAAATATAGCACCCTCCTTTTTTTCCTTGCAAACATAGCACTTCAGGGCTGAACAAAGACCACCGTACCCCTCTCTTTCTTCAGTTCTTCATAGCATCTCTTCTTCGGTTTTTTCTCTCTAAACTCTCTAAATTCGTAGACCCTCTCTTCTTCCGTTTTTCAGCTCTCTAAGTTCGCAGACCCCATTGTGGCGTAATTTCTTGTCTCTCTAAGTTCGTAGAAGTTTGCAGACCCCATTTGCTCAGTTGCTTTACTCAGTAATTCTTCATTTTCTTAACACTACAAAACTCCCTCTACAACAAAACAATATATATCACCCGTTTTAATGGCAAGCACAAAAGGAGGACCATCATCTTCAAGTAAGAATGTGCAGGCTCACAAGGTCAGTCGAAACTGAACTACAAATTGTGTTTTTATTCTTATGAATTCATACTGAGAGTGTTTTGATAGAGTGCAGTGTTATTGAATGTTGGAATTTGAGTTGGGTTTGTTTGAATTCATACTGAGAGTGTTTTGATAGAGTGCAGTAAATTTGGTCGAACCCTAGGCCGAGTAATTAGTCGAGCCATATTGTTGGTCGAGTATTTAGTCGCGTTAATAGTCGAGCCTCAAGTGGAGTAACAGTATACGTCGAGTTAATAGTCGAGTTTAGGGTCGAGTTTAATTAGGGCTTGGACCAGAAATGCAATTTGGTCGATCATAGGTCGAGTAATTAGTCGAGCCATATTGTTGGTCGAGTATTTAGTCTTGTTAATAGTCGAGCCTGAAGTCGAGTATTCATATTGAGTTAATAGTCGAGCAAATTATCAAGCAGCATGTTACTTTTATTTTCTTTCATGTCTTGCAGGAGAAATCGGTCATCGTATCTCGGATATGCAGAAGCAATGAATGATCTCGGCCCGACATAGCGGCGGAGAGATGCCAACAAAGCTGCAGCGTAGAAAAGGTGGTCAAAGATCTAAAAGATCCGAAGAAGCAAGCTTTTACAAGTGGACGAATGTAGTGTACAATTGAAGAGAATTGACATGTTGTAGCTTTGTATTAGTCTTTACTTCTATTTTAAGGACCTTTGTGTTTTAAGAAATTGTCAATTTTACTTTTGTGTTTGGAACAATTTGTTGTTATATCTTCATTTTGATGTAATTTTGATCTTGCTCGACTTCACCAAGTATCATTTTACTTTTGTCATCAAGTACTCGACTTGATGTTTTTAAAATTTTATTAAACTCGACCAAAAACTCACCCAATAACTTAGTCTTATTTGTTTAAACATTCTTTTCATCGACCAAATACTCGACAAAAACTCGACCTAATACTAAGTATAGTTGTTTCTTAATTTTACTTTGACTCGACCAAATACTCGACAAAAACTCGACCTAATACTAAGAATAGTTGTGTTGTTAATTTTATTTTCACTCGACCAAAACTCATGAAAACTCGACCTAATAATTAGTCTAGTTTATTTTTAAATTTATTTTCGCCCAAAAAGACTCACTGCCGCTTATTTCCTCTTTATTTTCGCACTCAGAGCGGCCGTTCCTCTTCATTCGCACTCTCTCTTTCAAAACCTACCGAGCGTTCCTCTTCATTTCTTAACACCGCAAAACTTCCGATTCAACAAAACATTACATATCACCCATTTCAATGGCAAGCAGAAAAGGAGAACCACCATCTTCAAGCAAGAAAGTGCAGGCTCTCGAGGTCGAGGTCAGTCGATATAGAACTAAATTTTTTTTTTCCTTATGAATGTATGTATGAATGTATGTATGGCCAGTGGTTTACTAATATCATCATTGTGGTTCTCTGAACGATTTATTGATACTGGTTTTGCCTATTCATCATTTGCCATTTGCCTGTAATCCACTTTATTCCAAAATCTGTTCTGACCCTTAAAGGCTAATAAGAAGAGTTCAATGAACCAAACCCAAAGATATTTATCTTAGTCCTCGTAGGTGTAAATATACACTAAATATTACGTGCTGTTCTCAAATGCATGGAATATAGCATGTATGCAAAATGTGACAAGGAAAAAGTCCTGAGATTATACTCAAATATTAATCTCGAGAAAGAAAAATTCTCCATGTTGGAATTTGAGTTGGGTTTGTTTGAATTTGTAAATGGTTTTGTCGACCATAGGTCGAACCCTATGTCGAGCAGTTAGTCGAGCCATATTGTTTGTCGAGTAATTTGTCTCTTTATTAGACGAGCCTGAAGTCGAGTTAGTAGTCGAGCAAATTATCAGCAGCATGTTACTTTTATTTTCTTTCATCTTATCTCAGCATGATCTCGCCCCGAGCATAGCGGCGGCGGAGATGCCCGAAAACGCGTTGCCCGCTTAGAAAGGGACGTCGAAGATGTAAAAGAAGGTGTCAACCGCTTTGGATGCTCGTATTGACAAGTTGGAACAAAAGGGCGTCAAGCGTGTTGCAAGCGACGGCCAAATTGAATGCTCGTCTTGACAAGTTGGAGGCCAAAATTCGCGTTTACAAAATGATTCGAAGAAGCGGGCTGTTTACGAAGTGGGCGAATGTAGTAGCAATCGTTGAAGACAATTGACATGTTTTAGCTTTGTATTAGTCTTTACTTTTATTTTAAGGACCATTGTGTTTTACGAAATTGTCAATTTTACTTTTGTGTTTGGAACATTTTGCTGTTATATCTGCATTTTGATATAATTTTGATCTTGCTCGACTTCAGTCAAGTATCATTTTTTACTTTTGTCACTGGTACTCGACTTCAGTGCAGGTTTAGTGTTTTTAAAATTTTATTAAACTCGACCAAAACTCGACCCAATAACTTAGTCTTATTTGTTTAAACATTCTTTTCTCATCGACCAAATACTCACAAAAACTCGACCTAAGATTAAGTATAGTTGTTTCTTAATTTTAATTTGACTCGACCAAATACTCGACAAAAAACTCGACCTAATACTAAGTATAGTTGTGGTGTTAATTTTATTTTCACTCGACCAAAAACTCGTAAAAACTCGACCTAATAATTAGTCTAGTTTATTTTTTAAATTTATTTTCGCTTCCAAAAAGACCTACTGTCGCTTCAGTTCCCTCTTTATTTTCGCACTCAGAGCGGCCGTTCCTCTTCATTCGCACTCTCTCTTCTTTTCGAAAACCTACCGAGCGGCCGTTCCTCTTCATTTCTTAACACTGCAAAACTTCCGGATTCAACAAAACATTACATATCACCCATTTCAATGGCAAGCAGAAAAGGAGAACCACCATCTTCAAGCAAGAAAGTGCAGGCTCTCGAGGTCGAGGTCAGTCGATATAGAACTAAATTTTTTTTTTCCTTATGAATGTATGTATGAATGTATGTATGGCCAGTGGTTTACTAATATCATCATTGTGGTTCTCTGAACGATTTATTGATACTGGTTTTGCCTATTCATCATTTGCCATTTGCCTGTAATCCACTTTATTCCAAAATCTGTTCTGACCCTTAAAGGCTAATAAGAAGAGTTCAATGAACCAAACCCAAAGATATTTATCTTAGTCCCTCGTAGGTGTAAATATACACTAAATATTACGTGCTGTTCTCAAATGCATGGAATATAGCATGTATGCAAAATGTGACAAGGAAAAAGTCCTGAGATTATACTCAAATATTAATCTCGAGAAAGAAAAAATTCTCTCCATGTTGGAATTTGAGTTGGGTTTGTTTGAATTTGTAAATGGTTTTTGTCGATCATAGGTCGAACCCTATGTCGAGCAGTTAGTCGAGCCATATTGTTTGTCGAGTAATTTGTCTCTTTATTAGTCGAGCCTGAAGTCGAGTTAGTAGTCGAGCAAATTATCAGCAGCATGTTACTTTTATTTTCTTTCATGACTTGCAGGAGAAATCGGTCATCCTATCTCAGCCCGCGCAAGAATATGTGAATGATCTAAAACGTATGAATAAGGCCGTCAAACGTGTGGGGAAGCTGGCTGGCAAATTGGATGCTCGTGTTGACAATCTGCATACCAAAATGCAGCGTTTAAACAATGCCCTTGCTGCCCTTGGAGGAAATCATCATGAAGAGGACGATTGTAGTAGCACAGTTGAAGACAATTGACATGTATTAGTCTTCACTTTTTTTTTATTCAGTTTTACTTTTAAGTTTCTTTCTATTAGTTGGTTTATGAACGTTTATTACGAAACTTTGTATTTTTGAAGGTTTATTTATTTTATAAAATTTTAGACTAAAAACTCGACCAAAAACTCATATTCGACCTACAACTCGATTAAAAACTCGACTTAATGTTTAGGGTAATTTTTTTTAAAATTCTTTTTCGCACGACCTTATACTAGACCAAAACCAAAAAACCCGACCTAACGATATGACTAAATCTGTAAGACTAAATTTGTAAAAATTCTTTTCCGCAAGACCTTTACTCCACTAAATTTTGATACGACTAAAATTTAATAGAAAGTATAGTTTTGTTTAATTGGTAATTTTTATTTTTATTCTAGCTCGACTGACTACTCGATAAAAAACTGGACCTAATAATAATAAGTCTAGTATCGTTTTTTATTTTATCTTCGCGCGTAAAAAGACCTACATGCCCCTCTGTTTTGAAAGAAAACCAAAGGTCGCGCGAACTGAAACATATCATAACCGACTTCTGCAAACATCTTGAGTACCTTCAATTATTCATTCGAGCAGTCATCTTCAACCTCATAGCTTTCTTCATCCATTTCATAACCCATTCCAATCATTCAATCATTTTCAATGGCACGAACAAGGGGAGCACCATCTACCACCAAGGCGGCCTCGACTGCCATAGAGAAGAAGGGGAAGAAGGATACTCATCACCGCGAGGTAAGCTCTATATTGCAGAAAATGCTCATTTCATTATTCTTTTGGTTCATAGTGTAGATATTTTACCTACTGGGTTGTATGAGAGTATTGTAGGTCGATAAAGGTTTAGTCGAGATAAAGGTCTGATGTAAGAGTAATGTATAAGTCGAGCTGGTCGAGCCCTAGGTCGAGCTATAGGTCGAGCACTAATAAACAATGAGTTTCATGCCGAAGTTTCACAATGAGTCATAGGTTAACTGTTAGTCGAGTTTAACAGTCTGTAACCTTAGGGTAACTGTTAGTCGAGTTTAACACTCGAGTCATAGTCATAGATTAGTCCAGCTAAATGGTTTAGGGTTTAGGGTTTTAGGGAAAAACATATATAAGGTCAAGTAATACAGGTCGAGTTTATAGTCGAGGGTATGGTCGAGTATTATATGTCGAGTCTTTCAGGTCGAGTTTGTAGTGGAGTGTTTAGTCGAGTACTATATGTCCAGTAATACAGGTCGAGTTTATAGTCGAGTGTTTGGTCGAGCGTCGTCCCGATTTACTTCACCTCTATCTTCAACCCTAATTTACTACACCTCTTTTCCTCAGGACCCTCTACAGAAGCAAATGGTGGTTCAATGTGATTTCTTCAATGCCAAGGTGTCACAGTATTGCTACTATGAAGCAAATATGCTACGCATAAGGACTAAACTAACCGGGCAGCAGAAAGACATTCTTAGACGGGAGAGCAGTCTGGCCGCAATTGCTTTGGACCACCAACATACATTTTGGTGTAAACAGATAATCCATAGCGTGCTATTGCGCCAATTAAAGTCAGATGAGGCAAACAAGGCGGACAATGCGATGTACTTTAATTTCGCGGGTAAGAAGGTGAAATTTGGAAGGAGGGAGTTTGCACTAATCACCGGTTTAAGGATGGGAGATTTTGATCGCGAGTACGCCAAATACCAGGCACCTGATGGGCCGAGTTTGATTAGTAAGTTTTTGACTGGGGAAGGTCGGCACGAAGACACGACATACGCCGACGTTTTCAAAGCATACGATCAAATTTCCTCCAGCTACTCTGACGAAGTTGTTGTCTCTCTCACTTTGTTATTGCTATACACCTCCATCCTCGGGGAACAAAAGAGAAACCACATTGAGGACAAGGTCGCTCATCCGCATGCGATCGAGGAAATTTGATGAGATGCCATGGGGAAATTTCATTTAGGCAACAATGATGCGGCGCAAGTCTATGACCAATGCCCTAAAACAAACCAGGACGCCGATAATAGGACGACATCGCTTGGGGCTTCCCAAAGGCGCTTAGGTAAGGATTTACGACCCATAAGCATATTTAATTTTGTTGTTTTCGTGATGCGACCGAACTAATTATTTTCCAATCATAGGTGTTCGCATATGAGGTGATGCCACATTTTGAACGCTTCTCATTGGTTGAAAGGGTCCAAACCACTGGGTGCACGCCACGGATGTTCAGGTGGCAAGCAGTGAAGACCCACCGATCGGTCCAAGAAAAAAAACAAGTATGGTCGAAACGGTTGGTTAGCGGAGAGGTATGATTTCCTAGTGTTTTGTTTTTTCCTCCCATAGTTGATTGTGGTATTGCGTAGTTTCAGTAAATGACCATATTTTGTATTGCAGCCAGTTAAAGTGATCCCAATAACTCCAACTCCAGATGAAGCTGCACAATTTTTGACGTGGGAGGACGGAGAAAATGCCGAAAGCGAGAAGGATGTGGGGTTGGAAGAGGATGAAGAAGAAGAAGCCGGCCAGCCCCTTGATGCCTCAGTGGGATCTGAAAAGGCTCGAGATCCTTCATCGGAACGGGCAGCCAGAATTGAGGCTCGCAAGCTTTTTATAAGTCAGGTTCTTGAACGGTGGAAAGGTCGGAGACCCGTGACGCCAGCCGAAACCTCAATAAAGATCCGACCGCCATCGCCCAAAACTCGACACATACCGTTGAGCAACTACAATCCGAGTGCGTCGGAGTCCGATCGCGCTTTTAAGGATGAAAAGACTTCAATCGCGTTGGTGGTTGTTGAAAAGACTCTTCCATCCCGATCGTTGTTGAAATCGAGAGCCCTCCACCCGCCCGATGAAGCGTAACCCCGGGAAAGAACAAAATTTTGCCATAGAGGACTATCCCGGGTTATCAATTTGAGTCCTGCTAAGAATTGAATATCCCACACCCCAACCCCATAGTTGGCCAGCTTCAGATTGAGGATTTCCAACCGGGCCGACGAGATTGATGACATGAAAAAGTGGTCAAGCCGCCAAAGCGGCATTCCATGGACCGGTTTTCGACCTTGATTCGACTTGCAAAGACTATGATGCGTGAAAATGAATGGTCAAATGATGTAAGTGTCCATCATACTCATTCGCTGCTGCACATATATCGGTTTAAACTAATGTTTGTGTTGTACTATTTTTCAAAGATCTCAACTTATACACGCCAATGCTCCTAAGAGGGTCCCGTAATGCCGCAAAGATGTCTCAATATTGAGACGACTTCGATGTAAGTTAATCGATCATCTCAACTTATACATGTGTAGAATATAACATTTCATCTCAACTTATACTTATGACATTTCGTGTGTTTATTTGTCGTGATGATCGATATGAAGACGTCAGACGCAACCCAATGGATCCAAACTATGAAGACTTGGCAATGAAGCAATTTGTCGCTCAAAGGCCATATGAAGTTGATTGCCGGTATGCCAACCATTTCTTATTTCCAGCGCATGTCAATGGCAATCATTGGATACTCGTTAGGGTTGAATTCACCGAGGACGATCCACGTGTACAATCCGCTTGACCGTATGGATCGCCCAAAAACTTGACCACCTTGTCCAAATCATGCCAAAAATACTTCAAGCATGTGAGATGGATATGATAGGTGATCGCGTGTCGAGGTGCAGAGGGGATTGATAGGCCAAACACCGGTTAGCACTTTAAAAATTTAAAAATGTCACTTTTAAATTTCATCTTTTATTTCTAATAACGCATGGTTTTGTTTCAGATATAGCACCGAGATTGTGGCGTGTATGTATTGAAATGGGCGTAACGGCTAATTCACGGGTTACTGGGAGTTCAAAATTGACAATACAATGGATGCTCTGATCGAAATGGCCGCTTTGTTTGCACATGCAAGGCAAGAGGACCAAAGAAGAGCAAAGTTCTACAAGAAAAAAGAAAATGATTTCTACACATATTCGTATTTGTACATATATTTTTTATACATTTGTACACATATTTATTTATTTGTATATATATTTATTTATTTGTACAAATATTTATACATTTGTACATATATTTATACATTTGTGCATATATTTATGCATTTCATTCATATTTGAGAGTCGAGTTTTAAAATCGAGCCCAAAGACGAGAACATTACAGAGAGAATAAAAAACCTATAAAAGTCGAGTCCCATGTCGAGATCTAAGTCGAGCACATTACAGCGAAAAACTATAATTTAGAAAAGTCGAGTCCCATGTCGAGTACAAGTTCGAGCACAACACAGACAGAAACTATAATTCACAAAAGTCGAGTCCCAAGTCGAGTATAAAGTCGAGCACATCACAGACGGAAACTATAATTTAAAAAAGTCGAGTCCCATGTCGAGATCTATGTCGAGCACATTACAGCGGAAAACTATAATTTAGAAAAGTCGAGTCCCATGTCGAGATCTAAGTCGAGCACATTACAAATGAAAACTATAATTTAGAAAAGTCGAGTCCCATGTCGAGTACAAATTCGAGCACAACATGCATGTAAACTATAATTCACAAAGTCGAGTCCCATGTCGAGTATAAAGTCGAGCACATCACGCATTTTAAACTATAATTTAAAAAAGTCGAGTCCCATGTCGAGATCTAAGTCGAGCACATTACAGCGGAAAACTATAATTTAGAAAAGTCGAGTCCCATGTCGAGATCTAAGTCGAGCACATTACAGCGGAAAACTATAATTTAGAAAAGTCGAGTCCCATGTCGAGTACAAATTCGAGCACAAATACGCATGTAAACTATAATTCACAAAGTCGAGTCCCATGTCGAGTTTAAAGTCGAGCACAACACAGACAGAAACTATAATCTATAAAAGTCGAGTTCAAAATCGAGTACAAAGTCGAGCACATTACAGACTGAAAATATAATTTAAAAAAGTCGAGTCCCATGTCGAGCACATCACAAACGGAAAATATAATTTAAAAAAGTCGAGTCTCATGTCGAGATCTAAGTCGAGCACATTACAGCGAAAAACTATAATTTAGAAAAGTCGAGTCCCATGTCGAGTACAAATTCGAGCACAACATACGCATGTAAACTATAATTCACAAAAGTCGAGTCCCATGTCGAGTATAAAGTCGAGCACAATACAGGCAGAAACTATAATTCACATTGTCGAGTCCCATGTCGAGTTTAAGGTCGAGCACATCACACACAGAAACTATAATCTATAAAGGTCGAGTCCCATGTCGAGTATAAAGTTGAGCACATCACAGACAGAAACTATATTTCACAAAAGTCGAGTCCGAAGTCGAGTATAAAGTCGGGTATATTTCACAAAAGTCGAGTCCAAAGTGTTAGTTCAAAATTTAAGCATTCATGGCTGAGATGAAGATAAAAAGACAATAACAATAGCAAATATTTGATAGAAATTCAACTATAATTCATTACATGAACTCCATTTGACCATTTGTTTACATGAATTTTGCCTTAAACTCCATCACATATCAATTATTCGGCTTACAAACGTATGGATTCGAGCACGTTTTACGGTTGTGACCACTTCCACCGCAACGTCCACATTTCTTTGTTACTTTCTCCCGTCCAGTTGAACGGATTCTCTGTATCTTGAGCCGCCCACTTTTAGGCCTGGGGTGCGGAGGAGCTAGTTGAATGCATAGAACTTCTTCAGGGACAAACCAATTCTCAGGCTCACCAATCGATAATGGGATTCGTGATATGCGGCTAACAATGCATCGGTGTGATAAAAAGGCGAGCATAAGGCGTAGTGGTCGATTTGTTCGTGTCGGGATGCTAATGCATGGCCACAAGGCGTTGGTCCATATCAAACACCCGCACGCACGCTCTACTTTGCAAATTCACTATAGCCGACCGATTTGATAGGTCTCGAACATTCCATATGTGTAGATCGACCGGTTCAGCAACATACGCTTGTGCTTCTCTCATTCTGCCATCAAGCTCAGCTTCGATGTATGGGGTTGTGTGTGAGTTAAATTCACGGGCAGCCGTACGCCTTTCATAAAACCATCTCTGCAGCGTGTTACGAATGTACTCAACCAAACAATGAATTGGTAATTCACGCGCATCCTTTAACAAAGGCGCTGAGACATTCCGCGATGTTGGTGGTCATTATGGTATAGCGCCTACCTTGAGAATGTGCCCTTGCCCATCGCTCAATGCCGACCTCGCTAAATACTCACACACACGTGAATTTTGGCGCTCAAGGGTTCTCCATTCATCGAATTCAGCAAGAGTGTAAGCCTTGGCCGCTTTAAAGTAGACCGAGCATGTCGCTTCTTTTGAATGTTGCTCTAAGGTTGTTGCTCAAATGATAGATACACACTCCATGGAAGGCATTCGGAAAAACCGTTGATATACCCTTCGCAATGCTCTTATGTCTATCCGAAACAAACACCAAATCCTCGATCTCATCACCTATAGCAGACTGTAACCTTTCCAAAAACCACTCCCACGACGCATCATTTTCTGAATCGACCACTCCCCAGCCGATGGGGTACACTTGGTTGTTACCATCCATGCAAGTTGCAACAAGTAATGACCCAGGGTATTTTCCCTTTAAGAAGCATGCATCAACAGCAAGAACGGGCCGCATAGAAGTTTGAAATCCTCGTAGAGATGGGCCAAATGCGAAAAAAAGGTATTTGAAGCGTCCATCTTCTTCCATTTCAAGATCAAGAACGATTCGGATTACATGCCCGCAAAGATGTGCATATGTTCGAAGTATTCTATAAGAATCTTCAAATCCACCTCGCATTTCTTCCGTAGCGGATTCTCTTGATCGCCAAGCCTTGTTGTACGTTATGTTCACACCCAACTCTTGGCGAATATCCGCCATGATTTCCGGTTTATACGGCCGCAAGAACCGCTCGTACTTACACTTGATCCATGAACCAATAACTTTGTCGCTTTGTTCGCCTATTATCACAATGTAGCAACGATGATTGACAAGTATGGGTGTTTTCAAATTTATTGACCTTCCAAGATCTCGAATTCCCAATGGAAGATGCATTCAACGGCTGCAATTGGCATGCTTGCATCGGATGTACCAATATTTGCTATTTGCCCTAATAACCTTCCACTAAAAATGTTTCATTACCAACATACTCATTCGCAAGGCTAATTGCTCCTCGCTTCAAATATGTCATTTACCGCAACATCTACGATACGCTAATCTATCGTAAGAAGTCCCATCGTTCTCATGGGATGCCCTTGTTATTGTATGGCATGGTGTGGTGGTTTCTCACGTATTTCTTGTTCCTTGGTTGATACATTATCTTCTTCAACAACTATGGGATTGTCAATCGCACGCCACCCGCATTGCTAGCTCCTTCAGTGGTCAATTTTATCCATACAATTGTTTTCCACAAAACGGTTTGGAGGAAGAACATCGTTAGTCCATATCGGACTCCCGAACCTACCGCTTTATCGGTGAATTGCTAGCATTAACTTCAAAGATGTGATGATTCAGTGGATGGCCTGACGCTAACACATATTGGGATCCTAGCATGTTCGGGCCATCTAATAATTTCATTCAAAAACACTTCACATGGTAATCACTTGATGGGGATAGTGGAGACTTTAGACAAGTACTTTGGTAGATATTCGATGACCGCCTATCTTTGAGCTCCATATCTAATTCCATGACAGATACTATGAGATTCACCAGTCATCGGCTTGCGCCCTCTTTTAACATAAGAGGTTCAAGCCGCTTGTGATTAATAAAATTTCGGTCATTTGTATTGGGATCAACGACCCATTCTCCCCCATAAAACACATGGGTTGTGACCATAATGGGATGCGACATTCCTACAATCCAACGAAACCATAACCCAAATTAGGCATAACCAAGTTAATAGTACAGTGGAAGGAATGTGAATATTGCTCCACCACAACTGGTACAACTACTCGACCAAACCAAGCACTCCCTCGACCTTATGCACGACATTTATATTCGACCAATTAAGAGACTCGACCTTATGCACGACCATTTATTCGACCATTTATAGACTCGACCTTATGCACGACCAGTTATTCGACCTAATACAAGACTCGACCAAGGACTCGATCATGAAGAATGACAGTCCAATTACTTGACCTTTCAACATATTACTCGACCTACAACTCAATATAATACTCGACCTTTACGTTGCTCGACCTAGTGCTCGACTATAGGGCTCGACTTTCTTTTCAATTTCACAACCCAGTTTGCAAAAGTAAATTTCGACTAACCTCTAACAGCTGATCCTTTGACTCCACAGTAGAGATCTTCTTGCTTACAGATGATGGGCCAATGGAGTTTGTGAACAATGTGGTGAGAAGAAAATTTGTTTCCTAGATTCTATTGGAAGAAGAGAGGGCAATGGGGTCTGCGAACTTAGAGAGTCAAAAACTAAGAAGAGAGGGTCTGCGAATTTAGAGAGTTTAGAGAGAAAAAACCGAAGAAGAGATGCTATGAAGAACTGAAGAAAGAGAGGGGTACGGTGGTCTTTGTTCAGCCCTGAAGT
Organism: Gynochthodes officinalis; assembly: GCA_020080225.1. Lineage (NCBI taxonomy): Eukaryota > Viridiplantae > Streptophyta > Magnoliopsida > Gentianales > Rubiaceae > Gynochthodes > Gynochthodes officinalis. Next base: position 16,403,423 of record CM034619.1, read on the forward strand.
GCTATGTTTGCAAGGAAAAAAAGGAGGGTGCTATATTTGCAAAGTCAACGGTCAACCCTGCTATATATGCAAATTTCCCATTTTAATACGTGAGAGTTCATTATATGCGTATTTAGGGTGTCAAGAACGGTGGCTTGCAAATTCAAAAGGCAATCTTGCAAATTCAAAAGGCAACCTTGCAAATTCAATCAAATCCCATTTTACACGCTGACACAATATCTCAAGGTTGAAATGTAAGTCTCATTGCGTTCAACTTCGGGTGCATGTGCTCAACTTATGTGGCTCCATTCGGAGTGTGAATCGGTAAAATTAAGGGGCAGAAATCAACTGGTCGAACGGGTAGTAAAAAATTGAATGATGTCATTATAATGTAATAAATATAAATTAATTGTAAAAATATTAATACTAATATATAAATGTATTAGAGATAAATTATTTAGTATTTTTAGTATAGTTAAATTTAAATTTAGTATAAATTATATGAAATTCTAAATGTATAATTGAATAATATTGTGAAAAAATATTATAATTTTTTTAGATAAATAATATATTAAAAATTATAAAAATTCATTTGTATAAACATTCAAGTATTCAATTTGAAAGAATTTAAAACTTTATCAGCAAAAAATGAGTTTTAAAAATTCATGATTGGATTGCCAGTCGAATCAGATGGTCCGGTCCTGGTTTTACAACATGGCTGTAAATAGGCCATGGTTTGGGTGTTTTGCTGGACAGCAAGAGGGTGAAAGGTGTAAGAGCAAGGCAAAGCAAAAATAGTCTCCTGTGTCTTAGCAAAGAGTGCAAAGGGTGAAAGCTAAAAGAAAGCTCTCGAGTTTTACCAGCTTTGCAGATTTTGAGAGCAAAGATTATTAATTAAGCTCTCGGGTTGCTTTTGGGTGGTGAGTGCTGTAAGACTTCCGGACCCCTTACAAAGCTAAACTTAACAGAAGAACTCCGCAACCCACTTGCCTACACGTCCCTCTTGGACTTTCAAGGCCTTGGAGTCTTTTGTTATTCATTCTGTTAAGCCTAACTGTAAGGACTGTAGAACACCAGGCTATATTTTTCTGATGTACAGGATCCTCTTTTGAGGCAAGTACAGAGCATACTTCATGCTTTCTGGGACAACATATTAAGATAGGCTTATTTAGGCCTTTCATAAACTTTCGAAGGAAAAGGAACTTAGAAAGCCATGGATAAGAAAACCTTATAGAATATTCTACTGTACCTAGTGATGCTATTGTAGAACAATCCATACCACCTGTAATTAGCCCATATAATATTTATAGAAAGAAAACCAGAGGTATTAGATCTCTGATTTCCTCAACCCGTTCACAAGTAAAAGAATTTGTGCAGTCTACCTGTCTAAACCAGTGTGATTTGCAATCCTCCACAGGAGAACAGTATGTTACTCTCAATATTCCTCCACAATGGATTACCAAGTGGAAAACTGAAGGTTATACCCATCTTCACTTTGGAGCCATAAGGCTTGTTCTCTCATACCATGAGAGAAGAGGTCTTCCAGTCACAGCTAGAATTGCTCTACTTGATACCAGACATCTGGAATATAAGAATGCTGTTATTGGAACTATCCTGACCACTCTTCATGCAGGAAGTGTTCTCCTAACATTCTTTCCCAATTTCTCTCTATCTCTGAAGGACATCAATCTTTCTACAGTATTAAAAGTTCAAGTTCAACTTACTGGCGCTGAGTTAATCCCATCTGCTATTATGGCAACTTTACACCATCAGCTGATCTATCGCCTACAGAATCATGCTCTTGATCTTCAAGATGTAGGTTCTCCCGATGCTCTCATGATTCTTGCTGATTCAGGAGAAAAAGTTCCAAACATAATACAGATCCCCAGACAGATTGGTCGATCAGAATTGGAAAAGCTAATGCCCAAAGAATGGATCACCAATTACGAAAGAATTCGCCAGCAACAACCACAGCCGGTGCAAGCTACTCCTTTAGACTTCCATAGACTAATAGATGGAAGAGTAAAAACTACCTTCGACACTCAGAAGGATGAAGGCCCCTCAAAACCCATCTTCAAGCGACTCATGATGACCCATATTGATGATAGTCCTGATCCCGATATTCTGGTTCATTGGTTTAATCCCAATGGATCTTGGTGTTATACAGACAAGATCAACGGTCATTTTATATGGGATGTAGATCCAACCATGTGCGATCTAGATTGCTCATGTGATGAAGCTGAGGAAGATGAAGAGGAAGCTCTTAGAAGAAGGAGAAGAGAAAGAAGGAAAATACGAAAGGCTTTTAATTATAAGCCTCCAGATCCAGATGCAGATCCAATGCCAATAAAACCCAAGCCTCTTCCAAAGTACAATAAAGGTCTTGAATTTCTCCGTCGTGAAGACGAGGAGAAACAGAAAAATGAAGAAACTTGTAGGATGGCGGCATTGATAGGTCTTTCCTTAATTCCAACTATCCAAACCTGCCTGATGTTCCAACCAGAACCAGATTTCCCTCCTCTAGAGAGACAAGTTGATGAAACTTCCAGGACTCCCTCCAAACCTTATGTCCAACCACCTATTGACAGTTCAGGGAGAATGACCCAGCTAACCCAAGGAGAAGAAGTGATGAATTGGCAAACTACAAATGCACGTGCTCAGAACAGAGTCCTTTCCAGGATTGAATCTAAAGTTGATGCTGTCGCCAAGAAGGTGGAAAAAACAGAAAGTTGTACAAGTGAGCTTACCAAGGTGTATAATGAGATGCGTGAACAACTGAGATCTCTGGCAAAAGATTTGTATGCCATGATAAAGCACAAATATTATGGCCCAGAGTTTGACAGAAAAGAAAGAGAGCACAGAGAACTAGAACAAGAACTTGCTAGAATTGATTAGGAGAAAAGAATAGAGGCCCTTGCTTCTATTAGTCCTTTTGGAACCAGACTTGGTTCAAGAGCTTTATCCACTCCTTATAATTCCTATTCCTCATTTGGTTCCTCTTTTAGTTCACATCCTCCAACACCCTACGAACCTCCTATGTTTTCTCTTGGGAAGAATCCACCACCCAGTCCTCCTAAACAGAAAACAGCTAGAACCGATAAACAAAAACAAAAACAACCTATGACTGAACCTTCTCAGCCTAAAAAACCTACCCAACCTGAACAGAAACAACTTATTTCTGAACCTCAGCCAGCACCTGTATCTTTTCAGACACAATGGAAACAACCTTGGAACAAATTATTCACCAATGTTAATCATGAAACCTTACCACAACCAGACCCAGTCTTCCTTCTAGAAGATTATCATACTGATGAAAGTTCTACTGAAGAAAGCTCAGAACAGTTCTCCCAGATCATCACTGATTCCGAAGAAGAATATGCTGATCTTACTTTGGCACATTCTATGATGGCTGATCAAGCAGAATCTAGTACTAGCCAGTCTAGACAGCAGGAACCTACTGTTGATGAACCTGATGATTCAAAAGGATCAGATGTGAAACCAACTCCAATGGAACAGGATCCTCCTCCATCTCCAGTATCCAACAAACCTACCAATGGCCCTTATTTCACTTTTGATGATGTGCCTGTTCCCAAATGGCGCGATAAGGTTTTGGAAATGATGGCATGGTTAGGAGTGCAACAAACCAGACCTGGTATTTTTTTTAGAGATGTTTTAAAAGAATTCTCTACCAGATTTACTGGTTCTCCGAAAGAATGGTTTGAAACTATTGGAAGATTCAGACAGACTCAGTTTTATGATCATCCCAATATATCCTCTGTAATGGGACAGATTCATTGGGAATTCCTTGGAGATGAAAGTGAAGAAACCAACAAACAAAAAAAGGGAATACTATGACAGAAAATGTTGCTCTTTGAAGAAGAAAGATTTGGAACGCCATTACAAAAAGATGTTAGAACTTTTTTTATCGACTCAATGGTGTTAATAACCCTGATTTGAAGCATGTTTTTGCAGCCTCCATCCCTGAAGAATTACAGCCAGATCTTCATAGGATGATTCAAGCCAGTGGACGTGAATTCAGAGATTTCACTATGGGACAAATTCAGCAGAAAGTCTTATTTGCCCTAGACAAGATGTGTGAAAAGCAAGACTTGTTTCAACAATTGCTGAATGACCAAAAGAAATTCCAGAAGGCTTGTAGCAGAAAGCATCTTCAAATGAAATGCAAAGATAAAACTTGTTCTTGCAAAATCCATGGCAAGAAGAAGTTTGAAGGGAAGCTTTACAACAAGAAGAAGTTCAGAAAAAGGAGCAAAGAACAGAAGCCATTCCGATTCTTCAGGAAAAAGAAGCGAAAAGGAGATAAAGCTGATTGAAGTTTTGCTTGTGGCCAAAAGGGACACTTTGCAAAAATTGCCCCAACAAGAAGCAAAAAGCAGCTAAGCTTATTTCTCAACTCCAGCTCATAGCTCATGATTCAGATATAGAATCTCTATATTCTGAACAAGAAGAACAGACTTCAGAGACGGAGTTCGCAATTCTGGATTCAACTTCTGAGACAGACTCTACAGGAGATTCTGATTCCTCTAGCAATGAGGATGTTCCTATCTATATGATGAAAGCTCAACCCCTTGATGAAAGCAATCTTCTCATTCCTCCTCATGTGGATCTTAAAGTCCTGACCTCCAAATATTCTAAACCAATTTCTCTTATTGGTTTTATTGATACAGGATCTTTAAAGTCTATGATGAACCTAGCAGTCCTACCTCCAGAATTTTGAAGGCCTCACACTGAAAACTTCAGAGCAGCTGATGGAGAAGTTTTTCAATCCACATTGATTACTCGCAAGGAGATAGGAGTCTAGTTCTTTCCAGGATGCATTGTTTGGATTAAAGTCCTAGGATGCAATCTTCTCAACAAGGATCTTTTGATAGGGTTTGATCTTTATCATAAAGCTCAATCTCTCAGAGGTTTACCTAATGGGATTCGATGGAAAAGAAATTTTCGACCTTACACTAAGGTTGAAAAAATTTTTGCAATCCAAGAAGCTCCTCCTGATCTTCAACCTATTGCAAAGGAAATAATAAAGTGTTGTGCAGATTCTCATCCAGATTTCAGCCATCCAACACCTTTGTGGAAGAATTCAGAGTTCTTTATTCAGTTGCCATTCAAACTGAATGAAGACGTTAACCCTACTAAAGCTACTCAGCCAGGAATGCCTCCAGAAGATCTATCTTTAGCTCGTGAAGAATGCAATCAACTCCTCAAGCTCGGTCTCATTGAGCCCACTAAGTCTAGTTGGGCTTGTCAAGCATTCTATGTCAACAAAAGATCAGAACAAGTTCGAGGAAAGAAAAGGCTTGTCATTGATTATAAGCCTCTCAACAGATTTCTTCAAGATGATAAGTTTTCTCTACCCAGAACCCAAGTTCTGTTTTCTCAAATTGCTGAAACCCAGATATTTTCAAAGTTCGATCTCAAAGCAGGTTTTTGGCAATTGGGTATTGACCCAAAGGACCGCATAAGACGGCCTTCTCAGATACTAATGACCCAATATCAGTGAACTGTTATGCCCTTTGGACTCAAAGTAGCCCTATCTATATTTCAACGGGCTATGACCAGAATATTTGAACCCATCATACACAGTGCTGTTATCTATATTGATGATGTTCTTTTGTTCTCAAAGGATGCACAGACCCATCAGCTATCTAAAGCTTCTTAAAGTTGGTCCAACAATATGGTATTATGCTTTCAGAAAAGAAAGGCTTAATCGGCCAGTCCAGCATTGAATTCCTAGGGATGAAGTTTTCAGAAGGAAAATATCAGCCAGGAGCCCACATTACACAGGAGTTAGCAAAGTTTTCGGAAGAGAATCTTACTGTTAAAGAAATTCCGCAGTTCTTAGGAATTGTGAATTATATCAAAGATTTCCTTCCTCAATCCTCCAGGTATACGAGTCAGCTATCAAAGATGCTGAAGAGGAGACCCCCACCATGGGGAAAAGAGCAATGTGAAGCCATTACAAAGCTAAAGGAGATGTGTCAGACTCCACCACCTTTAAAGATTCCCAAAGACAGCCACGTGATCCTACATCGATGCCGTTGATGAATCTTGAGAGCTGTCTTATTAGAAGAGCTTGATGGAAAGCAGCACTACTGTGGACATGCTAGCGGACAATTCAAGGAGTCAGAAAAGCATTATCACACGGTGATCAAAGAAATCCTAGCAGTGAAAAATGGAGTCAAAAAGTTTGAATTCCATCTGATAGGATTCCACTTTACCATAAAGATGGATAATTCTTCTTTCCCTCGGATAATGGAGTTCAGAAACAAAATGATCCCAGAACCACAATTATTGAGGTTAAAAGATTGGTTCTCTAAGTATCAGTTCGATGTTGTGCATATAAAAGGAGACCATAACCTCGTCCTCGATCTCCTCACCATACCAAAGCCTACGTCTTCTAAATATCTTCTTCTTATTTCCAGTAAATATTCAGTACCTATTATGCTAATGGCGTCTTCTAACTCTTCTGTTTCTAATACTCCTCGCCCTTTCTTCCCAAAACCTCTCTATCAGAGAGACTTTCCTCCCTCTCGCAAACCCTTTGATTCCCTGTTAGCCATTAAAGATTTTGCTTGGAAACATGCGTTTTCCTTTTTAATAATGTATGCAAATGTCTATAATATTAGTGTTCAGAAGCTTTCACTCCTTCCAAATCACCCTTTCTGCAACTCTATCACCATAATTCCTAATCAACCTTTTGCTGAAGAACTCTTATGGTATCTCTGGTGCTTAGGCGCACTCTACTATTTTCCCATCCAATTTCCTCTTAATCGTTTGTTCAAGTTTTTGACCAATCCAGGAAATTGTAATTCTCTTTTATGGACATTCTTGGAATGATAGACTTATCACTTTGCAATCTTCATCATACTTTGCTATAGTGAAATTTCTCGTCATATCTACCCGTGGATTTAGGCTTTAAGGTGAACCAAGTAAATCCTTATGTCTCATTATTAATTTTTTTTTCTAACACGTTGGTTTTTTGGTTGGGGCTTGGTAAATTTATTTGCTGTCATATTGACAAGTCGGGATCAACTCCATTTTTGTCAATATAGGGAATAAACTTAAGTGTTATTTTAATTGGTTTACTCAGAAAAATAACATTGATGAAGACATTTCTAATTTTATTATGTGAGTTCGTTATAAATATATTTAGGGAACAAATTCAAGTGTTATTTTAATTAATTTACTGAGGAAAATAATATTAATAAAGACAAAACAATAAATAGAAAGAGCAAATCAAACTTTACTAATGTTTATACGAGAAGAAATTCACAGTTTAAGTCATTCTTTAAAACTTTTATTTATGGTAAAGAATAATGATACATAAAGTAAAAAAATTACAGTGATATTTATACATACAGTAGAAAAGACCAACGAGCAAGCCCCTTTCATTTTGCCGTGATGGGAGTTCAGTCAAGTCGTCTTCATCTTGACTACAAGTCTTCCTGCTCGAAGTGTCATACAGGCTTGCATTTTTTTTCTAAGTTCATCCTTTTCCACACAATTTGGATAAGGCAATTCATTAATGATCGATCTCATATATATATAAATATATATATATATATATATATATATATATATATATAAATATATATATATAAGTACACACCTAGTTTACTTACATACCTCATTGGTTCAAAAGTCTACTTTCAAAATTTTTTTGTGTTCCCAGAAAAAGAATTTACTTTCCAACTAAAATTCTAAAATTTTAAAATATCATTACTAATAATAATTGTGTATACTCATAATTAAAAAGTACGTATAAAAATATAGAATTATATATTTAATTAGTGCATTAGAAGTATTGTATCTAATAACTAATAAAAAGTTATATTTAAATTAAAGTATACTCAATTTTTGGGATGGAGGGAGTATATTATTATTCCTTCAACATTTTGATCGATATTGCAATTTCCCCTTCAACATTTCTTTATTACTTCATCACAGGGAATTGTTTGTTGATGATGAAGTACTGCCATTTCATACTTGCGTTGCGAGCTCTAGTTGATGTGTCAATTATACAGATTGCTTAAGTTGCTTTTTAGAAGAAGGGCAAGCTCTCTTGGACTTCAAAACTTCCCTAAATTAGACGAAATATGCTCATCTTATCCTTCCTCACTAATTGATGATCATGAAGAACAAGGATCTAATAATGATGATCGAATCTCTACTGACTGCTTCAGTTGGGAAGGGGTCAAGTGCAGTGGTGCCCCCAGAAGAATTGTTGAACTCCGTCTTAGCTATCTTGAAGAAAATATTTTTAGGAATTATGGTTATATTAATTATGATCCGAACTGGTTTTTAAACTTAAGCACTTTACTCCCTCTTGAGTTATAATTATTTTGGAAGTTCTGGATTGGGTGTGGTACCCTTGTTTGATTCAACATATGTTTTTTGTTCTCTATAGTTTAATCTTACCACTAGAGGTGTTCAATTGGATCAGCGGATCGGATTGATCCGCTGATCCAATCCGATCCGAAATTTTCGGATCGGATCGGATCAATACCGGATCGGATTGGATTAGCGGATTGATCCAACCAATCCGTTTTTAATTAAATGCAAAAAAAATATTTTTAAAAATAATTAATATTAATTATAAAATATAAATTGATATTTTTTATTATTTAAATAATTATTTCATTAAAATTAGTCAATTTGTGATAAAAAAAATTAAAATATTTATATGAAAATATACTAATTAATTTACATAAGAAATAAAAAAATAAAAAATTTAAATAAAAATTATTTATTATCTTTATATAAAAATAGATAATTTTTTAACATGAAATTTTTAAATCTAAATTAAATCACTTAACATTATATATGAAAATAAAAGTAATAGTAAAAAAAAAAAACAAAAACAAAAAGCAAAAAAAAAAATTTAAGAAGGAAGAAGAAAAGAGCAAAACAAAAAAAAAAGCAAAAAAAATTTTTAAAAAAAGGAAGAAAAAAAAGTAAAAAAATGAAAGTAATAGTAAAAAAAGCAAAAAGCAACAGAGTTTATATATGAAAATGAAAATGTAAAAAAAAGGAAAACAAAAAAAAGTAAAAAAAAAAAACAACAAAAAGCAAAAAGCAAAAAAAATATAAAAAAAGGAAGAAGAAAAAAGTTTAAAAAAAAATGTTTTTAAAAAGTAAAACGGATCAATTCGGATCAAAATCCGATCCGATCCGAAACGGACCGGACCAGATCGGATTTTGTATTTTGAGCAGCCCTACTTACCACTCTAAAAAATTTAGCTACCCTTAATTTTGAAAAATTCACGTCAACTAACATCTTGAGATTTTGGCAAAAAATTTTACATTTATTATAAATATCTATCAATGATTGTTGGCAAGAAAAGTTATTGGCTAACTATATCTTTTCGTTTAAAATTTGTATATTCATCAACTTGTGAACGATTAATTGGTTTCCAAAATCTCTAATTTTTAAGTTTGGATTGAAACAATTTGGACAACATTACGCTTCAATGCTTAACAACAATTTCTTCTCTAAAAAATTTGTCCCTTGTTGGCAATTGGATTTCTTCTTTAGAAGGTAAATTTACTTTCATTTTAATTTTTTTTTTAAGTTAAACTAGTATGTATATGTTTATAATATAAATAGAAAAAATTTATAAACTAGTTCTGAATGTAGGTTGTCAAAATATTCTTATAATTTTTTTTAAAAAAAGAGTTTTTTCTATATGCAAAAAAAAAAAATCAAATTTCCTTGAGATGTAAAAATATAATGCGTAAATTGTTCACTTGAAGTCCTTATAAGAATTTCACCTATTAGTATTATATAAAATTTTATAATTTAAATTTCATTCCATCACAAAATCCTAATTTTTCTAATATTGAAGCAAAAGAGTTATACATAAACAACTTCCATAATAAATCAATATTTTCAATTACATAATTTTCTTACAAATTTTATTGCGTAATAGTTCAGATTTTGCCTTAAAAATTCTAATTAAAAGATTTATTTTTTAATTTTATGATTATTCAACTTATCCGAATTGTTTTTAATTCTGAAGACCTTTTTTTTTTACTTTCTTGAACTCAAGACAAGAGTTCTTTTTTTTTTTTTTTTTAAAAAAAGATACAAAAAAACCTTCCCCCAAATCATTGAACTATTTAAGAGTACAAATTTCTGATATTGGAAAATCTAAATGGAGAACATATGTAATAATAAACCACTCATTTAATCTAAACATGTTAATTACTTAGTTTTCTATGTATATAAAACAAAATGTTTGTTTCTTTTATCTTTTTTTTTTATCAGTGGCAAGAAAATGTGCTGGCTCATTGCATCTTTTTATTTATGTTTTTGAGTTTTGTAGGTTGTGAATCATTAGTTGATTTCAAAAATCTCGAATTTTAAATTTAAATTGAAACAAGTTGGACAACGCTAGCAATTTCTTCAGTACTAAAGAATTTGTCTCTTGTTATAAATAACTTGAGTTATTTCCTCCTAATGGTAAATTTACTCTTTCTTTTTTTAATGTTAGAAAAGGTATCCTTTAGATAATCAACAAAGTACTTGCAAATTCACTTGGCTCCTATGAATAATCTCTCACTTCTTCAACATTTTGGCCTCCTTACCATTCTAAATCCGTAGCATCACAATATTTAGTATTTTCTCTATTAATCTTGTTCACGCAGATTCCTTGACTTGAGTGAAAATTCCTTTCATAGTTCTTTGTCCTTCAAAGGTAAATTTGGGTAAACGTTATTACTAAGGCACAAATTTGAATCTTGATTTGATATATTTTAAAACATGAAGCTTACTAAACTATTGTAGTATTGACGTTTGTTTATAAAGTTAATGGAAACTGCAACACTCAGAAAACGACTACAAAACAAATTTCCTTCCTTTTCCTCTATGTCTTATTTTATGGTTTTTCTAGGGCATGATTATGTACGAATTTTGCATTCATAATGGATTAAAACTGAACAATACTCAATATATCTTGGATTGCGTGGTTGAATAAAGAAATAAAAACAACAAAAAGATTGTCTATTCCTATACTCAAAACGTTTCTATTCCCTTTTCTTTAAATTTTAAAGAGAACCGTAAGCAACACTCGATCATTAAAGTGCCTTGTAGATGACGGTATGATATAGCTAACAAACCTTGACACGCACCTTTAGTGTTCTATGAAAACAACCCCAAATTATTGAGAAGTGGAAATAGTCAAACAGCATCGTGCTATGACCGGGGAGCCTCCATTTATTTATTTTGAAAAGGAAATGGAAATTGCATTAATTTCCAAGCTGGTATTTCCCCAGCAAAATGTACAACAAAAGTGTACAAAAGAAGGGAAACATCCCTCCAAATCCGTTCATCATTGACATACCTCCCTTGTTAGGTAAACTAATGAGCTATTTTATTACATTTCCTGTCCACCCAATATACATCTCTCTTCAAAAGCGGTAAGATTAACTTTGATGACATTTCCTACTCACCCAATATACATCTCTCTTCAAAAGCGGTAAGATTAACTTTGATGTCATCAATCACTAGGTCCACAGTAGACAAGTACTCGTCCATAGATCTAATTAGCTGTATCACATATGCGCAATCGCCCTCTAGAATAACTCTACTCAGACCCAGGTCGATCTTGACCAAATTCAACTGCAGCTTTTGCTACTACAGCTTCCCCGTGCTTTGGCGTAACTATATCCCCTCCTGCCTGAGAGCTAGTCTCACAAAAAATTGTCCCGTGTGATCACGCAACACAACCCCTATACCAAGAGCACCCATGTCCTTGTTAAAATTAATTTTGAGCCAACCCCCAACCCGGCATTCCTAGGAACTAACCATTGTGGCCAATACCCCCTCATGAGCCGAAACATTGGCCTGTTGAAATTTCAGCCGATATTCCCGTATAAAGCTGATCAGCTACAATGAACCCCAACGCTTCCCTACAAATTGAGCTTCCGCCCTACTAGACCATAGACCCCAATTCATCAGCACAAATAACTCCGCCTCTTCCTGTGAAAACTCTACAATAATATCCCAAATCCAAAGCTTGGCCATTCCTGGAGCCTCCGTTTATTAGCAAAGAAAGAAATCTTGCCAATTATTATATGCATTTTATAAACAATTCAAATATTTGGTATGAGTAATAATGGATGGAAAGAAAGTAAAATCGACCTTCCAGGGATGCTAAGAGTTGTTTTTTAATCTTAGTTTCACACTGCCAAAATATTCTATGTTCATCAGGTAGATATCATTTTGTCAAAATTTCAGTATTTTTTTTTAAAAAAAAAAAATACCAATAGTTAAATTACACCAACCGTTTCTTTGAGCTTTATCACAGTTACCATTGAAATTTTTCTGACTTCTTTTGAGGTATTCCATCAGTGTTCATTTTTTATTTAGCATAATTTTTTAAAAAAAATTATAAAATACAACACAGTTAATGTACTTTTAAAAATATAGTTTTAAATTTTTATATTTTTATCGTTAGTTTTAATTTGGGTTATACATTTTCATTATTAGTAAGAATAATATAAAAATTTCACAATATAGTGGATTCTTTCTTTTGAGCAAATTGAAACTAGATTCTTTTTTTGGAATAGTGAGATTATATATTTACATATTAACCGAAAGCCTACCAATAGCAGAATGAGAATTACTTGCAATATATTCTTGATTTTGAGTGCAGAACAATAAATTTTAGCTGTTGATGGAAAGGGGAAACAAAAGGGGAACAGGAAACTTTTGAACTAATCAGTGCGATTGTCCATTTGAGTAATTTTCAATGTCCAATAGTGCAAGTGCATTTAAATTTTGCTGTCATGAGAGTCTAATCTTCTCTGGATCAAGCATGACTTGGAGTCTTCCTGCTAAAGTTGCCGTAACAGGCGGCCATGTTAAGTTTCTTCCTTTCCACAAAATTGGGATATTGAAATTCTTTGGCGGTGCTTGCTTCACAATTTTATTCCTCCATCATTTTTATATTAATTTCAGTCTCCTTATTCGCAGTTTATATATAAAGAGTAGGCATGAAGTACTAGCATTCTTGTGACTATAATTATATACCATCAATTATACATATAATTATGCAAAAATTAATGGTATAAAACAATTGAAGCATCTTGACTTTAATTATCACAAGTGTTCTAGGTTCCCTGAAGGTTAATTTGTGTCAACAATACTACTAAATGGCACAAATTTAAACAGTTTTAGAATTATAATGTACAAAGAGATTTTCTCAGTCATTAAATCACTAGTGGCTCTCCGTACATCCTCCCCTTGATTTTTGTTTACGAAAGAAAATTTTTGTCATTTCGTATAAGATTTTTTTGGTACTAATTGTAGTGTATTTATTAATGATGTGTCACATTTTAATACCCACATCATTTTACTTAAATTATAAATAAAATGAAGTTACTTTAAAATATAATACACCATAATTGAAACAAAGGATCTAATTTTCAAATTATATGGGAATTAGAGAGATGGAAATGCTAACAAGTTTTTGATGGATTGTCCCATAGAGTCATTTTTAAAGACCCATTAATTTCGCAGTCAAGCATGGGAGTCTAGTCTTCTAGTCGTCTCAATCTTGATTAGATGTCTTCTTGCCGCAATTTCAGGAACATGTAACATGAGAAGAAAATCACAATTTAATTTGTTAGTGAATGGATTTAATTATTGAACTTGACTCATTCCTTAAAACTCTCTATTTCTTCGATATTGAATAAGCAATTGGTCAAGTGAAAAGACATCTGGATCTTGACTTACAAGTCTTCGTGCTGGGAGTGTTGAAGGGGCTCGCCGTTTTTTAACTTCATCCTTTCCACACAATTATATATGTATAATTTGTTTTGGGCTGCTTGCTTTATATTTTACAACATAACATTAATATTATTCCTTCATCACTTTGATCCATATTGCAATCTCCCCTTCATCACCATCTTTTTATATATACAAATAAGTATATATTGATAATGAAGTACTCCCATTTCATACTTGTCTTGTGGGTTTTAGTTAATGTGTGGATTATACAGATTAGTGTAAGCTGTGTTTTAGAAGAAAGGCGAGCTCTCTTGCAATTCAAAGCTTCCCTAAATAAGACGCAATATGCTCATCCTATCCTTCCCTCCTGGATTGATGTTCATCATGATCATGAAGAACAAGGATATAATAATGATGATCCAATCACTACTGACTGCTGCAACTGGGAAGGGGTCAAGTGCAGCGATGCAACAGGAGGAAGAATTGTTGAACTCCAGCTTTCTGATTTTAATCAGGAACTTAGTTTTCTACCTTTTCCACCACCTCCACCTTTTCTATCTTTTCCAGGCCAGTTTCTAAACTTAAGCATTTTCCTCCCTCTAAAGAACCTGCGAGCTCTGGATTTCAGTAGAAATAATTTCCAAGGCTTGGGACATGGTATTGTATCCTTGTTTCATTCGATTTTATTATTATTTTTTTTTTGTTCTCTCTACTTTTATCTCAGCACTCAAAGTCTTAACTGCAATTCATTTTAAAATAACTAATGTAAAGCTGACAAGCACTTCGAATTTGGCGAAAAAATTTATGGTATTTATTAAAAAGCTCTATCACCAAAAGAAAAAAAAAAAAAAAAAGAGTGAGAGAGAGAGAAATGCTATAAAAGTGTTTTTTTCCCTTCTTTTTGGTTATTGGGAAGAAAAGTGATTGGCTAAATGCATCTTTTGCTTAAACTTTTTTGTGTGCAGCACATTGTGAACACTTAGCCGCTGGTTTCAAAAGTCTCCAATCCTTAAATTTGGATGGGAACTTCTTGGACAATACTACACTTCAATGTCTAACAGCAATTTCTTCTCTTAGACATCTATCTCTTGCTGGCAATATGTTGTCTTCTTTAGAAGGTAAATTTATTTAGTATTTATCCCTCTTTTTTTCTTTTTTTTTTATGTTACCGCTGTATGTTGAACTCCAGCAGATTGTGCATTATACAAATATTACCTGTAACTCCCCTTCGCACCAAACCAAACCTTTCCCTCGCAAATTTTTAATACAAATCATATGCCGGAACAACTAGCTGTCCGTTTCTTTGTTTGGTTTCTAAGTAAGCAATAATTTTTTTTTGTTTCCATATGCAAGAAAAGGTGTTGTCTATTTGCATTTTTTTAAAATATATTTTGGTATTTTGCAGGTTGTGAACGATTGGCTAGTTTCAAAAATCTTGAATCCTTAAACTTGGATAAGAATTCTCTCAGCAGTTATACAATTCAATGTATAACAGTAATACCTTCATTAAAAAATTTGTCTCTTGCTTATAATCAGTTAGACGGGTTATTTCCTTTGAAAGGTAAAATTACTTTTACTTTTTTTCCCCTTTTTTGGTGTCAGAATTGCCTTGACACAATCAACAAAGGACTTGCAAATTTACATAGCTCCTATGAATATCTCTTGCTTAGCTTCTTCATTCCGAATCTGTTGCATCACAATATTTGGCATTTTGTCATTTCCCAGAGTTCTTACCTAATATGCAGAAAATAACCTCAAGCAATTGGAGCATCTTGACTTGAGTAACAATAACATTTCTCGTTTCCCGTCTTTGAAAGGTAAATTTGCTTAAACATTACTAATAAGTTGAAAGAATTTCCGTCTTGACATGATATTTTTGGACCTTAAACTTGCTAAATTATGGTAATGTATTCACTTAATTTGTTTGTGTGATGGATACAATTCTGTACAAAGAGTACAAAGCAAACCATCAGTCTACTTGTATCAATCTCTTTGAAATGTATTACCAAGTACACTTTTTAGAATCATTATGCATTAAGTTTAAGGTTAGCATTATTGATATAATCTACATCTTCTACTGTTTATGCTATAGATTTTAGTTCTAACTATATATATATAGTGTTTACGTTCTAAACAAGTTTTTGTCTCAAAAAAAGAGTCTAGTTTCAAAGTCAAAGCTAATTTTTCAACAAAATTTTCAAAAACACTTTGTCCCCAAGTGTAGAGGTTCCTTTGTCCCTATCAGGTTTATGACATAAATTTTAGTGTTATTCTCTCTGCAATTTGTGTTGTGCAATAGAGGATATGACGCAGTGTTCAGCATAAATAAATATTTGGGAAAAATCAATTCTAAAAAAAATAGTAATAATAATGAATAATAATCGTCGATGAAATCCTAAACAACCTTATAAAGGTCTAAAACATAATGCTACTAGGGTTATGATACTAAAACACAATTCTACTAGCAGGTTTAAGACACTCCAAATAAAAAGTCTAAAATATATTAAAAATTGAAAAGAATAAAAAAATACTAAAAAATTTAAAAACTCCAAGTAAACGGTCCTCATCAGGATATCACATTTTTAGTCTAAATAATGTGCGTATAATTTAAATGACCCCTTAATTACTTGCTTGAGCTCATGAGTTACCTTGGATGAGTTCCTATACAGGATTGCTAGACAAAAAGTTCTTAATTTGCTAAATTTTAGTCTTCAAGTATTTCAAACCTTCTACAAGTTTGCAAATTTTTTAAGGAAAAGATATTAAGAGAGCAACTCGTAGAATCTAATTTGAACCTTAAAAATACGTTTGTTTTTAACTCCAACTTTCGTATTGTGTACTTTATAGTATTACTTTCTGAAATTGACAAAGAATGAATTGGTAACACTTATCTATGAACCTCGTCCTTTTTAATTATATACATCAATAGATTAACTTTAAACTTGTGCTAACAATTTTGAAATTTCTTCACTACAGAACTGAAGCTGGAGAATTTAGAACTACCCAATTTTGGGCATACAAATATGAAAGAGATCTCATCAATTGGCGTCATGACTTCTCTCAAAGTATTATCTCTGGGCTCGAATGGTATTGTTAATGATTCGTCATTCCTTGAAGGTAATTTAAACTAGAAATTACGCAATACTCGTTCCTTTGCACTAAGCTGCAAGCGTACCTTTCATTTTTAGATCCCAAACAAAGAGAAGTTGTAAAATTTTAGTGTAAATAATGGACTCGTTTCTTTTTTATCATTGATATTATAGGTTTGTTCAGCCAGAGGAAATGAAAGATGGGAATTAGATTTATGTAAACGATGATAATTGCAACTATATTACTTAGATCACCGTAAAGAGAATTCAACGTCAGTATTATTAAAAAATAATAAGTTTTCCTCAGTGGGATTTGTTTCTTTAGCAGCAATTTGCAACTTGAAGAATCTCGTTGAACTTGATTTGAGCGGGAATTATTATGGCGGTAATATTCCAATGTGTCTCGGCAACTTGACATCTCTCCGGGTTCTTGATATCTCAGACTGTGATTTAAGCGGAAGCATACCTTCACCTGTCATCACAAGCCTTGTACATCTCGAATACCTATCTCTTTCTAGCAACAATTTTGAAGGTTCATTCTCATTAAGTTCTTTTACCAACCATTCAAAGCTTCAGGTATTCAAACTTGAGCCTCTAGGCGAAGAATTATATGTTGAATCTGAAGATCTAGCTTTCTCACCTTCATTTCAGTTGAGATTTCTCTATTTGGCCCGATGCAATTTGAACAATAAAACTCGGCAGTTCCCGATTTTTTTGTTCTATCAGAAAGAACTAACAGTTCTTGATCTTTCTTACAATAATTTAGTTGGGAAGTTTCCAAATTGGCTGCTGGAAAACAACACACGTTTAGAAGTTCTTGACTTGAGGGAGAACTCATTTACAGGCCCATTTCTATCAGATGGCACACCCAAACTACAACATCTCCAGGTGTTACTCATCTCAAACAATAAGGTTGATGGTCAAGTTCCTCAGGATATCGGTTTAATCTTCCCAAGTTTGCGATATTTGAATTTGTCAAAAAATTATTTCGAAGGAACCATACCCGAATCTCTGGGCAACTTAACAGTAGCATATGCAATTGATCTGTCACACAACAAATTTTCTGGAGAAGTGCCAGATCGAATTGGAACTGGATGTGTCGTACTCAAGCATTTGTTATTATCCAATAATAAATTGCAAGGTTACTTTCCTTCGAGTTCAACCAATTTTACAGCTCTAAGCAATCTTCAGTTGGCTAACAATTATTTTGCCGGAAGCATCCCACCTGAATTATGTCGTAGTCGTGATCTGCAAATCTTAGATATATCCAACAATCAGTTTCAAGGCAAAATTCCGAGGTGGATTGGAAACTTCACAGTTTTGTTGTCCCTCAACCTATCGCGGAACCAGCTGGAAGGTACCATACCATATGATATATGCAAGCTTAAGAATCTTTCATTCTTAGACCTGTCTCGGAATCTCTTAAATGGATCCATACCGCCATGCTCTAGTCTTGGATCCTTACAATCTATCCACCTGGGATGGAATCAAATCACGGGATCAATACCGAATGCACTATTAGAAAATTCAAATTTTCTGGTGATTCTAGATTTCAGCCATAATAGTTTGTCTGGTGGCATTCCACATTGTATTATAGCAATCAGAAGACTTAAGGTTCTCTTGTTAGGAGGAAATAATTTGCAGGGACAGATCCCTGTGTACATATGCCAGCTGACGACTCTGAGCATTATGGATCTTTCTCAAAATAATTTTTCTGGCCGAATTCCTTCATGCCTAAACTACATCACTTTTGAGATGTTAGTCGTAGTCTTTTCTATGGAATTGGATTTCATGCTTCCGACCAATTTTCAGTCCGATATTCCTTTGAGCCTTGGTTACATAAATATTGGGATTGAGAGAGTGCAGGAAACAGTGGAGTTCAGGACAAAAAGAATGACCTATAAATATGCCGGTAATATTCTACGCTACATGTCCGGAATTGATTTGTCATGCAACCAATTAATAGGAGAAATACCACCAGAGTTGGGTGAAGTAAATGAGATTCGGGCATTGAACTTATCCCACAATTACTTGGCAGGATCTATTCCATCAAAGCTCTCCCTGTTGAACAATATAGAGAGTTTGGACCTTTCATACAATAATCTCAGTGGTCAAATACCTTTTGAACTCACAAATTTGCACTTTTTGTCCATTTTCAACGTATCATATAATAATTTGTCAGGCAAAACACCAGTTGAAGGGCAGTTTGCAAATTTTGATGAGAGCAACTACAGAGGAAACCCAAATCTTTGTGGACCACTGCTCCCAAGGCATTGCGAAGGCATTACAGGTACAGTTGATCCGGCACATGGTGGTGGTGGTAAAGACAATGATGGTGCAGATTATGTGGTCGACTTCTTTTGGAGCTTTTCAGTGTCATTTGTGGTTGCTTTAGTAACGTTGGCTCTCACTCTTTATCTCAACCCTCATTATCGCAGAGTATGGTCTAATTTAATTGACACCTGGATCCTATCAAGATTCTACCGAAGGTACAAATCTTGTTCCAAGTGATGATACCAATTGGTTGGAGGTGCAATGTTTTTGCCTTTCTTCTGATGGTAATCTCTGTTTTCTGTGGTTTCTATTGAAGAATAATGAAGTTGCACGCTGAACCAGCTTTATTTTACATTTGTGTCCCTTTACATGAATGAGTTTATTACCACCATTTGAATAGCTTTACGAGGAAAAAGTTTAATAAATGTAATATAATAATTTTCATGACTAGATCATGTGGATATCGTGTGGGTACATTTTTTCTGTTTTCTTTTTTAATCTGTATTAAGAATCGATCGAAATTCAATTATAAAGCGAATCAGCATAGTAATCTAAAAAACTACGCATTAAACAAGATCTTGTGCACGACACAAAGAATCAAAATCTAGAAGTGAGTATGCAAGGATGTTTTGTAGTTCAAAGAATGAAAAATTAGATAAGTTGCTTTCCACGTTTTTATCCCTCAGCATATTGTGTAAGAACCTACACAAAACACAAGCTAAATCAAAGATGATAAACTAAAAAATTTGTTTCAAATCATGATATAATACACTCTCCTTTAAGGTTTATTTGTCACTGTGAAGAATTTGTGCTTGTGTTAATTATTGCATATTTAAAGAGGGAAAAAAAAATCCCAAATTTTGTGAGAAAATGGGCTGTCAATTCTAGTGTACCAGAGTATCAAATGGGCAGTTAGGATGTGAAAAATCTAGAACAAATATCTTTTGGAGAAAATGAAAATTTGTTCAAAGTACTACCCATTTAGCACTTCTATGCATAAGAACAAAAGGAGGAAAATGTAGAAATTAACTATTTTCTGTAACAAAATAGCCCTAAATTGATCCTTATATAAACACTGAAGTATTTGTGTATGTTGTATGAACAAATGGGCATTAGTTTGAATCATAATTTTTTATTAGAAATTCATAATTCTCCATTCTGAAGTTAAAACCTTGAAAGGCATTAATAAAAAATACTAACTGTTGTAGCCTACTTCACTCACGCCGAGGCATGAATCATAGACAATAGCCATCCGAAGGTCTGACACATCCAAAACTTTTAAAATGCTACATCAATCATACTACGACGTCAATTCCTCTCACTCCACAGAGGAAGAGTCTGTAACATTTTGGAGTTATTGACAAGAAGTGACGCTGGATGGTGACTTTATATTACGTTGTAACATGGCTTTTTTTATTTTCATATATTGAAATTTTCCAGCATATTGATAGCGTGAACGAAGGGTAAGAAGCGAAAAGTTCAAAATAACGAAATAAATTTTGAAAAAAATTTCTAGAACAGCTTTTTATTAATAAGGAAAATCCATAGGTACTAAAAGAAAAAAGTGTGTCAAAGCAACAAAGTGTGGTGAATATCACAAAGAATGCCCGGAGAAAATTACAAAGATAAATCAGTTAAATTAAAAGTTCGCCAAACGACCTTCATCTTTATCTTTTTCAATTCTTCTAAAACTAGATGGAACATTCAAGATGTAATTTAGAAGCATTTATAAATTATATTTTAAAATGTGTTTTTATATATTTTTTTAAAATGATAATTATAAAATTAAAAATATATATTAAGAATTGAAAATTTGCAAAAGTGCGTTTTACTTTGCCGTAATCTTTATATCTGTTGGGCTCACTATTGAGCACCCAACAAGTCCGCGTGCAAATGATGCTAAATGTGATTTGCATGGCTGCATGACGACAAATAATTTTTTCAATGATAAACATGAAAGAAAGAAGAGCAGAACACAACGAAATCCACAAGCAACCATCATTCTTTTGCGAAAGTATCAACCATTGAACAACTAAAAGACTTGGTATAGAGACAAAACACCACAAAAGTGTTTTCTTACGAGTTATGAAGAAAATAACAATTGACCATCAAAAAAGACAAGGTATCCAACAACTGAAATAGAAAAATAGGGAAGAAAAAATTCATTCTATTGTCTCCACTTGTTGTCTGGAAAGACAAATGGAAAAGTTCTTAAATAGAGTAGGTCCCTAGAGTGATAAGATCTAGGTAATAGGATATGATAACAAAATGTTTAACTTCAAATTCATAACTAAAGTAAGTATAGAGTAATTCATCTAAAACAAATTTATAATTATACTGACAACCTAATCTTCTTGATTTTCCAACAAAAATTCACTACAAGAAAAATATAATAGAACAAGTAGGCCTTTTTTTTTGGTGTGTGTCCATATTTTTTTTTTTTTTTGTTGGGGGATGGGGGTTGGGACTCAATTGATACTATCAATTCTCCCCACATCTTCAAAATATCCATACGCCACCAAAGTCCCAAAGTTTGGGCAACCTACAACAACAAAAAAGAAAAAAAAACAGAAAACCAGAAGACAAGAAGACAAGAATCTTGACCCAACAAAGAAAAAGATAACAAGTAAAATATACTGATCAGCATCAAGAAAGGGTAACACAAACTCTAACTCTTCCTGCACATCATGGAAAGCATTAAACCCATCACGTGCATCTTAGCAAAGGGCCCTAAAACAAAGGCGACACAAATAACAATCAACTAGCACCATCCCACAATCCACCCATTTATACTATAAATTTTAGTCATAACTATATAAATATGTATGTAAATACTCCTTTGTCCCAAAAATTGGAGAATCTATAACATCATCCCAATTCCCAAAATTACTTCCAATTCACCTGAACATAATTCATAAGTGGCAGAGCCTTTGGCAGCATAAGACATATTACAACCTGCAATATACCAAAAGCTACATGATACAACTTCTTTCGGCAAAACTAGGACAAAAATGGAATGAGAATCACATATATAGTTTTCAGGAGAAAGACAAAATACCTTGCTGAAATACCCAGCAAGCAAAGCGCTATGTGGACAGTTTGGTTCCAGGAAGGAAAATAGCAAATCCATCAGCTGTGAACAAATTTCCCAAATGTGAAAGTCAGGTTGCTTGTTTATTTATGAATTCAGGGAAAATAATAACTAGCTTACCGCCTCTACATCCACTAAAGTCTTCAAAATAACATCAATTTCACATGTAATGGAGACGACTTTTAGTGACTCGTCCTATTTTGATGAGTTGATATCTAGCCAATAGTATGAATTTTAATTTAAGTTTGATTTATTAATGAATTTTCAATTTCATGTTGATTATTTGAAATATGTTTTGCATCATTTGCGTTTCTTGTTTGGATCAATTTGATGTCTTACTGAATTGGTTTGAGGTTCAGAATTTGTTTCCCTTGGAGTAGAATAAATGTTCTTTGCAGTATTAGGTTGTATTAGGTTTTGCAATAGTTACCCCGTATGCCTAGTGGTCGGATGTTGTGTTATTTGGTGGCGTGATATTGAGTTTATTATTATTACTAGTATTATTATTTTTTATTTTTTATGGGGAAACATTTAGGAAGAAATTTCTTCAAGTTTACCTCTATAACTCTTATAAATTGCAGTGGATCTTAGATGAAATTATTACTAAAGTTCTCATGTATAACTTTAGATGTGGTTTTTCAATTTTGTAATTAACAGGTTTACTATTGGCTAATTATACATATTCGAGAGATAAATATGCTTACTTACTTTATATAGTATTATTAATGCAATATCATTTTCAACAAAAACAAAATCATTAATAATTATCACGTGGACAGCACACAGTTACTCAAATGGAATATTTGATGGAATTTAACGAAAAGATGAAAAAAAAAAAAGAGTCACTTTATCAAATGTAAGGGACTAAAAAAATTTATTTTATAATGTGAAGGATAAAATAAATTAAACCACTAATTATAAAGAACTATTTTTACAATTTACTCAAAAAGAAAGATAATGGAGGTTGCATAAGTATACACCCTGATTATAAAATCTTATTTGCTTATTAAACCCTGTGAATTATGTGAAAGTAGGATACTCCAAATTCAAAGTTAAAAAGTTTAATAAAACGCTTTTGGTAGAAAAAAATATGAATGAAAAATACACTGAATTTTTTTCTCCCTCCCAATATTTCTTTTAATTCAAAAATCTAAAAATTTGAATTGATGTCTTTACAACCACCTGTAGTTGCTCGAGTGATCATACTTCTTTAAGGCCTTTTTGGGTAAAATACCTAAAATTTAAATTTGGTGTTTATTTATCTATTTAGTTTATAGGTAGATTTTCTCCCTCTAACATCTACAATTCAATGGAGACCTTCTAAAATAGGTTGGAGTACATAAGTTAGAATATATGTTATTGTTTGAAAAAAAAAAAAGAAAAAAAGAGAAGACTTTGCAATGTGTGTTCAACATTGAAAGATACATAAAAAAAAAAAAAAAAGCATTAATGCTAATATCGTAGTGAAAGTGGGGAAAAAAAAAAAAGAGAAAGAGTATAGAGTCCTTAGGTTCATTTTAGAATTAGATTTTAGTATATTTGATGTTTAATGATTATTAATTATATAATTTCAGCCCCTTTTTTTTTGTGGGTACCATCATGAACCCATTAGTTCTTTTTAATTGCCTCAATGATAAAGAGATTGAAATAATATTATATATATATATATATATATATATATATATATATATTATTTTGTACTCAAGGTTTGTGTGAGCTTGATCATTGTCAATGAAATTTATAGAAACACATAGAACGCTCATCAAGTTTTTGATGAAGTGCTTAAGAAAGATGTTTTATCATATTCTTTTGATAATTCAAACTACTAGAAAATGTGTTTATTTTTCACATAATAAAATTCTTAAAAATCATATTTCTAAATAATTTTATTTTTTTACAAACCAAACGAAGGAATTCATATCAACTAACAAAAATGAAGATGAATATAGTAGTGATAAGTAATATTTCACTGGGAAAAAAAAAGAGTCCATTTTAATTTAAATGCCATATTTTTTTAGTTATTAAGTACTATATTCATTTCAAAAAAAGAGTTTAGTTTTAAAAATTTTATTTGTTCCAAAAAAAAAAAAACACTTGCTTTTGGTGTAAAATTTTTGTACTATTCTAATTAAAATGCAAAGCATAAATTTAATAGTAGATTAAATATGTTATATATTGTAACTGAAAAAAATTATACCAAATCCAAAATGTCATTTTTTTAGGAGAGAAGGAGTACAACAAAATTAATATATTATTAAATACTCCCTCCATCCCCAAAAAAAAAAAGTTTATGTTGAAAAAAAATTCTTGTTAAAACAAAGAGTCTATTTCAAGGTTGTTAAACTCGAGTTTTTACGTAAAATCGGTAGAGGGTCCACAAAATTGGATCGTAAAATCGTAACAGTTTACAAATTATGAAAAATAATATAATAAATATATTATATATAATATATGTTAAATTTATAAATTACAAACCTGTTCAAACTTATAAAAAATACACAAATTTCAAAAAAAAATTATCAAACACACATAAAAACTAATAATAATCATAATTCATTAACAACCATGCATAAAAAAGCATAAGTCCTTAATCATCGAAGTTTAAGCTAATGGCAATGAAGAAGATCGGTGAAAAGCAGAGTGAGGAGGAAGTTGATGATGCTTTTGGCGGGGATGAGCAGAAAATACCTAGAAAGCGAGAGCAATGAAGGAATGAAGGAAGGAAAGGGGAAGAAGGAGAATGAGAAGAGATTTCGGCCGATCGGCAGAGATGGAGAGTTGCGGGCGGTGAGGACTGGGGAGGTAGAGCTGCGGCGGAGAGATATTGAAGAATACAGGAAAATGCCCTAAGTAAAATTGAATTTAGAAGTTCAGTCAAAACGCTATTTGTTTTGCGTTTTTATAGAAACGGATCGCTGGCCGATTTTATGATTATAAATGTCACACTCGCAAGTTTATCCGATTTTACCTATTTTAGTTTTTACCTATAAACTAAATCGGACACTTGATTTTGGATCGTAAAATCGTAAAAACATACTAGTAAAATCGAGAGTTTACTTGATTTTACCTATTTTAGTTTTTACCTATAAACTGAATCGGACACTTGGTTTTGGATCGTAAAATTGTAAAAACATACTAGTAAAATCGAGAGTTTAACAACGTTGGTCTATTTTTAAACCAAATTCCTAAAATATCCTTACTAATAATAATTATGTATACTCAAAATTAAAAAGTAAGGACAAAAATGTAAAATTATACATTTAGTAGTGCATTAAATGATTTTATCTAATAACTAATAAAATAATGTATTTTAATCAAAGTGGACTCTTTGTTTGGAACTGAGGAGTACATCAATTTGCATTTTTAGATATAGTAGGAATTTTATTAAAAGTCAAAATTGAGAGAGTATCACGAAAAAATTATTATATGTATCTCTTGTCTTGCAACAAAAAATAATGAATGAACAGTCTATAATTTAGAGAGATGACCTATTTACAAAATAGGGGAAAAAAATTATATAATAAGTTTGTTGTACTAAAAATAATGATTTGTTGTACTAAATATATATATATATATATATATATATGTTAATTACTATATAGTAAAAAAAAATATAATTCTTTTGATTTTAGTTTTATTGAATTGTTAAATAAGTAAAAACTTTATAAGTAACAAGCCTGATTAGATAATTGTAATATATTGGCATTAGTGCAGTAATTGAGATATTAAAATCATAATAATGATATTAGTATATTAAATCATACAAGGAAAAAAAGAAAATTATTTAAAAATAAGATAAATATATAAAAAATATAGAAAATAACATGTGTAGCTGTGTACTACACGAGAGTGCAATTATTTTCTTTAATAACTCATCTCTGTTTCATTTGAGTATGTAACTTTATACGTAATCACCACAAAGTGATTAGTAAATATTCATTAGAAATTTATTATTATTACTTACGAGAGAGTATTAAATTGAATTACAATATTTACTTAATAACTTTAGTTTAACAGTAATTTAAATTTTGAAGTATGAGTTTGTAGATTTTTGAGAAAAAACTAATATGGAAAAATTTGATCATGATAAATTAACAATTATTCAATCTTCATTTACAAACTTTAATTGATCATACTAATATAAAATATTACATTAACTGGCTAAATTTTGTATTAACATATTAACTTATTAAGGGTGTAATTGAAAGAAATAAATATATTTTAATGATTGAATAAAGTCAAATTTATTGAAGGATTAAAATTTAAATAGAAAGTATCAGTATTATTATAATAATAACTATTTTAATTAGGCCAAATTGAGAAAAAAAAACTACTTAAGGTTAGATGATTTTCTAATTTTACAAAACTAGAACCTTAATTTGGTAAATAATATTTCAATTGCAGTTGCCAATTACTTAAGGTTAGACGATTTGCTTCTTCTTTCTGTCGCCTTTCGAGTTCTGAGTTCCAGATTTCCTTTGGAATTGCAATTGCTAATTTGGCAAATAATATTCGAATTCTAATTGACCATTTAGCCTTTAGTGACTAAAATGTTGGTGACGACAATCAATTTGGTCACTAAATAGCCTTTTTGGTGACCACTGAGTGAGTCGTCACTAAATCAAAGTCGTCATAACATCTTTGGTGACCAAATGAAAAATGTCGTCACTGAATGTGGTGGCGATAAAAAAAATCGGGAACTGTACTACAATTAGTAACGGCTTTTAGTAACGACATTTGATCTCATCACCAAAGATAAGCATCAATAGTTTAGTGACGAAAAAATGTTGTCACCAAATGTTAGAAAATTAGTGACAACATTTTGTGGTCATTAATTCATAAATACTATGTATATTTTATGAATTATAATTGTAGAATGGTTTAGTGATGAGAAAATATCATCACCAAATGTTACGAAATTAGTGTCGACATTTTGTGGTCACTAATTCATAAATACTATGTATATTTTTGGAATGAGGAAACACCCAAAATCGTCCTCCACATTTCAACGAATAATCTTTTTCATCCTCCACTTTTAAAATGGGAACAAATAGTCCTTCGAATTTCAAGGACCAAAATTTGAAGGAAAATTTCATGACTAAACGTTCCCGTTTATGAAATTTGAAGGACTAAAAGTTCCTGTTTATTTCACAAATAGTGCCAAAAGTTTCGATTTATGAAATTTGAAGGACTATTTGTTCTCGTTTTAAAAGTGAAGGATGAAAAAGATTATTTGCTGAAATGTGGAGGACATTTTGGGTGTTCCTCTTTAGGAATTATAATTGTAGAATGGTTTTTTTTTTTTGGCCAGAAACAATAATTATATTAATATGCACAAAAATACACACTTGCCCATTGGCAAGAGAAAGCGCTAGTTTTCACCATGAGAGGACTAAAGACTAACATTAAAGTACGCTCAACGTACCAGTACCACTCAACTAAACTAGTTAAGTGACTAAACCCAAATCTATTGGCCTCTACGGGAGCACCGCAACCGACATATAGAGTTGCCTGATAAAGAATCGATCGCATCCGCCATCCTTCCTTAACTTTTATTCTTGAATACTCCATCGTCAACGCTCGGACCACAATCAGACCATAACCTCCCTATAGGAGGACGAAACCCCGAATAAATAGGGAACACACCATAGGTGGTTATCAAACTATTACTGTACACGTTGAATAGGCCGGAAACTACTATCGTACACGTTGAATAGTCCTAAAACTATTACCGCATACATTGCATGGTTAAATAACCAAACCTAAAAAAAAAAAAAAATTTACAATTGCACTGTAGCTACAGTGCAATTTTCACACCTTCGTTGCACTATGGATCGCTCCGCAAGCTGGCTGGTGGTTTGGAGAATTCCAGGATTTGGTATTTTCTTCTTTTTTTTTTTTTTTGTAGAACGGTTTAGTGACGAGAAAATGTCGTCACCAAATTGGTAGTTATAATGAATAAGGAATTTGCCAAAAATATGAGTAAGAAATTGGGTTAAATTACGGTGGAAAAATGATTGGGCTATGTAATTTATTAATTGGGCCAAAGTTAACTTTTTAAATTTATAGTTCTTAATTTCTAATAATTGCACTAAAGCACCCTAATATATATGAATTTGCCGACATTATTTGACATTAAGAATAGAGTTTTTTTTTAGATACACTATCACCTACTTGTAATTGGATTTTTTCGGCTAAGAATAATGATTGGACTAAGCATATTCTTCCTTATGCCAAACTTAGCTTACTTGTATTATAGCTCTAAATTTTTAATAATTGCACTAAAACACCCTAACATTTTTGTTTGTCCATATACTTGTACTTCAATCACACAGTCTATTAGTATTACAATACATTATTAAGTAGTATAATGCAAGAAACTAATACATGAAGAGGAAATTTTTATACTTAAATTTTTAAATTTATGGCTCTTAATTTTTAATAATTGTACTAAGACACCCTAATTTGTTTGAATTTGCTTACATTATTTTACTTCAAGCATAGAGTTTTCTTTAGATACAATATCAATTAATTATGATTGTATTTCTTTGGGTAAGAATAATGATTGAACTAAGCATATTTTTCTTTATGACAAACTTAGATTACTTATATTATCGCTCTTAATTTCTAAAAATTGTACTATGACCCTTTTAGTTCATGTCTCTATATATAAAGTTTATTTGTATAGTATTATTAAATATGGAGATATAAAATATTTGTTTTGGTGTGTGATGAAATTAAATATTATAAATTTTATTAACAAGATATGTATTGGGCCACATAATTTGGGATAGATTGAATAAAATATTTTGGGCAAAATTGATTGGGCTACAATTTATATAATGATTGGATTTGTTTGGCTAAGGATAATGATTGGGTTATGTATTGGGCCAAACTTAATTTTTAAATTTATGGCTCATAATTTATAATAATTGCACTAAGACACCCTAATATATATGAATTTGCCTACATTATTTTATTTCAAGCATAGAGACCTTTTAAATACACTATAAATTAATTATAATTGGATTTCTTTAGCTAAGAATAATGATTGGACTAAGCATATTCCTCTTTATGCCAAACTTAGCATACTTGTATTATAGCTCTAAATTTCTAATAATTGTACTAAAACACCCTAACCTTCTTGTTCGTTCATATAGTTGTACTTAAATCACACAATCTATTAGTATTACAATACATTATTGAGTAGTGTAATGCAAGAAACTAATGCATGAAGAAGAAATTTTTATACTTAACTTTTTAAATTTATGGCTCTTAATTTTTAATAATTGTACTAAGACACCCTAATTTGTTTGAATTTGCCTACATTATTTTACTTCAAACATAGAGTTTTTTTTTTAGATACACTATCAATTAATTATGATTGTATTTCTTTGGGTAAGAATAATGATTGGACTAAGCACATTTTTCTTTATGCCTAACTTAAATTACTTATATTATCGCTCTTAATTTATAAATATTGTACTATGACACCCTAATAGTTATAATCTTTTAGTTCATGTCTCTAAATATAAAGTTTAGTGTATAATATTATTAAATTTGGAGATATAAAATATTTGTTTTGGTATGTAATGAAATTAAATATTATAAATTTTAGTAACAAGATATGTATTGGGCCATATAATTTGGGATAGATTAAATAAAATATTTTGAGCTAAATTGATTGGGCCACAATTTATATAATGATTGGACTTGTTTGGCTAAGGATAATGATTGGTTTATGTATTGGGCCAAACTTAACTTTCTAAATTTATGCCTATTAATTTTTAATAATTGTACTAAAACATCCTAATTTGTTTGAATTTGCCGACATTATTTTACTTCAAGCATAGAGTTTTTTTTTTTAGATAGACTATCAATTAATTATGCTTGTATTTCTTTGGGTAAGAATAATGATTGGACTAAGCATATTTTTCTTTATGCCAAACTTAGATTACTTATATTATCTCTCTTAATTTCTAAAAATTAAACTATGATACCCTAATAGTTATAATCTTTTAGTTCATGTCTCTATATATAAAGTTTTAGTTTAAATATGGAAATATAAAATATTTGTTTTGGTGTGTAATGAAATTAAATATTATAAATTTTATTAACAAGATATGTATTGCGCATATAATTTGGGATAGATTAAATAAAATATTTTGAGCTAAATTGATTGGGCCACAATTTATATAATGATTGGACTTGTTTGGATAAAGATAATGATTGGGTTATGTATTGGGCCAAACTTAATTTTTAAAATTTATAGCTCTTGATTTTTAATAATTGCACTAAGACACTCTAATATATATGAATTGCCTACATTATGTTATTTCAAGCATAGAGACTATTTAAATACACTATAAATTAATTATAATTGGATTTCTTTGGCTAAGAATAATGATTGGACTAAGCATATTCTTCCTTGTGCCAAATTTAGCTTACTTATATTATAACTCTTAATTTTTAATAATTATACTAAGACACCCTAACATTTTTTTTTGTCCATATAATTGTACATTAATCACATAGTCTTTTTAGTATTGCAATACACTATTGATTAGTACTAATTGGCTTTCTTTGGCTAAGAATAACAAATGGACTATGTATATTCGTCGATTTGGGTTGAGCTTTATTGGCTTATTTATGTTATGGCTCTTAATTTAAAATTATTATACTAAGACACCTTGAGATTTATGAACTTGTGCACATAAATTTAATTACTTTAAGCAAATAATTTTGCTAGTATTAAAATATGCTATTGATTAATAGTAATTAACAATTTTGGCATTTATTACGAACTATATTTCTTTATTAAAGTAATTATAATAGTAGTTTGTAAACAATTTGTTTAGAAGTTAATACATATATATAGTAGTTAGTAAATAATATAGTTATAATGAAAGTAATTATTACATAACATAAGCAGTTTGGTGCATATATACACAGTTTTATGCACACACACAGTTATTGGGCAAAGTATATTCTTCCTTATACCAAACTTATCTTACTTATATTATAGCTCTTAATTTCTAATAATTGTACTAGGACATCCTAACATTTTTGTTTGTCCATATAATTGTAATTTAATCACATAGTATTTTTTGTATTACCATACACCATTGGTTAGTACTAGTTGGTTTTTTTGGTCAAGAATAACAATTGCACTAAGCATATTCGTCATTGGGTTGAGACTCATTAGCTTATTTATGTTATGGTTTTTAATTTAACATAATTATACTAGAACAACTTGAAGTTTATGAATTGGCACACATAAGTCTTGTTAGTATTAAAATAAACTATTGATTAATAGTAATCAAAAGTTTTGATATTTATGACGAACTATATTTTTTTATAAGAAAATTAGGAATAAAAAATATATAGTTTCAAACTAATTACAACCACCAATGTAATATTATAACACAAGTAGTGATTAATATATGTACATATATAGTTAGACGTATAATGTATAACAAAAGTAGTAAATACTTATACAGTTATACTCCTTTTGTTCCAAAAACGGAGTTTGGTTTCACAAATATACAACTTTTTATTTTTAGTCAACCAAATAGAAGTTCAACTCATTTTATACCACTAATTTCCTCATTAAAGGTATGGTATGCCATACACCCTTTAATGTAATCTATCTTATTAAGAGTATTTTGGATATTTTGTTGAAAAATCAGTTTTGACTTTTGAAACTCAATTATGTTTAGAGACAAAAACTTATTTAGAAACTGAACTCTTTTTTTTTAGGGACAGAGGGAGTATATATATATATATATATATATATATATATATATATATATATATATATATATAGAATAAATAATTAGTACATATATATAGTAGTTATGTGGTTATGTAGTTATAATAAAAGTAATTATTACAAAGTATAATTACTTTTATTGCATATGTACACATGCTTGCAATATACATAATTTTTTCAATCTCAACATGAAAATATGAATATTATTTTTTTGATAAATTATTTTTAAAAAAATTCACTTTAGCCATTTAATAACTAATTAGGATTTTAAAATTTAAAGGTTAAAAAATTTCAAATCTGAATTTTATTAAACCAACATAGCATTGTAAATTAAAAAATTGATTACTAGTAAAAAACAAAAGTAAAGATTTTTTAATAATTAATAATTCAATGAAAACTTTAAATGCTTAAAAAACAAAACAAGGGAAAAAAAATTTAGCTAAGAGGGAAAAGCAGAATGTTAAAAATTAGGAGGCGCAAACTTTACAACATTCTTCGCCCAAACTTTACACTTAAAACAAAATTTCAGTCTAGCAATAGTACTGAAAATCAGACTTCTCTCCCCATCATTCTCCGCCCTTTACAACATTTTCCACCCTAACTTGTCCTTCTCAATCGGCCAACCAACCGCCCCCTTTCCAGCAGGAATTGCTACTATTTGGTCGCCGGCCGTTCTCTTCTCTCCTCCGTTGTCCCCTCCTGCTCTTGTCAGAACCACCAAAACTGCCAATGTAGTCCTTTGATTGTTCCCTTCAAAATTTCTTGCTAGTTCCTTCTCGGTCTTCCCCATAGTTTCTTTGATCTGAAAGCCCACCACATTTGAGCTTGGGAAGTGACAGCCTGCAGCAACCATGATCACCATCCGTGCCATCAACCGCATTTCTAAAATTTTTGGCAATTTTTTCGCATTGGTGCCTAAGTTCCAAAGCTGACTCTTTTTTTTTTTTTTCTTTTTGGACTTTGATTTTTGTGGAATTTTTTCTGCATTTTTTCAGCCTTGGTGGTTTCTGCATTTTTGTTGTTCTGTGGTGATACTGTGGCTGAAAATTCTACTACCGTTCCTATT
Organism: Gynochthodes officinalis; assembly: GCA_020080225.1. Taxonomy (NCBI): domain Eukaryota; kingdom Viridiplantae; phylum Streptophyta; class Magnoliopsida; order Gentianales; family Rubiaceae; genus Gynochthodes; species Gynochthodes officinalis. Next base: position 16,436,447 of record CM034619.1, read on the forward strand.
AATTGTTGGTTGAAACTCTTATTGGGCTATTTCCAATTTATGGGTTTATTGTTGTTATGGAAGTGAATCTTTAGAATGTAATGATGACTGTGTTTTTTTGGAATTTTTCTGCAGTTTTTTGACTGTTTCTTCATAATGTAATGGCGATTGTTCATTTTTAGAATTTTTTCTAGAATATTTTGACTGGCCTTTTCCCACTGTTATTCTGGACTGATTTTTCTGGAATTTTTTCTACAATTGTTGGACTGTTTCCTCAGACTGTAATGGCGACTATTTTTTTTTTTTGGAATTTTTACTACAATTGTTGGACTGTTTCTTTAGACTGTAATGGTGACTGTGTTTTTTTGGAATTGTTGGACTGTTTCCTCAGATTGTAATGGCGACTGTTTTTTTTTTTTTGGAATTTTTTCTAGAATATTTAGACTAGCAAACGTTCAAAGGGAATTTCCTCAAGAAGTCTACATATTGAGGTTCATACCTTTTTTTCTTAAGCTCAAATCTATGTTCATACATAGCTTCAGTTTTAGATTATGTAGAGAAATTCCGTCATTAATGTCAATTCTAACTTTTGGGGAATTAAATCTATGAGTCCTTTTTGCATTGTTGCTGGAATCTCCGTAGTAATCTTATTATTTGTACTTTTATTAAGAATTATTACTTGTGCACTAATTATTCGACTTCATGGAACTGAAACCTAGTGAGCAGACACAGAACCTTAAGGCCTTACTTAGTTTGGTGAACATTATCGGTGTGATTATGCAGTACCTACACAAGAAACAAAAAGCTTTTCTTGAGTTCTACAAGAATCAAGAAATAGTGGTAATTTTGATTTGATATCCTGCAACAATTGGAAACTGTTTTATAGTTCTTGATTTATCTTTTGATTTTCAAGGTGATTACAAGAACCAAAAAGATAATTGCCTTGCATGGTGTTGATATCTTGCAAATGTCCAAATTACTTCCCCCATAGTCCTAAGTTACATTAACATATATGATAGTTATATCTTAACAAGCAGAGGCATTCCTTTGGTATTTCTATATTCGATTATCTTGGCATGCAACTATGCTGCTGATATGATTTTAAATGTTATTTTATTAACTATATGTTAAATCTCCAATTTTAACCAAGGAATGCACTTTCCAGGAAAGTTCGGCACGAGAATGTGGTGCAGTTTATTGGTGCATGTACCAGACGTCCCCTCTTATGCATTCTAACTGGTAATCCTGGTTTAATAGGAATGCATCCTATGCCATGTGCTGTCTTATGATTCTGAATGGCTCACTTTTCCTTGTCTTTGTTAATGTCAAAGTCCAGTTCTCCCATCTTTGTGTTTCTTGGTGTCTATGAAGGATAGAAGCCTTACTTTGGTTTATGCTTTCAGAATATATGCGTGGGGGAAGTATCTATGATTATCTACATAAATAGAAGGGTGTACTCAAGCTTCCAGCCTTATTGAAAGTAGCTATTGATGTCACCAGGGGAATGAACTATTTGCACCAGAATAATATAGTCCACAGAGACCTTAAGGCTGCCAATCTGCTGATGGATGAAAATCAAGTAAGAAAGGCTGTGATATTGTTAAATTTCTATGATGGTTTTTCATTTTTATATTTCAATCATTAAGATGTGCCATTTTGTAAGTAAATGATTAATATTATCTTAGATTGCTATCTCACTCTCTTTCGTCCATTTGAAAGTGCCAATTATACAATGAGATTTCTTTCTTTCTCATTTTAATTTTTAAAATCATTAATTCCCATATTCAGGCTTGTGTAACATTACTTCTGTGGTTGCTTGAATAGTTTCATAATGTCAATAATATTTGCATCAAGCTTGTCTCTGGGCTGTAGACCACTTCATCTACATCTTAATAAATGATGAGTTTGTATTTGAGCTGGCAGGTAGTTAAGGTTGTGGATTTTGGTATAGCTTGAGTGCAAGTTCAATATGGAGTGATGACTGCAGAGATAGGAACATATCGCTAGATGGCTCTGGAGGTTTCGTTTTTTCTGTTGCTTACATTTAATTTATCAAGCTGGTGCAATCAAAATGATTTCTTGTTCTTGTTCCAGAAAATGATTTTTGGAATTTGTTCTGCAATTTTTTGACTGTTTCTTTAGAATGTAATGGTGACTGTGTTTTGAGCATGTATAATGTGAGGCTATGAACTCTGATATACAAACCAAAATACAATGAGATGGTTAATTTTAACATTGAAACCAAGTTTGTACTTTTTGTTCTCCTGCGCCTGTTGGTTATTGCTTCTACTTTGTTTGTAAGGCCATGAGATAGATATCCTTTATAGGTTTTTTGTTTTAGCAATATGCGTGTATATTTTAATTTAGCATTCTGTTCATTTAAACATTTAAGGACTTTTAATATTTAAGACCGAAGATGAAGAGTTTGAAAAATGCCTTCTTGTGTTTTCTCTTTTGTTTAACTTTTCCTTTCAAGGAGAATTCTCTTGTCAGATGGTAAAGTAGTGGTAAAGTCCAATCTATTACATGCCAAGTGTGCTGTTGTTTTATGCTAGACATTTTGGATTAAATTTTTGAAGACCATTTTCACTATGTAAGACAAAGCTTGTAGTGAAATAACTTTTGTAGTTTCAAAAAGGACTTGTTGACTATTGTTGAGTTTTTCTATTGATTAAATTAGTGTATGATTCTTCATGTTGTCTTCAGATCATCAAATTATTTTATTTTCCCGACAAGGGACTTTTAGCTACACATTATTGTACTAATTGTACACAGAAATGTATCCTTACTACCTTATCATTCTTTTGTAGGCATGAAGACTCTCTGCTTTTCTTACAGGACTTTTTCAAGAATTGCTAGTGTGGCAACAAGCAAGCATATGTGTAAGTTTTCAAAGTTCTGTGATAGTGTAGTACGAGAAAGCTTTGTTTTTCTTGGCTTTAGGTTCTGATTCAATGAGAATACTTTTCAATTGAATTTGAAAAGTGTGACTCTTTTGTATTTATGGAAAACTGTTATATAGTAGCTTTATGTATGAAACATTAACAATGGTTGCTTGGCACCAATATTTTGAAGGTTTTTTTTGTAAATGTGGCTCTACATCTTTTGGATTTTAGGGCTACTTTTGGAATGTCACTCTAGCTATTTTGGGTTTTGCTTGCTAGAAGTGGGATGTATCTATTAGATAGCTCTAAAGCTTTTCATTCATTTTTCCTACAAGATGTAGGATGGATATCTTGTTGATTAGCTACCACTATTTGGATGATATTGTCTCTTGCATAATGTTTTAGTCTTGCATTCCTATGTAGTTGAATGAATTACTTTTCACCTATACACTTATCTTTTTTATTGCTAGTGTAGTTGTGCTATATACTTTTATGGATGTTTATTAATCTTGGATGTTTATGAATGCTGGATGTTTTGGATTTTAAGTCGTAGTAACTAATGCTACTTCACCAAGAACGTCATAAAAATAGTCATCGCTATTTGATTTTTCTACTTTTATTTGTTATTGGAGTAGTCGTGGTATTTATTTTGATATATGTTTATGAATGTCACATGTTTTGGATTGTTAGTAATCGTGAGCAATGCTATTTCACCAAGAACATCGTCACAAAAGTTGAGACTAATTCATTTTTCTTCATAAATTTCTTGACATCAAATGCAGTCACCAAAATATATGTTGTCACCAATTTCTTTTGTAATTTTACAATTTTCTTACAACAAAATTTCGTCACTAAAATAGTGGATAAAATTGATTTTATTGACAACAATTATGGTCACCAAATGTCATCACTATTGCGTTCATTCATTTACTTATTTGTTGACGACAATTTCTCATCACCAAAAGTCGTCACTATTTCATTTCAAATGACAATATTTAGTGACCACATTTTTTAGTCACCATTTGTGTCACGTGACCTAAACAGTACTTAATGACCACTTTTTATCGTCACCATATCGTCACCAATTGGGGTTGACTAATCGACCTTTAGTGACCAGTTGGAATATTTAGTGACGACAAAACAACCCCTTTAGTGACCAAAATTGCTGTCACTAATTGGTGACCATTTGGCTTGCACTGCGGTTACTAAATTGACCTTTTAGTGACGACATTTTTTCAAATGGTCACTAAATACCTTTATTGTCAGAGCATTAGTGACCGGGGGGGGGGGGAGTGTGACCACCCCATTTGTCGACACTAAAGACTTTTAGTGACGACAATTGGGCTTTTAGTAACCAAAATTGATTGGTCACTAAAGGTCATTTTTCTTGTAGTGTTTGTTCCTACTTCTTCTTTCCGCCTCCTGTTGTCTTTTTCTTTCGGGTTCAAGATTTGCTTCCACGTTCATTCTACCATTCCTGCTCGTGCTTGTTCTGCCGCTGTTCCTGCTCACCTTGGTTCCGTAGCCACCCTCAGCTGCTCTCTTGGTATTTTATTTGTTCGTTCCGCCACCGTTCTTGCTTGCCTTTGTTCCTTCTTTGCCTTTATTTGTTCTTTGAAGTAAAAATTGAACTGAAATGAAAATGAAAATGTTTGTGATATTTGTTTGAAATTTGAACTGAAATGAAGATGAAAATTGCTTGTGATATTTGTTGTTTGCGTTTTATTGGGTTCTTGGGTTTCAATTCTTTTGTGATGTGATTGATGTGGTGGTGGTAATTTTTGTAGGCTGAGTGGGGGGTTTTGGGGTGCTGCTGTTTGGTTGATGCCATACTACTATTTGGTTGATGCCAGCCGAATTCGAATTCAAATTGAAAACTGAATTCGAATTCCAATTCGAATTGAAAATCGAATTTTGAATTCGAAAAAATCAAATTTTGAATTCAGTCGGTTCGAACTAGAATTTGGCCAAATTCGATTCGATTTTTAGTGTGGACTCTTAAAATGTCCAAACCGAATAATCCAAAAACTGAAAAATCCACTCAATTTGCACCCGTACTTATACATTTGTGATTTAATTTCCACTTTAATATGCGAGAGTTCATATTAAAGTGCACCCTAGTTACAACTTACAAGTACTATTTTTCAATCCATGCGTCTGCATAACGTGTGATGAGTCAACGACATCATTGCAAATTGGCGGGTTCAATTAATTTCGTTGCAACTTAAAAATCACGCTTCCCCTCCAAGGTTTCGGAGCACAATTAGTGACAAGCTCCACCACAGAAGACGCAATTCCCACTAGCCAAGGAGGCGGCAGCAATATTGTAGATTACGGATATCTAATAGCTTTGAAATCAGGTGATTGCCAGACCCAGATGGGAGCATAGATGGTGGTTAAGCCTAAAGTGCGGCTCTGTGTTATCTGCAACCAACGGAGGGCTGCCCTCAAACTCCCAAAACACTCCAGCAAGTAAGACTTAGTCGCGAGCTTCTGTCTTCATGCTTGTTCTTCTCTTTTTGCTATAAAAATGCTGAATTTTAGTTTTGAAACAAAATAGATAGTGCAGGGAGTGTTTCTATGCGGTGTTTGAGGAAGAAATTCATATGGTCATTGTGGACAACCAGCTCTTCAAGCCTGGTGAATGCGTTGCCATTGGAGCTTCTGGTGGAAAAGGTCAATCATAATAATATGGATGATGGGATATTTTTAATGTTTTTAACTGGTTGCATTCCCTAGTCAGGGACATTAAGTTGAATTTTGTCAATTGTAAAGTTGTTTAGCTAATAAAGCTTGACTATCCAAGTTGGAACCTTTTTCCATGGTTATATTTTGTTTTAATATGGGCCTTTGTATTTCCATAGATGGTTGAGTAAATGACTACTGATCATTGTGCATCCAGATTGAATTTTGTCAATCGTGAAGTTGTTTAGCTAACATATATAGCTCGACCATCCAAGTTTGAACCTTTTTCCATAATTTTATTTAATTTTAATGTGAGCTTTTGTATTGCCAGAGATTGTTGAATAAATGATTATTGATCATTAGGTTTTGGGAGCATTATAACCAATAGTTAGCTTTTGTATTTTTCACGTTTTGTTGAAAGATTTTGTTAGCTTTTGTATCATGTTACATTCTTAGTTTCTTACTATGAGCTTAAGCAAGCAATGGGTTTAACAATTTTTGGCAATTATTCAGTCTCTTTTCTTTACCCCTGCACATGAGATTATATTAATTTTTTCTTTTATCGTTTTTTCCGTCCTCCTCCATGGTGAGCTATAATTGGATAGGTTCCCATTTCTTCCTTTTGATAATTCTTCTGACCTTGCAGATTCCACAGTTCTTGCTTATGTATTATCAGAATTCAATCGCAGGCACAACTATGGCCTGGATTTATTCCATCTGATGACTCTCTTGAAACTGTTAAAAGAAATGAAATCCAGGTTTGCTAATCTTTTGATCTACATCGGCTCTCGTATGGTCAACACGCGCTTTATATTGAGTAGATATTTTTTTTTTGACAAGCAGAATGATGTTGATTTTTATTAGAAAGTTTCCAATTACATAATAAAGACCCACCACCAGGCTGCATTATAGCAGCAATATGATGGGTTGACAGCAGAAAATAAAAGACATAAAAGAGGAAATAAAAGACATAAAAGAGAGACTAGAGTAATATAATATCTACCTACACAATAATCGCTAATAGGTTTTGAATTCTGGAAACTCCTGATTTTGCCAATCTATCCGCAACATTATTCATTGTCCTCGGAACTTGATGACCCTCCCATTCCTTAATTCTCCCCTTTAGTAGTTCAATGTGGTTGGATACATTTTTCAGGTGCCATGGGACTTTCTCAGGGTTCTTTAACCAATTGATAGCATTAGTGGAGTCACTCTCAATCTGAAGGACATGTGACCGCTCCAAATAGATTCGAGATTACCAATAAAGCCTCACGAATAGCATAGAACTCTGCCTGATTTGATTCAAGAATTCCCACATTTTTAGAAAACACAGCTTTTGTTCTGCCTAAATCATCCCTGAGAATACCTCCAATCCCTGCCATACCTGGTTTCCCAATAGCCGAACCATCTACATTGAACTTCAATGTACCAGGTTTAGGTCGAGTCCAAGGATTGTTTACTTTCTTGCATCCATGCACTTGCATCAACATCGCACTATTAGGCTGGCGAAATATGTCGGAGACCGCCATTGTAGAAGTAGGCCACTTTGCCTTAAACCAGGTAGCAAATCTTATGAAAATCAAATCCATTAACTGAGTAAGATCAAAGTTCTTGCTGTTGAAAGTGATCTGGTTCCTGCATAGCCAAATTGACCAAGATATAACATAAAACATCAAAATCCAAGGTTGTCTCCCTCTGCTCTCTGGAAGAGCTTGCTGCCAACTACTCAAGAATGTAGATGGGTCTCCTGGGCAGACCCAAGATATAGACCAAATATTCAAACAACTATTCCATACCAACCAGCTGCTCCTGCAATTAAAAAACAAATGTTGCACGGATTCGAGCTCATGATTACAAAGTGGGCATAAAGCAAGCTCAGCTCTGATAATGCCTCTACTTAATAGACAGGTCCTGACCGGCAATTTTTGATGAATAAGCTGCCATACAAATACTTCCACTTTGGGGGGCGCATATCCTTTCCACACTGAGTTCCATATAGCTCGGCATTGCCTTTGGGGCATCAAAACAGTTTTATAGAATGAGGAGGTGGAAAACATACCGTTTGGAACTCCTTTCCAAATGATCCGATCATGTTCATTTTGATTGAGAAATTGGCTTTGCAGGATATCAAGCAATTCCTCCCATTGTTGCTTTTCCCAATCAAAAACATTCCTTCTAAGCTCTATTTTCCATTCCCATTGACCATTTCTCCATGTTCCATACTCTGCCACATATCCATTCTTATTTACAGAAAGAGCAAAGATACGGGGAAAACACACTTTTAGAGTCATACCTTGTATCCATTCATCATGCCAAAAAACAATATTATCCCCTTTCCCAAACAAAGGCTTCAACCCTGAAGATATCACATTAAAGAGTTTGTCAGAGGGGTTAAGCGGTGCTGTGATTGCTTTCCATGAGTTGGAGGCGAGCCTACTATTAGTAAAAGAGGGGAGGAGACTCCTCTTGTCCAGTTCGTATTTTTCCACCATAAAATTTCTCCACAATGTATTGACCTCATTGCCAAACCTCCACAGCCATTTAGTGAGCAAGGCTGAATTTTTTAAGTGGAAGTCAATCATGCCAATACCCCCGAGCCACTTGGGAGCATTCATTGTATTCCAGTCCACATAGTGCATTTTGCGCCCTTGATCCGAACTGCCCCAAAGAAATCTCCGTATTAATTTGTCCATATCATTCTTGATGCATGAGGAATCTTGAATAGGGTCATGAAGAAAATCGGCAAACTTGAGAGGTGATTTGATTAAAGTCACCCTACCTCCTATCGAAAGATATCTTGTTTTCCAACGCAAGCTTTGATCTCATCTTATTTAAAATGGGTCTCGGATATTTTGAGATCTTGAGTTGGCCCCAGAGGAGACCTAGATATTTAACCTAAGCATTTCAGCCTTACAGAGAGCTTGACCGCCACTCATTCAATATACCAACATCTATCCCAATACCAATCAAACTACTTTTATTGAAGTTAATCTTCAAGCCTGACAGCACCTCATAACATTTAAGGATTCTCTTAACATTCAGCACACCATCAAGTTCAGGTTGTATGAAAATTAACGTATCATCAGCATATTGTAAATGTGCTAACCTAAAGTTTCCTTGGCCAATCTTTATACCCTCGAACAGCCCTGCAGATTCTCCTTTTTGCATAAGAACACTGAACGCCTCTGCCAGAATATTGAAGAGCATTGGAGAGAGAGGGCAGCCTTGTGAGACCTTTTTGATGCCAAAGCGCAGAGGGGATCCATTTACCAAAATTGACATAGAGACAGATGCCAAGCAGAAACGAATCCAGCTTCTCCACTTCCTTCCGAAGTTCATTTTTTGCATAATAAAATCCAAGAATTCCCAATCTGCATTATCAAAAGCTTTTTCAAAATCCACCTTCATCAAAATTCCACTTCTATTGTTTTTCCTGAGATAATCAACAGCTTCATTAGCAATTAGAAAACACTCTGACAGTTGTCTATTTTCCAAGAACGCAAACTGGTTGCTTCCTATGACCTCACTGATCACCCCTTTCAATCTAAGTGCTAATACTTTAGCGAGGATTTTGTATATGCTCCCAACAAGACTTATAGGTCTATAGTCTTTTAAGTGCACTGGATTTTCTGTTTTTGGAACCAGAGTGATGAATGAAGAGTTGACGGCCTTATCAAAAGAATCAGTTTCAAAGAAGTCTTCAAAGAAAGACATCAGATCTGATTTTACTGAACCCCAATGGTACTTGAAAAAATTCATATTGAAACCATCTGGCCCTGGCGCCTTATTTTCATCACACGTCTTAATAGCTTTCCACATACGCTTGAAACGGAATTTCAAGATCTCTCCTTTGGCCATCGGAAATTTTGTTGAATTGACAATCTAAGTCTAATACACCAACAGCTGTCACTCTGTTGTAAAACTCAGAGTAGTACTTTGCAACTACTTCTTTCAACTCTTTGGGCTGTGATACTCTTCTTCCATCAATAGCCAGGAAATTGATATAATTTGCTCGCCTCCTGAGGAAGCGACAAATGAAAATACTTTGTATTCCTGTCCCCATCCTGTAGCCATTTGCATCTAGACTTCTGCATCCAGGCTCTCTCTTCCGCTCGGTACATACTCCAAAGTTGAGCCCTCATATTTGCAAGTTCAAGTCTTTTGTCGGCCGGTAGCATGTTTACTGCATCAATTTTTTCCAGCTTATCTATCTCTTCCTCCAAAATTGGTATTTGTCCTGGGTCAGAATCCCCTGTATGTTGTTTCCATTGTTTGATCAAAGGCTTAAGCCTTTTCAATTTCAGCCAAATCCCTGCATTGTTCCTAGACTGTGCAGCCACATCCTTCCACTCATTACATACCATAGTATTAAAACTTTCATTCTCAAGCCAATGATTAAAAAATTTGAAAGGTTTGGGACCCCAATTTACCTCATCCGAAGCCAATAGAATTGGATGATGATCAGACAAGGACCTTGGTAGTGCTCGTTGGACCAGCGAAGAGAACATTACAATAAGATCACTCGAAAGCAAAAATCTGTCAAGTCTGCTTCTGGCTGGAGAAATCCGATTGTTGCTCCAAGTATATTGCCCACCTAGTAGTGGCAGATCAACGAGCTGCAAGTTGTCAATGAATTCATTAAAATCATTCATGGCTGACCAATTTCCTGTATTCCCACTCCTTTCTGCCAGCGTTCTTGTAACATTAAAATCACCTCCGATGCACCACTGGCGCGGCGGTTGTCACCGCTTTGTAATTCATTCCAAAGTGCTCTTCTTTCAATATCACGATTTGGGGCATAAATATTTCCAAAAGCACACTCAAGTTTGTTCCTTCAATTTGCCTTTAATTAGAATAAAACACCGCCTGGATGACTTCCTCACATTGAAAGAAATCTCCTCTCCGGATCACGCTAATCCTCCCGCCGCCTGACGGAAGGAACCCACTCAAAATTGTAGTCTTTACCCCCAATTTGGTCATTAATACGGGAATTATTATGCTCCAATTTTGTTTCTTGAAAGAATGCCATATCAAGCTTATGTCTTAAAACCAGCTTACGTACGGCCCTTCTCTTCTCACTGGCCCCTAGACCTCTTACATTCCAAAATAGAAGCTTCATATATCCAAAAACAGAGTACACAAATAGAATAGCAGAGAAAATATTAGAGCTTTCCAGCTCTTGCTTCCCATTGCTCTTTTTCCAGTTTTGCAAAATGGTCCACCATTGCATCTTGATTTAGCTTGAAGACAATCCCTAGCTGAGAACTAACCTCCCAAGTTGTTAAAGCTTCTCTCAAAATGTTGTTGTGAAAGGCAATGTCTTCATCTGAGAGGATGAAATCTTCCAAGTCTTTGCTGGCCGAAGATCCTGGAAGACTTTCTGGCTGCTTACATTTTCTGGTGTAATAAGGTTTGCTTCTATGGGCTCCCACCGACAAAGGGGTTGAAAAAGTGTTTTGGCCCAAAGCTGCTAGGTTCAGACTATTGGGCGTGCTTTGGCATGGGCCTTCATTGCCTTCATTACATTCCACCTGCGCTTGAATAGGCAGAGCTCCATCTGACCCAACAACAGCTAAAGGCCCGTTTGACCCATTAATTTCCGCTTGTCTTACTGCTTCATATTCAGACTGGATAGCAGCTCTCTCTGTCACCTTTGCCTTGAATAGCTCTATTTCATGCGCCGACGTATCACATCCTACATGCTCCAGAAAGGATAGGACCGTGCTTGCCTTGTTTGAGTCCTCCATTCTGCCAACGGACATCACCTTTTCTGTTTCCTTTGACTGAACAAACTCTTTCTTACCTCTTCTGACCTTCCACTTCAGCTCTCCTTCTAGATCTAGCAAGTTAATAAAATGGTCAGCCTCAGAACGCATGTGGATAGCAAAGTCTTCTATTGGTCTTTCTTCTATTTGTCTTTCTCTTGTATACTCGGGCCTTGCCTAACTTTCATTGTCACATTTGCATTGGATAACGATCCTTCATGAACCTTATTGTCACATCCCACATGTTCCAAATAAGATAAGCCATTACCTGCCTGATTTAAATCTTCCTTACCGCCAATGAAAATCAGCTCTTCTTCTTCCTCCGACTGAAACGACCTCCTCCCTTCCTTTACCGACTTTCCCCTTCAGCTCTACTTCTAGATCGAACTGGTTATCAAAGTTGGCATTTTCGGTATGAATATGGATGACAGAGGCACACCCATTAACTGAAATCTTGATACATTCAGGAATTAATGTATCCCAATCCGAAGCAATAAGGATTTTTGCAATACCCAATCTTCTTTTTGCCGTGCTCACTGCTACAGATAGAACTGTACCCCATTTACTTCCAAACTTTTGGAAAAAATTTGTATGCCAGATATTGAGCGACACATTGCTTAAGCACAACCAACAGAACTTCATATTGAAATTGGTCAATGGCTCCCATGGATTTAGAGACATAAACCAAGAAGATAAAACTTCTTTATTATTTTTAAGTCCAGATTCCATTTCTTCTTTACTATCAAACGTGAGCACCACTATACCGCCATGAAAGTTGACTACAGGATAGAACCCAATTGATGCTAATAAAGATTGTACCTTTGCTGGATTGATCAGAGTCCTCAGCTCACCACAGGCAGACCTATGTAACCATTCCATTTCGGCAACTGGAATAGGAATATCTGCACACTAGAGTTCCTTAGGTTCTTTTGACTCCTTTTCAGGATGCAATTCCTCTTCAATGGTTTCCGGAACCAACTCTTCATTTGGCGCAGGAACTGCAGAGGAACGATCCATCTCTAAGATGCTCATATCTTTATGCGGGCTTTGGAGCAGTAGAAGATGAGGTATTCTCATGAGAAGCGAGTGAACCACATCTCTATAAAGTCTGCCGTCCCTTAGGGATTTTCTTCTTATCAGGTGAGGCATCCTGGAGTGAAGATTTCCATATCCCGTGGCCCTATGTTGATCACTATATGCTTCCTTGACAAAGATAGTTACTCCATCTATCTTACGCCGGTTGCTATACTTTATTGCCTTTCTCATTTCTTCGACTTTTTGGAATCTAACGAAAGCATAGGTTCTTTGATTCTTAGAATGCAGTTGAATGTAGACATCCCTTACCACTCCGTAAGCACTGAATATGTTCCTCAATAGCTCTTTCGGTACCCTCGAGCTCAGATTGCTGACATAAATGGAGAAAAAAGAAGATCTTCTTGCTGCCCAGTCTTTTCGCTCGGGTTGGATCCTCCGTTGCAGTTGCGATCTGTTTTTGTTTGGTTATGTGTGAAAGCAAACAATAAAAAATACTAGTAGCCGAATTGGACGACTTGTAATTTGTAAATGATGGTAGTAGTTGACGTTGTCGGTGTGACGGGAGAATCAACAATAACGTACTACTCTTTCGTAAAAAAGTTTATTTTGAAATTTTTTGTTATTCTAAAAAAATTTACTTTTAAACTAAAATTTTAAAATATTTTTAATAATAATAATTATTAAGTAACGAGGAGTTAAATTAAAGCTCATGTTGTTAGAATCAAATCGAAAAATGAATAAATGAAATTAAGATGCTACGGGTTAACCAATTGGATTGATCGGATACATAGTAATTAAAAAAAATAGATGATGTTATTATTAGTAACTAATATAGATTAATTATAAAAATATTAAATTTAATATACAAATATATTAGAGATAAATTATTTCATTTTTTAGTGTATGAGTTTACATTAGTATAAATTATGTGAAATTCTAAATGTATAATTGAATAATATTTTGGAAAAAAACTATGAAAATATTTTCAATAAGGAATCTATTAAAAATTTTAAGAATCCTCATGTATAAATATTTAACGCATTTAATATTAATGAATTAAAAACTTTATAAGTAAAATATGAGTTTTGTAAAAATTTGGGGTCAAACTATAATTTTCTTAAAAATAAATATTTTTACCAAGTCAGAGCCAGGTCAAATTAAGGTTTGATACAGTTTTAATTAGGTTTTTTTAAATCCAATTTTTCATTGAAAACCAAACTCACTCATAATGAGTTCTCAACAAACTAATTGGTCTAGTCCGATTTTAACAACACAAAGAATAAATAGTAAGAGGTCAACATAACTTACCCTAAGAAGTTTTAGCCCTTTTAATTCTTTCACCTCTAAAGTATTTTAAGTTTTTTTTTAACTTTTTAGAATTTGAACGTAAAACAGTATATATAAATTCAACAGTATTAGTTAATGTTAAAGATACTGTAAAACAACAAGGCAAGAAAAGTTATGATGGTATAAATTCAATGTTTCAATTTTTAAAAACAAGGAATGCGAAAAAAAAAATTTCCACTTAGAAGAAAAAAAGAAAAAGGTATCATAAAGATTTACATTTAGGAGCTAGAAAGGTTAAAACATTATCATGTAGGGACTTTGATCCGAGCAAATAGAGTTGAGCAGGGTGGTCTACAGAAATTGAAGCAACATGTTGAACTTTTTCATAATCATCACCTTTTTGACCATTTGTGTCTTTGATCTTGATCCTGTCACAAAATTTGACAGGCATTTCATAAATTATCAATTCTTCAAGGCTCACAACAAATTTCAGTCCCTCTGGAATCATCTCTAATTTTTGACAACCCATGATCATCAAAGAACCTAAATTTGGCATTGCACCATTTTCCACCTTCCAACATTCCAAATTGGATAGCCTAAAAACCCGAAGAATTCTAAGTTGAGGAAAACCCCATTCATGAAAAGTCATGTCTTTCCCCATATAACAATCAGGCCCTAAAAAGAGAAGTCTCAATTGAGGGAGCATCTCAAGTGTTTCAATGGGATCTTCCTCAATTTTATTTCCTTCCAAACATAACCCAATAAGGTTTTGCAACAAGCCAGATTCATACCTTGGAAACTTGTTGATTTTTACCAATAGCCCCAAGGCATGTAGTTTATCACAGATTAGAACCTTCCTCAAAAGAACATACCCTTCGGTCAAACTCACAAAATCACAGCCATCAATACAAACCGCTGTGTCCTTCAATTTTAGCCCTTTGGTATTAATGTAATCAATGATATAGTGAAGGCTATTGTTATCACAAACTCTCACCAAAAGCTTCTGCAGACTTAACAAATTGGAAAGATCAGAAATTTCATCTGTCCTACTATCAACCCCACATAGTATCTGAAGTTCATTCAAACCATGTAACCGCAGTTTACCTTTTCCTGTATGACATCTATTGGTAAAGAGACACAAACACCTTAGTTTTTTCATTTTCCAAAGAACATTAGGTACTTTTATTTCATTGTTTACCTGTACATGAAGGGTATGCAGAAATGGCAACTCGGCTACTGATGATGGCAATTCATCCAATTTGCAATTGTTTACATTCAAATACCTCAGGTGGATCAATTTTCGTAAATCCACAGGCAATTTCTTCCCTTGAAAATCATAACCTTCAAATTGTAGTACTCGAAGCGATTTTGAGTCGTCCAAATTCACTATTCCTTGTTGCCAAACCATTTCTTTTCGACAAAGTTTCCTATCCAAATTCAAGCACCGAAGAGATCGAAGTTGTTTACACTTCTCCTGTGCACCACTTCTTGCTTTAACATCACTCTCAATATCCATGAGGATCACTAATCTGCAGGAAAAATTAGTAGAAGAGGATGGATCCAATGAAGATTGCCTTACACCTCTAAAATCTATAACCTTACTGAACTCTTCCTCTTTCCCTTTCTCTAAACACAAGTCTCGCATCATATCATGAAGGGAACATGAACGGACTTTTCTAGATATCGGAGATTCATGCGGTTTCACTTGAACCATAGACCTTCGTGCCAATTCATTCAAATATCGCTCTGCTACATCTAACAATCCCTCCTCACTTCTTTGATGTTGTGACAAAATCAAACCTTCGGCCTCCCATAACAAATAAAGATGTGCAACTTCAAACTCCTCATCTTCTCGAAAACTGCCTAGGTAAAGGAAACATGGTTTCAAATAATATGGCAAGTCATCATAACTCAAAGACAAAACTCGGGCCACTACTCCCTCTTCTCGATCATCTTCCATATTACAAAGATAGGAGCTAATGCATTTATTCACCATTTGCCATTCTGTTAGTGATAGAGTGTATAATTGCATATTTATTGGATCAATTCTCTTGTGTTTTAATTGATTAAAATGCTTGTTTATAAGGATATTAATTATTTTTGTGATTAATGGTTAGATGAAGCATTTTTCCTAAAGAATGTAGCTTCACAAGACAAGTGGCACAAGAAAGACACAATTGAGGCCACCAAATTCCACAACAAAATGTTGGCCATTAAGGAAAAGCAAAGCCTTGAATTAAGGAAAAGAAAAGCCTTGAATTAAGGAAAAGCAAAGCCTTGAATTAAGGAAAAGAAAAGCCTTGAATTAAGGAAAAGCAAAGCCTTGAATTAAGGAAAAGAAAAGCCTTGAATTAAGGAAAGCAAAGCCTTGAATTAAGGAAAAGCACAACCAAATGTCTTGAATCCTTGCCTATAAATAGGCAAGGCTTGGAGACAATCAAGGCATCCCATTTTTAGGCTTTCCTAGTTCAATAGAGAGAAAAACAAGGTTTGGAATTCTCAAGCCACAATTCATCCTTTCATGGAGTGAGCTACGGCCGAAGAAGACGAGAGCCGCACGGGATCGACAAAAGGGCGATCATTTGATTTTCTTTGTATTTTCTTTTAATTATGTTTAGCTAAATTTTATTTTCCAATCAAGTTTAATTAAGGTTTGATTCCAACAATTGTGAGATTTCGTAATTTTATTATTTCTTTTATTCTTGAGTATTTATGTATTTTCTATGCTTCATTATATTATTGAATTGAATTGTTAGACAAGAGGCCTATTGTTTGATAGTTGAATTCAATATATAGTCATTTAGAATAATTAATCTTTGGTTGATTGTTCTAATTCAAGTGACAAATAACAACATCGAAAGGTAATCAACGCCTTAGATTGTATGTTATGAAAATATATAATCTAACTTAAATAAACACGACGTTTAAGGTTTCTTGGTTAGTAATTGGGTCTTTTGAATCTTAATGCAATTAATAGACATAACTCATAGGGCGGATCAGAAGGTTGTGTTTGTTAATTAGAGAAATAACTCATAGGACAGATCCGAAGGTTATCGAAAAAGTAAGAAAAGATTGGTTGTTAGAGGACGGATCTTCAACAACTATAACCAATTTATTCAAGATAAAAGAACCTATCTTTTGAATCAATGATCAATTCAAGGAATCAATACCGAAATTAATTCTTGATTGGAAGCTTCTTATTAATTTTTCCTCATATTTTTAATTAGTTATTTAATTTGGTTGGTGTTTTAATTAAATCTTGTTTAGTTTCATAATACAAAACCCCCCCTCTCTTTATTTTATTTTGTTCAAGGAATAAATCTAACCAATCTCTGTGGATTCGACCCTCTCACTGCTATCTACAAAGCTTAGCCAGAGAAGGATTATTTTTGGTGGTTTCGACACCCATCAAATTTTGGCGCCGTTCTTGGATTGGTTTTAGAATTTATTCCTTTTATTTATTTATTTACATTTTTATTTCTATTTCTATTTTTATTTTTATTTTTATTTTTATTTTTGCCTTTATAATTGTTTGGTTCTTTTATGCCACGTTCTTCTCGCACAGGTCAACTCACATACGATCCAGAGATAGAGAAGACGGCACGTAGGCTTAGAAAAGAAACCAAACAACGATCTCAGGGAGTATCATCTTCTTCATCTTTTGAATATAATTTGTCTGAATTATTTAATAGTGAAGAAGAAAACATGGCTAGAAATAATGAACGAACTTTAAAGGAATTAGCTATGCCTGATTTAAACCAACAACCGTTGTGCATTGATTATCCTACTTTAGAAGTGCCTTTTGAATTAAAATCAGGATTGATTCACTTACTCCCCACTTTTCATGGCCTTGCAGGTGAAGATCCTCATAAGCACTTAAAGGGATTCCATATGGTGTGTTCCACGATGAAACCGCAAGGAGTAGTGAGGATCAAATTAAGTTCGAGCTTTTCCTTTTCTTTAGACGGAATTGCTAAAGATTGGCTATACTACTTGCCCTCTGGTTCAATAAATACATGGATCGAGATGAAGAGGCAATTTTGGAAAAATTCTTTCTGCCTCACGGTGCCACAATTAGAAAAGATATATGTGGTATCTGGCGACAACATGGAGAAACTATGCATGAATATTGGGAAAGGTTTAAGCAATTATGTGCTAGTTGTCCTCAACATCAAATTCTGATCAACTTCTTATCCAATATTTTTATGAGGGACTAACGATGATGGATAGGAATATGATTGATCTTTGCTAGTGGAGGTGCATTAGTACACAAAACTCCAACGGAGGCAAGGACTTTAATCTCCAACATGGCTGCCAATACACAACAATTTGGCATCGGGCGTGAGGATACATCTAGGAAGGTAAGTGAGGTAAGTACTTCCTCTATTGATCAACGTTTAGACAATTTGACTACTTTAGTGGAAAAGTTGGTTGTAGGCAATATTCAACAGGTAAAGGCTTGTGGTATTTGCTCCAATTCAAATCATCCTACTGACATGTGCCCGACGTTGCAAGAAGGTCAATTTGAACATGCTAATGCCGTTGGTGGATTTCCAGGGCCACCACAAAGGAAGTATGACCCTTACTCAAATACCTACAATCCAGGATGGAGAGATCATCCCAACTTCAGTTATGGGCCACGACCTAGTGGATTTCAAGCTTGGCAGCAAAACCCACCATATCCACTGCCTTCCAAACCAGGTAAGTCCCTTGAAGAGTTAGTTGAATCACTTGCTAATAGTTCCCAACGTTTCCAACAGGAAACTCGAACCAGCATTCAAAACTTGGAAAATCAAGTGAGCCAATTAGCATCTTCCGTGAGCAAATTGGAATCACAAGGTAAGTTACCTTCTCAAACGGTTGTTAACCCAAGGCAAAATGTTAGTGCAATGACTTTGAGAAGCGGAAAGGTGTTGGAAGAGGCCAAAACACGTGATCATGAAGAGGTGGAAAAAGAAGTAACAACCCCACAGACTAAGGTAATCGAGACAACCCTCCTTTCCCTACAAGATTTGCCAATTCGAAAAAGATGAGGAAGAAAAGGAGATTCTTGAGACTTTTCGCAAGGTAGAGAGGTATATATTTCTTTAATTGATCCAATTAAACAAATACCCCGCTAGGCTAAATTTCTCAAAGAATTATGCACCAACAAAAGAAAATTGAAAGGCAATGAAATTTTCAGTGTGGGGGAGAATGTCTCGACTGTGCTACAAAAGAAGTTGCCTTCAAAATGCAAAGATCAGTATGTTTATCATCCCTTGTAAAATAGGCAATATGAAAGTTGAAAAAGCCATGTGTGATTTGGGTGCTTCCATAAATGTCATGCCGTTATCTATTTATAATTCTTTGAATTTGGGACCTTTGAAAGAAGCAGGCGAGATAATTCAACTTGCTGATAGATCTAATGTTTATCCTGAGGGAGTATTAGAAGATGTTTTGGTGCAAGTAAATGGTTTAGTATTTCCTGCAGATTTTTATGTACTTGATATGGAGGAAGATCACTCTTCTAATTCAAAGTTAATTTTATTAGGGAGACCTTTCTTGAAAACATCTAGAGCAAAAATTGATGT
The DNA here is from genome assembly GCA_020080225.1 of Gynochthodes officinalis. NCBI lineage: Eukaryota > Viridiplantae > Streptophyta > Magnoliopsida > Gentianales > Rubiaceae > Gynochthodes > Gynochthodes officinalis. The sequence goes on from CM034619.1 coordinate 16,455,653, forward strand.
GCATGATGGTACATTAACTATGGAATTTGATGGTGAGATTATTAAGTTTAACATTTATGCTGCCATGAAATATCCTAATGATGTATGTGCTGTTTATGCTTTTGATGCTATTGATACTCTAGCTCAGGAAACATTTGATTTTTGTGATAAGGATAAATTAAAAATTGCACTTGATAATAGCTTGACTCCTAAAAAAGTGCAGATTTTTGAGCACGAGTACAAAATGGATGGCGATCTTCAAGACATGGTTTATGACTTAGAGTCACTCAAACCTATGAGGTATGGAGTGTCTTATGTTGATTTACCTGTGTCTAATACAAAACTCCTCCCATCTATCGTGCAGGCCCCCAAGTTGGAACTTAAAACATTGCCAGATCACTTGAAGTATGCATTTTTGGGAGATAATGATAACCTCCCTGTGATAGTCTCGAACAAACTCAGTACTTTGGAGGAAGAAAGATTGATTCGAGTGCTTCGAGAACATAAAGAGGCTATTGGATGGACCATAGCAGATATCAAGGGATTAAGCCCCTCTACATGCATGCACAAAATTTTGTTGCAAGAAAATTGCAAACCATCTAGAGGAGCTCAGTACGCTTGAACCCACCTATGATGGAGGTAGTAAAAAGGAGATTTTAAAACTCCTTGATGCGGTATAATCTATCCAATCTCGGATAGTGAATGGGTAAGTCCAGTTCAAGTGGTTCAAGAAAACGGGCATAATCGTGATAAAAATGAAGATGGTGAGTTGGTGCCCTGCAGTACAAAATGGGTGGCGGATTTGTATAGACTATAGGAAATTGAATGCATTAACTAGGAAGGATCACTTCCTCTTCCTTTCATTGACCAAATGCTTGAACGTTTAGTGGAAAATCTCATTATTGTTGTTTGGATGGTTATTCGTGTTTCCATCAAATTCTAGTTGCGCGGAAGATCAAGAGAAAACAACCTTCACATGCCCATTTGGTACGTTTGCTTATAGGAGGATGCCCGGACTTTGTAATGCCCCCGCCACTTTTCAAAGATGTATGGTTAGTATATTTTACGATTATGTTGAGAACATCATAGAAGTGTTTATGGATGACTTCTGATCTATGGTGACTCTTTTGATATATGTTTGACTAACCTTACAAAAGTGCTTCAAAGATGTATAGAGGTAAATCTTGTTTTGAACTATGAAAAGTGCCACTTTATGGTGGATGAAGGCCTTATTCTTGGACACATAGTTTCTGCCAAAGGTATAGAGGTTGATAAGTCTAAAATTGATACAATAAAATCCTTGCCTTACCCGTGGTATGCGGGAAATTCGCTCTTTTCTTGGTCATGCAGGATTTTATCGTCGCTTTATCAAAGACTTTTCAAAGATTAGTCAACCTTTATGTAGGCTGCTGCAAAAAGATGTGGCATTTGAGCTTGATAAAGCTTGCAAAGAAGCTTTTGACAACTTGAAAGAGAAATTGACTTCAGCCCCTATCCTTCGATCACCAGATTGGAATCACCATTTTGAAATCATGTGCGATGCAAGTAATTATGCAGTGGGAGCTGTTCTTGGACAAAAGATTGGACGGGATTCCCATGTCATCTATTATGCTTCAAGAACTCTTGACAGTGCTCAATGCAATTATTCGACAACGGAAAAAGAACTCTTAGCTGTTGTTTTTGCTTTAGAAAAATTCCGTTCTTATTTGCTTGGCACTAAAGTAGTTGTTTATTCTGATCATGCAGCTCTAAAATATCTGCTTTCGAAGAAAGAGGCAAAACCAAGGCTGATTCGTTGGATACTCTTATTACAAGAGTTTGACTTAGAGATCCGCGACAAAAAAGGTGCCGAAAATTTAGTCGCGGACCATCTTAGTCGACTGATTGCAAATGAAGAATCATCACCATTACAAGATAATTTTCCAGATGAGCATCTCTTTTCTATTCATAATAGTATTCCTTGGTATGCTGACATAGTTAACTATTTGGTTACTAGAACTTTACCTAAGGATTTATCTAGAGCTCAGAAAGACAAAATAAAAAGTGATGCTAAATATTATGTATGGGATGATCCTTACCTATGGAAGCATTGTTCAGATTTGATTATTCGTAGATGCATTAATCAACAAGAGATTCCTTCCATTTTGCAATTTTGCCATTCATATGCTTGTGGAGGACATTTTGGTCCAAAGAGAACAGCTAGGAAGGTTTTAGAATGTGGATTATATTGGCCAACTTTGTTTCATGATGCATATAGATTTTGTAAAACTTGTGAGCGTTGCCAAAGACGGGAACTTAGGACATAGAGATCAATTACCACTTATCCCTATACTTATTTGTGAAATATTTGATGTTTGGGGTATAGATTTTATGGGTCCTTTTCCCGCTTCTTATGGTAATTCTTACATTATTCTTCTTTGTGGATTATGTCTCAAAGTGGGTAGAAGCCAAGGCTACGAACTAATGATGCCAAAGTGGTTGTAGACTTTGTCAAGTCTCAAATTTTTGTCAGGTTCGGTACACCAAAGGCAATGATCAGCGATAGAGGCACTCATTTTTGCAATAAAGTGATCGAAGCATTGTTCAAGAAGTATAATGTCACTCATCGCACTTCCACCGCATACCATCCACAAACAAATGGACAAGCCGAGGTGTCTAACAGAGAAGTCAAGTCCATAATTGAGAAAAGCTCACAATCCAAATCGAAAAGATTGGAGTATGCGACTTGATGATGCATTATGGGCTTATAGGACAGACTTACAAGACACCAATAGGTATGTCCCTTATCGCTTAGTGTTTGGTAAAGCTTGTCATCTTCTGTAGAGATGGAACATCGCGTATTGGGCTGTTAAGCTTTGTAACATGGAGATGGACAAGGTGGGTGAACAACGTAGCTTCAACTACAAGAGTTGGAAGAAATTCGCAATGAGGCTTATGAAAATTCACGATCTACAAAGATAAGACAAAAGCATTTCATGATCAGTCTTTGCGTGGTAAACAATTCAAAATTGGTCAAAAAGTTTTACTCTACCAATCTAGATTGAAATTATTTCCTGGAAAATTGCGCTCTAGATGGATAGGGCCTTTTGTTGTTACTAATGTTTATTCTCATGGTGCAGCTGAAATTAAAAGCTTAGATTCTGGAAAAGTGTTTAAAGTGAATGGACATCGCTTGAAACCTTTTTATGAAGGTTTCCAAGTGCATAATGTTGAAATTAAATTGGGGTATCCAGAGTACGAGGATTGAGAATGCATTACGTCTAGCCAAAGACGTTAAATGAAGGCGCTTTTGGGAGGCAACCCAAAATTTTTATTTATTTTCTTGTCATTTAAGTTTAATTTAATTAGTTATCTTATTATGTTTTCTGCTTTGTGTAAAAAAAAAAAAAAGATTTGAAATTCTATTTTGGTTTTTCCTTTTTATTTTCATTTTCTTTTGCGCTTCTTCTACTAACCAATGCTCACCATGGCCATAACATCGTCGATCTTTCATGCCTTCTTCACCCATATAGGATGTCCTCACCTTCATCACAGCTCCAGTTGTCTACCAGTTCAGGAAGTATCTTGTTCCCTTGTGTTTGTTTTATTTTCTTTCTTGTCCGTGTGCATATTTTCTATACATTGAGGACAACGTATGATTTAGGTGTGGGGGCGTGTCTTGTGCTTCATTGATTATTTCTAAATTTTTCAAGTAGGTTTGACATTCTGATATCTTCTTTGAAATTTCTCACTCTTTTAATGCTCATTTAGAATAATTTTGAGTTATATGCATTAGTGATTTGGATTGGAATGTATGAATGAGATGAGTATGATTAGCTTTGTTTGGAAATTTTTAAAGCATCTTGTTAATTTTAATGATTGATTGAATGAGAATGTGCAATATTTGATACATTGAAACCATTGTGAGTATTTGAGCCTAAGAGCATTTTCTTTTTCATGCTCACATATTTCTTTGTTGAGATTGACAAATATGGTATAATCATTCTAGAACTTGCTTTGTTATGCATGTTGAGATCACATTGTGAATTCATGTTGAAAAATGATAAGGGCATTTAGGATTACCAATTTTAAACTTTCTAAAAAGCTTAACCTTATATTACATATACCCCTAGTCACCCAATTTTGAGCCTTAGCCTTTCTTTGTTATAACACCACATTGTTTAGCCTTAAATCCTTGTCTTTGTTTACCATCGTTGAATCATTGATCAAGAGTATGTGGGAATGAATTGCATGATAAATTTTTTGTTGATTCCGAAGGAAAGAACCACTGAAAAAAAAAAAAAAAAGAAGTGAAAAGTATTCCCTACAAGTATTGGACAAAGTAAATTCATTGTGTACAAATTGGTCCAATTGTATGGTGAAGTTGTAAAAAAAAAAAAAAGAAAAAAGAAAAAAGAAAAGGAATGCATGTTATGTGGAATAAAGAAAGTGGTTCTACTATGCTATTTGTTACTTTTGAGTCATGCAAGAAAATTCCTATATATCTTGATATCTGTAGCCTATATTTTTCTTTCTTTTTACCTACCTTTACCTAAGCCCCATTACAACCATTTTCAAGACCCTTTGATTTCTGCATGGATTTATATTATTAGTGGTGGAGATGTGATATATAAGCAAGCTTATGGTAATGACATGCTATATTTGATTTGAGTGTTGAATGAACCCTAAACACTTTGAGTGATTAGAGTGCAACCTATGAGAGGTTATCAAATTTTGTTGCATTTGATTTCGATGAAATTGTTAGGTTGATGAGATGCATATGTTTTGTTTTGAAAAACCAGGCTATGAATACTTATTCTTTGATTTGTTATTCCAATTTAGATCTTTAATGTGTAATGACTTTGAGTTATTTGTGGATGGGTTGAAAAGGGGTATGGAATAGAGAGGAAGATGTTGATCTAATGCAAGCTTGAGGACAAGCTTTGATTTAAGTGTGGGGGAATTTGATAGAGTGTATAATTGCATATTTATTGGATCAATTCTCTTGTGTTTTAATTGATTAAAATGCTTGTTTATAAGGATATTAATTATTTTTGTGATTAATGGTTAGATGAAGCATTTTTCCTAAAGAATGTAGCTTCACAAGACAAGTGTCACAAGAAATACACAATTGAGGCCACCAAATTCCACAACAAAATGTTGGCCATTAAGGAAAAGCAAAGCCTTGAATTAAGGAAAAGAAAAACGTTGAATTAAAGAAAAGAAAAGCCTTGAATTAAAGAAAAGAAAAGCCTTGAATTAAGGAAAAGCAAAGCCTTGAATTAAGGAAAAGAAAAGCCTTGAATTAAGGAAAGCAAAGCCTTGATTTAAGGAAAAGCACAACCAAATGTCTTGAATCCTTGCCTATAAATAGGCAAGGCTTGGAGACAATCAAGGCATCCCATTTTTTAGGCTTTCCTAGTTCAATAGAGAGAAAAACAAGGTTTGGAATTCTCAAGCCACAATTCATCCTTTCATGGAGTGAGCTACGGCGAAGAAGGCGAGAGCCGCGGGATCGACAAAAGGGCGATCATTTGATTTTCTTTGTATTTTCTTTTAATTATGTTTAGCTAAATTTTATTTTCCAATCAAGTTTAATTAAGGTTTGATTCCAACAATTGTGAGATTTCGTAATTTTATTATTTCTTTTATTCTTGAGTATTTATGTATTTTCTATGCTTCATTATATTATTGAATTGAATTGTTAGACAAGAGGCCTATTGTTTGATAGTTGAATTCAATATATAGTCATTTAGAATAATTAATCTTTGGTTGATTGTTCTAATTCAAGTGACAAATAACAACATCGAAAGGTAATCAACGCCTTTAGATTGTATGTTATGAAAATATATAATCTAACTTAAATAAACACGGCGCTTCCGGTTTATGGTTAGTAATTGGGTCTTTTGAATCTTAATGCAATTAATAGACATAACTCATAGGACGGATCCGGTTGTGTTTGTTAATTAGAGAAATAACTCATAGGACAGATCCAAGGTTATCGAAAAAGTAAGAAAAGATTGGTTGTTAGAGGACGGATCTTCAACAACTATAACCAATTTATTCAAGATAAAAGAACCTATCTTTTGAATCAATGATCAATTCAAGGAATCAATACCGAAATTAATTCTTGATTGGAAGCTTCTTCTTATTAATTTTTCCTCATATTTTTAATTAGTTATTTAATTTGGTTGGTGTTTTAATTAAATCTTGTTTAGTTTCATAATACAAAACCCCCCCTCTCTTTATTTTATTTTGTTCAAGGAATAAATCTAACCAATCTCTGTGGATTCGACCCTCTCACTGCTATCTACAAAGCTTAGCCAGAGAAGGATTATTTTTGGTGGTTTCGACACCCATCAGTTAGAGAATTCTTGTCTTTCAAAATTCCGCCAAGCACAGAGATTGCTAGTGGTAGACCCCCACACTTGCGAACCATTTCAATTCCAACATCTTCCAGTTTTTGTTCAGTCTTGAAGCCTAAAAAAATAACCCGAAAATAAGTTCTAAAACACAATACTATTGGCATTGATCTCTCTATTTTCAAAATTTTCAGCTCCAAGTCTTTAGTACCAAAAAATTCATGTCATAAAATCTGAAAAAGAGAATGTAAACACAGGTTTTCAACATATATATGCTTAAGGACATGATTGCAGATTTCAACAGCTAGAAACCTTCCTCCTTTTTTCATTGTCAAAACAAGAAATAATTTTGCCCCATGTCATTCACAAATTCAGGCTTCATGTCAATATAACACATCTAGTGTTGAGTTAGTTTGTCAAATGAACATGTTGGCTGATCGAACATGAAAAAGGTTATCAGTTTTACTTTTTCTTTTTACACTTTGTAGAAATTCTTCCTGTTTGGAATATATTTGATTTTATTGTATACTAAAAGTAATTTGTTAATAATCCAAAAGCAAGCTATGATTGTTATGTGGGCAAACTAAAATCTCTAAAAGTATGTTTTCATGCCTTAAAACCTGTCCAATTTCTATGATTCCGTAACATTTTATCAACATCCAGTGGAACAAAATATAGGTGTAGCCACTTAACTCAAAAATGAATAAATGCAAAAGCAGTGCAAGACCATAATTTATGCAACCAAATTTATGGAGATGCAAATTCTTACCTTCCACATTTTTTCTCGGGGAAGCTATTTTTTGAAGTAATTCCCAGCTTTCCTTTTCAGTCAAGCACCTTAAAGCATAAGGAAATCCAATTTCTGCTATCTTCTTATTACGAGTGGTGAGTAATATCTTGCTATCCCCTTCACCAATGGGAAATGCAGCAACTAGGCTTTTCCAATCCTCTGGCTTCCAGATATCATCTAGAACAACTAGGCACTTTGTCACTTTCTGCAATTGATATATTTGTTGAACCAATTCCCTGTTTCCCATGCACTTCAGCCCTCTCATTTTTTTAGGGGCAAGTTGCATCAGAATATCTTGCAGAATGTCTTTGATTTGGGCCTGTTGCGTTATACAAACCCAAGCAAAACGCCCAAAACATTGTTGAACATCCCTGGTCTTGAAAATCTTTCTAGCTAGAGTTGTCTTGCCAAGTCCACCCATCCCCCATATGGAAATTACACGATGGGATTTGTCATCATCAAGAACAAGGGATAACAAATTCTTCATATCTTCCACCATCCCAACAAAGTGTTCCTCAACCTGATGGGCAAAAGTTTGTCTTTCCCACCATTGATTTTCATTTCTTGCACTTGAACTTTTCCCTGCATCGATGGCCTTTATATCATACCTTTGGAGACTAGAAGTGATCTTATTTATATCCGTTTTGGCCTTTTCAATTTCTAGGCTAAGATTACGGAGTGTTTTAGCCTCACAAACTATGCAAGCAAATCTCTTGAGAACTTTCTTGACACCCCCTCTTCTCTTGTAAGCAACTTCAACTGCAAATGTCTCCACGATGTCTTCAACCCTGTAAGCAAGAAGTCTAATTTCCCTTAACCAGTGGTGAACACTTCCATCTTTGTGATTTCTTGAATCAGCATCTCTCAAGAACAATTGCATCCTCTTTAGCTCTGCAGTAATTTCTTCAACTTCATCCTTCACTCCTGACAAAAATCTTGCATTTTCTATAATTAAACTGGTAAGTTCTTGAAGAGCAACCTGAACCACAGCGTCAGCCATGTTTATTCTCCTCCTGAGTACTGTGTAATGACAGGAGCTTCAAAGAAATTGATGATCACCACAATGACTTGCTGGAACAGGGTGGGGAAGCTGGAAAGCAAATAAATGAAGCGGAACGGTACCACGTAGCATAGCGGATTCCCGCAAAAAATTGAGTCCTCCAAGTCGTATTGTAGTAAAGAAAAAAGTCAGTTGGAACTCTTGCTTGTTTCCAAGTTTGAGTTGTTGCACATCTCTAACATTTTCCTACTCCACCTTGAAAACTTTTCAACAATTATAAGTGATTATTAGTATACAAATTCAATTTTCCTTTCCTTTTTTTTTAAAGAAATTGAAATTCAATATTCAGTCCCAAGGGTAAAAAAGGTTAATAGAAATTTGAGTGTTTAAACCTAACGCCTCCTCAATTATGCTACTCGATTTATTATTTGGTGACTGCAAATAATGTGACCAATCAAATTCGAGATTGTCGGTTGACTGAGTCAGAAACCATGTGCAACATTTTTGCCAAACACTTTATCTCGAAAACCAATTACTAGTCAAACATGGCAACGGGGGAGTGACCAATCGACCCAGTGACTTTGGTATATTCTGATTTCTGAGAATACGAAACTCATTGAGCACAACACTACGCCAAGTCCCAAACCAATAATGGAGGAAGAAAAGATGAACGCTATGGAGAAGCAGCACCATTTTCTCGTCACTTCTCTTCCAGCCCAAGGCCATCTTAATCCTACTTTTCAGCTAGCAAAGCGCCTTGCCCGCACTGGTGCACAAGTCACTTTTGCCACTACTGTTCATGGTTTCACCCGCATGAAAAATCCACCGGTCTTGGATGGTCTCTCCTTCGCAACCTTCTCGGATGGATACGATGATGATGAAGCCAGAAAAAAGCTCAATTCTGACAGATTCTTTTCCGATTTAACTGAAATTGGATATCGAAATTTCACAGAATTGGTCAAGAATTTGTCCCGTGAGGGTCGTCCTGTTACTTTCTTGATCTACACTATTTTGATGCCATGGGTAGCAGAGGTGGGCCGTGAAATGCAAATCCCGTCAGCGTTTTTGTCAATTCAGTGTGCCACTGCATTTGCTATTTATCATAAATACTTCAACAGCCGTGATGGTATTTGTGATGGTGTTGGCGAGATTGGCACTTCAATTTCTATAAAATTGCCTGATCTTCCCCTGTTTTCAAACGGAGATTTGCCTTCTGTGCTTATTCCTGGTAATCCCTTCTTTGCTTCCATGGTTCCAATACTACTCGAACACATAAGGACACTAGAGAAAGATTCTAAACCTTGTGTGCTGGTGAACAGCTTTTGGGAATTAGAAGAATCATCAGTGAAAGCTGTTGAGAATATGAATGTGATCCCAATTGGCCCTTTGGTTCCTTCTGCTTTTAGCGATTGTAGTGATCAAACTGAAAAAAATTTCGGGCTTGATTTATTTGAAAGCCCGGAAAAGGATCATTACCTTCAGTGGTTGGACACGAAGGCAGAGGGGTCAGTAGTTTATGTGTCATTTGGAAGCTTGGTGAAGTTAAAGAAAGAAGAAAAGATTGAGATTTTCCATGGCCTAAAGGCGACTGGCAGGGCGTATTTGCTGGTGATTCGAAAATCCGATGATGAAGAGGAAGATGTTGAGGCATTGTTCAGAGATGGGTGGAATGGAGAGGGAATGATAGTGCCATGGTGTTCACAAATGGAGGTCCTTTGTCACAAGTCAATAGGTGTTTCATCACGCATTGTGGATGGAACTCAACAATAGAAAGTATTGTTGCTGGTGTGCCAATTGTGGATGTCCGCACTTTTCTGATCAGATGACCAATGCAAAACTAATTGAGGATGTTTGGGGTAATGGGGTGAGAGCAAGAGCTAATGAAGAAGGGGTTGTGGAGAGGAAAGAGATCGAGAGGTGTGTGGATGTTGTGTTGGGAAATGGAGAAACTGGGGAAGCAATTGGAAGGAATGCTGCTAAGTGGAGAGACTTGGCAATGGAGGCCGTGGAGGAGAATGGATCTTCACAACGCAGTTTGAAATTATTTTTGGAGAAATTGGGAAGTTATTTCTAAATAAGGAAAGTCTTAGTTAAATAATGTACGTGGTATTGGAGTGAGGATAGTACCAGACATTTGTGAACTTCGTGTTATGTGAACTCCTTGTGACATTAATGAATTCTTGCACCATACATTTTTAAGGGGAAAAAAGCGCAAAACAGGTGCATGAGGTTAACGTAGTTCTTTAATATTTCCACTCAAGTTCGTTTTCATGAATTTGGAACAATTTTGTGAACATAAATATTTTAGTTGAGTCAAACTTGAACACTATTATGACAACTTGTTGTTGAGATAATTATACTTTTATTAATAATGATAATATAAAATTAAAATTATTTTTTTTTGGAAATATAGAAAATATTATATTTCGACTCAGGCTTAAGTTATAGGACCACTTGAATATGATTGGCGTAGACTACAATCTTACTAAAGTGCATTCCTATATTAGGGGCAATTATGGCCAATGAAAAATAATGGGGGTGTTTTAATCGGTAAAAAAAAAAATTCATTTATAAACATGGCGCCAATTTGCAGTATAATTTTATTTGGTCGGTGGGACCAAGATGAAATGAGTATTTTCATTTTTGTTCGCTGAAAAAAATTGAAATAAACATTTTTAGGCGAAATGTGGTTATGGGATCTTTTAATTTTGTTAAAGCTAGCACAATTTTATAGAATATTTTTATTCTGTAAAATGAGTATTTTCATTTTTGTTCGCTAAAAACAATTGAAATAAAATGACCAAAATGAAATGAGTATTTTCACTTTGTTCGCTAAAAACAATTGAAATAAACATTTTTAGGTGAGGTGTGGTTATTTGATCTTTTAATTTTGTTAAAGCTAGCACAATTTTAATCGCCTGACTTATTTCCCAAGTGATTGACGTCAATCCCTGCGCACAGTACAAGCTTCCCCACGGCGGCAAAAATCAATATACTATTCCAAATTTACAAGGTTTTGGTAATAGGATTATGATTTTTGTTTTTTTAATATCGTAAAGCCAATTGAGTTTAGAATTATAAGTTTATATTTATTATCAACGTAAAATATCACATAGACTAAAATTTACTTTTTGGGTTAAAATGATTTTTTGAAGTGATAAATTTTCCTTTTAACAAGAATTCTAGTATGGCATGAACTCATGTTCGGAAAGGCTTATAAGTTGGTTAATTATAAAATAGTCACACTACTAAGTCCTGCAAATATTTGGCAGATGTTGTATAACTCAATCTAGTAAAAGGTTTGTCTTTTTTCTAATTTTTTGATTTTATACAATTACGGTTTTCATGAACTCTAATGTTGAGTTTTTCAATACACATAGAATTAGCGTCTTCAAAAGGATTTAGCACATTGGCTTGTTGTTGATTAATCCTGTGAAAAAGTCTTGAGAATCATTCTTTTGCGACGGGCTCAATCAAGAAAGTGTCAGCAAGGAGATTTGTTATGCGCCACCCGCCACACCAACTGGGCTACTGGGGAGTAATTGAGAAACATTCTTGTTGATACTTTTAGAGGTTGAAGCGCTTTTGGCTCATGATTAATATGGTCTTTTTTAATAGAAATTTTAATTACACCATCACAGAGTTATGATTAATAGTAAAACGATTTTCTGGTTACTATACTCGCTTTAGTCACCACATTTTTTTCCTAAAAAAATTCGTCATACTATTTAAGTGTCTAAAAGAGGTCATTTAATCTCTACACGATTTGATCACTATATATTTTTTTCCTAAAAAATAATCACCATACTTTTTAAAGTGTCTAAAAGAAGTCATTTCGACCAACAGCTTCGTTAAATCTGATGAAAACTGTTACGCATGGCTCACACACTAATATTTAATGAACAAATTGCCAATTCACTATCCATTTTTTTTTATCTCAATTTCTTGTTTCCTTTTTCTTTTTCGTCTCTCTTTTATTTCCTTCTTATCTCTCTTTTCATTCATTACCTAATTTTGTGATGTGAACTTGGCCCAAGTTTCAAGTCCAATTCAATGGAATGTTGGTCCAATTACAAAAGCACAGGCTAAATTATTTAAGGAGGCCATTTTTGGACTTATTCAAGAATGTTTTACTCAAACCACATTAGGCCAAAGTGATGGTCTAAGTTCAAGTGTGCATTTGGTGCAAATTGAACCTTAATTCCAGTCCTAGAGTTGGTTCAAATTTCAACCATCAATTGTTTAAGTTTCGGTCCAAATTCAAGTCTTCTTTTTTTTTCCCCAAAATGATAGTCATTTCAATTAATGAATAATTACTGTACAAGGGTTAGCCAGAAAGGCTAAATGCTCTCCTTGGATTTACATAATAGCCCAGGAGGAAAATGCGATAACATCGAAACCGCTATCTCATTTGATGTGAAAACTAGCTAGAACAAAAACTAAAAACCCTTTCAACCTGACTATACAAAGAAAGGATCTACGAAAAGCAAAAAGATTGCGCCAAAAGTTTTGATGTTGGATATAATTCAAAAGCCAACTTTTATGAATTGACTAGGCTTTCATGCTATATCCTGAACCTCAATACCAATCTAGACTAATTTCGAATATAAAATTACAAACTAATAGTATATCAAAAGTACCAATAACAGCTTACATATCAAAAATAAATAATGCATCATCCATCGATCCAAATTCTAAATCTTCCCTCAAACTTGCTTTGCCAACATGAACACAACACTTATCCTTTGGGAGCAAATAGGTATCTCTATCAGAAGATAAAGAATCCAATATATGAAATAAAATAACTAGGAGTTAGGTGAATACAACCTTTGAAGAAAATTAAAACCAGTTTTGATATAAATAAAAATCCCTTCAATATCCTTTCGACGAAAGCTTATATTTTGTTTTTTCCTTCTTTTTTCATTTTTTCCTTGTCTCTATTTTCTACAAAAATCTTGAGGCAAAATTTTTCCTGCTTACAAATGCATATAAAACAATGAAGAGATTCCTCTAACACTATATCTCTACGACTTACATAGAGAGGATGACAACCAACTTCCATCTACAACTTAGACAATTTCCATCATCTTTAAAGACAACAACAAGAATCTATAGACAATTTCCAAATTCAAGTCTTCAAATGTCAAATAGTCAAGTGTTGAAGACTTCAAATTCAAGGTTCAATAATCCATTTTGAGGCTTAGGGGTGCGAAAATTCAAGGCTAGAAATTCAATCAAAAAAGCATTTAATGAAGTCTTGGAAGCTAACTCAAGGTGAATGCATTCAACTAGTTGAATTCAAACTTCCAACTCTTGGTCAAAGCACCATTCCAATCTATAATTTTTTTTAGCCAATATATCATCTAGAATGGTGTAATTGATGGATTAAAATACAAATTTTCTTATCTTTTATTAGTCTTGTCAAAGTCTAGTCTAGTAGTTAGGGAGTCAAAGTTAATATTTATTTATTTTTAGTTTCAAGACAAGGTTATTTAGGACTTTTGACTTTTTGTTGCCTATAAATAGGCCCTTTTTGTATTGCTTTCACAAGCCTTTGAACAATTAAAAAAAATGCGAGTTTTAACTTATCTTTGGATTCTTTGAGAACTTTAGAACTTATCAAGTTTTCTTCTAAACTTGTGGCTTTCAAACTAAATTTGTCAACCAATTTTGGTGTAGTTGATTGTATGCTTCATAACTAGGTTCCTATCTCTTTACAGATAGTGGGTCAAGGTTTACACCAATCCAAACTAGCATTCACTTAGACATATTTTGGGCAAATTTTCTAAGAGTTTCTAATCATTTGAATTGGATCACATCATTTGCATCGTAACCATTTCTAAGGGTTGCATATCCTTTTGTTTTCCTCTTTTAATTTTATCCTTTCTTATTCTTGACTTTCTTGAAATTCAAGATTCATATTTTTGTTAGTGGATTTTGTCACAGGTTGGTAAGGTTAATAGCAGTGGGTTTGGAATTTAAGGAGTCACCTTCTCATCTCTATTTTTTTTTACTTTATTCATTTAAAAAAAAAGAGAAGAAAAGAGGCTGAAAAAAAAAAAAGCGGTGGCCGAATATAATATTCTTTTCTCTTGTGATCCAATTTGCCAAAAGATTCATCAACAAAGTTCTTCTCAATCAACCTTGGATAAAATTCCATTGTTCTTCTAGTTCATTGTTCTTTTTATCTTTGTCTATATTTCAAGTTGTTATCTTCTCTTATTCCTTGGTGTATTCAATTTACAACTTAAAAGAACACAAAAAATTGTTTGATGAGTTTTAGTTGTGAAAGTCACACTCTCACTTGATAATTGTTTAAGTAAGTTCAATAAGAACCTTACGAGGGATAATGAGTATAAATTTTGTTTGTGAGAAAATTTGAGAGTGAGTGACCACAAAAAAAAAAGAAAAAATCTTGAGAGTGAAAACACATAAGGGAGTGATTACTATTTGTGAGGATTTTTTTGAACTATTTGATTGCAGGATTTCCAAAATGTATCACAATTCCAATGAGGTGGATCATCAACAAAACTTACTTAACCTTCAAATCTAAGCCTTGATGAGAGAAATGAGAAGATAGCTACAACAAGAGATTGACCATTGCACGAAAGAATTGATTAATTGGAGGTGGAATCTCAAATGGCTCATTGGCACAACACCCAAAGAAGGAGTAGAACGCCAAGGGTGGAAGATGAAGAGCTTGATGAAGTTGATGATGAGTTTGATAGGGAATCTTTTGGGCACAATAAAATACCAACTTGGAAGAGAAAAAATGAAGACAACAACCTTAGCGCCATCAAGATGAAAATCCCTCATTTTCAAGGAAGATCTGATCCAGAAGCCTATATTGAATAGGAGAAAAAGATGGAATTTGTGTTTGATTGCAAGTTGCAACCACTACTCCGATCTCAAAAAGGTAAAACTTGTCGTCACTAAGTTTTCCGATTAGTATTAACATGGTGGGATCAACTTATGATAAGTAGGAGAAGAAATGGTGAAAGACCAGTGGAGACTTGGAAAGAAATGAAAGCAATCATGAGAAAGAGATTTGTGCCTAACCATTATTATCGAGATCTCTTCAACAAGCTTCAAGGGCTTAGGCAAGAAAGCAAAAGTGTGGAAAATTATTTCAAGGAAATAGAGGTTGCTATGATAAGAGCTAATGTGGAGGATGATCGAGAAACAACCATGGCTAGATTTTTGAATGGTTTGAACCGTGACATCCAAGATCGAGTTGAAATTTACCATCATGTGAAGACGAAAAATATGGTACACATGGCTGTCAAAGTGGAGCAACAACTCAAGAGGGGGAGGGAGGGGGGGAGGAGGTAGAACACGTCAAAGTACTTGGAAGACAAGTACTTCAAAGAAAGAGGATAAGCCTACAACTTCCTCAAAACCATCCAAAACAACCCCAAAAGAAGGGATATTGAAAGGTAACAATGAATCCTCTACCTCTCGAACTCGTGATATTAAATGTTTTAAGTGTCAAGGCAGGGTCATTCGCAAGTCAATGTCCAAATAAACTTGCAATTGTGATATCGGATGATGAAGAATATGAGACAGAGGACGAGCAAGAATCGGATTGCCATCTCTTGTAGAATCAGATGAAGAGCAGCTACCAGTCCATGGTGAATTGTTAGTCACTAGGCGAATCCTTAATATGCAAGTCAAGGAGGACGACGACGGGGCACAAAGAGAGAACATTTTCCACACAAGATGTTACTTTAATGAGAGGGTATGTAGCGTTATAATTGATGGTGGAAGTTGTACTAAAGTGGCTACTGTCTCTATGGTTGAAAAGTTGGGATTGCCTACAACAAAGTACCCAAAGCCATATAAGCTTCAATGGCTTAGTGATTGCAGAGAAGTTTGTGTTTTCAAGCAAGTAAAGGTACCATTTCGTATTGGGAAATATGAAGATGAGGTGATTTGTGATGTGGTTCCTATGCAAGTAAGCCATTTGTTGTTGGGAAGGCCGTGGCAGTATAATAGACGTGCTAGTCACGATGGTTTTACCCACAAGTACTCTTTTGTTCACTATGACTCCTAGTCAAATTTATGAAGATCAAGTGAGGTTACAAGAAGATGCCAAAAAAAAAAATTTAGCAAAAGAAAGAGGGTGAGAAAAAAAAGAGAATGAAGAGAGTTTGAGTGAAAAGAAAAAGTTGAGTGAAAATGACGTGCTATTTTCCTGCAAGTGCATAGAGTCGTGTCAAGTAGTAAATTAAGATATCATCCACGTAGAATTTTTAAAACTGACTATTGAAATACTCACTATGTTTGTTTATTTAGACACCGAAATTAGGTTTTGAACTAAAATTACTAATCAAAGTAAAAACTGAATTCAATCAAATGTAAAAACTAGGATTCTTATTCTCAATTTTGACCATTTATTAAGATGGATTAACCAATAAGATCTATGTTAACTCTAATCCATCTTGAAGGAATCTTAAGAACCATAGATCTTTCTCTCAGATATTACCTATGATTAATTGATAATTAATTAACACTAAGTTTGACGGCTCTCACCAACCTAAGGTCTTTTAACTCTAATTTGAATGCACAACATTTTAATCAATATTAATCACTTAACTGTCTCTCAACTAATTAAGCTATTAACAGGTTATTGCCTAATCCTCTGTAACCTATCTCTCAATCAAGTTCTATAGTGTTGATTCAATCTTTGGGTGATCAAACCTAAAGTGACATTAAGCACAACAATAACCAATGAATCAGAGCTAACAACCTACATTAATCACGATAAGCACATGGTTAAATTGGAATCAGAACTCTAAAAAGGATTTAGCCAATCATATTAAAAATAAAAGACAAAGATAAAGAAATGAAGAAAACAAATCCAAACATCATAAATAATTAAAAAAAAATTAATCATCAATCATTCCCTTGAATCAGAAAATAGGGTTTAGACATTCATGATAGCACCCATGGCTATTTGAATTTTTCTAAGAGAATTTCTAAAACTAAAGAAAGACAAGAACGTGAGTTTTTTTGTTAAGGAGCGAGAGAGGGCAGCTCCTTTTGTTAGTTTTCTGTATGTTTTTTTCCTTCTAGGGTTTTTTTTTTCCAAACCTAGCTAAAAAGGTCCTCTAAACTCTTTCAAACTCTATTTAGGCTAGAGATAAGAGATAAGCTCCTTCCTATCCAACTTTAGCTCAATCTCTCTCTTGTTGGCTGCTCTATTCTTCTTTGTACCAGTGTGCAAGACAACTGCTCCTCATCTTGAGTCCTAAGCTCATCCAAACTCCAAAGGTTTGTCCTATCATTTTCACATTGCATCCTTCAAAACAAAAACTAATCCAAAATTATCTATTTAACATAAAAAATGATTAATTTAAAATAAAATGACATTATTAACTAAACTAACTAAAAACTAATTACACATGCAACTAACTAATCCTAATATGCGTAAAATAGAGTGTTCAAACTAAGTATTTTTCACACTCATAAGAAAAAAAGAGTGAAAAGAAAAAGAGCAAAAAGGAGAGAAAAAAAACACTTATCTTGAGTAAAAAAGAAGAAAATTTTTGTATATTTGCAAAAAAAAAAAAAAAAAAAAGGTGAGATCAGGAGTTCTCTAAATTCTCAATTACCTTTTGTGCTTCTTTTGTATAAGGAAACTCATTTGACCACTAATGATTTGGCCGGTGAATTACCGAAGAACATTATTTCTATTTTGCAGGAATTTGAAAATGTGTTTCCTAAGAAAGTTCCAAATGGGTTACCACCACTTTGTGGTATTGAGCATCAAATCAACTTTGTACCAGAAGCATCAATTCCGAACAAGCCTGCCTATAGAACAAGTCTTGGAGAACCAAAGAACTTCAAAGGCAATTTGAAGAATTGTAGGACAAGGGATGGGTTCGAGAGAGCATGAGCTCATGTGCTGTGCCAGTTTTGTTAGTGCCAAAGAAAGAGGGATCGTGGAGGATGTGCATAGATTGTCATGCCGTGAATAACATAACGATAAAGTATCACCATGCTATTCTCAATTAGATAATTGCTTTATGAATTATATAGCAATTATCTTTTCCAAAATTGATTGGAAAAGTGGTTACCATCAAATTAGAATGAAAAAAGTTGATGAATGGAAAATCACTTTCAAAACAAAATATGGTTTATATGGATGGTTAGTGATGCCTTTTGGCCTAATTAACGCTCCCAGCATTTTCATTCGCTTAATAAATCATGTTTTATGAATTCATTTGAAATTTTGTGGTTGTCTATTTTGATGATATTTTGGTGTACTCAAGAAGTTTGGATGACCATCTTGAACATCTAACGTGTGTTTTAGGTATGCTCAAGAAGGAGAGACTTTATGCCAATTTGAAGAAGTGTACCTTTTGCACTAATGAGGTTAATTTTCTTGGTTACATTGTAAGTGCCAATGGTATTTCAATTGACATAGAAAAAGTGAAAGCAATTCAAGAATGGCCAACTCTCAAAAAAGTTAGTGAAGTGCAAAGTTTTCATGGTCTTGAAAGCTTTTATAGGAAATTTATTAAGAACTTTAGCATTTTCGCTACATCAGTGACCAAGGTCATCAAGAAGAATGTGGGTTTCAAATAGGGTGAAGAGCAAAAGCAAGCTTTTCAAAATGTTAGATTTCATTTAACTAATGCTTATTTGCTTTCTTTGCCTAATTTTGACAAAACATTTGAAATTGAATGTGATGCCTTGCGATAGGCGCTGTTTTGATGCAAGAAGGAATACCCCAAGGTTGTTAAATAGCGTTTTCACTCGTATGTTTTTATGATTTTACGAGCAAAAATTAAGGGTCTGATTCAACTCGTGTTTAAAATCGAAAAATGGTGAAATCAAGGTAAAATCACGTTTTAACATGTAAAAACGCTAAACTCGTATGTTTTACGCGATTTTACAAAAAGGAAAAAATAAGCTATGTTTTGGTTTAAAAAAGCCAATTTCATCCTTTCTTTTCATTCCCGTCATTTCATTCCCTTTTCCTCCTATTTCCTCTGCGTTTTGTCACACGCCAGACCTCCAACCTCCAGGGTCTATTGCTG
Source organism: Gynochthodes officinalis (assembly GCA_020080225.1). Lineage (NCBI taxonomy): Eukaryota > Viridiplantae > Streptophyta > Magnoliopsida > Gentianales > Rubiaceae > Gynochthodes > Gynochthodes officinalis. The sequence goes on from CM034619.1 coordinate 16,474,808, forward strand.
GCATGCCACAAATCAAGCTCCACCTCCGCCGAACTGGAGAAGTCACACACCGAAACCTCCAACGCAGCCGAAGTCACAACTCACAAGCTGAAACTCCGTCTCCGACACCGTACTCACAAGGTGTGTGTGGCTTTTATAGCTTTTGTTGTGGAGAACCCTCTCTAAGAGGGTATTTCCCACTTTTCTACCATTTTAACATTTCCCATTGTTGCATTTGTTGTTTCTATCAGGCGGTATCTTTGGGTTGCTAAGAAAGGAGAAAAGATTGGGTTTTTAACTGTTTTTGTGAGTACTTTTTTTGGCTCCCCCAAAGGTGGTTGTTTTGTTTATTTGATTTTTTTCCCTCCAATTAGACAAGACTTTCAATTCAATTTTGCAACTTTTTGATGAATTTAAGGAATTGGATGTCATTTACTCTTTTACTTCAGTGATGGAGTGGGAGAAGTAGGAGTGTCATTGGCAAGCTTTAGACAAGATTAGCTTCTTTTTTTAAAATTTTTTTTGGTGAGTGTCATTTGTATTTTGTTCATAAATTTTGTGATTCTGGGATAGAATTGCAATTACAGCTGAAATCAATTTTTTTTTGTTGAGAAATATTTTGCGAAGAGTGCCATTTTTCTTCTTTAATTTATGTTTTAATGAACTTTTTGTTGGTTCAATCTGGTGCCTACTTCTGTAGCTCGTCTATTACTATTCAGTAGGAATATTTTTTCCCTTTTTTAAAAATATAAAGTAGAAAAAGTAAATAGAATTACTTATTGAAGCAGAGAATTTTTGTGACTCTGGGTTGTCATGTTTTTTTTTTTCATATTTGATGAGAATTGAGTTTCTTACTTTGTGCTGTTAGAAAAGGTACAGTATTCTAATGCTTTGTTCTATGAACCCTAATGGCTAATGGATTTTTTATAATAGTTTGGCTTCTTCTTTTTGCAAGATAGCTTATTGTTTAGCTTCATGATACTCTGTTATGAAGGCTATAACTTCAACTGCTTCAATTACCCTCCTTTGAAAACTAGCCAACTATGTGAGGCCTCTATGCAGTAAAGTTTACTCTTTTCTGATAGTCTCGAGGTACTGTCTAGTCCCCTGATTGGATTTGGCTCTACACTGGAGTTCTTTGAGAAATAGAGGATCTCATTTTTTGTGTGTATTGGATATATCAAATTAATCACACACTAGAATTTTAGCAAAAAGGTCTCTGCTAAAAATCCCAAGCAGCCAAAATCGAGAAAACGAATTAGGGGTTCTAACTATAGTTTACTGGGCTCAGAAGATTGCCAGTGGCATATTCCACACCACTATAGTTATCTCTTGTGATAGATAGGTGTCTCTTTCTTGCAATACAAAGCCTTATCTGTCTCTGCTTTTGTGTTGAAAAATCTGAGCATTTCCTTCCCTCCATAAAGCATTTGGTTATTGAGAAAGCACATTTCTTAATTATCATTAGGCTGTTGATGAACATTATTGATTATTGTAGTATTGCACTTGGAATATTGATGTTTTAATTTTTGTAAGTTGTAACTTTTATAATGCATGGTTGTTAAATGAATTATGATTATTATTAATTTTTAGGTGTGATTGATAATATTCTTTTTGAAAATTGTATATTTTTTATATGTTTGAACAGGTTTATAATTTATAAATTTAATATATATTATATTTATTATATTATTTTTCATAATTTGTAAACTCTTACGATTTTATGATTCAATTTTCTGACTTCCATCTATTTTATATAAAAACTTGAGTTTAACAAACTTGGAAGGCCCATGACATACTTTAGTGAAAAGCTAAGTGGGCCAACTCTAAACTACCTTACCTATGACAAAGAGTCGTTAGCCTTGGTCCAAGCTTTGAAGACATGGCAAGACTACTTATGGGCTAAGGAGTCCATGACCCACACTGATCATGAATCATTGAAATTTTTGGAAGGCCAACATAAGCTCAACAAAAGGCATGCAAGATGTATGGAGTTCATTGAGACCTTTCCATATGTCATTCAATATAAGAAAGGTAAAGAAAATATTGTAGCCGGTGCATTTTCTAGAGGTATGCTTTGCTTTCTTCTCTTGAATCTAAGATACCTGGCTTTGAACAAATTAAAGAGTTGCATCATGATCATTTTGCTTTTGGTCAAGTGTTTCAACCTTGTGAAAAGGGTTATTTTAAGAAGGTTTTTTTAAGCATGATAGGTTTTTGTTTAAAGAATCCAAACTTTGCATTCCTAACTTTTCTTTGCGTGAATTATTAGTTAGGGAAGCGCACGGTGGAGGCCTTATGGAACACTTTGGTATAGCCAAGACTTTAGTAATTTTGCAAGAGCATTTCTTTAGGCCAAAAATGAAAAGTAATGTTGTGAAAATTTGTGAAAATTGCATCGTTTGCAAAAAGGCCAAATCGAAAGTCCAACCTCATGGGTTATACACACCTTTGCCAATTCCAAAAGAGCCATGGGTTGATCTTTCAATGGATTTTGTTTTTAGGTTTGTCAAGACCTAAACAGGAAAAGATTCAATTTTTGTGGTTGTTGACAAGTTTTAAAAAATGGCTCATTTCATTGCATGCAACAAAACGAACGATGCATCACACATTGCAGATTTATTTTTTAAAGAAATTGATCGTTTGCATGGCATACCAAGAACCATTATGTCCAATCAAGACATCAAATTTTTTAGTTATTTTTGGAAAACTTTGTGGGGAAAATTGGGCACAAAACTCTTGTTTTCTACTACTTGGCATCCCCAGACTAATGACCAAACTGAAGTTGTTAATCGCACTTTATCTACTTTGTTAAAGTCGGTCATTGGTAAGAACATTAAGACTTGGGAAGATTGTTTACCTCATGTTGAATTTGCATACAATAGGAATGTGTATTCTACCGCTAAATTTTCTCCTTTTGAGATTGTTTATGGTTTTATTCCAATATCTCCAATGGATCTAACACCTTTGCCTGTGAGTGAGAAATCGAATTTAAATGGCACAAAAGAAGGCTGAAATTGTGAAGCAAATCCATGAGAAGGCAATACTTAACATTGAGGAGAAGATGAGAAAATATGAACAACAAGCCAACAAGGGGCATCATAAGCTCATTTTAACTTGAGATTAGGTTTGGTTGCATTTGAGGAAAGAAAGGTTTCAGACAAAGAAAATCTAAGTTGCAACCAAGAGGAGATGGACCATTTCAAGTTTTGGAGCACATCCATGACAATGCCAACAAGCTTGATTTGTTGACTGAGTACAATGTTCATGATGTCTTCAATATTGTTGATTTAAGTCCTTATCATGCAAGTGCTAAAGATTTGAGGACAAATACTTCTCAAGAGGAAGGGAATGATGTAAACTCGGCCCAAGTTTCAAGTCCAATTCAATTGAGTAATGGTCCAATTACAAGAGAACGAGTTAAATTATTTAAGGAGACCATTTTTGGACTTATTCAAGAATGTTTTACTCAATCCACATTAGGCCAAAGTGATGGTCCAAGTTCAAGTATGTATTTAGTCCAAGTGGAACCTCAATTCTAGTCCTAAAGTTGGTCCAAATTTTAGCCCATCAATTGTTCAAGTTTTGGTCCAAATTCAAGTCTTCAAATGTCAAATAGTCAAGTGTTGAAGACTTCAAATTCAAGGTTCAATCATCCATTTTGAGGCTTAGGGGGACGAAAATTCAAGGCTAGAAATTCAATCAAAGAAGGATTTAATGAAGTCTTGAAAGCTAGTTAAAGGTACATGCATTCTGATAGGGCTTAAAAGTTCCTTTTTCTTGTTAATATTTCCTTAATATTAATTTGAATTTTAAGAGGAATTATTTGGTTTTAATATACTTTTGTTTTAAGTATAAAAATAATGAATTGGAGAAAAAGAAGAGAAAAAGGAAGAAATTGCAAAAAATTCAGCGAGCTTTTGGCCGTTGGACTTGGGCAAATTTATATCAAAGAATAGGAAGTTCATTCGCAATAGAGGAAATAAGGAAAAGGCAGCCGACAAGACTACAAGAAATAAAACAGCAATAGAAAATAAACAACAGGAAAAGAAAAGATTCTGCAAGTCAAAAGCTGCAAAGAAAAACTAAGCAATTGCACAAGTCGTAAGACTTCATTCAGCAATAGACAACAAAACAAAGAAGAAAGTCAGCTGCACAACCAAACACAAAAAAGACTCCTTCAGCCACAAGCAAGAAAAGAAGAGCCGTGGCCGCACAACAAGAAAAGTCAGAAAGAAAAAACAAGCTACAAGAAGAATACAACCACAACTTGAGACAAAAGGACTCACAACAAGGGTGACAAAAGAAAAGAAGAATTCTAGGAGACACAAAATCCAAACAAAAAGGAAACAAAAGTCGAGTACAATTGGAAAAAACAAAAGTCGGTCTGAACACTGATACTAAAAGAAAGCCGTGGAGGGATTTGGAAATAAAAGAAACTTCAATCATGAGAATACTACAAGCTGGGTAACAGCAAGGAAATAGAGACCGACTACAATTTGGAAGCAAAAGAAAAAGGTTCAGGAAAGAAAAAAAGAAGGAACCGAGACGAAACAAGGAAGTAGAAGTTGACTGAAATTGAAGGATTCTAACAGCTGAAATTTAGAAAAGAAATTCATCCGGAAAAGGAAACAAAGAAGACAAAGGAAAGAAGCCACACAAGTCAAAGTCCAATTGGAAAAAAGGAAATAGCCGAGAATTCAGCATTCGGGAAGAGGAATTTGGAAGCAACCATACTTGGAAGTCAATTGAAGAAAAAAGACAAATTGATTTCAACAAAAGGAAGGAAAAGAAGTCAAACTAAAGAAGTATTATGACAGCCGAATTCTTTAAGAAAACAAACGTGAGTTTACAAACAAGAAAATGACAAAAGGGAGTTTATAAAAGCAGCAGCCATCTCCGTCCTTCACGTGCATCTTATTCTTGTTTTCTTCCTTTGGTTTAGCCTAGACGTTTGTTTTTTTTTTTCCTTGTCATTCGTCCATTCTTTTCTTTAGCTTAGTTTTTCTTTCTTTAGTTTTTAGTTTTTAGTTTAGTAATTCTCTTAGAAAAATTCCAGCAGCCATGTATGCCAATATGAGTGGCTAAATTATTTTTTCTTATTCAAGGGAATGATTGATTTCAATTGCAATCACTGTGAGGTTTTGTTCTTAATTTTATTTTCTTTCTTTTAATTCAAGTATTTGTTAATTCTTGATTTAATTCTTATGAATAATTGATGATTAATTAATCTGAAAAATTAATTATTAATTATTTATTCTATTGCTATCCATGAGTTCAGTGATTCGTAATTATCATGAATAAATGGACCAAGTAGCAATTAGGTTAAATATGTTTATGCCTTGAAATTGCATGCTTAGCCTAGAGGAATTAATGAGACAAGATTAATTTACTGCAGCTATCTCGGTGTTTTAATTTTGGTTTAACTGTTTTCATAGATCTTAGGTGCCGCTTGGTATAAATGGTGGGTTTAGGAATAGAATGGATTTGTGGAATGGAAAGGTTTGGAATAGAATGGAATGATAATAATTATGTTGTTTGGTATTATTTTGTAATGGAATGAAATAGATTTTATATTAAAATTAAAATTTAATATTAATAATAATAAATTTATAAATAAAATTTATATTAAAATTATAACAAAAATATTAGTATTTTATATTATATGATATTTAATAAATTATATCTTATTCAAAAAATAGTCAAAGTGCATGTCATTTTGTAGAGAAAAATATTTTCTATAATTTAGTGAAATTTTTTTTAAAAATAAAAAAAATATAAGCAAAATAAAGGTTGCAAACTATAGGGGGTTTGCAACCCCTTGTCATGTGGCGCGCACCCATTGGGCGGCCACATCATACGATTCTTTTTTCTTTTTTGATTTGGAGAAAGTCCTTCTTACGAAGGCGAAACTCCCCCACCTGTACCAGAGTCCCCTTAGCCAGGCGGGTTGTAGATCGAGGGATGAGCATGAATTGGCATAGGCCTGAGGGAGAGAGCCAATGACTAAACCCCGTGATGCACTCCCACACTATTTCAACTAAAAATCGCCTCACGTGAGGTTTGAACTCATGCTTCAATGATTTCTTCCCCTTAAACTACGTAGTTTTGAGCCAAAAATGCTCAAAACTACGTCGTTTTTATCTCTTCAAAAACCCATTTGGATGGGTTTACACAAAAGGAGGGGGGAGGGGTGGATTTCATGTAAACCCACCCCCAAGGGGTTACAAAAACTAGGATTAGTGACTTAATAAGTTTCAAGTTAAATATTTGAATTCGCAAGATTATTTTTTTGTGACCTATGATTAGTGATGCAATTGAATGATATCGACCATTGGATTGGAAACTCGACTAATTTGGTAACTTTCATTATTTTCCTATATTTTTTTTTCTGTTTTAATATTTATTTTTATTAGTTTTTAGAATTTTAGTAATTTAATTATTATTCAAAAATCCCCCTTGTTCTATTTGTTTTTATCTTATTGTTCAAAACTTGGAATTATACTTCAGTTCCCTTGGGACTCGACCTGGTCTACTACTATTGCAAATTTAATTTGTAATCACTTAAAGACCCGTAATTAATTTTTCAGGCTTTGACAAACCTACCAATTCAACTAGCTGAATTCAAACGTCCAACTCTTGTTCAATGCACCATTCCAATCTGCAAATTGTTTAGCCCATATATCATCTAGAATGGCAAGTAATTGATGGATTAAAATACATATTTTCTTATTTTTTTTATTAGTCTTGTGAAAGTCTAGTTTAGGAGTTAGTGAATCAAAGTTAATCTTTATTTTTCTAGTTTCAAGAGAAGGTTACTTAGGACTTTTCAAGACATTTTGTAGCCTATAAATAGGTCTTTTCTATATTGCTTTCACAAACCTTTGAACAATTAAAAATTTGTGAGTTTTATCTCATCTTTGAATTTTTGAGAACTTTAGAACTTATCAAGTTTTCTTCTAAACTTATGGCTGCTCAAACTAAACTTATCAACCAATTTTAGTGTAGTTGATTGTGGTGTTTCATACCAAGGTTGCTATCTGCTTATAGATAGTGGATCAAGGTTGACACTAATCCAAACTAGCATTCCCTTAGACATATCTTGGGTAAATTTTCTAACTGCTCCTAACATTTGGATTGGATCACATCATTTTGCCTATTTTTTTATCTCTTTTGTTTTCATATTTCTCTTTTCATTTATTGCCTCTCTTTTTGCTTCTCTCTTCTTCTTTTCTTCCTTTTTCTTTCTCTTTCATACATTACCTAATTTTCTCTCCTTTTTCTCTCTCTTTTCACTTTCCTATTTCGATTTTCGCTCATTACCTAAATTTCTCTCACTTGCTTCTTTCTTTTCTCTTTTTCCTTTCCTATTTTTCTTTTCGTTTGTTACCTTATTTTCTTAAAAAAATAAAATTCAACTCCAGGAAATTTTCTTGTTTATCCTTGTCATCGAAGGAAGAAAGACTAGTAGTAGTAGAAAAAATCCTTGAGATCTCTATATTATTGTTGATAACTTTAGACGACAAAAGCTTCTCAGTTTTGAAAAGGAAAAATCTTTTATATCCATGGAAGCTTCTCAATTGTGCTTAATGATTTCAAAAGGAGGATGAGCCTTATATTTTTGAGGTGTTCAATTTTTTTTGAGCTTTTGGTTTTGTTCTCCTTGGTTTTTTTTTTTTTTGATTTTTTATTGTCTTAGCCTTCACTTGAGGTGGCTTCATTGATTTGGGAAAAGAAGTCCGGTTTAGAAGTTGTGTTAAATTTAAAATCATTCAATAGTATGTTTCTATATTATGCTTTAATTTATTTTGAATATAAGGCCATTTGAACACTTTCAATGAAGAATTTATACTAGCTGTTGAATCCAAGTAGGGGTGTTTAAAATCAATAATTCAATCTAAACTCGATCCGATATACTATCATCAGCATTTGAGTGAATCATGATCCGAGTCGATTCGAAATGTTCGAATAAGATCGTATCAAATTCTGATTTGATCGGTTTTGATCCGATTTGATACGTTTCTTTTTTTTTCCTTTTTTTTTTTACTCTTGTTTTCCTTTTTATATATAATGTTAGGTAACATAACTGAGGTTTGAAATTAATAGTTTTATATTAAAAATTTATCTATTTTTTATGTAAAGATAATAAATTAATTTTATGTAAATATTTTAATTTGTGTATTTTTCAAATAAATTAATTTGTGTATTTTCATGTAAATATTTTAATTTATATTGTCACAACTTGACTAATTTTAATTAAAGAATTATTTGAATTATCTAAAACAATACTAATTTATATTTCATAACTAATGTTAACTATTTTTGGAGGAAAAAAGTTATAATTTTTTTTCATTTGGATCAAAATAGATCGGATCAATCTGCCAATGTGATCCAATCCGAAAAATAAATTGATTCAATCCGATTTGAAATTTCGAATTGGATCAGTAGATCGATTCGATTTGTGGATCAAATAAACTCCCCTAAATGCAAGACCTCAACCATGCTTTCTGGATGAAGTTTATTTTTCAAAAGTGGAATAACTCAAATTTAGAAGAATTTATTGGCTTCTAATTAGTTTTTGGGTGTATATTAACTGTATGTGTACATGAATTGAAAGAGATGTATTTAAATTGACCTTTTGGGAATTTAAAAGTACATCTCGTGAAATTTAAAAATTATAAAGAAAGTATAATTTCGAAAAAGTACATCTCTTGAAATTTAAAAATTATAAAGAAAGTATAATTTAGAAAATTCCCTAAAGGTCAATTTAAATACATCTCTTTTTCAATTTGACAAAAATTATGGCTAAAAAAGAATGTAATTTTCAAAATTTGTAAATTAAAAAATTTTGATAGCAAATTTTGTAACAAATTTTGTCATTTCCTACTTTAATAGCCATCAATTGTACCAAATTCATCAAAATATGAAAGTTTGAGGACTAAATGTGTCAAATTTAAAACATTGGAGACTAAAAGTGTGATTCTCCCTAATTTTTTATTAGAAATTCATAATTCTCCATTCTCAAGTTAAAACCTTGAAAGGCATTAATCAAAAGTAAAAACTGTTGACTCACATTGCAGAATATAGCCAAAAAATTCAAATTCCGAAACCATGCTATGGTGTGACTAATCCAAAACTTTTACAAATGCTCACACTACAACGTCAATATTTTCTTGTAGTGAATTGACATCAAGTGGCGCTGGATGGTGACTATATATTACGTTGTAACATGGCTCTTTTTATTTTCATGTATTGAAATTTTCCAACATATTGATAACGTTACCAAAGGCTAAAAAGCGAAAAGTTCAAAATAACAAGGTAATTTTGAACAAAATTTCTAGAACAGTTTCTTATTAATAAGGAAAATCCACATGTACCAATAGAAAAAAGAGTGTCAAAGCACCAAAGTGTGGTGAATATCACAAAGGATTCCCAGAGATAATTACAAAGATAAATCAGTTAAATTAAAAATTCCTCAAACGTTCTTCATCTTTATCTTTTTCAATTCTTCTAAAACTAGACGGAACATTCAATATGTAATTTAGAAGCATATGCATATGCATGTGTATGAATTATATTTGAAAAAGTGGTTATATATATATATTTTTAAAATAATAATTATAAAATTAAAAATATATATTAAGAATTAAAAAATTGCAAAAGTGCATTTTACTTTGCCGTGATCTTTATATCTGCTGGGCTCACTATTGAGCACCCAACAGGTCCGCGTGCAAATGATACTTACAGAATCTCCTGATTATGTGATTTGCATGGCAGCATGACGACAAATAATTTTTTCAATGATAAACAAGAAAGAAAGAAGAGTAGAACACAACGAAATCCACAAGCAACCATCATTCTTTTGCGAAAGTATCAACCATTGAACAACTAAAAGACTTGGTATAGAGACAACAAACCACAAAAGTGTTTTCTTACGAGTTATGGAGAAAATAATAATTGACCTTCAAAAAAGGACAAGGTATCCAACAAATGAAATAGAAAAATAGGGAACAAAAGTTCATTCTAGTCGATCCATGCAGGTATGCATACATGCATTGATCAGAGAAAACAAGTTCTCGACAATTTCGGTGTGAGCTTTCACAAAGTACAAGAGATTTCAAAGTGATCGCAGGTTATGCATCATTCTCAATTTGAAGACAATACTGAAAACCTAAAATCGACAGGTGAATAGACCGAATGATGCAATTGGTGACGAGATGGTACATGTAAAGCACTTACATATAAGTATACTTCCTTCTTAACAAAAAAAAAAAAAAAAGTTATCCAAATCATCAAATTACATTTATCAGATGGCTAGACTGACTATAGTTCAATTATATGAGTTGCATTAGCTCCAGTTGGCGAGTGTGAACTTTAGGTTTTAATTACTTAACCCATTAGTACTCCTGAGCTTATTTTACTTTGTGCATTATGATAAATGCAATGCTTTTGAATCGAATAAATTATCAAGTCCCGTTAAATTAATCACTAGCATTCTAATGACTATAAATTAATTTTGTAGTAGTAATGAATCAAGCTGAATCCCAAGAGGAGTAATGATTGAATTTCTTAGTTGCAGTAAAAGTAATTAAGGTGGAATTTAGAGATTTAAACTACTATATAAATTAAACAATAATAATAATTAAAATAATAGACTAAACAGTTCAATAGATAGCAAAGAAATGTAGCTAGAATGAAAAACTTATGATCCAAGGGCTTAGATCCTTACAATTGTATCACTGATCATTGGTCAACAATATGTATACCTTACCAATTCAAGTATTTAACTAAAGACTTGTTAGAATATATAGCCATAACAAATTTTCTAATTCCTTTAAATATTTGACCGACCTAACATCTGAAAAACTTATCACTAATTAATTAGACAGGATAGCGTTCCATATCAATTAATGATAGTATTAAACTCTTACAAATAGTTAAACCAAGATTGCATAATTGAAATAGTTGCAATTACACAATCTTATCCCACTGATTCCTCTAAATCAATTATGCACAGTATAATCAATTTAGTTACTACTTGGCCCACTTATCCATGACAATTACAAATCATTTGACTTATGGATAGCAGTAGAATGAAGAGTGTTAAATCAAATTGTCTAATTGACTAACACAAATCATCCATAGAAAGTAAAAGTAAGAATCAACAAGTACTCGAATTGAAAGCAAGGAAGAAGAATAAACTCAAGACCTCACAATGATAGCAATTTGATCAAAACATCCCTTGAATCAGAAAGTCTTTAGCCACTCATTATGGACAACATATTATCAGTACTTTCTACTTTCTACTAGTCTAACTCTATTGTCTCCACTTGTTGTTTGGAAAGACAAATGGAAAAGTTCTTAAGTAGAGGAGGTCCCTAGAGTGATAAAATCTAGATAATAGGATATGATAACAAAATGTTTAACTTCAAATTTCTAACTAAAGTAAGTATAGAGTAATCCATCTAAAACAAATTTATAATTATACTAACAACCTAATCTTCTGATTTTCAGCAAAAGTTGTCTTTATCCTAATAACCAAATCTCAACAACTCCCTTTTTGAAAGTCAAATTCATCTAGCTCCAAATTGATAAAGTATACACACATCTTATACATAAAAAAATCTTCTGAACATGGTTTTGTTTTGGTGAACTTGCCCACACCTTGTAAAAACAAGTCTTCCGCTCCATAATTCAAATTTCCCTATCCAAACCTTTATTCCTTATCATTTTCTTCCAAACTTTCATATTTCATCATTTAAAGTAATATAAACAAATAAATTATATTTAACATAAAAATCAATATATAATGGGGAAAATATGAATAATAAATATAACTCAGAAATTCTATCTCCCAATAAGTTAAAATAATTGATAGATTGAATTGAATTTTTAGTTGAATTTACTTTTACCTAATTTTCAAAGACCAAATGGTCTTATTAGTTGAATAATCAAACAGATGGCACCCAACTAATTGTTGTTTAATGTTTAGTTTATATTTACTTAAATGGCACCCAACTAGGATGTGAGACTTTGTTAATGTCATAGAATGAATTCAAGTGTTTTTTAAATTAACTTGGAGAAGTAATAATCAAGATGAAAATTAGAAATATATATATATTTAATGAACACGACTATAATTATTCACGAGCTTCCATTAAATTTGATTTAAACGAAATCAAACTTCACTAATATTTGATGTGTGAAGAATATTACAAATTGGTGATATTCAGATTTTTAATCATTTTAATTCTATGTTTGTTCTATACTTTGTGTTTTATCGATACTAAATGCAATGCTTCCAGGGGAAACAAAAGGGAAAGGATGGTTAGAAAATGTTTTATTTGGCTACAGTAAGGGAAATGATCCTTCTATAACTTGCATAGCCCACTAAGAATTACAAAGTATCTTAGTCCACGACATCCTTTTTTGCAAAAAAAAAATAAAACTATGCAATTGTACTGGGAAATAATTGAAATTTTATGGTAAATATAATTACTACATAGTAAACCCCAGAAAAATGGGCCAGTTAATAGCAAAACATGCATGAAAACAACTTCTATTTGATTGAAGAGTAATGAATATTTGGTTGTTGATGGAAAATAAAAGAGAATTCAAATTTTGAATATTCAACAGTCAACACAAAATACAGACTAGTGGTTGTTGAGGGTCCTTTTGGACAAGCTCTTTTATTTGCAAATAAGAAAATTATCAAACAAAAATAAACTATCCAACCACATTTTTATTTCAAAATTTAAATTCAAATTTTCCGACTCAAATTCCTCTCACATAATTTTAAAAATTTTCCTCTTATTTTTCCTCCAAAATACTTCTTTTCTATAAAAATACTCACTAAAATTTTACAAATTCCAATACAACTTTTTCCATTTGTAAAAAGAAATGCCTTGTCCAAACAGACCCTAAGTAATTTCCAAAATCCCTTTCATTTTGCAGTCATGTGAGTTTAGTCAAGTCGTCTTCATCTTCACTGCCAAGTTTCCTGCTCGGAGTGTCAAACGGGCTTGCATTTTTTTCTAAGTTCACCCTTTTCCACACAATTTGCATAAGGAAATTCATAAATAATCTGTAGATATATATGTGTGTGTGTGTGTTTGGGTTGTCTGGTTTACAAACATAACATCATTAGTCCTTCAACATATTAATCGATATTGCAAATTGCAATATCCCTTCATCACACCTTTTTCCTCAATATATATGGATCATGAAATATACATATATACACACACACGCACAGAGAGAAATATATTCATCATGAAATATTGCCATTTTATACTTGTGTTGTGGGCTTTAATTAATGTGTCTATTATACAGACTTATTCAAGTTGCCTTCCAGAAGAAATGCGAGCTCTCTTGGATTAATTAAGTATGATGTTAAATTATACTGTTCAGTTAATTCATTATTAATTTATAATATAATAACAAATTTATTTGTTATAAATGAATAATATTAATAAAAATTGAGTTTTCTAAATTCCAAATGTATTACAAATTAATTATGACATCTAATAATAATAATAAGTTAATTATAAATTATTTTATATTAATTATACATTAATTGTAATAATGTATATTAATTAATTAGTTTTATTTTATTATGACGATATTGAATCAGTTAATTATTAATTAAAATCATTATTGATCAAATTAATATTTATTAAATAATTATAAATTAATTAATATTAATTAATTATTTTAATTATTTATTAATTATGATGTTAAATTATAATGTTTAGTTAATTCACTATTAACTTATAATATAATAATTAATTTATTTGTTATAAATGAATAATAATAATTTTGAAATTCTAAATTCTAACTATATGACAAATTAATTATGACATCTAATAATAATAAGTTAATTATAAATTATTTTTGATATATATTACATAAAAAATAAATGGGTAAATGGGGTGGTATGCTTAACTCCTCGGATCAGATTTTTCTCTCCAAAGACATACTATCTCTAGGTGGGAAATAAGGTGCGACTAGCGTGGGTATTGTAGCTTTGCTTGCCGGTGTTACGTTTCCTCTTTTACGTGGAAGGGGTGGGTTCTCTTCTCTGTTTTGGGTTTAGTGGTCTTGATATCGTTGGTCTTTTGGGGATAAGGGAGGGTGATGGCGATGGAAGTGTGATGGTGGGAGGTGGAGGTGGTGGTCTTGTCAGCTTGATTAGCTTCAATCAAGCCTTCTTAGATTGAGTTGGGCATGGATGATTCTGATGGAGTAAGCAAGAGGGTGGTAGTGTTGGTTTTGTACTAAAGCCAAATTAAATCTAAGATTATAATTTGTTATTTATTGCCGTGATTAAGAACCTAAAGGGTCACACACATAAAGAATTTGTTCTTGGATTAAAATGATTAAATAATTATGTGATAATTATGGGGTTAATTTGTAAAATAATTAACCTAAAGATCTCTATAAGATAAGTTGTGATAAGATAAAATTGTTTTATCTTAATAGAATTAAAATTAGTTTTAATTTTATTAAAAGAATTCTATCACGATAGAATCGATCGATCTGTTAGGTCGTCTATGAGATAGATAGAATTTACCTTTTAATAGGAGATGACACTAAGTTCCAAAGAGGCGTACATACAATTTTTGGCGTGCAGAGCGGAAAAAAAAAGTTATTCTTTTGTTTTGTTAGAGTTCTCTTGAACTCTAAAATTTTCTGCGACGCTCATTGAAGGAACTAGCATATTAGCTTGGTGTCGATCAATCCTAGGAGGATCCTAAGAATAAGTTAGTGGATACCTTAGGCGAACGTGCATGCGGTATGGTTGACAAAACTTCCTTCAACGACACAATCTTGATCATCAAAGCGAGTTTTTATTTGTCATTATATTGAAATTGATCCTGGTGAAAATCATGTTTTAATTCCGCTGCCTATAAATTTGTTTATGGCATACATGATTTCCTTACAGTGGTTTCAGAGCATAGGATTTAATTTGCATATAAATATAAATCTATGTGAATATAAATTGTTTATGTTTACATATATGTATGTGTTATGTTGAATAATTGAGAAAAAATTATTTTGTTGAGTGAAAAATTATTTTCACTTATGGAACAAATTGAAAATTTTATTTGAAAATTTTTGATTTATTATAGCTTGTCAAAAGTTGTTTGTCGAATTTTTTGGCCGCTATTCATGCTCAAAAAAAAAAATTATTTTTTTTTATTTTTTTTTTCAAAACAGTAGAAGCAGTAAAGAAAAAAAAAATTTTGAAAAGTGGCGACGGCAAAGTGTGGATGATGACGTCATCGCGGCGTCATCCCTAGAGTGATGTCGGATGGCGTCGTCGGCGAGAGGCAAAGTAGATGTCATGTGTGGCGTCACCGATGGCGTCATCAGACCTCTGGTTTTTAAAAAAATAATTTTTTTTTGGGGCCCATTGGGCTTGGACTGTTTTTAATGAAATGGCTACTTGAGCTCCTTTTAATTTAGTGAATCATTGGGCCATTGGGCCATTGTGGCTGGATAGGTCCATGATTTGGACTTGTTTTTATTTGGACCAATTGATGAATTCTCGTTGAAGCTTCTTTGGTTCCTTGGGCGGATGGTATGGCGAGGCGAGTTGGGAGTTAGGCCAAATGGTTTGTTAAGGCTTAAAGCTTTCGGCATGTGGAAGTGGACTTTTAGTCCATTAATACCATATGGATCAAAAGATTGGACTAATCTTAAATAAATAAATAAAGAAATTTAGGACATTTTAATTATAAAGAGTTTATTTATATTGAGTCCTTTTAATTCTATTATTTATTTATTATGGCCAGATTTGAAAACTTTTATGTTAACCCATAAAACTTCTCAATTAATTCAATAATATTTCTAATATGATTAGAAATGTAATGCATACAAGATTTATAGTAAATTTGTTTATAATTGTTTAATGTGATTATCCAATTGTTATGTTATATGTGATTTAATATTTGATTAAATGATTAGATTATTTAATTGCATATTGTATGTATAAATATTTATTACATATGATATATGTAGATGATGAGACCATAATTTAATCCCTCAATTAAATATTAAATCAATTTAAAAGCCTTCGATTATTATAGTTTAAAACAGTTTTTGTTAGGATAACTTGTTAAGCTAACTCAAGGTTGTCTTACCAAAAATGTGTTTCAAACTATGAGATGAGATCTCTGAATAATGGGTATGATTTAACAAAGATTTTGATTTGTTGAGCTAACTCAAGGTCAAAAGTCTTTGAGGAAAGGGTTAGGAGATATATGTGATATGTGTATCAAAAGTTGATAACCTAACTATCTAGGAGTTGAAAATAAG
Organism: Gynochthodes officinalis; assembly: GCA_020080225.1. Classification (NCBI taxonomy): domain Eukaryota; kingdom Viridiplantae; phylum Streptophyta; class Magnoliopsida; order Gentianales; family Rubiaceae; genus Gynochthodes; species Gynochthodes officinalis. The sequence goes on from CM034619.1 coordinate 16,491,107, forward strand.
TTGCAATTGGTGATTAATACCTACTCATTAAAATTATTTTTGATTTGTTGAGCTAACTCAAGATTAAAAAATAATTGAGATGGGATTCTAGCCTACTAAGAATTTTGAAAATTCTCGAATCAATTTGAGGATATTGATTTAAATAAAATAGTGGGAGCAAAACCAAGATATTATTAAATCCATATATTTGTGTATTTTGGTTTTGTAAATTGCATAAATTTAAATTTTTATTCTATCTTTATTTTCTTGTTATAGAAAATGAATAACAACATGAACTTGTAGCATTTTGTTGAACAATAAACTACCGCCCAAACTATATAGGCGGGTTGAAACCTAAGAATTGTTCTTAGGAATGAGAAGTTGCTTTATGTCATGATGGTATCTTCACGATGGGCTAGCCTTTGATGTTGATCAAGTAGTAAGAAATGCATATCGAAGCATTTAGATGATTACGAAAATGCATGTTGTATCATGCTCGCTTCAATGAGTTAGATGCAAAAGCGGCATGAGGACATGCGCTTTACAATGCTTCAACATTTGAAAGCATTATATGATAAAGGGCTAAGTGGCGATATGATACCACGAATGAACTCTTTCATAGCAAGTTGGCGAAGGATTTTCGGTTTCAACTCATATGCGAAGATGATTGGTCTCATTGAAAGATGGGTAAGCGGGATTTATAATGTATCATGAGTTAAGTGTTGACTCGATACTACAATGTTAGAAGTGTTGACTTGATACTACAATGTTAGAAGTGAACAAAGTTGTGCTTCTTTTCAAGGCTTTATACAAAGAATGGGGATGGTGGATCTTGGATATGTTGGTAGTCCGTATACTTAGAGCAATAATATGGTTGGGAGGTTTTGTGGAGGAGTGGTTGGATAGATTCTTTGCTTCTCCATTGTGGAGGTTGGGTTTTCCAAATGCTAGGGTACTTCATTGTGCCAAGAGGCTTGATCATTCATTCCTTATTTTGGACAAGGATCCTACAGCAAAGAGATCGGGGCGGTTTGTGTTTGATAAGAGATGGGTTAACAAAACGGATCTCTAGGAAACTGCGTAGCGAGCTTGGAATCTGGACAAGTGGGGACGAAGCAATATATTTTAAGCTCTAAGATTGCCGATTGTCGAATGCCGGTGGAAGCTACCGAAATGGAGCTTCAATTCGAGAAATAATTGCTAGGAGAATTAGAGCTCTTCAATTTCAAATGGAGGCTTTGAGTAGGGCTAGAAGAGGTAGGGATTAGCGAATCTAGAATGGTCTTTTGCATCAACTCCGATATCGTATTAGGAGGATGAGAGATATTGACAAAAGTCAAGAAACCAATGTTTGTGGGAAGGGGATAGTAATTCTAAATTCTTTCATGCTTCTACTATTCGGAGGAGAAAGAGGAATGGTATTGATAGTTTGATCACAAATGTGGAGGGTATGTAACTAAAAGGAGCTAGAAGCGGAAATTGTGGGATACTTTGACAAGTTATATACTTCTAGTCAACCAGCTCCATGTTCTTCTTTGTCGAGGGTTACCTCCATCTATCACTCAAGCCATGAATAGAAGCATGATGAGGCCAGTGAAGGAATCAAGTGAAGGTGGCCTGCTCCAAATGACTCCCAATACGACTCTGACCTGATGGTATGACTCCTTTATTTGTCCTAACTTGTTGGAATGCGGTTAAATTTGACATGCTTGGTTGGAGTTTTCGGAAGTAAATAGGAGTTAGTTAGGATCGAATGGTTGATCAGTGGCTGACGTGTGCATAGTGTGTGTGGTGTAGAAGGTAAAACATGACGGTGTAGTCAGTTGCCTATCCTGTATTTTTGTGTGATGGAAGGTAGTTTGTTGACATGTCGTCAATTAATCTTAAGCACTAGAGCTAAGAAGAGTCCAATGTTGGTGGACATTGCTTGTAAAGTTTAACTCTCAAGAGTTATTCGATCTTTGGAAAAAAATTATAAATTATTTTATATTAATTATACATTAATTGTAATAATGCATGTTAATTAATTTGTATTACTCTATTATTACGATATTGAATTAGTTGATTATTAATTAAATTAATCTTAATTAAATAATTATAAATTAATTAATATTAATTAATTAGTTTCATTATGTATTAATTATGATGTTAAATTATAATGCTTAGTTAATTCATTATTAACTTATAATATAATAATTAATTTATTTGTTAAAAATGAATAATAATAAACAAAAAATGTTCCTGGTTAATCACTTTCATACCCTCTAAAATGTAGGGGTATGGTGGATTTCCAAATAAGGGGCATGTAAATACTATTAAAGAAATGAAAGTTGTTTACCAACCGCTAGTTATCATGTTTGTGCTCGCTTTATTGAATATGAGCATATCATGAGTATTTGTGAGTCATGACGCACCGTTCGTATATTGTATGTTCGTTATTATGTAGTACGTACAATTTCAGAATTTCTTGTGAAGTCATTCCAATCATATATAATGTTATTAACATCTTCTTATATTGTGGAAATAGGTTTGATGAAATATGTCTATTTTTCATCCATTTCAAGATGAAGATCGATGTTGTACTAATACGCTATGCTATAATGTGGAGTTATGATTAATATTTTTGGGTGTTCTTTTTCTTTGGACAGAATTATGATTACTATTTATTTTTAGTTTCGTGATGTTTAAATCCTACATTTATGATTTGAGTACTCCTAGACACTATTGTTTTGGTTATTAAGTGATGAGACTGCTATATATAATATTTTGCATGTAGGAGTGTGGATTTGATAGGAGAAACTTTGCCCTATTTCTCTTGAACATGCAGCGTTGGAGTAGTAAATTTATGATTCTTGACAAGTTGATACTTGCATTTGATTTGGTTGGCAAACAAAAGTATTGCCTCATGTTCATTGAAGTTTGTTTGTCTAATGTATATGTAGCCTAGGCCATGCAATCCCGATTTATTGTTCAAGCATGGTCAGCATAGGGCTTCAATTCTTTTATGGTCACATCACGAATTCGCAACTTTAGGGATGGAGATGCGATGGTGGTTTCGAGATACATGCCGATTCCACACTGGTTACGCGATATATAACAATGTTTGGTCGCGTGGATTGTGTAGTGTTGTCACTTTAAAATTAACTACGCCTCATCAACGTCTTTGGTTAAGAGATGATGACTTGAGACATGCCTTTTATCTAGACACCGTAGTATGTTGAGGTATTGTGAGGCATACATGTGAATGGATTGCCGGTCATTGTACCGACACTCGACGAACGTAGACAACCGCTAGACTTATGTGAGGAATTGATAGGATTTAGACCACCACATTCAACTATTAAGGGTAGACTAATTGTAGGCTATTTGGATTTGACATTGGATATAGATTTACTTAAAGATGCTTGCGATGAGAGCTGTATTTAGGGTCCTGTATATATTTGATGATATTATTGGATGGCTTGCTATTTTCAACAAGTCCAAGCATCGGTGTCTCTGTTATACCTATCAATACTAGTAGATTTTGGGTCACACGACATATAGTTGGAATAAATGCGGTACTAGTTTCCCTGTACCTAAATTTGTGTGACATTGTCGCATTCGCAACTACTAAGATTGCAAGGCCATTAGTTCTGTTGTAGATAAATAGATATTCATATAATTTTGTTTCAAATATTCGAATATTTACTTGTTGATCTCGATAAAATTATAATATTTTATAATTATGGGCTTGGAAAATGATGTACCTATTGTTAGGCGAAATGTCGTAATCGATCGATGACTTTGTTTTCCATATAGCGTGAGATTCGTGATATTAAACATTTCTTATTATGGCAAAGTTTATCGATTTTGATACTTACGCAATTATAATTGCAAGTGGAGTAGGCACTTTCATGTGTTCAGAGTGCCTATATGTCTTGTGCATATCAAGATCGGCTGATCGCCTTCAATTTGACTAAGTACTATATACTTACTTTAGAAAAAGAAATGTGATTTTATGAATGATTGCCTTTTCTATCATTTCATTACTAATGATATTTTCATTTTCATTTTCATTGTTCTAGTTCATATAGTTGTCCTACTTGAGACATTTTGCAAACACTCATGGCGTATTGCATAGCCGATCAAAAGATTTGCAATTCGTAGTGTATCTTTTTTTATATATAAAATGTAAAAATTAATTATTGATCAAAAAAACTAATTTTTGTACATATACCGAGCAAACCCTGTTCAACAACAATAAACAGGACACTAACTAGCAAACTTATAAAATTAAGGCACCTAGGTATAGAGAGTAGCCAACCCTATACACTTGTGTCGTAATCTTGAGCACAATCTCTATTGGATTAGGGATGCACTCCTCAAAATTGCACCGATGTGTGTCTTCTTTGTTGAAGTATTGTTGAACCCTATGTCAGATTGCACTTTATGCTAATTCTGCATATTCTAGCCTATTCCTATGTTGATACTACTAGATCGCTTCAACAATATTTATAGTATGGGTCATCGAGGAGAAGCAGACATCGATTGGGTGGCCACACATATAGTATATGTGGACATGTGGGCAACTAGCACAAGTTCGTTGAGGGAAGTAATATTGTGAGAACCCAAATGTTTCATCCTATGATTATCTATCATGGTACAAGCCTAGTACGGCCATCTACATTTCAGACCTATCTCGCATTGATGCAACACTAGAGAGCTTTTATGGCACTAGTTCTACATCGAGTTTTTGGTACGAGTTTTTAAAATTTGCATGTTGATTATGATACTTTCCTACAATGTCTAATGATATTTTATTTTTGTTAGATGGATGCAACGCCTTAAATCTACCATATGTCTTTAGATCGTATGTCACACTTGTGATGTTTCAAATGCACTCGCATTCTTGAGATATGAGAATACCTCATCGAGTCAATGTTTGTGGTTCAAGAGTCTCACAGCATCAAAATTAGTCAATTATAAATCGTGGATCGAGTTATACAAAGAAGTCATAAACCCCTGCGTTGTTGCTAGATAGTTTAGGAATGTCTGGGCCGTAGACAAAGTGGTAACGAAGTCTCGCTCCATCGAGGCAACATATTCAACTCTTTAGGCGGTTTCACACATTTGAGTTCATTATGACCTATTATATCTACACCGCCACACCGCATGTATTTTCTTCATTGGCTATTTTTGATATGATCAATCAACCATCCTTTAATGTCTTCCACTCTCTAGTGATGTGCAAGTGCAAGTGCAACCTAATACATATGTCTACACATCCAATGACCGAGAATGATGATGATGATGATGATGACAATGACGATGACGTAGATAAATATATAGATATTGTAGATGAAGATGTAGACTCGATTGTGACTCAAGAAAAACAGATTGTAGGCTTATGTAGATCTAGAAGAACTATTAGACCTACTACTGTGGTGCACATGGAAAACTTAGAGGATATAAATAAATTAATTAATTAATACAATTTCAAGATTTCAGAGTTCACTCGTCCATTTCGATCCTCTGTACATTTTTCCATGTTATTGTTGGAAAAAAACCCCCCAAATCAATGAACTATCAATGTAAACAATTTTTACTTACGTAATGACAATGTATACCTACTAACAATGTAACTAGAGATGGAGAAAGATGTCGGTATGGAATTGTATATTATTGAAATATTTTAAACACCTTCATCACGTCCCTAACGTAACTAGTGATCAGGCATGATTGGGAAGAGGAAGACGTACGTTTCACTTGAAATACGACTCTTAGTTATGATCCTTATATAAGAATGTTTCATTCGAATACACCTAAAAGTTGACATAGTACTACAATGTTGGTTTTCCACTTTGATAGTAATAAAAGCAAATGCATTCATCTTGTTACGGTTTAGTCTCTTATTAGTATACTAATTTTGTATATTACTATAAATTTACATGCATAAACATATTTATCCATTATATACAAATAAACAAAAAGTGTCTTCATAACTCAAAGCCTTATAACATCAATCAAATTTTATGTATTTAAATTTCTTTGTGTTGCAATATATTGCAATGAACCCTAAACCATAAATCATAAACCTTAATGTCCTAATGCAATATATTGTAATGCAACAATTATTATCTTATTATTATTATTATTTTTTTATTATTATATATGTAAGTACGTGTTATATAATAATTTATACATATATATTTATCCTTTAAATATAAATGAATAAAAAGTGCATTCACAACTCAAAACCCTACATGTATTATCATTATATACTGTAATTATTGTAATATTATAATAATTATACTTATATATATATATATATATATATACATATATATATATATATATATATATATTTATCCTTCATATATAAATAAACAAATAGTGCCATCAAAGCATGAAACTCTAATTGTATTAACCAACAATTTTGTACTTAATAGTATCATTAATTTAATATTAGCTCTTAATATTATTATCACCTTATTTCTATTATTTTTATCTCTTCAAGTTATTATTATCGTAATTATTAACTCTTATTATTAGTTATTATTATAATAATTATAATTGTTAGTTATTATTATAATAATTATAATTATATTATTCATAATAATATTATAATAATAATAATTATTGTTTTTATAATAATAATAATAATAATATATTATTATTATTATTATTATTATAATTATTGAATTATAATAATAATATAATTATTCATAATAATTATAATAATAATAATATTATTATTATTATAATTATTGAATTATAATAATAATATAATTATTCATAATAATTATAATAATAATAATATTATTATTATTATAATTATTGAATTATAATAATAATATAATTATTCATAATAATTATAATAATATTATTATAATAATATTAATATTTATAATATTTATAATAATGCACCCACGCTGGGCATACGGTTCTGAGCTTGGTAGTTCAGATGCATTACAATTTAGTACATTTGGCAAATGAGAACACCCATTTTTGAGAGGCAAAATTTTTCACCCTACAAATTTTCATCTCTTTTCAATTCTTCATAAAATTTGGAAAACAAATCCTAAAAGTCTCTTCTATTTGATGGTATGATTTCATATTACATTATTTTTCCAAACAGTTTATAGACTGGAAAATATAGCAAACGAAATTTGTCACGCACCTTTAATGTTCTAAGAAAACAACCTAGAATTATTGAGAAGTGGAAATAGTTAAGCGGCAGCGTTTTATGGCTATGGGCCTCCGTTTATTAGCAAAGAAAGAAATCTTGCCTGCACCATTAGCCCACAAATTATGTACATTTCATAAACAATGAAATTATTGGTATGAATAATTATAGACCTGGAAAGAAAGTAAAATCGACTTTCAGGGATGCTAGGACTTATTTTTCTATCTTAACTTGAGTCTTACCCATGCATATGCACGGATAATTTCACAATTACAATATAAATTATTATAATTTGAAAAGAAAGAAATACATATTTTACATTTTTATTATTATTATGAGGAAGTGTTATTGTTCAAATTAAATTTATAGGAGAAAAATGTTCATTGTGCTAATCCAGAAAATGACATATAAAAGTGAACAAAATAATTACAAATTATTTTAAAATTTCAAGAATTTTTGAATGAAGTTATAAAAGTTATAAAATAGAATATTTATAATATTGTACACTATCTTGTGTCTAAAAAGAACGTAATCCCTAAATATGCAAGGAAAAAAATTATAGAAATCAATATAAATGTTGACACTCAAAATGAAACTTCATATCTAGCCAAAACAATGTATGCAATACTTTATTAACAAACTATTAGTTGGTATCAAGATAAAAATTAGTATAACAAATAATAGTTTTGTAAAGATATGTTATCTATTTTTCCAAAAAAAAATTCACTTTGAAAGAAACCAAGGTAAAAATAGTAAATTAAAACTTAAAGTTCACTATAAAAAATAATCTTAAATAGAGTATTTAGACCTTTCTTTAATATTCTTCAAATTAAAAAAATAAAAGAAAATCTCAAGTCTCTTCCAAGATATAAGCAAAAGCTAAGAAATTAAAATAAATTATAAATTCTTAGACACATTCAAATATGTAATAAAAATGAATAGTCAAATGAACCAATGAACTTAGAGAACCAAAATTATATATTGAGGATAATAATAATCATGTATATAATTAATCATATAAAGGAAAAAAAACTATTGACCATAGATCTCTTGCAGTATATTTTTCCTTTTAAAAAAAAAAAAAAAAAAGAAGAAGGAAACAGCTATGGAGATTTTAGTAGTTGAGTTGCATATGTCCAATCAATTTGATAGCTTCCTACTCCAATTAAAACCATGAAAAATGAGAACATTACTAAGCAATTACATAAAAATAGAATTGATAAGGGAAAAAATAGGCAAAACAAAATAGCACCTTGATTAAAGTTCATGAAAGGTGAATATATTAGTGAGATATATAAATTAAGTTAGGCATATTAAAATAAGATTTACAAGAATTTAAATTCAAATTACCAAATTCTTATAACTCAATGGAGAATATTAGTGGAAGAATGAATTACTTTAAGATATAAACACTAAAATTTTAAAGCACCTCAAATTTTGTTTAAAGAGGGAAGATTCCGATAAGAGTTAGAATAATTAAAATTAAAATTACTACATGCTTTTAGGTAGGAAAGAATCTATTATATATATGAAAATAAAAATAATATGAATATTATAGAATCCTAATCCAATTCTAAAACTATTTTTTTCAACTATTAAGAAGTAGAATTCAGAAGAAAAGTTTGTTACTATTAACGTATTCGGTTAATTGTTATCATACAAATATTTTATTTTGACTTTATTAAAATTTTAATTGGTGATGTAATACAAAATTATTAGAGATAAAGATATTAAAAAAATAAATAAAGATAAAAAGATAGAATAATAATAGAATAATAATTTAACTTTAATAGTGTTAATTTTAAATAGTGATGTTTGTTGCTTATCAATTATATTTTTCTGATACTCTTGTGAATCAAAATAAAAAAATTATGAGATTTCGTGATAAGAAGGATTTCTAGAAGATAAGTGTTTGATTCTATATTCACACGGCACTTTAAGTAAGTGTTTGATTTCTATAAGATATAATAGATTACTTTTAAAATAAATTATTTTAGACAAACTATTTTGTTATGGAATAAATTACGTTATTTTATCCTCTTATTACGCGTATAAAGTGTTCTATAAGCACAAGTTTATTAAGCGGATAAAGTGTTATTTACGCTATTTTGGAATAACTTACGTAATAAATTTAAAGATTTAATTAAATTTAATCAGATAATAGTAATTAGTGTGAATGAAATTTAGTAAATTAGTTTGTCATATATGGTAAATAATTTGAACTCTAATTTGATAAAAGGTTATAATTTAAGCGTATCCAGTATATCAAATTTAGTAAGATAACAATCGGTTGGTGTGAATAAAATATTTATTTAATTACTTAAATTAAGTTTAATTAAAATGTGACATGTTATTTCATTATGTTAAATATATATATATATATGTGTGTGTGTATATATATATATATATAATAGATAGATTTCACACGGCCAAATATTCAATGTCCATCAGGCATATTTCATTTTGTTAAAATTTCAATCATTTTTTTAAACACTAGTTTCTTTGAGCTTGATCATAGTTACCATTGAATTTCGTCAAACTCCTTTAGAGGTACTCCATTTGTCACAAAAAATAATGTACTTTTAATTTAGTATAACTTTTTTTAAATTACTTAGGTACAACATAATTAATACACTATTAAATATATTTTTTATATTTTTTATATTTTCATTATTACTTTTAACTTGGATTATACATTTTCATTATTAGTAGGATTAATATAAAATTTCACACAAAAGTGTTACTCTTTGTTTTTTTTTTTTTTTGGGACAAAGAAATTCTTTGAAAATAATCTTTCTTTTTGGGATAGAGGGAGGAATATATTTAAACCGAAAGCCTATCAATAGCAGAATGGGAATAACTTCCAATATATATATTCTTGATTTTGAGTGCTCAATAAATTTTGGCCCTTGATGAAAAGGAAAAAAAAACAGCAGAAAACTTTTGAATTAATAAGTGTGCTCAATAGATTGGTCAAGGCTTGCACAATTGGTCTTTGAATATTACTCAAGTGGACAATCGTCCACTTGAGTAATATTCAAAGACCAATTGTGCAAGCCTTGACCAATCTAGAAGAGTATTGATAGTTCTTTTCAAAAAGTAGAGCTTATTAGTTATTTCCACGAAATCTCAGAGAAGTGAGATGCAATTAAATAGCGAACATCGTTCTTTGAAACCTGTATGTACTCCACTTGTACACAATTAACTAAGTGTAGTTTTTGTTGCTTCTTCTGGGAAAATAAATACTCCATTATATAACGATTGTATATATTTATGGCAGTAAACTAATTATATAAATATAAATATATAAATATATATATATATATATATATATATATATATATATGTATATATATATCTTTTTGGCATCCTATTATTGGCAAACCTAATTTTGTTGGAAAAAAGGAAGACTTGGATGCTAATGCCATGGCATGTAACTTTTCATGCCACAACATGGAGTAAATTGACAGACTACTAATTACTAAAAAGAAATGATTATGCAAATCGTATCATTCAGATCAGGGATATGATTGGTGATGAAGATTTTTAGGAGTAATAACTTCCTACAATTATGGTAATTCAGTTGATAGTGGAAATCACAATCAATCTATATCTTTCCTCAGAATTAGTGGCTAGTTTTATGGAAGTAAATTTAAGCAATAAACAGCATTATATATTCAGCTTCTTGTATTTTGTAAAGTGGTGCACCAGTAATAAAAAAATTAAACCCTTGAAAGTCTTCTCCATTTCTATTTTTTCTTCTTTCTTCATTTCTATTTTTCTTCTTGGTATCAGAGACAAGATCTCTGTCTTGCTCATCTTTTATCATGACTTCTTTATCTCTCAATGTTGGTAACTTTGTTACTCTGAAACTCACTTCCTCAAATTATCCATTATGGAGAGAACAAGTTTTAGGCTTAGCAGAAAGCCAAAATCTGATTCATTATCTTGACGCAGCAGCTCCTATTCCACCACAATATTCCTCACCAAATTCAAATACCACAGGCACAGAAACAACTACATCAATGCCAACAATAGAATTTGTTACCTGGCAAAAATCTGATCGGCTTATTCGAGGCTGGATAATTGGCACCCTCTCTGAAGAGGCACTCGGATTAGTCATTGGATTAGGCACCGCGTCTGCAATTTGGGATGCACTCAAAGAAGCGTATGCCCAAGCCTCTCAAGAACGTGAGTTCACGCTTCGCCAACAACTCACTTATCTGCGCAAAGATGACAATAAATCCATTACATACCATATAAGGACATTCAAATGTTTGTCTGACAATCTTGCTGCAATTGGCAAACCCATTCCGATCAAGAAAATTTTTTTCCCTACTTACCACTTTGGTCCACAATATGAAACATTCACTACAACCATGTTGAAACCTCCAAGACCAACCTATTCGTAATCGATCTCTCCCCATGTAGACCATCTTGGCTCACTTTCTTCCAAATCATGCGTTTCCAAAATTCCACTTTTTATGGAGGGTATTGGCAAACACGATTTTGTTGGAGAAAAGAAAGACTTGGATGCTAATGCCATGGCATGTAACTTTTCATGCCACAAAGATGGAGTAAATTGATGTGTAATTACAGACTACGAAAAGAAATGATTATGCAAATCGATCATTCATATCGTGATATGATTGGTGATGAAGATTTCTAGGAGTAACAACTTCCTACATTTATGGTAATTCAAATGATAGTGAAATCACAATCAATCTATATCTTTCTCTAATTAGTGGCTAGTTTTATGGAAGTAAATTTAAGCAACAAACAAAGATTATATATTCAAACCTCTTGTATTTTGTAAAGTGGTGCACCAATAATAAAAAAAATCAAACCCTTGAAAGTCTTCTTCATTTCTATTTTTTCTTCTTTCTTCATTTCTATTTTTCTTCTCCTATTTGTGAATATCTTTGACTGATAAGATTCCTACTTATGTAAAAGTGGTCTAAGTTTACCATTCTATAAGGTATCTTTTTTTTTTTTGTTTCCAAAACGATCATAGTATATACATCAAAAAGTGGCACATATATATAATAGCCCACTAGCTATAAGGACTTTAGCTCTCATAATGAGACTAAGTTTGTGATGATAACAAACGCATTACAAACACCACCTCACTAAACTAGTTAAGTGACTAAACCCAACCTATTGACCTTTAGTAGAGCATCGCAACCAATATGTAGAGTTGCTAGATAAAAATGGACTGCATCCCCGACATTCTTTACGCTACTTTTCCATCAAAACCCCACCATCAAAGCTCGGACCACAACCTCCAAATAGAGGGCAAAACCCTGAATAAATAGGGACCACCCATGGCGGTTACCAAACTATTACCGTATATATTAAATAGTCTTGAAACTACTCATCAGATATGTTGAATAATTCAAGAACCCTTAAAAGAATGGATCGCACCTACGCACCACTAATCGCTGCGATCTTGGGAAAAATGGCGAAAGGCCCATCGATTCTTTTCAAACTATAATTCGTAAACCTCGGAGATTTTTATTCAGTTTATATGGTACACTATTTGTATAGCAATTTTTGTCCTTTTAATGATTGACCGTGATTCAATAGTCTTTTGATGCCATTTCTTTCTTCACTATTTAGAAGCCTCGAATGAAATAAATATTTTTTAAAAAAAAAGAGTAAAAGTCACATATTTGAAGCGATTTCGTAATCTTTTGATTGTTTAACAAAAATAACGTAAGAAATTCTTTGTTTGAGGCTATGAATGTCATTTTGGTTCTTAAAGAGATTTACACTTTTTTTGGGGTGGTGGTGGGGTGGGGTGGGTTTGTTGGTGGTGTTTTGTGGAAGTATTGGCTGAGATGTGCTTACGTCCACATTGGAATCATGTTGATGCTTTCATGACGCTTCTAGAGGTATGTTGATTTTTATTTTTTTCAATGATTGAAAGTTGTGTGTTATTACTCTTTCTGTAATATTCCATTCCACATGGAAAAGTTAATGGGAGAAAGAATTGTACATAAAATCTTGATTGACAATAACTTTGCATAAATATTTTGAATTAGTGGCAATGAGGTCTAAAATTTATTGAACTATCTATTTGATTAAGACATTACAATTGGTACACGAGGCAAATTCTTTCAAGAACTAAATATTATATGTGGCGCCACCTCTTGAACTTGTGACCAAACAAAATGTTTTGTACAAGAGTAACCTCTAGAACCCTATTTCAAGGAAACTAAACTAAAAGAAATAATAGGTCGAACCTTGTGATGACACAAAAGGATCAAAGGGGGAGAAAAACATAAAACCCAATCATATATTGAAAAATTAATAAAAGAATATATCGATATATATATAAGATTTTAGTTGATGGACTACTAACTTAGCTTAAATGTTTTGGACCCGTGATGATAACGTTCATAAATTACTAGCAAGTCTATTGGTTCGGCACATTGTAGTTGGTATCAAAATTGACTTAGTCCGAAACTAAATACTACATGCGAGTCATTTTTGAATCCACAAGTAGGGCAAGTGCGGGTTTAGGCTCGCAAAATTAATCATCGGCATTCTAATGACTACAAATTAATTTTGTAATAGTAGTGACTCAAGTCGAATCCCAAGAGAAATAGCAATTGAATTTCTTAGTTGCAAAGTGAAGGTAATTAATGGGGTTTTAGAGTTTTAAACTAACTTACTAAACACTAATAGTAGTTAAATTAATAGACTAAACAAATAAATAAACAACAAAGAAACATAGAATGAGAAACTTCTGATCCAAGGGTTTAGATCCTTGCAATTACATCATCAATCATGGATCACCAATACGTATACTTTACCAATTTAAGTATTTAACTAAAGACTTGTTAGGATAGCCATAAAAAATCTTCTAACTCTCTTAAATATTTAACCAAACCTAGCATCCAATTCAAAATTTATCGATTAATGATAGTATTAGATTCTTTGAAATAGCTAAACTAAGATTGTATAATTGAGATAATTGTACTTACACAATCTTGTCCCATTGATTCCCCTATATCAATTGTACACAACGCAATGAATCTAGTTGTTACATGGTCCACTCATCCATGACAATTACGGATCACTGAACTCATGGATAACAGTAGAATGAAGGGTGTTAAATCAAATTATCAAATTGACTAACACAAATCATCCATAGAAAGTAAAAGTTTGAATCAACAAGTACTCAAATTAAAAGTAAGGAAGAATAATTAAACTCAAGTCTTCACACAATAAGAATTGAATCAAAACATCTCTTGAATCGGAAAGAAATTATTTAGCCGCTTATGATGGAAAACATATTAGCACCACTTCCCAATAAGTCTACTTGATTGTCTCTCTTTTGTCTAGAAAGACAAATTGAAGGGTCTTTAAATAGAGTAGATACTTGGAGTGATAAGCTCTAGATAATAGGGATAGGATAATAAAATGTTTCAATTCAAATTCATAACTAAAGAAATGATAAAGTAATTCCTCTAAAACAAATTTATAATTATACTAACAAACTAATCTTCTTGATCTGTGATTGAAAATTGTCTTTATCCAATAACCAACTCTCAACAACTCCCTTTTTGAAAGTCCAATTCGTCCATTTCTCCAACTAATAAAACATACCCACTCATTACATAAGGAAGTCTTCTAGTCATGGTTACAGTCTGTGGATGTGCTCACAAGTTGCAAAAATAAGTTTTTACGCCTTTAAAATTCAAAATTCCCTATCCAAACTTTTGTTCCATATCCTTTTCTTACAAACTTTCATATTTCATCATCTAGAACAAAATATAAAGAAACATATTAAACTTAACATAAAAATCAACCTATAATAGGGGAAAATATAAATAATAAATATAACTTTATAAGTCCTATCAAGAAGCCACCTCTAAAATCTTATTCCAAGTAGATTGAGCCAAAAGAAGTAATAAACTGAATCTTGTGAGGATGCGAAAGGCACTAAGGAGGAAGAATGTTACACCACGTTCTATATTAGATAGATCAGGAAAGAGAAGAAATCTATAAATTTTCATGGTTAATGGACTAATAATAACTTGGCCTAAATATTTTGGTCTGGTGAAAATAAAATTTAAAATTTTATTGGATCAATTCATCAATTAAGGCCGTACAATTTTATCATCTTGAGTTGGTTTGGGAAATAAGTTCTACGTGCATGAGCTAACTTATGAATTTGTCAATATGACAAAGTACTATAGACAAAAGCTATCTTAGAATCCTATTCTAGGAAATTAGGAATTTGGGGCACAAAAGGCCCTAGGGGAGAATAATGTTGTACCTTATCCTACATCGTAAAGTTAAAGAAAGAAAAAATGTATATAAGACATTGGTTAATAGATTACTAATAACTTGACTTAAACATTTTTTACTTACAAGGATAACTTTCAAATGTTATTAAGCAAGTCCAGTAGTTTAGGGTGTTACAATTAGTATCAGAGCTAACCAAATCCGAAAACTAAGTACTACATACAAAAGCCATTTCTTGAAACCTACGAGTAGGACAAAATACTACAGTATGAGTTACTTCTAAAAGCTTGTTCTTGGGAAACTAGACCAAAAGAAGTGATGCGCTTTGTGAAAATGTAAAGCGACCTCTAGGGGTGTTGGCGGGAAGAAGGGGGAGCATGTGATATAACATTCCACATTCCACATTAGAAAGTTAAGCAAAGAGAGAACTATATAAAATAGAGAATATGATTTATCAGATGATTACGATAAACCCTTTATTAGGCACCCAATAAGATAGAGACAACTAAAAATTTTTTTATCGTCCACCTTAACTTCATTAGTCCTAACCACAAAGAAATTCTTCTACCAAAACATCCTTCTAGCCAAGCCGACTGATAAGAGGAAAGTCGAACAAAATTTCTGAGATAAACAAGAAAGTTGGACAAAACCCAACATCAAAAGGGTCAAAAGCATTACAACGAAAGGGCAAATTAATTTGAGAAGCAAAGTCATCCAACAATTGTTGTATGATCACAAAGGAATTCTTCTACCAATATCATCCTTCTCAAAATGCCCGAACGAAGAGGGAAACCGTATAATAAATTCAATCGGAGATTTGATTACAACAAATATTGGGCAAGAGGCTCTCATTCAAGGTCATCTTGCTGCAGATGGCAACTATGGAGGACAATACTTACAGAGCCTATAGTCAGCGGTGATAACCAAGAGAGGAAAATGAGTATAATGCAAATAAATCGTATTGGACGGGATACATGTTCTGCTTCTTCTAATGTCAATTAGGTTCTGGTTTATTAAATGTTGAAATTCCGTGCTTTCGAGCGATGCCTTGGGCAACGAAGGCATTCTGTACTTGGAATACATTAAGGCCTCGAATTGTGCTGCATTCGTCTAATGACCCAAAATTAGCAACACATGGAACTGCCCCAAAAGACTTCATCTTCAAAAGAAACTTCAAATTGGACCGGTGCGGTAGGAAGTGAATCATGCAGACAATTTGTTGGAGTTTTGACCCTTTTGATGTTGGGTTTCATCCACTTTGTTTGTTGTTTGTTGGCGAAATTTTGTACAACTTGTTTGAGAAGAAAGATTTTTGCTAAAAGAATTCCTCCATGGTTAAAACTACTGAACTTAAGGTGGAAGATAAAAATAAAAAAATCATGGTTGTCTCTATCTTATTGGGTGCCTAATAAAGGCTTTATCAAGATGATCTGATAAATCATATTCTCTATAAAATATCTTAAGTAATGGACAACAAATAATTTTGTTTAAGTATTGTGGGCTAGCAAGGATAAATTCATAACTTATTGAGATAGTCTGTTGTAATGGGGCATTACATTTGGTATCCGAGCTTAGTTCAAAAACTTAGGTACTATATACAAGAGCTATCTCTTGAACTCATGCGTTGGACAAAGTTTTACATACTAAGTCACATCTAGAACTTTGTTTCAAGGAGACTAGGCTAAAAGAAGTGATGAGTTAGATCTTGCGAGAATGCAAAAGGATTTAAAGGAGAAAGAATATGATACCTTATTCCACATCGAAACTTAAAAAGAAAAGAAATATATGTAAAACCTTAGTTAATGGACTACTAACTTAATTTAAGTATTTTAAGTTAGAAAATAAAGTTTAAAAGTTATTGGATTGATGGGTGTCAAACCACCAAAAATAATCCTTCTCCGGCTAAGCTTTGTAGGGAAAGGAGGTTGTCTCGATTACCTTAGGTCTGTCATGGGGTTGTTACTTTTTTTTCCACCTCTTTATGATCACGTGTTTTGGCCTCTTCCAACACCTTTCCGCTTCTCAAAGTCATTGCACTAACATTTTGCCTTGGGTTAACAACCGTTTGAGAAGGTAACTTACCTTGAGATTCCAATTTGCTCACAGAAAATGCTAATTGGCTCACTTGATTTTCCAAGTTTTGAATGCTGGTTCGAGTTTCCTGTTGAAAACGTTGGGAACTATTAGCAAGTGATTCAACTAACTCTTCAAGGGACTTACTTGGTTTGGAAGGCGGTGGATATGGTGGGTTTTGCTGCCAAGCTTGAAATCCACTAGGTCGTGGCCCATAACTGAAATTGGGATGATCCCTCCATCCCGGATTGTAGGTGTTTGAGTAAGGGTCATACTTCCTTTGTGGTGGCCCTGGAAATCCACCAACGGCATTAGCATGCTCAAATTGACCTTCTTGCAACGTCGGGCAAATGTCAGTGGGATGATTTGAATTGGAGCAAATACCACAAGCCTTTACCTGTTGAATATTGCCTACAACCAACTTTTCCACTAAAGTAGTCAAATTGTCTAAACGTTGATCAATAGAGGAAGTACTTACCTCACTTACCTTCCTAGATGTATCCTCACGCCGATGCCAAATTGTTGTGTATTGGCCATGTTGAGATTAAAGTCCTTGCCTCGGTTGGAGTTTTGTGCACTAATGCACCTCCACTAGCAAAGATCAATCATATTCCTATCCATCACTGTTAGTCCCTCATAAAAATATTGGATAAGAAGTTGATCAGGAATTTGATGTTGAGGACAACTAGCACATAATTGCTTAAACCTTTCCCAATATTCATGCATAGTTTCTCCATGTTGTCACTTTATACCACATATATCTTTTCTAATTGTGGCACTGTGAGGCGGGAAAGAATTTTTCCAAAATTGCCTCTTCATCTCGATCCATGTGTTTATTGAACCAGAGGGCAAATAGTATAGCCAATCATTAGCAACTCCATCTAAAGAAAAAGGAAAAGCTCGCAACTTAATTTGATCCTCAGTCACTCCTTGCGGTTTCATCATGGAACACACCATATGGAATCCCTTTAAGTGCTTATGAGGATCTTCACCTGCAAGGCCATGAAAAGTGGGGAGTAAGTGAATCAATCCTGATTTTAATTCAAAAGGCACTTCTAAAGTAGGATAATCAATGCACAACGGTTGTTGGTTTAAATCAGGCATAGCTAATTCCTTTAAAGTTCGCTCATTATTTCTAGTTATGTTTTCTTCTTCACTATTAAATAATTCGCATAAATTATATTCAAAAGATGAAGAAGATGATACTCCTGAGATCGTTGTTTGGTTTCTTTCTAAGCCTACGTCTTTGTCTTCTCTATCTCTGGATCGTATGTGAGTTGACCTGCGAGAAGAACGCGGGCATAAAAGAACCAAACAATTATAAAGGAAAAAATAAAAATGAAAATAAATAAATAAAAGGAATAAATTCTAAAACCAATCCCCGTGGCGCCTAAAATTTGATGGGTGTCGAAAACCACCAAAATAATCCTTCTCGGCTAAGCTTTGTAGGAAAGGAGGGTTGTCTCGATTACCTTAGGCTCACGGATTGGTTTTTAGAATTTATTCCTTGAGCAAAAATAAAATAAAAAGAGGGGGTTTTGTATTATGAAACTAAGCAAGAATCAATTAAGATAACTAAACAAATTAAATAACTAATTAAAAATAAGAGGAAAAATAATAAGAAGAAGTTTCCAATCAAGAATTAATTTCGGTATTGATTCTTTGAATTGATCATTGATTCAAAAGATAGGTTCTTTTATCTTGAATAAATTGGTTATAGTTGTTGAAGATCCGTCCTCTAACAACCAATCTTTTCTTACTTTTTCGATAACCTTCGGATCTGTCCTATGAGTTATTTCTCTAATTAACAAACACAACCTTTGGATCCGTCCTATGAGTTATGTCTATTAATTGCATTAAGATTCAAAAGACCAATTACTAACCAAGAAACCTAAACGCCGTGTTTATTTAAGCTAGATTATATATTTTCATAACATACAATCTAAGGCGTTGATTACCTTTCGATGTTGTTATTTGTCACTTGAATTAGAGCAATCAACCAAAGATTAATTATTCTAAATGACTATATATTGAATTCAACTATCAAACAATAGGCCTCTTGTCTAACAATTCAATTCAATAATATAATGAAGCATAGAAAATATATAAATACTCAAGAATAAAAGAAATAATAAAATTACCGGAACCTCACAATTGTTGGAATCAAACCTTAATTAAACTTGATTGGAAAAATTAAAATTTAGCTAAACATAATTAAAATAAAATACAAAGAAAATCAAATGACTGCCCTTTTTGTCAATTCCGTGCGGCTCGTCTTCTAACGTAGCTCACTCCATGAAAGGATGAATTGTGGCTTGAGAATTCCAAACCTTGTTTTTCTCTATTGAACTAGGAAAGCCTACAAAATGGGATGCCTTGATTGTCTCCAAGCCTTGCCTATTTATAGGCAAGGATTCAAGACATTTGGTTGTGCTTTTCCTTAATTCAAGGCTTTGCTTTTCCTTAATTCAAGGCTTTTCTTTTCCTTAATTCAAGGCTTTTCTTTTCCTTAATTCAAGGCTTTGCTTTTCCTTAATTCAAGGCTTTGCTTTTCCTTAATTCAAGGCTTTGCTTTTCCTTAATTCAAGGCTTTGCTTTTCCTTAATTCAAGGCTTTGCTTTTCTTTAATGGCCAACATTTTGTTGTGGAATTTGGTGGCCCAACATTTTGTTGTGGAATTTGGTGGCCTGAATTGTGTCTTTCTTGTGCCACTTGTCTTGTGAGGCTACATTCTTTTGGAAAAATGCTTCATCTAACCATTAATCACAAAAAGAATTAATATCCTTATAAACAAGCCTTTTAATCAATTAAAACACAAGAGAATTGATCCAATAAATATGCAATTATACACTCTATCATGGATCAATCTATTAAGCCTGTGGCACCATAGGTTTTATGTCCAAAAAAAACTATATTAAAAACATGTCTACTTTCGAATGGGCACACCTTTTTTTTTAGGAGTTATAATATATTTAATATACTATTAAACATATAATTTTTTTTTATTCTCTCCTTTTATCTATAAATATACATAATTCTCGGTAGCAAGAATTATTCTTCAAAAGATACTATTTCTTTTGGTGAAAATATGCTATAGAGACTGTTTCACGGATAAGGAATTCTTTTTTCTTATAAAAGGTAAGTACTAAGTAATTAAATAGAAAATAGAGTGCATGGGCGAGAGTCAAATGAGAAACAAATATAGATGCAAATAATATATCTCTTAATTGCCAAATAAGACGAATCTAATTGCAACTAAATATTTGTTCCGAATCTCTATTAACAGTGGTGTTTGATTATGATCAAAACAAAATACGTCCACGATATATATTAACTTTTCAAATATAAAAGATTAGTAATATATTTGTGTTTCACTTTTCAGATTGGTTAATTTGTTACACAGAAAATAAAATTCCAATTACTGTACTTTTGTTGACAAAGGAACACCGCAACCGCTATCAAGGGTGCGCCTGTAAACCGCCTCTGTGGAATAGCCCGTAGACCCCCACAAGAGAAGTAAACCACGCTAGGCAAGCCTCATGCGAACCACACTAAGAAACCTCAAGCGCTCAACCAAGAAGGTGTCGATGAGAGAAATTTAAACTCGTGACTTTACGATTACATGCTCACCCACCACACTAACTCGGCTTCCCTAAGGGGCTACTATACTTAATATTTAGTCTTATCGATATTAGGATGTCATTTATTTATATTGATTTGGTATGACAATTTATGTCTAAAAAGTCTTGTTGATTCCGCAACATAGGATTTTTATAACTAGAATTTATATGCGTTGCATGTAGTTATTCTGAAGAGACGAAAAGAGAGTAAGAGATAGTTGATCACACTTTTAATTTATAAAATAAGAGGCCTATTTACATTCTAAATACATAAGTTATTTAAGGTAAAAATCAATTCAAATATATACATTTAACGACATCAATTATAATATGTACATCAATTATTAATTGAGTATTAATTGATTGATATCAATTATATAAATATGAAATCAAATCAAATATACAATTAATACATACATTAAATTACATAGATCATGATGGCAAATCAATAAGAATATTCTAATCGACTGTAATTAAAGAATACTTTACCAAATAATTCGTAATCAAATAAAATCTAAACAGTTAATGAAAAAAATGATCGATTATCAAGATTTTAAAACAACGACTATAAAATATATCAAATTACTGTAAGAACACTTTTCAAAAACTTACCCAGAAAACAAAAGGAAAAGAAAAATAATTAACTTATGGTTTATCAGTCAGACAAAAGGAGAAAAAATAAACAAGAAAAAACTGAAGTTAACGACAACAACATTGTACTAAAAGCAGAAATAGCTCCATAAAACATTACATTTCAACAAAAGATATATAACTAATCGAACTAAATTGAATCACCCAATAAGCTTTTGTTCAATGTCTTCAAAAACAAATGCTTTTAGGTTTTTGGCCGAGGATCCATCATCTTTCATTGCAGCCGTTG
The DNA here is from genome assembly GCA_020080225.1 of Gynochthodes officinalis. Classification (NCBI taxonomy): domain Eukaryota; kingdom Viridiplantae; phylum Streptophyta; class Magnoliopsida; order Gentianales; family Rubiaceae; genus Gynochthodes; species Gynochthodes officinalis. The sequence continues at coordinate 16,513,080 of CM034619.1, forward strand.
CCAATCCTTTCCACTTCTCAACATTCCTTCTCAGTTCTAGCCCATTTTCTCCACCATCCATGACCAGTTCTATACACCTTTTGATCTCATTGCTCTCAACTATCCCATTTTCGTTTCGTATAACCCTAACACCTGTCCTCCAGACATCTTGCAACAGCTTTGCATTTGTCCCTTGATCACTCCATTGAGGAAATGCAACCACAGGCACTCCAAGAATTATGCTCTCCAAAGTAGAACTCCATCCGCAATGAGTCACGAAACATCCTAAGGACGGATGCTTTAAAACTTCAATTTGAGAACTCCATGGAATAATCTTCCCCTTTTCTTCCAATTCCTTAATGCAACTCGGCTTCTCTTCTTCCCCGCCATCTTCCTTTGCTCTTATCACCCACAAAAATGGCCTATCACAATCCAGTAACCCTCTCGCGATCTCTTCTATTTGCTGTTTGGATGGGGTTGTGACGCTGCCAAATGCAACGTAGACAACGGATCGATTCGGCTTTGAGTTCAACCAATCCATATAATTATCATCTGATATTTCAGAAACATCTTCACCAGGTGAGGTGTTTCTCAGATCATTTCCTCCCGAAAAGGGATAATTAATCAAGGGTCCAATTCCAATCATCTTATACTTCTCAATGCATTTTAGAGCAAGAGACTCAAGTGCATCAAAAGTATTCACCAACACGTATGGATTCTTCGCTTCATCAAGCATTTTAATTTGCTCTTTAAGCATTTGGGCGGCAAAATTGCTTGAGATTGAGTTTGAAGGAAGTATAAAAGAGGGAAGATCATGGCGCGAGAGTAATGGCAGTCCAGACCACTGAATTGACCAGTTGGGATCATTACTGCGGTATTTTATCTCATCCTCGTATCCATGGCAGTAATTGTAGTATATTCCCAACACTGTGGCTGGTTGGATCCATAGAAGGGCAGATGGAATGTCAATTTCAAACGCCAATCTCGCAGCCCAAATGAGGAGGATAGTATACACAACGCAGGTAACAGGACGACCCTTTTGGGCACTAGCCCGAATCGCATTTTGGAGGGTTTCAGGGCCGAATTTTTGGAAGGCATTCAAATGATTGGCATGGAATCCTTGTGGGTTGAATCCATCCTCATAGCCATCTGAAATGGGCGCAAAGTTGAAGTTTTCCGATGCATTGCATGAGGCTTTGGTGATGAGATGATGGACAAATTTGCTGGTGACAATGGTTACTTCTACGCCAATTTCGGTGAGTCTTCGGGCGAATTGGAGGGATGGACTAAGGTGACCTTGGGCTGGATAGCTTACAATAAGAATATGCGGCTTTGCCATTGTTGTGAATTAAGGGAAGGTTTCTGGAATCACTAATTTTAACAATAAACTTCTATGAAGAATATGAAATGGTAATTGTCTAATAAATTATATGAATATATTGCTTCTCTGTAAAATCTCTTCTAGGGAAAGAACAAGATTAACTCTGCATACTATCTATGGAATTTTTCAGCTGGGGACAAAGAAAGCTGCTAATGGCTTGTGTTGCAAAATTCATGTCTCTGAAAGGCCTATTTATAATTGCATTTGGTAAGCATGAAGTATTTTAAGTTTGATACTCATTAAATTGAATTGAAACGGCCAATTAATTATTGTGATAACTAACATTTACATTTAACGAAAACATCCAACTTGGGTAGTTGTAACCAAATCCCAATATTTATAAGCATTGATTAAATTCAATTTGTCTTCATTTATTAAATGGAGAGTAATGATAAAGATAGTGACAAATCATAATGAATTTGTATAGTAACGGACTTGGCAATTATGAAAATATAAAATTATTTATTTATCTTTATTACAAAACACAAAATAGTGAGAGATAATTTTGTCTTTTCATGGTTGCCACATCAGTCACTATGATTTATCACTATCTCTATCATTACTCTAAAATGAATTTGTCATAATACTACAAACTTATCCAAAATACAGTTTCACTTATAATTATTTTAAATGTTTTTTCTCAAAGGGATGATCGTGGACTTTTACCCACATTTTTATTTTTTGACTTACACTCAAAACTAATCTATCATAATACACTTTAAATCGATTAACCTTGGTATCAAACTAAATAATTTTTTTTTCTTTATATTTATGAAGCGCTTTGCGGGGGAAATCGGGTTTGAAATCTGAACCTTAAAAGTCATAGCACACTTGTAAATTGTACTCCCTCTGTCCAAAAAAAATAATAATAAATTTTACTTTTAAAATATCTTTTTCTTTAAAAATTTTAAAATTAAAATTTTATAATAAGTTTACTAATAATGATTATATATGGCCATAAATAAAAATAGTCTCAACATTAATGAAGCATGATTGAATTACTTGTTTTTCGTTCGTTTTCTTAACTTAGATACCATATTAGTAGAGTTGCCCGACAACGTCTTTGATGAGTACATTATTGATAACTCTATTTTATATAGAGTTTTCTTATTAATTTTGGTTAGAAATTGGCTTGTGTTTTAATTTGTTTTTACATATTTTGGCCAAATTATCCTTTGATTCTATGATTTCTAAGTTTTCCAATATTTCTAGAACTTTTGAGTTTAATCTTGAAAATTGAGAACAAAGGACTAACCAATTATTTTTTATCAAAGCTTGACCAAATTACTTCAACAACAAGACAAAGAAGATTTTTGTTTGTGTTGTTTGCAACGTTTGCACAAAGAAAGGAAAAGAAAGCAAAGTGCACACAAAGAAAACAAAAGGAATGAAGCAACTTCGGACAACAAAGAAACAAATAAACAAAGAAGAAGACAGCACACAAAAGGAAACAAAGCTCAACTACAATTGGGAAACAAAAGAATCGGTCAAAGGAAACAAAAGAAAAGCCTCAACACCGATGGAATCCAAACACTCAAAGCATCCAAAGAGGCAGTGAGCAACGCACAAAGAAAGGAAAAGAGACAAATGAAAGCACACAAAGAGAAATAATGATATTTGGAAAGCAAAGCTTTGTTTTCTTGGCTGTTTTCTTGGTGAAGACAATAACACCTTCGGAAGAAAAGAACAAACCTTGCCTATAAATGGACGAAGCTTGGAGCGGAGAAGGCATCCCATTTTTCATCCCAAAACAAATAGCGACATTTCCTTTCCTTTGTTTACATTTTCCTCCTTTAGTTTAGATTTAGTTTAGCCAAGCTATTTTTCTTGTCTTCCTTTTCGCAGAGTTTAGAGCATCCGGCTTTCTTCATTCTTTTGTTTTATTTTCATTTGATAGTTTAGATTCCGGCATTGTTCACGGTTTTTCTTCAAGACTTGTTGTTTTATTCTCGGTTTCTTGACTTTTCCAGTTGATGTTCTTATGGTTTTTATTATACAAATTCCAGTTGGTGTTTTCAATAATCTTTAGCGAATTGCACTTCATACTCACGGTTTTCTTGACAGAAAAATCAGCTCTATGCTTACGGGTTTTACGCAAAAATTTGACTTTCTTGGTTTTTTTTAGCAAATTTGACAGCCATCCTTTTGTTGTTTTCTTCATTCTTTCTTCATTGTTTTGTTCTTATTGTTTGCAGTAATTTAGCAATTAGAACAGCCACCAAGCTGGATGGAAAAGAAGCACAAAATTGTTGTTTTGTTCTTCTTGAAGCTACGGGTTTGATGTATTTCTTTCTTTGCAGAATTTTAGTTGTCTTCTTGTGTTTCTTCCAAGCTTTTCCAGTCAAGTATTCATCACTTCCTTCTTCTTGTTTGGGTAGTTAATGAGTTTAGTTTTTGCAGCAAATAATAGCCGCCAACTTGAACTCACAAAGAAGTAGCAAAGTGTTTGTTTTTGATCTCTATGGAAGCTTCGGGTGTGCAAAACACAAAGCATGGGGAATTCATTGTTTTCTTGGTCTTCAAGTCTTCATTTACTGGTTTTGTCTTTTATTGTTTTGTTTAATTTAAGTTAGTTTAGTTATTTTATTTTTCTTTCCTTGTTTTTGTTTAGTTAATTTTAACAATTTTAGTAATATTATTTCTTGTGTTTTGTTAAGAATTTCTAATTATGTTTTATTTTCAAGTATTAAGTATTTTATAGCTTTTATGTTCATGAAATATTGTTTACTTTAATTTTCAGAATTTGTATTAATTTTAATTATGTCTATTTTTATTTTTATTGTTAGTTTAAATTTCATTATGTTCTAATTTCTTTTGTTAGAGACTAGATGATCTTAATCATGAATAATTAATTCTTAAGACTTGTTCATGCAATTTATATTTCAATTATGAGTTTAATATCATGTTCTTAATGCTTTTAGGTGATTGATCACCACTTAATTGATTGTTGATGCTTGTTTGATACCGAGAGGAGATAACATGCATGTGCTCATGTGATATTAAACCATGAATTCAATTTAGACCGTAATAATCTAGGTTATTCATGTGGTTTCGGTAGTAAAATTAAGTAATGGCTACTTAGATTGAATCCGGAAATTTCCATAGTTCCTAATGCATTTAGAAATCTAAATTCACCTAGACCAAGTGTGAGTTGATTTTAATCTAAATAGGGTTATTAGACCGATGTCGGCTATTAATTTACATTAGGGAAATTTCACCATCATAATTTGGAATTTAAGTTAATTGCATGACAAGTCAAAAGAGTTAATTAGGATTGATTAAGTGAAATCAAATCTCTAACATCTTTGTTAAATTGGTAAATTTTTAATATTTTCTTATTGTTATAAATTTTCATTCTTTGTTAAGTTTAGTTAAAATTGCATGAAAGTTTTGTTTTATTGGCTAGCTTGTTGTTGAATTAATCAATTTGGTAAGTAATTGGTTAAATTAAAACAATCCTCGAGGAAACGATACTCTACTCACTACTATATTACTTGTTGATATTGTACACTTGCAATTCACCGAACAAGTTTTTGTGCTGTTACTGGATTGAATTTACTAATTTTTTCCAATTGCTATTAATATTGATTGATTTTGGTTGAGACTAGCCTTTTAATTTTTATTGGTTTGATTTTGTCAAGGAATTTCAAAGTTGCATGAATTTGAGAAGTCGGAAAGGAGAATTAGAAGAATTTGATCCTGAACCTGAAAGAAAACTTCTAAGAGGATTGAAAGAGCAAGAGTTAGTCATTGACACAAATCCAATGGCGGCTGAAGAAGAACATTTCCCAATTCAACCTCAAAGGAGAACTTTGATGGACTATTCCGCTCCAACGGTTCAAGATTCCACTTCAAGCATAAGAAGGCCAGCAATTCAAGCCAACAATTTCGAGCTCAAGCCGTCCTTGATCCAAATGCTTCAAAATGCTGTTCAATTCAGTGGCTTGCCGAATGAAGATCCTAATCTCCACATTGAAGCTTTTCTTGAAATTTGTGATACCATTAAATATAATGGAGTCCACAATGATGCTATTAGACTTAGGTTATTTCCATTCTCTTTACGTGATAAAGCTAAGGCATGGTTATCTTCTCTTCCTACAGGTTCTATCATCACTTGGGAGGATATGGCCCAAAAATTCTTAAGCCGATATTTTCCACCTGCCAAGTCAGCAAAAATGAGGAATGATATCACCACATTTATACAAAATGATGGAGAATCCCTATATGAGGCATGGGAAAGGTTTAAGGAGTCTAAGGAGGTGTCCACACCACGGTATTCCAATTTGGATGCAAGTGCAAACGTTCTATAATGGAATTGGTCCAAATATGAGAAGTACTATAGATGCCGCAGCTGGAGGTACATTGAATAATAAAACGCCTGAAGAAGCTTTTGAGTTGATTGATCAAATGGCGTCTAATAGCTATCAATGGCCAACTGAAAGATTCAATGCAAAGAAACCAAGTGGAGTGCATGAGATTGATGTTAATACTGCCATTGTTGCTCAATTTGCTGCTTTGAATAGAAAGATAGATTCGGTTTTGAAGATAAAGGAGACAACTTGCGACTTCTGTGGTGGAAGACATGAGTCAACTGCTTGTCAGGTAAATCATAATTCTTATACTACTGAAGATGCTAATTTTGTTTCTAATTTCAACAGGGGACCTCAAAATAATCCTTACTCAAATACATACAACCCTGGATGGAGGAATCACCCTAATTTTTTTCTTGGGAGGGCAAAATCAGCAACCAATGAACCCACCTAGACCAACATTTCCACCACCCATGGAGAAGCCGAATAAGAACCTTGAGGAAATGGTGGCAAAGCTTATTCAATCGAATCAGGAAGTAATAAATCGTTTTGAAAGTCGCATGAACAATCAAGATGCAACAATTCGACATATGGAGGTAAGTATTCGGAATGTGGAAAAACAAGTTGGTCAACTTGCTAGCCAAATATCCGAGAGACCATATGGTGGTCTTCCAAGCAACACTGTGAAGAATCCAATTGAGAATGCAAAAGCCATCATCCTAAGAAGTGGAAAAGAGCTTAAAAATGAAGAAAAAGGTGGAGAAGCAAAAGAGGAGACCAAAGCCGGTTCGAAGGATGGAGCCGAATCAAGAGAAGAACCACCCCAAAGAAAGCTATTTCCCGACAAACCTACACCATATGTACCTCCTATTCCTTTTCCAGAGCGACTTCTGCAGCACAAAATAGATAAGCAATTCTCCAAATTTCTTGATGTGTTTAAAAAATTGCATATTAACATTCCTTTTGCAGATGCATTGGCTCAAATGCCGAGCTATGCAAAGTTCTTAAAGGAAATCTTAGCAAACAAGAGGAAGTTGGAGGATTATGAGACCGTCAACCTCACTGAAGAATGCTCCGCTATTCTGCAAAATAAGCTACCACCAAAGCTTAAAGATCGGGGAGTTTTACAATTCCTTGCACAATTGGTGATTCTTATTTTGACAAAGCTTTATGTGATCTTGGTGCTAGTATTAATCTAATGCCTTATTCTGTTTTTAAGAAACTTGGATTAGGAGAAGTCAAAGGCACCACTGTTTCTCTTCAGTTAGCAGATCGATCTATCAAATATCCAAGAGGTGTGGTGGAGGATGTGTTGATCAAAGTTGACAAATTTATTTTTCCTGCAGATTTCATTGTGTTAGAAATGGAAGAAGACTTTGAAGTACCGATTATTTTAGGCCGACCATTCCTAGCCACTGGAAGAGCTCTAATTGATGTCCAACAAGGAAAGTTAATTCTTAGAGTTCAAAATGAGCAAGTCACCTTCAATGTGTTCAAAGCAATAAAATTTCCTTCGGATCGAGTGATTGCTTGCAAATTGAAGTGGTGGGCGAATTGTCCAAAATTTTGCAATTCATGCCATGACCAAGGACACAATTGAAAAGTGTATGGTTCATCATTGAGAGAAGATACAAGATGATGAAGTAAGGGAAGCGGTGAGCATATTAGAGGCAAATCCACCTTATCCAAGGTGGAGGGCACCAAAATATGAAGAATTAGGGATGAATACAAAGAAACCAAAGCCATCCATTGAAGAAGCACCAACTCTTGAACTTAAACCTCTTCCTTCTCATTTAAAATATGCTTTCCTTGATGATTTAAATCTTCCGAATTATTTCTTCTTCTTTGGCAGTGTAATGGAGGAAAAGCTATTAGGGTGCTAAGAAAGCACAAAAGTGCATTTGGGTGGACCATTGCGGATATCAAAGGAATTAGCCCCTCAATTTGTATGCACAAGATTTTAATGAATGAGCAATATAATGGGTTATCCAACCACAAAGGAGACTTAATCCAAAAATGCAAGAAGTAGTGAAAGCCGAGGTGATCAAGCTTCTCGATGCGGTATTATCTATCCAATTTACGATAGTAGTAGGTAAGTCTGTGCAAGTAGTACCTAAGAAAGGAGGCATGACTGTTTTAACTAATGACAATGATGAATTAATTCCTACTAGACGATCCGCAAGGTTGGCGTGTTTGCATTGACTATAGAAAATTAAATGATGCCACCCGTAAAGATCATTTTCCTTTGCCTTTTATTGATCAACTGCTAGAAAAACTTGCAGGATATGCATTTTACTGCTTTCTAGATGGATATTCAGGGTATAATCAGATACCTATTGCACCTAGTGATCAGGAAAAGACAACTTTCACTTGTCCCTATGGTACTTTTGCATATAGAAGAATGCCTTTTGGTCTTTGTAATGCACCTGCTACTTTTCAAAGATGCATGATGGCAATTTTTTCTGACATGATAGAGAAACATATTGAAATTTTCATGGATGATTTTTCTGTGTTTGGTGTTTCTTTTGATTCATGCCTGAACAATTTGGATTTGGTGTTACAAAGATGTGAAGAGACTAACCTTATTTTAAATTGGGAAAAGTGTCACTTTATGGTGCGGGAAGGTATTGTTCGGGCCATAAAATCTCTGCGAAGGTATTGAGGTGGATCGAGCAAAAATTGAAGTCATTTCTAAGTTGCCGCCACCTACTTCGTGAAGCTACCGTGGATTTTTAGGACATGCAGGATTTTATAGGCGTTTTATCAAAGATTTTCAAAAATTTCAAGACCATTGACTAAACTACTTGAGAAAGATGCTAAATTTGATTTTAATTCGATTGTTTGCGTGCATTTGAGATCTTGAAAAAGAAATTAATTTACTCGATGATGATATGCACGATTGGGAGAAGCCTTTTGAACTCATGTGTGATGCAAGTGATCAAGCTATTGGGTGTGCTTGGACAGAGAGAGAATCGAATTTTTCGAGCAATTTACTATGCTAGCCGAACCTTGAATGGAGCACAATTAAATTATGCTACTCTTGAAAAAGAACTTTTAGTGTGGTGTTTGCTTTTGATAAATTCCGTTCTTATTTGATTGGCTCTAAAGTAATTGTTTATACCGATCATGCATACTGAAGTACTTATTGGCGAAGAAAGATGCAAAACCAAGACTCATTCGATGGATTTTGCTTCTTCAAGAATTCGATTTAGAGATTAAAGACAAAAGAGGAAGAAAATCTTGTGGTGACCATCTTTCAAGATTGCCAAATGCTCCCAAGGGAGGTACCTATTTTGGAAAGTTTTCTGATGAAGCACTTTTTGCTTTCAACATTGTACTTCCATGGTATCTTGATCAGTAAATTATTTGGTAAGTGGTGTTCTTCCCCGATTTAACCTATCAACAAAGAAGAAGTTTTCTTTGATGTTAAACATTACTTTTGGGACGACCCGTACTTATTCAAGGTATGTGCTGATCGTATTATCAGACGTTGTGTTTCTAATAATGAGATTCCTAGTATTTTTTTTCATTGCCATGATGGACCCACTGGTGGTCACTTTGGTGCCACTAAAACTGCTGCTAAGATCTTACAATGTGGTTTCTATTGGCCTACTCTTTTAAAGATGCATACAATTATGTTGCTCAATGTGATAGGTGCCAAAGAACTGAAATATATCTAGACGACATGAGATGCCCCTTAATAATATTATGATATGTGAGTTATTTGATGTTTGGGGTATTGACTTCATGGGTCCATTTCCACCTTCTTTTGGTAATATGTATATTTTGGTTGCTTGTGAGTATGTGTCTAAATGGGTAGAAAATTTGTAGCTTTGCAATCAAATGATGCTCTGGTTGTTTGCAATTTCTTGAAAAACACATCTTTACTAGGCTTGGTACACCTAAGGCAATTATAAGTGATCAAGGTACTCATTTCATAAATAAGCAATTCAAGTCACTTTTGCAAAAGTATGGTGTCACTCATAAGGTAGCCACTGCTTACCATCCCCAAACTAGTGGTCAAGCTGAAATATCTAGTAGGGAACGCAAAAGAATATTGGAAAAGTCTGAATATTAATAGGAAGGATTGGGCAAAGAAACTTGATGATGCATTATGGGCTTACAGGCGCTTATAAAACTCCTATTGGTATGTCACCTTTTCGACTTCTCTATGGTAAGACATGTCATTTGCTGTTGGTGGAGCATAAAGCATCTTTGGGCTTTGAAATCTCTTAATTTTGATATCACGAGATAGTAGGAGAGAAAAGGTTGTTGCGGTTGGATGAATTGGAAGAACTCCGCAATGAAGCTTATGATAATGCAGTTTACAAAGAAAAACAAAGAAATGGCATGATAAACACATTTTGAGAGAGTTTCATGTTGGAGAAAAAGTTTTGTTGTATAATTCCGTCTTCGTTTGTTTCGGAAAATTAAAGTCTCGATGGGTGGACCTTATACCATCACAAAAGTTTTTCCTTATGGTCTTTGTGGAGATCACTCGAAGATGAGGGCACATTTAAAGTTAATGGACAAAGGCTTAAGCATTACAATGGAGGAGATGTTGTTAGTCAATCATCCTTCATTACCTTGATGCCACCGCTTAGACAAAAAAGGAAAGTTAGATGCGAACTATAAAGCAAGCGCTACTTGGGAGGCAACCCAAGTTATTTTACCTTTATTGCTTTTATTTTGTTATTATTATTATTATGCTTATTTTTTATCCTATTTAAAAAAAAAAAGAAAAAGATTTATTTTTATGTGCAATTCTGCTTCACCTTTTGCTGCACAGTCTGAAGAAAAATTCAGTTCAAGGCCTTCCCATTTGAATTTTGTGCTAAAATTTTACAGCAAGGTAGAAGATTCAACCCAGTTCATGTCCACCAAATTTGAGAATTTTTGGAGCTGTTTGGTACCTGAACGAAATTCATCTTCAACAGTTGTTCAAAACAGGCAGTTTCTCACTTTTCATTTTCTTATGTTCTCTTTAGTTGCTATACTTGATCTTGCTCCTTGTTGCATTGAGGACAATGCTCAATTTTAAGTTGGGGTGAGATACATGAAATTTTGTGCTGGATTTTTGTCAAAATTTTTGAAAAATTTCAATTTTATTGGGTTAAAAAGAAAAGTCCTTCAAGTTTTCAATTTTGATATCTTCTTTGAAATTTCAACTTCTTTTGATACTCATTTAGAATAATTTTGAGTTATATGCATTAGTTATTTGGGTTGGAATGTATGAATGAGGCAAGTATCATTAGTCTTTGTTTTGAAAATTTTTAAAGCATCTTGTTGATTTTAATGATTGAATTGAATGAGAATGTGCAAGATTGGATATACATTGAACCCATTGTGAGTAATTGAGCCTAAGAGCATTGTCTTTTCTTTGCTCACATATTTCTTTGATTGAGTGTTGTAAAATATGGTATGTTCATTCTAGAACTTGCTTTGTTATGCATGTTGAGATCACATTGTGGATTCATGCTTTGAAATGATAAGGGCACTTAGGATTAACCATTTTTAACTTTCTAAAAAACCTTAACCATTACATATACCTCTAGTCAACCAACTTTGAGCCTTAACTTTTCTTTGTTATAACACCACATTCTTTAACTTTAAACCGTTGTTTTTGTTTACCACCGTTGCACCCTTTGTCAAGAGTATGTAGAAATGAATTGCATGATAAAATTTCTATTGATTCCAAAGAAAAGAACCACTATAAAAAAAAAAAAAAAAAAAAAAAGTGAACAATATTCCTTATGAAGATTGGACAAAGTTAATGTTTTCATTATGTACAAGATGGTCCAATTATATGTTGAAATTGTTAAAAGGGATATATGTTATTTCAAAAAAAAAAAAAAAAAAAAAAAAAAAAGGGTTCTAATGTGCTGCTTGTTGCTTTTGAGTCATGCAAGGAGGTTTATACATATCTTGATTTGTGAAAACCTAAATTTGCCTATCTTTCTACCTACCCTTACCTAAGCCTCGTTACAACCTTTATAAAGACCCTTTGATTATTGCATGGATTAATATTTATTAGTGGTGGAGATGTGATATATAAGCAAGCCTATGGCAATGACATGCTATGTTTGATTTGAGTCTTTGAATGAAATCCTAAACACTTTGAGTGATTAGAATGCAACCTATGAGAGGTTATCAAATTTTGTGCATTTGATTTGATGAAATTGTTGGAATTAATGAGATGTGTATTTTGTTTAGATTAAAAAGGGCTATGAATACTTGTTCTTTGGCTTATTATTCGATTTGAATTTTTAATGTAAAAAAATTTTGAATTATTTATGGATGAGTTAGAAAGAGTATGGAATGAAAAGAAATATGTTCTTCTAGTGCAAGCTTGAGGACAAGCTTTGATCTAAGTTGGGGTAATTTGATAACTCTATTTTATATAGAGTTTTCTTATTAATTTTGGTTAGAAATTGGCTTGTGTTTTAATTTGTTTTACATATTTTGGCCAAATTATCCTTTGATTCTATGATTTCTAAGTTTTCCAATATTTCTAGAACTTTTTGAGTTTAATCTTGAAAATTGAGAACAAAGGACTAACCAATTATTTTTTATCAAAGCTTGACCAAATTACTTCAACAACAAGACAAAGAAGATTTTTGTTTGTGTTGGCTGCAACGGCTGCACAAAGAAAGGAAAAAGAAAGCAGCCGAGCTGCACACAAAGAAAACAAAAGGAATGAAGCAACTTCGGACAACAAAGAAACAAATAAACAAAGAAGAAGCCAGCACACAAAAGGAAACAAGCTCAACTACAATTGGGAAACAAAAGAATCGGTCAAAGGAAACAAAAGAAAAGCCTCAACACCGATGGAATCCAAACACTCAAAGCATCCAAAGAGACAGCCGAGCAACGCACAAAGAAAGGAAAAAGAGACAGCCGAAAGCACACAAAGAGAAATAATGATATTTGGAAAGCAAAGCTTGGGCTGTTTTCTTGGCTGTTTTCTTGGCTGGAAGACAATAACACCTTCGGAAGAAAAGAACAGCCTTGGCTATAAATGGACGAAGCTTGGAACGGAGAAGGCATCCCATTTTCATCCCAAAACAGCTAGCAGCATTTCCTTTCCTTTGTTTACATTTTCTTCCTTTAGTTTAGATTTAGTTTAGCCAAGCTATTTTTCTTGTCTTCCTTTTCTGCAGTACTTTAGAGCATCCAGCTTTCTTCATTCTTTTGTTTTATTTTCATTTCAGTAGTTTAGATTCCAGCAGCAGTGTTCACGGTTTTGCTTCAGTACTTGTTGTTTTATTCTCGGTTTTCTTCAGCTTTTCCAGTTGATGTTCATATGGTTTTTATTATACAAATTCCAGTTGGTGTTTTCAATAATCTTTAGCAGAATTGCAGCTTCATACTCACGGTTTTCTTCAGCAAAAAATCAGCTCTATGCTTACGGGTTTTCTGCAAAAATTTGACAGCTTTCTTCGGTTTTTTTTTAGCAAATTTGACAGCCATCCTTTTGTTGTTTTCTTCATTCTTTCTTCATTGTTTTGTTCTTATTGTTTGCAGTAATTTAGCAATTAGAACAGCCACCAAGCTGGACTGGAAAAGAAAGCAGCAAAATTGTTGTTTTGTTCTTCTTGAAGCTACGGGTTTGATGTATTTCTTTGCTGCAGAATTTTAGTTGTCTTCTTGTGTTTCTTTCAAGCTTTTCCAGTCAAGTATTCATCACTTCCTTCTTCTTGTTTGGGTAGTTAATGAGTTTAGTTTTTGCAGCAAATAATAGCCGCCAACTTGAACTCACAAAGAAGTAGCAAAGTGTTTGTTTTTGATCTCTATGGAAGCTTCGGGTGTGCAAAACACAAAGCATGCAGAATTCATTGTTTTCTTGGTCTTCAAGTCTTCATTTACTGGTTTTGTCTTTTATTGTTTTGTTTAATTTAAGTTAGTTTAGTTATTTTATTTTTCTTTCCTTGTTTTTGTTTAGTTAATTTTAACAATTTTAGTAATATTATTTCTTGTGTTTTGTTAAGAATTTCTAATTATGTTTTATTTTCAAGTATTAAGTATTTTATAGCTTTTATGTTCATGAAATATTGTTTACTTTAATTCTCAGAATTTGTATTAATTTTAATTATGTCTATTTTTATTTTTATTGTTAGTTTAAATTTCATTATGTTCTAATTTCTTTTGTTAGAGACTAGATGATCTTAATCATGAATAATTAATTCCTAAGACTTGTTCATGCAATTTATATTTCAATTATGAGTTTAATATCATGTTCTTAATGCTTTTAGGTGATTGATCACCACTTAATTGATTGTTGATGCTTGTTTGATACGAGAGGAGATAACATGCATGTGCTCATGTGATATTAAACCATGAATTCAATTTAGACCGTAATAATCTAGGTTATTCATGTGGTTTCGTAGTAAAATTAAGTAATGGCTACTTAGATTGAATCGGAAATTTCCATAGTTCCTAATGCATTTAGAAATCTAAATTCACCTACACCAAGTGTGAGTTGATTTTAATCTAAATAGGGTTATTAGACCGATGTCGGCTATTAATTTACATTAGGAAATTTCACCATCATAATTTGGAATTTAAGTTAATTGCATGACAAGTCAAAAGAGTTAATTAGGATTGATTAAGTGAAATCGAAATCTCTAACATCTTTGTTAAATTGGTAAATTTTTAATATTTTCTTATTGTTATAAATTTTCATTCTTTGTTAAGTTTAGTTAAAATTGCATGAAAGTTTTGTTTTATTGGCTAGCTTGTTGTTGAATTAATCAATTTGGTAAGTAATTGGTTAAATTAAAACAATCCTCGAGAACGATACTCTACTCACTACTATATTACTTGTTGATATTGTACACTTGCAATTCACGAACAATTATAAGACAAGATTCTCAAAACTTTGCCCTTTTTTTTCCTTTGCCTTTGTTTTACTATGTCAAATTGAAATATATAGATCTTATTTTGTTATTGTGTTCCATTGAAACATAAATTTTCATTTTAGATAATTTACATTTTTAAATAAGTTCTTTCTAAGTTTTTACATCCTTTCATTTCCTTATAATTTGAGTTAATAATCTCTATTTTTATAGATCGTAATGGCGTGTATAAGGGTCTCTTATGCATATGCTTAAACTATTTTAAGTGTGTTTGTCATTTTATAATCTATTTAAGTTACTGTACTTTCATTCTAATACATTCATTATTTATTTTATCTAATTTAGTGTCTCCACACATTCATCTGAATATTTTTATTTTTGCTAACCTTATTTTCTTTTCATATCAATAATTAGTGCCTCTCTAATCTATAAAGCTTTGCTTGACTTATGTTTTTATAAAATTTTCTTTTCAATTTTAATGGTACTTTACAATTGCAAAGTATAGAAAATATATTTATCTATGTGTTCCAATCTGCATAAATTTTATGTGTAGCATGTTTATCAACTCCTCTTTTTCTTAAATAATGGATACTAAATATTTAAAATTTTAAATATAACTAATTCATACTCGTCAATGTTCACCTACCCCATTACTTCTCTTGTAATTAATGAAGTGATATTCCATATATTCAATTTTATCTTTAATTATTTTAAAACCTGCCGATTTTAATGCCTTCCTCTAATTAAGCTCCTACCTTGGTGATAATTATGTATTCTAATCATTTTATCAATATGATATATTTTTTCCCAATTTTGATATTGAGCCTAAAAGTTTAGCTTTAATTATAAGGGGAATGTATATCAAAATGTAATTCTATCTTAATTTATTTTTGGAGAGAGAATTATGAGGAAACAAAATGGGAAAAGGAAAAAAGACAAAAGAAAAGAGAAAAGCGAAAAATAACGTAAAACAAGATGTATTTACTAGAGAATTTTTTAAAAAAATGTAAAAACAAAGACTACAAGAATTTTTAAAAATTATTAAGGAAAAATAAATTAAAAAAGAGTTTAAGAAAATAAAATTAAAAATATAGATTTAGAAAAAATGAAGAAATGAAAATAAGAATGGTAAGAAGTAAGATAAAGGGAAAGGGAATGAAAACAATATATATATATATATATATATATATATATATATATATATATATATATATGTATGTATTAACAAGAGAAATAAAAAGTAATTAAAAAATTAGTAAATAAGAAGAAACAAAGAATAATGAAAATAGAAATGTAGCAAATTAGAAAAATAGATAAAGGAAAAATAATAAATGAAAAGAAGAAGGATTAACAAGCGTGATTTTCCCTCTTCCCCAACTCCTCTATCCTCAATGTTGATGAAAAATTGGGAAATAAAACAGAGAAGAGAAGGAGAATCCAAGATTTTCCAATAATAAGAACTTTAACAAAGTGGGGAGAAAGTGAAAAAGTGAAGAATTTCAAGCGTGATTACACTTTTCTTAAGGTGTTTATTGCCCACTCTCTATGCTTCTCATAGAATCTTCAGGCAATAAACCTCTAGGATACTAGAAATTCAATAAAAATTCAACAAGATAACAAGTTTTTGTAGTTTCTATAGAAAGTACTATTTTCTATATGTTTGATTTTCCAGTTGTATCTTTATATACAAAGATATCTACAAACCATTGTACAACAATTGCAAGCGGTTAGAGATTTTTAGATGAAAAGACATCAAATTTGGTCACAACTTTTCAAAATTTGTTGATTGATAGGATGTCAAATTAGATTACACCTCTTTAAACTTTGACACTCTTTCATGTTGCAAACTACAATACCAACACTCAATTCTCCCTTTCCTTTCCATTTATCTATTTATCTTTATTTTCTGTTTGCATTTTCCTTCCTGTTTTAACTTGCTGTGGGTGATATCATAATGGGTATCATTGATGATGCACGAACAATTATAAATTTTTAACAATTTATATTACATGTTATTTTATTTTATTTTTGACACATTTTGAGATTAAGTGTCTATTCTGTGACATTAATTATTATTTAAAATCAATTAATTAAAAGATTTTAGATTTTGGACTGTTTGATAACAAAATTTTACTTAACTTAATTTATTAAACACTACTAAACTGTGTAGAAAAATCTAAACATTTACAATTAAGTTAATGCTTATTACTTAATGTTATTAGCCAAAGTTTTTAAGAAAAATTTCAAATTTATCCTCTTTATTAAATCATTCAACAAACCCTTTTATAAGACTCTGTTTCATTTTTTCATAGCACATATTTCCAAAAGTGATTTTTATTTTTTATTAAATGGTTGAATTTCATTTCATTTATTTTTATTTTATTTGTTATCTGAAATATTAATTTTGATAAATTGTATCTTTTACATATTTTCATGAATAATATTTTATGCTTAATTTTTTAAAATAATTGAATGGAAAAATTGTATAATTTGTGTAATTCAACATTCGTATCAAATGTTTATCAAACAATATTAATTGGCTCAGTATTATGATTCAAACTTTCAAAATTAAATTTTAAACATTCAAATTTCAACAACTTAATTATTTCGGCATTTAGATTTATGAAAAAGGCTCTAATGTCTTTGATTGAGGGTGTTCATTATTAATTACTATGTACAAGTATGCATATAATTTTATGGTAAAACTATAAAATTTGTGCGATAAAATATGCACAAATTAGTGGCCAAATTTATTTTTTAAAATTAGCTTACATCAATAAATTTAAGCATACAGGCACTGTACATAATAAATTTAAATTAGTTTTGACTTTCCACAATTTAATACTTACATTGCCCTCAAGTTTATTTCTATTGAAGCAAATTTTTATTATTTATTCAAAGTTTAATTTATTTTAAGGATGCAGCTAAAATTGTTTCCCCATTTTATCTTTCCTTGCTCTACCACAATGCCTTGTATACAATTTTCTTCACTTTGAAAATTTTATATTTTATTTTTCTTTCTTCCCTTCTTATTCCTAAGAGCTCATTGTCTTGTCAATCTAAAATTAATTTTTTGAATTTTACGTTCCTCAGGGCATAAAACTATAATTGTTATGCTTACTAAGTATATCTTCATTTATATTCATGCTATGACTATATATTGTTGACTGTATTTATATTATTTATTTAGCTAAATATTTAAATAAATATATATAACTCAATAATGAAGTAAATGATATATAATTCAATAATATTTCTATAGTTCTAAGATATATATTTCATTTATATTTTTGGATTGGTAGAAAAGATAGGATGAAGTTAAAAAAAGTGGGAAGTGATTTTCACACAATTCAAAACATACTATTAATTACATTAATTTCTCTCGAAATTTAAATTATATGGGACAATATATATACTCCTCTTCCATTGAAACTGTCATTTTTGTTACTTATTTTTCTGAAATTAATTGTCATCTTATGATAGTCAACTCATTTTTTAATAAAATTTTATTTTTACTTTTTATGTGACACACCACTTATTGTATATGACCTAATCTTTATTTTCTAAAGTTATCTTATATCAACTAAAAATTATCCATTACTTAGCATAAAAAATGAACGGAAAAAGCGAGTAATGTGTGGTCCTCCAAAAAGGTCATTACCAGGGCTGCCAACTTATTTGCGCGTGATATTACGCTTGTAATATTGAATAGTATTATTATCGTGATCTCATCTAATTAGATTTAGGTTTCGTTTGGACATAATTTTTATTTAGAAAAGTTAATTTTCTTAAATAAAAATAAAATATTCAAACATATCTTTATTTTAAAATTTAAAAGTTAAAATTTTTCCCTCAAACTCCTCTCACATAATTTTTAAAAATTTCCCTCCTATTTTTCCCTTTAAAATATTTTTCTATTAAAAATACCACAAAATTTTACACATTTTAATACAATTATTTTCAAATAAATTACAATCCAGCGAATCCTAAGAGTTCTAATAAAATTAAAACACTGAAACACCCTTCCAAACCATCCTATATACTTTTATCCATAGCAGTAATATAGTAGTACTTATTCATTATTGATTTTTCTATTTATGAAATGTGAACTTTTCACATGGTAAACTATTCAAGAATTTGGATTTTATTTTGGCTTCTCATAATTAATTATTTATCATCAAAGACAAAATTATAATTGAAGAACAAAAGATAATCTTAAAGAATTTTGAAAATTATATTCATTGCTCTTAAAAAAATCTATTTAAATAATTTAAAATATAACTATATATGGAAAAACTTACTCAAGTAAGCATAAAATTTTATATCATTGCAACATTAAGATTCTTTAAAAATTAATAATTTAATTTGCAATGTTAATTTATTTCACATTTTAATTTTTTAAAAATTTCATAGTTTGAATTTCTTGTATTATAATCTCTTAGCATTATATTGATAAAAAATTTATTTAGAAGTATTAAAGAAGGTTCTAAATGGTTTATCACCTAAAAATGCTGTTGACATGACACTAAAGTTATTTTGTGACTACAACAATGATAAAAGAATCTATGTGAAATAAAAATCTCTAAAAACTAGTATACCTGCTAAACTATTTCTTTGTATTTAATCATATTTTCCAATTCAAATAAAAGCTTCTACACATTAAATATTAGTAATTTATCTAAAGTTAAGTTTCAAGAGTATGGTGGTTTGGTATATTATGTTGGGATACATTTGATTAAGAAGTAATAAATCACGTGCTATGCATGTAAATTTAATTTTCACTGTTAATATCAATATAAATAGTTTAACTTTAGACTTTTTTTAAAAAAACAATCAAATTATACGTGTCTACTCAAGGAGATGAAGAAAAATTAATCAAAATGCACGTGTCTACTCAAGGGGATAAAAATATAACTTTTGAAGTTTTATAAATTACTTTACTTGACTGATAAATTTACAAGTTGATATTAATTTTTAATAGTAAAGTATGAAAATAATAAATATTATATATTATCACTACATTTACTCTTGAATTTTCTAATATTAATATTGTTGATTTTTTTATATACTCAAAAGATTTAAATGTTTCAACTCCAATTTATTAAATTATTTACCTCAGCCAAGATTAGATGGTAATTTCAATTTAAAGGGATTGTTTAGCTCTGTTTCTTTATATATTTTTCACATAATCAAATGGAATCAAAATTGATTCACCTCCATTGCAACAATATATATTTGATTTCCACTCATTCTAAAAAGACATAATTATTATTTTTAGTTTGTTGCCAGAATGGAGTTGAGAATCTAGGGCACTTGATGTTCAGGTGTCATCTAGCGAGATAGGTTTGGGCTCGATGTGGTTTGGAGGATGGTGATGGCTCGCACTCAGGAGAGAACCAAGTTATGGCTTCAGGATATCATCTCGAAGATTTCCTATGACAAGACGTAGCTATTTGTGATGATGTGTTGGGGTCTATGATCCAATAGGAATGATGCCCAGTTTGTGAGGAGGTAGTGGGATCCATTGTGGCTAGTTAGCTTTGTGCAAGACTATCAGTGGAATTTTCAAGAGGCTGATGCTACGATTCAGGAAAGGGCAGGTAAACCCCAAGGGTAAGTTCTTAGAAGACCCCAACCGAGGATTGGGCTAAAATTAATTTCGATGGGGTGATTTTCCAGGACATAAATACTTGAGGTTAGGGTAATGGTGCATTATCATAAGGGAGATTTCTAGTGCAGCTGTCTCTTAGGCTGGAGGATCGTTGTCTCAGAGCATGTGAAGGCTATAGCAGCAAAAGTTACTGAGGATGCGGTCGAAACTTGGGATTGAGGAGAATTATTCTAGAGGGACTATGCATTTGTTGTATAGCTAATTAAATTCATGTATAAGGACTTGTTGATTATGAGGCTAGTGCTAGATGAAGTTAAAGACATCTAACTACTTTTGAGGAAGTAGATATATTTTTGGGTCAGTAGGAAATGTAATAAGGTAGCTCATCAATTCGTCCAACAAGGAAGGTTTGTAAGTGGTCGTGGTGTTTGGAGGAAAGTTGCCCCTCCTTTGTAGCCAAACTTTTGCTAGTGGAAACCCACTTCAGTGATTAATGCAATTTCATTTTTCTATAAAAAAATCCATTCCTATCCTAAAAATTAGTCCACATTTAAAATATTTTCTTGTCCTAAAAAAAGTCTACTTTTAAAATGAAATTTGTATAATACCCTTACTAATAATGATTATATATAGTTATATTTAAAATATAAGAATAAAAATATAAAATTATATTTTAATAATATATTAAACATATTGTATCTTATAAGTAAAAAAACTACTAATACTTCTCAAATTTGGTAGTTTCCCAAATTTTAGGTTCGATTGATAATTTTCATATACCACAAGAGTAGTAAATGTAATTTACCCAAAAAATGATTCAACCCAAAGTGATCTTTGTTTGGAGATAAAGAAAGTGTTATTTATTCATTTTTTTGGGGCTAGCAAAAATTAACCCAATCAACTCATTACTTTAATCCATTGGGTTGTGTAAGATGGGTCAAATGGGCCATGAATCAAATGTGCAATGTAATTTATTGGGTTCAGTTGAGGCAAATCCAATTTGACCTATTGGGTTATATCATTATTTTTAAAAATTAAAGAGATGGCTATCCAACCACCCACCACCGGGACGCCAGTTACTAGCTAGCCAAATTCCAACGGTTAGAATCCCATCATATTGATTGGTTCAACCCAATCCAAGTATGACTCAACCCAAATTTGACCCATAATTTTATTGATTGGGTTGATTCATGAACATAAAATCTAACCCATTAGTGGTCCAACCCACCTATTTGCCACCCTTAATTTTTTCCAACAATTCTATGGACATTAACTAAAATACAAAATTCAAAATAAATTAACAATATTGAGCTATGATAACTTACTCAAACATAGACATTATAAAATGGTACTAGTTTTATTTTTTTAAAGTATATTCCTACACCTCATGTTAAAAGAGAAAATATTTCATATGTTCGCGAAAAAATATTCTATACATCTAAATAAGATGGTGCAACAATAGACAATTAGGAAGACAACGAAATAATTTAGGGGTAGCCTAGGGCAAAAAAATAAAAATTTATATGATTAACTTACAATACTAAAATCAAAGACAAAGTAAATGTATGGAATTTTTTTTTAATATTAAGGCATTATGAAAGAAGTATCCTAATATATGTTAAATTATCAAAAAGTTTAGGAAAGAGCTATTAATTCTTTTATTTGGACGTTTTTAAAGAAAATTTAACAAAATTATATTTTGAATGGGAGTCTCAATAGATTCAACCTTCACTTGTCCAAAAATAAAAATATAAAAGTAAATGTATAACTGATTCAGCTTCTATGCTAACCGCTCCTGTATTGCCATCACAGAACTTTGCACTTTATCAAAATAACCAAAAAAAAAAAAAAATCTATGTTTGGATTGTGTTGTATTTGAAAATTTTGTATTGGAATGTGTGAAAGTTTTGGTGGGAATATTTTGTAAGAAAAAGTGATATGAAAAAGTAGATTAGAGGGAAATGTTTTTTAAAATAATGTGAGAAGAATTTTGATGGGAATTTAAAATTTAAATTTTGAAATAAAAATTTGTTTGAATGTTCTATTTTTGTGGTTAGAAAAAGTTAATTTTTTATAAATAAAAACATAAACCAAATACAGAACCCCTTATTCTGGATTTTAGTCTAATTCATAAAAGACTAGTCTAGTATAGTTAATTAGTTATGACTTTGATATCATTTGTTGACAACTTATTACAGGAGACTCCACTAGAGCAGCCCAAATAAGTAGGTGATGGTCAAATCCAGTCCTAAAAGCATTAAATAATAGGATTTGAAATATAACAATTTTTAATTTATTTTATTTTTTTTGTCTCAAACTAGTGTGAGATACTTTTGTTTTAACCATGAATCCAACCGAAACAAAGTTTGCCACCATAAGATTAATGATATTTTTAGTATGACATTGTCTATTCTAGTGCTTGATGATTCTAATACTGATGTACTGTTGATTGTTTACATATACAAATCCGAGGTGCTGTTCTTGGTTATGTTTGTGGCAAATTGTGATTTACTCGAGTCAGAAACTTCAGGGATTATTATTATTTTTTGGATTAAAGCAAGACCTAATGCAAGTTGAAATCGCTGTGGTTGATCTCCCCAAAAAAAAGAAAAGGAAAAAAAGAGTGAAATTCTAGCCCTTGAGTTTATCTAGTTTTAGTGAAATTCTACCTCTTGACTTTATGATGAGTGATTAAAAATTAAGGGGAATTAATAATTCATTCCTGTTAGTCACTTTGGTTTTTATCAGTGATGTTTTTGTTTTTATTTTTATTTTTATATTTTATATTTTATTTTTTGGGAATTCATTTCATAATTGGATTTCATTAGATAGGTTGATAAGGTTTCATATACTTCATCTATTCCAAAAAGAGTCCATTTTGGTTAAAATATAATTTTTTTAGTTTTTAAATACAACTCATTTAATACACTACTAAATGTATAATTTTATATTTTTATCCTTACTTTTTAATTTTGAATATATATAATTATTATTCGTAAGGATATTCTAGAAATTTAGTTTAAAAGTAGACTATTTTTTTAGATAAGAAAAAGTTTTCAAAAAGCACTTTTTTTTGTTGGGACAGAAGAAGTATTACTTATAAATCCTTATATCCTTACACTATTACTTATAGCTATGCAACATCTGTTGTGTTTTTCAGCAAATGTTGCTATAGATAATAGAACAGGTGCCTTATTAAGTTGGGTTAATTTCACTTTGTTATCCCGTGTCTTAGGATAATTTATATTTCACTACATTATACATCATTCATAAACAATTAATAAATATGCTTCCTTTATTGATGTTTTTCAATCAAAGAAAATGAATTTATTTATTTAATACCACAAATACCCCTACATATATTTTTACCCTTAAATAGTTATTCTCTATATTTTTTAATTTGTAATATTTAAAAATATGAATTGTTTACTTTTGTATCTAACTTAGTGAATATTTGTAAACTAACAAATATGTCCAAAAGATTTTAAAAATATATTTTTGTGAGTTTTAGTCTTTATTTGTTTGGGAAAATAGTAATTTCTAAAATGTTCGAATGGAAATATCTAAACCAACATATTATGACAAAAAAATTACAAATATAAACTTAAAAATATTTTCATTGTTTTGGGTTATAACCCCATTTTATTAAAAAAAAGACTATTTCTATAATATAATTTTTTAAGTTTTTAAATTTTGGTTCTTAATTCAATATGGAATAGTTTATTTATTTCATTTAATTTTTTATATATGTTTTTCGTAATAACCTCTCATATATTTTCATATATATATATATATGTATATATATAAGCGGAAATTTGAATAAAAATTTAACAGCCTAGATTATGAAATTAACTTGCGACAATTATGGGTATGAAGGCATTGAGATCATGATCTTAGGAAGACCATTTACTCTAAGAAGTTGGCAAGATCGTTAAATTCACAAAAAAGAAACTAAAGTACAAATAAGAAAATGGTTAGAATTTAGAAATTTTATAGTTAATCATAATTTTAAGGTAGAATTAGAACATATATATGGAAAGGATAATTATCTAGCAGACCAATTATCTAGATCTCTAATCTGATTTTTATTGTTTGCAGATGGAAGAAAAAGAAGCGAGGAAAAGAGCCTATGCTTCCAAGTCCAACTAGCGGAAAGATATTACAGGCTCTATTAAGCAATGGAATTTGGGAGATTTACTTTAAAAGTAATCCTCTTCCAATCTTAGTTTAAATCTTGTTCCAATAGGCAGGACGCGAGAAGGTTCGTAGACAATTTACATTATGCTTTTACCTTTAACCATAACAATCCTGGACATCATAGGCGGCATTAAATGCCCTTTGTGAATATTTTCATAACCAAAAACCGGGTTTCGTTTTTATGTTGTTATTGCAGTGCATGGCAGGAGTATATCCCACTTGAGGATCGGTTCTAGAAGTAATTCATAATTTCGTAATCCTCATTATAAAGGCTTTAATGACCTTCCGAAGCTTTTTCTTTTGCGATTATTAGGAATAAACTTTTGTTCACCCATTAGAAACTATACTGAACCACTTCCATTTCAAAGCCTTTCGGATAAACCGGGAAAAGTTCTTTTACTCAGACCTTTGTGAAACTCTTATCGGACACCATAAAGACGGAAAGATCGGATAAGCGACTGGTAGCGAGAAAATCTTAGATTAAATGATCGGATAAAGACCCTTGAAAACCTTATCCGGACACTCAAATCTCCTATTAGTATAGGAAAAGAACCATGTGTAGTTGGGAAAAAATAACTACACTTTCCACGAGCTCAAGCGGTGCACTGTGGAGCAGACATCAAATCAGTTGGCAGTGGCTTTGCTAAAAGCCAAAAAGCAGAAGATCATGGGACACGACATCATTATTTCCAAGGATGAAGAATTCATCAAAAATTAATGATGGACATAAAATCTCAAGTTATTACAGATCTCAAAAATTGGGCAGAAGCTTCAGATATAAATTCGGAAGACCCAGATTGTGCTACACCAGAAGTAGGAAGCCCTATTAATTACCAAGGACGAGAAGGAGATGATTAAAATGAAAGACCAGAAAATTATCTGCAGATGGCTCCAAGACATAATAAGGACAAATTACTTCAGACAGACATTATTACGCCTACAGAGAGTTTTAATGAAGAGGATTCAAGAAAGACAGATGTTACGCAGATATCAGCAATGGAGGACCAGACAATCAGTCAGAAGATATGGTTTCTTTAGAATACTCCAGAAAAGAAGGAAAGACGCAATCTTTACTTTCAGACTGAAAAGACTACACACTAAAAGCAAACAGTCTCCACCTACCAGATTTGTTCGGATAAGAAGATATTATTAACCAAGACCACAATTTGTCTTGAAGGAAGACTTGTCACATCACAAGACCACAATCTGTCTTAAAGCAAAGTTCTTTAGTCGTAGAAGTTTCTAGTAAGACATGACACATCAATGAAAAGGCTAAAGTTAGCCTTTGACAAACTTGTCCTAGTCTTATAGGTATTGACAAAATTGTAAGGATAGGATACAATTCTATAAGCCTAGTCTGACAAAATTTAGCAATTTTTGGGCTTGCATCCGGGGATTCATGTCCGTGCTTGCCTATAAATTGAACAATCTTCCATAAGAATACATGATACAAGAGAAGAACATACAGAAAAACATGAGAGATAGCTATGTACATGTTTTGATTTCTCAATAAAAATCTTCATTTTCAATCATCTAGTCTTAAGACTCCTCTTCTCTTTTAGTTTTTCTTTTCTTTTCGGGGTTCCCGAAAGGGAAACTCCACTACTGTGTCTCTAAACATGAATTTTCCCAGTTAAAATTTTTTAGATTCTATTTTTGTACAGTTTTTTTTTAAAAAAAAAAAAAAAAACGAAAACTCATTTCCAAAATCATGTTCTTCAATTAATTCATTCTCAAAGAAGTTACTGTTCAGATGAGGTACTAGACGTAAATCCCGGACATCTCAGGCCGTGAAATTAAGGCCGTACCAGTCACAGGGTGTCAAGGTGAAGTCTGCCAGTAATATTCCGCGGGAAATATTCTTGTCTATAGATTTTGGAAACCAAAAAATCGATCCTTTGATAAGTTCCTACTTATCATAATACAGGGGTTATGATGAAACTTTCAGTTTGATATAGGTGAAGGTATGGGTAACCTAATAGGATCATCGGCCGAAATCAGTTGTTGGAAAGGAACAATCCTAGTTTCTTTCTGAAAGGACACCCTGATCCTCATAAGGATTCCAAAATATTGTACTTTACATTATTATTATTTATAATTTATATTTTAGGTTTTAATTATTTCTTGACCTACGGCCGTGCTGGATCGTGATCCGAGTAGGTACCAGATTATATATATATATATATATATATATATATATATATATATATATATATATTATCACCCACAAATTTGGAGATATTTTAAAATTTTTATTTCTAATCTTTGTTATAATATATTAGTTCAAATATTTCTTATTAAAATTTAGAATAAAATATAAATAATTGAAATTACTAATCAACTATTTTCTACAAATTGCATTTCTTTTCCCAAAGAAAAAACTAGAAATCATAAATATATATATATATATATATATATGAGTATTATAATTTTTGTTATAATTCATTAGTTGGTATAGTTTTCATTATGTTAGATACAAATAATGGAGATCTCATAATTAGAATAATTTAAATTAAGCAAGCGTTGAAAAGGAATATTAAAGAAAAGTGTAAAGTTATATATATATATATATATCAAATAGATAATTTCACATATATTACCTAAAGTTGAATAATAATGAGGATAGAGTGTATAAAATGAAGCAAGAGGTAATAAAGTGTTAGTTACGGAACACATGAAGTATTGAAGTGCGATTAACTCTATTAATGGGGTGTTTGTGACGAGGCTTGCGAAGCCCTCAAAATTAATCATTGGTTCTTGAGTGATTATAAGATAAATTTGCAACAAAAGTGGACCAAGTCGAATCTCAAAAAACCGAAGTATAATTCTAAGTTTTGAATAATAAAATAAAATGGGAGGGAATCGGAATAAATAACTAACAACTAAAATTCCAACAGATAATTAGAAAAAATTATCAAGTAGAAAAAATCGAGAACAAACCCAAATTTACCAAGCTTCTAATCCAAAGGTGATTCTATTCAATTGCATCATTAATCATGGGTTACAAATAATCATCTTACCAATTCAAATATTTAACTCGAAAACTTATCAAGATGGTTGTAATAATTTTTTTCTAAAATAATTGACCGACAACATTCAAATCAAAATTTACCATTAATTGATTAGGCACGATAGCATTTTATATCAAACTAATGATAGCATTAAAATCAATGAAAAGCTTAAACCAAGATTGTATAATTGAGATAGTGCAATTATATAATTTTGTCTTGTTAATTCTTCTAGACTAATTATGCACAACATAATCAATTTAGTTGCTACTTGGTTCACTCATCCATGACAATTACGGATTACTAAACACATGAATAGCAATAGAATGAAGTGTGTTAAATCAAATTGTCGATTAACTAACACAATTCATCCATAATAAGGAAAACCAAGAATCAACAAGTACTCAAATTGAAAGTAAAGAAGAACAATTAAATTCAAGACCTCACAATGATAGCAATTGAATCAACTTATTCCCTTGAATTAGAAAGAAATTGTTCAGCCACTCATGATGGACAACATACTAACACTACTTCTTATTTTCTGCTAGCCTAACTCTAGTCTCTACTTTTCTTATTCTGAAAGACAACTGAAAGAGTCCTTAAATAGAATAGCTATTTAGAGTGATAAAGTTTAGATAAAATGGATAAGATAACAAAATGTTCAATTTCAATTTCATACCTAAAGTAAAGCTAACATAATCCATCTAAAACTAACAACCTAATCTCTTTGTCTTTAAAATAAATCTTGTCTTGATCTAACTCTCAACAACTTTCTCTTTGAAATTCAAACCGTCCAATTCAACAGTTGATAAAGTGTGGTCATGCCTTACTTAATGAGGTCTTTTGGTCATGGTTCTAGTCTGTTGGACGTGCCCACGCCTAGCAATTTAAAGTCTTTTGGTTGCACTCCTTACAAAATCTTGCTTTTATTCCTTTTTTTTCCAATTCTCCATGTTCCATACCTAAAACAAAAAGTACATGGGAAAATATGAACAATAAATATGTACTATGTAAGTTCTATAAGTTTGGTTCAAATCTGTTAACGGGAATCACAATTGAAATGATTCAGATCTGCAATAACAATGGAAATCAATATTGCTTTTTTGTTGCTTATTTTGAACCCTGCAATTACTATGATTGTGATTGATAATGCCTAGTTCAATCCAATATTAGTAATGGGAATTAACAAAAATTTCGATTTTACCTTTACTAGTGAATGCATTAAAAATCTACATTACAAATAATAATTATATGCTTTTACTAATATCCACAACTTGAGATGTATTACTAACCATAATTTATTTTATAAATTATGCATAAACAGTCAGTAGTTTAAATTAGTTTTCAGAAACTATAAATTTACTCATAAGTAGTATTAGTTTAAGTTCGTTTTTCAAAAAAATTTATAATTTACACATAAATGGCTAGTAGTTTAAGTTAATTTTCTAGAAATTATAAATTATAGATAAACGTCAGTAGTTTAATTAGTTTTTAGAAACTATAAATTACACATCAATGGTGATAGTTTAAGTTAGTTTTTGGAAATTATAAATTACACACTAACTATGGTAGTTTAAGTTAGTTTTCAAAAATTATAAATTACACACAAATAGCTAGTAGTTTAAATTAGTTTTTCAAAAGCTATAAATTCACATAAAAGCAGTTAGTAATTTAAGTTAGTTTTCAAAAGAGTAAATCGTACATTTGGTCCCAAAAATAGGTTTTAAACTTTTGATCTTACAAATTTAAAAACAACCTTGTTAGTCCCTTGAAATACAAATATGCATATTTTTGGTCCTTTATCCGTTATTTCAACGAAATCTATGCAAGTGCGTGCACGTTGCACAACATTGTAATGAAGGGCAAAAGAGTCCTACCACAAATCACTACACAAAAAGCCCCAAAAGTACCAAATCTCTAATTACAACTAAAATCCTTCCATCCCCAATTCCTCTTTAATCGCTAAATTGGATGGAAGCCCTAATTGATACCAAGGCCATGCAATCCACAATTGATTGAATACCTAGACCCTTCGCTTCATCCATTTCAGTCACAATTGATTTGGAAAATTGTAATAATGAAATTAACTTCCAAGTAAGGAAACAAGAGCGAACAAATGTCACCGCTCTCACCGTCTCGTAATCGTAGCATTCTTTTCCCAAAGTGCGACCATCTTTCTTTGCGCCTCTTGGATTGCCACGATGTTCCTCTTGGATTGCCACGGTGTGTACCAAAGGGACCATTTCACTAGGTCGCATGCCACCTGAACCGCTCCTAGCCAAGTGTTTAGTGGCTTTGTCACCTAACGAATTGGAAGCCGTGTAGCCTCAGCTCCAACGGCCAGCTCGCTTGCCGGTGCCGCAAGCTCAGCGTCGCTCGCTTTGCCTCTCCTTCCATCAACCTCAAGCGTGAGGCGCTCCATTGTGAAGACTTTCCTAATAGAATTCACATGCAGACACACACAAGTCCATAATTCTCTTCGTAAGTACCGAATTATAGCTCTCTTCATATGTAAGAGGCCATCTCAAGTATCGGCGGAAGTGTATCCTCGATTCTTTGGAATCACAACCTATTAGGCTATCACAGAAGTTGGTGGGCTCGCTGGATGGTACCAACAGTCTGGAAAAACATCCCGATCACAGTAGCCTCATGAGGTGTAGGTTATCTCATGGTTCAACTCGTAAAATTGGCCTCAAACACACATGTGACCACCTATGGTGCTCGAGAACATTGGTTTCGTGAAGGGATTAGGAGCTGATGAAGTTCTGGATTACAAGACTCCATATGGGGCTTCTCTAAAGAGTCCATCTGGGAAGAAATATGACTTGATGATAAACTTTGCTTTAGGAATTTCATGGTCTACTTTCGAGTCTAATCTGAGTACCAGGGAGAAGGTTATATACTTGAACCCTGCTACAAGCGTATTGTGGACCATTCTTGTCAAGAAAATCACTTTCTCTAAGAAGAAGGTAGTGCTATTTTTGCAGCTCGAAGCATGAGGATTTGTGCTTTCTTGTGACTGAAATCAATGAAGCAAAAGGGATGGATATTCAATCAATCGTGGATTTTGTGGCCTTGGCTTCTATCCAATTTGGGGATTAAAGAGGAATTGAAAATGGAACGGCAATTAGGGTTTTAGTTGTAATTAGAGATTTGGTACTTTTGAGGCTTTTTGTGTAGTGATTTGTGATAGGACTCTTTTGCCCTTTATTACGGTGTCGCACAAAGGCGCGTGTACTACTTATCTGACTGCCTAAAATAAGATAAAGGACCAAAATAAGTATCTTTGTATTTCAAGGGACTAAAAGGTCGCTTTTAAATTTGTAATCTTGAAAAGTTAAAAACTTATTTTTATAGGATCAAATATACGATTTACTCTTTCAAAATTATAAATTACACACCCTAATGCATGCATAAAAACACATAGTACAAATTTCTAAAATGAAAACACAAGTTTCACTTGCAAAAGATAGTAGTTAGTTGCCAACATATACATGGCCTTCCTAATATTTACATGTTTTCAAAATAAAATTTTCAAGAACATCATTCATGGTATTCGCAACATATACATGCCTTCAAGATGGAGACCTTACAAAATATAATTAATTAGCTATTGTCCAAACTATTTGTATGCCTTTAAAGATAGGTTTCACAAAATACATCTACCTCAATAACTAAAGTTTAAACTACAATTATAGAAATAAGAGCACGTGTTCTTGTACTTGATGGGGTCCAAATTGAATAACAACTCAACATTCATCATATCTTGACAAATTACTTTAGCTGCCTTGCACTTATCTTTACTGGTGAACCCATGCTTACATAACTCCTCAAGAACTTGTTGCATTTTTCTAGCTCTACCTTGTATTCAACTAACATTAATTCAAAATGAGAATCCATATTCTTCATAAAACTTCAAACTTCATCATTGAGTTGTTTAAGGTCGATTCTATATTTTACGTAGCATCAACTATTTTGTTCTTCTTTAAAATTTTCTATATTTTCTTTGGATAAAGAGCTCCTCTTGTTGTTGAAACTATGTGCACTAGAAGAAGTGGATGGTAGTTGATATTAAGGTTGTTAAACTCATGATTTTACGTAAATTCGATGGAGAGTTCACAAAATTGGATCGTAAAATCGAATAGTAAAATCATAAGATCCTTATGAAAATAATATAATAAATATTATTTATATATATATATATATAATGTTAAATTTATAAATTATAAACTGTTCAAACTTATAAAAGTACACAAATTTCAAATCCATTCCATACATGTCTTTGCATTCACACCAAGAAATTAATAACAATCATAATTAATTGACATAATAAAAGTTAATTTCAAATGATCACACAATTATTCAATTCACACATAATTAAAAAATACCATAGAAAAATAGTTCTATCATTCATGTCCTCATCACACTTATAAGTCACACATAAAAGTTACAAAATTAAACCATCAATTTGTAAACCCACATTACATGTCTTAACTTGAAAACAATCTATATACCTTAATCATTGAAAATAGTAGAGCATTGCTCATCATCCTAAGGTATCCATCAAGTAAGCTTAAGGGTATTTCAATTTCGTATGAATATAGTTGGAGAAATGGAACACATGTTCTCATTTTTAACTTAAGTAGTTTTATTGCTTTTGTAGTTTAGAAGGAAGAAAAAGAAAGAAAACAAAAAGCAGAGAAAGAAAACAAAAGAAAAAATGGAAAAGAAGAAGTGAAGCAATTTTGTTAAACTCTAAAGTCACTCATACGGTTTCACTAGTTTAAGATCCGACTTGTGAGTTCACCACAAGTTTACCATTTTCAATTCTAAAAACAATCTGAATTGGACTCTTAATTTTGGCTCTTAAACTCGTGAAATAGTATGAGTTGACCCTAGAGTTTAACTACATTAGTTGATATAACATAGAATCAACTTCAAGTTCATTGTTATCAATAGCACTATCGCTTGTCTCAGACAAATCCATTTCAACATTTTCCACATTAGTGTAGCAACTATAGGCTCTTCTACAACTACACTGTTTGCTCTATCCTTTCCATACACTAATTTCAAATCTAACACATAAGGGAATGATGTATTATATTGACTCTTAGCATCTTGTGACTTCATAAAAATATGAACATAAATATATCATTTATTACACACCATTTGATAATATGGATATAAATGACAAGATATGGACTAAATTTCAACAAATATAAATTTCATGAGCGCAGTAATATGAAGAGGCAGATTACATAATAGTCCACACTAATAGATACCAAATTATGCAAGTATGAAAAAACATACAAGAGCAAGTGCAAGCATATATAAAAAGCACAGTATATAATAATCCATATTAATAACTATCCAATTATATGTTACGAAGTTATAAAAGTACATGGAACTATTATTCATTGATCAATAAACCCATTTCTCCATTTATTAAACATTTCGGTCACTATATTATTCCTAAAACAATCCATTGATCGGTTGGGACAATTGTTGGTATGTACTCCACTTCAGACTACTTGTCACTTGCATCAATTTCCCTTTCTTTATCTTCATCTATTATATACTCTTGAGGATCAATATTCATGTCTTGATCAAATTGTGGAACAAGCGACAAGCAATTATAATGCGAACTTGGGTTTGTATTGGAAAAAATGAAGGAGATGCCCAAATTTTCCAACGCCTTTTTAACAAAACCAAGACATCTTTTGATGACATTTCTTACTTTAGAGTGTTTCATGTTAAAATACTCTTTAACTATCTCGGGTTGGTGACCATCAAATTTGCTAAAGCGATATATGTGCCCATGATAAGGTATAAGAAATCTCTTTGATAGAAATTAATTCGTATATGTTTCTTGTTAGTATTTTCCCTAATATTTGGTTGATTTCATGATGAAATTAATTGATTTAGTTATGTTTTGTGTTTTAAATGTTGAAAATAGAGGTTTGAAGAAAAATGGTTTAAAAGCAAGATTTTGTGGAGAATCCAACCGAAGTTCTTAGGTGTTAGGCATGCCGCATTGATGGGAGTGAAATTTTTATTAAGAAGAGGAGTCTTTTGGGCGACTAAAAGGCATTTAAAGAAAGAGAATATTGCAGCCAAAATTTTAGGAAACAAATCTTTTATTTTAGTTAGGAGTAATTATCTTATTCTTGTTATATTTCCTTTTATAATAGAATTTAGCTCTTAGTAACCTTTTAGAATTATTATACTTAGCAAATTTTTAGGAAACAACTTGGGATATAAAAGGAGAACCTAGATTGCAAAGAGAAAGGAGAACAAACCACACATACATCTCTTTTCTCCATCACCTCTCACTCTCTCTTTTCTCCTTTTTATTTTTGTTTTACCATCTATCATGTCTATAACTAAACCCTTATTCTAGTTGAAGGGTAATTGAAGGCTAGTTGTATAACAATTGTGAGACTTATTGTTTTAATGTTCTTATAAATTCATGGGTATTTGTTTATTCAATGCAATTTATTATTTATGAATGTGTTGTTCAATTGGTTAATTGGCGCCATTATTTAATTGACAATATAATCTACGCTAACTAGGATGTCAAGGTTTGATTGCTTTAGTGAAGTAGCAATTGGCATAATTATTACTTGGTAAGTGATTCAATTATGTCAAGAGATAAACAATCTAATTGAAACAAGCACAATGTTAGTTTGTTGGTTAGAATTGAGTTTCTCTAATTCTTAATGTTGTGGGCAAATTGAATTCTATGGTAGTACCTAGGTTATTTACCAACAAAAGAAGTTATTAATGAAGGTCTTTTAATTTCCAACAAAGTAAGAAGAAATTGGTTGATTGGTGGTATTAAGTGACTATAACGGTTTATTTGTGAATTTATGAGATTAACCTTGTGTTAATGACCAATTGAATGAACCAGTTCTAAAATTATTCCTTTGACTAGAGTTTGTTAATTATTGAATTTTACCACTTCCAATTTTACATTAATTAATACATTTAGTTTTAATTTGTTGTTTGCATTTTTAATTTTAGTATTGTCTAAAACTCAAATTATTTTGTTAAGAGATAAATCCACCATTCACTAAGGAGACGACATGACTCCGCTATACTACGGAAGTTTTAAGAGTTGAAATTTATTTTGGTGGTTTAACGACATGTTACTCTCAAATTGCAATATCCAGCATTAACTATGTACTAACAACCTTGTGCAACATAACAAACATAAATATTAGAATTAAAAGAAAGCAAAGCCTTAAAATTTATTAACTTGCATTTCTCGAACATTATGAAACAATTTGATACCTTGGGGATTTTAAGCCCATTGGGCTTACTTATGGCATCTCGAAAAACACAACCATCATGAGCAAAACCTTCCCAACTTGGT
This sequence comes from Gynochthodes officinalis, assembly GCA_020080225.1. Classification (NCBI taxonomy): domain Eukaryota; kingdom Viridiplantae; phylum Streptophyta; class Magnoliopsida; order Gentianales; family Rubiaceae; genus Gynochthodes; species Gynochthodes officinalis. The sequence continues at coordinate 16,547,796 of CM034619.1, forward strand.
AACATATATATGAATTCCTAATACATTTGTTGTTATACCTCCCTTCTTATGCGATATCGTGATTTTTCTTCTTTAGGAGATGTCACTGAATGAATATCCCATCTAATGCATCTAAACAACCCTATAATATACAAAAGAATGAATGTATAGAATATAAAATAGTAAGTATCATTTATTACACAAGTATTGTTTATGTTATTATTGACTTAAATGGTTTTCACCTGTTTTCTGCAATCGCAAGAATTGGTTTAGGTTTTTAAGTAATAAGCTGTGTAATTGCAACACTGCTCAAAGACATAGATTGAATTGATGGTTCACAATCTCCTTACTTTGTCAAAAAATAGAATAATTGTTCTGCTTTCCTATGCCAACTCATAGAGTCATAATTTCCTCAATAGATGCTTTTCTTGTTACTTTTAAACCCCAATATCTCTTACCATATCACAAAATCTCACAAAGTTCTCCTATCCATTTGTAGTTCACAAATACAAAATGCATCACTCTCTTTTGTTAGGCTAAATATCTGTTGCATTCGCTCAACCCATTTTTCTTCCTTAGTTTTTATTTGATGAACCTTTGAATGCATGCAAGACTTGCAGTTTGATATAGTATGATGACCATGCAAACCATGAGCATTCTACACATAATCCACGAAGTGCACAATAGGTCACGTCTTTTATAATTAAAGGGAGGTCATGCCATGTTTATCTACACCACATAATCAAAAATGTGAAAAACAAAGAGTAAACAGCCAAGACATAAATTTGCAAATCAATTTACAATTGTATTTGAATGTAGAAAATTCATTTTCACAACAAATCAACTATTACTTTTTAGTTGATGACAACATATGCTGAATAATGTGTAAAAAGTTTATCAATAATGAACTGCTTATCGATTTTGAACATGTATCACTACCTGCAAAAATAGTATAAAATGTGTTCATGGCTACCATAAAGTAATACCTTTGCAAAATTTTCAACTTGTTAACTTATGATAAAACAAATAGATTGAAGAGCTAGCAACCAAATTCTAATCAAAATTGAATTGTTCCTTTTACAAATTCATACAGCCAATGGAAACTTTTAATTTGTAAACGAAAAGACGTATCAAGAAAATTTTGAATTCAAGTCCAAACTACAAAAGTTAAGCAAGCTCATTCTTAATTCAAGGGTTGAAAATGATTCTCAAATCAGCCACCAATTGATATGCATAACAATCCAAAACTTTGGCAAAACCAACCACACATTTATTCAGTAGGACCGGAGGTCGGTTAATTAAGAAAATGGAGACGATCAATCCAAGATTAAAGTGTAGCCAACTTTGACCCAATTCCATTCCATGGCCATTGCAGTTATAATTGTTGTATTTGCTTCCGCCTCATCAAAACATGCTTTGCTATGCTTTCAAATATCAATGAGGTGGTAGACTTTCCCAAACTAATCACATTTGCTAAGTGTTGCCATCTTGGAAATTAAAACACCATCTTTTTTTTCCAAAATAAATATATTTACCACTAATAATTAATTAATGCAATATACCTATGTACTACCAAAATTTGTATATTTCATGAATATGCAGTTTGACTATGTAGAAGTAAATACTAGATCCTACAACAAAATTAATATTTAATGATTCCATTTTATTTACTAGTTCATCTTAAAGTAATATATATAGATATTCCTTTGAACCCTATTTCTGTTTGAAAGTGAAACTTAACCAAATTTTTAGAAGCAAGTTTGTCTTGAACGTATTTCCTTACTTCCCGTTTCTATTTCTTTTGAAGCAATGGATGGGAGAGATGGTAGTTGCAGTGGCAGAATAGCTATGACCAATGTGAAACACAGATGGTGGCTGTGATGATAGTGAAGCAAAGGTTTAATTTTATCAGAAGATTGAGAAATTTGAGGACAAAAATGGTGGCTGTAGTGGCAGGGAAAAGGAGGTTTAATTTTGGAGACGATTGGAATTGTGGAGCAAGGTGTGTGGTTGAGAAGGAAGGCAAATTAAGATTCTGTATGTGCAGCTAATGAGGATAGTGAAGGAAGTTTAGAGTAAATGTTGATTGAGGAGCTTTAAAGAATAGTTGATTATAGGAGGAGACATGAATAAGGGATTACCGAATTTGGAGTAATTAAATTTTTTCCATCCTCATTACATCAATAATAATTATTCCCGTTACCTAATTCTATTCCTTCGTACCAAGCGCCACATAAGTATTATAAAAAGGCATTTTTAAGTGCTTTATTTATAGACATAGCAGTATCGTCATCAAATCTTGATACATACTTAATATAACATTGAGTTAAACCCAATAGAACCTTACATCACCGTTGGTTATCATATTGATGAACTAAGAGCAATGGTCATCAATGTCGAGGTTAGCAATCGAACTTTGGATCTCAGAAACTGCATAGCCTGCAAAATTTGAACCCAAAAAAAAAGGCATAAGAACACTTTTTTTTTAAGAAAAAAAATGCCTCCAACCAAAAAAAAAAAGAGAGTCCAATTTTTAATTTGGAACAACTTTTTTCAATTTATCCTTACTTTTTATTTTGAATCATACATTATATTTATTAATAAGAGTAATACAAAAATTTTACACTAAAAGCAAACTCTTGCTTTGAGATAGAAAATTTTTGGAATTATTTTTTTTTTTCTTTTTTGAGACAAAAGTAGTAGTAGTAGTATTTGGCTATTGAACAAGCTCTTTAAAGCAATTAATAACCATGTTTTTTTTTTAATTTATTTGTCAATCTTATATACACAGTGGATCTCCTATTATATTGTTTATGTGTCACCCATATTATGCACTTTAATATATTAATATAATTTTTATAATTTGTGTTAATATTTACACTATTACTATTTATTTTCATTATAACAAATTTTAGTGTTGAAAGTTTACTTTTTTTTGTTATTAAGTTATATTTATTTTAAATTCTTAGTGTAAAAAAATAAAAAATATTATAAAATATTGGTTTAATACAAAAATAGAAAACTTAATATCAAAATTAACTAGAATGATAGTGGCTACCAATATCATACTCCTCCCTTCCTCCTTCCAACCAAAAAGGCTATTTTTAATTTGGTATAACTTTTTAAGTTGCAAAGTACAACATATTTAATGTACAACTAAATATATAATTTTACATTTTTATCCTTACTTTTAATTTGAGTTATAAATGGTCATTATTAGTATGGATTACACAAGAATTTCACACCAAAAGTGAATTTTTTTTTTTTTTTTGAATAGAAGTTTTTTTAAACTAAACTCTTTTTTATGATAGAAGTAGTATATATTAATACAAATGATAAGATTTACACTAACTTATCAGAACATGTACCATGAAATAGCACAGAAAAAGTGTTATAGTAAATCCAACATGTCATTTACACGTTGAAGACAAAAACAAATAAGCACCGCTCAATTTCTCACAAGGAATAATGAGGACCTAGAAAAAAGATCTAAGCGCATAGAATTGTGAAAACATAAATAACAAACAATGAATCCTTAAAAAAAACAAAACAATTTCCATAGCGTACAATGAAATAGAGTGACAGGCAATGTCAGCTTGCCAGGGAGAAATTGTTTTCATTTTTCAAAAGGCATGGTAGACTATAACATTATAGTATTACCTTGGTCGTGGAGGGGTTCGAGAGTATTGGCAGCATTTGATCGCAAAGAACTAGCCGTGGGATTTTGTGACTTTGTTTCCAAAGTTAGCATCTTCGAAGATATCTTCCTTAGATACTCTGACTGCAATAGAATAAATGACATCCAGAATTGAACATTAAAAACCAAATCACAAAAAATTCAGCAATGTTTTTGCATGGAACAAAGGCAACAGAAATGTTATCTCAAATGAGAGGAGAAAGAATTCAAGTGATCCTGTACAAGTTTCCATCCATGTGACGGATTCACATGAGATACCTGGCTTCCTGCTGCAGTGTATATCTTTTCCTCAAACCTTACAGCAATTTTCCTAATTTCTTGCTCTCCTCTGGTCCAGAGAAAGGGAGATGCCTCTTCAGAGTGTCCGTTCTGCACAATATGATTACATCTAAAGCATCAAAGATCAAATTAAAACTGCTTTTGAAAAAAAAGGTAAAGGTTGGGGCTTTTACTAATAAAACCTTCAAGTAACATTTACAACTCCAACACCTAACACAACACTACTCCAAAGCAACTTTCATCAAGTTCCCCTTACTCACAACAAAAACACTGCATATTTACTTTCTCTTATAGTAAATTCCTCTATGAAACTGCCATTCCATGCTTACTTCCTAGTTTAATCTGGAAAGAGGAATGTTTTCCCAACCTCAGACACAAAACTCCCTACGTGTACATCAGAAAAACTAAGTTGGTTAAACCTCCATAGTTAAAGACCACTATGTAAAAAAAATAAAATAAATAACATCAAAGTAAAATCGTAAATCTGTAATCCCCGATAACAGGACACAAAGCTCAAGTGCCTGATTTACAGAAGCCAATCTGAAGCTATTTTACCTAAACTCCAGACCCTCCATACACTTTGCAAAAATACAACCATATCGCAGCATCAGCAATGTTCATCATATGATTGAGGTTCCTAATAATTCATTTAAGCAAAATTTCTATCAACACCTTCAAAATCAGCCCCCAGGCAGAATAACATTTTTAGTACGAACTAGGTTCCTCGCATTCAAAATGCACAACAGTAACCTCTTTCATCGACTTATTCAGCAAGGTAACTTCATTGTTACATGACTAATGTTCTTGCCTGAAAATTGGACATCACAATTGCACATAAGCACTTAAGCCATTAGAAAATTTCTACTATGGACAATTTAGCATCAACAGATGAGGTCTGCTTGTTGCAACGTATCACAGGACCAGTAAACAATGTGGCTCAAACAACTGCATTTATCAGCTGGGGTGAAAAGGACAAAACGGAACTGCTATCATTGATTGTTTCATGGAGATCATAGTGTGAATTGTAATAGATTGGAAAACAAGTCTGAACAGATTAAAGTTCAAAAGGCCATTAACTATGCCAAGATGAGATAGGATCTCAAAAAAGCTTTCTCATGCTATCAAACAAATAGTAATATAGCCATTGCAAATTGAGTTGTTATAAATTTCTTTAGTTATCTGATGCCATGCTATTTGTTCTATTCCTAGTTTCCAACCCCTGACCATTGATATTTATTTCAGAACCCCTTACTTCAAATGCAACTATAAATTATTAATAAAAATGCATAAACCCATACAGATAAAGCATAAAAGTACAGTTTATTATGAGTATCAAAGTACAACAAAGCCAATAAGCAACTGCAATGGTTATACCAAAAGGAAAGATGTGAATATCATACAAAAGGAAAGATGAGCTCAATGGTGCTCCCAAGGTTGGTGGTGAGGTGGTAAGCTCTTTCCTCTTTAACTTTCAAAAAGATTTTTTTATTAGTTACAAGAAGCATTAAAGTGCATGTAAGTCATTCAAGAACTGTAATTTTAGAAAAGAGAATATCATACAAAAAAGAAGGATGAGCTTAATGTCACTAGCAAGGTTAGAGGCAAGGTCTTAATTTCGTCTCCTCAACTTTCAAAAGAGGGCTGATTAGTTGCAATCCCATCCATTTCATATCTTGCTTGTGGCAAGGTCTGAATTTCTTGTCTCTTCAACTTTTAAACGAATCCTGATTAGTTGCAATCCCATGCATTTCATATCCACCATTGTCACCAAATTCAATGCTTATTGTTGACCAAAAAGTACAGTAACAATTTAAACTAACAATTCTTGAATGATTACAGAATTCGACCAATGAACTCCAAATATAAAGTTTTCATGCACTTTAACCTAAGAATCAGTTTAGAGAAATATATTCCTCCACTACTGTTCTATCTTCTACACATGCAACTTGTACAATAAGTACGATCACTATACATCTTCTACCATCACCGTAAGTGTAAGACACTTTCTAATTGCTTTCCTTGCATGGTATGTTAATCTTACTAGACAAAATCACATTCCATCTGAAATTCTTGAGATGGTTGTATTACAATGGGAAAAATTGAAAGCTTAGCAAACAGATTGATGCAATTGGACTATGGAGAAACCATATATATTTATTTGCGTATTGAACCCATAAGAAAATGAAGCACTTGATATGAACAACAAATGTGCAAATCCACGAAACTTGAAGGGATAGAGAAAACACAAAAATGCCTTGATAACCCAGAAATCCGGAACTGTTTCCTTTTTTCCCCGTATAAATCAGAACTGAAGGATTTGTACCCACACTGATCGTTAGCATCTACGACTGTAGAAGTTGGCTACCTAGACAGGCAGAGATAAGGAAGAGCATAGTAATCGACGAAATATTTCATAGAAATTAACTTTGTGCAAAAGGAAACCAGGTGAAACAAATTCATCATGTCCAATTAATAATCAAAGGGCGGGGGCGAGGTTCAAGCAGGAAATTGTTAACTCTTGATATCCGTAATTAGGTACCCAGAGATTATGCTATTTCAAGAGTTTGCTGGATTTCCTGTGCATCAATGTCACTACCCTTATCCAAGGGAGTAGTAATCGAGGACGAAAGGCTTCTTAGTCATTCCTTTTAGTTAACTGAACTCCATTTTCGGGTTATTTATGCCAACTTTTCTAAGATTGTTGCTACAGAAGTAGCCTGTGTAGCTGTGGGATATCCTATGGAAAGCCATTTAGGAACTAAAAAGATATAATGATTGCTGGTAATCATTGGCTTCAAATTTCATCCATTTTTATGTATCCAGCCAGAAGCCTAAACTCTCACCCTGCCAAAAAAATTTTGGGAGACAAATCAACAAAAAAAAAAAAATCACAGCCTAGATTTTGAGCGACTAAATTGAACTGAACAGAGAGTAATAACCAATTTTAAAATGTTGAATCATAAAATTAAAAGGAAAAGTTGGAAGGAATTACATTTTGTTTACAATCATCATCCGATTGTCGGCGGCAAGCTGAGTCCTCCAATCATCGATGACCATAGCTGCCGGAGGAGCCAAGCTTAGGTCCAGCGCTAATCCTTCATCGCCAACTCCACCCACAGGAGGAGGACCCGGAGCCATCTGGCCTTGAGCAGCCCACCAATTGATGCTGTCAACCATCAGCAGGTAATGAAACGCTATTTCTTCAAATTTTGAAGTTATTATAACTACTCCGTCAACGGATCTTCAACACCATTGGAGTATAAATGAGCGGAAAACTGAACGCAGAATCATTCTTGTTCTAATCTATCAATGTTGGGTCCCAGAAGCTCACGCGCGTGGAAAGTGAGCAGTTGATGCTCCGGACTCCACGTCCGGTTTGCGCGTTTCGAATTGCGTGTGATGGGTTTGCTATTATAAATGTAAAACACGCTTTTGTAGTTTTTGTAATGCTTGATCGATATATAGATATTTTATTATTTGTTGGCCTCATATACTAAAATTTATTGAGATAAAGTTAAAGACTTTGTGCCGGTGAGCAAAAAAAAACACGCTTTTGTGGGAAGGGCTATAGTTTATAAAATCAAAATTAAAATATAATTTATAAATTCTTTCTAAAATAATTATTAATCAATATATGAAAAAATTGATTTTATTTCAATTTTTATTTCTTTTTTATATGATTTTAATATTTTATTTATTTATTTAAATTATTTATATTAATATATATCTTAATTTTACTTAAATATAGAAAGTTTTTAAGTAAATTTAATTATATTTTATTTATATAATAAACTATGGGAAGGGCCATGGCCGAGGCAGTAAAGCGGCCGTATCAAATTATACAATGGCAAGGAGTGATTTCGTGGGACAAATTATATAAGATTCTTCACTTTTTTTTTTCTAATTAGTTTGGTAGACAAATTATACATATAAATATTTAGTAGAGTCGATTTCATTAATTATACGTAAAAAATTATTTTATTGGGGAGTTTAATTTTTACTAATTAGTGTTTTTTAAAAAAAGTAAAAATACATATATTAAAAAATTATAATAAAATTTTATAATAACTAACGTAAAATTTATATGATAGAACTTATTTAATAACGATTAATTTTATAATTTAGTATCTTTTTTACTATGTAAATTTTACGATCATCATAAAAATTTATTGAAATTTTTTACTGTCAATATCATTGCCATTAAAAAAAAGTTTCGTTGTACAAATGTGTTCTAAAGGCATGTTTTACACCCATAAAAAAATTATAAATAAATCCAGTTGCAATCTTGCTAGCATTTGCATCACGACATATAGTTCCACTAACCTTTTCTTGCATTTTTGGCCGTAACTCTTTAGGTGTAAATAAATATAGCATGTCGATGATGAGGACAGTGGTACACATAGGGCCACATATAGAGCATTAGAGCATAAAATATAAAGAATATTCGTATAGTCTGTTTCAATTGATTTCCCTTCCCCTTTGTTTCATTGTTATTGTCGCATTCTTCAAAAGGTGTGAATCCAAGCACACTCGAACCATTACTTCACGCTGTAAATCGATGATGACGTCAGAGCATCACTGTAGTTATCCCACATTGAACCAACCCTGAATATTTCACCCAAGATGGTAGGTTATTATTGTCGCATTCTTTGTTCTTAGACAGTTGGATTATTCACGAGTTGAAATTTTACGAGTTATGTTCCAATCCAATCAAATCAATATAATTATGAGTTAGTTTTGGGTTGGATTGAACCCAATGAGTTAAAATTATAATTTTTTTTTTAAAAAAATAATAACTAAATGGGTTAAAATTATAATTTTTAAAAAATCAAGTAATAACCTAATTGGTTAAAGTTATAATTTTTAAAATCAAAATAGTGGCTGGTAGGTCACCCACCGCCGCTGGACCACAGTCGATCGAATTCTACCTGGCCACAACTTGAATTTTTAAAAACCATACTTTCAATTGTTGGATCCATTATTTTAAGTGTTAGTTAATTGGGTTCAATGTAACCTAATTGAACCCAACCTATTAAATTGAATGACTCATTTGACTTGCGGCCCATTTAACCAAACCCAATAGGTTAAAATAGCAGGTTGATTAGATTAATTTTTAAATTAAGTTGATTTTCGCTAGCCTTACACAATACTATTGATAAAATGTTAAATATCTAAAGTGTGACTAAAATTATGGGATGGAAGGAGAAACACAATGTCCGTGAGAATTTTAACTTACCATAGCACAGAGACGCAAATCCAATTAACTCTAGGAATAATAGTTATTGTTGCCACAAGCAAAGCAAATGAATAGGGCACAAAATATTGTTATTGCCACAAAGTAAACTTTCATGATCTTGGGAGTAGTTTGATCTTGTTGAATCCCGGAGCTAATAGATTTCTCCGATAGTGCAAGAGAGAGAAGAAAAAAAGGCCATATTTTTTTCTGATGAACAAGAAAAACAAATGTAGTTGACATGGATTTTTATGATACTTGCTAAGTCCAAGATGCATTTTTTTTTCGAAACGATAGTAGATTAAAAGGCACAATGACAAATGTACAAGCCACGAGAGCGTAGAGAATTTCGTGGTGTCATTCTTAATGTATAACTAATGAAAACAAAAGAGCAAAATCAAAAATCCCGAAGCAACCTGACGGGAAGAAAAGAAGAACAAAAGAAATTAAGTTCAAGATGCATTAAATATGGTAAAATGTCACAATTCCATTTTTAGGAAATAGTAATGATTGAATTTTAGGAAGACTTAGTGGTCAAGTAAGAAAAAATATTGCATGCATAAGTTGTTTTGTTTTTAGCACAGTAAATGAATCATATAATTTAAATTTTTTACCCTCTACTATATTTTAAATGTAATAACTTTTGTGATGGTTTTACTTGCCTCACAAAAATTATATTTTTAGTATATAATTATATTTTAAATAGTTACAATATTTTAATTAATTATTATATTTTTAATGTATACATTATCTAAATATTAAATTTGACATGTTAATTAATCACAATCTCATTGAAATAATAAAAGATATGGAAAATTTAATAAACAAATGTTGTTTTCCTAATAATATTAATTAATCATCAAAATATATAAAAAAATAATTATTACATGATCAATCCATTCATGTGCTTGCAATACTTGTAATAAACCATCAACAAATAGACTAAGCAAATCTATGACAACAGATTATGTAACGAAGTTACTGAAAAATATAATAATTAGCAGCTAATCTAACAAACTGTTGCTTGGACTTGGCCTCCAGTAGCACGGCGCCTCAGCATCCAGATGTGCAATTCCTTCCATAATTTGGCTTTTTTTTGCCTTAAGCAACTTGGATAAATTCTAGCCTTCAGTTGATCTTTTAGCTAAATTGAAAACCCCAAAATAGAGTGCCAATATTTAGGAATACAACACAATATCAAAGATGTCAAAATGCGAAAATATTCCATATATTCGTTATATTCTTAAATTTAGTATAACAAATCAGTTATCTAATTCTTTTTTGCCCCTATATATAAATAGTCTATTCCCATAATTATTTCTGCCTACCCCATCCTACATAGTATAGTAGATGTATGAAATATTTTATCATCAAAGAATGGCACCCAATATAGAAACAAAATTCTAATAAAACTCTAATCAAGGGAAAAAATGTGCGTCAATGTAACTATAATACAACACAATCTCAATTCAAAAAAATTACAAAATAAATTTCAAAATAAGATAAAACTATCCAAAAGTATACCAGAGATCAAGAGAGGGAAGGGAAGGGTAACGGAAGGGGTGGGGTGTGTGTCGGTGGTTGTGTGGAGAGTTCTAATCGAATACCAATTATTGGCCGTCGGATAGAATGGGAAAAGGAGGGGGACTGGAATAGAGTGGGGATGGAAGGGAGGGAAGAAGAAGGAAAATAGGGTAGGGGTTAGAGGTGAGAATGAAAAATAGGAGATAAAGGTAGAAATAAGGAGAGTGGGGATTTAGGATAAAATACATTAATTAAAAAATGAGTTAAATTTTTAAAAATTTTCAACTACAGACATTAGTAATATTTATATTTTATTACAAAAATTTATTATTTTAATGTTTGGAATCAAATTTATTAAAAACATTTGACCGTTAAAACCATCATCGACGTTGTTTCTAAAATCATCATTCACATTGTTTGCAATCAAATTGGAAGTATATAAAACTTACTAAAAATGACTATACTTAAAATTTTAACAAAACACAATTGATTTAAAACTTGATATAAAGAAATGGAAAAAATAGTAATGAAAGGTCTCAGAAAGAGCTTCAGTCTCGTAATAACTATGAGACCAAGAATGGCAATTGATGAAGGTGGTGATAACAATGTGGCTAGTTCAACAGAAAAATGGTTTTTGAATATATATAATTTTTGCCGCATATAATAAATGGCAGCATGTAGCTGGCACATGTATAATCTGCCAAATACAATTACAGTAATCCGCACTATCTATTACAATTATTTAAAGAACTATTTTGTGATTTGACATTGGATATGTTCGTGTCAATATGCATTATATATGTGTGTATATGTGCCTTTATTTACGAAGTTTTTTTATTAAAAGTTGCAGCATTTTTACAATTTCAATGAGTACTTAATAAGATGGGAGTTATTAAATTTCACATATCTATTAGAAATAATTGGGAGGAATGCTAATTGGATGGAAACTTATTGGGTGAGTTATGAGATATACATGAGTTCTAATAGAAAAGCTAAATTTGTAATTATTAGGTAATATAGGGTAATTATTGGGTAATGTTCAATAATCAACGATTAATAATAATTTAATTATTTGTTAATTTTTAAAATATATTTATATATTATTAGTAAATAAATTTTATTTTTTATTTTAAAATACTAATGGCATGATCGCCTTACTACTATCAAATCACTAATTAGTTGTCACTGGAATGGCGGTACCGATATTCTAGTAGTGGCTCACCACCAACAAGTCACTATTTAATTTCAATGGGAAATTTTGGTGGGATTTCAAAGGAAATTAAGAAATTTCAATCTCATTAAATCACATTCCTACATAATTCCAAAATTTAATCGAAATTACTTTCCTCATTCCCAATAATTTCCTATCCATTTAAATTCTGCCAATTCCCTCCCAATTGCCACCCCTATTGGTAGCCTTGGTAATGACTTCTTTTGGAGGTCGAGACATTACTTGCTTTTTCCCCTATTACTTATTGTTGCGAACAATTTCATAGTGTGTGTGTATATGTATGTAGCGATTTAATAGAAAATATAATTCTTTGTACTATGCTTTATCATCGACTAATAGATAATTTTTATTTGATATATATTGTTAGTGTAATAAATCAAACTTATTTAGGAAATTATAATTTGATTATGATTTGGTAATTGTTAGTTTATTTAGTTTCTAATTTGTTTAGGAAAGTAAATTCTGGGTGAGATTTGATTATCAAATCCTAATTTTTTTTTTATTAAATATGAGATCTATATAAAAGACCCATAGTTATTGATTCTTGTGAAGCTCAGAAAATAAAAGAGAGACTCCAAGAAAAAATAGAGTTGTGAGAAGTAAAAGTTTCTTCCTACGGTCTGTGTTTTGAAGTGTAGGGTTTCTTTCCTACCATATTATTAGCCTCTAAATAAATTGTTTCTGTTATTTTTTGCTGCTTGATTTTTATATGTAGGATTTTTATATCTTACATATGGTATCAAAGCCAGTAACACTAATTGTTGGTTTCTTGATTATGGTGATTTTTTATTTAAGCAATAGAGGCTAAAAGTTGCTTCTTATCCATGCATAATTGGAACATAATATTTGTTGTTCCAAACCTTATCGGAAAGCAAAATGATAAATTTTGGAAGATTCAGATGGAAACACACATTCGATTATATGATTTGCTACAGTTCATTTAGAAGGAGGTACCAGATAATGTTGATACCGAATCGAAAAACAATGTATATTTTACACTATCTCAATTTAAAAGGCTATGATATGCAAACTTTTCATAAAATTTGTGCTAAAACTATTAAACAAGCATGGATATTGTGGAAAGAGCATATATTGGCATAAATCAAATTCAAAAAATAATGTGATATTGTTGAAAAAATTTGAGTTATGTTCTATGGAGAAATCGAGAAGATTGAGAGCTATTTTTCTCATTTGTTGGATATCAAGAATAATATGGAGTTTAATGGGTATATTCTTAATGATGAATTTTTGTGAAAAAGCTTTTAATTCGTTATCTATGAAGTTTGATTTTATTGTAGCACTTACATTGAGACTAAAAATTTATCAATTTTGAGTATTGAAGAATTACAAAGTTCACTAATCCTTCATGAACAAAGAATTGATGGGAAGTTTGAATTAGAGAACAAGTCAATGAATAACCTCAAGATACTACAATAGTTGAGGAAAGAGATCCCATGTGAGTTTAATGCTCAAGGTCAAAATTATGAGAGATGGATAGTGAAAACTATAAAAATCTAACCTATGTGAAGCCCTCTGAAATACTTTATTTGAATTGTGTTGAGAGTGAAGAAATTGAAGATAAAATAAAAGAAAAAGTTGATTTCATAAATGACGGCTGTGTTGGAGCCCCCAAAATTAATCACTAGTCCTTGAGTGATTACAATTCAAATTTGTAGCAGTAGTGGACTAGGTTGAATCCCAAGGGAACCGAAGTATAGTTCTAAGTTTTGAACAATAAATTAAAAATAAAGGGGACAGTTTTGAATGATTAACTATTTTATGGCCCCAGGACTAGAGTAGTTGGTATGTCTTGGAGAATTCCACACTTTCCACAAGGGTTCAAAACCACTGTAGGAATACTTGGGTTCATGTTCCCATGACAGCCGTTGGCTGCCAATATTTAGGGTGAGTGCTAGTAGGCCAGGAGAATTAGTCCCATGCCTTGGTCAACGCGTGGTGTGTGATTAATGATCCTTAGCCCGATAGGAGTTTGGTGAGTGTCTATGTATCATGTGGAGATATCTCCTGTAGATAAAAAAAAACTATTTTATGGAAATTCTAAAAATTAATAAAAATTAATATTCAAGTAGAAAAGTAGAAAATGGAGAAAATTACCAAAATTACCAAGTTTCAATTCAAAGTTGATCTCATTCAATTGCATTCTTGATTAGAGGTCACGAAAAATAATTTTGTAAACTCAAATATTTAACTTGAAACTTATTAGGATAGTCAGTAATAAATTTCTATTTTCTTAATATAATTGATCGAGCCCAACACCCAAATCAAAATTTATCATTAATTGATAGGCATGATAGTGTTCTATATCAAATTAATGATAGCATTAAAATCTATGAAAATAGTTAAATCAAGATTAAAGAACCGAGATAGTTGCGAAATTAATCTAGTCCCGTTAATTCCCTAAGATAAGCATGCATATTTCAAGTCATAAATATAATTAACCTAGTTGTTACTTGGACCACTCATTCATGACAACTACGATTCATCAATTCATGGGTAACAATAAAATAAAAATGAAGAATTAATTTGTCGATTAATCAATCATCAATTATTCATAGGAATTAAATTAAGAATTAATAAATACTTGAATTAAAAGCAAGAATATAAATTTAAGAACAAAACCTCATTGATTACAATTGAAATCAATCATTCCCTTGAATTAGAAAATAAGTGTTTAGCCACTTATGGTGACACATATGAATCCTAGAATTTGTCTAAGAATTTTGCTAAATGAAAGAAAGAAAAGAACGTGAGAATGAAGGAGGAGGCGGCTAGTTCTAGTTTTCTTTGTATGTTTTGGGCCTTTTATAACAAAAACTAACTCCTAAGATCTTGTAATGATAACCATTACTAAAAACTAATTCTATTCTAAAAGGAAACATAATAAGAATAGAAAAAATAATCTAACTAAAATTAAAGATTTTGTTCCTAAAACTTATCAAATATCCTTTTTCCTTCTTCAATTTGAAAACTCATGATTTTCCTTTGGCATAATATATTAAAATGGCTTGAACTTTACCTCTTGTAAAATTTTGACCCGACTTTTCAATTTTAACAATTCAATAACTCAACTTTTCAATTGGTAACAATTACGCCTCCGTTAATTTGCCGTTTATTGGACCGTTAAGTGGTCGACGTGCCCACGCAGCCCACGTGGCTACCGTTAGAAAAAATTGAATGTCTTCTAGGCTAGAACAATTGATTTCGCATAAAATCGCTTGTTTTTCTTTCTTGCTTCTACACTTCTTCGTCGGGCATACCTCAACCGCACCGTCTCCATCGCGCACCATCTCCGCCATCGGCATTCTTGTTATCCCCAAACCATCAAGAAACCCCATTTCCGCCTAAAGCTTTTCTTCTTCTTTCTTGGTCGATCTCCACCGCCGCTCATCGTCTCTCGCATGCGGGTAAGCAAATGGAGTTTATATAGGAGTATTTTGAAGAAAATGTTATGCAATTCGGTCAAACCTCGCTTCGCATTGTCTTTTTTCCGTTAAATTTCTGCATTTCTTTGTGGATTGCTTTTGGCTTTTTCCTGGATCAATGTTGCCATGTTTATGTGTCAAAATATTGAGTGACTGATTTTTCCGCCTCATTTATGCATTTTTCCGAATGATTTCAACCAATTTTTCAAATGTTTTCTAAACTGAATTTTCAAATGATTTTTGCGAATTATGGACTATTTCGAATGAATTTTTGACTTTTTTTGATTGATTTTATAATTATGAACGCATTTTTCTAATGAAGAGTTTTGGGTGATGTTTTATCGACTGGATCAATTCTTTGCTCTGACTAAATTTTCCAAATTCTCGACTAATTTCTTGGTGATTTTCAATGAATTTATGGATTGATGTTTTGAATGAATTATGGGTGATTGGTTGATTGAATTTTTAATTTAGGATCAATTATCTTGAATTTTTCATCGTTTTTGGAATGATTTATTTTTGAATTCTAGATTATGCACAAGATTTTTTTTTCAAACTTCATTTTGACTGATTTTTGTGAATTAAGGAATGAATTTTTCCAATGAAGATTTTTGGATGATGTTTTCTTTGGATCGATCGAATTTTTCAATTCTCTAGATCGATTTGTCGTGATTTATGGATTGATTTTTCAATGAATTTATAGATCGATGTTTTGAATGAATTATGGATTGATTAGTTGACTGAATTTCTTAATTTAGGACCGAATTATCTTGACTAAAATTTTCATTGTTTTTGATGATTTATTTCTCAATTCTGGATTATGCATGATTTTTTAGACTTTGTTTTAGACTGATTTTTGTGAATTATGATCGCATTCTCTTTGGACTATTTTTGGATTGATTTTTTGCAAATTAGTGACTAAATTTTTAATTTTTTGAATCTTGCAGATGGATGAGTTATTCACAATGAAGTTGCACCATGGCGGGTATTCAAATTGGTGCAATCATAATTATATGGGTGGTAAGTTTGAATATGTAGATCGTTAATCGACAAATTGTCTATGCTCGAAATAGAATATGTAGCCAATACACTAGGATATATAATCCATAAAATGGCATTCAGAGATGGATTTGACTTGAAGATGATTACAATCGATAATGATGTCCTCGAGATGGCAAAGCTTGAGTGAAAGTTAGTGAGGTTGATGTTTATCTTGAGTGCGATGACAATCAGAAGAGTTGAAGACGGCGGATGATGTCCTCAACATGGGAGAAGTTAGAGGAACCCTTGTAGGTTGATGTGTATGTTGAGTTCGAAGATTGTAATGAGGCGGTTAACAATATAGAACAAGCAATCTATGTTTATCTGCAGCTGATGGGAAGCAACACAAGAAGATGATCCTATTTATAATGAAGAGGACGATAGAGAGTTCTTACGATTGTAGGTAGCGAGGACATCTTAATCGATGATGATGAGCTGCATCACTAGGGAAAATATCATAATTTATAGAGAGAATTTGAGTGAAAAATACAGCTTTAAGCCGTAATGACAGAATGAGGATGCACATTCGGATGATGGTGGTGCATCAATGGTTTCAACACTAAAGATTACATCAATGACTATGAAAAGTCCTCCTCGGAACCTCCCACACCGATAGCAATGAGTCCGAGATGGAGCGAAAAAAAGAAGAATAGTTGCAGATTTGATACGAGATGCAACCATAAAGAGTTGCAATTGTGTATGAATTTGTGCTTTATGGTAAAATCCAATTCAGAGAGGCTATAAAAAGGTATGTAATTGAAAATGGTTTCAATATAAAATGGACAAAGAGTGCACCTTGGAGGATGGAAGTTAGATGTGTGAAAAATTGCCCATGGCGGGTATATACTTCATGTAAAGGAGATGAGAAAGCATTTGTAATCAAAGCGTTGAGTAATAAGCACAATTGCTATAGGCCTTTAACAAATAGGCAAGTAACAAAAGAGTGGTTAGCGAAGGAGTATTTAGACACATTCAGAAGAAATCCCGATTATTGTGTCAAAGAAATGATAGCTAATGTGCATACGAAATATGCTTTAACAGTGAACAAAATGTTATGTTACAGGGCCAAGTGGACAATCCGGATGCTTCAAGGTACATTAGAAGAACATTATGCCAAACTCGTTCATACATATTAGCCTAAAGAAAATAGATAGAAGGGGAAGATTTGAGGTTGAATTAAGACATGATGCACCACACCTGATGCAAGTCTTTAGGTATTGTTACATTGGGTTTTCATGTTGATAAGGGATTTCAAACAAGGTTACACGCTTATTATTGGTTTCATGGATATTTTCTAAAGACTGAGAGAGTGGTCAACTCCTTAGTGCTATAGGTTGAGATGAGAACAATCAATGTTCCCAATTGCATGGGCGATTGTTGATGGAAAATGTGAAGAGTCGTGGAAGTGGTTTCTTGGTATTTTGTAGGAGGAACTTGGATTGGTTGATGGGCTTGATTGGATGTCAGCTGACAAACAAAAGGTTTGTTTTCCTTATACGTGTGGTTTTTGTATTTATTAACTATATCTACCAAATACTTATAGATTAGTGTTGTGATAGGGGTTGGCGAAAGTTAGAGACCTTGCACCTTACTCGAGCCGTAAAGTGCGCTGCATGTTTATGCCAATTGGAAAAAGTTATAAGGGGCAAGCTTTGAATAATTTATTCGGTTGTGAGGGCAACAATGAAGCTGCATTTCATGAAGTTATGGAGGTAATGAAGATTGAAAATGAAGCCGCGCAGATAGTTTTATCCAAGTTCTACCATACAAGAAATTTTGTAAGGCTTTCATAAGCCCGATTCTAAAGTGTGATGTGGTAGAGAATAACTTATCAGAAACTTTTAACGGTTACATATTAAAGGCCAGGTATGAATACATCTCCCATTTAACGGTGACTTTTACTACATTGTATGTAACACTAACCCATATTTATATGTACTGTGCTCCAAAGGTTTGCTAATCAACATGCTTGATGAAATCCCATATACCGCTTTGATAGAGGAATGTTCATGAAGAAAAAATTAATGGATTTATCAAGATGTGCCACCAAGAGTGAGGAAGAAGATTGAAAGTAGTAAATGCATAAGACATTGCATCGTGAAGCTTGCAATGGGGGAAAAATTCAAGTATCTCATTACGAGGATAGATATGTTGTTGACTTGGTGAGTATGAGTTGTGCTTGTAGGGCTTGGAAAATATCCGAATTTCTTTGCCATGCAATTGCACGTATTAACTACATGAAAAATGATGAGATGGATTTTGTTGATAGCTATTTGAAAAGGGATATGTATTTGAAATGCTATGAATTTGGGTTGGATCCTATGAATGGACCCAAATATTGGCCTCAGATTAAAGAAAACCCTATACTCCCACCTTATTATAAAAGCAATCCGGTGGCCTAAGAAGAATCGAATGAGGATAAGGATGAGGAGTAGAGGTTGACAGGGACATCTTCAAGGATTGGTGTAAGGATGGGGTGCCAAAGGTGCATGGGGTATGGGCACAACAAGCGAACATATAAGCAACTAACCGCTCAACACTCACACTGCAAAATCAAGTAAGTATTAAATGTTGACTTAAGAACAAATGTTCGCATCTACAATGTATGTTAAACCATTTGTGCTTATTTTGTTTTGCTAGCCAAACAAACAGCAAGGACAACCACTATGTCTTACGGATATCGTCCGAGATCCACGCAAGCATTCCCAATGAAGCACAAGAACATGGAAACAATTAAGTGATGCTACAATTGCAAAGAAAAGATAGAGCATTGGTATATTACATTTTGAGTAAGGATTTATATAATGTATTAATTTGTATTAACATTTGCATGTACTATAGGCAAATAAAAGAATAGGTCGCTACGTGTCAACAGAGGGATCATCAATCTATTATAAGGTAAATTTGGTTTATTACTTGCATGTATTATAATTTAATTTGAAACGTGTATAATCGCTTATTTGGTAATTTGGGTGTCATCAAATGGGAGTACAACTTCACAAATGAGGTATGTGTATGGGGTGCAGTCTTTGCAATTGTTGTAAGGGCAAGCATTGGTACTAGAATGGGTTCCGCAGTGGAAATATTGTTTTGGGAGGGCCTTAGGCACTTCGTGAGTTCACCTACGGATGGAGTTGGTACTTCATCTGCAAGTACTTTTCTTGTGTAGGTCGTGGCACCGAAGAAGGTTCAAGATGGCGCACAAAAACCAAAAACTATGCTACATCTCGGACGCCAACATCCTTTTGTCAGAGTCGCAGTTAACTCAGGATTCTCCTAAATGACTGCGAAACAATTAGACTTTTGTGAAACATTTATGTTCTTCACTTGTTTAAATTTGATGACAATTTGATGTTTGTGCCATTTGTTCTTTGATGGCTTTGTTTTATTAGCACTTTGTTGTTAATGTAACAATAATGGATGGATTTTATTTGCCATTTTTTTAGTTTGGTAACAATTTGAAGTTTGAGATGGATTTTGTGCCATTTTGTTAATGTAACATTTTGATGGATAGGTTTTATTAGCCATGTCTTGAGTTTAGTAACAATTTGATGTTTTTGAAATGAGTGTTATGAAACATTTTGCTTATTGCACTTGCACGTTTAAGTTTAGGAACAATTTGATGTTCAAAGACTGTTTGTGGAATGAGTTCCTAATACATCCAAATATTTGTAGAACATGTGAGAGAACATATCCCATTTCATATATATACGTTTGTACATAAGTTATTGAGGAAAACGCAACACTTCACTCTTCTAAACAAACTCTATTAGTTTCCCTAGGATGATAAGCATAATGAATAGGAAACATAAAACTACAATTCGGACATATTGATGTTTGCACATTTCTACTTTTGCTATCTTATTCTTCAATTCCAAATTCTCCTTTTTCTAAGAATACAACTTTGTTGGTCATCTCAACCAAGTCCACTTCATTGATTTCAACTTTCACTCAAACTCTTGTACTTTATATGAGAATCTCTTCCACAATATCACAACACATGTGTCCTCTAATGATCGGTCTTTCTTTGGTCCAACTACACAAAGTACCATGCAATCATCCGCTCTACATATAAATGAAAAAACAGTTACTAAGCATATTACTAAACTCTATTAATTCTATTTTTTATTTAGAATTTCTATTATCACATACCTTCTACAAATGACACCTCAAGAACCTACGTCGTGGTTGCTTTGACTTGGATGTGTAGCAAAATGCGCATATGGTGGTGACATTCGGATGTGATTGAACTAATAGAGTCTAATGAATGCGAGAATACCGAATCTGCATTCTTAATACTACAAGAAGGAAGAGTAATCCATATATGAATTCATAGTTCCAGAGAATATGTCCAAATGAGTCAAGATAATTCACCATAATTCCCAAAAAGTAGTAAAATTCAGTCCACAATTCATTCAAAAATAAATTCCGCAAACATTCGGTCATAAATGGAAAAAACAATAGTTCAAAATTCAGGTTTAGGGTTTAAGTTTAGGTTTTAGGGTTTAGGTTCAAAGTTTAGAGTTTGGGGTTTAGGTTAGGTTTATGGTTTATGGTTTACGGGTTTGGGGTTTAGGTTAGGGTTTAGGTTCATCCTAAATCGGTCCAAATATCGATCAATTCATTTGGAAAAAGCAAGTCCACGCATTTAGTCCAAACATCACCATAGAATTTGGTATTGAGAATACAAAAAAATTCAGTCCAAACACTTGAGTCCGAAAAAAAAGCAATCTAGCGAGCATTCGATCTAGCAAAACTCATTTGAAATAATTTGTCGGGATCAAGCTAGACATTTCAATCTTCAACAAGTTTAAGTAGAAATTTAGAAAAGAGAACCACAAAGGAGGAAGAAAAGGAAGAAGAGATTCGGGTAGAAGAAAAGAAGAAAAGAGGAGAATAATCGAGACGGAAGAATCAAGAAATCAAGAGAGACAAGATATTTCATTTCACTTTTCCTTTAACCTAACCAACTTAACAGAAAATGGAACAATATGGAACCGCTTAGCTAAAAACTAAGCAGCGTGCTCACATTATCAATCTTAAGAATTCACAAAAATTCAGTCCAAAATTTAGTTCGAAAATCGAAAAATCAGTCCAAAGAAATTCATTTGGGAAAATTCATCATATATAGAAAGAAAACGTGTTCAAAATCATTACAAAAAATGGCTCGAATTCTATCCATAATTCATCAAAAATCGTTTGAGAATTCGATGCTTAGAATTCATTCAAAAAATTTGTCAGAGACTTGCGTCAAGAAAAATATCCGAGCATTCGATCGAGAAAAAATCATTAAGAATTTAGCACAAAAAGTTAGTCAAAATTCACACAAAATTTAGTCCAGAGAATCGGTCAAAATTCAATTCAAAAACCAATTTAAAAATCAATCCAAAATGAATTTGGGAAAATTCTGCCATATATCAAGAAAATTTGTCAAAAATCGGTTCAAAATCATTACAAATAATTTCTAGAATTCTATCCATAATTCTCCAAAATCACCCAGAGAATTCGATTTCGAATTCATTCAAAAAAATCTGTCGAGAGACTTGAGTCCGAAAATCGACCGAGCATTGATCCGAAAAAAATCATTCCAAAGAATTTAGCACAAAACTTTAGTCCTAAATTCACACAAAATTCAATCCAAACAATCATCCAAATTCGATTCAAAAATAGTAAACATATCAATCCAATGAATGAATTTGGAAAATTCACCATATATCGCAAGAAAATCAATCTAGAAATCGGTTCAAAAATCATTACAAATAATAGTTCCGAATTCTATCCATAATTCGCCAAAAATGTCGAGAGAATTCAATGCTCAAATTCATTCAAAAAAAAATCTATCTAGAGACTTGAGTCCAAGAAAAATTAGTCGAGCATTGGTCAGAAAAAATCATTCCAAAGAATTTAGCACAAAATTTAATCCAGCATCCATAATTCACAAAAATTTTGTCGAGCATTAGTCTATAATTCACAAAAATTAGTCCAATAATTCATTTCGGAAAATTCATCCATATATCGCAAGAAAATCACCAATCGGTTCAAAAATCATTACAAAAATAGTTCCGTAATTTTGTCCATAATTCGCAAAAATTCGAGACATTTACCCTAAAATCCCTTTAATGCACAATGGCGGCAATGGAAAAATGCACAAAAGAGGCCAAAATCACGATCAATAATCCTATACATAAACATGGCAACTTTTCAATCTAGGAAAAAACCAAAACTCCAAAAAAATGCAGAAAATAATGGAAAAATGGAAAAAATCCAACGGAAAATGCGAAGAATTGCAAAACATGTTCTCCAAAATACTCTTGTGTTTAGGCAAAGAATTTGCTTATACATGAAAATAATCGTGGGCCTACAATGGAGGTTATCGCGAGAAGTTAGCGGGACGGAGAGGGAAAGCAATGGCGATATGAAGTTGGAGTTTGTCTGCAATGGCGATGGTGAAGGAGAGGCTACGACTAGGGAAAGGGAGGCGGCGGCGATAGTGAAAGAGAGGTAGCGGCGGGAGAGAGAGCGGGGAGGCAAAGCGATGGCGATGAAGTTGGAGTTGTAGCGGTGATGGTGAAGGAGAGGCGATGCGGTGACGGAGAGGAGGTAGCACGGGATATGAAGTTGTGGTTTGGTTCTGACGCGATGGTGAAGGAGAGGCGAATGGCGCGAGAGGAGAGGCGATAGCAATATGATGAATTTTGTTTGGTCTAGGCGGCAAAGAAAGAAGAAAAGCAAAGAAGAAAAGCCCTAGACATTCAAATTTTTTGTTGACTTGTACCACGTGCGCTTACCGCCACCCCTTTAATGGTCAATAAAGAAATTAACGGAGGCCATAATTGTTACCAATTGAAAAGTTGAGGTATTGAATTGTTAAAATTGAAATGTCAAGTCAAAATTGTTCAAGAGGTAAAGTTGAGCCATTTTAATATATTATGCCTTTTCCTTTCTTGTTGAGAATCTCACCCATAAATTCTTCTTATAGATAAACATTTGCCAACACAATAATGCTTTTGGCGTGGTCACGCCTAACAACTAGAAATCCTCTAGTTTTTCTTCATGTTTGCCCTTTTTATCCTCTTTTTCTCCAATTCTCCTATTTCCATACCTAAAACAAAAGTATATCAAAACAAAACAATTTCACCTTATGATCAATTTAATATTGGGAAAATATTAACAAGAAATATATATATTTTAAGTTCTATCAATAAAGGAAGAGGAAGAGATGATTGAATTGACTAAACAACAAGAAAAAAATTGAAATTGACATTTTGACTGATGAAAAGATCATTGATTTAGAAGAAAAATAAAAAACCATTGACATGGTTGAAAATGATATGAGTGAAATTGAGACTCTTCATTTCAAAGAAAAATTTGGGGTCATGGAATATTTAGATTCAAAAATCAATGGTGAAGATTATTGTTTTGAAAAATGGGTCAATATGGATGAGTTTTTGATCAAGAAGAAGAGCCAAACAGAAGTTTTACAAAGTATAAAATTTCATACATGTCATATTGGAAGTGATAGTGAAAATCAACTACAAGTTGGTGTTGTATATGTTTTATACAACAAAGAGATTTCAAAAGAAATTTATGCTCAAAATGGAGTTGGAACTACTTTTATAGCAAGTTTGGTTTAAGGTAGGCATTGTTGGTGTAATAAACCAAACTCATTTAGAAATTATAATTTGATTATGATTTGGTAATTGTTAGTTTATTTAGTTTCTAATTAGTTTAGGAAGTAGATTTTGGGTGGATTTGATTATCAAATCCTAATTTTCTATTAAATATGAGATCTATATAAAGACCCATGGTTATTGATTTTTGTGAGGCTCAAAATAAAGAGAGACTCAAAAAAAAAAAATTTGTGAGATGTTGGAGTTCTTTCTTACGATCGTGTTTTGAAACGTATTTTTCCTACTTTATTATTAATCTCTAAATAAATTATTTATGTTATCTTTTATTGCATAATTTTTATACATAGGATTTTATATCCTACATAGATAACTCTAAAATAATAAATAATATGTCATAAAGTAAGTCGTCTGTCACATAAAGAGTGAAAATAAACTTTTATTAAAAATAAGTCGACTATTATAAGATGAAAATTAATTTAGGAAGACAACAAGTAACAAAAATGAGACTTTCAATGGGACGGAAGGAGTATGCATTGTCCCATACAATTTAAATTTTGACAGAAATTAATGTAATTAATAATACGTTTTAGATTGTGTGAATATCACTTCACCAAATTGTCCTTTGCGTTGCCCTGTGTTTTCAATCAATTCAAAATAGAAATGAAATATTTATATCCGAACTAAAGAAATATTATTGAGTTATATATTACTTATTTCATTATTGAGTTACGTATAAATATTAACTATTGGAAAAATAAAATGCATTTAAATGTATAGCCAAATAATGAATATAAATATAGTAAATAATACATAAGTCAAAACCTTTCAATGAATAAAAATAGCATGAATTAATATAAATGAAGAAATAGAGATATACTTGAAAAGCATAACAATTATACTTTTACGTACGATACTCCTAGGCCCTGAGTGAATGAACCAACACTCAATTATATTAGTAATGACAGTGAATGAATTAAACATTGGATATTACAAGTTCTAGCTAGTAATCAATAACGAGTATCCTCATTCAAAGACATTAGCACAGTTAAAGCATGTTAACTGAAAACAAAATAAAATATAAATTGTTAAAAATGTATAAATTGCTCCTGCATCAACGACATTGCGACCCATTATCATATCCACCACGGAAACTTACTAGTATTAAACTTTGAAGAAATAACACAAAATTTAGCTACGATGGAAATAAACTTGAGAGCGATGTAGAATTGTAGATATTAAATTGTGGAATGTCGAAACTACATAAGTATGACATAAAGAGAAACCGTAAACTTGCTAAATTCTTTAGTACCTTAAAACCAGCCCAAAACACTGTTAACAAAATCAGTTCCAGTTTCGGACTAAATATTGTGTACAGTGTCTGCACCCTTAAATTTATTGCAGTAAACAAAATTGAAAGATAAATTTGACTAATAAATTGTACATATTTTGTCTCGCAAATTTTACATTTTTACCATAAAATAACACGTATAATAGTACATGGCATAACAACTGCACCAAACATTTCAGTTTAGTGAAAGATAAAGATTAAAGATGCACATCTTACATGAAATGTAATATAAGCCTTAGAGAGTGAATCCCCAGAATAATATTTAAAAACAAAACATAGGAAATGAAATAAAAAGGAAACAAAACGTTGGTCCAACTCCTTTAAGTTATTCTCGACATAATTTTCCAAGCAATAGGAACACTCAATATTAATGTATGTACTATTATAAAATAATCCATTTCCTAGACATTTTGATGAGGTGAATGAGTTAACGATCAATTATAATACTAATTACAGAGAATGAATTAAACATCATTGGGTATTACAAATTCTAGCTAGTAATTAATATGGAACACTCTCATTCAAAGACATTGGTGTTAAAATATGTTACCAAAACAAAATAAAACATAAATTGATAAAAATATATGATATCCTCGTGCATCAACAATACGATAATCCATTTTCGTAGAAACTTAATATTAAACATAACGCCTGCACAGTTACATCCTTCATTTTCAGTGGAAAAGGCAAAAAAATGCAAAAGAGGGAGAGAGAGAGAGAGTTCGGCCCATGTTTACAGTACCCCGTCTCCTTGCATTCCAAGCACTGAAGCCCTCTTCAAAGGAGCCCCGAAATCGTCCTTTGCGCCTCTCTCAAAACCAGGTTTCGCGTCGTTCTTCCTACCTCCAAATTAAAATGATAATCTTACCTTACATTGTGTAAAGCACAATATACACAATTATAATAAAACAGAGACATATATTATTATAATAGAATAGAATTATAAAAATATTATTGTAATAGAATAAGAACACATACTACGGTTCATCATCAACATCATGCTGTTGGATTTAAAATTGTACAGTAATTTTATCTGTGTTGTTGTGGTTTTCTGAATTTCTATTTTTCTTGCTTTTGATATTTTGTAACAATAAAGCTAAAATTGTATGAACACTTAATTAACAGAATAAGTGATGGAATCTTAGTAAATAATTATCAAACCTTAATCAGAAACTTACAAAAAGCAAGCAAGAGAAGAGCAACCAGGAAAACCGATTTGATCAGAATCCTCATCATGATAATGTGTTTTTAAATTGCCATCTAACTTAAGAGGAACCGTACCACTCAGTTGATTTGGAACTCAACTTTGGCTCAATTTGTAACCAAGTAGTGCCTGCCTTTCGGTCGTTGCTTAATTAATTAAATAATTATTTTTAACAAGTTGACAAGTTATAACCAAGTCTTGAGTTGACCTCTAATTACATGATTGTCATGTAAACACCTAACAATCGACATGACAACTCATTACTTTACGAATGATGATTAATGCGAGTCATAATACTTTTTATCATGTAACGTAAACAACTAACAATCGACATGGCAACTCATTACTTTACACGAATGATGATTAATGTACGAGTCATAATACTTTTAGTGATTTTTATAGTGATTAATGTAACAAAAATAAAAAGACAAAATTAATTATCACATTAGTTTAAAAATGTAAAATAAAAAAATAATTTTGTTTTTTATAGTTGGCATCAATCATTATAATATCATTACTCTTAATGTATTAAAAAAACCAACTTGGTGATGAATTTGAGGAGGGTAAAGATGACGAACGGCAAAAGAAACGATATCACATTCCTTATGGAACGTTCAATATTAATTATATTTGATTCCTTTTCCTAGGTTTATTATAACACACTCCAAAGAATACATCCCTGTCACATGGCTCCTGTATTTCTTTTGATTATT
The DNA here is from genome assembly GCA_020080225.1 of Gynochthodes officinalis. Taxonomy (NCBI): domain Eukaryota; kingdom Viridiplantae; phylum Streptophyta; class Magnoliopsida; order Gentianales; family Rubiaceae; genus Gynochthodes; species Gynochthodes officinalis. Next base: position 16,575,119 of record CM034619.1, read on the forward strand.
TTCAAAACCGATCAAACTAAATTTAAAATAATCTCTGCATTTAGTGGGGGCACAATAACTAGTATATCTAGATAGAGTAGTTAGTTAATCAATAAAAATACTTATTTAATAAATTAACCAAATATCAAATCACTTTGTTTAGAGTTCACAACAATCACTAATGAACAAGTTGAAACCCAATTTAGGTCTAAAAGTTTTAATGATAGGTTTTGATCATAACTTATTTATTAAGTATTTTCTACCTCTCTCTAAAATACATGTGAGATTCTTTACACCTACCCATGACCCTCAACACATTTTATGTGTTTTCCTAACAATCCATAAATGTATTCATGATAATCAAACTTGGTCAAACACCTTCTAAAAGTATTTACAACATCAATTAAATTAGAAATTATAATGCACCCTCTATCCTAAAAAAGTCTGCATTTTTAATTTGATATAACAGTAATTAAGTTAAAATGTACGACACATTTAATACAAAATGAAATGTATAATTTGATGTTTTTATTCTTAATTTTAATTTGACTTATACATTGATATTGCTAAGAGTAATACAAAAATTCACATCAAAACTGTGACTACCTTTTGGAATAAAAATTTGAAACTAAAGTCTTTTGTGGATCGGATAGTACAAATTACTCTCGTTATAATTTGTGGAGATCTTTTGTTTTACCTCAAGAAAGGCAGTAAAGGCTCGGTGATGAGATCTGTAGAGGTGTTTTCTGCGAGGGCAAAGGAAAAACAGAGTGGCCTTTGAGGGTGGCTAAAATATGGCTCTGGCGATTTGATGGCAATTGGTCACGCGATGGTGGTGTTAGAGAAGGAACAGATGGTAAACTTGGCTGTGAATTTGAAGAAGTGAAAAGTTGGTTAATGAGTGTGAATGAGGATGGCCGTGATGAGATCGGTCAGAATTTGGCTCAGGCGAGGGACGGGGAAGAACTCCCATTTTCTTCACATGATGACAAGAGAATGACGAAAGATGATGATAAAGAAGTCAAGATCTGATCAAAACTTGGCAAAATTTTGATGGATGTGCTTTTTAAAGTCCAAAAGAAAGCTGGTTTGACTGAAGATAGGCTTTGGCCAATCAACAAGAAAGTGACAAAATTGCAATAGAGCAATAATCAATGGAAGTTGGAGGTATTCGGCCAATTTGAAGACAACTGGATTCAATTGTTCCGGGCGAGTAGAAGTTTTTTGGAGTACAACCCAGCTTCAAAATTTGGTTAAATTATTTCATGTCTACATAAAGTTAAGAAAAAACCTTTCTGCTAAGGCTTCTATAGAAAAATTGGAGCTTTAGTTTACTTGTTAGATTGGCGAGTTTGTGAGCCGAAAATTAATTCCTGCTTTAAATAATTACAAATTAAATTTCTTAGTAATGTGACTGCGCCGAGTCCCAAGGGAACCTAAGTATCGTACCAAGCTTTGAACAATAAATTATAAAACTAAATAGAACTAGGGGATTTTTAGATAATAAATAATTTATAAAAATAAATAAAAATAAATATTAAAGCAATAAAGATAGAAAATAACTAGAATTATCAATTAATCGAGTTTCTAATCCAAGGGTTGATTTCATTCAATTGCATCACTCATAGGTCACTAAAAATAATCTTGCAAATTCAAATATTTAACTTGAAACCTATTAGGATAATTTCAATAAATTTCCGTTTCCTAATATAATTGGCCAAGAGACTCTAAATCAAAACTTACCATTAATTGGTAGCACGATAGCGTTCCATATCAATTAAATGATAGTATAAGATCTATGAAACAAATTAAACAAAATTAAAATATCAAAATAGCCTAAGAAATTAATCTTGTCCCATTAATTCCTCTAAGCTAATGCATATTTACAAACATAAACAATTTTAACTTAGTTGCTACTTGGTCCATTTATTCATGATAATTACGGATCATGAACTTTGGATAGCAATAGAATAAATAATGAACAATTAAATTGTCATTAATTAATCATCAATTATTCATAAAATTAAATCAAGAATTAACAAGTATTTGAATAAAAGCAAGAAAATAAAATTAAGAACAAAACCTCACAATGAGTGATGAAATCAATCCCCTTGAATTAGAAGAGAAAATTTAGCCACTCATGGTGGCATACATGATTGCTGAGATTGTTTAAGAATTTTGGTAAACTAAAACTAAGCTAAAAGAAAGACAAAAAGAAAAGAAGAAGAATGGGAATTGGGGAGCAAGAGCACGGCAATTGCTTCAGGAAAAGAAAAGAATGTAGATGTGCTGTGAAGATGAAGGCTGCACTTGCTTTTATAGATTTCTTGATGTCCTTTTCCTGTTCTTTGACCGAAATCAACTTCCTATTTAGTCTGGCGAAATCAATTCCTGGGCCGAAATCAATTTCCTTTGAATGCTTCTTGTCTTGTTTCCAATTTTGTCTTGGCTTGTGCAACGGATTTGTTCTCTTCTTTGTTTCTTTTTCTTTCTTTTCCTGCACATTGTTTCCTTTAAGCTTCCTTTGTTCCAAAATCAATTTTGTCTTCTTTCTTTGGTTGACTTCCAAATTCTTCTTCCCCGAAAAATCAATTTCTCCATTGCCTTTTCCCATTGAACTTTGACTTTGTGCAGAATTTGGTTCTCTTCTTTGCCTTCTTTTTTTTCCTATTCCTGAACTAATTTCCTTTGCTTTCCTTTCTTCTTGCAACTTTTGGATTTTTCTTTTGTCTTCAATTGTTGCCTTTTATCACATTTTTTCCAATTCACCATTTTTCATACCTAAAACAAAAAGTATATTAAAACCAAATAATTTTTCATAAAATTCAAATTAATATTAAAGAAATATTAATAAGAAAAATATATAATTTAAGCCCTATCATAGATCTAAATTAATGCTAATAAATATAAGTAATCAGTTGACTATTGTATTCATTTTATGTGATTTACACTAATAAAATATTTTTATCATTTCGAGAAAAAAAAAACCTTAGTTGCCCTGTTCTTCCATAGATGGATTGACTAATATATCTCTTGATTACGACTAACAACACCGATACTTACTTGATCATTTTATTCCCACTTAACAATATTAGTCTCCAAATAGATTGTTTCAATATATACAAATAAGTAGTTCTTTATGAAACAACTTTTTGCCACTGAAGAAATTCTCCCCACACTAACCCTCCTCTTTCCACAAAGCCTCAACAATGACTATGCAGTTTGTGATCACAATATTTTGTTACTCATAATTAGAGGTGCTCAAAATCAATGACTTGATTCGAACCAACCTGATATTACTTGCAATTTGAACAAATTGTATCTTATCCGATTTGATCCGGTCTAATATTCTGGATATCGGATCGGATTAGTTTGATCGATTTGATTTAAATTGTTTTTGTAGCTCTTGCTTTTTCATATACAAAGTTAATTTAAAATTAATAGTTTTATGTTAATATATTATCCATTTTTATGTTAAGATAATATATAATTTTCATGTAAACATTTTACTTTGCGTATTTTCATGTAAATTAATTAGTGTATTTTCATATAAATATTTCAATTTATTTTGTCACAAATTTATTATTTTTAATGAAAAAAATTATTTGAATTATCAAAACAATGGGTATTTGTATTTTATAACTATAGTTACCTATTTTTAGAGAAAAAAGTTATAATAATTTTCTATTATATTTTTGTTCATTTAGATCAAATCAAATCGGAGCAAACCTGATTTAGTCTGAAAAATAAAATTAATTTGGTCTGATCTGTTTGTTATTTGGTTTGATCTGGGATTTCTGATTGCATTGGATCGGTGAGTATTAGTCGTAAAAATCGTTATTAATCATTTGAATTTACTTTCCAATGCAATTAATCATAAAAATCTAAAATTAATAAAAAAATTCATACGTGAGATTTTGTTTTTCAATTTTTATTACCATGTAAATTTTGTAATTCACATACACTTACATATTTCTTTCATATATATTCTTAGAAGTTTTATTTTTTGTATTAAATTTTCTTAGTAATATATATTAAAAATTAAAAAAATATTTAAAATATTTTAATTTGATCACCATTTATTATTCTAAATATTTTTACTAAAATTTATCATTAATAATTCAAACATTATTTAGAAACATTATAATCTATACTTATTTAAGTAAATTATGAATACCATGATCACAAATAATTGGCATATTTATCCATAAAAAAATTAATACTCTACATTTACATATTCTCATTTAAATATTTTATAACTATAACCTTCAACTATTTCTATTTATTAAACTAAATATACTTTTACAAAAATTAATTTATATAGTACTAAAAATAAATAGCTATATATCTATTTAAAGTTGTAATATGTTTTCACTTCAATAAGTGAATGTTAATTAAATTATTAATCAAATTAACTTTCTATTTACTATGTAAAATTACACATAATAAACAAATTTTACATGCCTTAATAGAATTTTTGAAAAAACATAAAAACATATACTTTAACTAGCAATATAATTATATAAATTAGTATTGAATTAATTAAAAATAATTTCATAGTTCATAAGATACAATAAAATTAGTGAAAAGAAAAATTATATATTTTAAAAAACCACAAAAATTTTCTTAAAATTAATATTTATTAAATTTTACATTATCATACACACGCCTCGTGTGTGGGGATTAAAAACTAGTATATAGAAAATAATGCTCTTATACAGACACTAACTATTTTTATTCTATGTGTACAATTGAATAATTTGTAACTTAATTTGCCATCTGTTAATTTACAAATTCTATTCTTCTTCAATTTCAAGTGCTACAAAATTATATCTTTGTCATTCTATCCATTTCTAGATTTAAAATTAAATCAATTAAAAAATAATTAAAGTTATCTTTACTTTGTTGATTTATCTATAAAAATATACCATAAACTGTGTAATAATTTATTTCACTCAAACTTATATTCACCTCTATACACACACAGATTTACTAATACTTAGTTTACCATTATGATATGTCATATTAAATTATATTTTATACTGAAGTTAACTTATATATTGAACTTTATAAAAATTTTTATCTCATTTCATTCTAAATTAAATGCAGCTGTCAAACTTATACTAATCTTTAAAAAATTCAATTAAAGTATTTGATTTATGTGGTATATGATTGATCTTAGAAGCCAAACAAAAGTATAAACTTCATTTTTTTCCCTTTCATTTTTCAGTCTCTTAAATCTCATTAATTTCGATTACTCTTCATCTTATACTTTTATTTGCTTTATCTTTCGTTCACTTTCCTAAAAATTTGCTCTTGTACTTTTATTTTCCCTTTTATCATCACAAGGAGGGCTGTCATCAACTCAACCAAAGTATATAGGCAATGATAAATTGAAATTTTCATCTAATAAGTTATATATGTGTGTGTGTGTGTATATATATATATATATTTTATGGTTATATATTTTTATTTCCTTAAATCAATATGGAATTTAAGTAAGAATGATTCAATTATCATGTTAAAATATTAGTCTTCTTTTCTCTCGTTTAAATGCTGGTATCAATTATTTTAATTGAAAAATACTAAATTTTAGGAGTTTCTATTTATTTCTTTGTTAATTAAATATTTGATCTTTTTTTATAATTTGTATATTAATTGTTATATTAATTTTTCTTAAAATTTTTTCACCTAAATTTTTCACATATGACTTCACTACATGGTAATTAATATTGAGCACCACTTATTGTTCATAATGTAAGAGTCGAATCGTTTTTTTTTTTTGACAAGCCAAAAGGCAATGCATTTTATTCGAAAATAAGAAAGAGAGAACATGAAGTGTTTTAGAATAATAAAATAGAAAGAAAAGAAAAAGATGTCTTGAAAAGAAAAAGCATAATCATCCATTCAAATGCTTTTCTATGTATAATAGTAGTGTCACTCAAAGCAAAGCGCCTACCTCAAAACCTTCTCTACTCAAGATATGTGAGATCTGGAAGTTGTGAATCCTTAGCACACTTTCATGAGAAATGGCATTTATGCGACCACCTTTGTTGGACTCACTGCAGGATCATGATGGCCTTACCAATTCTGCTAATTTTTAGCCTTCTGTTCTCAAGATCTGCAATATGATTCGAGACGTTGATAAGCAGGTGCGGCGATGTCGAGATTCGAGTCGGCACCGTTAGTTGCGTTATGAGTCGCTTTGACTTACAATTACATTGAGCACCCCAAAATGCCTCACGAATGCTACTTAGATTCATTCGAGAAAACCCAAATTTAGGCCTGTTTGAAATACGCGCCTTTAGGAATTCAACGATCTGGAATGAATCAAAATTGGCGTGTTTGGAGAATCTATGCCTTTATTTGCCGATTTATCTAGAATATTAGAATACGGCCTTTTCTGGTTTCCAATGAGACCAAAGTATCCACATTAAATTTCATGCTACCACACAGTGGTAGAGATAATTGATTCGCCTATCTTCGTATCGTGAGCATTAGTTAACCCTTGCATTGATGGTGGAGAAAATCTACGAGATGTTAGTTAAAGTAGAAAAGAAGGCCATTTGGCTTTGAATATATGCATAGCAAATCAGCGAGAATGATGGTCAATCCATTGTCATTCACGAGAAATCAAATCTCTTATCACCCAGCCCATTAGAGAGTAAGGTATTTGATTCCTCCACTCGTAGCGGATGAAAGTGCAGAATGATTGTATGGTATAGCAAAATATAATCCATTTCTTATGATCTGCCGTCATCCAAGGAAGGGCGAACGCATGCCAACTACTTAGTTTATACTAATTAATATGCATAATTGTACATAGTAATTAATATCAATCCCCCTCATTCGAAGATATTAGTGTTAAAACATGTGAACAAAAAGAAAATAAAATAAAAATTGTCAAAAATATATAATTGCTCATTGCATCATCAACGATACCCATTATCATATCACCCACAGAAACTTAAAACATGAAGCTTGCACAATTACATCCATTATTTTCAGGAAAACATAGAAAACGTCAAAATAAAAATAAAAATAAATTTTAAAAAAAGGAAGAAAAAACAGAAGCAAGAACGGAAAGGAAAGGAGAATTGAGGACAGAGGTTGGGGAAGAGGGTAAAATCACGCTTGACTACTTAACAAACTGCCATGCAAAGAAACAACAATTACCCTCCTTATTATACCAATTACTGCTGATCATGACCACAAATTATGGCACATTTACGCCCAGGTCCACACCCTTGGCGACATCAGTAACGCCCTGGCGTCTCTCACTATAGCATCTTTCTTGTGCCCCTTGAACTTCTCTCCAGAAGGATCGCCTTGAGGTCTGGCTTCTTTCTCTTCTCCTAATTTTCTTGCCTCGATGTTTTGTAACGATAAAGCTGAAATCATATGAACACTCAACAATTAACAGGCTAATTAATGAAAATCTTAGTAAATAATTATCAAACGTTAATCGAAACTTACAAAAAGCAAGCAAGAGAAGAGCAACCAAGAAAACCGATTTGATTGAATCCTCATCATGATAATGTGTTTTTCAAATTGCCGTCTAACTTAGAAGTACCGTACTACTCAATTGATTTGGAACACAATTGTGGCTCAATTTATAACCAAGTATCGCCTGCCTTTCGGTTGTTGCTTAATTAATTAATTAATTAATTATTATTAACAAGTTGTCAAGTTATAACCAAGTCTTGAGTTGACCTCTAGTTACGTGATTGTCATGTAAACACGTAACAATTGACATGACAACCCATTTGAGGAGGGTAAAGATGATGAATGGCAAAAGATACGAAAACGTACTATTTAGGTTGAATGATGATTAATTAATGTATTAAATAAGAACGTATGACAACTCATTACTTTGGTTCAATGATGATTAATATTAACATTTCCTAATCAGATGTCGCCATTAGATCGTGCACGCATGATAATAGTTTGACAATAGTTTTCATTCTCCTAATAGCCTTGGAAAAATATAAACAAATATCCTCGTGGATCTTCAATAAATTTATTACTAGGCTAAGAATCAGATCTCAGTTTTATTTTCTGTTTGCCCATGAGTCACGTTCAACATTACGCGGTTCAACCCTACATCAGAGGGTTGATTTGGTGGTTAGCTTCCCTTATTATAACACCCATTTTCTCCCTGTAATTACTTCTGAAGCGAATTTTATTTCAATTTTTAGGGCATCAATTGTCATCAATTGGGCCATGGGCAATATAAGATTCAACGTCAATCATTCGAATTTTCCACGTTTGCAACACAGTATTATGGACGATAATAATAGAATAATGATAATTTTGGTGACTTTTGTTCGTGACAATTGATAGTAACTAATGTGATAAGTTTGAAAAAATAGATTCAATTATCACATTTTCAATATTTTATTACCATAAAAATATTTCTAAAAAGTTTCAAAGTTTAGAGTTTCATTCAGTAATATTTCTAAAAATACTAAAACTATTTTCTAAAACAATTAAAAATAACTACAAAATTTATAAATCCAAATCAAAATATAATTTTCAAAATAAGTTTAGTTTAATATGTGTACCAACAAAATTTGAATTATTTCTTCCGAATTTACCTTTAAATTACTCATGCGTTCTACCTGATCAACATACTAGAGTATTTAATAATGGTTGAGTATCAACATGGCTCGCCACCGCCATAACAGTATCATCATTCACATTCAATGAAAGGGACACCAACCGTTCATTATTGTGTCATTGTTCATTCCCAATGCTTTTGGGCATATGATGTGCAAATATTTTATATTTATTAATAAAATTATCATTTCATTCAAAGAAAAAATGAAGCTAGAGTTAAATTATTCAGCTAAATTTTACAAAATTAAATTTATAGTTGATCTCATTACTAAAAGAGAATATTGCTAATTAAATTATATTATCTGACTTTTCAAACGTCAGTTAGAAGCATGAGTAGGTGTTGTTATTATTTTATGTCTAACAATTTAATTTCAACAGTATTGCCTGCCGAATGTATAATTAACTAAAAAGAAAAATTAATGTGCCTTTTAGAAGATTAACGCTTAATTAGTACTTTAATTAGGGTAGTGTAAAAATAAGAAATCCTCCAATAACTTCAATTTAGTGACAATATTACTTATTTGTACATAAATATTGTATCATTATTAACATATTCAATATTTTGTTACTGAATACTTAATAAAAAATTCACTACTGTTATTAAATTTATTATTAGCAACAACTATAAAACTTGTCACAAAAAATAATTCAATAACAATTTTTGTATTGTTAAAAAATGTGACTAATAGCCCAATTTTTATAATGTATTACATTTATCCTTAAATCAAAGTTTTGTTATAAAACCTAATCCAATATCATCACGCTTGAATTTCTTTTGAAATTTCTGATTCTGTAAAATTATGCATGACGTCGAAATATGTCTTTAACCATGTTGCTGATCTCTAGTTGCTCCAAGTTAACAACTTCTTCACTACAGATTCACCACTTTCATTGTTCCTCACAATATTACCAACTATAATGTCTTACTGTTCCTCCGCCGGACCAACCACCTTTTCTTCTTCGTTTATTAGACCAAATTTGTTTTCTATTTTATCCATGGCTCTCTCATGCCCAAATGAAACCATTCAAAGAAAAAATTTTAGAGGTCTTAGAAGAACGAGAAAGTTATTATAACTATCATCTTGTTGAGAAAAACAATTATCGTTCCATGGTTTTGGTAGACTCCATAATCTTGCTCTTCAAAATTCTGACTTTGAAAATTAGATTCAATATTGGAACAATTTTTTTCTTAATTATTGTAGTAACCTAGGTTTCTAACACTTGCTCCATGGTTAGTTCATTGGTCAAATTACATTGACCAATTTTTAATCTCTAGTATATATAAACACTATTGATAGAGTGTATAATTGCATATTTATTGGATCAATTCTCTTGTGTTTTAATTGATTAAAAGGCTTGTTTATAAGGATATTAATTCTTTTTGTGATTAATGGTTAGATGAAGCATTTTTCCTAAGAATGTAGCCTCACAAGACAAGTAGCACAAGAAAAGACACAATTGAGCCACAAATTCCACAACAAAATGTTGGCCATTAAAGAAAAGCAAAGCCTTGAATTAAGGAAAAGCAAAGCCTTGAATTAAGGAAAAGAAAAGCCTTGAATTAAGGAAAGCAAAGCCTTGAATTAAGGAAAGAAAAGCCTTGAATTAAGGAAAGAAAAGCCTTGAATTAAGGAAAGCAAAGCCTTGAATTAAGAAAAGTACAACCAAATGTCTTGAATCCTTGCCTATAAATAGGCAAGGCTTGAGACTAATCAAGGCATCCATTTTTGAAGCTTTCCTAGTTCAATAGAGAGAAAAACAAGGTTTGGAGATGAGAAGGAAGAAGAAGGAATGAATTCTCAAGCCACAATTCATCCTTTCATGGAGTGAGCTACAGCGGAAGAAGGCGAGAGCATGCGGGATGGAAACAAAAGGGCAGTCATTTGATTTTCTTTGTATTTTCTTTTAATTATGTTTAGCTAAATTTTATTTTCCAATCAAGTTTAATTAAGGTTTGATTCCAACAATTGTGAGATTTAGGTAATTTTATTATTTCTTTTATTCTTGAGTATTTATGTATTTTCTATGCTTCATTATATTATTGAATTGAATTGTTAGACAAGAGGCCTATTGTTTGATAGTTGAATTCAATATATAGTCATTAGAATAATTAATCTTTGGTTGATTGTTCTAATTCAAGTGACAAATAACAACATCGAAAGGTAATCAACGCATTAGATTGTATGTTATGAAAATATATAATCTAGTTTAAATAAACACGGCGTTTGGGTTTCTTGGTTAATAATTAGGTCTTTTGAATCTTAATGCAATTAATAGACATAACTCATAGGGCGGATCCGAAGGTTGTGTTTGTTAATTAGAGAAATAACTCATAGGAGATCCAAGGTTATCGAAAAGTAAGAAAAGATTGGTTGTTGAGGGCGGATCTTCAACAACTATAACCAATTTATTCAAGATAAAGAACCTATCTTTTGAATCAATGATCAATTCAAGGAATCAATGAAATTAATTCTTGATTGGAAACTTCTTCTTATTAATTTTTCCTCATATTTTTAGTTGGTTATTTAATTTGTTTAGTTGTCTTAATTAATTCTTGCTTAGTTTCATAATACAAAACCCCTCTTTATTTTATTTTGTTCAAGGAATAAATCTAACCAATCTCTGTGGATTCGACCCTCTCACCGCTATCTACAAAGCTCACCGGAGAAGGATTATTTTGGTGGTTTACACCCATCAACTATAACATGATCAAATTTTATAGATAGCATATTGAGAGCTTTTCCCAAAAAAAAAAAAATATTATCCTTAATAACATATTCGTTAAGTTGCATATTGTTCTCAGTTTCTAACTAATGAGAAAATAATATTCAACATCTTTGATTTACATCTATGATACAAAGTTCAAATTTTCTTTTTAACATCAAAATATTATTTTTCAAACTCAAACATTGTTTCGAACTTGACAGTTGTGGCTGGGCAAATTTTACCCAAAACATTAACACATCAATGGCGTGAAGGATTTGAAACAGTTCCAAACTTCGTCTCCTTTTGGTAGTGAAATCAACATTTTTAGGAATTTCTACTTGCATATATTTGAACAAGTCATGCACCTCCAAATTTGCTTCCATCTGAGTTTTTCAAAATTATAATTTAATCTCCTGTAAGTTTAAGACAGTGGAAATAATTTTTGGAGTTGTCATTATTCCCAAAAATTCCAGAATCTAATAAAAAATATATTAATAAAGCTTCTTAGAGATATTTTTTATCGTCAACAAGACAACACAGTCTTTGCAAAACTAAAAATTCGAATGATTGACGGCGGAATCTTATGGGCCGATCATTGCCCAAAATAAAATTCTGTTCCAGGAGTAATTAAGAAGGGAGAAATGGGAGTTTATTAAGGGAAGCTAACCACCAAATCAACCCTCTGATACAGAGTTGAACCGCGTAACGTTGAACGTGGCACATGGGCACTATAGAAAAAACTCCTGGATCCGATTCTTAGTTTATTTATCACTTTACTGAAGATCCACGAGGACATTTGTTTATATTTTCCATGCTATTGGGAGAAGGAAAACTATTGTCAAATTATTATCATGTGGACTAAAAGAAATGGTACACGATCAAATGGCTACATCTGATTAGGAAATGTTATTATTAGTCATCATTCAACCATGCAAACAAGTTAATAAGTTGTCACACGTTTTATTTAATACATTAATCATCATTCAACCTAAATAATATGTTAGTCGTATCTTTTGCCGTTCATCATCTTTACCCTCCTCAAAATTCATCACCAAGTTGGTTTTGTTTAATACATTAAGATTAATAATATTATAACAGTGATGTGGCATGTATAAAAAAATTATCCTTTGTTATTTTGTATTTTTAAGAAATGTAATAATTAATTTTGTCTTCTTATACTTGTCACATCAGTCACTATAAAATCACTAAAAGAATTAAACCTATACAAAGTATCTGCCATATTGAAAGGAGAAATCAATTTTAGTTTTTCTAATCGATTTGATGAGTGTCGAAACCACCAAAATAATCCTTCTCCTAAGCTTTGTAGATAGCGATGAGAGGTCGAATCCACAGAGATTAGTTAGATTTATTCCTTGAACAAAATAAAATAAAGAAGGGGATTTTGTATTATGAAACTAAGCAAGAATCAATTAAGACAACTAAACAAATTAAATAACCAACTAAAAATATGAGGAAAAATTAATAAGAAGAAGCTTCCAATCAAGAATTAATTTGGTATTGATTCCTCAAATTGATCATTGATTCAAAAGATAGGTTCTTTTATCTTGAATAAATTGGTTATAGTTGTTGAAGATCCGTCCTCTAACAACCAATCTTTTCTTACTTTTTAGATAACCTTCGGATCCGTCCTATGAGTTATTTCTCTAATTAACAAACACAACCTTGGATCTGTCCTATGAGTTATGTCTATTAATTGCATTAAGGTTCAAAAGACCCAATTACTAACTTGATTAAACCGGAAAGCCTTGTTTATTTAAGCTAGATTATATATTTTCATAACATACAATCTAAGGCGTTGATTACCTTTCGATGTTGTTATTTGTCACTTGAATTAGAACAATCAACAAAAGATTAATTATTCTAAATGACTATATATTGAATTCAACTATCAAACAATAGGCCTCTTGTCTAACAATTCAATTCAATAATATAATGAAGCATAGAAAATATATAAATACTCAAGAATAAAAGAAACAATAAAATTACGGAACCTCACAATTGTTGGAATCAAACCTCAATTAAACTTGATTGGAAAATAAAAATTTAGCTAAACATAATTAAAAGAAAATACAAAGAAAATCAAATGATGCCCTTTTTGTCGATCCAGTGCGGCTCTGATTTCTTGGCCGTAGCTCACTCCATGAAAGGATGGTGTGACTTGAGAATTCCAAACCTTGTTTTCCTCTCTATTGAACTAGGAAAGCCTAAAAATGGGATGCCTTAATTGTCTCAAGCCTTGCCTATTTATAGGCAAGGATTCAAGGCATTTGGTTGTGCTTTTCCTTAAATCAAGGCTTTGCTTTCCTTAATTCAAGGCTTTTCTTTCCTTAATTCAAGGCTTTGCTTTCCTTAATTCAAGGCTTTTCTTTTCCTTAATTCAAGGCTTTGCTTTCCTTAATTCAAGGCTTTTCTTTTCCTTAATTCAAGACTTTGCTTTTCCTTAATAGCCAACATTTTGTTGTGGAATTTGGTGGCCTCAATTGTGTCTTTCTTGTGCCACTTGTCTTGTGAGGCTACATTCTTTAGGAAAAATGCTTCATCTAACCATTAATTACAAAAATAATTAATATCCTTATAAACAAGCATTTTAATCAATTAAAACACAAGAGAATTGATCCAATAAATATGCAATTATACACTCTATCACAGTTCCTTTTTTTGGGTTGCGAGTTTCTTTTTACCATTACCGTGTAATTGTTTAAAAATTCGTGACTATACTTTTAATAAGTTTATGAGAATTAATTTGTAAGCTTTGTTAGTACTTTTTAATTTTAAGTTAAAAATTCATCCTTACTTAAATAGAATTTACGTTCCAATGCAATTAATACATAAAATCTAAAAATTAAGCAAAATTTTCTCATGTGTTGAGATTGATTTTTCCTTTTATATTATCATATAAATTTGTAACTCACATACACTTATATATATGTATTTTAATATATATTTAAGAAAATCATTTTAGATTATCATATTGATTTTAAAAAAATTTATATTAACATATAATTTTGTCATTTTAATACATATTTCTTTTACTACATAATTAAAATTCATTTTTAAAAAATATTTTTAACCCACATACACTTATATATTTCCTTTTTAATACATTATTTAGAAACAATTTTTTTTAAAAATCATATTTAAAAATTTTCTCCATAACTATTACTAAAAGAAATAATGTAAATCACAAAATTATAAATAACTTAATTTCAAAATTTTACTTTTTGTCATCAAGTTTTAAGTATATTACATGTTGCAATGACAAAATGATATCATACGGAGCTTTATGAGCAATAAAATTTCCAAACTCCTCAGGTTATATTTGTTCAAAGAGTAAACCACTTTACCACCATTTAACTCAATAAAATTTTCTGAATTACAAGTAATTGTACTCCTAAAAAGGAAAGGGTTTGCCAAAAGAAATTACTAGAAAGTTGCTTTTAGAGTTATTAGAATCAAGTACTATCACCCTCCATTATATTACTCTTGTATGCCTTTTCCATTAGTTATGGAACGTTCAATTTTAATTGTCTTAGATTCCTTTTTCCTAGGTTTATTATAACACACTCCAAAAATACAACCATATCACATGGCTCCTGTATTTCTTTTATTATTTTCAAAACCGAGCAAAATAAATTTAAAATAATCTCTGCACTTGGCAGGTGGGCACAGTAACTAGTATATATATATAAATAGAGTAGATAGAATTTAATCAATAAAAATACTTATTTAATAAATTAACCAAATATCAAATCACTTTGTTAAGAGTCTGACAATCATTAATAAACAAGTTAAACCAATTTACGCCCAAAGCTTTAAGCGATAGGTTTTGATCCTAACTTATTTATTAAGTGTTTTGTACCAATCTCTAAAACACGATGTGTGATTCTTTATACCTACCAATGACCCTCAACACATTTTCTATGTTTTCTTAACAATCCATAAATGTATACATGATAATCAAACTTGATCAAACACCTTTGAAAAGTATTTACAACATCAATTAAATTAGAAATTATAATGCTCCTCTATCTTGATAAAGAATTCATTTTTAATTATGGTATTTAAGTTAAAATGTACAATACACTTAATACATATTTAAATGTATAATTTGATGTTTTATCTTTAATTTTAATTTGATTCATACATTGTCATTACTAAGTAAAAATAATATAAGAATTTCACATCAAAGCTGTGACTTCTTTTGAGAATAAAGAAAATTGAAACTAAACTCTTTTGTGGGATCTGATAGTACAAATTACTCTCATTATGCCTAGTTGCCCTGTTCTTCCATAGATGGATTGGCTAATATATCTCTTGATTAAACTGTGACTATTTTTTGAAATAATTTTTTTTTTTGAAACTAAACTCTTTTGTGGGATTATAGTACAAATTACTCTCATTATCCTTAGTTGCCTATTCTTCCATAGATGGATTGGCTAATATATCTCTTGATTACGACTAACAACACCGATACTTGACCATTTTATTCCCATAACAATATTAGTATCAAAATAGATTTTTCAATATATACAAATAAGTAGTTCTTTATGAAACAACTTTTGCCACTAAGGAAATTCTCCCCACACTAACCTCCCCTTTCCACAAAGCCTCAACAATGACTATGCAGTTTGTGATCGCAATATTTTGTCACTCATAACTAGGGTTGCTCAAAATCAATAACTCTATTCGAACCCAATATGATCTTATTTGCAATTTGAGCAGATCGTGATCCGACCGGTCTAGTATTGGATCGGATGAGATCAAATTTCAAATCGGATTAGTTTTATCCGATTTGATTTGAACTTTTTGGCTCTTGCTTTCTTTTTCATATACAATGTTAATTGAAAATTAATGGTTTTATGTTAATAAATTATCTTTTTTTTTGTTAAGATAATATATAATTTTTATGTAAACATTTTAATTTGCTTATTTTTCATATAAATTAATTTGGGTACTTCCATATAAATATTTTAATTTATTTTGTCACAAATTTACTAATTTTAATTAAAAATTATTTGAATTATCAAAACAATCGTATTTCTATTTTATAACCAATATTACCTATTTTTGAGAAAAAAGTTATAATTTTTTATATTTTTATTCATTTGATCAAATCGGATGGAACAAACACGATTTAGTTTAAAAAATAAACTTAATTTAGTTTGATCCGTTTGTTATTCAGTTTGATCTGGAATTTCAGATCATATTGGATCGGCTAGTATTTGTCGTAAAAATCATTATTAATCATTTGAATTTACTTTCCAATGCAATTAATCATAAAATTCTAAAATTAATAAAAAAATTCATACATGAGATTTTTCAATTTTATTACCATGTAAATTTTGTAATTCATATACACTTGCATATTTCTTTAGTATATATTCTTAACATTTTATTTTTGTATTAAATTTTCTTAGTAATATATATTAAATTTTAAAATATTTAAAATATTTTAATTTGATCACCATTTATTATTATAAATATTTTGACTAAAAGTATCAATAATAATTCAAACGTTATTTAGAAACATTATAATCTATAATTATTTAAGTAAATTATGAATACCATGATCACAAATAATTGGCATATTTATCCATAGAAAAAAATTCAAACTCTACATTTACATTTTCTCATTTAAATATTTTATAACTATGACCTTCAACTATTTCAATTTATTAAACCAAGTACACTTTTACAAAATTAATTTATATAGTAATAAATAATAAATAGCTATATATATATATATATATATATATATATATATATAATTTTAAAGTTGTAATATGTTTTCACTTCAATATGTAAATATTAATTAAATTATTAATCAAATTGACTTTCTATTTAATATCTAAAATTACACGTAATAAGCAAATTTTAAATACCCTTAAAGAATTTTTTTAAAAAATAAAAACACATATTTTAACTAGCAATATAATTATTTAAATTAGTATTGAATTAATTAAAAAATAATTTTATGTTTCATAGATACAATAAAATAAGTGAAAAACAAAAATTATATATTTTAAAAACCACCACAAAACTTTTCTTTAAAAATTAATATTTATTAAATTTTACATTATTATCGAACAACGCCTCGCGTGGAGTTAAAACTAGTATATAGAAAATACTGTTCTTATACAGACACTAACTATTTTATTCTATGTGTACAATTGAATAATTGGTAGCTTTGCCACTTGTTAATTTACAAATTATATCTTTGTTATTCTATCCATTTCTAATTTTAAATTAAATCAATTAAAAAATAATCAAAGCTATCTTTACTTTTGTTGATTTATCTATAAAAATATACCATAATTTGTGTAATAATTTATTTCACTCAAACTTATATCCACCTCTATACACAGATTTACTAATACTTAGTTTACCATATTATATGTCATATTAAATTATATTTTATACTGAAGTTAACTTATATGTTGAACTTTTATAATTTTTATCGTATTTCATTCTAAATTAAATGCAGCTGTCACATATACTAATCTTTAAAAATTCAATTAAAGTATTTGTTTTATGTGTTATATGATTGATCTTAGAAGCCAAACAAAGTATAAACATCATTTTTTCTTTCATTTTCTGTCTCTTAAATCTCATTAATTTCATTATTCTTCATCTTATACTTTTATTTGCTTTATCTTTCGTTCACTTTCCTAAAAATTTGCTCCTCTACTTTTATTTTTCCCCTTTTATCATCACTAGGAGGGCCGTCATCAACTCAACCAAAGTATATAAGCATTAGTAGAATTGAAATTTTCATCTACTAAGTTATATATATATATATATCTATCTATATATATATATATATATATATATATATATATATATATATATATTTTATAGTTATGAATTGTTTTTATTTCCCTTAAATCAATATGGAATTTAAGTAAGAATGATTCAATTAAGATGTTAAAATATTAGACTTTGTAAAATTTTATTCACATATTAGTCTTCTTCTCAATCGTTTAAATGCTGCTATCAATTTAATTGAAAAATACTAAATTTTAGGAGTTTCTATTTATTTCTTTGTTAAATATTTGACATTTTTTAATTTGTATATTAATTGGTATATTAATTTTTCTAAGCAAATTTTTCACCTAAATTTTTCATGCATGACTTTCAAAGTAGCGTTGTATATTTTTTTCCTTCAAATTTTGCTTTAATAAATCTCATTGATTAAATTAAAGACATGAATTGATAAAAAAATATAATCTAATTATTACCAGTGTTTTAAAATGGCAAATTAAACAATTTACATAACTTTCGCATTCAACAAATGAGTTGTGTTTATAGATACATTCTCACATTAGAAAAGTAACTGTACTTGGTAATTAATATTGAGCACCACTTATTGTTCATAATGTAAGAGCTGAACTGTTAAACTACTTAGTTTATAGTGATTAATATGCATAATTGTGCATAGTAATTAATATCAATCACCCTCATTTAAAGATATTAGTGTTAAAACATGTGAACAAAAATAAAATAAAATAAAAATTGTCAAAAACATATAATTGCTCGTGCATCATCAACGATACCCATTATCATATCAATCACAGAAACTTAAAACATGAAGCTTGCACAATTACATCCATTATTTTCAGGGAAAAAATGGAAAACGTCAAAATAAAAATAAAAAAATAAAAAAAGAACACAGAAGCAGAACGGAAAGGAAAGGAATTAAAATTGAGGAGAGAGGAGTTGGGAAGAGGAAAATCACGCTTGACTACTTAACCAACTGCCATGCAAAGAAACAACAATTACCCTCCTTATTCTACCAATTACTGCTGATCATGACCACATATTATGGCACATTTACGCCCTTGGCGACATCAGTAACGCCCTGGCGGCTGTCACTATAGCATCTTTCGTGTGGGTCTCCGACTTCTTGGCCGCCTGAATCAGCTTCTCCAAGATGGCCTTGATGTCTGGCTTCTTTTCTTCTAATTTTCTCGCCTCGATGTTTTGTAACGATAAAGCTGAAATCATATGAACACTCAACAATTAACAGACTAATTAATGAAAATCTTAGTAAATAATTAATTATCAAACGTTAATCAGGAAACTTACAAAAGCAAGCAAGAGAAGAGCAACAAAGAAAACCGATTTGATTGAATCCTCATCATGATAATGTGTTTTTTTCTTTAAATTGCCGTCTAACTTAGAGGAACCGTACTACTCAATTGATTTGGAACTCAATTTTGGCTCAATTTATAGCCAAGTACCGCCTGCCTTTCGGTTGTTGCTTAATTAATTAATTATTAACAAGTTGTCAAGTTATAACCAAGTCTTGAGTTGACCTCTAATTACATGATTGTCATGTAAACACCTAACAATTGACATTACAACTCATCACTTTGGATGAATGATGATTAATGTATTAAACAAAATCAAGTTGGTGATGAGTTTTGAGGAGGGTAAAGATATTGATGAATGGCAAAGACACGAAAACGTACTATTTAGGTTGAATGATGATTAATTAATGTATTAAATAAGAACGTATGACAACTCATTACTTTGGTTCAATGATGATTAATATTAACATTTCCTAATCAGATGTCGCCATTAGATCGTGCACACATGATAATAGTTTGACAATAGTTTTCATTCTCTTTGATTTGGAGAAAGTCCTCATGAACGCCTCCTTATGAGGCCAGAAACTGCAGTAAACGCACTGTCTGAAGGCCGTAGACGGGATGTAAATCGAGGATGTGCAATTGGCGAGGCGCGAGGCAGGATGTAAATCGAAGTGTGCGAGATTAGCGGCGCGAGAGAGCCAACAGGACCAAAACCACGGGCCGAGACTCCCGCAATCCCGCAATTATTTCAGCAGTGCTCCACGCGAGTTTGAACTTTGCGTTCGCGGGAAAATTCTCACGCGTCGCTCCGAGAACTGCAAGCTACCACTGCCCTGCGCTATTGGCGGTAGAGAGAACTTTGAGACGGGATGTAAATCGAGGATGTGCAATTGGCGAAGCTTTGAGAAGAGCCAACGAGACCAAAGCCAGGGACGAACTCCCGCAATATTTAGTGAAGAAATCTTATCACGGTTGAGCATATGCGTTCTTGGGAGAGATTTCTCTGCATCACCTCGAACGCAACTCGCCTATCATCCCCTAATAGCCTTGGAAAAATATAAACAAATATCCTCGTGGATCTTCAATAAATTTATTAATAGGCTAAGAATCAGATCTCGGATTTTATTTTTGTTTTGCCCATGTGTCACGTTCAACGTTAAGCGGTTCAACCCCATATTAGAGGGTTGATTTGGTGGTTACTAGTTAGCTTCCTTATTATAACACCCATTTCTCCTTCTTAATTACTTCTGAAAGCGAATTTTATTTCAATTTTAGGGCATCAATTGTCATCAATTGGGCCATCAGCAATATAAGATTCCAACGTCAATCATTCGAATTTTCACGTTTGCAACACAGTATTATGAATGATAATAATAGAATAACGATAATTTTGGTGACTTTTTCGTGACAATTGATAGTAACTAATGTGATAAGTTTGAAAAATAAGATTCAATTATCACATTTTCAATATTTTATTACCATAAAAATATTTCTAAAAAGTTTCAAGTTTAGAGTTTCATTCGGTAATATTTCTAAAAATACTAAAACTATTTTCTAAAACAATTAAAAATAACTACAAAATTTATAAATCCAAATCAAAATATAATTTTCAAAATAAGTTTAGTTTAATATGTGTACCAACAAAATTTGAATTATTTCTTGGAATTTACCTTTAAATTACTCATGCGTTCTACCTGATAAACATACTAGAGTATGTAATAATGGTTGAGTATCCAACATGGCTCGCCACCGCCATAACAGTATCATCATTCACATTCAATGAAAGGGACACCAACCGTTCATTATTGTGTCATTGTTCATTCCCAATGCTTTTTGGGCATATGATGTACAAATATTTTTATATTTATTAATAAAATTATCATTTCATTCAAAGAAAAAAATGAAGCTAGAGAATTAAATTATTCAGCGAAATTTTACAAAATTAAATTTATAGCTGATCTCATTACTAAAGAGAATATTGCTAATTAAATTATATTATCTGACTTTTCAAACGTCAGTTAGAAGCATGAGTAGGTGTTGTTATTATTTTATGTCTAACAATTTAATTTCAACAGTATTGCCTGCCGAATGTATAATTAACTAAAAAAGAAAAATTAATGTGCTTTTAGAAGATAAACACTTAATTAGTACTTTAATTAGGTAGTGTAAAAATAGAAATCCACTCCAATAACTTCAATTTAGTGACAATATTACTTATTTGTACATAAATATTGTATCATTATTAACATATTCAATATTTTGTTACTGAATACTTAATAAGAAAATTACTACTGTTATTAAATTTATTGTTAGTAACAACTATAAAACTTGTCACAAAAAAATAATTCAATAACAATTTTGTATTGTTAAAAAATGTGACTAATAGCCCAATTTTTATAATGTATTACATTGCTCCCTTAAATCAAAGTTTTGTTATAAAACCTAATCCAATATCATCACACGCTTGAATTTCTTTTGAAATTTACGATTCTAAAAATTATGCATGACGTCCAAAATATATCTTTAACCATGTTTTTTTTTTTTTGACAAGCCAAGAAGGCAAGGTTTATTATTAGAGATATAGAGTAAAGGTTACAAAGTAGGAATCAATAGTAAATGGAAGGACAAGAACATTCTTACGCGACACAAACAAAAACGAGTAGAGATTAGTAGATACAAGACTCATTGCTCGATGATTGCCAACAAGTTTTGCACTCTGGATACTCCTGACTTTGCCAACCTGTCGGCCACACTATTCATGTCTCTTGGAATGTGATAGCCCTCCCAGTGCTTGATTTTCTCCTTCAGTAGCTCTATGTGGTTGGAGACATTTTTTAAGTGCCAGGGTGCATTCTCCGGATTCTTGAGCCAATTGATTGCATTAACAGAATCACTTTCAATTACAAGCACATGAGAACTCTTCCAAATATATTCAGAGAACACCTAAAGCCTCACTGATAGCATAGAACTCACTGATTCGAATCCAAAATTCCAACACACTTGGAGAACACGGCCCTTGTTTTACCCAGAACATCTCTCAAAATTCCTCCAATCCCCGCCCAGCCTGGTTTTCCAATTGCTGAGCCATCGACATTAAACTTCATTTTACCAGATTGAGGCCGAAACCAAGCCACACTTTCCTTCCTCGCACTGCACCCGCTCACTTCGCACTTTTTGTCGAAAAATGTCCGTAATAGATCGATGAAGATGGCCATTTCGCCTTAAACCAAGTTGCGAACCTAATGATAATCAAATCCATGAGATGCTCAAGATCAAAGCTCTTATTGTTAAAAGTAACCTGGTTCCTGCACAGCCAAATTGACCAAGTAATGACATAAAACAGTAGTATCCCAGGCTGCCTTCCTTGGAGATCCGGGGAGGACTGATGCCAGCTCATCAGGAAGATGGCAGGATCTCCCGTGCAGACCCCGGTGACACCCCAAGTTTCCAAACACCACGCCCATACCAACCAAATTACTCAACAATCAAAAATAGATCTGGACGGATTCGCACAATATTGCGAACGGACACATCGCGTGCTCTGCTCGAATGATGCCCCTCCGAAGCAGCTTGTAACAGGGAGCTTTTGATGGACCAGTTGCCAAACAAAGACTGCGACTTTAGGTGGAACATACACATTCCACACGAGGATCCAGATAATGTTGCCTTGCCTTTGTGCCAACAGCACGGACTTGTAGAAAGAAGAAGTGGAATATGTACCATTCGGAACCCTCTCCAAATGATCCGATCTTGGGAACGGTGGTTGGGATATTGCTCGCAAGGTGATAGATAACAAGTCTTCCCATTGGGTTTCCCAATCAAGCGCATTCCTACGAGATCAATCCTCCATTCCCATTGACCATTTCTCCAATTTCCAAATTCACCACATATCCATTCTTATTCACGTACAGAGCAAAGATGCGAGGAAAGCACACTTTTAGAATCATACCTTCTACCCATTCATCATGCTGTAAGACAATATTTTCTCCTTCCCAAGCATCGCCTCATTCCCAAGATACAACCTCATGGAATTGATTAGAAGGAATAAGTGGAGCAAGAATAGCTTTCCATGAATGGAAACAAATCATATTACAAGGTGGGAAGGAGTTGCCTCGTCAAGCCCGTATTTTTCCACAAAGAAATTCCTCCATAATGAATCCACCTCGTTGCCAAACCTCCATAACCTTTTTGATAATAAGGCCGAGTTTTTAAATGGAAGTCAATCATACCCAATCCACCAAGCCACTTTGGAGAATTCACTGCCTTCCACCACATAGTGCAATTTGCGTTGGTGATCCGAATCGCCAGTAGAAATCTCCGTATCAATTTATCCATGTCATTTTTACCCCACAAGGCGCTTTAAATACAGACATGAAAAAGATTGGCGCACTTCGACAAGACAATTGATTAGTGTTACTCGCCACCCATGGAAAGGTACCTCGCTTGCCATCCCGCAAGCTTTGATCTCATTTTTTCCAAGATAGGCCTCCAAATGCTTTGAGTCGAGTTAGCCCCTAGAGGAAGACCAAGGTATTTGACCTGAGGATTTCAACCTTGCACGATAAATATTCACCCACAGATAAGAGACTCCGCATCCAACCCAAAACCAACCAAACTACTTTTGTTGAAATTGATCTTCAAACCTGACAACGCCTCAAAGCATCTTAGAGTTCTTTTACATTCAAGAGACTTTTAAGTTCCGGTTTAATGAATACTAGGTATCATCCGCGTATTGTAAGTGGGCTAACTCAAACTTCCTTGGCCGATGCTTATTCCTCAAACACTCGTTTTCGCTTTTTGCATTAGAACGCTAAAAGCTTCTACCATGATATTAAAGAGCATTGGGAGAGTGGACAACCTTGCGAGACCTTTTTTGATGCCAAACTGCTTGGTGGGGGAGCCATTGACCAAAATTGACAGTGATACAGTGGCAACACAGAACCGGATCCAACTCCTCCACTTTCTGCCAAAATTCATCTTTGTCATGACATAATCCAGAAAATCCCACCAACATTATCAAACGCTTTTTCAAAGTCCACCTTCAACACTAGACCACTCTCGCTATGCTTCTTGAGATAATCAACGCTTCATTGGCAATTAAGAAACAACTGACAATTGCCTATTTTTTAGAACGCAAATTGGTTGCTCCCGATCACCTCATTCATCACCCTTTCACCTATTGCAAGAACTTTAGCCGTAATTTTATAAATGCTCCCACAAGACTTATAGGCCTATAGTCTTTTAAGTGAATAGGATTTTCCGCCTTTGGAACCAAGGTGATAAAGGCAGAGTTGTTTGCCTGGTCAAAAGTCTCGGTCTCAAGGCCTTCTAGGAAAGTCATTACATCTGATTTGACTGAGTTTCAATGATGCTTGAAGAAGTTCATATTAAATCCATCGTGCCCGTGCCTTATTGCCATCACATCGCTTGATTGCTTCCCAAACTTCGGGCCAAAATGAGTTTCAAGATTATCCCTTTGTTCACCGAGATGCTTTTAAACCGACAATCTAATTCCAACACCAACCGCCGACACCTTATTGTAGAGATCTCAATAATGTTTGGCTAATACATCCTTTAGCTCTTTTGGTTGAGATACTCTCCTACCCTCAAATACTGTGTCACGAGGTTCACCCTTCTCCTGAGGAAGCCACAGTGAAAATATTTGGTATTTCGATCTCCTTCCGAATCCATTTTGCTCGACTTCAGAACCAAGCTCTTTCCTCCGCTCTATACACATTCCATACCGGGCTCGCTTAGTTGCAAGTTCAAGTCTTTTATCACCAGAACGCGCTTGTCGCATCCAATTTCTCGAGCTTATCAATCTCCTCCTCCAATTCCTGAACATAGTTGGGATCACCTCACTGCTCAAGTTTCCATCGTTGATAAGAGGCTTGCCTCTTAAGCTTCACCATATACCAAAGATTATTTCTAGAGTGAGCCGCAATGGTCTTCCATTCATTACTGACCATAGTGTTGAAGCCTTCTTTGTCCACCAGTGGTTGAAGAACTTGAAAGGTCTAGGGCCCCAATTTACCTCCTCTCAGAGCCAAAAGATGGGATGGTGGTCCGACAGAGATCTCAGTAGCTCTCCGGACCAACGATGGAAAACTATCAAGAAATTCATTGAAAAGAGAAATCTATCCACCTACTTCTAGTGGAGGATGTTGGTTATTGCTCCACGGAACCGCCCATCTAACAAAGGCAAGTCTACAAGCGCAAATACTCAATAAAATCATCGAACTCATTCATGGCCGCTTGATTACCCGAGTGCCCGCTTCTTTCTTCGTAATCTTGTGACATTAAAATCTCCCAAAGACTACTAAGATTCGCCGCTTGTCGCTCATGGGATGTACCATTCCACAGACTCTTCTTTGATTATCACAATTTGGAGCATGTATTTGACAGAAAGCACACTCAAAATTGGATCCCTTCAATTTACCTCTTAACAAGATATATCTCGCTCTAAAACGGCCTCTGACAAAGTGGAAAAATCATCATTCCAAATAGCAAGTAAACCACCCGAACGGCCACAGAGGGAACCCACTCAAATTTATATTCATTGCCTCCCAAATTTGGCTAACTCCACGCCCATCAAGATGTTCCAACTTTGTTTCTTGGAAAATCCCATCCCAAATTTTTTTCCTTAAAACCATTTTTCCGATAGCCCTTTTTTCTCCCTAGCACCCAAACCCCTTACATTCCAAGATAAAATCCTCATTTAACCAATAAAAACTCAGAGAATAGGAAAGCAGAAGGTGAAATACTAACCTGCTCTTGACTCTCGATGCTCCTTTTCCATTTTGGCAAAATGATCAACCATTTCTTCTTGGTGTAGCTTAAAGACTATCCCCAGTTGAGTGCTCACTTCCCATGTTGATAGTGCCTCTCTTAGAATATTATTGTAGGCAATATCTTCATTAGAAAGAATGAAATCCGCCACTTCTTTGGGTTCATTGTTTTCTCTCGTGCTCCAACCGATCAAGCCAACCGCCATTGCATTCCGCTTCGCTGTGGTGCGCCGCTGGGTGGGCTACCTCAAGCTTGGAGAGGATAGAGTCACCGCCCAAATCTTCCAATGACAGAAGTTTGGTGGGCCTTTGGCATGAGTTCTTGCCTTGTGCCTCTCGCCCGTTAGTCATCAGCCCTTGATTAGGACTTAGGCATATTTGCTGGGTTGGAGAGCTCACTTGTGGTCCAACTTCTCCAGGCCTTGTTGGTGACCCATCATTTGAGTGTCCTTCTTTGGGCCCAAAGCTAGAACCACTACCTGTGTCCGACCCGTGTTGCAAGAGACCTTCTGGATTTCCACTTTCTGTTATCTTTTCCTGCGCTGCTTCCTCAGTTAGCATCAAAATGTTTTCCTGGCACCCCTGCAGCCACAATCTCGTGCTTCCAGCAAGCTCCAAAGATGTAAGACCAATACCCAGCCCCTGCAACACGCATTCTTCTGCAGTCCTACCATCTGGGTACGCACACTGCACAATCTCTTCTGCTATCTTCAAAGTAGGTGACATGTATCCTTTCTCGACGCTCGCCTCTCACTTGTTCCAAGAAGGTGAGGTCATTCCCTTTTGAATTGGATTTTCACAAGAACCATTGACATTATCCAAAAATTCATCAGCAAGACTCGCACCATCCTACCATTGACATCTTCTCCAAATTGCTCCAGAAGGTGAGATCCGCTCCTTCTTTGGTTGGGTTGCCCAAAGGGCCGTTAGACACTATCTTGCAAAGCTCATCGCATCCGCCATCGCCCACGTGTAGCTCTCTTCAAGCGAGTCAGGTACCGCCTCTTCCGATGGTTCAAAGATTGTCGCGGAGGAATGATCAGCCTCAATACTGCAGTTTTTCTTTCCCCCCGCTGATTGAATGACTTCTCTATACAACCTCCCGTCTCGCAGGGATTCTTTGTGAATCAGTGAAGGCTTCCTGTGAGGTGGGTTTCCATGCTCTGAGAATCCGACCCTGTGCTGAGATCCAAAAGCTTCTTTGACGTAAATGGTAATGCCATCAATCCGTCACCGGTTTCCAAACTTTATTGCCCTTCTCATCTCCATAGCCGACTGGAAACGGACGAATGCATATGTCCTTTGCCCTTTTAGACGCTCCGATGTAAACATCTCTAACATCTCCAAAAGAATCGAAAATGTCCTCAAAGTAGCCCTTGAACCTCGAGCTCGGTTGCTAATGAAAATGGAGAAAAAGAGGAGCGCTTGATCGCCATTCCCATGATCTAGATGGTACCTCCATGATACCGCTTGCCATTTCGGTCAACATCAGAGCGTAGTCATGAAATTCGGATCGCCTACCATAGTTCACCAAGGTTACTGTTGTTAAGACAGTAAAGTTTGTAAGAGAGGAGTAGGACTGATTTGGTTGATGAAGAAGGGTATGGATTTGGACTGGATTTTGAGAATAAAGAAGGATAAGTGTTTGAATTTTGGGAATGAAGAAGAGAGAAAAAATAAGGGAACGCCGGGTGAGGAAATCCGGCAAGAGAGATAGGATGAAGAAGCACAGATCGAAACGAAGATGATGAAGATGTAGATGTTGATGAAGAGTGGTTGACAATGGCTCCCTCGAGAGAAAGGAAGATGGTCAAGTGGTAGCCATTAGGAGCAGAGTGTTGGTTTTGCAAGGAGTCGGGTGCTTGAGGTGGGGTTTGTCGGAGGAGATCGGCGTGGGTGGGATTTGTGGAAAGAGGGAGTGCTACATATGGTAGTGTTTTGCAAAGGCTGAAAGGTCTTTAGACATTTTATCAAACAGCTTGTGTGTATATTCCCAATTCAACAAACCAAAGACACCCCCGAAGGCAGAGAATCCAACCAAAACTCGGACCTAATTGAGCAGTAACAACACCCAAGATGCGGAATACAAATCAAAACATGCACCCAATCACAGATTCAGCCATCTCGTGTTGCCCTTACACGACTTGAGAATATCGCCTTCTCCAAAGTCGGATCCGCTCAAAAACTTTGAAGCCGAATGATTGGTCCGGCGGTCCGCCACGCAATTGTTGCGAACGCGCGTGAGTCCTCACCCCACTATTAATTTTCACGATCTTTAACCATGTTCTTTGATCTCTAGTTGCTCCAAGTTAACAACTTCTTCACCAACAAAATCACCACTTTCATTGTTCCTCACAATATTACCAGCCATAATTTTTCTTGTTCCTCCACGGACCAACCACCTTTTCTTCTTCGTTTATTAGACCAAATTTGTTTTCTATTTTATCCATGGCTCTCTCATGCCCAAAACCATTCAAAGAAAGAATTTTAGAGGCCTTAGAAGGGCGAGAAAAGTTATTATAACTATCTTCTTGTTGAGAAAAACAATTATACGTTCCATGGTTTTGGTAGACTTCATAATCTTGCCCTTCAAAATTCAAGTCGACAATGGTAGGTGAGGAAAAAAAAGATAAAAATTTGTGTGTGTGTGTGGTAGGGGTTATTGGTAAAGT
This sequence comes from Gynochthodes officinalis, assembly GCA_020080225.1. Taxonomy (NCBI): domain Eukaryota; kingdom Viridiplantae; phylum Streptophyta; class Magnoliopsida; order Gentianales; family Rubiaceae; genus Gynochthodes; species Gynochthodes officinalis. Next base: position 16,603,997 of record CM034619.1, read on the forward strand.
TCCCAAAGGGTTTGGGAGCATTTTCCTAATTTTCCTAGGATCCTATTAAAATTTCCAATTTGAAATTAAATGGTGACTTGGTCGAAGCCACCACCGAATGTCAATCGCGATTCCGACCAATGACCGATTGGCGATTTGATGGTAGTATGGCGATGGCAATACTATGATTTTAAAATAAAATAATAATTTAGTTGCTAATAATATATAAATATATTTTAAAATTAACAAATAATTAAATTATCATTAATAATTGATTATTCAATATTATTCAATAATGACCCAATATTACCTATAATTACCTATTTAACTTTTTCTATTAAAACCCATGTGTATTCCATAACCCACCTAATAAATTTCCATCCCATTAGCATTCCTCCCAATATTTTTAATGAATATTTTAATAGGTATGTAAAGCTTAATAACTCCCATCTAATTAAATACTCATTAAAATTATAGAAATATTACCACCTTTAATAAAACTTCGTAAATAAAGGCCCATACACAAACATATATAATGCAGATTGACACGCACATATCCAATGTCAAATCACAAAATAGTTCTTTAAATAATTGTAATAGATATTTCGATTACTGAATTGTATTTGGCAGATTATACATGTGCCTATAATCTGCCAGCTACATGCTGCCATTTATTATATGCGGCGAAAATTATATATATTCAAATACCAATTTTCTATTCAACTAGCCACATTGTTATCACCACCTTCATCAATTGCCATTCTTGGTCTCGTGGTTATTATGAGACTGAAGCTCTTTCTGAGACCTTTCATTACTATTTTTCCATTTCTTTATATCAAATTTTAAATCAATTGTGTTTTGTTAAAATTTTAAGTATAGTCATTTGTAGTAAGTTTTATATACTTCCAATTTGATTGCAAACAATGTGAATGATGATTTTATAAACAACGTTGATTATGGTTTTAATTAACTGTCAAATTTTTTGTAATAAGTTTGACTCCAAACATTTAAATAATAAAATTTTGTAATAAAATATAAATATTACTAATGTTTGTAGTTGAAAATTTTAAAAATTTAACTCATTTTTAATTAATATATTTTATCCTAAATCCCTACTCTCCTTATTTCCTCCTTTATCTCCTATTTTTCATTCTCACCTCTACCCCCACCCTATTTCCCCCCTCTTCTTCCCTCCTCCAATCACCTCGTTACCCTTCCCGTCCTCTCGTGATCTCTGGCTATTGACCAGAACCCTTTAACCTCCATCCACTTATGTTTTGTACCCAGTACGTACATGGTATACTTTTAGATAGTTTTATCTTATTTTGAAATTCATTTTTGTAATTTTTTTAATTGAGATTGTGGTGTATTATATTTACATTGATGCACATTTTTCCCCTTGATTAGAGTTTTATTAGAATTTTTTTTCTATATTGCGTGCTATTCGTTGATGATAAAATATTTTATATATCTACTATACTAGATAGGGTGGTGTAACCAGAAATAATTAGGGGAATAGACTATTTATATATAGGGGCAAAAAGAATTAATTAACTGACTTGTTATAGTAAATTTAAGAATATAACGGATATATGGAATATTTTCTGTTTTGACATATTTGATATTGTGTTGTGTTCCTAAATATTGGCATTCTTTTCAATTTAGCTAAAAAAATCAACTAAAGGCTAGAATTTATGCAAGTTGCTTAAGGGAAAAAAGCCAAATTATGGAAGGAATTACACATCTGGATGCTGAGGCCAAGTCCAAGCAACAGTTTATTGAATTAGCTGCTAATTATTATATTTTTTAGTAACTTTGTCACATAATCTGTTGTCATAGATTTGCTTAGTCTAATTATTTGTTGATGGTTTATTACAAGTATTGCAAGGACATGAATGGATTGATCATGTAATAATTATTTTTTTTATATATTTTGATGATTAATTAAGATTATTACGAAAACAACATTTGTTTATTAAATTTTCCATATTTTTATTATTTTAATGAGATTGTGATTAATTAACACATCAAATTTAATATTTAGATAATGTATACATTGAAAATATAATAATTAATTAAAATATTGTAACTAATTAAAATATAATTATATACTAAAATATAATTTTCTTGAGGCAAATAAAACCATCACAAAAGTTATTACATTTAAAATATAGTAGAGGGTAAAAATTTAAATTATATGATTCATTTACTGTGCACAAAAACAAAACAACTTATGCATGCAATATTTTCTTACTTGACCACTAAGTCTTCCTAAAATTCAATCATTACTATTTCCTAAAAATGGAATTGTGACATTTTACCATATTTAATGCATCTTGAACTTATTTTGTTTTGTTTTTCTTTTTCTTCAGGTCGGAGTTCTTTGATTTTGCCCTTTTTGTGGACTTTTGTTTCTATAGGTTATATGCATTTGTTTCGATGCGAGCTTGATGAATCTCTCTGTAATGTTGTGCATCTGTTTTATGCAATCTTGGACTTAGCAAGTATCAAAATCCATATCAACTACATTTGTTTTCTTGTTCATCATAGAAAAAATATGGCCTTTTTCTTCTCTCTCTATCATCTATTCTCTCAGAAAGATCAAACTTACTCCAAGATCATGAAAGTTTCTTTGTGGGCAATCATAACTACTCCCATAGATCATATTTTGTGCTTTGTGGCCAATCTATTTGCTTTGCTTGTGATTTGCAACAATAATTCTCACGGACATTGTGTGTTCTATTCCATCAGCTATGGATAAGTTAAAATCTTTAGTCACATTGTAAGTTAAAATTCTCACGGACATTGTGTTTCTCCTTCCATCCCATAATTTTAGTCACACTTTAGATATTTAACATTAATCTAATCAAGTATGTAAGGCTAGCGAAAATCAACTTAATTTAAAAATTAATCTAATCAAATGGGCCGCAAGTCAAATGGGTCATTCAAATGAGTCATTCAATTTAATAGGTTGGGTTCAATTAGGTTACATTACCCAATTAACTAACACTTAAAATAATGGATCCAACAATTGAAAGTATGGTTTTAAAAATTCAAGTTGGCCAGGTAGAATTCGATTGATCGACTGTGGTAGTGACCTACCAGCCACTATTTTGATTTTAAAAATTATAACTTTAACCAATTAGGTTATTACTTGATTTTTTAAAATTATTAATTTTAACCCATTTAGTTATTATTTTTTAAAAAAAAAAATATTATTATGATTGTTTCAATCCAACCCCAAAATTTAACTCATAATTATATTGATTTGATTGGATTGATTTGATTGGGTTGGGAATTTGCGCTAAATATTCCCCGCATGATTCCGTTCAAGAATGCGATAACTACAAACAATGATACTTGAATGCAGTCCTGGTGTGTGGCTAGGGCTCGGTGGCGTGGGATAAGCTACCGGTGGAAATTTCTGGTCGGTGCGACACTCGCGTCGCGTGTTGATCGGGTCAGTTGGATTCATCGGGAGTTAGCGTCGTTTGACTATACGAATAGCAAAGGGAAATCGATTGAAGAACAATTTTATAATTCCAACAATAATCGACAAAAGGGCTAAGTGTTTTAATTGTAGTAAAGTAGGCCATATCCAAAAGAATTGTTAGTCCTAATAAATGAGAAAATAAGGATAATAGTGCTAATGTTACTTTGAAGATTACAGTGAAAAGCATGAGACTATCTTATTTTGCTTAAAGGTATGGTTGAGTCTAAAACTACTGTATATTATCTTGACTCTGGATGTAAATAACCACATGGTAGAAGGAATTATTTAAACATTTGGATGAGTCATTTATATCCAGCATTACGTTTTAGTAATAATCATGAAGTGCTGTATGCCATGGTAAAAGGAGGATATTCCTATTACCTTGAAAAATGAATGCAAAAGTCTTTATTCTTTGATGTGTTTTATGTGCTGCTTTGCATCAAAATCTCTCTTGAGTTTGGGTCAACTTCAAGAGAAGAATTATGATTCACGTTTTGAAAGCAGCGTCTGCACCATCGCTGATGATAGATTGGGTTTGATTGCAAAGGTGAACATGACCAATAAGTAGGAATTGTTTCCTATTGTTTTGAATTGTGGTGGTTCCATCTTGTTTCAACTCAATTAAGGAGATTGATGACCTTACTTAGTTTGTAGCACATGAGATTTGGGCACTTTCACTTTAAAGTGGATTGCAGTTTTGGCTAAGAATAATATTGTTTTTAGGGTGCCTTCCATCAACTTTCACCATAAGGCGATTAGTGAGTCTTGTATTTGTTGGGCAAGAAGCATCGAGACCCGTTCCCACAAAGGTGAGGCTTGGAGGGCAAAAAGAACCATTACCCTGACTCATTCCTTTCTGAGTTTATATGTCTGATGGAGTGTTCCTTACAATGGAAATTAATAAGTATTTTATTACTTTCATTGATGATTTCGATGCAGAAAGGCACTGGTTTATTTTTTTTTGAAGAGAATAAGTCTGATCACTTGTCAACATGTTTGTTAAAAGTTTAAAGTGTATGTTGAGAAGCAATGTGGTTACTTCATCAAAACTTTGAGAAGCTAAATAGAGCCGCGAGGTATCTGATGCTGTGATGATGATTTTTAGCGCGACATGGTATTAAGCATCAGGACTGACAAACAAGGTATACTCCACTCCAGTGGGAATAGGTATTACTTGAGAAAGAAAGAAACGAGGCTATGATGGACATGAGTCACGATCAATGATGGTTGCCAAACATATACCCAAGGTTTAGGCGAGAGAACCGATTTCATGTGGTATCTATTTATTAAATAGATGTCCTAAGATACAATAGTGGGAAGACCCTTATGAGGTTTGATGCAGTAAAGCCAAATATTTCTCATATTAGAGTGTTGGTTGTTTGGCATATGCACATGTTCAGATGCTCTTGAAAGAAAGCGGATGATAAGGCGGAGAGTGCATTTTTATTAGTTCTGATTACGAGACGAAAGGGTACAAGTTATACAACCCTGTGACAAAGAAGATCACCTTTAGTAGAGATGTAAATTTTGATGAGAAAGGTGTCTGGGATTGGTCAGAAAAAGGGTTAGATGATTCGGTTAGTCATCCTCCTCAACCTTCATACTTTTATGACAATGATGATGAGGTCAATCAGCCCGAAGTATCTGAACAGCAACCTGTTTTTACTCAACCTATTCCTGCGCAGTCTAGTCGGCCACAAAGACAAAAGGCGTCTACCGGCTCGTTTGCAAGATTATGTTGTTGAGGTCACACTCAAAATTTATCAGCGAAGATGTTGTTAATTTTGCTCTCTTTGCGATTGTGACCCGATTACTTTTGAAGATGCTGCGTGAGGATCAACGGAAGAAAGCAATGGCTAATGAAATTCATGCCATTGAAAGAATGATACTTGGAGCTCACAAATCTTCAAGTGGCAAGAAACCCATTGGTGTCAAAGTGGGTTTACAAGACAAAGTACAAAGCCGATGGAAGTAGAAAGATTTAAGGCGCGATTGGTTGCTAAAGGTTATAAACAAAACACGGCATCGATTATTTTGAGGTATTTGCGCTTTGTTGCTGGCAATCTTTATTCGTTTAATTATTTCCTTAGCTGCTCAAATGGTTGGAAAATACATCAAATGGATGTAAAGTCTGCTTTTGAATGGTATACTTGAAGAAGAAGTTACGTTGAGCAACTGCGAGGATTTGTGAAGAAAGGTCAAGAAAATAAGGTGTACCGTTTGAAAAGAGCCCTTTACGGCTTGAAGCAAGCTCGAGGCGTGGTACCGTATTGATTCTTTTCTTCGTTGTGATGGTTTTCAACGCTGTCTTTGATCATCTTCATATGTGAAGACATCTTCTCATGAGTGCGGTTGTTATCGTATGCTTATATGTGGATGATCTAATATTTTTGGGAATAATCCCAAGATGATTGCGAGAGTCGGGAGGCTATGATTAACAGATTCGAGATGACGGACATGGAGTCTTATATCATACTTCCTTGGAATTCGAGTTTCGGATCGATCAAGGCATTTTTATTTGTCAAAGAAATATCTGGAGATATTTTGAAAAGTTCAAGATGGATGGTGCAAAACCAATCTTGACTCCGGTGAAGAAACGATTGCGTTTAACCAAAGATGGGAGGCACTTGTGGATCCTACTTATTTTAAAAGTTTGGTAGGGAGTTTGAGATACTTGTGACTACAAGACACGATATCAATTTGATGTCGACTTAATAAGTAGATTTATGGAAAATCCACGTCAGTCTCACTTACAGCTAAGAAATTTTGAGGTACATTAAAGGTACTCAAGGTGAAGGAATCTTTTATGCAAAAAGTGATCTGTTGATCTTCTTGGATTCACGATAGTGATTGGTGGTGACAACTTTGTGGAGAGAAAGAGTACTTACGGTTATGCTTTCTTTATTGGATCACGGTATATTTTCGTGAGTTCGAAGCAACTTGATTATCGCGTTATCTACACTGACGGAATACATTCACGGCTAGCGTTGCTACTCAAGCATTGTGGCTTAGAAGGATGCTAGATTTTCTTCAACATAAGCAAGATGGAGCAACTACTATCTTGTGTGATAATGCGTCGACAATAAAGATGGCGAAGAATCCGGTGTTTCATGGTCGAAGCAAGCATATCGACATCAAATTTCACTTCATTCGTGATTTGGTTCAACGAAAAGAAATCGTGATCGATTATTGCAAGACCGAAAGCAATGGTGATATTTTCACTAAAGCGTTGAAGATGATTACGTTTATGAAGTTGAAGAAAATGCTAGGCATGATAAGTTCAAAACTTAGTTTAAGGAGGCAATGTAGTAGAATTAAACTAAGTATCCTAATATCCTATTGGATTTATAATTGTAATTTAATAATTCTATTAGATTTAGAATTATTAATCATATTCATTTTTGGTTAGTAGTTATCAAATCCAATAGGTATAGGGTTTAATTGAATTTATAAATGGACGTGTTATTCATGTTTTAAAATCTGAGAATACAGAGAAAACATATAAACATTGTTTCACCGTGTGGTCTACAAGCAGTCTTCTTGATTGTGATTTATTTATAGCCTTAGTTTTTTCAAGCAAATTGTTTGCTTGTTTTCTCCTTAGCCGAAAGTCGATTCAACAAATTGAAGCTTTGATTTGTTTGTGGGGACCGCTTCTAATTTGTGTTTGTTTGCTTCTTGGGTTCCATTGCACGTGGGACGTGTTTTGCTCTGGCTTTGTGTTATCAAAGTTTCTCAAGACTTGAATTTCGTGGGCCAACCCCTCATTAAAATTGTGAGTTTGCTTGAGAAGAAATTTAGTTCTTCCTTGTGTTCGGTTATCTTGTTTGCCTTCAGGTTTTTGGGTAGTCTTTTGGGATTTCATTATTTTTGATCCCAACACTAACTATGGAATCAAGCTCACAAAATCCCATGGCTAGTTCTTTTGATAATCAAATGCTGCCAATACTGTCGAACCCTCCACGACCAAGGCGTAATACTATGATGTTATATTCTACCATGACTTCTTAAAATGAAAACAATTTCTCCCTAGCAAGCTGACGATTGCTGTCACTCTATTTCATTGCAACGATATGGAAATTGTTTTTTTAAGGATTCATTGTTTGTTATTTATGTTTTCACAGTTCTATGCGCTCAGATCTTTTCTAGGTCCTACTATTCCTTGTAGAGAAATTGAGCGGTGCTTATTTGTTTTTGTCTTGAACGTGTAAATGACATGTTGGATTTACTATAACACTTTTTCTATGTTATTTCATGTTACATGTTCTAATAAATTAGTGTAAATCTTATAATTTGTGTTAATATATACTACATTTGTCCTAAACAAAGAGTTTAGTTTAAAAAAATCCACACTCTTAGTGTGAAATTCTTATATAACTCCTACTAATAATGACCATTTATAACTCAAATTAAAAAGTAAGGATAAAATGTAAAATTATATATTTAATTGCGCATCAAATATGTTTTTACTTTGTAACTTAAAAAAGTTGTACCCAATTAAAAGTAGGCTCTTAGTTTTTTTTTTTTTTTTTTGGGAGGAAGGGAGTATGATATTGGTATCTGTCTATCATTCTAGTCAATTTTGATATTAAGTTTTCTATTTTGTGTCAAACCAATATTTTATAATATTTTATAATTTTTACTTTTACACTAAGAATTGAAAATAAATATAACTAATAACAAAAAGTAAACTTTCAACACTAAAATTTGTTATAATAAAATAAATAAATATTAATAAGTGTAAATATTAACACAAATTATAAAATTATATTAATTTATTAAAGTGTGTAATATGGATGACACATAAACAATATAATAGGAGATGTGTATACGATTGACAAATTAAAAAAAAAAAAAAACATGGTTATTAATTGCTTTAAGAGCTTGTTCAATAACCAAATACTTTGATTGCATTCTCTGTGGGTTTTGTGAGTGATTCTCCTTGTGCTTAAGATATATGAATCTTTTTTACCTTGTAACACAAATCTCACTAATTGCCTAGCTTTTCTTTTATGAAATTAAAAGGTATTTGATGACCAAAACAATAATGTTAGAGTAATCTATCAATAATCATGACCAAAATATAATCTATAGGAATGTTTTGATTAGGCATGGCAAAATAACCTGTGGTCCAAAAACTGCTCAAGCCCATTTCTTTTTTATTGGATTAAACCACCCATAAATATTAACTAGTTAGATAGTAAAAAAATAATAATAATAAGAAAAGGAGCATTCCCAAACTATTAAGCAGCTGAACTCGCATATGTGTTTTTTTCTTTAAGTTACTGTTATCTTCGTTTCTTCTTCTGCTAAAATTGAGCAGATGAAGAGTTATTAACATGTTTTTCTATGAAAGTTAAACAAGATGCCGTTCTTATACCAATAGAATTATTTGGGGTAAAAACAGTAGAAAAAGGTTATAATACTTTAGCTCATACTGAAAAGTGAAAACCCACGACCAAGATTTGGCTTCTTCCTTCAAGTGATCAAAAGAGATCGGTGGTGTGCTTATATTATTATTATTATTACTACTACTACTTTTGTCCCAAAAAGAAAAAAGTTTAAATCCAAAAAAATTTGTCTTAAACAGAGTTTACTTTTAGTGTAAAATTCTCATATTATCCTTATTAATAATGATAATGTATGATACAAAATAAAAGTAAGGGATTAATTTTAAAAGTTGTTTCAAATTAAAATTAGACTTTTTTTTTTTTTGGTTTGGAGCATTTTTTCTCCTTAAAATAAGTGTTCTTATGCTTCTTTTTTTTTTTTTGGTTCAAATTTTGTTGGCTATGCAACTACTGAGATCCAAAGTTTGATTGCTAACCTCGACATTGATGACCATTGCTCTTAGTTCATCAATATGATAACCAATGGTGAATGTAGATTCTACTGAGGTTTAACTCAATGTTGTATTAAGTATGTATCAAGATTTGATGACCACACTGCCATTCTGTAAATAAAGCACTTAAAAATGCCTTTTTATAATACTTGTGTGGCGCTTGGTACGAAGGAATAGAATTAGGTAAGGAGAATAATTATCATGGATGATGTTTGGTGCAATGGGAATGAAAAAGAATTTAATTACTCCAAATTCGATATCCCTAATTCATGTCTCCTCCCTATAATCAACCATTCTTTAAAACTCTTCAATCAACATTTACGCTAAACTTCCTTCACCATCCTCATCAGCTGCACATCCAGAATCTTAACTTGCCTTCCCCCTCAACCACACACCTTGCTACACAATTCCAATCGTCTCCCAAAATTAAACCTCCTTGTCCCTGCCACCACAGCCACCATTTTTGTCATCAAATTTCTCAATCATCTGCTAAAATTAAATCTTTGCTTGACTACCATAACAGCCACCATCTGTGTTTCACATTGGTCATTGCTATTCTGCCACTGTGACTACCATCTCTCCCATCCATTGCTTCAAAAGAAATAGAAACAGGAAGTAAGAAATACGTTCAAGACAAACTTACTTCCAAATTTTGGTAAGTTTCACTTTCAACAAGAAATAGGGTGTAAGGGAATATGCGTGTGTGTGTATATGTATATTACTTTAAGATGAACTAGTAAATAAAATGGAATCATTAAATATTAATTTTGTTGTGGATCTAGTATTTACTTCTACATAGTCAAACTGCATATTCATGAAATATACAAATTTTGATAGTACATAGGTATATTGCATTAATTAATTATTAGTGGTAAATATATTTATTTTGGAAAAAGGTGGTGTTTTAATTTCAAGATGGCAACACTTAGCAAATGTGATTAGTTTGGGAAAGTCTACCACCATTGATATTTGAAAGCATAGCAAAGCACGTTTTGATGAGGCGGAAGCAAATACAACAATTATAACTGCAATGGCCATGGAATGGAATTGGGTCAAAGTTGGCTACACATTAATCTTGGATTGAAAACGTCATTCTTGGATCGATCGTTCCATTTTCTTAATTAACCGACTTCCGGTCCTACTGAATAAATGTGGTTGTTGGTTTTGCCAAAGTTTTGGATTGTTATGCGTATCAATTGGTGGCTGATTTGAGGATCATTTTCAACCCATGAATTAAGAATGAGCTTGCTTTACTTTTGTAGTTTGGACTTGAATTCAAAATTTTCTTGATATGACTTTTTGTTTACAAATTAAAAGTTTCCATTGGCTGTATGAATTTGTAAAGGAACAATTCAAGTTTGATTAGAATTTGGTTACTAGCTCTTCAATCTATTTGTTTTATCATAAGTTACAAAGTTATTACTTTATGGTAGCCATAAACACATTTTATACTAGTTTTGCAAGTAGCGATACACGTTAAAATCAATAAGCAATTCATTCCTGATAAACTTTTTACATTATTCAGCGCAAGTTGTCATCAAATAAAAGTCATAGTTGATTTGTTATGAAAATGAATTTTCTACATTAAAATACAATTGTAAATTGATTTGCAAATTTCTCTTGGTTGTTTACTCTTTGTTTTTCACATTTTTATTATGTGGTGTAGATAAACATGGCATGACCTCCCTTTAATTATAAAGGATGTAAACTAATGTGTACTTTGTGGATTATGTCAGGAATACTCATGGCTTACATGGTCATTATCACTATATCAAATTGCAAATCTTGCATGCATTCAAAGTAAGGTTTGTCAAATAAAAGCTAAGGAAGAAAAATGGGTTGAGCAAATGCAATAGATAATTAGCCTAGTAAAGAGAGTGATGCATTTGTATTAGTGAACTACAAATGAATATCTAGAGAACTTTGCGAGATTTTTGTGATATGGTAAAGAGATATTAGGGTTTAAAAGCAACAAGAAATATTATGACTCTATGTTTTGTACGAGGAAAGCAAAACAATTATTCTATTTTTTTAATGGTAGAGTATGGTATCAATTCAATCTATGTCTTAGAGCAATGTTGTAGTTACCACAGCTATTACTTAAAAACCTAAACCTATTCTTGACAATTGCCAAGAAAGCATATGAAACAATTTAAGGCAATAATAACATAAACAATACTGAGTGTCATAAATGATACTTACTATTTCATATTCTATACGCATTTCATTCTTGTGTATATTACTTGGGGTTGTTGACATGTATTAGATGGGATATTCATTCAAGTGACACCTCACTAAGAAGAAAAACCATGTTATCACACAAAAAGGGAGGGATAGCAACAAATGTATTAGGAATATATTTGTCCAAAATGCAGATTCATATATGTGTTGTCCAAGTTGAGAAGGCTTTGCTCATGATGGTTTGTGTTCTTGAGATGCCATAGAAGTAAGCCTAATGGGCTTAAAATCCCCCAAGGTATCAAATGTTTTCATAATGTTAGAAATGCAGAGTTATAGAATTCTAAGGCTAGGCTTTCTCTTAATTCTAATATTTATGTTTGAAAATTTATACTTACTGAGTTGTTACTAAGTTGATCTTGGATATTGCCCAATTGGGAGAGATTTCTTATACCTTATCATGGGCACATATATCACTTTAGCATGATAGTCAAATGCCCAAGGCAGGTTAGAAGAGTTTTAACATGAAACACTCTAAAAAGTAAATGCCATCAAAAAGATTTGTCTTGGTTTTGTTAAAAAGGGCAATGAGAAAATTTAGGCATCTCACTTCATTTTTTCAGCTACAAGCCCAAGTTCACATTATTATTGCTTATGTGCTTGTTTCACAATTTGATCCCACAAGTACATGAGTATTGATCCTCAAGAGTTTATAATAGATGAAGCGAAGAAGGGGAAATTGTAGGTGGTGATGAGTGAGGATGAAGTGAATTGCTCCATGCGAACAATTGTCCCGAAGGAAATTGGCCTTGCAGTGGCGATAGCAAGGGATAGATGAGTACATACGAACAATTGTCCCGACCCGATTAGTGGACTATTTTTAGAAATAATATAGCAACTTGAAATGTTTAATAATTGGAGAAATGGGTTTATTGATCAATGAATAATAGCTCCATGTACTTTTAGAGACTTCTTAACATATAATTTGATAGTTATTAAGCATAGTTATTATAGTACTATGCTTTTATACATGTACTTGCACTTGCTACCATATGTTCTTTCCATACTTGCATAATTTGGTATCTATTGAGTGTGGACTATTATGTAATTTGCTTCTTCATATTACTGCGCTCCATGAAATTTATATTTATTGCACATTTAGTCCATATCTTGTCATTTATATCCATATTATCAAGCGATTATTGTGCTATAACAAATGATAGATTTATATGTTCCCATATTTTTGGGGTCACGGGAGATGTTTTCAAGAGTCAATATAATACACCATTCTCTTATAGTAGCCAGGTTTTGACACTAGTGTATGGAAAGATAAGCGGCGGCAGATTGTAGTTGCGGAAGATCCATATAGTTGCTGCCGCAATGTGGAAAATATTGAAATGGATTTGTCTAAGACAAGCAATGCAGTGCTTTCACGATAACAATGAACTTGGAAGTTGATTATGTATTCTATCAACTACTATCCAGCTTCTTCTAGTGCACATAGTTTCAACAAAGAAGATGAGGTCTTCATCCAACAAAATACGACAAATTTCAAAGAAGAGAGCAAAATAGTTGATGATACTACAAAATATATAATCTGACCTTAAAACAACTCAATGATAAAGTTCAAAGTTTTCCAAAGAAAGAATATAGATTGCCAAAATTTTGAATTAATGTCAATTTGGATACAAAGGTAAGAGCTAGAAAAATGCAACAAGTTCTTGAAGGAGTGTCATGTAAGCATGGGTTCACTTTAGTAAATATAAGTACAAGGTAAGCTAAAAGCCAATTTTGTCAAGATATGATGAATGTTGAATTGTTATTCAATTTGGATCCCAACCTAAAGTACAAGAACATGTGCTTATATTTTCTATAATTGTAGTTTAGACTTTAGTTTATTGAGGTAGATGTATTTTTGTGAAACCTATCTGTAAAGGCATATAAATAGTTTGGACAATAGCTAATTAATTAGTATTTTTGTAAGTCTCTCTATTTCTTGAAGAGCACACGTATATGTTACAAATAACATGAATGGTGTTTAGAAAACTTTATTTTGAGAGACATGTATGTATGTAGGAGCATGTACCATGTATATGTTGGCAACCAACCCTAGCTATCTTTTGCAAGTGAAACTTGTGTTTTCATCTTTGGAAATTGGTATTGATGTGCTTACATGCATGCGGTTAAAGTGTGTAATTTATAATTTCTGAAAAATTAACTTAAATTACTAGCTATTTATAATGTAATTTATATTTTACGAAAACTAATTTAAACTACCGCTATTGGTGTGTAATTTATAGTTTCCAAAAAACTAACCAAACTACTAGCTAGTTGATGTGTAATTTATAGTTTTTGAAAAACTAATTAAACTACACGACATTTATATATAATTTATAATTTCTGAAATTTAACCCAAACTACTAATCGTTTATGTGGAATTTATAGTTTTTGAAAAACTAACTTAAACTAACAGCTATTTATGTGTAAATGGGGTATATTTTGGAAAAATTAACTTAAATTACGAGTTGTTTATGTGTAATTTGTAAAATAAATTATGGTTAGTAGTGCTTCTACTCTAGTTGTGGATATTAGTAAAGCATATAATTATTATTTGTAATGTAGATTTTAATGCATTCACTAGTGAAGAGTAAAATTGAAATTTTTGTTGAATTCCATAACTAATATGTTGGATTGAACTAGGCATTACCAATCACAATCATAGTCGATGGGATTTGAAATAAATAGCAAAAAACAATACTAATTTCCATTGTTATACACACACCTTAATCATTTTCTATTGCTTGATTCCCATTAACATATTTGAGACCAAAATGATAAAACTTAACTTGTACATAGTTATTGTTCACATTTTTCTCAATATTAAATTGTTTCACGAGGAGTGAAATTTTTTGATTTGAGATGTACTTCTACATTTTAGGTATAGAACATGGAAAATTGGAAAAAATGGATAAAAAAAACAAGATTTTGTTAGAAGTGCAACCAAAGACTTTAAATTGCTAGGCGTGGGCACATCCAACGAGCGAGCCATAGCGACTTGAGAAGAGCCCTCGCTTAGATAAAGGGCATGAGCCACGCTTTATCAATTGTTAAATTGGATGGGTTTGAATTTTGTTGAGAAGTTGGATCATGGCAGTTTTTGTTTTAAAGTCCAAAGAAATTAGGTTGTGTAGTTTTAGATGGATTATGGTATCTTTAGTTCTTTTTACTTTAAATATGTAACTTCAAAATTGAACATTTTGTTATCTTTATCCACTCTTATCTAAACGCTTATCACTCTAAATAGCTCACTTTGCGTTTTAAAGGACTCTTTCGATTGTCTTTCGAATAAAGTAGAGACTAGAGTTAGGCTACCAGTAGAAAATAGGAAGTAGTGTTAGTATGTTGTCCACCATGAGTGGTTGAATAATTTTTTTTTTTATTCAAGGAACAAATTGATTTAATTGCTACCCCATTGCTTGAGGTCTTGAATTTAATTGTTCTTCGCTTAACTTTCAATTCAAGTACTTGTTGATTAACTTGTTTTCCTTACTATGGATAGTGAATTGTGTTAGTTAATATGACGAATTTGATTTAACACTCTTACATTCCTATTGTTATCCATGTGTCTGCAGTGATCCATATTTGTCATGGATGAGTGGACCAAGTAGCTTAACTTGATTGATTATACTGTACATAACAATTAGTTTAGAGGAATTAATATGACAAGATTGTACAATTGTAGCTATTTTAATTATACAATTTTGGTTTAACTATTTTCATCGAATTTTAATACTATTATTAATTTGATATGGAATACTATCATGCGATCAATTAATGGTAAGTTTTAATTTGAGTGTTGACCTCGATGCATTTATTTTAGGAAAATATAAAATTATTACGGTTTATTGATAAGTTTTCAAGTTAAATACTTGAATTTGCAAGATGATTATTTGTAACCCCATGATCAATAATGGAATTGAATGAAATCACCTTTGGATTAGAAGCTTGCGTTCAGAATTTAGTTTTTGTTTTACGATTTTTTTACGCTTGATTATTTATTCCTAATTATCTATTAGAATTTACAGTTATTGAATTATTTATTCAATTCCCTCTCATTTTGTTTTATTGTTCAAAGGATTTAGAACTATACCTCGAGTTTTTTTGGGATTCACTCAGTCCACTTTTCTTGTAAATTTATCTTATTATTACTTAAGAACCCAGTTGATTAATTTTGAAAGCTTGTGACAAGCCATCACAAACACCCCACTAATGAGTTAAATTACACTTCAATATTTCATGCGTTCCGTAACTAACACTTTAATACCTCTTGCTTCATTTGTTATACACTCTATCCTCATTATTATTCTTGTATTTAGAGTAATATATGTGAAATTATCATATTTGATATATATATATATAAACCCCCCACTCTTACTTTTTTCTTTAATTTTTTTCAACATTTGCCTTAATTTATATTATTCACAAATATGAGTTGTCCATTATTTGTGTCTAACATAATAGAAAAACTATACCAAGCTAATGAATTATAGCAAAAATTTATAATACATATACATACATACATACATACATACATACATACATATATATATATATATATATATATATATATATATATATATATATATTATTTATGATTTCTAATTTTTTTCTCTAGGAAAGGAAATGCAATTTGTAAAAAATAGTTGATTGGTAATTTCAATGATTTTATATTTTGTTCTAAATTTTAATAAAGAAATATTTGAACTAATATATTCTAACAAAGAATTAGAAATAAAATTTTTAAAATATCTCCAAATTTGTAAGGTTATAATATATATATATATATATATATATATATATATATATATAGTTAGTAATTAAGCTATATATATATATATATATATATATATATACATGTATTTGAAAATATATGAAGGTTATTACAAAAAATATATAAAAGCTTAAATAGAAAATTTGTGTGTTCCTTATTGAATTAGAACCAAAAAATTAAAAACTTAACTAAATTATATTATAGAAATAGTCTCTTTTTTTACAAAATAAGTTATAGCCCAAAAACAATGAAAATATTTTCAAGTTTATGTTATAATTTTTTTGGTCATAATATATCAGTTTAGATATTTCATTTGAACATCTTTGACATTGTTGTTCTCCCCAAACAAATGAGAACTAAAACTCACAATACTTTTAAAAAATCTTTTGGACATATTTGATGGTTAAAATATTCAATAAGTTAGATACAAAATAAAAAATTCATATTTTAAATATTACAAATTAAAAAAATGAGAATAATTATTTAAGGGTAAAAATATATGTAGGTATTTTGAAATTAAATAAATAAATTTATTTTTCTTTGATTAGAAAAGAACATCAATAAAGGAAGAAATTTATTAATTGTTTTATGAATGAAGTATAAAGTAGTGTGAAATATAAATTAGCTGGAGCTTTGCAGGATAACAAGTGTAAATTAAACCAGCCAATAGGCACCTGTTCTATAGCAACATTTGCTAAAAAAACGCAGCCAATGTTGCGTAGCTATAACAATAGTGTAAGGATATAAGTTTATAAGTAATACTTCCTCCGTCCAAAAAATAAATAATAATAATTTTGAAAAAATTTCTTATCTAAAAAGGTCACTTACCCAAACCAAATTCCTAAAATATTCTTACTAATAATAATTATGTATACTCAAAATTAAAAAGTAAAGAAAATTATACATTTAGTAATACATCCAATATGATTATAGCTAAACTAAAAAAAGTTATATTTTAACAAGTGGACTCATTTTTTTGGGATGGAGGAAGTATATGAAACATATCAACTATCTAATGAAATCCATTCATGAAATAGATTCCCAAAAATAAAATATAAAAATAATGACTAACGTAAAATAAAAATAAAAACATCTGATAAAAACAAAGTGACTAAGAGGCATGAATGATTAATTTTCCTTAATTTTCATCACTCATCATAAAGTCAAAAAGTAGAATTTCACTCTTTACAGGTTTTTGTTTTTTTGTTTTGAGAGGGGACAATACTCTCAAGTTGGATGCTCATGAACCTTGGCAATGTGATATTGAGCCATCAAGTGCTTATACCTTGCTTGTTGAAGGCAATCTCCTTCTCTTCCAGTGTGTCAGATTATGCTTATATCTCTTCCTTATTAACGGCTTCCTAAAAGTCTGCTGTTCTTTTGTAGTGGGCAATACCAATCTCAAAAAGGAATTACTACTTCCATGCCTAAACCAAACTAAAGAATTCTCTCTGTTGTAGTCAGTATGCTTAAAGAACATTGGACAGCTCTACACCTAGTCACTTTTGCCTTTCCCCTTCGTCGTAACCTTGCACTATAATCCAGTTAACGTGACTTCTACTTGTCCATTGGCTAGAAGGTGGGCTACGAAGTGAATTTTGTTGTATATTGAGCTGCTTTGACTCACGCCTTCAGTTCATCGGCGAACTATTTCATTTATTCTGGCCAGAATCTTAGGAATGCCAAAATGGCAAACCAATTTCCAAATGAGCTGGACATTTGACTAGTGATTATCCAACAATGGTTCAGCCTCAACCCACTTTTTAAAATAATACATAGCTCTTACTAGGAATTTGCTTCTGGGACCTAGAAATGGTCCACAATGTCTTGTTATCCAAATAGTATATATATATGTATAGTATGTTAACACATCTAGATGAATATAGGTATGAAAATATGGCAATGATTATGTTAACACATCTAGATGAATATAGGCATGAAAATATGTGATGAAGAAATTCATTAAATGAACCTTAGCGTTAACAAGCCCAGATTAATGAGAAAGAAAGCTAAATCGAAGCGCGTTAGGTAACTTTTCAGCCAAGCAGTTGATACCTCACGTGCTTGAGGTTGAGCGTACGTCTCCCGAGGATACAGCGACCGACTGCGAACTGCGCACTGAGGTGGGCCGCTATAGCGAACTTGAATTTGTGCCTTTCTTCTGTATCACGAAACCACTGGGGTGAAAACTTGAAAGGAAAATTGTTGAGAGGTTTGTAGAACAGTTAGAAAAATTGTCTTATTTCTTTTTTCCACCAAGGGGAAGTCTCTACATTTATAAAGGAGATTTCCTTGTTCAAAAGACAAGCATTATGGTTGGAGATAGAAAAGTCAAAAGCGTCCGTTATGCTTGATACATGAAAAGCAAATGTCTTAGTTTCATCACTTAGCATGAAAAGCCAAAAGCCATCCATAATGCTTGATACATGAAAAGCCAAAGTCTTCAAGCCAAAAGCCACCATTCTTGATTGAAATGAAAAGCCAAAAGGCATAAATGTGACAAAGTGAATGAAAGGTGTAACTGACTTGCTCTGAATAATGTGCTTGAAAATGAAATGTCTTGTTCATGCATCTGTAATAAGGTAATTTCGTTCCGCATGTGTATGAGCCATTCTTATTTTCAACATATCTCCCCCTTTGGTAGAAACGATATGGACTAATCACTAGAATCATGTCATCCCCAGGTAGGAGTGTTCATTGTGATGCGAATCGGATCAATGCATGATCTAATGCACAATTTCCGTCGGATAAAAAAGCGGATAAGATCGGATCAATGCATTTTCTAATCGTATCACAATAGGATCAATGATGCATTTTAAATGAAATGAAAAAAATTATTACTTTTTTCTTTAAAAATAACTAACATTAGTTATAAAAAATAAATTGTATTCTTTGATAATTCAAATAATTCTTTAATTCAAATTAGTCAATTTCACGACAAAATAATAGAAAAATACAAATTAAAATATTTAGATGAAATTTATTTATTATCTTTATATAAAAATAAATAATTTTTAACATGAAACTAGTAATTTCAAACTAAATTAAATCACACCTAACATTATATATAAAAAGCAAAAGCAATAACCGGAAAAAAAAAGAAAAGGATCAAATCGGATAAAAAACAGATTAAGTTCAAATTGATCGATTCTCCGAATATTTTAGATTGGATTGGATCATAATCTAACTCAAATATTAGTTGGATCATTGATTTTGAACATTCCTAATTTGAGAAGCCTGCGAAAGCGTTGAAATATATCGTTGTACTTGACCACAAGACCTGAAGCGAAAGCATTGCGTCTCTATGCAATGTAAGCCAATAGTAGCCATGGCATTGTCAGTGAGCAGCTAGAGGGCCTATATGACAACAAGCTCACTGATGCACATTTCTTCACCAACACATACTCGACACAGGTTGGACCCCCTTTTATAACCATGGCATCACGTAGGATCTTAAAAATGTGGCAGTCATTAATCAATGAATATTTAAGTAGCTCGGATACAAATGGACCTGCCCAAACCTTGTCATACAGCCTTACTCTATTTCTAGATACTTCACCAAAAAGAATCGTTCAAGTTTCTCCATCATCATTCTAGCTAATAGTACTACTCTCATATCAATACTCATTTGCTCAAGCTTTTCCAGCAATAACCTAGAGACGATAAAGTGTTTGGAGTGTAGAGCCAGTTGCTAAGGGTGTCGGCATTGGTTTCTTCCCCTCGAGATCTTTTTCGGTGGCAAAATTTAAACATCTTGAACAACTCTATACTTTCTTCAAATACTTAGCTATAGTGCAATGTTTGGCCTCATCTGGCCCATTAATTTGATTGGCTGCTAGTTGCAAGTCTTCATTATATACTTAAACTACTCACCCCTCATTATTTTTACTGCAACAGGCAATGAGGGCTTTATACCTTTTGCCTCATTGTTAGGGCCCGAATACAAACTTGAGGGCATAAGACAACTCATTACCCTATTAATCAACCAGAGTAGTCCAACTCCATTTCGTGATGTGGACGAGCAATCAGCATTCAAGGTCACTCGGAGATCAATTTCTTTGTCTCAATCACAACTTCATTGATCTGATTGGAGCAGCCAGAGAATTTACAAGGAAGTCTCCTCACTAGCCTTTAATAGCTCTTCTTGGTTGGAAAGTAATATCATGTTCTCATAAGCTCAATAGCCCATTTAGTTACTGTAACTACTAAGTAGGTTTTGGGCAATGAAAGAGTTTAATACATGATGGTTGATCAATCTATACCACAATAGGATGGGCTTGGAAATAGTACTTTAGTAATACCCTGGATTCACGATTACAGGATTAACTTCTCTAAGTAAGAATACCTCTACTTCGCTCCTTGCAGCTAATCACATAATAAATTGAGTGGATTTCTATTGCACTCTGTGCTTTGAACAATATTTGCAGTGGCATCACGATAAGCATTGCCAAATAAGTATGAAGAACTACGATCAGGAAGTGATGGGAGGTGGGATTGTGCTAAATGTTTCCTTGGTGCCTAGAAAGCACTTTGCGGCTTCTTTCCATTGAAAGATTTTCCTCTCATTCCTTTTAAGTAACTAAAGAAAGGTAAAGACAGCTCTCTTGCAGTAGTAAGAGGTGGAGTGCAGCCAATTTATAGTTAAGATATTGGACTTCTCGAGCGTCTTTGGGAGCAGCCATATCCAAAATGACTTGAATCTTTTTGGGGTTGGGTCAATCCACTCCAAAAGCCGGGCACTAAATGTCCTAGAAAACACCACCTGCCTCCCAAAAGTGCATTTTTAGAATTCAACTTCATATTCACACTCTTGAAAGTCAAGGAGGTTTCCACTAATATCTTTCACCATTTCTACTGCTTGGTTTGGCTTTTTATGACCATATCATATACATACACCTCCATATTCCGTCGATCTAATTTTTGAAGCGATCTACTGGCAAGTGATAAATGCTTTCGATTATTTTTAACCCAATGCATCTTTTTTGTATTAGAACACACATAACTACTGTAACAAAGCATTTTTACGCATGCCTCTGGTTCCATTAAAATCTAATAATAGCCTTTGTAAAAGCATCTAAAAGCACTTTCGACATGAAAACGATCAATACATCAACTTTTAACTCGCTAATGGCGGGAGAGGTGACAATCATGAGGCATCGTTATTTAAGTCGGTGTGATCTGCATATGCGGGAAACATCAAACTTTTTAACCAAAACTAAATTTGAGGCTAAGTTGAAACTTTACCTCTACAGAATTAATGGCTGGAACCTCCACTTTGGCATTGATGATCTAGTTTAGTTTTATTGTAAAAATCTGTGCCCAGCAGCAGTATCCAGTTGAATGTTGAGCTTTGTGTGACTATAAATGCGATCCAGATCATATCGTAGCTCCCGTCAAAGACATCAAAAATTCACTAACAAGTCCAATCGTTCTTTTTGAAGAAGATGAGGCAACTTTTGCCAATAAAAATAGAGGTCATACGGCTGGCTAGATGATGATCACTTTTCCCACCTCATGAGCACTGAGGTGTTCCCAAATCATATTATAGAATTGTGGCTTTAATTACAAAAAACTATACATATATAGTCTTTTACGCCGGAGGAATCAACTATTGTGATTAGGAGATTGAGAATTCTCTCGGAGCCAAACTACTCAATTACTTAAAATCAAACCAATAAATTTGGATTGGCTCTTGATTGAGCTTTGACATTTTGTCGAGTATCATTTTTCAAAACAAGGCTAGTACATTATCTTGGCTAAACTGCAATCCACACAAATCATATAAACCACTATATTTCTGATCCTTGCTCAGGATAATCATTGTATCAGCGTCAAGGTTTCTCTTAGGTATGAGATCTTTTGCAAAAGTGAAATCATCTCATGTAGACAATCTTCTATCTTCTTTGAAGTCGCGACATTTGATAATGAGCTTTTCAAGCGAGTCTTTAGCGTCCCCTGTAAGATCCTCACATCACGTAAAAAATCTCCAAAAGGGCCATTTGCCAACTCTATCAAATGCCTCCATGGTAGATCTCTTGTCGGTGCTAGCATCTAAATGCTTTCAAATAGGCTGAGGTAGAATCGGGTTTTAAGTTGTACAAATAATCTTCTTGGAAAGGAGGCCCAGAGTTTTACCACTCTGATTGGACTCAGGACTTCTTTTGTAAATTAAGTCTTACATCGGACACATTTCAATTTGTCTTCTTAAATTCAGAAATATTTGTATTTTGTCTATAAACTTCATGGAAATCACAACCTTATAATAACTTCTTAGACATCTTAGCATGGAGTGCTGCATTGGCGATTAGTGGGTCCAAAATGCGCTGTGTAACAATGGCTGGAAATCTCCTTGGGAGTCTTTAGCCATTTGGGGTGGTGTGAAAGGATCCTTGGACCAACTTCAAAACTTAGCTAGGCCAGGCCAAATTTCCCAGGAGTCCTTTTTGGTGGACATTTCTTCCTCTTTAGTGGATCGACCATTTCCGCATGTGTGTCGAATCACTTTTCTTCTTATCAACTTCATCAGGCCTAGCAAATTTATTGGCTTACTCAAAAAGAAGTTTGTAAATTCGATGAAGGGTCAGCCATAAGATCTAATAGAACTTGCCCCTGCAATCCGTTTATATGTCTGATAATCACAAAAAATCGATGAGACACCTCCAAGGCGCAAGCTCTCATCATTGGTCCGGTCAATATACTAGCACATGATCTCATTCTCCTAATCTGCGAATTCTTACACCAAAGGATAAACCGAACTATATCAGTGTTGGTCCTAGTATCGTCCTCTAGGCTGAACTAAGTCTTCCTTTAGCAAGACACCATCTCCAACTTGTGAAGAAGAACCTTGCTTTTGTCTACTTGATAACCGAAGGAATTATCAAAGACCCAAGATGTGAACTTTGACTACCCTTGGAACCAAGAAGCACACTCAAATTGTTGAGGGAAAGAAACTCAACAAGATAGCTTAAACATGAACCTAAGAGGCTTCCTCAAAGACTCAAAGCAAGTTCTAGACTAGAACTCAAAGAAAAGCTACAAAGCTCTCAAGTTTGTATTGTCAAAATTCTTCCTCTTTCATTGTAGTGAATGCCTCTATTTATAGTTTATAAGTTGTAAGAATTAAGAAAGCCATTCCCTAGTTGGATTAGCTTTTAGGAAACTAACTAAAGAAACTATTACTTAAAAGAAACAATTAATATAAGAAAAGGAAATAAAACAACAAGTAGTTGCCTAAAACTAATCCAAGTGTGTTGGCTGAATTACCTTGAGCAAAAATTTCCTATTCGGCTTTGTGGATTTGGTAATTCTTTTATTCACCATGGCCTTGGCCGGGTGGAGCTTCTTTACTCCAATTTGGTAGCTACTTTGACTTGATCATGAAGAATGAACAACACTTGGCTCATCATTTACAATACTAAGTAAAATGACAAGTGTTGAACTAGAATTGCCAACCTTCCAAATTCGAACTTGGATTGTGATGAGAAGTGGTCTAAGGATCTTAATTACACAAGTGCAAATCAACCACACTTGATCCTTCATTCTTGA
Source organism: Gynochthodes officinalis (assembly GCA_020080225.1). Lineage (NCBI taxonomy): Eukaryota > Viridiplantae > Streptophyta > Magnoliopsida > Gentianales > Rubiaceae > Gynochthodes > Gynochthodes officinalis. The sequence goes on from CM034619.1 coordinate 16,627,865, forward strand.
TTTTTCATGGATGACTTGAATGACAAATGATGAGCTAAGTTCGGAAGTCTTCCTTGCTACCTTAGTTTTGGATTCCATGGGTTCATTTATGAAAGAGATTGAGGCAAATTTGCATTCTCTTAGTCCTTCACCTTATGACCACCAATCCTCGCAAACAATCTAAGTGTGGATGCCTAGCTTCATGGTCGGCTTCATGTGGAGTTGTAGTTGTCTCTGGCCCTTAGGGATTTCATCACTCCCCCTGTTGGATTGCCATGAGCTCGACTTGGACTTTCTAATACTTCTTCCTTTGCAAAAAATGAGCTCGAAAATGGGCTTCCCGATTAGTAAAACAAGTAATAGAGTTGAGAACAAGTCTTTCAACCACACACGGGCCTTATCCTTAAACGTTAGGGGAAATAACTTGCACCAAATTGGCATAGGAAAATTATACAAGGTCATAATTGTAGTGTAAGTGTTCATATGATCTTCAGGATCAGAGTTGCCATCATAAATACCCAACTTAGATGGAATTTTGAACTTGTGTACAATTGGATATGAGGAAATTGAAAGGATAAAGGTGTTGGTCTCACAAGCAGACTCCTGACACCCATTGTTAGATAATTCGTGTGTCCCTCCGCGACTCTCGATGATCATACGGCTCAGACTGAGCATAACCTGGTACCCCCCAATACGACTTGAGGTGTTAGATATTGACTCACATACTACTGATTGGGATGAGGCTCCAGCTACAACACCTCTCTTTGCCTGTATTGTTCTAGTCTAGGCTGGTTCCCTGGGGCTGATAACTGGCTTGATGTTGAATCCTCTCATTGTGAGGAGGTGGTAGTGGATACTAAGAAGAGGCAGACTCTTTGTCGGTTCTCATGCTTCTATAGTATTTGACAGGTGATCATAATACCGCAGCAATAAAATCATTAATATTTTGCTCTCCCAAGACTGGTGAGAGAGTAATGGTCTCTCATGGGTTGGGTAGAGTCATCCTAGTATTCCCTGAACAGAGGCTAGAGAAAAAGGGGTACGAAAAGCTGAGAGAAAGCGGCTCCACCATCTATTAGTTTAAAGAAAGAAACACCAAAAGAAAAAAAAAAAAAAAGAACAGCCATTAGCTGGAAAGAGAAGAAAAGTGCAAGAGCCTTGCTGCATAAAGGCTACTTAATAAGTTCAAAGCAAATCTAGTAACTGTATCTATAAGGTAAAATAGTCAAAAGAGGTCCGAATCGAGATCTTGAAAAACCACTCTAATGGCCAAATTAGTATTGTGTCCCCTAATGCTTTTTAGTAATAGAAAGGTCAAAAAAGTCCTCCCCACACTTGTGTTGTGAGATTTATAGTTCTATGCCATACACACTCATAACTAGCTTTCCAATCATCTCTTTATTCCTATGCCACCTATCATCCAACCACATTGGCTTCTATTAAGGGCATCACAGATTCAATGGCTCTTTGCCCAATCTTCTTCTCCTACAAGGCACGCCATCCCTGGATATCATCATTCTCTATGGGCCAAGGATCGCCATAAGACCTACAACTTCTTTGAAGGCCGCGACTAGCTCGCCACACTTGCATCTCGCCCTATTGGTGGGTCGCTATAGTGATAGCCCACGTGTCTACTCACGCCACCCCGCATGGGCCCACATCATATATCAACATTCAACCTCATATCGCAGGGTTGATTTGGTGGCCAACTTCCTTTATCAGAATAATTCCATTTTCCCCTTTCTTAATTACTTCTAAAACGGAATTTTATCGTAAGATTCTTGAGCAATAAAATCATTAACATTTTGCTCTCAAGACTAGGAGAGAGTGAATGGTTCCTCATGGGTTGGGTAGGAGTCATCCTGGTATTCCCTTGAACAGAGGCTAGAGAAAAAGGGGTACGAGGCTGAGAGAAAGGGTCTAAATCATCCATTAGCTTTTCCAAAGAAAGAAACAATTTCTCAAAAGAAAAAAGAAATGAATATTAGCTGAAAATAGAAGAAAAGGCAGTGTTCTCACAGACAGTGCCACTAATAAGTCTGGGGCCAAACTAGCAAACTGGGTATCTACAAGGTAAAATAGTCAAAAGAGGTCCGAGCTGAGATCTCGGAAAACCACTCCAATGGCCAAATTAGTATTGTGTCCCCAATGCTTTTTAGTAATAGAAAGGCTGAAAAAAAGTCCTCCCCAATACTTGTGTTGTGAGTATTTATAGTTCTATGCCATACACACTCTATAACTAGCTTTCCAATCATCTCTGTATTCCTATGCCACCTATCATCCGACCATTGGGCTTTATTAAGGGCAGCACAGATTCAATGGCTCTTTGCTCAATTCTCCTCCTACAAGGCACATCATCCTCAGATATCATTCCCCATGTGGCCAAGGATTGGCCATAGCACCTCTACAACTTCTTTGGCGTCGCCACTGGCTCGCTACACTTGTATCTCGCCCTATTGGTGGGCTGCTACAGTGATAGGCTCCATGTGTTCACCACGTCACCCAGGTGGGCCCACATCATATATCACGATTCAACCCTATATCAGAGGGTTGATTTGGTGGCTAACTTCCTTTATTGTAACACCCATTTTCCCCTTTCTTAATTACTTCTAAAACGGAATTTTATTTTCAATTTTAGGGCATCAATTGTCATCAATGGGGACATGAGCAGCCCATAAGATTCCAACGTCAATCATTTGAATTTTTACATTTGCAAACACAGATTATTGACAATAAAAATATAATAATGATAATTTTACATACTTTTGTTATTGACAAGTCATAGTAACTAATGTGATAAGTTTGAAAAAACAAAATTTAATTATCACATTTCTTTAAAAGTATAAATTAATAATAGATAATTTTATCATTTCATATTTTTCACATCAGTCACTATAGTTTTTCACAATGAAAAGTAATCAAAAACATCATTACTCATAAAAATATTTCTAAAAAGCTTCAAAGTTTAGAGTTTCATTCGGTAATATTACTAAAAATACTTTTTCAAACGTACGATGGAGACGTATTTTTTGAGGCACACCACATGTTCAGGTATATACAAGAAGAAATTCCCAAAAATGTTGATCTAACCACCAAAAGGAGAGGAAGTCTAGTACTGTCTCAAATCCATCTAGCCATCAATATGTCAATTGTTGTAAAAATTTGCACTGCCAAAACTTGTAGGATACAAAAATCCTATGTATAAACATCACGAAGGGGAACACGACAAAAACAATTTATTTGAAGAATAACAATATAGTAGAAAAAACTCTACTCTTCAAAAAACACAAATTATAGGAAGAAACTCATACACTCAAAATTCTATTTTTTTTGGAGCCTTTCTTTTATTTTTCTGAACGATACAAAAGCTAGGTCATTTATATAGAACCTCTTGTTACTTAGAAACAACTATGATTTGATAATTAAATCCTACACAAAATCTATTTTCCTAAAACAATTCAAATCTAATTCAACTAATAATTACTAAATCCTAATCTAGTTAGAAACTAAATAAACTAATAATTATCAAATCATAATCAAATTATAATTTTCTGAATAAGTTTGATTTATCACACTAACAATGCCTCCCTTAACCAAACTTGCCATGAAAGCGGCTCAACTCCATCTCAATTATAAATTTCTTTTGAAATATCTTTCGCTATATAGACCATATATAATCAACTTCTAGTTGATCTTCGTTAAGACCTTCATAGAAGAAAATTTGTACTTTGAAAAACCTCTATTTGGCTCTTCTTCTCGATCCAATACTCATCATTATTGATCTTCTTAAAAAATAATTTTCACCATCACTCTTCGATTCAAAATATTTTATGACATCTAATTTCTCCTTTAAAATGAGAGATTCAATTTTACTCTCATATTTTTCAATCTTTGCCATGGTTTCATTGTTCTTCTAAATCAAGGATTTTTCATCAACCAAAACATCAAGTTTATTGTTTTATACAATATCATCAATTTCAATTGGTTGTTGTTTCTCTACCAAACCAATTATCTCTTCTTCTTCCTTTACAAAATCAACTTGGTAGTTTTGCAATCTATCACTTCAAAATTTTGATTTTGAATATTAAACTCAACACTTTGGAACCATCTATTTCCTCAATTATTGTAGTATTTTGAACTTTTGATACTTGTGCCATTGACTTGTTCACTTCCTCTCAAAGTTGATAAATCATTAGTTTTCAAAATAATTGCCACAAGACAATCAAATTTCACAGATAGCGAAATAAGAATTTTTCCACAAAAATTCATTATTAAGAATATACCTATTAAATTCCATCTTGTTCTTGATATCCCACAAATGAGAAAAATAATTCTCAATCGCTCTCATTTCTCCATAGCACATAATTCAAATATTTTATTCAATAACAACACGCTATTTTTTGAACTTGATCTATGCCAATATATGCTCTTTCTAAAATATCCCATGCTTGTTTGGTAGTTTTAGCAGTTCAAATTTTATAAAAGATTGATTTGATTTTAGCATTAGCATTATTTGGTGCCTTGTTTGAATGAATTGTAGTAAATCATATACTCAAAAGCTCTTTTCATTTAGATCCTACCAAATTTATAATTTTACTTTCCCCATGAGTTTCGAATAACACATACTATGTTCCAATCATTCATGGCTAACGAATAACTCTTAGCCTCCCTTACTAAAAAACAACAAAAGACTCTAGAATCAAGAAACCAACAACTAGCATTAATGACTCTAATACCACATGTAGGATATAAAATAATATGTATAAAAATCACCTAGAGGAACAAAACAAAAACAATTTATTTGGAAGCAGTAAGAAAAAACCCTTTCCTTCAAATTCCTACTGCTCAAAATTTTATTTTTTTTTAAAGCCTCTCTTTCATTTTTCTAAACCTCACAAAAACATATATCCATGGGTACTTTATATAGAATCTCTTGTTACTCAAAAACAACTAGGATTTGATAAACAAATCCTACACAAAATCTATTTTTGTAAAACAATTCAAATCCAACTCAAATCTTTTTGTCCCGTCCTAGGCATTTTTTTGTTGTAATTCATGTGGTACCTACCTGTGCCACACCTCAAAATTTTTTTATTCCAAATTTGCCGATAATGTACTGTTTGTGGGTATATTTGGGTGAAAGTTGTGTGTAGTACCTTCTGTGCCACATCTAAAAAAAATTTTGGTTTCAATTGTGTCAATAATGTTCTGTTTGTGGGCATTTCAGTCCAAACACATTTTTAGATTTGCTATCCGTCTAGCATTTTAGCTCAAAACACATTTTAAATTATCAATCCATACAACATTTTATATAACATTTCAAAACACATCTCTAAACGTATTTTCAAAAATATATTTTAAAATGCTGTCTATACAGTTCTTGATCATAATAAATCCAAGTGGAAACAACTTGAATTATTTCCATTAATATAAATCAATCAAACCTAAAAATTGCATGCCAAAAGGGAAATATTTAGGGAGGAGAAATCTAATAGGATTGCACACATACAAAATTTGGTAAAACCACTCAAAGTATACAAGGTTCATGCAAAAAATTGGTCAAACCACCTCTAATCTCATCGACGAAAACCTTCACATTAAGGTCAAATGACCCTCCTAATTTGGCAGCTTCTCTAGCCATATCCTTCCATTTTTTGGCATTGTGTCTCATTTCTTGACTTCTTTCCCCACCATCCATGACAAGTTCTAAGCATCTTCTAATTTCATCAGCCTCAAAAATTTCTTCCTTATTTGCCATAGCTCTTATACCTGTCTTCCAAACATCTTGAACAAACTTTGCATTTGTAGTTTGATCTGTCCATTGAGGAACTGCAATCAAGGGCACCCCACAAGACAAACTCTCAAGAGTAGAATTCCATCCACAGTGAGTCACAAAACACCCCAAAGAGGGGTGTGAGAGAACCTCCAATTGTGAACACCAGGGAACTATCATTCCTTGCTTCTCCAACTCATATTTGTGGCTTAACTTTTGTATCACATTCTCACCATTCGGTGATGTTCTAATCACCCACAAAAATGGCCTTTTGCTCTCTAGCAATCCCTCGGAAATCTCCTCCATTTGTTCCAATTGCAACTGTGCATAGCTCCCAAATGCGACATAAATCAATGTTGCCTCATCATTTGCATCCAACCACTCGAAATAATCTACAGACTTTTGGATCATATCACCTCCAAATGAGGTGTCAGAAGAATCCTTCCATCTAAGAAAGCTGAAGGTACTAAAGGCCCTACTCCCAACATTCTAAACTTTTTTAACACCCTCAAAGCCTCATACTCCAAAAGATCAAAAGTATTAACAAGAATTCTGGGTTTTTCTTCCTTCTCGAGTAGCTCTAAATGTTCCTTCATGTGTTCAACAGCAATCTTGTCTTCATCAGGACATGAAGCAAGTAAAAATGATGGAAAATCATGACTAGAAAGCAATGGTAGCCCTGGCAGTTGAATGATATCATTGGCTGCAGCACTTGTTGCAATTTTTTCTTCAAATCCGTTAAAATAATAATAGTAAATATCCAAAACAGCAGCAGGTTGAATCCATAAAAGGGTTGATGAAATTCCCAGATTCTGAGCAACTTTGCCAATCCAAGGCATATGTGCGGTGTAGATCACGTGAGTAATTGAAATCCCTCTTTGGCTTTAGCCGTGACAAGTTCTGCCACGGCTTGAGAGCCATGAGCACATAGGGAAGATAAATATTTTCTAATGTCATTAGAACCCCTGACAAAGCCATCATAACCATCAGAGAGAGGAACAATTGTTAGGTCTGATGGTAATGAATCTATAGATTTGGCCATACGTTGAATTGCATAAAGACTTGTTGAGAAAGTGACCTTCAGTCCAAATTTGAGCAGGGATTTCGCCAACTGGAGGGCTGGATTGATATGGCCTTGGGCTGGAAATGGTACAAGGAGAATATGGCAATCCTCCATAGTTTTTTTTTTCCTTTTATTGGGCTAAGAATGAATAGCTTGTGGTAGGATTTTTATTCCTGCGAAAATGATGTCCTGAATGAACTTTCTATTTCGAAGGATATGTATAGGCATGAATCATAAGCGTTTACACCTAAAATCAATTCTCCACCAATGAAAAATATATATAATTGATATAATTGTAACCATATACTGTTACTAGTATATCTATAGCTTCCTTTACAAGAATTTGGGATATTCATATTTATGTACTCTAAAATCATAAACGTTTATACTCTAAAATCAATTCTCCACATAATGAAAAATATATAATTGATAGAATTGTAAGCATAAAATATATCATGTACTATGTATTACTAGTGTATTTATAGTTTACATGACCTCAATAAAGGATGTACTCTTCTTGTAATTATATGCTTCTTAGCTCATAAAGCCATGCAAAGTATGATTTGAAATTGATTTATGGAATGAAAAACATATATGATAGAACTACAACTACAAAATAAACCATAAAGTAGTGTATGTGTAGTTTACTCACGTGAATAAAGGATATTCTTATTTATGTACTTTCCTTGTATACTTCTTAGCTTGTAACGTCATTTAAGGTACGTAATGTGTGATTTATTTCTTCATGGAGCCTAGGATATGGTCGGAGCACAAATTAGTTTTAAGAGCTAACTTTTTCTCTTTTATTATAATTACCTTCAACAAGATAAACTCTCAATTTTTCTCTCTAGTATTTATTACTTATTGTTCAATTTCTCTACACCCCAGTTTCTCAAACTAACCATTCATAACTTATCATCGTCACAATATTTTTGTTATTTACTCAATCAAATATTGGTTTTTTTTTAATGCTAAATTACACTAAATTTTGTGTTGCATTTATTCTCTGCAGGTCTTGTCACGGGCATTTAATAAGATATTTCACAAGAATTGTGTGATTTTCTGGTCATCCTACATTTCTTTTCCGCTTTGTAACCACACTAAATTTTATAATTTGGAGCTACTTTTTGTATTACCTTGGGAATTAATGAATTGGGGATGCATTACGTTTGGAGCATTATTATACAAATTTGTATAGTAACGATGAAATTTTGCTATTATTTAATTTTACACACTTCCATTTCTTTTATGTGAGAGTTTACGTTTAATTAAAGGTGAAAAGAAAAAGAACCCTTTGAGGATGTGGTATTCATAAACTGAAAATTTAATTCCTTTCTGCCAATCTTGTCCAATTGCTAGTGATTAGCCATAATGTAGTCGAAATATATCTTCAATCATAAGAGGGGGAGTGATTAATTATATACGAGAAGAAGGGATAGAAATTTTGAGAATTTTACTTAAAATGTAATTATGGAAGAAATAACATAAAAATTAGCTCTGAAATTAAGCTAATTTTGCTCAATTAACATGGTCAGCCGTTCAACAATGGAGGCTATAATTGAAGTTATCACAGGTTTTCTTGTACATGCACAAGACATCACTAAAGAGCTGTATATACACACTTATATCACTGTCTCTTTGTTATGTTATCCTATGTTTTTGGACACAAAAGCAAGGTGATGAATAACATGTTAACTTGCTTATCACAATTTGCCTTGCATCCCTTGAACACATTGAAGCCACCTTTGGAATTAACAAAATGGTGGTTGATGAATTATTTGGGAACCATTTACGTTTCCTCGTTACCTAATGAGTTAAAACATTTTTGTGAGTATGTGTAAAATTATGTATTAGGGCTACGGGGAAGTGAGATTGTAATTATGCATTTCCACTGATTATAATTATAATTATAATGACACACATAGATATATATATATACACACACACATTATAATCAATATTTCATCGACAAGAAGAATCAGTTATTGACAAGTGAATAAACACAAGAATATGAAATGTACAACAAATTTGAAAATTACAAAAGAATTTTGTCTAGTTACAAGTTCTTCCGACCCAACAAATTTAAACAAAATTAAATTGAACCAAAAAAAAAAAAGACTCAACATACTTAGGTGAGACATTAACATCTTAGGTAAGGAACGATTGTCCATTTATCTTTTTCTTCTTCGGAGACATAGAGAGATTGAAATGGTGATGCCATCGAATCTTCAACAAACAGTTCTTCAAAATATGTGATGGTTTCAAAATAAGTAATGATATTTTTATTGGCTTTTATAATAAAAATTATAGTTACTGATATAACTATCATGAGAAGACAAAATTATTTATTGTACTCATTAAAAAGTATAAAATAATAAATAATAATTTTGTCTTTCATACTCGCCACATTATTATCACTGTAACTTTTCACTATGAAAAGTTACTAATAATAATATTACTCTTTGAAAATATATTACTCGCATGGTTGTCTACGCCCTTCCCCGTAATGCAGAGAGAGAAAACGTGCATAAAATTTACTTTGTTTCTTTGTGAATTGTATAGATTCTCTGGAGTAGATTTTATAATTTGGAGCTAATTTTGTATTACCACCCTCGAAAATTAATTAATTAGGGATAAAGTGTGGAGCTTCATAATACAAATTGGTATAGTAATTAACTATGAAATTTTGTTATTAGTTAATTTTACTCTACCATTTCTTTTATATGAGAGTTTTGTTTAATTATAAGTGGAAAAAAGAAAACGAAGTCTTTGAGAATGTGGTATTCATGAACTGAAAGTTTAATTCCTTTCTGCCAGTCTTGTCCAATTACTAGTGCTATAGCGATATAGTAGTCGAAATATATCTAGTAATGTGTCCCTTTAAAGAAACAATTTAGTTTCATTTAGTATTTATTAATAAAATTGTAATGTTTTATTAACTATACTTGATTGGTACATATTAGTTGGGACAAAAAAATTCAATGAATAGAGATTTTTTATTTAAAGAAATATTACTAAGGAAAATACAGTATTTCTTTATTACAAAATCTTGTGAAGGCATCATTAGTTAATTGATCGATTATTATTTATTAAAATCAATTAAAAATCTGATAAACTGAACTTATTGTCATACTTACATTAATCCAAAGATCTATCAGTGTGTGTGTATATATATATATATATATATATATATCAACTTATTACGTATTAATTGATGTTTAATTAATGATTGATTTAATTCACGAACAAGTTTATGCACATAATGTCATAAATGACAGGTCATTCTAATTAACCCATCAAACAATATATAGAATTCATCTGTCTAAAAACAGAGTTGAGTTTTGATTTGGTACAACTTTTGTTTAAATTACAAAATACATCATATTTAATCCATCATTAAATATACACTTTTATATTTATATATTTTTTAATATGTGCTATACATTGTTATTATTAGTAATGAAAATATAAATATCTCATACAAAGAGTGGACTCATTTTTTGAAAAAAAATTGAATCTAAACTTTTTTTAACGGAAAGAGTGATATTCAGATGCTAAAATTTTCAAGAATGAGAATTTGACAACCAATTTGCCAAAAGATGTTTATCTATAAATCTTTTTTTTTTTTTGTTCCCATTTTTCTTGGAGATATTGAGACAGGCGAATCGAATCTGTAACACAAAGTTCTTCAAAAATGTGTGGTGGTTTTGAAAATGCATTACATTAGTCACCCCATTGTCTGCTTCCTTCCCTGGTAAGGGATGAAAGAAAGAGAAAACGTGGCTAAAATTCACTTCGTTTCTTTGGGAATTGAATATCATTCTCTGGAACAAACGTCTGTGGGGTGAAGGTGATTGATGTATTTTGTGAAGTACTGCACAGAATATTTGGATGCTCGTGAGTTGAAAGTACTTGAAAATTGAGAATATTTGGATGCTTGTTTAGTGAAAGTACTTTACATATGTTGTCGGAACAATATATTGCTTTGACAGAAATGTTAGATACCTGGAATATTTTTTTTTAAAGGTAAGATATTCTAAAAACTTGTTTCCATTTACACTATTGGTTCCTCAAATTTTTTATCCTTTTTGGAAGTAGGTATTAAAAAAAATTTATAATCATTAATGGTAAATAAAGTTATTATAAGTAGATACAAAATATTTATTACTTAGAAATATATTGGTGTTAGAAAAAATTATTTTTCCAGATGAAATTATGTAAAAATACGCCAATTTTAATGGGATAAACAAAAAGTGAAACCTTAATACTTCTTTCATCTCAAAAAAAGAAGTCACTTTTGATTTTGTATAATTTTCTAAATTACAAGGTACAATACACTTAATGTATAATTAAATGTATATTTTATTTTTATTTTTACTTTTAATTTGAGCTATTCATTGTCATTATTAATAAAGTTAATACAAAATTTTCACATTAAAATGATTTTTTTAAAACAAATTTTTTTAACTAAAATATTCTTTTGGGATGAAAAGAATACGTTTTAAAAATAAAAAGCATATAGAATTCTTATATATTCAAGGTTTAATATTAAAATAATTTCAAAGATTTTTCTTGACTTTGTCCGTGTTAAGGAACAATGTGAAGAAAGAGGAAAGTAGCGATAATATAAGGGTAACATGGTAAATAGGAAAGGAGAAGCATTACAGCAGGTCAAATCGAAAATAAACTTTTGAAATATTCCCATAACTTAATGAAAGCGGCAAAGAATTGCCCTATGCAAAGCAATTAACATGACATGACAATTTATATTTTTGAGGTATAGTAATTTTTTCTTATTATGTTAAGATTATAATAGGCCTTTAAGTTAAGATTATAAAATGTCGACATAAACTTGGTTGTATATTGAAAAGCTTTCAAATTAATTGTTGCAGTAGCCTTTTCAAGACTTGTTGATTTTGTTTTGTTAAATATAAAAGAGTTAACAACCAAAATGATCCTCACATATCGGCTAATGAATTTTTTAGTTCTTCACTTTTAAAACGGCAAAAATAGCTCTCACATTTTATGAATGTACCCTGTAGCTTTTCCGTCACTATTCTTTTTCTTTTTTTGTCGAAGTAATAACGGAATAGTGTTAGAATAGTAATAGAACCGTGTTTAATAGTGATAAATAGTGACAAAGGATCAAAATAGTATATTAATAAAATGTGAGAAACTATTTTTCTATTTTAAAAATAAGGAACTAAAAACTCATTAGCCAATATGTGAAGGACTATTTTGGTTGTTAACTCATATAAAAATTCTACTTGCTATGTAACCCTTTACTATATAATTTTTTATATCTTACATCATTGCAATTGCGGTTACCATTAAACATCTTAGAGACCCATTCCACGGTGGATGATTTTGTCTTTTTTTTTTTTTTGGCCAAAAAAAAATCAACCGGATCAAGGAAGGAAGGGCAATTTGCAAATTTGTTCATGGGGCTCGAAGTCAGAGTTTTATCCAACCCATTGGAATTAAACTTAGCCTGCCTACTTAACTTGCTAACATTATTAAATGTATAGCATGAAATAATGAAATTTTATTACTCAGTATTTTATGTATAGCATTTGGTTTGAAGAATTTTAATACATACATTTTGAGAATTTAGAAATTCATACTATTATATTATAGGAAAATTCTTCATAAAAGCGTATTAAGATTCTAAAGTTTTATTGAGGGCGTAAAAATTTTTACAATCTCACCAAAGGCATAGAATTATATTTAATGTTTTAATCAATTTTTCAAATACCTCCGTACCCTGGCCAATTTTTTACAAACAAAAAAATTCTAATCCTTTTATTTACACAAGAAGGCAAAAATAGCAATCCCTGTTGCCTTCTCCTTCTCCGTCACCGCCACCACCAAAATAAAACCAATTTTAAATCTATGAGATTATTATACTTCTAAGCACATAAGAAATGATCAAGTCATGTAACCTGGATATGCAAAAACGCGCATTCAACTTTGAACATTCATAATTTCAGTTACAACGTTAGAATCGCTATTATTATATATTAATTCATGTAAGTTGCATAGGCATAAGTACTACAAATAAAACCTTATGTAAATTAAAAACACTTCTCATTTGTCCAAGCAAATAAAGTTTAGGATAATACATTATTGAAATCATTATAAAATCTAGGCGATATCATATAGATATGAAATGTTAGCACCCTTGTGGACGAATTAAATAATTTTTTGATAACAAATAGATAAAAAAAAAAAAAAGGTAAAAACTTTTTTGACAAATTAATTGAAATATTAAAGGTAATATTGCACCTCTAATAGGAATTTAAAACCTTCACACCCTATTCAAGAATTAGAAATGGAATCCCGCTCCGACAGGGAATTTTCCCTAGATTTTGTGTAGGAAGTTCACAAAATTCGAAATCTCATAAAGAAAATATCTAAGGATGAAAAAGATACCCGTCTCACATGAGTACCTGCCCAAATTAACCCCACCAAGTGTAGGTGGAGCGGTATGCAAGTGGTGAGGAGAAAACTTTCCCACATCTAAATGGGTTTGGAAACTCCACTGCTTATCCGCATTAGTTATATATATATATAATATATTTGAAGTTTAGTAAATATATTATTTATTATAATAGTAAATATATTACTTATATAATTATATATATTATGTTATTAATATTACTTAGAATTTTAATTTATTATTAATGTTTCTTAATTATTAGATATATATATATATATATATAATATATTTGAAGTTTAGTAAATATATTATTTATTAGAATAGTAAATATATTACTTATATAATTATATATATTATGTTATTAATATTACTTAGAATTTTAATTTATTATTAATGTTTCTTAATTATTAGATATATATATATATATATATAATATATTTGAAGTTTAGTAAATATATTATTTATTAGAATAGTAAATATATTACTTATATAATTATATATATTATGTTATTAATATTACTTAGAATTTTAATTTATTATTAATGTTTCTTAATTATTAGATATATATATATATATATATATATATATATATATATAATATATTTGAAGTTTAGTAAATATATTATTTATTAGAATAGTAAATATATTACTTATATAATTATATATATTATGTTATTAATATTACTTAGAATTTTAATTTATTATTAATGTTTCTTAATTATTAGTACATCATATTTATACTAAGATTATATTAATTAAATTTTTAATTATCATATTTTAATATTAGTTATTATTTACTATTAGTTTATTATAATTATTATTTATTCACTCTCATCTTTTCATTATAATATATTATTAGTATCACTAGTTTATCGATTAATACTTATATTTAAAATATTAAAATTTTAATTTTTATATATTTTTATTTAGAATAGAGCTCCATTGGGCACCTATAGGTAAACGGGCCGGTGAAGCGAGGGCGAGTGAATTGAAGGATGGACGTGGCAGGCGTGTGGTACTAAATGGCGGTGATGTTAGGCTTCGCCTACCCATACCCGTCCATTGCCATCTCTAAAAATATCGATTTTCCAAACAAATTTAATTCTTAAGACTGGTTATTTCGTTCCATGTCTTAATTTCAATATCACCTGGTGGGCCCAAAACGGAAAACCCCAATTAAATACGAGTCTATAATTTTGGTGCAACTTTCAACATTTTTCTTCAACAAAAGTAATAAAATTAAAATTAAAATTAAAAAAAGGGAAAACCAATAATGTTCCTAGACAAAGACAAGACACATAAGATTCTTTGTCCCCAACTATGTGTCTCACTTGTACACACAATTAAAACGACGTGATTTTAAATATAATTTTAATTAAACCGACGTAGTTTTGAATTCAAAACTACATCATTTTAATTATAGCACACAAGTGGGATACAAATTTGGGGACGGAGGATCTGATTTGAAGAAAAGATGATAGCACTGGGAACATTGGAAACCGCTATAGCAAGTTATGAGGATAAGGGATGCAAAGCTTGGATTGGCATGTACAAGAAGAGAAATAATATTTCATGCATCTAGTATATTTAAAATTGTGTAGTTAAATAGAGGAATAACCTATAATATAAAAAAAAAGTTTATTACGTAATAGAAGGATAAAAAAAGAAATTTATGTGATTGGTTTACTACACAAAAATAAGCATACAATGGGTATATATAATATTTTCTTGTACAAGAAATATTAGTACTATTTTTTAATTTTATTTGTTGGAATATAATATAGTATTTTTAAAAAAAAATTAAGGGTATTTTATCATAATACTTTGTTCATCCCAAAAAAAAAAAGTTTTTTTTTTAAAAAAAATTATTGTTTGAAAACAAAGAGTAATTTTTTGGATAAAATTTTTATAATATCTTTATTGATGATTATATATAACCCACACTTAAAAAATAAAAATACAAATACAAATCAAATTTGTATCAATTTGTGTTCCTCCCTCATTAAGTAACGTAAAAAAAAGAAAGACTTGAAGTTTAAAATCATTCATGAACTCGCAATCAGTTAATAATAGTTAATAGTTCAAATTTGTTTGACTTTTGCAAATGAAAATCAACAATCAATTTTGAATAAAAAGTAAGAAAAGTTGGCTAATTTAACATACTCTATCAAGGATGTATCAAATGTAAGAAAAGAAAGGAATAAATTAGGAAAGAGCGAGATTATTTTAAAAAAAAAACTCTCAATGCATTGTGCATATACATACATACAAAGTGCAATAATACAGGATTAATGAAACTCTTACGGAGACTATTTTAAAGAGTAACATTATGTAAATACTATGAAATAAAATAAAGATTAATCATATTCATAAAAATTAGAGGAAACCACAAAATGGTCCCTCACAAATTAACGAATGATCTTTTTTATCTTTCATATTTAAAACGATGAAAAAGTATCTTTCACATTTCATCAATGTATTTTTTGGTCCTCCATCACACTTTCATCCGTTTTTTCATCAAAATCTCACTCGTGCACTTCACATGTTATTTTAACTAAGGGCAAAACCAAAAACGAAATAAGCGCCCTCCACCCTCAACCCTCCATCCTATTGCGACAACGTTTGACCCAGAACCTAATTTTTCATAGAACATTCCAATCTACATCTCCGCCATTGAAATTAGATCTAACGAGGGGAAGAAATCACATCGATGCAACAACAAATGTTATGTTATTGTGGAAAGGATGCAATTGTGTGAACTTCATGGATTATAACCAACCCAAGAAGAAGATTCTATGGATGTGAATACTATGAGGCAAGCGAAATTAAATTGATTTTAGTAAATAATTTTTTTGAGGCGTTTTAGTGGCTCATTTTGCCAGTGACAATTTTAATATTTGATTCCACATCTTTTTTTTCTTGTTCCTGAGCAAAGTTAAAATTAATAGTCAACCCATAGCCTAGGTAATGTTTAGAGCTTTTCAATTGACACGAATCGATTGTATAATATTTGCAGAAGAAGTAAGAATGTGGATTTTTTCGCTCGTGTGAGGGACTATGTGGCCGATATGAAAGATCAACAGAGATAATTGGTGATTTGCTTAGCACAGTAAGAGAGCTAAAAGTAGATATACAAATGAGACAGAAGAATGAGAAAGTCTAGCTAGTTTTCTTGATTTTAACATGTGTTATTGTTGTGTACCAATTATGTTAGCCAAATATCTTTTATTGTTTGATGTTGTGCCCAAGATGGAAAAAGTTCAGGGTTACATTAGATGCGATATTGTGAGTTTTTTCTCCAGGGATTGTTGCTTGAAGGTTGTAGAATTAAGTTGATAATTTGTTCCTTATTTTGTATCCATGGATTATGTTGTATCCACATATTTGCAATTTATGTAAGTATACATGTTTGTTGAAATTTTCGTCAACATTATGTATGAGTTACGTATGCAATCTGCCTTATACTAGGGGATGAAGTCAAACGTTAGCTAAATCTGACATTAGAAGATCAGATAGAATGTGTGCTTTATGGATGCTTCTGCCTTTCTGCTGCATTATGGGCAACAAGGAGTGTACCACAAAGGCCTAATGAGTGACCAAAACGATTAGAAAGATGAGAGCAAAACATGGAGAAAATTGCAGTGATCTAAAGCATATGTTCAAAATGAGTAGGGCTTCACCACCTCCCTAAATGTTTTTAGACTAAAAACATCCAAGATTCAATTCCCAATACCCTCATATAATTCGACGTTGAAGAAAATTCACCTCCAATCATATTTATGGACCAAAACACAGTAAAACCTAACAACAATATGTTTCATTTGCACGAAGTAGCAATAATCATCATATTCAGAGTATTTACACATCATTCTAATGATCCCAAAGAAAAAAAAATCCCAGTAGGCATACATTACACAAACCAATGATCGAAAATAGTAAGTAGCAATTGGACATCCAATTACATCCAGTAAAACCCACTAATCCAATTGCATAACTAGTATGTAAACATTCAATAACAAAAGCAAACATCCATATGAACCTAGTTGGCATCATCCTATCTATCAATTAATTTGCTTGGTGCCCTAGATGATGCAGCATCTCTATGCAATATCTTTGAAAGTGACTCTTACAAACATTGAACAACAGAAGTCATGAGCAACATTAAAGTCTGAGAAATATAATCTAAAGGATGTGTAAATACTTATAGCCATTCTAAAAAATTGAGCTTCAAGCGACCTATACAAATATGCAATGGTGCTCCCACACTTAGCCCGATTATGACCTAATTGTCTACATAAACTGTAGTGATTAACGTTCGAAACCTTTACCTGTTTATCAAATAAAAAAATGTGTACATAGGCAAAAACAATTTAGTAATATAATAACAATAGTAATACATAACTTATTTCCACATTATCTAGCTATGGGCTTTACGCTATTACTCGACAAAAGCCAAACTGTCTGCTTCCTTCGACTAACGCTTGGTTGCAAATCCTTGGCATTTGGCTGCACAATTGATTCTTGTGTTGCAGGTCCTTCATGTGCAACAAATGGTTCAAAAGCATCTCTTGTAAGCTTTTCAAGTTCCACCTCGATTTCCAAATTTGCACTAGTCCTTTTAGGGCACTTTCTTAAGTTATGCCCATCTGTCTTACAAATCATGTACCTAAAAGTCATTTGGCCTAGCTGTGATAGTATTTGCAAATTGCTAGATTTATTTTGTCCAGCTAGATGTTCATCAAAGATCTTTGCACCTCAACTTCTTGGGTCGACTAAGAAGTGGAACCCTTTCGAGGTAAAATAAAGTTCCTACCCACTTTCTCCCACAAATGCTCACCATTTATCGAGCATATAACATGTTCATAAGCCATTTTGTAGGTGTTCGATCATGAAAATCATGTAAAACATCTCTCGTGGCTCATTGGTTATATTAATAATCGCATCGCATGTGCATATAGAATCCCTTTGAGGTCTCATTTCCTATCGCAAGTTTTACCAACCAAATCAATAGTGTATTGCTCCTTATACATACACATTATCTCAAACTGCAACCCACTTGCCCACGTAGTGATACATGTACGTAATTGTTTTTTCATTTTCTCTAACTTATCCTATATCTTTGGGCATATGTTACCTTTGAACCAATTTGCCAACCGCTTTTCTTCTCCATTTTCA
Source organism: Gynochthodes officinalis (assembly GCA_020080225.1). NCBI lineage: Eukaryota > Viridiplantae > Streptophyta > Magnoliopsida > Gentianales > Rubiaceae > Gynochthodes > Gynochthodes officinalis. The sequence continues at coordinate 16,646,294 of CM034619.1, forward strand.
TCATTAGATAATAGCGTATTTCTTCCATAAGCCCCAAAATAGGCTTCTCTTTACATCCTGCACGGCGTAATTGAAGCTTAATATTGTTGGCAAGAATGTCACATTTAACAAATGATCGGAAAGTGAGCTTTATTTTAATGCTTCGAGAAATATGTTCTACTAGCCATTTAGTGCCATACCCTTATACACTTTGTGATTTTTTTATCATGTGCCAAACGCACATTCTATGCTCCACCCTGCATAAAGAGCTCCTAGATAGCATTTGTCAAACCCTAACAAATTTTGTATAATAAAAAATAAAATCAATAATATAATATAATAATTTATTGAAAAACAATCGTAATATAACATGCATGAGGCAATTAGGCATTACCTTCTACTTGTCCATTATACATGTCGATCGCTCTGGTTCCAAATCATTAAGGCTATGTTTGGACAAGCCATTTTGTTTGTAAATAAGCAAAAGTTAACTTTTCTCAAATAAAAATAAACTATACAGACACATTTTTATTTCAAAATTTAAACTTCAAATTTTCCCACTCAAATTTCTCTCACACAATTTTAAAAAAATTCCCTCCTATTTATCCTCCAAAATACTTTTTCTATCAAAAATACCAACCAAAATTTTCACACATTCTAATACAACTTTTCTCAAATACATCACACTCCAAACAGAGCCTAAGTTTTCTTTCAACTCTCGTAAAAACTATTTCGACGTGACCTTGTTCTCCACCTCGACCACTGCAAACGCTGGATATCTCTAATCATTGGGATCCATTCTTACAACGGCCAAGAGTATACCCTTGTGAGGACCTTTAAGAAAACATCCATCGAGTCCAACCACCAACCTACATCCTCGTCAAAAATCCTTTTGCTTGCATCAAAACACACATACATTCTCTAGAATTGCTCATCACTTCCATCCTTCTCTCGTTGTTCTAATAAAAACATTTGACCTAGGATTTGTCCGTGGCAATTTTGCCCAATAGTCATACAACTTGTATTGACTTGTTTAGTCTCTCTCAATCATTTCCTTTACTTTCTTCTTTGCTAAGTAAGCCTGATTCCTTGAGATATTGACATTAAGTTCTAAGTGAACTTTCTCGCAAAGGTCTCCAACACCCAAATTTGAGTGCCTAATGTCCTCTTCATACATGGCTGTCAAGAATGTTGAATTTGCACACTCATTGTTGAATGTCCTCCCATAGGTGTGAACAACATTCATACTATGAATTTGGAAATCCTGTTTGCCTTTTCACATGGCAATACAAACAAACCAATACATCCCTTACAAAATGATTTGACGTGTCTCTAGTCATTCTTCTTAAACCTTATTATCCTCTCATGTCAGACTTCATAGTGCTTACAAGCCTTCTTGAACTCATCTCTAGAGTTAAAAATCATCCCCACCTTGAATTGCGGTTCCACTATATCAATTTCAACTCTAAATCTTTGAAAGTGCTAAATTTCTTTGGTGGTCTCACTCTCATCATCTAAATTAGAAAAACTCCCTAGTTGATCATCCAAATGCAAGCATTTATATTCTGGTCCATCATCATCCTCATTATCATTTGGTTGCCCTATTCACCATCATCACTGATTCTTGTGAACCTTTTTGATACATTCAACCATTTATCCTATCGTGTTTCAAAGATTTCAATCACGTATTCACTGCCACTTCATTCATATTCATTGTCGCCAAGGACCCCAATATCCATGTTGTCCTCTTCCTCGATTGGCTAGTTCGCAACTAGCTTGTTTGGCTTCATGCACTTACTGGATGCTGTATATGTGGCTCTATGTGAAAATTTCCTCATGGTACTTTTCTTCCTAGCGCTTGATGATGCTTCATGTTGAGCTTTTGAAACGCCTTTAGCTTCTAGACCTTTTCCACCTAAGTTGGCTTCTGGGGGCACTGCATTATCTGGCCTTTTCTTATTGGAAGATGCTAAATTCCTCTTTGGGCCCCTTTTTTTTCTTTCCATCTCTAAATGCTATGCCATGTGGCTTTTCTGAAACTCCTTCATCTACAGGAAAGTTATCTACTACATGCACATTTTTATTTTCAACTTTTCCACACTTTGCAGCCAGATTAGCATTCATATTTTCTTAAACTCCTATAGCAGCCGCATTTGTTCCAATGGTATCTTCAGCTAAAACTCCTTTAGCAGCTAACTTAGCATGCACAGTTTCTAAAACTGTGCCAACAGCAGACTTATCTCTATTATTGTCTTCAACTTTTCCATACTTGGCACCTGAATTAGCATTCGCATTATTTGAAACCCCTTCACTAGCCACGTTATCTCTAATGTTGTCATCATCTGAAACTCTGTTAGCAGCTGGATTAGCATGCACACTTTCTGAAACTCCTTCTAGAACATAATTGGCTCCATTTTTGTCTTTGGGTTAAACTTTTTTACTAGCCGCATTAGCTCCTATTTTGTCTTCATCTTTAGAAGCTGCTCCAGTATTGTCCTCATCACTGTCATGCTTTGAAACCGAATTAGGTCTACTAGGTGCTGTATTATCTGCCTTCTGCCACTTACTAGCTGATGCATTCTCAAGTTTTTTGCAACTTAGTACACATAGTTTTTTAGATAATAGCATGCAAACAATATCAAGCACCATTACACATATAATAAAGCCACTACAATTGCATGACAACAAATCTAAAGTTCTGTCCACATTACCGTAATTGGGGATTTTCCAAACCAACTCCATCGAGTTTCGTCACCATCACTCAAGTACCCCAACTTCTATCAAGAATGCAAATCTCAGAATCAATCAAAATTTAGACCACGCAAGCACGAGTGGAATGGGAACAGAGTTAATAGGTGAATTGCGTACTAGGGTTTTGGTGGAACGAGAACAAAGTTACGGGGTTTAGGATCAAATGGCGCCATGATGGGATGGAGGGTGCTTATTTCGCTTTTGGTTTTTCCCTTAGTCGAAATAACACATGAAGTGCACAACATTTTGACCAAAAATGGATGGAAGTGTGACGGATGGCCAAAAAAGTACATTAATGAAATGTGAATGATACTTTTCATTGTTTTAAATCGAGGAATAAAAAGATCATTCATTAATTTGTAAATGACTATTTTATCGCTTTTCTCTAAAATTAATAAATACGGTGAAAGGGCCTATCACCTCAAATCATAAAAATTCCATTAGAATAAATAGGTCAAACATCCTATCACCTCGATCAATGTAAGCGTGAAATCCACAAAGGGAGCTGGACTTAAATGGTGCATTAAGCATATTCTATTTAATAATTAAACAAATTATATTAAACTAAAGTAAACTTCTTCTTTTTTCTTTTTCTTTTTTTTTTTTTTGGTGAGGATGGAAAGAGTGATTATTTTGATTTACGTTGACAGAGAGTAAACTTGGGGAATATCCGTTTAGATTATTGATATCTACTTCTCTACCTATATACAAGGAGAGAGAGAGAAAAAAAAGGAGGGGAAAAAGAAAATTTAGAAATAACAGCAAAAGATTACCCTCATATGGCTTGCAAGAGATGAGCCTCAAAATCCATTTCATTTTTGTAATCAAGTTTGGTTTCTTTGGTTAATTACGTGTCTTTAGCTTCCAGAATTATTTTTGTCTTTAATTTGGAAAAGATATTGAGTGGAATGGTTATATTTGCAAAATGTTAACAATTTGAAATTAAAATTTTAAATTTGGTAGTCAAAATATATAGGGAAAAATTAGTACTTCCTCTGTTCCAGAAAAAGAGTCCAATTTTAAAAATGTTATTTGTCCCCAAAGAAAAAAGAATTCACTTTTAGTGTAAATTCTTATATTACCCTTATTAATAATTATAATGTGTAAGATAAATTAAAAGGTAATGATAAAAATGTAAAAGTATACATTTAATAGTGTATTAAATATGTTATATCTTATAACTTCAAAAAAATTATATCAAATAAAAAAAATTACAGGAAGGTATTATCATTTTTATTACTACGATATGGAGCATAAGAATGCACCGAATTAATATCTAAGTCACATCTTGATTTTTTTATTATTATTATTTTTTTTTGACTTCTTGACTGATCGACACATTTCTTTTCTCACAAGAGAGACCATAGTTTATAAGATGATAATCTAGGCCAAGATCGATTTAGGGTAGTGAAATCGGATCGTAAGAATGTAAGATTCCAGAAAAAATGAGAAAATATAATTTATAAGTTATTTTTGAAGGAAATTATTAATCAATATATGAATGAATATGTAAAAATTCATATATAATTTATAATTAAGTGATCTTATTTGAATTTTTATTTCTTATAACATTTTATGTGATTTTCTATATTTCAGTTGCTATTGCAGTTGAAGCATATTTATATCTAATTTATTTATTTATTGTTAAAAGCTAATAAAAGTATGATTAAACTAATTAAATTATTTATCTAATGATAAATCTTAATTTTACTTAGATATAGAAAGTTTTTTTAGAGTAAATTTAACTATATTTTATTCATATAATAAAGTAGATCGTAGTTATAATCAGAATCATTTTAGTAAATTTGAGTTATAAAATCGTAGAATCAATGGGATCGGATTGACATTTTGAAAACTATGAGAGAGATTTTTGTTTCTTGTTTTTTAGTGTCTGTTTTTCTTTTCTCTTTAAAATTTAGTTTTTTTATTTTTTCAAAAAAAGGACGTGTATTAACTTTTATTGAAAAAGTTAACAAGTACAGAAAGGGTCTATCTAAGGACTCGCCTTAACACAGCTAACCTAAACCAAGTAGGTTTCGGTTAAGGCAACCAAAACCTGATAGATTGGGTAAGGCAATCTCCTAGCTAACTTAGCTAAGAAAAACAAAAACTCTAACTTGTCGGTCTCTATTTGCACAGCGCAAGCTGCATGCAACAGAAGAAACTGAACGCAGATTTGGATACCAGCTCTAGGACCTAACTCCTGTCCACACTCGATAATACGATGATTGGTATCATGCTTGACCATCCTCTCAAGTTAGAATACAAAATTTTCCATAAGAAGGACAAAATCAACGAAAGTAAAATCAAAATTTGACTAAATCCGACCCTAACGTAAAAACAAAAACAAAAAAATCTAGTTAGTATGCGAGTTTTGGGCCAGGCGCAAGAATGTCCACTTTAGTTTCCCATAAAGTGAACAATAATTTTAAATTATTTTAAATGTCTATTTTGTTCTCTATTATAGTTTTTCTAATTTTTATTATATTTTAAACTTATTAATTCTTTTCCAATCAGATATTATTGTTATATATGATTATAAAAAAATCTCTTTTTAATAATTTTAAATTTTATATTTGCATTATGTAATTATCTTACATGAAAATAATATGTACACTATTTTAAAATCTATACTCAAAAACTTCCAAACTTTTCTATATTTAACTCTTCAAATATTGTGAATGAAAAGAAAAAATTTACCGAAATCATTTGGCCAAATCAATATTGTTCCTACTCCATAAGATAATTAACAAACTATTTATTTTTTCTTTCAATGTGATTTTAACATGTTGCGCATTGAGAAATCAAAATATTTATAGAAAACAATAACTATCTTTTATAAGTTAGTGAATAAAAATTATAAAAGTATAATTTTATCCTCAACAATTAATATAACTATGTTAAATCGGCAAATAAACTTGATATTGTATGCTCATTATCTTTTCCTTCCTTCCACCATAACCGCCTCCACCATAGAAGTTCACACCACCTCCACCATAACCGCCACCTCCGCCATTACCACCACCATAACCACCGCTGTCGCCATTTCCATAGCATCCACGCTCCATAACCGCCATAGCCACCAAGACCTCCATAACCACCATGATCTCCCAAAAATCAACTAGGTCTCTCTCAGAATTCAGAAAATGAACAGAATCGGGTCTCTCAGAATCGCATTTCTGGAAGCACAACAACCAACTGGGTCTCTCTGTCTACAACCAACCACGTAAAGAAGATGGCATGGAAGTCACACGGAAGTCACTCTATAGTCAACGAACGGAAAGGTAAGCAGTATCAAATGAGGAGCCATTTAGTCCGACAAGATTGGCGATGAGAGCCTCTCTTTATTCCATCTTTGTTGGAAATCGAGCTCAAGGGTACCCAAAAGCTTTGATGGACATCTTCATTCGCTTGGAGTCAGAAGAGATGTTTATATTCAGAACCATATCAAAGGGCAAAGAACTTATGCATTTGTTAGATTCCAGTCCGCAGTGGAAATGAGGAAGGCGATAATGTTCGGAAACAGGAGAAGGATCGACGGCATCACCATTTATGTCAAAGAAGCTTTTGGAGTCCAGCACAAGGGAGGTTCTTCGGGCTACAGTCGCGCATGATAAAAACGGGGAGTTTGAGAGATGGCAGAACATATAAAGAAGTGGTCCACCCAGCAAGAGCTCAAACTTCCGAAGATACAAAGCTTAGCAGCAACTCAGCGGCAGATGGGTCATCACAAGTGGTGCCAGATTCTCTTGAAGAGGGGCAATGTAGTGGACTGAAACAGAAAACGCAGGTGCTGCTGGATGAGTTGAGTATAATAGTGTCAAGCGGTCCAATGAGAAACCCAGTTCAAGAAGAGAACGATCTCACTTCCCTGGAGCAGCTCGGAAAATTTGAAAATGGAAGAAAAGTTCGGTTGCAGTCGGATGAGTTCACTTGGATAATGTCCAATGGTCCGAGGTGTAATCCAATCCAAGTGGGTAATGACCTTACCTCCTTGGAACAAGCAGGGGCTGAAGATTTGGAGCAGAAAAGGATTCCGACAAATAAAGTGAAGCTAGCTGACGAGGTGGTGCTGGGAGAGTTTTTAGGTGGCAGGTTTATAGATGATTGTGTGTCAAAAGGTGTGAGTCTTACCATTTTGGAGCATGCAGGAAACAGAAATACGCAAAGCAGTCTGACTAATTCACCACCACTACCAAATGCAGAGACGCTGAGAGAGGTAGAGGGAAGCGGGTGTGACAGCCTCAAGTCAAGCGGGTCGAATGGATTAAATCGTGGGCCAGATGAGTGGAATTTAATCGCCAAGTGACGGTGGGCTTCGTGGGTTTTCCAAATCAACAAATAAGTTTGAGGAGCAAGTAAGTAATTGTGGGCCAAAGTGGAGAACGGGCTCACCCGCAAGAGCCCTCGTGGTTCTCCTTGATGATTTGGAAGTCGCCCAAGCTCCTCCAAGTCCGTGATCGCCCATCAAAATACTCCATTATGCATAAAGAAACGAAGTTGAATTTCACCGTGAAGTCGGCTAGTGGAGAGAACAGAGCACCGGGGGAGCTGACTGAATTTACACTTTCGGATGAGGACATCTCCCACCACAACAACATTCTTAAAGAGGCAAAAGCAACATGGGAAGTCAGCTCCAAGTTGGGAATAGTTTTCCATCTACACCAGGATGAAATGATAGACCATTTTGCTGAAATGAAGAAGGACCATCGGGTGGTAAGAGTGGGTTGGTTCCAAACCTCCTCTTCCTGCTTTCTTCCTTATGAGTTCATATTGGTGAGGAATGAGAATTCTTTCTTGGAATGTATGGGGTTTAGGAGCTAGGGAAAAAAAAAGGGCAGTCCGAAAGCTTGTGTTAAAGAAAAAATTTGGGATGGGTTTCTTTCAAGAATCTAAAATGGAGCAATTTGACACACGTGGAGTTGGCCAAATTTGGGGAGGAAAAGACTATAATGTTGAGTGGGTTCCTTCAGATGGACGTGCTGGTGGTTTGATTGCTGTCTGGAATGCTGATTTCTTCCAATATGTAGAGGCTATTTTAGAGCAAAGATATATCCTGCTAAGAGGCAAATTGAAGGGTCTTGATTTTGAGTGTATTTTCTACACTGTTTATGCTTCGAATTGTGATATTCAAAGAAGAGCCCTTTGGATTGAGCTGACTAACAGAGTGGCAAACTGGCAAATCCCATGGTGCTTCGGAGGAGACTTCAATGTAACGAGATCGCCTGAAGAAAAAAGTGGTCAATCGTAACTGCTAGCCATGGACGATTTTAATGAATTTATTGAAAATTTGCAACTAGTAGATTTGCCTTTGTTAGATGGGAAATACACATGGGGAAATAATCGAAATTCTCTAGTTAGTAGTAGTCGATGATTCTTGCTCTCTAGTGAATTTCTCGACAATTTCCCATCATTGGTTCAATGGTGCTACCAAGGTCTGTCGATCATCATCCCATTTATCCAGACACAGAGGAGATAAATTGGGGTCCAAAGCCTTTCAAGTTTTTCAACCACCGCTTGAAAAAGAAAGCTTCAACATAATGGTTCGTAATGAATGGAAAGATATAGCAAAGACAATCTAGGAATAATGCGGGTTTGTGGCAAAAGCTGAAGAGACTTAAGCCCCTCATTAAGCAGTGGAAAGTTCAGAATTGTGAGGCTGATCCAAACTGTATACAGTAATTGGAGGAAGAGATTGATAGGTTGGAGAAGTTAGATACAGTTAAGGTGCTACCGGTAGACAAAAGATTTGAACTCGCAAATAAGCGGGCCCAGCTTTGGAATTTGTATAGGGTTGAGGAAAGAGTTTGGTTGCAAAAGTCCAAAAGTAAATGGCTACAGGCAGGCGATAGGAATACTAAGTATTTCCATCTCATGGCTTCCTCAAGGAAAAGGGTGAACTTTATTAGTAATCTGGTCTTCGAGGGAAGGAGAGTGTCGCAACCAAAAGAGCTGAAGAATGCAGTTGCAAAGTACTACTCAGATTTATATAACAAGGTGTCGGCAGTTGGTGTATTGGAATTAGACTGTCAATTCAAATGCATCTCAGATGAACAAAGGGAGATTCTTGAAGTCCCATTCTCGTAGTCCAAGTTTGGGAAGTTATCAAGCAATGTGATGGGAATAAAGCCCTAGGGCCAGATGGTTTCAATATGAACTTCTTTAAGCATCATTGGAGCTCAGTCAAATCAGATGTGATGACTTTCTTAGAAGGCTTCTTTGAGATCGAGACTTTCGACAAGGCAAAGAAACTCTTCATTTATTACCTTAGTTCCAAAGATAGAGAATCTGGTCCACTTAAAAGACTATAGGCCTATTAGTTTTGTGGGGAGTATTTATAAAATTCTGGCCAAAGTTTTGGCAATGAGATTGAAAGGAGTGATTGATGAGGTGATTGGGAGCAGCCAGTTTGCATTCCTAAGGAATAGGCAATTGTCAGATAATTTCTTAATTGCCAATGAGGTTGTCGATTATCTCCAAAAAAATAACAAAAGTGGCATCTTGATGAAAGTGGACTTTGAAAAAGCTTTTGATAATGTTGATTGGGATTTTCTGGATTATGTCATAGCCAAGATGAATTTTGGAAGGAAGTGGTGGAGTTGGATCTGTTATTGCGTGGCTACTGTGTCAATATCAATTTTGATCAACGGCTCCTCTACTAAACAATTCGGCATCAAAAAAGGGCTCCGTCAAGGATGCCCCCTCTCTCCAATGCTTTTTAATATCATGGCCGAAGCGTTTAGTGTACTTATGTAAAAAGGGGAATCCACTGGGCTGTTCGAGGGAATAAGCATTGGTCAAGGAAGTTTCAGGTTAGCTCATTTACAATATGCGGATGATACTCTTATATTCATCAAGCCGGAATTTGATAGCGCTTGAATGTGAAAAGAATTCTCCTATGTTTTGAGGCGTTGTCTGGTTTGAGGATCAACTTCAGCAAAAGTAGTTTGATCGGTATTGGGATGGATGTGAGACTCTTGAACGGCTGGGCTGAGCTTCTCTCTTGCAAGGTTGAAACCTTCCCAGTTAAATACCTTGGCCTCCCTCTGGGGGTCAACTCTGCGGTCCAAAATATCTGGAGGCCTATCCTTGACAAAATGCGATCAAAGCTTGCCGGCTGGCAAACAAGGTACCTTTCTATGGGTGGTAGAGTGACTCTAATAAATTCTGTCTTGTCAAGCTTGTCTGTTTTTAAGCTGCCTTGTGGAATAAAAAATGATATGGATAAGTTGATAAGGAGATTTCTCTAAGGCAGTTCGGACCAACAGCGTAAATTGCACTATGTGGATTGGCATACAGTAAATGCTCCAAAGTGGCTTGGGGGACTAAGTATGATTGACTCTCAATTAAAAAACTCAGCCTTATTAACAAAAAGGCTATGGAGGTTTGGCAATGAGGTGAATTCGTTATGGAGGAATTTTATTGTGGAAAAATATGGGCTTGACAAGAAGCGACTTCTCCCCACTCCATGTAATAATAGTATCGTCTCTAATTCATGGAAAGCTATTACTGCTCCCCTTAGTCTTTCTAACAAATTTTATGAGGTTGTTTCAGCAGGAATGAGGGCATTGCTCGGGAAATGGGAAAATATTGTTTTCTGGCAGGATGAATGGATAGAAGGAGTGATCCTAAAATTGTGTTTCCCTCGGATCTTTGCTCTGTCCGTGAATTAGGATGGATGTGTGGCTGATTTTGGCAATTGGAGGAATGGTCAATGGGAATGGAGGATTGCTCTCCGTCGGGCTGTTCTTGATTGAGAAAAGCAGCAGTGGGAGAACCAGCTATATTTGCTGCAAGGCCAATTCCCAAGTCAAATGTCCCAAGATCGGATCATCTGGTGAGGAGTCCCGAATGGTACGTATTCCACTTCTTCTTTTTACAAATCTGTGTTACAGCCTCAAAGGCAAGGGGAAGTAATCTAGAATCTAGTATGGAATGGGTATCGTCCACCTAAAGTGGAAGTCTTTGTTTGGCAACTGATTCATCAAAAGCTTCCTGTTAGAAGCGTCTGCTTAGGGGGGTTATTATTAGAGCAGAGTTTGCTGTGTGCCCTTTTTGCAACTCTAAGCTGGAATCTGTCCAACATTTGTTTTTTGACTGTTGGTGTAGTTGGTTGGTGTGGACTAGGTGTTTGGATATCTGGGGCATTACCTGGGTCTACCCGGGAGACCCTTCCATCTTTCTGAATAGCTGACAGCAGACCTTCCCTAATTTCAAAGGAAATCAGCTTTGGATTCTTCTGTTCTATGTTATTACTTGGTCGATCTGGCTGTGCAGGAATCAAGTTACCTTTAACAATAAGAACTTTGATTTTTCGCATCTCTTGGATTTGATCTTCAATAGGTTTGCTACATGGTTTAAGGCGAGATGGCCTTCTTCTTCAAAGATCTATTACGCATATATTCCGACAAATTAATAGCGCAGGTTGAGGCGGAACTGCGTGGAAGAAAGTGCTACTTGGTCTCGCCCAAACCTGTATAATGAAATTTAATGTGGATGGTTCAAATTTATCGAAACCAGCAGGCGGGAATTGGGGGAATTCTTAGGATGATTTGGTAAAACAAAGGCCGTGTTCTCAAGCAGTTGGGATCCTAGAGTCGAATCAGGTGGAGTTTTATACTATTAGTGAGGCTTTTCAGGTGTTTACTGAGTCTATTTGGAGGAGCTCTCATATCCTTGTAGTCGAAAGTGACTCAGTTAACGCAATCAGATGGCTAAAGAATCCGCATAATACCGCACCTTAAAAATGTCTCAAACCATTTGGACCTGCTGAAGAAGAAACTTAAGCACTGGGAGGCTTACCATATTCCAAGAGGCATCAATAGTGTGGCCGATAGGTTGGCAAAGTCAGGAGTGTTCAGATCACAAAACTTGTTGGCAATCATTAAGTATATAGTGCATACCTCTACTTCCTATCTCTATAGTAGTCTGAGGAGTAGGATTGTTATTGTGCCTCTCTTATTTACTATCTTATGTATTGTAAACTTTTTCTCATCATCTAATAATCAATTTGCCTTCTTGGCTTGTCAACAAAAAACTCTGGCAATCAAACTTTTTCTTTTTATGCAATACAAATTTACTTATTTACATATTGGACTCGTCCGCAGACTTTTGGTCCGTTTTATGAAACTTTAAACTCTTGATTAGACTTATCATCTTTTGATTCTCTTCCTAACAGATCAGGCCCAATTGTTGCTAACAGATCAGGCCCAATTGGAGACGTAGGTTTATGAACTTTGAGCATATTGGTAAGAAACGAAAATTGATTAATTTTGAGGTACTACTCAGCTGCCCTTTGCCTTAAATGACTTTGTACGCCATTTGCGTTCTGGAAAACCAAGCTACTGACCCAAAAAACCAAAAAAAAAAAAAAAGGAGAGAGAGAGAGAAAAAAAAGACCAACGGCCATTTCCTTTCAAAAATTACTATAGACTAGGGGCGAATTTTCGTGCGATTAAAGTGCGATTTTGTACTATGACTACAGCAATGCTATAGCTAATTACAAAATTTTTTTTTTTTTTTAGGTATGTGTTTCGCTACATTTTGGGCGCAGCAGCCTCTTTAAGCATACGGTAATAGTTTGGTATCCAAGTTATTCAACGCTTGTAGCAATAGTTTGGTTACTATGCTATTCAACATTTGTGGGATCATCACGATCGCGTGGAACGAGTTAGGAACTGACGCTCGCTTTCTTTCCTTGCATGCAATTTGCGGTGACTAGTTCCAATCAAGCCAGCTAACTGTTTTAGTTTTAGTTTTAATTTTAGTTTCAGTGTGTTGTTGTTTTTCCTAATTTAGTCGGGCGTCCTTCTCATTCACGGAGGTGCATGTCTTTATGAGTTCGATTTCATCCAATACCATGAAGCTTATCTAGCCTTATAGGTTATGTATATTTTGCTATTTTTGTTATGCAATATAACCATCGTTTCCCACCAAAAAAAAAAAAAACATGCTACTGCGCAGAACTTATCCAAGCAAAGTTTATGAGATAATCTTGGATCATCATGTATGGGAACAACAATTTTCTTACTGGGGAAATGTAATTTACTTTGCCTAATATTATTTGTAATATCGTAATAACATCATTGCATTTTACCATCAATTTTACTCATTTTACGATCAATATTACCGGTTCGATTCACTAAACTCTAACATCGTTACTATATAATTTTGCATCCTGGCCGAGGTTTACAACTCCCTTGATGAAGAGGGGGCCTAATTTAGTAATGGGAATTCAATAGATGACTCTAAACACACCTCAATTAATATGAAGTTCTCAAGAGTTTTTTTTTTTTTTTTTCTCCCTAATACTAGTAAATATGAACAAAATGGCCCCAGACTAGCCACAAGAATAAGAATAAAAAGTGATGACATTGATACCCAAAGCGACTTACAGTAAAACAATAGGATGTGAAATAAATTCAAAAACCATGAAGTTGAAGCTCAATAATGTCTTATTTAACCTGTGCAAATCCCTGAAGGAGAAGAACATAGTAAACAATATTCTATATTCCCGCAAATGTTTCAGCAGACGGTTAAAGATGGAGTAAAATGCAATTACAATAACACTTCTTCAAAATGGCTGAAAAGATAATTATATCCGTATTGCACTGCATTCACAAAAGATTGTTGTAATTATATTCTATGTTTTATTCATAAATTACAGGAAATACAGCAAGGAAGAGAATATACTTGGATTGCTTAATCTAAATCTCTGCAGTCTGTTTCTACGGCAATTATGTCCAAAGCCAGTAAAAACCAGGATATGTCAGCAAAGATCATCTTTATGAATACAGTAATTGATAATACCTTTGGTGCTTAATGTTACTATCTAACCGAATGAAGTTAAAATGAAAATGATTGAAGTTTAAAAACTTAATTATTCTTAGAACTTATTTACTTCCTGTTTTTGTATACGGCAAGTGGCTCTATACATGACCTCAGGAATGTTCCTCTCTTTTCATGACACTAGCAGAAAAGAGAGCCTGTACTGCCTGGGATGCCTCACAAAACCCATAATAGATCTTTCAGTATGCCCCAAGGCTGAAAATCAGGCATCAGGCACTGGATTTTGAGAATGTGTTGGCTCATTTGTCCTACTTGATTCCTCCATCTAACATGTTCTGAAATGAGAAACAAGGAAGATGTTTCAGAAGCAGCTCTGGTTCCTCCTTCTTTGACTATCTGCAATCATTGAAATGCCATCAATAATTCATACATCGAAGACTAACAGAACACTGATGATTTTGTGCTTTCACATTTTAGATTCTCTGATTCAACCTTCTTAGAATTAATTATCCATTAAAAAAACTGCAAAAGTACAACAATTGCTAACAGCCAAGTAAGTGCAAAGGTGGAATCAATACCTGAATCAAAGAGGTTGTAGCTAAACCTTTCTGAATAATGAAATCACGCACAACTCTTTCCCACTGGAGAGAACCATCTTGATGTGTGCTATCATCATCATGTTTACGCTCCTCACAGGAAGCTTGACGCCCTATCCATACATACAAAACATTGCCGTCATTTGTGCCCAAATTTATGTCTGGAACAAACATGTATACGGATCTAGAATCAAGGATGCCATAACGCATCTCCATTTTCTGCATTGAAGGCCACTGATAGAGGCTTAACTGAGTCACTTTAGTGGCAGTATTGAGCTTAACTTTTGATGGATGATAAGTTCCAGAGTGCTCACTTTGAATTTCATCGTCAGTGTTGAAGACATCAGCATCAATCATTGTTTCTTCTCTACTCGTTTCCGAAGAGCTTCTAGTAGAGGGTTTGTTACAATCTACTTCGGTTATCATTTCATCCTCAAGGTCAGGAAGAGAAAATGACCATGACCTTATCAATTTCACTGGAATTTGGGATGCTTCATTGACTGAAGGTAACATCATCTGCAGAGAAGGTATATTCCCTCTTCTTTCTGCTAGAGAAAATGACCTTCCTCTAGAAGGAAAACAAGAGTTTCCCATATGCAAATCATGAGAATCAGAAATTATGTCTTCTGGTGGATGAGGGGCTCTATCACAAAGCAAAGGTGAACCTTCCTCTGAGGAGGCATTTTTGTCGAGATCTAAATTTTTAGACTCCAATTCTGAAGGAGAAGGCTGAGCGGAAAGATATGACAAGTCAGACCAGTTAGAGGATCTGGGTGAGAAGGTAAACGAACTAGAGTAGTCAGAGGTTGAAGGTGAGAGCAAAGGTGATGTGCTATTGGACTTTGTTCTACTGGCATATGGACTAGGAAAGGAATCCTGGGAACCGAATGAAGGGGCTCGAAACAGTGAAGGATCAGTGAGGGGCCTAGAATGGTTTATCCAACTTGGGCTGATAGTCCCGTAAGAAGAGGCAAGTGGTGAATCACACTGGGGGCTTGGAGGAGATGAAGGATCAAGAGGGGACAAGGTATCTTCAGCTTCTCCAAAAGTCACATAATTACCCTGTTCATGCTTTATTTGGACGCCATCAGAGCTAGATTTGGTTGAAGTGATGAATCCTTTCATAATTCCATTGGCAAATTTCCGTCTCAATCTGCTCCAGCCATTTTGATGGGCAGGAAGATGAGTCTCAGACCCATTCCCCGATAATTGGAAAGGAGGCACAACCCCTCCCGCAAGTGCTTTTTGAAAAATTTCAAAATCTATATCATAGCCATCAACATTTCTCATACCAACTTGAGGAAGAGTTGCAGCAGTAACAGTGTAAGTCCCATTAGAAAGGTCTTCCTCTCTCAATTTTCCCTCCTTACCTAAAGCATCCCAAAATTCAGATGGTTCCTCATCTTCTTTGACTATTACGACTGGACCCTTTGCTCTTTCATAATGAATAACCTGGTCAGCTGCAGCCATGGCTGTACAAGACATGACTGGCACACAGTGCTTCCCAATCCATACATAAATAGCTGAAGGAACATGAACAATGAAGGCTCCACGAGAATCAAGTCCTTTTGCTCCTGGCTCACTCAACAATTTTGGTACAAGATGAAGGGGATCATATGGCGACTGAGGAGCCATTCTAAGCATCCTTATTGCAGAAGTAGGACTTGCAGGCAGAGCATGTACCCTTTTTTGGCACTGCAAAAGTTGGCAAGCAAAACCCATATTGGGATTTGTCACTCCTCTTGCCTTCTTAACATCCTGAAATGCATCCTCAAAACTCTGCTCTTTCTTCCACATCAGGTATGCAATGACCAATGAGGTTGATCGAGACACCCCTTGGCAACAATGGACAAAAACTCGCCCACCTTGTTCCCGAACATCTTCAAAGTAATCAAACACATCATAAAGGACACTAGTTATATCTTCAGAGGGGCTGTCTTGCAACCAGAGTGTCTTGTATATCAAATCATCCTTGAAATATTCTGGGCAAAGGAATCCAACACAATTCAGGACATGAGTAATCCCATTCTGACGAAGAACTTCACGATCCTTTGCAACTGTGTCACTTCCTAGATAAATGTAATCCACAATTCTTGAACATTCCTTATCGAAAAAAGCAAGCTTGTCTTTCTTGAATTCAAATTCTCTAGGAGTTTGCCCAGCATTTGAGTTCTGGCGCGGGGTGATTGATCCAGGTCTCACACCAGGAGTAGGAGGAGTATTCCAAATCCCAAGATCATCTGACCCTGGCTTTGGCCACTCCTCCACGATTGGCCTAGTGATTGAGAGTGGCTGAAGGGGTGGCAAACAAGCTCGAGCCTTACTGTTCCATTGTGGTTTAGAATTAGGCTCTGTGGCTGACCGGCCAGTCCAAGATACTGACCGTGAATATGTTTTCTGGCTGGGTACCGGAAGCCTATCCCTGTCCCTTTCCCCTTCCCCTTCCCCTTCCCCCAACATCTCCCAAAAGAACAAACTACACTCCCACAATTCCAATCAGAAGCACTGGGGGATAGTTCCTGGAAGCCCCATAGAAAACATCAAGTATGATTATCTTTTGAATATTCAAACTGTCAAAAATTAAAAAAAAAATGAATAATAATAATAATAAAGGAACCAATATTACTCAAACAACACCACTTCAATGAAAACTAATTAGAAATCTCAGATGGGCATGCATAAAACTTCAGTATTTGCAGAAAAATATCATATCTTCAAACTGAAATGCAGAAAATTCAAAGCAACCTATGTGGACTCTTGAGGGAAAGCGGTCAAAAGAATAAGCATACAAACATTATTGGGAATTCAAACATCTAACGACCATTCAAAATTTGTGTACTGTCCTCACCTAAAACCCTTGACCAAGACCCTTTCAACATGTTAAAAAACAGAAACAGGGGAGGAAAATCAAACACAAATACGACCAAGGAACACTTCCTATAAAGAAAGCCATCATCAATTCAAGCCTTTCAAGGGTAAACAGCAAACAAAATAAAGACAAAAGAGGCCCATGAAAAATTCCCATTAACAAAGCATAACCAGCCAAAGAAAACATAATTACTACATGAAAAAGACTTACTTGAAAGTGAAGCTTGTTTGACTATGGCGATGAGTATTTGCAGCAAACATTAGATTTTGTGAAATCCCAGAAATCCCACCCTTCAAAACAGCCTGTAATTGAATAAATACAACGAATCAAAGGGAAGAAATAAGAAGAGAAGGAAAGAATGGCACCAATATTGAAGTTTGTAGAGCCAATCCTATGCAAAGGGCTTTGGCTGTTTGTTGCTTGTAAATTTGGAGAAAGATTTGACCATGGAGGAAAAAGGAAATAACAAAAAGAGATTTGACGGTCAAAGCAGGATTGGCTGTTGGTATTACAAGATTATGTAATCTTGTCCCATCCTATACCAAAGGGAATAAAGTCAAATATTCCAACTTCGTATACTAGAATTTTCAAATGATTAGTGTAATTATTTTCATACTAGTGTATACGTTATCTTCTCTTGAAAGAAGTTTATTTTAATTTTTTTTTGTTGTAAAAAAAAACCCCCACTTTTGAATATAATTTATAAACTATTCTTGTTAATAATAATTATAAATACTTAAATAAAAAATAAGAATAAAAATATAAAATTATATATTTAGTGATGCATTAAGTGTGTCAAATAATTTTAAAAATTATATTTAATTAAAGAAAATTCTTTCTTGAGGCAAAAAAAGTATTGTGTATGTGTAGAAAATATTCTTTGTATTTAAATAAGTGCAACCAGAGTTGATCAAATCAATAGTTGTTTTTATAATGAATGCATATTGTAGACAAACGTAAAGTTACCAAAATACGTAGTTTTTTAACACTTGAATATTTGACTTATTCAACATAAATTGAGTTATTCAACTTAAATTCTTCTAGATGACACATTATTTTCATCGTCTTCTAAGATTTGGTCCTTTCTTGCTAAATGAAGCATCAATTTAATTAAGAATTTGATTGCTTCTAGAAAAAAATAATAATAATAATTTATCACCACATACATATATCATTTGATTGCTTTGGAAAAACAGTGTTTTGTACACAGTCAAATCCCAAAATCAAGTCATTTATGAATACCATTATGCCCGTTTGGCTTCTAACCAGAATTAGAATTGATTTAAAATTAAATATATTGTAAATAAATTTTAGTTTGAATTTTTTTAAAAAAAATTAACAATTTAAACATATTATAAAACAAACATTATGATTGAGTTGAAATAAGCAGAAAAATATCATAAAATTCAGTCAAATATAATAAGAGAATTCTTTAATTTTAAAACAATTCTGTTTCTAATAAAAAACCTAACATACACTAAAAGGTTTTGCAGATTGAATCGAGCTTTTCCTTTGCTTTGTAAAGTTGATAATCAAATGAATGTACATGCTCTAATAGGAAGATTTTTCAAATATAATTTCTCTAGATTCTCTCATGATAACTAGTAATATTTTATGAAGGTTTTTTTTTTGTTTCCCACTTTCAAGTTTTGATGAAGGGAATAAAATAGTGAGTATTTGCAATTCAAGGCATTGATTGCATTATCTTATGCCAAAATCACTTGAAGATGTATAGAAGATAAAGGGTGGTTTGGTGGGATACTTTATTGAGCAATTCAATTTTTTAAGACACTAAAACTGCCAACCAAAATCCCAACTGTATATCTTGTGATGAAATCAATGGCCGAATTGATGAATGTTCAATAAAAAATGGTGAGAATAAGAGTTAATTCCCAACACTGGTCCTCAATATGTATCTAATTTGTAATTAACTCCAAAACTTTCAACTTTACCGCCTCATCGCATTTAACTTTTTTATTTTTGTAATGTGGACCAAATTTTTAATTACCAGTTCATTAAAGTCATCTTTTGAATAGATAAAAAACATCCTTATCTTATCAAAATTCTGTAATATCCTCATTCAATAATTTTAAAAAGCAAACACAAAAATTTTCCAAAGCAATACAAAATAAAATTTTTAAACACAAACATTGGCTCATCAACACAAAACTTAAAAGCACACACATCATTGATTAAAATATGCTCTAGAGATTAAGTTGTTTTCCCTTTCTGCTTTTTTGATCTTTTACATTGTTATCTGAATTCATTGAATTTTTTCATGACTCCATATGTAGAGGTTTGGAATGGAAAGAGTAGAGAGAGAATGAAAATATGTAACGAGTTTGGAATTTGTTTTCTCATTTAGTTCATAATAAGAGACCTCTAGATATATACAAAGGTAATTTATGAAGTTTACAGTGATCAATAGAGTAATTTAATCAAATAGTGCACATTGCGAAAATTAAAAAGTTCAACTCCGTAAACTAATGAAATTCACAAATTTAGGAGGCGCTTTGCAAATGGGTAAAAGTTGAGGACACAGATTTGTAATTAGCTCATAATTGGTTGGACTAATATTTTATACTTGAGCTTGTTTTCGTAGTATATTTTAGTATTCAGAAACATGTACCTGGATTTTGTCAATGACTGCGTTATCTGGTCAACTACAACGCCTCGAAGTACCAGCTGGTAGTACTACTATATTGTACCACTTTTCTAAGTAATTAATGAAGCAATTAAATATGAACACATCACAGCCGCAGATCTGATAAAATATGATATTAGTCAATTTGAACAAATGAGATAAACATATTCAATGCAAATTACTTATTTATTGATTGTGTAGTTATTGAAATTGTGGGTTTTGCTTACGTTAAGGTATTGTTGTCATCTTCTTCAACGAAGGTAACTTAAAATTTGTGTGGTCATATTCTGCATATGTTAACCAAGTTTTTCACAATTCGGTTAAATCTAACGTCACGAAAGTTAATTAGTCTTTTTAGTTACGTAAATATTGTTATTACAAATATATCAATTATTTTAGAAAAAAAAAATGTAAGACGATGAACATGCATGTGAAGATTCAATTATGTGTAGATACAATGTCAATTGATAAATTGAAAATTTTTAACAAATTCTTCTAGACTTGATGTCTATGTTACCTAAACCTATACGAAATAGTTATTTTAAATATTGTCACTAATAAAAAATCACGTAAATATATGTTGATGCTAGTAACAAAAGAGCAATAATGTAATTTTTGGGAGCAAAGAGTGTTAATTCAAAGAGAACACTCCAAAGAGAGCATTCAAGAAAACAAAAAATAATCAAACTCAACAGCATGGCTAGTCGCGTCTAGAGTACTTGAGTCAAGGAAGGAGGGCGGAAAGTAGCCTGAGCTAATTTCATTCTAGGTACGGTCAAAATTTCAACAAATTATACTTTTACCAAACCAAAGTGTAATTTGCAATCTACAAAAAATTTATTGACAAAAGATCACCTATCACTCTCCCTCTATATATATATATATATAGATTTCCTCTTTAGTAATTAGGGCTAAAATTGTTTATTTTAACACTGGTGAAGACAACTTTTATTTTCCAACCAAACAAAATATGGAGTATTATTAGGGGTATGGTCATGAGGTGATGTAGCTTCTTCTAGTCCTGGCCACAGTTTAAGAACCGACGGTTCCGGTTCAATAAAAATAAGGAATCGAAATCGAACCTTTAAGAGACGGTTCTAAAACCGATGGTTTCGGTACCGGTTTCGGTTTTAATACAGTTCAAAACGATTTTATACGATTCCAAACAGAAATCATCAAAAATCTAAAATTACTATATTTTGGAAAAAAAAAAAAGAAAAAAGGGGCTTGAACTTAACGAATTAAGCGCTTACATATCTTCCGAGATAGAGGAATCAAAGCCCATGTAGTTTTCTTACCTTATATTTTGGAGTAATTTTACTAAATAGAAACTTAGTCCAAATGGTTAAAGCTTTGATGGAAGTTGAAAGAGGGCACAAGTTCAAACCTAACAAAATTTTGCATATGTAATGTTGTCTTGGCCGGTTCCGGTTCTAAAAATTATGAACCAAAACCGGCCATTGATAGCCGATTTTTGTTCCGGTTCCAAACCGTAAAACCGTAAAAACGGTTCAGTTCCGGTTTTGACCGGTTCGATTTCGGTTCCAAATCGAACCGTGGCCAGGACTAGCTTCTTCCATCAATAGCATTAATTTATAGGAATAAGAACATTTCACAGCTTGCCATATTTATCTTATTCATACTCCCTCTATTCTTAAAAAAAAATAAAGAGTTTACTTTCAAAAAATTTTCTTGTTCTAAAAAAAGATTTCACTTTTAAATTAAATTTTCAAAATATCATTACTAATAATAATTGTATATACTTATAATTAAAAAGTAAGAATAAAAATATAAAATAATATATTTATTTCATGCATTAAATGTATCATGTTTAATAATTAATAAAAGTAATATATAAATTAAAATAGACTATATGTTTTGAGAAAACAAAACACGGACTTCTTGTTCCAAATTAAATATTTTTGTATACTTATAGTATATTAATTTACTTTAAAAAACTTATTTTATTTTTTATTATCAATTTAAATTTGACTTTCAAATATAATTAGTTATAATCTAAAATTAATCAAAAAATTTTATCGTACACAGGATTTTTTTTCCAATGTTTTTTCCACATAAAGTTTGTAACTCACATACACGTATATATTTCTTTTATATAGATTCTTAAAATTTTTATTTTTATATTAGAAAATTTTACTTAGTATATTAAAAAATTGTAGAAATAAAATTTTAAAATAATTTAACTTGATCACCATTTATTATTTTAAATATTTTGACTAAAAAATCAATACTAATTCAAAATATTATTTAAAATTATTATAATGTATAATTATTTAAGCGAATTATGAACACTATGATCACAAATAATTGGCATATTTATCCATAAAAATTCACACTCTATATTTACATATCCTTATTTAAATATTTTATAACTATTACCTTCAATTATTTCTACTTATTAGGCTAAATATAGTTTTATATAAATTAGTTTAAATAATAATAATAATAAATAAATAGTACATTTATATTTAAATTTGCAACATGTTTTAATTTCAATATGTGACCATTAATTAAATAACTATCAAATTAACTTTATATCTACTATTTAAAATTATATATACTAAACAACTTTTTATATACCTTTAATAGATTTTTTTTAAAAAAAAAGAAGAAGAGGAAAACATGATAATTTAACTAACAATATAATTATACAAAATAATATTAAATTAGTTAAACAAGAACTTTGTAGTTCATAGATATAATAAATTAAATTAAAAATACAAATAATATAGGGTAAAAAACATTGGAAGCCACTAAACTTTTGAAATCATATACTTTTGGCCACTCATCTAACAAAAGTAAGCAAATAGCTATTAAACTCGTAAATTTGGCAACCCATGGCCATTCTATTACTTTCAGCCGTTAAAAGCTAAATGGATAGGGGCAAAATGGTCAATTTTGCATTCTGAAATATAGATAAGTGTTTTAATAAATTCTATTTTTGGGGATAATGAGTAAAATAGTATATTAAAATATTTTAAAATACTATTTTATGTTAAAATATTTTAATATAAAATTGATTGAAGAAGTTTATATTTGAAGGTGTGAGAAAATTGATCATTTTACCCTGTAAAAAACACTTGGAAGCACTGTCGTTTGGCTTTTAATGACTGAAAGTAATGGAATGGCCACGGCTTGCCAAATTTATAAATTGAATGACTATTCAAGTAATTTTGTTAGATGAGTGGTCAAAAGTATACGATTTCAAAAGTTTAGTGACCTCCAATGTTTTTTATCCAATTATATATTTCAAAAACCAAACAAAAATTCTCTTGAAAAATTAGTATTTATTAAATTTTAAATTATCATTGGACACACTCCACGTCTCACGTGGGGCTAAAATACTAGTAATAAATAAAACAAAACACGTAAAGAACTTTATACTTTATAGATATAATAAAATAAATTAAAAATACAAATTATATATTTCAAAAACCAAACAAAATTTTCTTAAAAAATTAGTATTTATTAAATTTTAAATTATCATTGGGCACACTCCACACCTCATGTGGGGCTAAAATACTAGTAATAAATAAAACAAAACACATGAGAATGAAATTTAAGAACTAGGGACAATTACCAAAACCCCCCCAGGGTTTAAGTTTATTACCATTATCCTCTCAGTTAGATGAAACTACAACAACCCCCCTAGATTGTAACATCCGTTATCTTTAACCGTTGGAGACTCAAAATGACTAAAAAAGCCAACCCAAAATGCGTCAACCAAGTGTCTAACTGCATAAAGTGAAATAGTAAAGAACCCATCTACCGTATTGTTCTACTTTCATCAAGCATTGGTCTCAGGCCTTTTTTCAAACACTTCATAGGCAATAATTAATTTGAGGAAATCCTGAACATTGGAGCATATGTAATCAAACAAAAAATGAAGCAATACAATAAGCAGCCATAGCACAACACAATGAGCAAGAAGATAACATATTTTACACCACTAAATATTGTAAATGTGCAAGAAAATAAAATTTCTTTAAATCTAACAAGATACAACATAGAAGCTACAAAAGCTAAGGAAATGAGATTTTTTTTTTTTTTTGATATCAAAACGGAGCTGGCAAAGAACAGCATAGGAGTCTCGAAAACAAAATTCTTGATATTTCTCCTGGTTGGTAGCAGACCACTCACTTTAGAGGTATGAACCTTGAAAAATGAGTGGCACCAATACCTGGACTACCGTGCTTAACAGGCTTGTATGAAATTGAAAATTCAGTAAGATAGTGCCCAATCATTTCTGGCTTGATTTCAATGGTGTTGAAGGACTTGCCATTGTAAACACCAACCACACTGCCAATCATCTCAAGAACAATAATCATGTTATGCAAATGAGTCTTCACAAGATTTGGCTTCTCACCAGGTGGGGCCTCACGTTTCGCCTTTCGAAGCTTTTTGATCAGAGCCATGGGCTTCCTCTTCAAACCCCTCTGAAACCTTCTACAAGCATGAGCAGGGGAGAGCTTGACGAGCTCATCAGTGGACATATCGAGGAGGGCTTCCTTTTCGGATGCAACTCTTCACTTCTTGATGCTTTATCTGTCTCTGTTGCTTGGCAATTAGAAACAACGAACGGGTATTTGTTCCTTCAAACCAAATTGCTGGAGGGTATTTGTGTCCTAAGAGAGAAACAAATCTTCAGAGCAAGAAACGGACACAAACGGATTCTGATAGTTTGGACCTATTTGTTACAAAATTTTAAAATCCAAGGGGGTTGTGGTAGTTTCATCTAATCAGAGGGGGTAATGGTAATAAACTTAAACCCTGGGGGGTTTTAGTAATTATCCCTAAGAACTACTGGAAGTTCTTGTAGGGTATAAAGCCTATGACAACATCAAGATAAACATTTCAACACTTAAAGTTTGTGTGTTTAGTAACTAAAACAAAGATCTTACATTAATAGGCTACCTTAGACGCTTAGGCAATTGTGAAAGAAATCTTTTTCATGATGATCAACCATTGATTAAGGAGAATTGGGTACAATTTTAACTTTTGCAATATTAATTCCTAACGTTATAAATGTACTTGGATCAAATTTATGCTAAACCTAACAGTCTGAACACATTATCATCGTAGAATAGTCCAATCATTTATGGGAATTCTCTTATTGAGTGCAATATTTAGGAATTTTTATGCCACAATACTAACATACTAGCTAGCATTGCTTGCAGTACACATGTAACTTGTGGAATGAAGGGTACCATTGTGGTTAATTAAAGTGGGACAACTCTTTTTATTCCTACAAGCTGAGTGTGATATATATATAAGTCATGGAGTCAAGGGAACCATTGTGGTCAATTAATGTGGGAGGACATTTTGATCCCTATGACAAGAGAAGAAATTAAGGTACTTGGATTCTACATTCTTGCATCTTGTCTTAGTAAATTATGAGTTTATGTGTTTTAACAAAGAGATATTGAATATAGCTATCATACCACGTCAGATAGTACCATCTAAATAATTGAGGAATAAATGAATAAGTGATCATAGAGACAATCTAAATAATTGAGAAACAAAAGTATAAATGATCATAGACACTTCATATTGCTATCTAATTCCTTTATCTGAGTTGGGGCTAAAAAGCTTCCTAGCTAATCTTGTGAAAGCTTTGCCCAAGTTTTATCTCGAAACATCTACAATTGGGTTTGCAGCAATTTGTTCCTTTTCTTGATTTATTACAAGAACAATAAAGATGTTAGACTGTATAAAACATTTTATAGTATTTGAGGAAAAAAATCTATTATATTATAATCGTACCTATATTCTTAATGTAGCAATCTAATTACTAAAAAGTTAATTAATTTTATTTCAGTCACTTACACGTATATATTTTTGGCCAAAAAAATGAATTTTATCTTCAAATGTGTTAGGTTACTCTATCTTACATGATGAGATTGCATAAAAGATTTTCCCATGTTAGAGAGATTATTGGATCCAGAGAGTGAGGCGAGTTTTTGAGTTATCAATGAGAAGACCTATTACTCTTATGCACCTCAATTTTCTGACAACTTCTTGTTATAAATCATGCAATTATTGTGTCACGTTAATAAGTATTTATAGATAACATTCTTTAATTTTCAAAACTAAAAAAACAAATGAAAGCATAACAAGTCAAAGCATAGCCAAAAATGCTTGTAGGATCACCTTTTCTTAACTATGAATGACAGCCAGCTTCATAGGTCGAGGAAGTTAAGCATAGATTTCGAATTTGGTTAATTTCACATTTCTCTTCTGAGATTTGCAAATTATTTTAATTGGGAAAGTTTAAGGCAATTAAATATATTTTCCCTATAAAAGATTTTAGAAATGTCAAAAGAAATGTTTACTTTCAAAACCTTTTTTTTCCAAAAAAAATAGCTGCTCCTAAATGAAATTCATATATTATCTTTTTTCATAATTATATATATAGTGCACAATTAAAAAAGACAAAAATAGATAATTGCATATTTAATAGTGTATTAAATATGGTGTTACAACAAAAGAAATATGTGAAATAAAACCTTTTTTTGAATCACATCACTTTGTTGTTTTAAATTGGTCATAAGATCTTTAGTTTTAATAAATTTGGGAGTGGTGAAAGTATAGAGATAAAATCCATATGACATAAACAAAGTAACAATAGATAGGCCATATGAGATAAAAAGATAAAATCAAGATTATAAAGCCATTGTAGATACCTAATTTCACAAACTAGTTGCTAAACCTAATTCTACTTGTGTTGGTAGAAAGTTTTTCTTGTTAAATATATTGATCTATGTTTCGCATCAATTTTACTCTTTTAAAGTTTAATGTTGAATTTAGAAAATTACCTGAAGAATCAACTTATCTGCTAAGCCATAAGTGCGGTAGTTTACTTTTTTCCTTACTTTTGTAAGCCTATATTAAAAAATGAAGTATATCATCCACTTACAATATCTCTAGAACTACATAAGGAACTAACAAGTTGAGATTCCTGAGCTTTTGTGTGTGAGAGAGTAAGGAACAATGAGGGGATAGGAAGGTCTGCAAATGTTTGGCATGGTTTTATGAGAGTTGAATATATGTAAGGAAGGACTGCACAAGTGATAAATATGCCATAAGAGCCAATCAAATATTTAGTTCTTGTAAAGGAGGAAAGTTTATGATAGGATCAAAATAAAGTACAACCATTTCATTAGTTGATGCATTTAATGTATATATGTTTTGTCTAACCTAGATAAAAAACTAAAAAAAAAAAAGACACATATTTTAAGGGACTCCTCTAACACTAAAATTGTAAACATACATCTTATCCTAGATAGGTCTTTATTTTGTTACAAAAAGGAAAAAAAAAAGGGAAAAAAAACTTCTTTTTGTTCATAAAGAAATATGACCATTAACTAAACATATTTTAAAAAATCAATACAAATCTCAAATGTATATGGGAAGCTAGGGCAATGTTTGGATTGTGATTTATTTGAGAAATTTTGTATTGAAATGTGTGAAAATTTTGGTGGATATTTTTTTGTGGAAAAGCATTTTGGAGAGAAAAATAAGAGAAATTTTTTTAAAAAATTATGGAAGAGGAATTTAAGTGAGAAATTTTAAATTTTAAATTTTGAAATAAAAATATGTTTGTGTTGTAAAATATTACATCACCAGTATATAATAAAGAGAATCGAGAGAGATTAAGTAGAGAAAGTAGAAAGACACTATAGATAGTAGGAAAAACCAGATGAGAAATTCTTATTTTCCACTTTTCTTCACACCTTCAAATGACTAAACTATGCTCCTATTTATAAGAGAACAAGGATATCCTTATCAATGTATTTGGATAAATACATACATTGGATAGAGATAAATATATACATTAAATACGGATAAGTACTTACATTAGATAGTGATAAGTACTTACATTGGATAGGGATATAAACAAATATTGAATAGGGATGAATATAATGAATATTCATTCATGTATTTCATAACACTTCCCCTTGAATATTCATTGTATTCATTATTTTACGAATGTACATGATACTACCTCATTAAAAACTTTAAGCCGAAAAAACCCAATGGGACCCAAAAA
The DNA here is from genome assembly GCA_020080225.1 of Gynochthodes officinalis. Taxonomy (NCBI): domain Eukaryota; kingdom Viridiplantae; phylum Streptophyta; class Magnoliopsida; order Gentianales; family Rubiaceae; genus Gynochthodes; species Gynochthodes officinalis. The sequence goes on from CM034619.1 coordinate 16,673,992, forward strand.
AAATCGGACAAAAAGGAAAACAAGTACATAACACAAATATTATGATCTCTCTCTTTTATAGATGCATTAATTGCCTCGTTAAAAACCTTAAACTGGAAAACCCCTGTGGGAAAAAACCGATCAAAAGGAAAAGAGTGCAATGCATAGATCATAATATCTCTCCCTCAATTGAGCTATATAGCCACTGTTGGGACTAGTCAATCTTGCATTTTGTGAACTTGCCGCATTCCAATGTCATATACTAATTTATCAAAAGTTGATGTTGGCAATGATTTGGTAAAAAGATCTGCAAGATTCTTTATGGATTGAATCTATTTAACATCAATTTGTCAACTTTCTTGGAGTTCGTGAGTATAGAAAAATTTCGGCGAAATGTGCTTAGTCCTATCACTTTTGATATATTCTTCCTTAACTTGTGCAACACAAGAAGCATTATCTTCTTAAATTATAGTAGGAGAATTTGTAATCGATGTTAAACAACAAGAATTATGAATATGCGTTATAATGGATCGTAACCAAACACACTTTTTTCCAACTTCATATAAAACAATAATTTTAGAGTAGTTAGAACATGTAGTTACTAGCGATTGCTTCATAGAATACCAAGAAATGGCGGTGCCATTATAACAAAATAAATAACTGATTTGAGAGCGAGCTTTATGTAGATCAGATCTATATCCAACATCAGCATATCCAACTAAACTAGAGGTAGTGTAATTCTTGAAATAATATAATCCCAAATCTATGGTTTCTCAGAGATAACGAAAAATATGTTTAACTCCATTCTAGTGTCTTCAAGTTGGATCAGAACTAAAAAGTGCCAATAAATTTACCACAAAAGTGATATCTGATCTCGTACATTGTGCCAAGTACATCAAGACCCCAATCGCATTGAGATATGGTACTTCAGGACCAAGTATCTCTTCATCAAATTCTCTAGGAGGAAACTGATCTTTTTGGGCATCTAAAGACCTTACAACCATAGGGGTGCTCAATAGGTGAACTTTGTCCATGTTGAAACATTTAGGTAATCTTTCAAGTATGCTGATTGATGGACAATTATTCCATTTACTTTATGCTGAAGGTCTAGACCAAGACAAAGTTTGGTTTTTTCCAAATCTTTAACTTCAAACTTCCTTTTCAAATATTCAACGGTTTTAACTAACTCCTATGGAGTTTCAATTAAATTCATATCGTCGACATACACTACTACAATAGCAAATTCAATTTATGAATTTTTAATAAACATGCATGGGCATATATGATCATTCTTGTACTCTTCCTTAATTAGGTACTCATGTAGGCGTTGATACCACACGCGACCGGATTGCTTTAATCCATATAAAGATCTTTGCAACTTTATTGAGAACGAGTTGTGAGAAGTGCATGCATCAAGCACTTTGAATCCCTTGAGAATTTTCATATAAATATCATAGTCTAATGAACCATATAGATATGCCGTCACAACATCCATAAGACGTATTTCCAATCTTTCAAAGACAACTAGGCTAATTAGAAAACAAAATGTAATCACATTCATCACATGTGAATATGTCTCATCATAATCAATCCCAAATCTCTAAAAAATCCTTGGGTAACGAGTCGGGCTTTATACCTGAAAATCTTGTTTTTTCATTTCGTTTGCAGTCAAATACCCATTTATATCCAATGGATTTTACATTACTGGGGATTCGAGTTACAGGCCCAAAAACCTTTCGTTTAGTTAGGAAAGCTAATTCAGCCTTAATTACTTCATCCCACTTAGGCTAATCTTGACTTTGACGGCATTCAATAATAAATTGTGGCTCACAATCATCATCCAAAATTTTATAAGAAACTGCAAATGCAAAAACATCATTACAATCCCAAATCTCATTACAATATGTAATGAAATTCTCAGTATTCTCAGGGCTAGTGATTTTTTGGGTTTGTGTCTCTTTAGGAGCAATAAGCTCTTTGGGAGCAAGCATGACATCAGGCTCTTCCAGAACAGATTCTTGATTCTTAGGCTCTTCTAAAGCGAACTCCTAATCTTTCCCCTTCGCTTTCGAGAAATAGTGTCTTTTGATCTTATTGGTTTACCACGCTTTAAGTGTGGGGGATTTTGATCAATTTTAGCCTGTTCTTTGAGAACAACTATCCCAATTGGAACATTTGCAACTGAAATATGAGATTTTGTTATCTTAACAGCATCATTAAATGTATCGGAAGTCTATTGGCCATAATCTGTAAATGAATTATACACTGTACCTCGTTTTCACACTCTGGAGTTTTTGGGTCTAATTGAGATAAATTTTTCTCATTTCAGGAGATAACCTTAATTGGTTTCTGCTTTGTAGTCATGGAAATTGTAGGTGTCCTAATTGATAGAAACACTATCTCATCAAAATGATAATCTGCGAATCTAGTAGTAAAAAGATCATCAGTAGTTGGTTCCAAAAACCTAATTATGGATGGTGAATTAAACCCAACATAAATGTCCAAACGGCATTGGGGACATCATTCTTTTTGGTAGTACTACAGGCACTTATATTGCACAACCAAATGTGCATAAATGTAAAATATCAGGTTCATAACTAAGAACCATTTGAATAAGAGATTGTAAGAGACTAGCAGTAGGGTGTAATCTAATTAGGGCTGTCGCATGCAAAACTGCATAACCCCATGCTGTATCGTTGAGATTTGTTCTTAATAATAAAGTTCGGGCAATGATTTGGATATGTTTAATAAAAAATTCTGCCAATCATTTTGAGTATAAACATGTGCGACTGGGTCCTCAACCTCGATCCCAAGTGAAGCACAATACGCATCAAAACTCTTTGATGTAAATCACCAGCATGATCCATCCTTATACTTTTAATTGGATAATCAGGGACTTGGGTCTAAAGCTTTATAATCTACGCAAGTAAACGTGCAAAGGCGACATTACGCATAGATAATAAGCAAACATGGGATCATCTACATGATGCGTCCACTTGTACCATAAAATATCGAAACGGTCTACTTGGTGGTTGTATTGGTTCACAAATATCACCCTGAATTCCTTGCAGGAATAAAGGGAATTCAAGATTAACTTTTGTTATAGAAAGTTTAATAATGAGTGTTCCTTGTGAACAAATTTCATAATTATAATCTTTGAACAACAGTACATTTTTATCCTTTAAAGTGTGTCTTTTTGTATTCTAAATTATTCTACGCATCATTGAACCGCCAAGATGACCAAGGCAATCATGCCATAGTCCAAATTGATCAGGGTTTACCAATTTCTAGGACATGATAGCGTAGTTTTAATGGCCTTAATCATGACATAACACAATACAAATCCATAGAAGAAGCTTCCAACTTCTCATGGATGGTCTTCAAGCCCATGTTATAAGAGATAATGCCGATATATTCTTTATTTTGCTCATAAATAGTCTCAATATGGTACCCATTACAGTATACATATTTAAAACTGAGCATATTTCTTTTTTATCTATTACTTATAAACACATCTTCAATATGGAGAATGGTGCCATTTGGTAAAACAATTGTGGCATTCCCAAAACCATCAATAATTGGAACAAGACCTAATATTATATGCACATATGTCTTATATAATGTCATACTCAAGAAAAAATGTCTACTACGAAAAATGATATGTGTTGTTGCACTATCAAACAAACAAACATCTTCAATTTTCTTGAAATTTTCCCTTTGCACTTATGATGACAACTTCAAGTATCAATTATCATAAAATTAGAAGAATTCCAAAATATCCACCACCACTTCAGGAGTAAAAGGATAAATTTATTTCAAGGTCAAGAAAAGAAAAAAAAATGTAGAATTGATAGAAGGAGATGGAGTTTGATTAAAGAAAATAGAAAGAACACTTTACCTTACAAAAATTATTTACTCAGTTGGTAGCTCTTCGTGCTGATAAAGTGTTGTAAAATATTGCGTCACAAGTATATAATAGAGAGAATGGAGAAAGATTAATTAGAGAAAGTAGAAAAACACCACAGATAGTAGGGAAACCCAGAGAAGAAATTTTTCTTTTTCACTTTTCTTCACACTTTCAAATGACTAAACTATGCTCTTATTTATAGGAGAATAAGGATGTACTTATTAATGTATTTGGATAAATACATACATTGGATAAAGAAAAATACATACATTAGATATGATGAATATACATTAGATATGGATATGAACAAATATTAGATAGCGTCATATAATGAATATTCATTCATGTATTTCATACCAGTTTGGATATTTTATTTTTGTTTGAGAAAAGTTAACTTTTTATAAATGAAAATGAAGTCTAAACATAGACTAGGAGTTCAAAGGGGCTACATACTCAATAGTCTTATTTATTCTTTGAACAATTTCTTCTAATTTCCTTTTTTGGGGTGCAAAAAAAAAATTATTAACGTAGTCATTGTCGTTCAAAAGTTAATCATCAATTGAAGATATTTATGTAAACAACATCTCATGTACTTTGATTTTCTATATTTTTGAAGTGATTTGAAAATTTTAGTGAGTATTACAACCTTAAACACGAAAATAGATATGTCCAGTAAAGGAACAATGAAGGATTTGGACACGTCTTTCCCAAGATGTACATTTTCTTATTATAAAGAGCAATATTGTTTGTGAGTCTAAAACTTGATAGAATTTCAATCTGAAGACCTCTTCTCTCTAACTACAACAAGGAAACTAATGTGGATGCACTATAATCCTAAAGAGATAAAATGCAACAAAAGTGGCATAAGCTCTAATGCGCTACCAGCCACATCCTCTAACAACACAGTAAAATGCGTAACCAAATTAAGCAATAAGACTCTCAATTTGAAGAACATGATTCATATAAGGTCTATCCCAGAAGTGTCCTTGCAAACTATATTTCAATAGACTTATATTAGAGTTTTATTGGTTTACAAGTGAGAACCCACCCTGGAAAATTTATCACACGAAAAACAATGTATATCCAAACATCTTCTCTTGTTGTCCATCTATTTTCGCAAACCCCACTTGATATAACACATCAATATACACACAAATAAATTTATTTAAGAAAGCTGTACAGAGCTCTCTCCCTTTTGGATGTCTTCCATTTTTTCCTCCTCTATTTTGTTTAGATGTTGATGTAGATGTAGAAATGTGTTTGGTAAGTACTAGGTAGTAAACTAACATGTAATAATTTTCTCCTTTTTTTATATTTTTTCTCTTTACAAGACATTGAAACATTCTAATACCAAAGAGGAGGGCTTACCAATGCAAAGGCGAGGAAAAGAAAACGAGACAATATGAAATTGACCTAAAAAAAAGCATATTCTTTGAGTGAGTAAGCATTTTAACCAAATTTATTGTTTTAATTATTTTTTCATTTATTTATATATATTACGCTTGATTTTTTCCATCATAAAATACATTGAATGGTTATAGTATTACTAGTGGTAGTAAAGCAATGTCAATGGAGAATGAGACAACAATTGGAAAACTAGACGTGAGAACTTATATCATTTTTACTATTTAATAATTTTTCTATTTAAAATCATAAGTGATCTTTCATATCAGCAATTCATTTATTTAATAATTTATTATTTAATTTTGTACCCATGTATATAGGAGATCAGGCAAAATTGAAGCTCACTATGTGTGAAGTAACTAAAGTGATTCATCATTTAAATTTTGAACAAAAAAAAAAGGTGGAAGAAATAGATTTTGGTAAAATACTAGATTTTAAATGTTTTGAAATTAATAGAAAATTGTATTATTGATTGTTATATATGTTTGATTATTCAAATTGTAATCTAAATGTGCATGGGAAAAAAATAAAAACTACTCCCAAGGATGTTGAATATATTGTGGGGTTGAATTCTAAGAGTGAGCATATAGGTGAGCAATTATTTATAGATGACAATAATAATGGGGAAAATTTGTTGGTTTGTTTGAACAAAATCAATTAAAATGGATTTTTGAGAGAAAATTTATTAAACACATCATCTTTTGAGAATGAGTTTAAAATTAAAATAAAATTCACACCATACAAGTTGTCCACAATCTTATGTCCAACAACAAGTATTAAAAAGTGAAATAGATTCATGAATATTGCTAAAGTTGTGGATTAGCAGAGAAATTTAAATTGGAAGGAATTAATGTTGAACCACTTGGTGAGTGGCATAGAAAGAAAGAAAAAGTATGGACAAAAATATCAATTGGGAAGAACTGAAAGTGAAAGTTAGAGTAAATGAAGTAATCATAGAAATAGTTTTTGACGAAAAATGTGTAAGTTAAATATTTACATTATGTTTATTAAGACACGTAATTTTGTATTTATTTATTGACATCTTTGTATAGGATCAACTACTAGTAGTGATGGAACAAACATTATAGAAGATAGAATTAGTGCACTGAAAAAAAAAAGAGTAAAATGATGAATTCACTTGAGGGCATATGTGAGAGAATGAATTGTTTACAAAATTGGGAAAGAAGAATAGGATGTTTGATTGATTCATTGAGAGAAGGAATATTTAAGAAGTTTGAAATGAATGATATAAATGATGATCCAAGGGTAGAAATTTGAATATTGAGAAGATGCATGCTCATACCGTAGTTCAAGAAATAGAAGACAGAAAACTACATACCTTTGGGAAATTTGGCAATGATAGGGAAAAAAGATTTGAAATTAGTTTTAAAAAAAGTAGTCCTTCTACTTCCATGAATAATATGGTATTTAAAAATGATAATATCGATAAGAAAACTTTAAGGAGTAAATCATTATCTCCTACACAAAATCACCTAAAACCTATTGAACATATATATCTTCTTAATTTAGATGAAAAGCAACATTCACATGGCATCCAATTACTAGATTGTGAAAATATCAATTCAAATGATATTGATAAGTTTTCTAAGTTGGGTCATCTTGATAATAAAGTAAATAAAGTTGGGGAAACTTTGTTCAAGAATGTGAAAGTAAAAGACAATTTTATTGAGATAATTGATTCTACTGATAGTGTAGGTAACTCCTCAGGAAAACACTTGTATCCACCAAATAGTAAACATACCCATCATTTATATTCATAAAAGTTTTGTGTATTTGATAGTAATTCATGTTATAATACCAAAAAAAAAAAAAACATACAACAGGCATAAGAAATACATTGGTAATACATCTTGTAGATTATTTGTAACACCATCGCATACTTTAGTAGTAAAAGTTTTAGATAAGATGCAAACTTAATATCGTAACATTTTGAAGCCAAGTTATTATATTTATTCACCTTATGGGAATGATCACCAAATAAACAAAGTCAAATAAGGTTCCATACGATTGGTTGTCAATGCCAAATCAATGCTCAAAGTAGAAATCAAATTGCACTTCAACAAACCACATTGGTTAGTCTTTTTTTTCACATTTAATATTTGTGATAAGTATGCAATCTTATTTTTCATACAATTTCTACTACTTTGCATAATATTTTCACTATATTAAATACTGTATTTTTCCAACAACATTTACTAGATATGGTTTGGCCATTAGCAGACTTCAATTATGAAAAACAAAAGTTTACAACATATATTTGGAGAAGGAAACCCATATTTACTTAATTATGTAATCTAGTTTTTGAAAACTCCTTACTTTTTCAAGTGCTTATCTTGATGGTTTTTTTATTTCTATGATGTATTGTGTAAAGGGAACTAATTGTATAAATACACTTGGAATATATTGTTCTGCAAAACTTGCAAACATTAAAACCAAGTGAATGGTTGGTCTCTATGGTAAGAATAGTTATTGAAAGTGGTCTCTATAGTAAGAATGGTTATTGGAAATAAAAAATTTTGGATAAGAAAATATAGGATAATCATATTTTTATAGGTTATAAATGCGTATATTAGTATAATAATATTGGAACAAAAGAGGATTTATTAGAAAACAAGTTCTCTAATTTAGTCTTTGCCTAATTTTTTACTACTATGAATAAATATATTACTTTCATAATGAAAACTTCTTTGAGTTATATTTACTAAAAATTCTTTTTATATGTTAGCAACACGTATTCAATATGTATGCCACTGAAGAAGGACATCCATTTAAGTTTTACAAACAATCTTTTAGGGCAAATAAATATGGTGATGATATTGACACTTGAAAACAGGTGAAATGAAGTTCATTAATAGTTTATAAATTAAGTTATCAAAATTATTCTTTAACACACCACACAACGATTATTTTGTTCCTTAATGATGGTGATATTCGCACTATTATGTCTCTCAATCCTACTGGATGTATAATGCAACTGTCATGTAAGCAGTGGTTCATACACATCTGAGGCCCATGATATCCTCCTCTTCTTGTTCTAATCATTATTATTATTATTTCTTAATTTCTTTTAAAGCCATATTATTCGTAGGCTTTATGATATTCCTAAATTTTAGTATCATCAGCTTGTTGATTTACTTCTTTCTAATCTTATTATTAAATTATACCATTGAAGGTGGGCCTTTACCTCTAACTAAGCTCTTATTTGTTGCCGTGATTCCTTAGAGACTAATTACTTACTTTTAAGTATGCTATACATTCGTTGTCTTGGTTGACAGTAAATTTAGTTACATAGTTTAAGTTTATTGTGCTCCTTAACACAAATAACAAGTGAGATACTCTCTTATAGATTGGTTGTATGCATGTTGATTGATAGATTAACATTATGTTTATTATCTTAGAAATCTTTGTCTACTTGTATTGGGATCAATAATTTATTTTGAGGTACATGTCTTATATCTTTTTACTTTCTAATAATATATTTGTTTTCTGAATTTAATAACTAATTAGGTTGTTTTATAAAAGTTAAAAATTCTTAGATAATTTTTTAGCTTAGTGTTTTTCAAGATATCCTTAAATTTGGTTATAATGATAAATACAAAGATGATCTTAACATGTTTCATATTGAATCACTAAATTGGATACCACAACAATTTATGGCTTTCGCTCTTTCAGTTTTACAATTTGCAGTTTTCTTTTCTGTGGTGGAGATGCTGGAGGATCTTGGGGTTGGGTGGAGAATAGGAGGAGAGTGGCGGAGAAAGATTGGGGTTTGGGAAAGGAAATAAAAAGAAAGAAAAAGGGAGAGAGAAGAAGAGAAAAGGAAAGAAAAGAGAAAGGGAAGAGAGAAGAATGAGGAAAGAAAGTTTTTTTTTAATATGAAATGAATTTTTTATCCAATAAAAATAGCTATCCGTCAACACTCAACAGATGTATTAGACAGAGTGATTGATTTTGGAGCACTTTTACGAGTTCGGTGACCAAATTTGAGAAAAAAAATATATAGTAACCAAAGTTGGGACTAAAGAAAAGTATAGTGACCAAAAGTTATATTTACCCCTTTTTTTTCAATGAAGGAAATTCAAAGAGAGATGAGATATCAAAAGAATTTTGATCAAATAATTATATAATGTGAATGAAACATTTGTCTCATAGTATTGTAGGTTTTTACTTGCTGAATGAGATATATTGGAGCACTTTTAAATCTGATATATTATCGGATGTTGACCTAAAATTGATTTCTTTCTACTGTTTGCAATTTTTTATGCATTGTTGGTAGTTTCTTTAATTTTACAATGAATTGATATGTGGATGGGTATAATGTTGTTTATTCAGCCACTTGAAAGTTTTGTTTGCCTTGTATATAAAATTGGTGCAGAAATAATATAGCATAGACATGGGCAAGTATTGTACCAAATGTTATTGTCATTTAAGCTATTCTCATAGTTCATGTTTCATCTCTCTTTAGCACATGCATCATTAAATCTTTTTTGCCTAAGGGGAAAGAGGGGGACTTATAATGAATCAATTCTAAAATTATTCCAAATTACAAGATGATTGAATGCAAAGTAATAGTTATAACTTTTACTAACAAAGTTGAACATGGAATCTAAAATAACTAATTTCAAAATGACTTAAATAGATAGAATGACCACAAATGATTAATTTTAAAATTTTGATGAGTAATTAGTCAAAGTAAAAAGTTTAAGAGCTAAAACTATATGATTAAAAAAGTTTATGATCATCAAGATAATTTGCTCTTTTAAATAATTAGAGAAGTGTTTGTGAATTAATTAATAAATTTTAGGGAAGCATTAATGTCAAAATTGCAAAACAATTGTGGCTATAGAGGAGATATTTTTTTTTTCCACTTTGGTTTTATAATTCTATTATTTTTTTTGAAGTGATGTCATTAGTTAGAGATATGAGACACGATAAAATATTTGGACTATAAAATTTTAGTGTTAGATTTAACTTCATCAATCTTTTCTAGTATGTACCATTTTTCAATTTCATTCCAAAATATGCAACAAAGATTGAGAACTCTTGGATGAACTCTGGGTGCAAGAACTCTTGAACAACTTGCAACTTCCAATAGCTCCAAATCAACAAAGCTCAATTTAATGCCAAATTTTTTAACGGAAGCAAATATATTTGAATTATTTTCCACTTTTCATTAGAGAGTTTTTGGTCAGATATTTTCTCTTGCACTAATGAATCAACAAAAAGATAGAAAAATTAAGAGAAATTTTGAATTTGCTTGCTATAAATTATTGAGAAGCCAAGAGGATATAAAAATAGAGCATAGGATTTTACAACGTTACATGACTTTTTTAAAACCAAAAAAAAAAAATCTAGTTCATTCTTATTTGGGTAAATTACATCTACTACCTTTGTAGTTTGTAAAAATACTAATCAAACCCCGAGATATGAGAAATTACCAATATCCCCTTAAATTTGATAAATTCATAACATTTAGCCCCCTTAAATTCATAACATTTAGCCCCCTTAAGGGGGTATTGGTAGTTTTGCCAAATTTTAGGGTTCGATTAGTAATTTACACGAATCACAGGAGTAGTAGATGTAATTTACCCTTCTTATTTTTATCTTGTCCAATCAAATAGATACATGACAAGTATTTTGAATTTTCAAAATAGTCCTTAGATTTGATCTAAAAACCAACCTTAAAATAGAGTACTATGATGAATTACCTACATCCATTTCTCTTGAAATTTGGTAAAATTACTAATATTCTTTGTGATTTGAAAAACATTACTAATACCTCTTTGACTGGTTAAATTTTAATATTTAACCCCTTGATGATAACATCAACAAGAAAAGATTATGTTATACAATAGGATTTACCTCTTAACATTTGTCCATTTATTATTTTATGTAAAACTACCCCTTAACATTTTTCTCATTTGTTATGAAGGTTGAAAAAAAAATTACACAAGAAAAATAGCAATAAAAATGATTAAATTTCAAAATCGCATCATATAATACTTATGTTTTATGTTATATATTTTTTTCATCTTTAATGTTACTTTATTTTTATTTATATTTTTAGTTTAGTGAATTGATAGGTATTTTGAAAGTTGTAGCAAATAGTTGTAGTGAATTAATTCAAAAGATTGACTTAGTAATATAAGCTTTTTTTCTTTTTTGGAAAAAAAAACCATGAAACTTTCAAAATAATCATATAACTATTTGCTAAAATATAAGAATGTTTGATTTTTGTCCTTGGCACTTTTACAAAGATGCAAAAATGAAAGAAAGATAAATATAACTTGATATCATTGACAATTGGTTAGCGTAAAATTGGTTGGGAAAGGTGAACTTAAAATAAGCATAACCTACAAGTTATATCTTCAAAATTGTGGTAGAATTAAACTAAGTTTCCTATTGGATTTGTGATTTTGTAATTTGGTAATTTTATTGGATTTAGAATTGTTAATCACATTAAGTTTTGGATTTAGTAGTTACTAAATCTAATAGGTGTAGGGTTTTATTGAGTCATATAAATAGAACATATTATTCACAATTGATGTATAAAGAAACACAGAAAAACACACAAATTCAGCTGCCATCCTTCAAAAACCGCACAGCTTCTTTTGTAAAGCTTTGATCAATTTGGCCTTCTTGTTTTGTTGTTTAGCCGAAGCCTTCTTGGTTTTGTGCCTTGGATCTATTTTGTCCATTTGTGCACGTGATTGTATTGAGTTTGGCCAAAATCAATTTTCTTGGCCAGAAAGCCAATTTCTTTGATCAATTTTGAGCTTCCTGACCGCAAAGCTTAACTTGTTTATCCATATGGTTTTTTGGTCTTTAACAGGCAATTTTGCTGCTTTTGGGATTTATTGATTTTAATCCCAACATCTGGTATCAAAGCTTAGGTTGGTGTTTAGTAGTTATGACAAATCGGAATATTAATTGTTCATATCCAAATTAAAGGGTAAAGAATATTACAATTATTGAAGGATCCAGAAGGAAACGCATGTCAACGTGTTTGATTTGTTAGTCCACGTTCAACAAAATTTAGCAATAGATGCTAATAAGCAAACTAAACAAAACAACAGTTTGGCGTTGTCTCAAATTCACCAGGTAATTGATATTTCCATATTTTGCAAAATATCCACTGCTAAAACCTCACAACAAGTATGGGATATTTTGGCCAAAACGTATCGAAATGTTGACAAGGTCCAACAAAATAATTTGTTAACGTTGAAAAGAAAATTTGAGTTGTACAGCATGGAAAAGAATGAGGCTATTGAGTCTTATTTTTCTCGTTTGAATGATATAAAGAACGAAATGCAGTTGAATGTGTATGATTTCACTGATAAGCTCATAGTAGAAAATGTCTTAAATATTTTGTCATTAAAATTTGATCATGTCGTTGCCGTGATGCAAGAGACAAAAGATATGTCAACCTTGTTAGCCGATGAGTTATAAGGGTCATTGCTACTACATGAACAACGAATTAATGGCAAATTGGATAAATCACATGAAAATGAGCCTGTGGAAAAGGCATTGCAAGCTTTTCAAATTCAGACTGCTAAGGAGAAAAGCAATAAAAATTATCCAATGATGTTGCTTCTGATGGTCGTAGTTAGAATTTCAAAGGTCGTGGATGTGGAAGAGGTAACTCTCATGGCCACGGTAAAAGTAACAATTCCTCCCAACAAAAAGGTATTTTTTTATAATTCCAATACTAATCAGCAAAAAAAGCCTAAATATTTTAGTTGTGGTAAATTATGCCATATTCAAAAGAATTGTTGGTATAATAAATCAGAAAATAAAGATGTCAATATTAATGTTATTGAAGATTCTGGTGAAAAGCATGAGGTAGTCTTATTTTCTGCTGGTGTGATTGAAGAATTTAAAAATAACACGTGGTATGTTGACTCTGGATGTAGTAACCACATGACTGGAAAAAGGAATTATTTGTAAATTTGAATGAGTCATTTAAATCCACTGTTCGTTTTGATAATAATCATGCAGTGTCTGTATGTGGTAAATGAGATATTCCTATTATCTTAAAGAATGGTACAAAAAGTGTCATTGCTGATGCGTATTATGTGCTTGTTTTGCATCAAAATCTTTTGAGTTTGGATCAACTTTAAGAGAAAAATTATGATTTGCGTTTTCGAAAACACGTCTGCACCGTCACTGATTATAGATTGGGTTTGATTGCAAAGGTGAATATGACTAATAGCAGATTGTTTCCTATTATTTTGAATTGTGGTGGTTCACCTTGTTTTAACTCTATTGAGGTTGATGATACTTGGTTGTGGCACATGAGATTAGAACACTTTCACTTTCGTGGATTGTAGTTTTTAGCTAAAAATAACATTGTTTTTAGCTAAAAATAGGCCGTCTTCCATTAACTTTCGCCATAGACAGTGTGAGTCATGTATCTTGGGTAATAAGCATCAAGGTCCGTTTCCTAAAGGCGAGGCTTGGAGGACAAAAGAACGTTTATAGTTCATTCACTCTGATCTATGTACAGTGGATATTCCTTCTAATGGAGGTAATAAGTATTTTATTACTTTCATTTATGATTTCAATAGAAAAGCATGGGTTTACTTTTGAAGAATAAGTCTGATGCTTATGGTACTTTTAAAAGTTTTAAAGTGTATGCTGAAAAATAAAGTAGTTATTTTATCAAAACTTTGAGAACTGATAAGGGCATAGAGTATACATTGTGTGATGATTTTTTGGCACAACATGGGATCAAGCATCAGTTGACAACAAGGTACACTCCTCAGGAAAATGGCATTGCAGAAAGAAAGAATAGAACTGTGATAGACATGGTGCGATCAATGATAATTACCAAACATATGCCGAAGGGTTTCTGAGTAAAAGTAGTTTCATGTGCTATCTATGTGTTAAATAGATGCCCTATTAGATGAAATTGTGGGAAAACTCCTTATGAGGTTTGGTCTAGTAAAAAACCAAATATATTCCATTTTAGAGTATTTGATTGTTTGGCATATGCACATATTCCAGATGCTCTCAGAAAGAAACTTGATGATAAGGCAGAGAAGTGTATTTTTATTAACTACAGTTCTGAGACTAAAGGGTACAAGTTATACAACCCTGTGGCAAAAAGGATCACTTTTAGTATAGATGTAAATTTTGATGAGAAAAATACCTGAAACTGATCAGAAAAGGGTTAGATGTGGCGGTTAATCATCATTCACAATCTTTATACTTTGATGACAGTGATAATAATGAGGTTAATCAACCCGAAGTACTTGAACAGCAACAAGTTTCTACTCAACCTATTCCTATGCAGTATGGTCGGCCACAAATACAAGTGCACCTACCAGCTCGTTTGCAGGATTATGTTATTAATGGTCACTCTAAAAATTTACTTGACAAAAATGTTGTTAATTTTACTCTTTTTGCAGATTGTGACCCAATTACTTTTGAAAATGCTGCCCATGAGGATCACTAGAAAAAAGTAATGGCTAACGAAATTCATACCATTGAAAAGAATGATACTTGGGAGCTCACAAATTTTCTAAGTGGCAAGAAATCCATTGGTGTCACGTGGGTTTACAAAACGAAGTACAAGCCTGATAGAGAAATAGATAGATTTAAGGCGCGGTTGGTTGCTAAAGGTTATAAACAAAAATTTGACATTGACTATTTTGAGGTATTTGTGCTTGTAGCTCGACTTGATACTATTCGTTTAATTATTTCATTAGTTGCCCAAAATAGTGGAAAAATACATCAGATGGATGTAAATGCTACGTTTTTTAATGGCATCTTTGAAGAAGAAGTGTACGCTGAACAACCTGCAAGATTTGTGAAGACAAGTCAAGAAAATAAAGTGTACCATTTGAAAAGAGCCATTTACGGCTTGAAGCAAACTCCAAGAGTGTGATACACCCGTATTGATTCTTTCTTCATTAACAGTGGTTTTCAACACTATCCTTTTGATCATGCTTCATATGTGAAAACATCTAATCATGATGCAATTGTTATCTTATGCTTATATGTGGATGATATGATATTTATTGGGAATAATCCCAAGATAATTGCAGAATTTAGAAAAGCTATGATTCGACAATTCAAGATGACTAACATGGGTCTTATATCATACTTCCTTAGAATTGAAGTTTCACAGACTGATCAAGAGATTTTTATCTGTCAAAAGAAATATGCTGGAGATATTTTGAAAAAATTCAAAATGGATGGAGCAAAACCAATCTTGACTCCAGTTGAAGAACGGTTGCGTTCGACCAAAGATGGGATAGGCACTTATGTGAACCCTACTTATTTTAAAAGTTTGGTAGGGAGTTTGAGATACTTGACAGGTACAATACTTGATATCAATTTTAGTGTTGTCTTGAATAGCATATTTATGGATAATCCATATCAGTCTCACTTGCAGGTAGTTAAGAGAATTCTGAGGTACATTAAAGGTACTCAAGGTGATGAACTTTTCTATACAAAGGATGATTTAGTTGATCTCCTTAGATTCATTGATAGTGATTGGACTTGTGACACTATGGAGAGAAAAAGTACATCTGATTATGCTTTCTTTATTGGTTTCAGTATATTTTCGTGGAGTTCGAAGAAACAACCAGTTATTACATTGTCTACAGCAGAGGTAGAATACATTGCAGTGGCTAACAGTGCTATTCAAGCATTATGGCTTAAAAGAATGTTAGATTTTCTTCAGCATAAGCAAAAAGGAGTAACTACTATCCTGTGTGATACTACGTCGACAATAAATATGATAAAGAATCCAGTGTTTCATGCTCGAAACAAGCATATCGATATCACATTTCACTTCATTCGTGATTTTGTTCAACAAAAGAAAATTGTGATTGATTTTTGTAAGACAGAAGATCAAGTGGCTAATATTGTCACGAAAACATTGAAGATGGATTCGTTTATGAAATTGAAGAAAATGTTAGGTATAACAAGTTATGAAAACTTAGTTTAAGGGAGACAATGTGGTAGAATTAAACAAAATTTCTTATTGGGTTTATAATTTTGTAATTTGGTAATTTGGTAATTCTATTGGGTTTAGAAATGTTAATTATATTACGTTTTGGATTTAGTACTTATCAAATCCAATAAGTGTAAGGTTTTAATGAGTACTATAAATATGATATTTTATTCACAACTGATATATAGAAAAACACAGAAAAAAACACACAAATTCAGCCACCATCATTCAAAAGCTGCACAACTTGTTTTGTAAAGCTTTAATCAATTTAGCCTCCTTATTTTGTTGTTTAGCCGTAACCTTTTTAGTTTTGTGTCTTGGACCTATTTTGTCCATTTGTGCACGTGATTGTATCGAGTTCAGCTAGAAAGCCACTAGAAAGCCACTTTCTTTGATCAATTTTGAGCTTTCTGATCGCAAGGCTTTGCTTGTTTACTCGTATGTTTTTTTTTTCTTTGGTGTTTTACAATCAATTTTGCTACTTTTGGGATTTATTAATTTTAATCCCAACAAAAATTAAGGACAAAAACAGAAGAGTGTAGTCATTTTATTTTTACAAGAACATGTAAAGAAATAAAAAGAATCCCAACCACTAAGAAAAGCTCCCGCCAAAATGTGCATCACCCCGCTGCTTTCCCGCCATTTCTCACACACTACCTCTGAAAGCTCACATCCCCGGCGCCAAAAGAGAACAACAAAGGCACCCTCACTCCTTTCTTAACCCTCTCTATCCAACCCCTCTGCAGGTTTCTCCCTCATCCATGGAAGAAACGCCATCAAACATCCTTCCAAGAAAAAGAAAGCAAATTTCACCATCAACATCTTTGAAGCATTTCATGGGCCCAGTCACTCGTAACCAATACCACTCGGGCCGGGTTTGTTCTGATACTACGTCCCAAAGGAACATACAGCAACTCCAGTTCATTCCAGATTCTTCTCTCAAGAAACCCAAAAGTGTCCACTGCCCAAAGTTGGAAAATGGTGCTTCTTTGTACCTATCTATTAAAGACCTTCGGGCCCGAGCCCGAAGAGTCTTTCCCCCTACTGGTACTGTCGAGGGAAAGAATGAGCTGAGATTTGATTTTGGAGAAGAGATCTCTAATGGGCCAGTGAAAATCACGGAAAATAGTGGGAATTTTTTGTCTGGGCTGAAGAATTCGGATCTGGGTTTGGGTTCAGAGTCGGGCTTCTGTGTGTCCGATAGAGAGGTACAGGAGAAAAGTCTGAACATAGAAGGTTTCAATCCGGGTTCAAAGGATTTGGTTGCGGGTATAGGAAATCAAGGAACTTCGAATGTGATAGATGAAGACATGAACAAGATTAACCAAGTTGATAGGGGAAATGAATGCTGTGAAAATAAAAGAAACTGGTCCGTTTCTAGCACTAGAACGGTAATGTAATTGTCATGTTATCTTTATTTAATTCTTGGTTTATGTTAATGTAGTATTATTATGAAAAAGTTGAATATAAATGCAGAGTGAGAGCTTAAATTATTTGAATTAGATTTTGGAGTTGAAAGTGAAGTTAATGAACATATGATTTTTGTTGTTTCCTTTGTTTTATCCTTTTAGTATTGCTTTTATAGGCACTTTGCATTTTCTGTTTCCTTGTGTAGATTGAGAGCCTTTGTTAAATTCTAGTAGAATTTGGTGTATGGTTTGTTGTTTAGGTTCCAAAATACTGTTCTCGAGGGAAGGTTTATAAGTCTCCCAGTTTATTCAGCTACAGAAGATTGCTACCTTTCCTAACGGGCATGGTGAAGGAAGAATCTTGTAAGTTCTTAACCTTGTTGTAGTTTTTGCTCTTATATGAAGTATGAACCTATATCTTTAACGATATCCATTGTAAGGTTTCACTTGTTTGATATTTCTGTAAAATGCTGTTAATTTAATTCCAATTTTAGTGCAAAAGAAATTAGTTAACATGTTTCTTGACAATGTATACCGAACTTGCTTAACAGGTACTACAAGAGTTAAGATTGTTGATGAAGATGGTAAAGTTGAGAACCCAATTCATCTGGATTCTAGTTCTTCATGGATTCCAACTGATTCTAAGTTTGCGGAACATGAACATATTGGTGAGTATGCTAATGGTACAAGACCTTCAGATGAAGGACAAATGCAGGAAGTTGAGATCCAGCATGAGGTTTCGGAGCAGGGTTTGCATGCTCCTGGCAAGGAGTTACCTCAAAACAAAGAACATGTGAGCTTGTCTAATGCGGAGGGAAGAAGTCATGAAAATGGTTTAACTGAAGTTCATGAACTGGTTGAAGAATTTATACAGACTACACCACCTGGTTCCACCATTTTGACTGAACTTGATGTCTATGATACTGATGCAAATGCAGAAGTTAACAATTTGAATGCTCAAAATCCTGTCCACCCTTCCAACAGAAGTACTTGCAGCACTCATGTATCTGTTCTGAAAAGATCCCACACCAGTCCCACTCGAAGAAATAGCACCATTTCAGGCACTAAACTAGTAAGCAGTTCTCAATCCATTCACTTCTTGAACATTACAATTTTCTTTTACGTCAATTTGTCAACAGTTGGTAATGTCCCCGTAATACGCCAGAGCTACTTGAAATGTTATTCTTTGCTAACATAAAATCTTGACATGGGGACAGGTTCTTAATCCATGTTCTCGATCAAAATTATATAAAACATCAAGCTCCTTCAGCTATAGAAGATTACTGCCCTTCCTGATGGATGTTGCAAAAAGTAATGACAGATATACTTTATTTTTACATTCTTCAGTTAATAGTTTGCAAGTGGAATTTACAACCTATTCTTTACCAAACAAAATTTTGCTTGTAGGTGCTTCAAACAATGATCCATCTCCTAAAATTCAGAACGATATGGAGAGCAGTCAACATTCAGAATTATTAGCTTCGTCTGACAATGATCTGACGCTTAATAAGAATGAAGCCTGTGATTTCCAAGAAAAACAAGAAGAGAAATGCCAGGAGCTCCCAGTTGACATAAAAGCAACTTCTCTTGATGGTTCATCTGATAGCATTTGCTGGAAATTATCAACTCCATTCTTCAGTTCAAGCAGTGAAATATCTTTGGGGACATCACATTCGGCAAGTTCTGAGAATTTCACTGAACCTGATATGCAGAATGGTTTGCAGATGGAAAGGACATTTCTGCATAGTCATGCTCGGTTGGATAAGCCTGGGAACTTTGAGGGGAAAATTCAGAATGCTGGTATCAGAATCTGTGATGATGAAGGTAATCGGTCAGTGGAGACATCATGTTCTAGTGTCAACCATGAATCAATTCCTGGAGAATCCAGATTGGAAGTGTTGCCTCATCAGCCAGTAGACATTGTGAAGAACAGCAGTCCGAAAGGCCTGGTTTATCACAAAGACAAATTGGACAAGACCAAAAATGTTACTTTGGACCAAAGCTCATCAAGGATTGGAGAATTTTACTCTCAAGGAGAAAGTCCTACGAAGGGAATACTGAAGAGAAATCCAAGAGGATGCAGAGGGCTGTGCTGTTGCCTGAACTGTTCTTCATTTCGCCTGCATGCTGAAAGAGCTTTTGAATTTTCAAGAAACCAATTGCTCGATGCTGAAGAAGTAGCTCTGACATTGATCAATGAACTAGCTGAGCTTCGAGATATTTTGGAGAAATATACAGTTGATGGAAGTGATCTTGCTGCCATTCAACTCAACCAGGTATGCCTATACAAACTAATGATAGGAATTTCTCATAGAAGTGTTGATCTTCTTGTTTATATATGCTGTAATAACAATATAATTCTTACTCTCTCATTTCATTCACTTCATCCTCTGTATCTTGCTTTGTTTTGTGTTAAACATCTAGCCTTAGAGAGGAAAATCTAGTTCTCCTTTTCCTCCTTTTTTGAATGACAATCCAAAGCAAAATCAGAAAACAATGCTATTAATAGATTCTGAATTCCATGAAATCTCTTATTCTGAATGTTTTTTCATAGAAGAAAATCTCTTTAGATTACTGTAACCTTGTATGAGCTCCCATGGAATCTTGCACACGCAGCTTCAATTTAGTCTCATAATCTGAAGATGACTTGGTACCTAGGTATTGTGATAGTTTCTCTTAATGCTTAAAGCCATTTATCTTTTTCCATTCATGTCCACTAATGAAACATGTCCTAAGGTACATTTCTCATTGTAATTCTTACAAACTAGGTAAACCCCAGGGTTCATCTTCAGAAATATTTTGTCAGAAGAGGACATAGATGTATTCTTGTTTTTATGTGGGTTTAACTGACAGATAACCTACACTTCACTACTTCTTGACTCATTTTTGGGAAGATGATAAATCATACACTAAAATCTGATTATTTGGTGTAGTTGAAATGAAGAAAGTTTTTTTCGAGGCTTAGCAGCAAGCAGATCAATTAGAAAGGATCTTCTACATTGTCCTGAAGTTCAGTCAAACATTGTTTCCACTTAATGGTGTGAAGACTCACTTTAGTTTTGCATATAATTTGTAACTTATATATGCATTGAGCATGATTATTGTGTTTGTCAATGTCCAGTTAATTAAGATTATTGGCATCTTAACAAGCCATTTTTTATTCTCTTATGGATGTTATGTATTGACATCCAAGTTCAGACTTTTGTTGGTGCATGCTGTTTTCGCTTTTTTCTTCTGCCATCATACAATCCTTGAGACCATAAATTCTCCAGAAATTCTAAAAAAAAAAAGAAAAGAAAAATCGATCAGTATGAATGCATGCCAATTACTGAGGACTGAAATTGAGCCCAGTTCACTGCTTTTAATATAATTTTCTTGAGGTGTCTTTTCTTATTTCTTGTTTCGTTGTACCTTTGAGAAAATTAAATGAATTAATCACCATCTTAACATGGGAAAAACCTAGAGGTTTGAACATGCTATCTCATTTAGTTCATGGTATCAGCTTCAGGTTAGAGAATCATGTAAAAAAGCACTAGCAATGGAGCAACAAGCAAAACGGCGCCTCAGCCAAATGAATGATGACCTCAAAGTGCACTGCAGAATTGCAGTAAGAGCCCGTCTAGTATTTTAAAGTGCTTATTCATTTACTTTAGCTCATTTAGTACTGTTTGATTGGAGCATTGCATTTAACAAGTCAATCTAACAGCCCTTGCAGCGACCAAGGGTGACATTTTCCAGGTTTACTGAAGTAAAAACGATCCTTGACACAAAAATCTCAGGAAGCCCCTAATCTCCTGAATTATAAGAAGCAAGAATTGTCGTCCTTGGATATCCAGGCTATTTATAGATGCAAGATACGGAAGAAGCATCATGCATCAAAAGGATGCATCAGGTGTCCATGATAATAGTTTGCTTGAGGACTGGCTACTATTGTGCAAGCACCGGTATTACACAGCGTTTATTAGTAGTAGCTAGTAGCTAATTGCAGGATGCCTTCTTTTTACTGCTTTTAAGCAAAAGTATGTACTGGTTTTTGAGTAGTTTCCGGATTTGTATGTATAGGGAGAGATGTCTTTTTGAGTTATGCCTACTTGTTTAAAAAAAGATTATGGCATTTTACAGTTTATCCATTAGAACAGAAGATAGTCAATTTGCTTCTCTCAATTCAAAAATATTTCTACTTTTGGCCATGCGCCTATTAAAGCTTAATATTTATAGTAGTTATTTGTTAACTCTAATGTAAATATCTGGAAAATATGTGAGATAATTAATAGCATTTTGAAGTATATTATTACTAGCATTTTCATAGGTGTGAACTTAGAAGTCAACTTTATTTATTGATCATTAGATATAATTTGATTAACATATTGTATGAAAATATTTTATAAAGGTACGATTTTAATATTGTTTCTCCATTAGTTGGTACTTTAAAGGGATTTTACCTGTATAGAAAGGACCAAAATGGATTCACGAAGATTTAATCAATGAATAGACTCTTAATGGCATGTTCTACCTTTTCATGCATTATATCAGGTATCAAGGAAAATCAATTTTGATTTCTAAAGGTAAATCTCTTTTGATGAATAAATAGAAATCTTATATTGTCAAATTTTAACAATATCACTTTGATCTTGTATGCTTCACAACATTTTATTAAAAATGGGAGCGTATAAATTGGTAAGAATCAAGCACGTTGAACATTTGGTATATGAAGATATTTATATTTTCTTTCACATACGAAAATATGAAATTGAAACTCATGTCACAAACTAAAGTCCCAAAAAGAACCACTATCAAATCCTTCATTTAGAAACTTATTAACTTCGAAAATTAGACAAAAATAGAATTGTGATGTTGGGATATTGGCTAGAAACAGGTGATATTTTATAGGTAAATTGACACCACATGTGGTGAAAGCATAGTCATATGCCCAGTTAACTTAGAAGTAGCAGCAATCAATTTCACAGGATATTTATCTTATTATCTATTATGACATATCTATTAACATAAGAATAGGTTAAACAAAAATAAGTAGATGATTAGGAAAATCAAAATAAACAAACGATTAGTAAAGAGATGATACTGTAAATTTAATAAGTTATAAAAAAGTTATTTCCATATATAAAAAGGAATTCAATTGGGATAGGTTGGTAGAAAAGCTCAAAAATATTCCCTACAATTGGATCAAGCACATTCCCTTGGAATATATGTTTCTGGCTTGTTAGGTTCGCTATGACGGTTTGCTTTTCTTACATTGTCGTTTTTTAACTTTAACAATTGTAGTTGCCTTGAATGGTCAACCATTCTCAGTTTCTAGACTTTGAGGACAATGAAAGGCAAAAATAGTTAATATTATGGCAAAATTATACATTGATTGCATGTGAGCTCTGTGAAATTCTTTTTTGAACTCACTAAACTTTTTAACTCAGCCATAGCGCTTTGAACCTTCTGAAATTTTAGTTTGATTTTCAGTTTTAGCTCAAATGGTTCCATGAAACAAGTGATATCTTCAAGAAAGTGAAGAAATTCAACGAACAAAATCTGCAAGGGCCTCTACCTGGATAAATATGAAAGTAGAACTAGGATGGATCTTATATACCTCCGACTTCTCCTAATTTGTGAACATTATGCTCCATGTAAACTATAAATTAGTAGAATTCCCCTAGGACAATGTACTGATTGTCAACGGTATAGCTGTCAAGATATTGTAACTATAATATAGCTGTAATATATTTTCCAAATACATACCATATTTAGTTTAGAATTTTCTATTGTAATTAAGAGATATTATTTGCTATAACTGTAATCAGGGGATATGATATTTTGTACATATTCTATATAATGAAGGGAGAGCTTATAGTTTTGGGATCGAAACACATAAACAAATTCTGTCTTGTCAACTTTTCTTTAGTTTTGTAATGGTATCAGAGCCCCTCTGAGCTCTTTGTGAATTTCTTGTGATTCTTGGTTTTGGTTTTGTGAATTTTTAGTCTTGGTTTTGGTTATGGTTATGGTGAATCCCTCTACTATTGTCACACCTGATTATGGTTATGGTAAGTCACTCGATTTGGGCATGATATTGTTTATGTAAGAAGAAGTAAAGACGAGGAGGTGCTAATGAACCACCTCAAGAGCCACCCCTGACACTAGCAATTGCCATAGCGCCTTCACCACTTCGAAGGTCCACACAAATATCACACCCTCCAGACAGGTATGGCTACTCTCCAGAGAGATTTGATACTCAGAAATCTTTTGTGGCAACATTATCCTCTATCACCATACCTATCTCTTACTCACAAGCTATAAAGCATGACTGTTGGAAACAAGCTATGTAGGAGGAACTCTATGCCTTACAACAGCAAAATAATACTTGGGATATTGTATCATGTCCATCCTTCATTACTCCCATTGGTTGTAAAAGGGTGTTCTCTGTCAAGCTTAAATCAAATGGATCCTTGGATCGAACTTGTGGCTCTTGGTAATTGTCAAGAATAGGGGATCGACTATGAGGAAACATTCGCTCCGGTTGCAAAAATGACTAGAGTCCATACAATTTTGGCTGACAGCTTCTCAGGATTGGTCCATTCATCAAATGGATGTAAAAAAATGCATTCCTTCATGGAGATCTTAAAGAAAACATATACATGCATCCTCTACCGGGGTTAATTACTTCTAATACTAGTGATGTTTGTCGCTTGAAACGCTAATTATACGGGCTCGAACAAGCTCCCCGTGCTTGGTTTGAAAAATTCTGACAAACACTTCTTCATCTCTCTTTTGTGCAAAGTTAGTATGATCTTTTTTTTATTTTTACAAAAGACTCCTCTCAGCATTGTTCTTTTACTTGTTTATGTGGATGATATTATCATTACAGGAAATGACTTTAGTGGGATTTAGCAGCTTAAAGCCTCTCTTCATACCTCTTTTCACATGAAAGACCTTGGATCTCTTGCTTATTTCTTCGAGCTTGAAATTCACAAAAGCAACAAAGACATCTTTGTAAATTAGCAAAAGTATCTTAGTGACCTCATTCACTTAGCTGGCTTACAAGATTCTACTGCCGTTGCTACGCCTATGGAAGTCAATGTTAAATATCGACAACATGATAGTGATCCTATTTCAGATCCAACATTGTATAGGCGACTAGTTGGGAGCCTAGTTTACTTGACCATTATTCGTCCTGATATATGCTTTAGAGTCAATCTGCTAAGTCAATTTATGGTTGCACCAAGACATTTACATATGGCAGCTGTTAAAAGAATTCTTCGCTATTTACTTGGCACTCATACCCATGGGCTCTTTTAGCTATAATATATTTTTCAAATATATAACATATTTATCTTAGAAATTTCTATTATAATTGAGGAATATTATTTGCTATAGTTATAATCAAAGGATATCATATTTTTTATAGATTCTATATAATGAAGAAAGAGCTCATAGTTTTGGAATGAAAAAGCATAAACAAACTTTGTCTAGTCAATTTTTATTTAGCTTGGTCACTGATGTACTAGATTTGACATTACCCCGTTACATCCCTTGTTCCTGACTTTTTGCGGTAATTTTGCCTCGATAAGATCAGGATAACAGAAGATTCAGGCACTGTCGGGTTATCTTAGAGACAGCAATACATGCATGGACTGGAACTCTATGCTCTGAAGCATAATTGATGGGATACTTGATGAAATCAGAACTAAACAGACCCTAGCGCAAAAGCGGACAAACTGCCCCTCTCCTCATTATATAGATTTGGGAACAATATCGTAGTAGACAATGTAGGGAGCAAAATGGACTTTTCCGTCATACTATCGTACTTCAAAGCTCTTTCGAATATCGAGACTGGATTCTTTATGGGATTGTTGCTGGCAGAACAGAACTGAACAGGAATTGATATCTTTCATTGTTCTAGATTGCAGTCATATTAGAGTTTTAGGAAGGAATTTACTGATTCCATAAAGAATACCAAGCAATTGACTTAAACTCATCTTTTGAATGTTATTTTTGTTCCATTGTTTATTGTGTATTATGTTGAATATTTCATATTTTGCTAAAAAAGTAGAACGGTAGAACCTGCTTTCCTACTACAAAACAGTAATCACAATAGAGAGTTCTTGAAGGGTAGAAAACTCCATTTATTCAGCATTGTACAACAAAACAAACTGGAATAAACAAATAAAACAAATAAAACAACATCAGACAATTTTACAAGCCTCTTTTCAACATAGTTCCAGGTTCAAGGTATCATCAGTAGAACTCTTCAATGTTTGCACTCAGGTGGAAAACCCTGAGGGAATCGTTTATAATCCGTACAATAATTGTATATCATGAAATTCTTCTGAACCCATCTCAATCTTCTTCGGCTATTGGCATCAAGTTCTTGACTCTGCCATGCCTGATTTGAAAGCTGACCATTGCTAGATGTTTGAGCATGGAAGTTCCTATAGTATGCTGTGAAGGGTGCCTTTGTCCAGTCAATTTTTACTAGTCCTCCCCTTGTAGCCCATTCATCAGCATTCCAAAGGCTAGAGTAAATCCTCATTGGTTGATTCTTGGGGTATGGAACACCAAGTGATTCAGCATTCCTGAACTCTCTGATTGGAGTATTATCCACTAAGAAACTGCAATGTGAAACAGAGTATTACATTAAATCTTTCATCAACTTACATGTCTCTTGAAGAAATTATTGGGTTTTTTTTCAGTAATTAGTCAATCAAAACTAGGCCTTTGCTTACACAATATGTTGGGGATTCCAGACAATTGAGTAGGTATGGAAGTTCTTGGTTGGATCAAACCAGAGGTAGAATTGTTGTTCCCTTCCTCCTTTTCCTTGAGCATAAACATTAGTGTGGAGAATGTAAGGTTCACCAGTAACATTTCCAAGGAATTCGAAGTCGATTTCATCATGTGTTGGTCCTTGAGAAGATAACTGCAACAAAAACCAAATTTGCATTAATTTTCAGGCCTATCATGAAATTGTGTATTCACTGATAATTAACCTTGTGGTAATGAGAAGTTTTTTGGGCAGTAAAAAAGAGAGAATTTAAAATATTATACTTGATAAATAATTCAGATTGATTAACGGTAGTATAATTTTGGCTTTTTCTGAAATGTCCGTTTTGCTTGTAGCCCGTGATGGAATGCAGGTTAAGATAAACATGAAGTGTGCAGTCCGAAAGGCCTTTTTAAATCACTGATCCAAGGATATGGACCATTTTGCTGTTTGTAGAACATTATGACATATATAATAACTGTGACTTGTATGTGCGGTTCGTATTGATACTTTACAAATATCATCACTGCCGAAAATGACTGGAACTAAAAGGTTTAGTTTCTAAATTATCATAAGAAACAATAAGTAGGAAGTAGATTTTGTTAAAGACTGTGAAGTGGTGGAAGAAAAAGATAGTGGAATAAGAGACGATGAGAATCGACAAGCAACAAAGAAACTAAAGTAAGCTTATACAAAGAGATCAGTTGATACGTACGTAGTATGCAGTAACAGTGCCAGCAGAATTTCCAGCAACAAGTTTGAGCTGCGTATCAATTCTTCCAAACAAGTATTCTCTCTTGGACTGAAAACCAGAGCCAGAAACCTTGTCCAAGGACAAGGAAAGAAGTTGGCCTCCATTGAATATCCTGGCTTTGTTGCCACCCCATGTAAGATCAAAATCTTGGTAGAAATTACCACCATAGGCAGCCATGCATGAGCTTAAAAACACTAGTATTCCAACATTTAGGAAAGTCAAAGAGAACCTTCTTTTGGAATAGGCCATTTTCAAAGTGGGATTTTGATTTTGTATATTAGAATATAGAAATGGTAGTGTGCAATGGTTTCGAACTTAAGAGGTATATATAGGGGTTTAGGAAAGATGGAAGAGCCTATTAAGTGGGAGAGGAAAATGCCTGTGAATGAGGGTGATGGGGTTGGAGAGGTGGCTAAAGGCTGGTGCCAGCTAAGTACAATGAAAGCTGGAGGGTTCTGTTTTTGTTTGAACATTATTGGGTGGTTTGAGAGTTTTCGGTGTGTAGTTGAGAGTTTGTAAAAATGATTCTGTCCCTGGGAGATAGGTGTGGCCTTCCTTTGTTATGATTAATGGACCATTAGTGGATGCCAACCAGACTGGAGTACTTGCTGACAAGCATAATATATGCCAGGAGTACTTCTTGCATGGAATAGAGATGGATACAATGCACAATTAATTTGATGTTTATCCACTCCTTTAATTTTTCTCAATTCAGTATGAAAATGACAGTTTTATGTTTTTATTTCTTTTCCTTTACTTGGGATATTAGGAATGGAGGAGCCGAGGAGGAGGAGCAGGTTTAATTGTGTCCTTTACTCCAATGACTAACCTACTTTTTCATCCTCCGAAAATGACAATAGCGCAACTTGTATTTTGATTTGATTACAAGTGCCATGATGCATTAATGTTTTAACGTGATGGTAAATGCCATTAGCAATCTTCAAACAATTGGGCAGACACTGGACTTGCCAATTCATAGAAGTATGGAAAGAGGGTCAAAAACAAATTACAACTTGCATAATCACGAATAAAACAAGGAACTCCTACCTAGCAAGCACTTTTTTGAATGCATCTTATTGTACATTTTCTTAGGTTCAAATGGTTTCCAAGGTTGCCAGTATTTAGGCTCATTGTCACCTCAAAATGGCCAGCCTGCTAGCCACATAGTGTGAAACACAAAACTTGACTGCTTTCCAATAAAGTTATTCCCTGAAAATGAGGAAAGTTCACAGCATGTGGGATCATTTTCTTTGCAAGAACCCTAATGCTGTGGGAATTCTTGTTTGTAATTATTTGTACTATGTCTAGCTAACTAATCATGCAGCTTTATGATCCTCAATTTATGAATCATATTTAATGTTCAACTGTTTTTATATATAGATTGTGAGATCATTTTGTATCCATAGCATATGAACAGGAACCCCTCTAATGACATGCTTGTCTATCATTTTTGTCTCTATATTGTGTTGAAATCAACATTTATATCACTTTAAAGAGGTGATTTAGTTAGTTGTGTTTATTTATGTGACATTGTCTGACTGAATAAATTTTTAAATTTTAGATGCACATAAAAATTCTTTTTTCTGTCTCACTCAAATGAACTAGTTTCGATTAAAAGTAGATTAAATGTTATCATGTACATCAAAAAGGGAAAAAAATGTACATGGTTCATATGATTGAATGACTTTCACCCAAAACAACATACACTGAATGAGTTGAAAAAACTTGTATGGATAAACCAACATCCAATTTCCACGAAGTAGACAAAATTGCTTTCAATTAATACACCAAAACTTTTGTCGCAAAATGGTAAAGTTGGCCATCCATGACATCTTTAACATATGGAGAACGACTTGTCCCAATAATTACTTAATTTTTGTTAAGGTCAAGAGTTGAGGGGTTTAAATACTGTCTCTGTTATTATAAAGAGAATCGGCGTTCTTGACCCTGCTTCACCTTAATTGTTATTTGAGCAAGGAAAAGTTCTGTCTTGATCCGAGTGGAGATAACATTTCTCTCTTTTATGAACATGGAGTTTTGAAAAATCCAAATATCTCAAAGATGAATAGAGAGGTAGGAATTTCTCGAACAAATCATACTCCTTCGTATACGTCAGGAGTCCATTGATGAGAAAGGGCTGGAAAAAACTTGAACCCAATTCCTATCTTCTTTTCTCATTCTTTCTCATTTTTTTATTAACATGGGAATTTCACACTATATTATATGAGTTCCATATTTTTGTATGAAGGATAAGATTGTGTAAAAAAAACATATGGAGGAGCTGAGAAAAGCATCCAGCTGGAGCTAAAGGACAATTGAATTGCACTAATAGAATCACGTGGTAAATACCTTAAACGTACTAAAGTGCAAATGCTCCGAATGAAGCAATAGAGCGTCCTGTCTTGTGTGAAATTGTGGATTTTACACCTCCTCAATCGGTCATCTTTTCACGGGTCCCTCTTGAATCTTGGGCATCCTTATCTGCTCCTTTTTTCTGTCCTTTTAATTTTAATTTTTTTTTTGGTTTTTACATCCCCTTAAATCACATTTGAATCTTAGGTCTTCAATGCTATTTGACTTGGTTAACCAGATTACAATTTTAAGTCTTCTTTTTTTTTTAAAATCAAATATCATTGCTAATATAAAAATGAAGAGGTTTTTAAAGTTTTAATTTTCAAATTTGAAGTCTAAAAGTTTTAATTCTCAAAGTTTTTAAATTGACAAATATAGTTTTTATAATTTGAATTTATAATAATTTAAGAATAATTTATGGAAAAAGTTAAAGATTTAATTGTTAGACTATGTAGAACCCAAATTTATGTAAAATTCTCAACAAATTTAGTCTCTAATATTTAGAGGTTTAACCGGTTTAATCTCTAAACATTTTATTTAGATGGATAAATCTAATTTTTATAATTTAATTTATAAAAATTAAAAAAATTGATTTCATTAACTTAAAAGAATGGGAAGAGTGAAGTAACATAATTTTATTTTATTTTATTTTTATGTTTCAAATCAGTATCAATAAAGAAAACTACGAAAACTATGGAACAAAAAAATATTGCTTTAGTTCATTGTTTCTTCCAATGGTGCTAATTTGAAAAACAAAACAAATTTTTTGTCAATTTACTCTTCCCTTTTTCTTAAGCTAACAAGGGACTAAAATCATAAAAATAGATTTGTCTATTTAAAATTTCTATGAATTAAAACAGTCAAATTGTTAACAACTTTATATAAATTTGCAGCCCACATCTTCCAACTATCAAGTTTTTAACTTTCTCGGCCAATTGTCATTAAATTATTACAAATTGAAACTATAAGAGTTAGATTTAATGATTTAAAAATTTTGGGTACTAAAATTGTTGAATCCTCAAGTATTGGGATCAAAACTATTGAAAGCTCAAAAATTAAAGAACGTATCATACATTTCTTTAATATGATGGTTATGAAGTTTTTAATCCCTTTAATAGTCCATTTGATAGAACTAATTTATTTTTCTTATGTAGTTCAGTCCTCCACTTCTCACTTGCATTTCATTTTCCCAATCATTTTTACAGTTGTAGTACATTCTTAATCAAGTTGAAGGTAATTTTCATACTTTAATGGGAAAAAATTTATAGGCTTTTCATTGATTTTTTTTTTCCTTTTTAGTTGTACGATGAAATTGCATGCTAATATATAATATGGGAGTCACAAATTGCTCTACAAAATTTAAAATCTACTGATTACTAGTATATCTCAAAACTAAAACACAATTTTCTGCTTTTTTATTATTATTATTAGTATTAACCCCTTCTTACTCATAGATGAGATTCTCTGTCTCTAATTTTCTGTCCCAAATATGTGTTACAATTAAAACTACAAAATTTTAATTCCATATTAATTAAGTAATCGACTGGATTCTACCAAACCGACTTCCAACCAATTTTCCTTATTTCACAAATATCGCCAACCAATTTTTTTTTTCTCCCTCCACCTCTCTTTTTCTTGTGGCAAAAATTTTTCCCCCAACAAGTAAATCGCTTCTTCTTTTTCTATCCTTTTTTGGCCCCCATAATTCATTGGCATAAACTCCCCTGTTGGTTGTTTCATAGGCGTAATTCATTGTGCTACAAACTGGTTATCCCATTTTACTTTATCTGTAAATTGATATGTGTAGTCATGGACAACTGTAAGCGGGCTGCATCTTTTGAAGACACAGAAATTCCTTGATGTGTGACAAGAAAACTCACCGTACTTGGAATGAAATAACCAACAAAGTTTGAACAAAAGAAGTATAAGGGATGATGATGATGGTGATGATGATTTTGAAATTATATTAGTATCATCCGGTGCGAGCCCTTGTTGGCAAAGGCGATGGACTTGCTCGAGGAAAAATTATAGGTGGAAGGAGGAAAAAAAATCAGTTAGCCATATTTGTGAAAGAAAAAATTTGCTAGGCGTCCGTTTGGTAGAATCCAGCCGATTAACTAATTAAAATTGAATTAAAACTCTATCGTTTTAATTGTGATACACAAATAAAACAGAAAATTGAAGATAAAGGATCTCATCTATCTCACCGACGGAGACCACCAGACATTTAAGGGTCTAGAGGCCAATTTACCCAACTTGGGTTAATTGAAATTCACAGCTAATTACCTGATGAACAGGGGACAATAAACATATTCTTTTCATGCCGTAATGATAATTTTGTCCTTAATTAATTCTTATATGCTACTGATTTAACATCTCACTAATTTGTTGGGGACAAAAAGGAGTAAAATGAAAAAGAACTCATAGCTTTGACCTTCTTTCAACTAGAAAAAGGAGCTAAGTTTGGAATCACTTACCTACATATAAATATTCATCTAAAAGATGCTCTACCATTATGCTAAAACCTTCGATCTATACAACACAGCCTAAAATATGGACTTCATGTTTTTTTTTCCTCATGTGTTTGAGCATGTCAATGTGTAAATTATTTGATAAATAAATGGGAGAAATTGAGGGATTAACCAAAATATTATATACATATCTTGGCTTTAGTTGAAGAGGCTAATGGTGAAACTCTCACCACTTTAGCATTAGCATATAAATATATATTACCAAGAAATGACCTGTTTAACTCAATGACTAGAGTATAATTTTCATCCCATGATTGTCATCAGTTTAAATCCAATTATATGTGGAACTTATTAGTTACTCCCTTTATTATGAAAAAAAAGAGTTTATTTTTTAAAATTTTCTTTGTTTCCCAAAAAAATGGACCACTTTTGAAGCACATTTTTAGAATATTCTTATTAATACTAACTTTATAGCACTCATAATTAAAAATTAAAGATTAAAAAAAAAGTAAACATTTAGTAATATATTAAATGTATTTTACTTTATAACTTTTAAAAAAATGTTCAAAAACAAAAAATTAAACATTTAGTAACTTTTAAATAAATTAAATGTTCAAAGTTGGCTCTTTAATTTTTAAAAAACAAATGCATAAATAGCTTGAAGAATTGTAACTTTAGGGAGTACATACTTCTTTATTAAATAGTTTGAAAAATATGTTTTGTTTTTTTTTTTTTTTCCATTGGAAGGTTTCGAATTCGAAACCTCTTAATTATAATTCTCTCACTATACCACCTAACTTGACCCTTCTCCCTTGAAGAATATGTGTGTTATACATGCACACATGATTAATTATAAAAGCTCTATTAGCAGTAAAATGCCCTCAAATAAGAAAATTTTAAAGTTTAAATGGAACAATTATAACTCACTCTATTATACAATAATAGTCTTTTAAATTTTAAGTAATTTATTTTACCTAATTGCCTTTCCTACTTTAAATAAAAATTAAGTAATTTTAAGGACTATATTAATTCTTCATTCTCTAATTCATTGTTAAACAAGCAAGATCTAATTTAGACAATTAAGATCTTTTATTCTGTTATTATGTCATATCACTTTAAAATGACGCTGAATAACACACAATAAAATTCAAGCTCAGAGCCAAAATCCCAAGGTTATTGTGGAGTTCAATGTTTGTTCAGTTGTTAATATTGAGATAGAAATTCAATTATTATTGTAATAGATATCTGAAGCCATTAACTTGAACAATATGAATTTTAATTTTCAAATTTATAAACATTGTTTGAAATTAAGTGCTATATTTTCACTCAAAATGATTTTAACACTTTTTGCAATAAAAGTGCAGTTTAAACATTTTATAAACTTTTAATGGTTTCAAAATAAGAGAAGAGAAGAATTTTTAACAAATTTCAAGGAGCAAAATGAATAGAACATAGAAATTATTTTTAAAAAAAATGACAAGGGGATAATTTCAATTTTCAAAAATTATAAAAAAAATTAAATTATTAAGCTTATTTTCTAAATTTCAAAAGTTAATGAGAGCATTTGTCTAACCTCATCAACAACAACATATGGTTCTATTACATTAAAATATGGAAGTAGAACAAAGAATTTCAGGGTTTCTAACTAGTCTCTCTGTTGTAAACAAAAGAGTCTATTTTTAATTTGTAAATTTTTTTTTAAAATTATAAAATACAACACATTTAATATACCATTAAATATATATTTTTTATATTTTTATCTATAGTTTTTAATTTGAATCATTTATTATTAGTAAGAATAACATAAGAATTCCATGCAAAAAGTAAAAAAAAAAAAATTAGGACAATTTTTTTTAAAAAAAACAAGAATGTTCTTGAGCGGTAGGTAGTATTAAGAGGGTGGCGGTGGGGGTGGTGGAGAAATATGCACATAATTGGCATATGGATAGATAGATCACGGATCCATTAAAGTCATTTACACAAAAACAAAAGCTCCAATCTAGGCGTAATAATAAATTCTTAAGAGAAAGAAAAAAGTATAATCACTTTTCCACATTCTTCTCTTCAATATTAATATTACTTAATTTTCTTCACAGGCTGCCATCTTTCATTCAAATCATGGAGGAAAAAGTGTTGTATGCACTACTACAAAAACAAGTTACGAAAGTATCTAACTCTTGATGAACTGCCATAATCTATTGTAGAACCTTTTTCAAAAGAAAACCTTTAAAAACGAAATAAAGAAACTTCAATTAGACTCTATATTCAATTTGATGCAAACTTTTCATTTTAAAAGACTAATGCAAAACTTCTCCCCTGCCAACAATATTAATAAATCATATATAGATGAAGATTATATAGGTCGAAAATCAAATGTCACATTCAAGATTGAAATTCTTACAAAGTATAAACAGATCGTTTGTTAACTAATAATTAGGAAGAACTAGATTCAATCGACAAGATTGAAGGGATTATAACTATTTGAGACCTCGAGTTGCTCAAGAAATGGTAATTAGAAATAATCAATATCAAAACTAGCTAATAAATCATGGTTCATACCATATTACACCTAGGATGATTTTTAGTTATTAATAGATTTCTTTCATTGTTACCTCAAAAGTGGAAATATTATTGAGAATGAAACTTGCATAATTTTATTCTTTTGTTGATAAGAGAACCCACAGCCGCTACCCGAGAATGCGCATTGGGTAAATTTGCATAATTTTATTCTTGATAATTGAAGTAGTCGTCATAAAATTAGCTAATAGAAGTAGCTATTAACCAACTCGTTCGTTAACTAAATTCAAATTCGACTCAATCGTACACATAAACTAATTTTTTTGGCAAAAATAAGATTCTACCACATTTGAGTTTGAGTGGGGAAAAAAATTGCTAGATAGAAACTTGAAACCTTGGAAAAAATCTTTAAAATTTTAAACTCTTATAATCAGTAAATTTGACTCAAAATTTGTGCAAAACAATAGTTTCAATACTACATGGAAACAATAATAGGCTGTGTATGGATTGCGTTTTAAAATATGTTTTTAAAAATATATTTTGAAGTTTGTTTTAAAATGTCGTCTGAAATACTATTTAAAATAATAGTTTAAAATGCATTTTGAACCAAAATATTACATAAATTGCAAGTTTGAAAACGTATTTTAAACTAAAATATTATATAGATTAAAAATTATTTTCAATTAAAATGCTATAAAACGATAATTAAAACATTAAAATGTGAGAAAACAATAAAGTTTGATTTCCCATTTTAGGATTTCATTTTATATGATCAAAACGCCTTTTGTAATAAATTTCTAAAAACGTTTTTAGAAAATACAAAATATATTATATTTTATCTATTGAAATATATATATATAGATATATGAGATGAAATTGAAAATAAAAATATTAAACCATATATATATTTGTCGGTCGGCATATCGAGCCTAGCAAATCCTTAAGGGACTACCTGCTCTTCTCATCTTCATTTGAAATGGTAAAGGACATTGACATCCCACCATCTTTGTCGTCCAGGTTCGGATCCTCCAACCTTAAAATTTTAATTTTCACAAAATTTTAAAAAATACAAAAAAAAAAAAAAAAGAAGGAAAAAGAGTAACAAGCCGACAACATATGGGCTCCCTCCTAATTTTAAACTTTTAACCAATAATAATCCAGTTCGAGTTATTGGACTGGAGGCTGAAGTAGGAAAGTGGGCCAGAACTGTATTGTCTAGAATTTTAAGCCCAGCGCCGTCATGAAAAGATGGCCCACTTTTATTCATTCACAGTTTTTTGTTGGTTTTTTAAACGATAATAAACTAATAAAGAATACGAGCGTGGTCCCTACAACTTTCAATGCTTTGTACTTTGAATTCAAATAGGGGTCATCGTTCAAATATTAATTTAATGAGACAACAAACCCACCAAGATATGAAGGAGATATTGGAGTATCTTTGCATGTAAGTTTGTACTTGAGTCTTTATTTATACAATTATTCATTTTTAGTCGTAAAACTATAGTATACACAAAATTAATTCGATTCGATTTGATTTGAAAATTTTAGATTAGGTTGGTTCAAATAAATTATAATATAATAAGTATTTTAATTGGAATTAAATATTCAATTAGTATATTGTTCTATAGATATTCTAAACCAAACCAAACTAATTTAATTCAAATTATATGAATCAGTTTTAAATCACGATCTATAAAGCACACATCTGGTTGAATTGGACAGGTCCAAATTTTTCATCCAAACACCCCTATTTATTTATATGTTATTATTTTTAAAATTTCTTAAAATATTGTTAGATGAAAAAAAATGTTAAAAATAAACTATCTCTTGTTTAGGACGGATGGAATATATATTTTCATGATAAAATCTCGAATTTGAATGACCAAACGAATAAGTAGAGTCACCAGAAGAAACAATAATATTTTATGAAAGGAATAATTTAGTTAACTTAAAAATGAATTTTTTTTTTTTAATATTCATTTTCTTGTCTGCTTGTGCTTGTGATTGTGCTTGTGCATGTACTCAAAAATTATATTGCCTTGCCCATGCCATGTGAGACATTAAATATATAGTGAGAATGGATTGATTCAAAAATGGCTACTCCCCTTAAAATACTTGTCTGACTCAACATTTTGACAACCATACATATATTATTGGATTTCACTATAAATATTGAAATAAAATAGAAAAAAATTAGTTTTCCATGTAGAAAAGAAGATTGGAAATTTGAAAAAAAAAAAAAAAAGAAAGCCAAGTATGAAATGAGAACACTAATTTTCTATTCCTTCCCTAATTCATACACCTTTTCAATTTTGGAATGTGCAAGCGCTTAAAATTTGCGTTTTCCTCAAGTATTTCTTATGTGTATATTATTATGAGTCTCAATTATGAGGACAATATTTCACATACAGCATAATTTTTACAATAAAAGTATTAATATAGAGAACAGTAGATTCCTGAAATAATTATTTCAGTTTAAAATCTAAGGCCTAGGCCAAATTAAAGCTTAAAGTTCAACTATCCAGTTATCCATTTTCTTTTCTCAGCTAATTTTTATGTACTCTAAAAACACAAGAAAAAAATAAAATCCCTAAGTTTTTTATTTTTATTATTCTTTTTAATTCCATGAAAGCAAAAAACAATTACAATAACTAAGTTTTTTTTTTCTATCACTGACTTTTCTCTTAATTTTATTATTTTTTAATGCCATTTACTCTAAAAATTACAATTTTTTTTTTTTTGACATTTCCTACCAAACCACATCTAGATTCTAGATCTTGAATTAGTTTTCTTGGCAAGCAAAAGTGATTTTTTACCTAATCAATCCATTAAAATAACTTATCACAAAATTACACGTACTTTATTAGTCGGTAGTCTTAATTTAAGTCTCTTAAACATTTTTAACTATTCATTTTCACTTTGATAATGCTAAAGGAACTAAAATCTAAATTGGGCTACCCTAGGCTGCCTTATCGTCTTCCCAAACAATTATTGCAATTTATAAGAGAACTAACCTTTGGGACTTTGATGGCCTAACAAATATTACTATAACTTATTTTGGTGATGGGATTTATTAATTTGGTGATAAAAGTTGTTTAAAAAGGGAATATTATACTAACAAAATCAGCATCATCATGGCACGGGAAACGTTATTTTTATCAAGAGTAATGATAGAGATAATGACAAATTATAGTGACTTTGTATAGTGACTGACGTGACAATCATGAAAAGACAAAATTATCCTTCATTATTTTGTGTTTTGTAGTGAAGATGAATGAATAATTTTGTCTTTTCATGATTGCTACATCAGTCACTACACAAAGTCATTTTAATTTATCACTATCTCTATCATTAATCAATTATTATAGCCAAAGTTTGGTGAAAGCTGAGAAAGAACTTGGTTGAAACATTGTTTAAAAAAGGAATATTATACATTGTTTAAAAAGGTAATATTATACTAACAAAATCAATGTCACTGCATCATCATGGCCCTGG
Source organism: Gynochthodes officinalis (assembly GCA_020080225.1). NCBI lineage: Eukaryota > Viridiplantae > Streptophyta > Magnoliopsida > Gentianales > Rubiaceae > Gynochthodes > Gynochthodes officinalis. Next base: position 16,712,034 of record CM034619.1, read on the forward strand.
AAACATTATTTTTATCAATTATTATGGCCAAAAGTTTGGTGAAACTTGAGAAAGAACTTTGGTTGATATTATTTGACACCAACCTTAGCATGTATAGTAGTACAATGATAATTTAGACGGTGGCCATCATAATGATGAGGGAATGACATTTTTGGAACAATTATTTGGTGTTAACTAATTTGTTGCATTTGGAGCAATAAAATACAGAAGAAATTAAGGGAAAAATGGGAAAAAAAAATGGGTACACAAATTTGACTTCCCCTAAGATTTAAATATGTCATTTATCTTGTTTTCCTATCAAAATGTAGAGTAATGAAATTTTTAATAACTTTTTATAAAAAAAATGACAATAACTAATGTGGTATGTTGAAAAAAGATAAAATTATTCATCGCATTCTTTAAAATGTGTAAAATAATAAAAGTTGATTTTATTTTTTTTAAATATATTAAATTAATCTCTATAACTTTTTTTTTAAAGAAAAGTTGTTAAAAATATCATTACTCCAAAAAATATTTAGATAATCAGTAATGCATCTCATCATTCAACTACATACACTTGTAGTGTTAGGTGTTGAAGGTAGAGCTTAAATGCTTTCATTACATATTAGCAACCCAGACTCTTACTCAAGAATATATGAGATATTTCTTTGGAGTGATGAATTTGAGTCTGTTTGGTTTCCAATTAGAATTGGAATTAGTTTAAAATTAAGTATATTTTATATAGATTTTAGTTAAAAAAAATTTATAGAAAATTTCAAGAATTTAAAAATATTTTAAAATAATTATCATGAAGGGTTAGATCAAGTAGGAAAAAAAACCATAAAATTTAATTAAATATAATAAAGAAAAGTTTCTAATTTTAGAACAATTTCAATTCTAAGGAAGAACAAACAGACCTTCAATGATTTTTTGAATGACATTATTAGCCAAGCAAGTTCAACAATCATGGCTAAATGGCAAGAATCTCATTATTGTGGAAGATGTTGAGCCCATAATTGAGCCTATTAAGAAGCAAAGTAGGTTAATGACAATGCCAACATTTCCCAATAAAGTATACATCTAAACATTAGTAATTTATAATGCAACTGCGATTGTGGATTCCAGTACAAGAAACTAACAAGTTGGGAAAAGGACAGGGATGTTTCCTTTTTGGCAAAGATGAGGGACATTCCCTAAGAATCTTGTTAAACAACCCCTAATTTTTTTTTATTCTATTTTTTAGATTTTTAAAGTGTTTTCAGAAGATTCTTGCTAGCATTGAACATTAAACACTCATAAAGTTCATATGATCAACTTACTAATCTAAATATTTTCTTGCTACTTATTGCACATTCTTAATTAACAGCGTATTAATATTTCGAAAAAGTTAATTTTTCCAATCACAATATGAGTAAATACATGTTAAAAGTTTGAAACCCGAATCATATTGAGTAAATACGTGTTAAAAATTTTAACCAACTACTATTTTACGACATCAAAAAGGTCAAATTATACATTATCCATAGAACATATCATATTCCCATTGCTAAAATATACTGTTACATTCAGTTCTATCTTACAACTTCCGAGTCTTGTGCTCATCACATCGCCATGCTTCATCACGTCAAGAGAGTCATAGCTGCTGCATAACTTAGAGGAAGACCAGAGATGCTTGCCCCGTACCCAACTTACTGAAAGGCACACATGCTGAACATTTGTTGCTTCAATCATTGAGGCTAGCAATACCTATTAGTCATCTTCCCAGGTATCATTGCAGTTTGCTTATTGGCGGGATTGAACAGTGGAAACATCAAAACCGGGAGGAATGAAAACAACATCATCCCACCGTGAGGAAGAGTTATCCTGCATTATGTGCATATTTGTTTACTAACTTTTCCACCTTATTAAACGCAAAGAAAAGACGGTAAACTTCCTATGACCATAAGCAGAAGCAAGAACAGAAGCAAACAGTCCACTTATTGCAGTACAATAAAGAGTCAAGTAAAAAGTATTTATTACCTTCATCTCTTGTATTATATCCTCAAGAACAGCAACCTACAAGATCAGGTCGAATGTGGACACATGAAGCAAAAATTCAGTAGCTAAAGGATTTTATACTGCAGAGTGCCATAGATTGTGCATGATCATCTCAAAAGTTATGAAACATAAATATGAGTAACTAATGGTACAAAATTATGATATCCTTTTAGTGTATTTAGCAGGAAATCACATATGCTTGTCTGAAGTGATTGTTTCACAATCCAAGTAATACTGATCAATCCAAAAACTTTACCTGAACATCTCCCACTCTAAAAGCAGGATTTAAAACCTGCTGACTACGTGATGCACTAAGTAGGGATTTTTCCAAATCTTCCTACACAATAACGAAAAAAAAGAACGATGATATGGATTGCAGAATGAAAGAGGCTATGGAGTGTCTGAAAGCTCAAGTTTATTGGCTAACCTTCCTGAAAAAAACAGGCCGATATCTCCTGTTTTGACTCCTCAGAGCCAAGCTTTTTGACTGAAAAATATCACACAAGACATAAGAAAAACCAAATTACCAGCAAGCCAAGGAGAATGAAACCATTTCAAATTTGATGCCATCAGAAGAATATGACCTCAAATTCAAAAGAGATTATGTTTTAAGCAATGTTCTGTCATCTAAATCATGGCCATCCCACATCAGCGAAAACAACCAAAAATTCGCCTTCCCTGAGGCCCAATAAAAGCCTTGAATATAAAGTTCACTTCAGAAACTGAACCCACCACTCATGTATGCACTCTAAGGCTCCGTTTCGTTTGCATTTTTATTTACAAAAAGATAAACTTTTTTAACTACAAAAATAAAACATCCAAACAACTTTTTATTTCAAAAATTAAAATTTAAATTCCCTCCAAAATTCTTCTCACATTATTTCAAAAAAATTTCTCTCCAATCTACTTTTTCATATCACTTTTTCTTATAAAAAATTTCCACCAAAATTTTCACACATTCCAATACAAAATTTTCAAATACAACACAATCCAAACGGAGACTAAACCTTTCAACATGACAGAAAAGGTTGATAATTCTCAAGCTAGTAGAGGCACTCAACAAGTCAAAACCTATTGAAAATATTCAGATCCAAAACACCAATTTGCTCAATAATTATGATACATCTCACTCCACAAAATCAAACTCATTCCATGATACTTGTGATCAAATTGAAAAGTCCTTGTAAAATATCTCCAAAAAAGAAGGTATTAAGAGACCCCCACGCCCCTGAAGAATTAAAAAGGGGAAGAAGTATCTTAGCAGTGGCAGGAAACAAGGAAAACAAGATAATGGCATCGCATAAAATAGTGATATAAATGACAAAAAAAAAGAAGAAATAAACAAAGCCTTTGTTATAGAAAGGCAGGCCGGTGCATAGAAACTCCCCCATGTGCGGGGTCAGACCATGAAAGCCTAACGTAAGCAGCCTTACCTTATATTTCTATGAAAGGCTGTTTCCTTGACTCAAACCTACGACCTCAAAGTCACATGGCAACAACTTTTATTGCTGTGCCAATACTCCCCTCAAAGCCATTGTTATAGAAAACAGACAAGAAAAATTACTAAAAGAATGGGAAACAGAATAAAAAGAGCTGTCCTTTTGCAGAAGAGCTGTCCTTTTTCAGAGAGAAGCATGCAAAGAATCAAAGAAAGAATGGCACGTCATGACACAAGTCCTGTAGACCCTTTCAAAAAATCAAACTCAAAAACTAATTATGCAATTAGAGTTCTAACTGGTAAATAGAAAATTGAGGGGATTTTCGGGAACAATATATAATAACCCTATTCACATCTCCTTCCACAAGAATAATCAGAAAGTTGGTCCAAAATTCCTGAATTTTTACAGTTCTATAGATGCATCCTTGTCAGAGGCATCAAATGATAAGAAAAGGACAATTAGACAATGATCATAAGAATATGCAGGTCATTTCTACTAGCTAAAAAACTTCAGTGTTTATCACAGGATTTTGGGTACAGAAATTTCAGAATTATTTAGCGTAGAACAGGAAAATTTTTATTTTGCATGAAAAGGTTTTGGTGTTGGATGGAAATCACTCTATGGGCAGAAGGGGGCGAAAAGATCAAAATGCTTCAAGATTACAGTATCTTATAAGAACACTTCAAATAGAAGAAAGAGTTCTGAGGAGAAGCACAAAAATACTGAAGTCAGGTGTCTTAACATAGTAATGACAGTTTTCAAGCTGAGAACAATCATCATGGCATGCACATTTTCACAAATCAAGAACAGAAAAGATCATACTAAGTGCCAGAAGAACAGGCATTGGAGATTGAGTGCTAAATGGAAATAGTGAAATATGAATCAAATTGACAATAGAAAAATTCATGTTTGACTTTTATATATAGTGTCTGAAAATTAAACATAACACTAATGTTTGAAATTTTAATATATGACCATGATGTCCTAACACACATCTTACCAAATCGAATAACACAAGTTCTCTGAACACTCAAACTTTTATGTTTGCATTATCTGAAAAATTAAATTGACAGGAATGACCCAGCAACTGGTATTTTTCTGGTTAGAAAAGCCACGGAGAGCTCTAACAACTGGAAGATGGAACTCAATATCTGAGAAGGATGTGAATTTGAATTTGCTTTGTCCACCATCTTGCTAAGGTCAGGTGACAGATCTGCTTTTTAAAGCAAATGACCACTACGCGTGCAGAACAAATGTCTGCCATGCAGTATATACTGCATACCAAGTATAGCTCCAATAGATGTTCCTGTATTTACATTTATGAATATTTCTCTCTGCCAAAAGAATTAAGGAATGACCAAGATAAAGAGTTGGCCAACAAACATGATGTCCAGTGACACCATTTGCCAAGAAAAACCATTTTGAATTGCAAATAGCATTATTATAAGGTTGCATATGGATTGCGTTTCAAAATGTGTTTCTGAAAATGTATTTTGAAATGTTATCTGAATTGTTGTTTGGATTGATAATCTGGAATGTATTTTGAACTAAAATGCTATATAGATTGCAAATTTGAAAATGTTTTTTAAACTAAAATGTTGTACAGATTGCATATATTAAAATGTAATTTCAACTAAAATGCTATAGGGGTGATGATTAAACATTAAAATGTGGGGAAAAAAAAATATGTTGGCTTCTCATTTTAGGGTTCCATTTTTGGTAGTCAAAATACGTTTTCAAATTCATTTCAAAATACGTTTTCACAGAATGCTAGATATACAACATTTTACAAATTGGAAACCATGTGTGAGATGAAAATGAAAATAACAATCCATACAGAGCCCTAACAAGCACAGAAACCAAGTTTTCCCCTTCTCCAGATTTCTAGTATAATGGAAAAATCTTCAAATTAAATGTTTTCTGGATTCAACTTCTTCAGCAACATATCTGTTAATCTTTAACTTTTGCAATTCCATGCATATAGCAGACGCTAGTTTCATTTTGTAACAAAATACTATCAGCATTAGAACAGAAATCCATACATCAACTAAAAGTAAAATTCATAAAACGTTAGCAATTATGTAATGCAAGGGAGAAAAAGGAATAAGGGAGTGAGAGGGAAGGAAGGAAGGAGGAGGAGGAGGAGGGGTAATTATGTACTGCCAAAATGGGGAAAAACCTGGAAGACTGGAACCCCAGAAAAACTCCCATCAGATGTACCAGCATTTTCCCTTACCTACATGAATAATCATAACAGAATGTCGATTTAAATACTATGCAACTTCAGATAGCAAAGGATATTTGAAAGTAATTAGTTGATAAGATGCTACAGTATTTCACTTGTAATCAATTTCTGCCAATATAATTACCAATCCCTTTTAGAATGGTTACACTGACAATGAAAAATTACTGTGCTACTTCCTCCCCAAGTTCCTGTAACCATTATATTAGTTCTCTCGGGATACTTTGTGCAATGGAAAATGTGAGAACCCTACATCTTTCTAAATTCAAAAGTCACATAGATGTCATTTATGCTTCTAAATATTCTTACTGGCACAAGCATATAATATCACTAAAAGGACAACGACGAAACCTTCAAGAAATGCAAATTGGATAGAGCCCAAGGTGGTGACATGTTCTACACAAACAAACATTGCTGTTGTCTACCATAAACTTCCATTGAGGGGGTGCTTGGTTAAGGGGTTTGGGGGGAATGGAATGGGAATGAAATGAAATCTCATGCTTGGTTGGGGGGTATCATTTCGTGAACAATAACTCCGAATACCAAAATTGGGGTATTTTCCATTCCCTCCTATTTTGAGGGGAATGAAAGTGATTACCCACAAAAAAAAAAAATCTCTTGTACTAAGGTTGTAGAAGAAATGCTTTGCATACTTGGAAGAATTATTATTATTATTATTATCATCATCATCATCATTCCCCAACACAAACTAACTAGCACAATTATAATGAAAGAACCTATTATTATTCCCCACTATTATCACTCCCATTATTTTTTTCATTCACCTTCCTGAACCAAGCACCCCCTTAATGCACATACATTCAAGGTTTGAAAAATATATTGCCTTCTTTTCATGCAAGAAAATTGGACTGTGAAGAAATCATCTCACATCTACACGCAAGAAAGTTGCAATCATCTGCAATTTCAAAATTCAATCAAGATATGACTCGTTACCAGACCCCTGACATTGAGTAAGAATGAAGACAAAACAACTCGGAAATTAGACGAAGTTAACATGTCAACAAGAGAATAAGAATACAATTGATTATTCATGCTTAAACAATTCTTTACCCTGATTGCATTCTTTACTTGAGATGGCTCTGGTATCAACCTAAAAGCCACTCCCTCAACTTTAAGCTGAAATACCTGCAAAATTAGTCATCCATTAGGCTCTACTCACTCCATATCACCACTGAACCATCAATCAACAAAACCCACAGGATTTTTGCTATAGAGGTCTATATCAGGAAACCCTTCTACATGCTTTCCATACTTGAACATGAATAATCCACCAAATTTCTCCTAATATGACAAAATATTACAACAGCAACACAATCTTACACTAAAACCGCTGTGCTCACGGGTTATGCGGAAGCATCAAAAGTGGAATGGCTAAAGCCAAAAGCACTATTACCTCATCATAAGTTACTAAATAAGAGTCTAATGGCCATGAATCAAAGCAATCAAAAGGTTTATATCCATATATCATAGGAGAAGATCAATTTTTTTAATGTATTTCACATAAGTTATTGGACCTTGTTAAGAGCCACAGGAACAACTTGGGAGCCATTTCGCATAGAGGAGTCCATGGACTGCATTTCTCGAAGAAGGGTCCGAGCATCAGCTTCATTAAAGCAAAACAGCCCCAGATTTTTCCCACTAGTCGAGCCCGAAACCAGTACGAATTCCTCAGAGGAATTACTGAGAGCATAAACAGGGACCCCTGTTAAACGCTCCTCAATTTCCTCCGTACTCATAGCAAGATTCCTTCTTTTAGTATCAGAAATACTCTTTTTAGATTGAAAAGAAGAAGATGAAGAAGATGATGATGATGATGCAGAACTTATGGTGTTGGAAGTTGCAGCCCAAGAGGGAGTTCTGATGGTGGGCAGGGTAGGATGTTGGAGGAAATTGGAGAAGTGGGTCTGAAGGGAGGTGAAGGCCTGGCTAAGGAGTTGGAGAGGTGGTGGTGGTGGTGATGGTGATGGTTGGTCTTGTCGGTTTTTTGGGTCGAAGAAATTCATGGTTTCGTTGTGAACGAATAGGGAGAGGGGATGAGGATGCGGAAGGGGGGTTTTGGGGGTTTTGGGGGTTTTGTCCAAGGCGGGGGTTAACGACTAAGGAGACAGCCTGGGAAAGATAATCGAATGGAAAATTTCAAAAAAAAATTGTGGTGATATTAGCATTTTGACAAGTTTCATGTAATTATAATCAATGACAAAATTTTGTTCGGTAAACCACAAATGGTCTCCGAAATTGGAGCGATGACTTTCTCTCTAGAAGGGGAAGAGCACTGTGCCTTTAGTGAGGCAGATGTTTAACTAGTGCGGCCACAAAAAACTTATTAAAAAGTTACAGTTAGTCAAATATTATTATACTAGCCAATAAAACTTTTACGTTTTGTCTAAACTAGTTGGTTAGCCTTTCTAATAATTGTTTTCAGTTAATCTAATTAAAGGTTGCAGTGTTTCGATAGAGAAGTGGTGAGGGAAGCTTCAGCTGCGTTTTCCATTTCACACTATTCACCAATTTCAGTTGCTTTCTTCAGTTTTCTCTTACTCTTTCTTGTGCTCTTTTTGATAGATTTGTATACGTTTGTGCTTCTTCTTGCTTCTAAAAGTTGATTGCTACTGCTTACTTGTTGATCTCCGTCGTAGTCTTGTGTAAGACTTGAGCAGACTTGTACAATCTTGTTTCGTCATGATTTTTTCCTTCATTTCCTAGGCTAAGTTGGTTTTGGCAATAAGGGTGCGAGTATGGACAGCGGGACTGCTTTTTATCGAGAGCGTGAGTTAGAAGTTACAGGACTTTTCCAGAAAATTAGTCTTACCAAAGAAGAAGAAAAGGGGGTGAGTTTGGTTGAGGAGAATGTCTGTACTTGTAAAGAAGGAGTTAGAAGTTTAATTAGCCGAATCTTTGGAGAGTTGGGGAACAATTTTTTCAATTTGTGTTTAAGTCTAAGGCGGACAAATACAAAGTTCTCCATGGCAAAGGATGGATGCTAGATCAACAATAAATAGTGCTGAGGGAGTGGTCTGAGCAGCTGCAGTTGCTTTCTAGTCAATTTTAGTCGGTTGAATTATGGGTTCAAGTTTGGAATCTTCCATTTCAGTGGCTCACTAAAGAAATAGGTACCAAAATTGGGCGATTGTTTCAACAAGTTTCGGATGTGTGGTTGTCTGATGTGGGTAGCAAACATGGAAGATATTTACAGCTGTTGGCAATAGTAGATCTTGATAAGCCTCTCTTGCGTGGTACCATGTTAAAGCTTAATGGGCAATCGTGTTGGATTTCTTTTAAGTATGAAAATTTAGCAGCTTTTTGTCACTATTGTGAGAGGGTTGGACATATTGGTAGATTGTGTTTTGTGAAGAGGGAAGATTGTAGGAAAATAATTTGGAGGGCCAATTTGGGGAGTGGTTGATGACAATAGGGGCTAAGATAAACTTGAAGAAGAGGAACAAGAAAAGAGATGATTTGGGAGAGCACATATTGTTTAGTCGAATGGGGTAAGAAGAGGGAGATGTTGTTGGTCCGGAATTTAGGTTGGCTGAGTCTGATTTTGCTAGGAAGTTTTGAAGGCTAGGAGGTCCTAAGGGAGGGGAAAATGTGGGGAAAGGGTTGTTTGTGGGGGACAGGGAAGGAGTTAGGTGAGGGAAGCAACTATGGAACCTGTAGGATTAGACTAGGCAGGAGAGGAGGATGCAGGTTTACCGACTACAATGCAAAGGACAATGGATGTAGAGCCATTGTTAGAGGGGGAGAGTCATGCCAACACAGCATGTTCGGTTGAGGTAGGTGCTGCTACCACAAACATAATGTAGGTGAAGGCAAATAGGCCACAGTCTCTAATTCATGCAAAATCTAGTCGAGCTGCTAGTGAGTGCTTGGCTGATGTTGGTGATAAAATGGAGGGTACGAATAGTGCACCTGTGTCTGAACTAAAAAAAGGACGGTCTGAAAACTAGCTAATGGAACTAATTAATGTGCCGATTGTATGTGCGATTAACGGAAGACAACTACATGCTATAGAAAATGAGGGGAAAAAGTTTGAAAAATCAACAAAACTTGGGGAACGAGAAGGGTACAATGGCACAAAAATCGATGGACACTTGTTAGTAGTAAAATAGGACAAGGAAATGATAGTATGAAGGCGGCAGTTGAGGCAGCATCACTTCTTGGAAGAAAAAGGCAGTGGGTCTTGCAAGAGGAGGATTCGGATGGCGAAGGTGATAGGGATCTAAATGTTAAAAGGCAAAGACAAGCAGTGCAAATCCAAGAAGTGAGCTGAAAGTGAGGGTATCCAACCTAGATTGGGCCTAAAATGAGTCATGAAGACGTGTGTGTGAAACTATAGAGGTTTGGGCGAACCCTCTATAGTTTCCTAGTTGAGGGAGGTTCTAAAGTTTTACCATCCCGATTTAGTTTTTCTTTCTAAAATAAAGAAGAAAAGGAATTTTGTGGCAGTTGTGTGTAGAGTACTCCAATTTTGAGATAGATATAGAGTTGTGGAGCCGAATGGAAATAAAGAAGGCTTGTTGGCCTGTTGGTTGGAAGATGTCACTATTTTAAAGGTTATCTTCACAAGTTTTTGTTTTCAACTAGAATGTCTAGTGGTGGGGGATGCTAGTAAGTTTTGGGCAGTTTTTCTTCATGCAAATACGGACCCCAATGTGAGGGAAGCACAATGGAGATACCTGGAGAGACTAAAATAGGTTTGGGGAGAGAGATGGTTTATTGGAGGTGACTTTAATGATTTAATAAGGCAAGAGGAAAAAATGAGAGGAAGAATTAAAGCCAAGGCAAGTTTTGTTGCGTTCAAAAGTTTCATAAGAAGAATGCAAACGGGGAATATGGGTTTTGTTGGGAGAAGTTTCACTTGGGCCAACAATAGGGATGGAGAAGGCTTTGTGGAGGAACGGTTGGATAGGTTATTTGGTGCTCCTCACTGGATGTTGGACAATCAAAGAACTAAGGTATTCCATATTGATAGACAAACCTCAGACCATTCTCTCCTGCTCATGGACACTGATCCCAAAAGGCAACACATAAAGAAAAGATTTAATTTTGATAGACAGTGGATTAAAAATGAGGAGGTCAAGGGGATTGTTAAGCAAGAATGGAGAAGGACTCAACTAGAAACCTCATTGTATCAAGTTTGTTTCAAAATTAAGCAGTGCAGGCTGGCACTTTTACAATAGAGCTAGAGCAATGAATTCAATTCTACTAAGAAAATTTCTAAGCTTAAAAAAAGGTTGGAAGAGCTCCAAGATCAAGGGGGAGGGTGGAACTAACAAGAATGGAGGTGGTTGAATGCGGAACTTAATTTAGCCTATCAGGATGAGAAAACATATTGGAGACAAAAGTTTAGAATCCAATGGTTACAGGAGGGTGACAAAAACATGAAATTCTTCCATGCAAGTATAGTGAATCGCAGGAGGCAGAATACTATAGAAAGGCTGACGAGGGGTGATGAAAAGATTTGTGAAGAACAGGAGGAGATTAAGGAGGAGATATTAGGGTTCTATAAGCACTTGTTCACCACCTCAGCCGCGCAAAACATTCAGGAAGGGTTTCAAGGCATCCTGTTGTCCATAAGCGCAACTATGAACCAAAGATTGAAAAAGCCAATGGAAGAAGAGGAAATCAAGAATGTACTTTTTCAAATGCATCCCAATAAAGCTCCTGGCCCTAATAGTATGTCCCCTTTTTTTTTTTAGTCTTATTGGGAAGTAGTCAAAGTGAACATTTGCAATGTTGTAAACAAAAATTTCTTTCAAAAGAAAATGTTCAAGTAAATGAATCATACTTTGATAACCTAGATCCCAAAGTTTCCGAATCCTACTTCAATTACACATTATAGACCCATTAGTTTGTGTAATGTTGTGTATAAAATTATATCTAAAGTTGTGGCTGAAAGGCTACAAATCTATCTTAATAAATGTATTAGTTCTAACCAAGCAGCTTTTATTCCTGGGAGACAGATTCTAGATAATGTGGTTGTAGGTCATGAATGTATCCATACTCTATATTCTAAGCATAAAGGAAACAAAGAGTACATGGCTCTTAAACTGGATATGGCTAAAACTTATGATAAAATAGAACGAAGTTTCTTATGTGCTGTATTTAAGAAAATGGTTTTTTTAGATATATTTATAGACTAGATTTGGCAAGGCATTACTTCTTCCAATTTCTCCATTAACATCAGGGGGAAATATGTGGCTATATTGAGCCTTGAAGGGGCTTAAGTCAGGGAGACCCGATATCACTTTATTTCTTTTTAATTATATCCGAAACTTTTTCAAATATGATTAAACAAGCTAGCATACAAGGTGAATATTGGGGAATAAAAGTATGTAGGAATGGAACTATAATTACTCACCTTTTGTTTGCAAATAATTTTCTTTTGTTTTGTGAAGCAAATTTAGAACAAGTCAGAAAGATAAAGGAATTGTTAGCAATGTTGTTAAAACCGCAAGTCAACATGTACAATTTTACGAACCAAAATTAAAGGCCGATTCAGATTGTGTTTAAAATAAAAAAATGGTAAAATTGCGAGTTGACTCTTAAAATCGCACGTTTCGACCGATTTCACGAAAATGCTAATTCATTTGCATTTTATCGTTTCAACCTTTCACTTTTATCATTTATTCTTTCAAGTTTCAACCTTCGGTTCAGGGTTCCACTCTTCAACAGCTCAGCTAACTTGACGTCACATAGAAGCTCCTTGCTACCACCATCTGGCCATCTGCAACTCTTCACCGCCACCATCTTAGTAACTCCAAGCAACAGCTCTCTGCAGCGTATTTCTCCCTTCCTCTCTTCGGTACAAGATCATTTCGTTTCTTTTTTGTTAGAAGTAGCATTCGGCAATTAAAGTGGAGAAGCCGGCTGCAACGGCAATTCAACGAGAAACCCTAACTTCTTCCTTTTTTTCTGAAGGTATGTCAAATTGGACCATGACTCAATTTAGAATTTGAATTGAGGTTAATTGATTTGGAATTAAGAAAAAGTAGGTAGTCGGCACTGTTTGTTTGGATGAAGATAAAGTCTCAAAATAAAAAATAAAAAAAATTGGGATTTGATTTGCATTATTTGTATCAATCTTTCACAGTTCAATCAGCGGATATGTATGCTTTTTCTTGTATGATTTACATCTGTGACTGTGTATAAAACAATATAAGTATGTGATTGAACGGGCCGGATGATTGTTTTTTAAAGTAAACTTCACGTTTTCTGTTTTCAAGTACCAGTCGTCACCTCCCCTTCATCCTCCCTACACCATTTCTTCAATTTTTTGGAAATTTTCGGGGCAATTCTTTTTAGAGGCTTCCCGTTAACCACTGCTTCAGACTTCAATAACTTAGTTGAAGCCTTCGGTTTTGATGAATTGCCTTTTGTTGGTGGTGCTACTCCAAGGACTAATATTGTTGGCAGAGTTTTCATAGTAAATGAGTCCCTTCTTGACCAGAAAATCCCATTTCCTCACGAGATGGCGCAGGTATCTTTTCTCTTCTTCGTTTTTGTTCCTTTTTAATGTTGGTTGAATTATTTTTGTCTTAATGGTTGTTAACTTGGTAACTTGAAAGAAATTTTTTGCCCTGTTTGTGCTTGATTATAAAGTTAAATTTTATTTGCAACTGTAAGAACTAAACTTGGTTTTACTAGCAGATGTTGATCCAAAAATGTGTTATGCAGTTTTCTATCTTTTAAAGTTAATGGTTTTCTTACTAGAGTATGCTGAGTATGTCAGGTTCCAAAGTACCCATCAAAGCTATTTTTCTTTTGTGAGGTAGAGCCTGAAACTGGAGGAGATCTTTGTTGATTATTGCAGTATTGCACTTGGAATGTTGATGTTTTAATTTTTGTAAGTTGTAATTTTTATATGTGACTTATAAGTGTGATGAGGACATGAATGATAGAACTCTTTTTTTTGTGGTGTTGTTTAAATATGTGTGACTTGAATGATTGTGTCATCATTTGGAAATTAACTTTTATTATGCATAGTTGTTAATGAATTATGATTGTTATTAATTGTTAGGTGTGATTGATAATAATTTCTGTTTAAAATTTGTGTACTTTTTATAAGTTTGAATGGGTTTATAATTTATAAATTTAACATATATTATATATAATATATTTATTATATTATTTTTTATAATTTGTATGATCTTACGATTTTACGATCCAATTTTGTGGATCCTCCACCGATTTTACGTAAAAACTCGAGTTTAACAATCTTGATTGTTGGCTAAGTATAGCAGGTTCTCAGGTCAGTTGGTCAATCTTGAAAAGTCATCAATTTTTTTTAGCCAAAATATGTCCAAGGAGTATAGAGAAGTTATCTGCCAAATGTTGGATGAGGTCAAGGAACAGAGGAATGCAAAATATTTAGGTTTTACTATGCATATAGGAAGATCTAAAAGGGAGGTGTTTGCCTTTGTGATAAAGAAAGTGCAGAAAAGAATTAATGGATGGAAGAATAGATTTCTTACTCTGGCAGGTAAAGAAGTGCTCATCAAAGCTATCATAGATGCTCTCCCAACGTATGTTATGCATGTTTCAAACTCCTTGGCAAGGTTTGTAAAGATATTGTTAAGAATACAGCACACTTTTGGTGGGGAAAAACAGAGGAAGGGAAGTCAAAAATTCATTGGAAAGCATGGAATGATTTAGCTATACCAAAGGAAGAATGGAGGCTTGGATTCAAGAATATCTAGTTATTTAATGATGCCCTGATAGCAAGGTAGTTGTAGAGACTAATCACTCAACCCAACCTTTTTATGAGCAGGGTTATGAAGGTGAAATACTTCTCGCAAAGGGGTTTATTAGCAGCTCATAAAAAAGGTAATTCCTCGTGGTTGTGGAAGAGTTGGTTAGGTGCTCGATATATTCTAGAAAAAAGTGCATGTTTTCAAGTGGGCAATGGTAAATCTATTAGGATTTGGGATCATTCATGGATTCCTGACAAGCAAGGAATGAGACTTACCCAAGCATCCTCTTCCCGATAACAGGTTACTTGGGTTAGCCAGCTCATGAACCCCGAGGGCAATGATTGGAATAAGAAACTCATTGGGGAAGGGTTTAATAAACCTGAGGCGGACCTCATCATTTCTATCCCAATTGCTCAGGGAAGGGGAAGGGACAAACTTATTTGGCAACCACACAAGCAAGGATCTTATACGGTGAAATTAGCATACCATGAGGTATTATAGGAGTAGAGGATGAATCTAACAAAAACCGAATACAATACATTTAGGGTGACAAGCATTTGGAGGAAAAGATGGAGGCTAGACATCAAAGGGAAACTTAAGCATTTTTTGTGGAAATGTTGGTTTGGAAATGTTGGTTT
This sequence comes from Gynochthodes officinalis, assembly GCA_020080225.1. NCBI lineage: Eukaryota > Viridiplantae > Streptophyta > Magnoliopsida > Gentianales > Rubiaceae > Gynochthodes > Gynochthodes officinalis. Next base: position 16,727,083 of record CM034619.1, read on the forward strand.
GGTATTTTACCTAATTCCATTCCATCACTACATCTTAGGACTAGTTTGATTTTGAGGTTGAAAAGTAATTTCTTTTTATTTTTAAATTTCAGTGCTTAGTTTGATTGGGGAAATAAATTTTTTACTTTTTACTTTTTGTGTTTGTTTTAGTTTTATATGTATCTTATTTTTTTTTAAAGTTACTTATGTGATTTTCTATTTTAATTATTATTAGTTTTAATTTTTTATTTTTATGAATTTTTTAATTTGGGGACTTTTTTATATTCAAATTCATAATTTATTGTAATTGAAAATTATACAATTTTTAAAATTTTTTCTCATTAAGTTTTTGAATTTTAGGTTGATTTCATCCTAAATGATAGGTTTTTTTTTTTCAATTTTGCTGCTAAATTATTAACATATCACTATTGTTCTTTTGTTTAATGAAAGTAGAAGTTCATTTGTGCCTTCGTTATTACAAACACCTTCATCATATTTTTCTTCTTATTTCTATTTCTTTATTTTTTCTATTCTTTTTAATTTTCATTACATTATTTATTTATATTTTATTCATATTTTTATTTCTTTAATTTTTGTATCTTTTTTAATTTGTGTATGACAGTACTAATAAATGAATTCTTCATTACTATAAATATACATTTATACTAGAATTAGTATAAAATTACTCCATCCATCCCAAAAAAAAAAATCCATTTCAAGATCTTTTCTTGTCTCAAAACAAGAGTCTACTTTCAAACAAAATTCCAAAAATATTATTACTAATAATAATTTTGTATACTCACAATTAAAAAAATACGAATAAAAATATAAAATTATACATTTAGTTCGTATATTAAGTGTGTTGTACCTAATAACTAATGAAAAATTGTACCTAAATCAAAATGGACTCTTTTTTTTGGCAATGGAGGGAGTAATTTTTTTTTTTTTTGTGTTGAAATACTATTATGCGTTACATTTGACAAAATTAAAAAAATGTTAAATTGTATTTTTTAAAAAAGACTGCAAAAAAAAAAAGTTACTTTATGGTTGATATATAATAAGGAGAATAATATAATGATAGACTTATATTTCTAATAAATTATATGTAAATATATTTGTTATTTATTAATCTAAATAAAACAGTAGAACACAAATTATATTAACTTTCCTACAAATATTTTTATTATGTCCAAATACAAGTATTCAAAATTCTTAAAATTAAATTCTCAAAAAATTATATTTTTACATAATCTTACTTTTATGTTAACTAAACGAGGCCTTAATTTTTTTTTACAAAAGATACAACAATAATTCTAAAGTCATTTATAACAACTACAACATTAGTAATATGACCATGACAATCTTATTATGCTCAATAACATCCATAACTCCGACTGTGACATACACGGGAAGCAAAAGCAAATTTGCGCAACCTACTCTCAGAAAATCTCTCTCTTCTAAAGTTTGAATTTATTACTAATTACCTTTTAATGTTGAGATAACTTCCAAAATAGTCCTTCACATATTGGTCAATGATCTTTTTAATCCCTCACTTTTAAAACGGGAACAAATAGTCCCTCACATTTCATGAATGTATCATTTTGGTCTTCTGTCACTATTCTGACACTATTATAACAAAAAACAAACGGAATAGTGACGGATGACCAAAATGATACATTCATGAAATATGAAAACCATTTGTTCCCGTTTTAAAAGTGAGAAACTAAAAAGATCATTGGTCAATATATAAGGGACCATTGATGAGAATCAAATATACCTAAATTTAACAAGTAATTTTACTATATTTTTGGTAATTTTTGTTATCATTCTAGTAGATTTTGTAGAGTTGGTAAGTTTATTATACTTAAAGTGCTAAATTTTATTTATTTATTTATTTTTCTTTCCCAACAATAAAAATAATATTTTGTAGGATAAGATTTGTTTTTATTAGCCTTACTAATTGATTCATATAAATAAATAAAAGCAGGTCAGTTTTTAGAGAAGAAGGTTCGGGAAAGAGTTGGAATTTCTGGAGCGGGAGGCAGTAACAGAATCAGTTACTCCAACTGCATCTGAGGCTAACGGTCTACCCAAATCTGATTCCAGTAAAAAAATGCACGAATTTTAGGATTAAAATTCGGTTGATTTAGTTTCCTTTCTATTATATACACTATTTCTGTTATTTTTTTTATAAGAGAACCGTAAGGAGGAAAAAAAAAGAGATCTTGGAAGAAAACAGCCACCTTTGTCTTCTCATCTGTACGGTTCATCTTTCCTCTTTGATCATTCTCAATAAAATCACAAAATTGATCCGAGGATGTTTAGCACCACCATGAGAGGCTAAAGCGTTGGTTTCTGATCCAAGGAGAAATTGAAGTCAATGTTTTCTTGTGAGGTTTTGGTTTAATTTAAATTTCTTATTGTGTCCGAGTATTCATTAATTCTTGATTGAATTGTTATGAAAGATTAGGATCATTTGAATTGACGACTCAATTAGTTTTAATCTTTCAACTGCTATCCACCCTGTTCTAAATCCGGAATAGTTTAGAATAATTGGAACTGAGAGCACCTACAATAATTTGCATGTGAAGAGTGTGAGCGATCGTGTGACTTTAGCTTAGGAAAGAATTAATGGAACGAGTCTAGAGAATTGTAGCTATCTCAATTGTTTGGAATTGGTTTAACCATTTCACCTACTCAATGCTGTTGTCAATTCAATGTGGAACGCTATCGTGCCCAGTCGATTGAGAATTAGGTTTGTTTTGGATGCTAGGTTTAGGCAAACGAATTTGGAAAACATATAATCTACTTAGGCTAATCTGGTAGATTTATGGTTAAATATTTGAACTGATAAGAATGCTGCTTAGTAACCTGTGATCGGGAAGCATTGACAGAAATCGTATTCCCTAGGTTGGATTCTTGGTAAGATTTTTATTCCCATTTGTTTATTTCGTTGTTAAAAAAAAAGAAATTTTTAGTTGACTTTATATTTTAATTTTATAAATAGTTAAGTGAATCCAGAACCCCTATTTTGTTTATTGCTAAGAACTTCGAACAAAGTTCCCTGAGGGATTCGACCTAGTCCACCTTTTACTGTAGTTAATTGTGAGATCGGTAATTAATTTTGGAGGCTTCGACAATCCCACCAAAATTTTCGCGCCGTTGCTGGGGAGCTTGTGAAAGTTCTCAGAATTTTTGTTGCTAATATTTGTTTTGTGTTTTATGATTACTCGTGCTTCTCGGGAAAAAAAAACGTTAGAGTATATCTCAGAGATTGAGAAGGAAGCACGGAAGTTAAGAAAAAGGACAAAGAAAGGGAAATCATTCACCACTGCATCTAAGGACTCGGAGACTGATTTACTTATTAGAGATACTTCACCTTTTACAGAGACAAGTGACGAGGAGTTTCCAATGGCTGCCAAAGACAGAACTTTGAAGGAGCTAGCTGCTCCTGACCTTAACCAGCAACCATTATGCATTAATTATCCGAATTTAGAGGTAGCTTTTGAACTCAAGTCTGGACTAATACATTTACTTCCTACTTTTCATGGTCTTGCAGGTGAAGACCCTCACAAACACCTTAAAGAGTTCCATGTGGTTTGCTCCACTCTAAAACCGCAAAATGTAAGTGAGGAACAGGTTAAGTTAAGAGCCTTTCCCTTTTCTTTGGGAGATAAAGCAAAAGATTAGCTCTATGATCTTCCTGAATGATCAATTGGTACGTGGGATGAGGTGAAGCGATTGTTTCTAGAGAAATTTTTTCCAGCTTCAAGAGCTGTTACTATAAGAAAAGAGATGTGTGGCATTAGGCAATTCAATAGAGAGATCCTACATGAGTATTGGGAGTGGTTCAAGCATTTATGCGCTAGATGTCCACACCATCAAATCCTTGAGCAGCTGTTGGTTCAGTATTTATATGAAGGATTATTGCCCATGGATAGGAGTATGATAGACGCAGCTAGTGGAGGGGCATTGGTAAATAAAACCCCTACAGCAGCTAAGCAGTTGATTTCGAACATGGCAGAAAATTCTCAGCAATTTGGCACAAGGATGGATGGAACCACCAAGAGGATAAATGAGGTAACTTCTTCTAACTTAGAAAATCAGATTTCTGACTTGAGTACTTTGGTTCGTCAATTGGCTGTAGGTGTAGGATAGATGCAAAATGTCCAAGTGTGTGGAATTTGTTCAGTGCCTGGGCATCATATAGAATGGTACCCAGCACTTCAAGAGGAGCCAGTTCAGTAGGCAAATGCAGTAGGTGGATATCCCAATCAACCTCAAAGAAGATATTATCCTTTCTCCAACCAATATAATTCCGGCTGGAAGGACCACCCAAATTTCAATTACGGGAATCAAGGAGGCCAGTAAAGATATCAACCTCAAGTTCAATTTAGAGCACCTCCACCACCAGCACAAGCTTCATCTTCAAATTCAAGTATGTCTTTAGATGACATTGTTAAGGCCCTCGCCACTAACACTCAGCAGTTCCAACAAGAAACGAGGGCCAGCATTCGGAATTTGGAAAATCAAATGAACCAGCTAGCCACAAGGGTGGGCAGATTAGAGTCCCAAAATTCAGGAAAATTACCTTCTCAAGCCGTGGTAAATCTGAAGGAGAATGTAAGTGCTATGATTCTAAGGAGCGGAAAGGAGGTGAGAGATAGATCTTTTTCTGAGGAAAAACTAGGGAAGAAGGATGAAAATGAGGATGAAGAAGAAGGGGCTAAGGAAAGCAGTACGGTAAAGTTTGAGTCTTCGTTACCTAGTGTTACTAAAGCTGTTGTTGCACCTTTTCCTAGCAGGTTGGCGAAGAATAAGAAAAAAGAATACGAACAAAGTATTTTGGATACAATCAGGAAGGTGGAGATAAATATACCACTTTTGGAGACTGTTAAGTAAATTCCAAGATACGCTAAGTTTCTAAAGGAATTGTGCACCAATAGGAAGAAATTGAAGGGTGATGGAATAGTTAATATGAGAGAAAATGCATCAGCAATAATTTTGAGAAAAATGCCCGAAAAATGTGGTGACCCAGGTATGATTTCAATACCATGTGTAATTGGCAATAGGAGAATTGAACGTGCTATGCTCGATTTAGGAGCTTCAATAAATGTCATGCCTTATTCTGTTTATTGCAAGTTGAATTTGGGTCCTATGAAGGGAACTGGGGTAATTATTAAATTGGCTGATAGATCTAAAACTCACCCTGTGGGAGTTGTGGAGGACATCTTAGTGCAAGTTAATAAGTTGATTTTCCAGCAGACTTCTTTATAATGAAGACTGAGGATGATGACGATGATGCGCATTATTCAGCAACCCTTCTACTGGGGAGACCTTTTATGATGACAGCCAAGACGAATATAGATTTGGATGAGTGCACTATTTCAGTTAAATTTGATGGAGATATAGTTAAATTCAATATTTTTGATTCCATGAAATTTCCTGTTGAATCTCACTCACTGTGTTCAATTGATGTAGTAGAGACAGTTGTGCAGGAATTCTTTGAAGAAGAAAATGAAGGTGCTGATTTAGAATTAAATAAGCATTTGGAGAATAATAGTGAAGAAAATAAGAAAAAGGACGTTCACGACTCTCATTTTGAAATGCCAAGTCGAGCTATTAATTTGAATAGTGAAAGTTCAAGTTTTTATAAGTCAATAATACCTTCTGTTTTGCAGGCACCTAAATTGGAGTTGAAAACCTTGCCAAGCCACCTTAAGTATGTTTACTTAGGAAATGAGGAGACCTTGCCAGTTATTATTGCAAGAGGCTTAACTAAAGAGCAAGAAGCAAGGTTGATTCAAGTTTTGAAGAGGCATAAAACGGCAATTGGGTGGACTTTGTCGGATATCAAAGGCATAAGTCCGTCAATTTGTATGCACAGAATTCATTTCGAGGACGATGCCAAACCATTGAGAGAACCACAAAGAAAGCTCAATCCTACAATGAAAGAAGTGGTTCTGAAGGAAATTTTGAGACTCTTAGAAGAAGGCATTATTTACCCAATCTCAGTCAGCGAATGGGTAAGTCCGATTCATATGGTGCCTAAGAAGACTGGGATCACTGTGGTAAAGAATCAGCATAATGAGTTAGTACCCACAAGAGTCCAAAGTGGATGGCGAATGGTTATCGATTTTAGGAAGCTCAACCTGGCAACGAGAAAAGATCACTTCCCTTTACCATTCATAAATCAGATGTTGGAAAGATTGGCTGGTAGGGATTTCTTTTGCTTCCTTGATGGATTTTCTGGTTATTATCAAATTGTGATTGCTCAAGAAGATTAGGAGAAAACCACATTTACATGCCCGTTTGGCATGTTTGCATTTAGGAGAATGCTTTTTGGTTTATGTAACGCTCCAGGTACGTTTCAAAGATGCATGATGAGTATTTTTTCTTATTATATTGAAAAATGCATTGAAGTGTTTATGGATGATTTTACTATGTATGGTGATTCTTTTGATGAATGCTTAGTTAATTTGGATAGAGTGTTGACGAGATGCATTGAAACTAATTTGGTTTTAAACTATGAAAAATGTCACTTCATGGTAACTGAAGGAATTGTTTTGGGGCATGTTATCTCTTCTCGAGGCATAGAAGTAGATAGAGCGAAGGTTGATTTAATTGTGAGCTTACCTTACCCTACAAGTGTTAGGGAAATTCGCTCTTTTCTTGGCCATGCAGGCTTTTATCGCAAATTCATTAAAGATTTCTCGAAAATAGCTCTGCCTTTAACCAATTTGCTTCAAAAGGATATAGAATTTAAGTTTGGAATAAGGTGCAAGGAAACATTTAACAAGCTTAAGGAGTTGTTGACCATAGCTCCGATTATTCAACCACCAGATTGGAACTTGCCATTTGAGATTATGTGTGACGCTAGTAACTTTGCTGTGAGAGCAGTTCTAGGCCAGCGAGTGAATAAGAAAAGCCATGTTATTTATTATGCTTCCCGAACTTTGAATTCAGCTCAGAGCAATTACACTACTACAGAGAATGAGCATCGAGCAATTGTTTTTGCTTTAGAGAAATTTAGATCTTATTTACTAGGCTCTAAAATAGTTGTGTTTTCTGATCATGCAGCTCTGAAGTATCTACTGGCGAAGAAGGAATCAAAACCAAGGCTAATAAGATGGATTTTGTTACTCCAAGAGTTCGATTTGGAGATTAAAAATCGGCCGAGATCAAAAAATTCTGTGGCAGATCATCTGAGTAGGTTTGGCATTCCAAGAGCAATGATTAGTGACCAAGGGAGTCATTTTTGTAATCGCACAGTTGCAGCTCTTTTGAAAAAATATGGGGTACATTATAGGGTGGCTACAGCTTACCATCCCCAAACCAATGGCATGGCTGAAGTGTCTAACGGTGAGGTAAAGTCCATTCTAGAGAAGACAGTCAACCCGGGGAGGAAGGATTGGAGCCTACACCTTGATGATGCACTTTGGGCCTACCGGACAGCTTACAAGACTCCTATAGGGATGTCTCCTTATAGGTTAGTGTTTGGGAAGTATTGTCATTTACCGGTGGAGATTGAGCATAGAGCTTATTGGGCAGTGCGTCGCTGCATTATGAATATGGAGAAGGCTGGAGAAGAAAGGAAATTGCAGCTGCAAGAGCTTGAAGAATTGAGATTGGAAGCTTACGAGAATTCACGCCTTTATAAGGAGAAGACCAAATTATTTCATGATAGCATGATTTTGAGGAAGCAATTTGCAATTGGTCAGAAAGTTTTACTCTATAATTCTCATCTAAAGCTCATGCCAGGTAAGCTGCGCTCTAGATGGATTGGACCATTTGTTGTTACTAATGTTTTTCAACATGGTGCAGTGGAGATAAAGAGTGTGGATACGGGCAAAGTTTTTACGGTGAATGGTCATCGCTTAAAACTATTCCATGAAGGTGTTGATGCATCCCCCGAAGAAGGCATTAAGTTGACTATGCCAATTTATTTAGAAAATTGAGAAAGCAAGAGGTTGTCAGGCATACGACGTTAAAAAGTTGCGCTCTTGAGAGACAACCCAAGGAATAAATATCCTTTTAGTATTGTTTTTTTTTTAACTCTTTCAGGTCGTTTAGCCTTATTGCATTTCATATTAGAAGTTAATTTTATGTCATATTAGAATTTAGTATCCTGTTTATGTCATTTACATTGCAAAAGAGTAAGAGAAAAATTTGAGAGATAGAAAAAATTGAAGAAAAATTGCATTGCATTTTTAGAAGTAGAATCTCTGTCAGTTTCACTTAGTGTAGTTGCATATAAATTGTATGAAAAAGAAGAAGAAGAATTTGATAGGAAAAATTTTCGGGAAAAGCTGGAACAGTGCTTGCATTTTGCATAAAACTTAGATGTGCTTTAAAAAAAAAAATTCAGCTACTGTTTAGGACAACCCCATTTAGATGTGCTTCAAAAAAAAAAAATTCAGCTACTGTTTAGGACAGCCCCACCCGCAAGTTGCTCAACAATTTCACAGCATTCTTTTGTTTTGCATATACAACTAGGGGCGGCAGGACTTGGGAGCGGCTCGAGGCGAGCGAGTAGTCAAGGCGGAGGCTTCGGAACTTAGTGCATCCTTCTTTTGGACAGCTTGTATACACGGACACGGTGTGCGCATGAAATGTAAAGGCAAGGCACAGGTGAGAAAAAAAAATTCAAACCCTCACTTCACAAACTGGAATTTGATGCTCATATTGCTTTCTTACGCTTGTTTTTATTGATAAAAACTGTTGATTGGGTGTTTTTGGTGCTGTTTAAAATTTTTTGGGCCATGATTTATCCTAACTGTATGAATCTTCATGATTTTAACTTTGCACATCATGTGTTAGATGAAATGCCTAAACGAAATTTTCAGTTCCCTTGTAAGCAATTGACCACTTGAACATTCTTATTTCACACGTGTAGTGACTGTACTTCTATTTCTCCACACTTGCACGTTCTTTGGCTGCATTTTTTGTGCCATAAAGACATTGCACAATACAAGCACGGCTGAGTAAAAAAAAATTAAATAAATAAACTAAAAAATAAAAATAAAAATATAGTGAATGCATAAATTCTGAGCACACACAATAGGCATAAAATCTGCACATGCATCGTGACATAAAATTGTTTCTGCCATTTTGAATTGCTGGACAATGCACAACATTGCAAGCTGATTTTTCCAACTGCTACATTGGACACATTGCTGCTGGCATGGTCATTTATCTCAAATTGTGACGATGGTATTCACAATACAGGTATGATCCTTTTGGACTAATATGCTGAATTAATGAAAGAGTACCCCTGATTTGCTGAATTTTGTATGCAATATTTTGTTTCATGCCTGCTTGCTAAATCTTGATTAGTAGCTGCTTTCTTGTGCTGCATTTTGCTTATTTGTCTGCACTTTTTTTTTTTTTTTTGTTTTGCTTTGTGCATTGAGGACATTGCACATTTCAAGTTTGGGGGTGATATTTTGAGGGCATTGCAAGCAAAATTCTGGGTAAAGTGTGGGTGGAATTTTGTGCCTAAATGAAATATAGAATGCATTTGTTTTGTAATGCTTGTGACTTCCTTAGGGGTGACAAGAAACGGCCGAAACATGCATCATCTAGGACACCTTTTACTGGCCAATTGCATGTGAAAATTGAAGAAATGTGAACATTAGTCAATGAAGGAAAAGTGGAATGAGTAAGCATGAAAATGGTGATGTATTTTTTTTCGATTCCTTACTTATTTAGGAAAGTTTTGCTTATTAAATGATGTTGTCTTAGTGCACATTTCATGGGGCATGTTCGTGAGATGTAGTGTATTGATTATGAGGCCTTTGTGAGCCAAAGTAATGTTCCTAATGCATCTCAATAACTACAACACTTCACTTAAAACTTGAAAGATGACTTAGGCAATCATTTTTTTTGCATTTTTTTTATGTTCACTGGTGTGGGCTGAATTGCTACTCTGCTGCGAGACTGCTCTTAGGGGAGGTCTCCTGAGTGAACTTGTATGAGTAGTAGAAGGAAAAAGAGCCACAAAACTCTGGGCCAAAAAAAAAATGAAAAAAAAAACAAGAGTGAAGTACCCCAAGTGGAATGTGACTTTCATTGCTTAATGTGATAGAAATTTTCCAAAAGACTATGTGACAACTTGGGGGAAAGGAATAGAAAAGAATTCAATGCCTTAATGATTTCAAGTGAGTGAATTTTTTTTGTGAAATTTTGAGATGTCTTAGTAACATGATTATCATGAGTGGTGCTTAGTTCTTGCATTGCATTGTTCATGAACATGTTCCTTCATCACACACACACACGGCAACATTTAATATGCAAATATTAGTACCGAAAAAGTGGAGAAAAGAGGGACTTACATTACCTTAGCGCATGTTGCAATATTCCACTCTATGAGGCAACATGGTGTTTACATTTGCTGAAAATTAAATGTGCCTTGTTCAGCAAAAGGGGACATCGATGAGAGGCATGATTAGGTCAATGCTTGCCGTTACTTTAGAAGTCACTTTGTGTTAGTCCGAGTTGTGTTTTTCTTTACGTGTTTTATTTGCTCTTATGTGTTTGTGAATAAATTGCTCGAGGACGAGCAATGGTTTAAGTTTGGGGTATTTGATGAGAATCAAATATACCTAAATTTAACCAGTAATTTTACTATATTTTTGGTAATTTTTGTTATCATTCTAGTAGATTTTGTAAAGTTGGTAAGTTTATTATACTTAAAGTGCTAAATTTTATTTATTTATTTATTTTTCTTTCCCAACAATAAAAATAATATTTTGTAGGATAAGAATTGTTTTTATTAGCCTTACTAATTGATTCATATAAATAAATAAAAGCAGGTCAGTTTTTAGAGAAGAAGGTTCGAGAAAGAGTTGGAATTTCTGGAGCGGGAGGCAGTAACAGAATCAGTTACTCCAACTGCATCTGAGGTTAACGGTCTACCCAAATCTGATTCCAGTCAAAAGTGCACGAATTTTAGGATTAAAATTCGGTTGATTTAGTTTCCTTTCTATTATATACACTATTTTCGTTATTTTTTTTTATAAGAGAACCGTATGTAGGAAAAAAAAAAAGAGATCTTGGAAGAAAACAGCCGCCTTTGTCTTCTCATTTGTATGGTTCTTCTTTCCTCTTTGATCATTCTCAATAAAATCACAAAATTGATCCGAGGATGTTTAGAACCACCATGAGAGGCTAAAGCGTTGGTTTCTGATCCAGGGAGAGATTGAAGTCAATGTTTTCTTGTGAGGTTTTGGTTTAATTTAAATTTCTTATTGTGTCCGAGTATTCATTGATTCTTGATTGAATTGTTATGAAAGATTAGGATCATTTGAATTGACTACTCAATTAGTTTTAATCTTTCAACTGCTATCCACCCTGTTCTAAATCCGGAATAGTTTAGAATAATTGGAACTGAGAGCACCTACAATAATTTGCATGTGAAGAGTGTGAGCGATCGTGTGACTTTAGCTTAGGAAAGAATAAATGGAACGAGTCTAGAGAATTGTAGCTATCTCAATTGCTTGGAATTGGTTTAACCATTTCACCTACTCAATGCTGTTGTCAATTCGATGTGAAACGCTATCGTGCCCAGTCGATTGAGAATTAGGTTTGTTTTGGATGCTAGGTTCAGGCAAACGAATTTGGAAAACATATAATCTACTTAGGCTAATCTAGTAGATTTATGGTTAAATATTTGAACTGATAAAAATGCTGCTTAGTAACCTGTGATCGGGAAGCATTGACAGAAATCGTATTCCCTGGGTTGGATTCTTGGTACGATTGTTATTCCCATTTGTTTATTTCGTTGTTAAAAAAAAAGAAATTTTTAGTTGACTTTATATTTTAATTTTATAAATAGTTAAGTGAATCCAGAACCCCTATTTTGTTTATTGCTAAGAACTTCGAACAAAGTTCCCTGAGGGATTCGACCTGGTCCACTTTTTACTACAGTTAATTGCGAGATCGGTAATTAATTTTGGGGGTTTCGACAATCTCACCAACCATTTTGGGAGTTATCTCTTTAATGTTTGAAAATAGTGCCATTTTTTTTAACCATTTAAAAGTTACTTTTTCATTACATAATTTATGAAAAGACTGAAAAATTAAGAAAAAATGGAGTTATTCGATTTTTTATATTAAATTTGTATTATAATAGTATTTATAGTTAAATTTCACACTTTTTTTTTTTTGCTAAATAACACATATTTTTTTCAATTAACTAAATTTAATTTATTTCTTATTGGTAGTGGCAATACTTTGTACCCACATTTTTACCTAATTTTTTAATTATTTTATTAATTTTATAAAGAAAGATTAACTTTTTAATAAGCAAAAGGGAGACTATATTATTTTCAAATTTCAAATTTCAAAACACAATTAATAATAAAATCAAAATTTATGCTAAAATATATTTGTACTTGCAAAAGAACTACGATCACAAATTATTGGCCTGTATTGGCCTGGATTTGACTTCAAACATAAAAGACCCAATTTTTGTTGTTGGCCCAAAATATTATAATGTGAGTACCGAAACGAAGTAGAGAGGTAACATGGTTTCAAAATGGCAGTGGACTGTGTTAGAATTTCTTTGAAGATAGTCGGGTAAAAATAGTATGACTTTGAAATTCAAAGAAGAGCTAAACAAAAGCCAAAATCCCATCATATCAAGTCAATTTGACTCATTGTTCGTATTCTGTTTAAAAAATAGCAATCAAATTTATAATTTCTTGTTTAATTTATTTTCTTTTCAGTGATCTTATTAATTACTTAACATTTTTTGGTTGGATATTTAAATTTATAATATTAACGATCTTATTAATTACTTAACACTTTTTGGTTGGATATTTAAATTTATAATATGTTAACATCATCTCTCATCTCAATGAAGAAATAGAAGAATGAGCCCTGTGATATCTTAGTTGTGGAGAACATGAACTTAAAATTTATTCTACAAGCAAAAAGTTGTAAAGTGAATTTGTTGTGAAATATTTATGGACTAAAGAACCGTTTATATACATACAATTGTTCAAATAGTATTTGCACACTTGAACATCATAAATTATGTAGAATGACTCGTTATTTTTCTCAAAAGTCTTATTTGTGTTAGTGATTTGTTAACTCAAAAGCAATTAATAGGAGTTTTTTTTTTTTTTTTAATCTTACAATTGTGGGATTTTAAATGTGACTTTCAAATCCATTTATATTGGATCTCAATTTTATAAACCTTAAATGAAAATAAGATTACAATTTTAAGAACCTTAGATAAGAGCCAGATTCATATGTATACATTGAACATGACATCACTCGTTATTATTTCATTTGATGGTGATTTGATTTGGTAGATCAAGTTATCTAATGTTCTTGAATTACAAACAGATTATCAATTAAGATGAGGAATAAACTTACAAGTAAATTTATTTACATCAAATATATCACGAACAAATTATCAATACATTATACGAAAAGAGTACATCTATAAGTAAATTTCTTTAAAATAAAGTATAATCCTCTTAAACAGCTTAGTTGGTCTCCTCTTTTCTCACAAAATAAGAATAAGTAAGATTATTACTATTTGAAAAAAAAAATACACTCCTTCCGTCCTAAAAAAAGAGTTTAGTTTTTTTAAAAAAAAATTGTCTCCAAAAAAAGTCCACTATTTGTGTGAAATTATTGTATTGCTTTTACTAATAATAACAATGCAAAACTGAAATTAAAATGTAAAGATAAAAATATAAAATTATACATTTAATTGTGTATTAAGTGTTTCAAAAGAATTTTACCAAATTAAAAGTAATTTTTTTTTTGAGATATAGATAGTAATACTTTGAGTAGATTAAATGTTACTGATTAAATTACACTGAAATGAAGGAAATCATTATGGCCAATTAGTTGTAGTTACAAAGATAAGTCCTAAAAGCTAAATAAAATTATATGATTAACTCTATTCTAAATTTATATATTTACATTAAAGATAATAATATGTATAATACGATTATTGGATTCCTAGTCATAGTCCATTAAATTTCCCCAGACACGTTTGGTGAAACCAATTTGACCAATCCTGTGAGTTTTCAATCATAAGGATTCTAGCAGGGATAGTTTTAAATTTTTATATTTGGTGTTGTGTTTGTTAATCCTATTTTGAAATTTTAATTCCAGCTAACAGATGAAACAAATGACTCTATATTGATTCTCATTCGATTTGGGCTCTATAATAATGTGTTTGATGAGTATCAAAATTCAATTCAAAACAAGTTTTTATAGTTTCGACTCTCAATTCTTTTCCGAATACGTTTTTACATTCTTACAATTTCGGATATTATATATAGATATCCTTACAATTTCGGATATCAGTTATGAATATCAAATATAAATACATCATGATTCTACTAACAAAGAGACAAGTTCTAATTCTTATTTTGAGTATCTACCCACTACCTCAAATACCCTATCACTAATTAACTTAAGTATTTAAATATCTATCTGGGAATAATCTGCATCTGAGTATCTAACTTAAGCAAGCATTTTAATATCTATCTAGGAATAATCTACATATGGGTATCTAACTTAATATCTACTTAGGAATAATTTGCATTTGAATATCTAACTTAAACATCTAAATATTTACCTAAGAATAATTTTGGAATTTGTTTTAAAGGCTTATTGCTGATTAAGGAGTTTGACAAACGTTCTAAGTATCTACCTAAAAAACCCTATAACTAACGTAAACATTTGAAAATTTATTTGATAATGTTAAAAGATAACTTAGAATATTTCCATTGTATATCAGATCATTGTATATCAGATCAAATATTGTGTATATCTTATTGTATATTTCTTTTGATTTGTAATTATCTTTCTGCCTTGTTTAGCGTAGGCTCTAATATTATAAATGTACGATAGTTCATTGTACAATTGATATAACAAATACAGCGATCATTTACAAACTCTCTGGTTTTATATTTTCTTACATGGTATCAGAGCATTCGATCTTCTGATCCAAATTATTAAAACCATCATCTTTGAGTTTGTTGCTGTTTTTTAATATTTTTTCTCTTTTTTCCTGTATTTACTTAGCCAAATTACAGCTTTGTCCCCAAAATATCAAAACCATACTACAGTCCTTCGCGCAGATTTCCCGAAATACCCCTGCACCTTCTGCATTTTTTAGACGTCTTCTTCTTCAACCACAGCCATGACCGACGCTGCAACTACTGCTTCCGGCACCGCTGCAATTCTCCCAGCACCACCACGCGACCCATACTTCCTCTCCGCCGCCGATCTACAAACCAGTAGCATAGTATCCACCAAACTAACCGGCGAAAACAACTGGCAAGTGTGGAGCAACCAGGTTCGTACGGTCTTCCTCGCACGCAACAAACTTGGTTTTTTGACTGGGACTCTCGCAAGACCACTCGGAGATGACGCATTAGCAGAAAAATGGGACCAATGTCATGCTGCCGCCAAGACGTGGATAACTCACTCCGTCGACCCATCATTGGAGGGGATGGTTTCTCGACTTCCCACGGTGGCTTCCATCTGGAATACTCTACAAGAAAGCTTTGGACGCATATCTGGCTCTCAAATCTTCTCCATCAAGCAATCTATTGGAGAGGCCAAACTTCCCGCCGGAGCAACCAGTACGCAACTCACCACATTTTATCTTCGTCTTCAGGATCTCTGGACTGACTTGGACGTTCATCAACCACCCATTCACGCATGCGGCCGCGTGAGTGTCGAGTTAACGATCGGCTTCAACTGCATGACAACATTGATCGGGCAATGAAATTCTTGATGGCTCTACCTGATGACTTCCGCACTCTTCGCACCAATGTTCTTGCCCGAGATACCTTTCTTTCCCTTGAGCGACTTCACAGCCTTGCTAAAGAGGATCTCCATCAGCGATCTCTTGACGGTCAACCTTCATTCTTGGCCGAGAATAATGCTTTTTCTGCAACCCAGAAGCATAGCAATTCTAATTCTGCATTTCCGTTGAATTTGGCTCTTACTGGACCCGGGTCATTATCACATGTTGGGTCACAATTAAGTTCTCTTGGGCCACAACCATCTCAAGTCTCTCAAGTCTCTCTTGGGCCAGGAGAGGCCCATTCGGTGGTCACAATAAATCAGCCCAATAACCAGCGCCCATTTTGCACTCATTGCAAGAAACCGGGCCATATTCGTGAGGCCTGTTTTCTCCTCGTGGGCTACCCACCTAATTGGAAGCCCAAACAACGTAATGGGTCCAAGAAAAAAAATTCTAACTTTAATGGCCCTCTAGCCCATCATGCATCAATTAATGGCCCAACACCTCCTCCTGGATTTGGGCCTATTCCTAGTCATTTTGGACATAGCCCAACATTCATGGACTCACTTGGTACTAATCCATATACTTCTTCCAGTGTAGGTATATTGGGCTCCGCCACTCCCAGTCCTGGCAATGTCTATGGTGGATCCTCCAGTCTGCATTTGACGGCCGATCAACAACATAAACTTGTCACCCTTCTGAATCAAATGGGGACTTCTGATTCCACCGCTAATTTTTCAGGTATTACTCAACCTGGAAACACTATTTCATCTGCTTGGATTATCGATTCAGGTGCAAGTGACCACATCACCTGTAATTTATTTCTGCTAGATTCATATATTGCTTGCACAGCACCTGTTTCCATTACATTACCTGATCAGTCCACTAGTCCTGTGACACACATTGGGCAATCTCGGCCCTATCCTCACTTACACCTCACACATGTTCTTTATGCTCCACATTTTAAACACAATTTATTATCCATCCGCAAACTCACTAGGGATAATAATTGTGTGGCAATTTTTTTCGACGATTTTTGTGTCTTTCAGGACCGTACGACTGGGGATCTGATCGGGCTCGGCAGGGCTAATCAGGGATTATATTTTTTGTGTTCCTCCATTCCTAAATCTTTTTACTTAGTTTTTCAGAGTTATTTACTTTCCATAAAGAATGCCGCCTGCATTCCAAAAAACATTTCTCATTGTAATTTGATTTTTTGCAATA
Organism: Gynochthodes officinalis; assembly: GCA_020080225.1. NCBI lineage: Eukaryota > Viridiplantae > Streptophyta > Magnoliopsida > Gentianales > Rubiaceae > Gynochthodes > Gynochthodes officinalis. The sequence goes on from CM034619.1 coordinate 16,744,070, forward strand.
ATATTAGTTATGACATTTGGCATCGTCGTCTTGGTCATTCTTCTTTAAAAACCTATACTACCCATGGTCATTCCATTTCTTGTCCTCCATCATTCTCATGTCCAATTTGTCCTTTAGCCAAACAAACTCGCAATACTTTTCCACCACGGACCACTACTACCACGTCCACTTTTGACTTAGTTCATATGGACGTTTGGGGTCCTCATCGGACACCCAATCATGATGGTTCACGATACTTTCTTACTATTGTCGACGATTTTTCTCGTGCCACATGGACATTTCTTTTACACTCCAAATCTCAAGTTTTTTCTAAAATTCAACATTTTATATCCATGGTTTTTACTCAATTCGGTTCCCTTGTCCGACGCATCCGCTCTGACAATGGGACCGAATTTTTTTCCACTGAGTGCCGCTCTTTCCTTGCTAGTCAAGGCATTCTTCATGAGAGCTCTTGCGTTTATACTCCTCAGCAAAATGGAGTTGTTGAACGCAAACATCGTCATTTACTGAATGTAGCCCGAGCCCTAATGTTTCAAGCTCACGCTCCATCTCAATTTTGGGGTGAGTGCATCCTCACCGCAACATATCTCATCAACCGCTACCTTCTTCCTCCATTCGTGGCATCACCATTTGAACTCCTCGCTTCACAAACCACCCATACTTGAACACCTTCGTGTTTTTGGGTGTCGTTGTTATGTCACCACTTTAGGTACACGTGACAAATTTAGTCCACGTGCTATTCCATGCATTTTTATGGGTTACCTCCTAATCGTAAGGGTTATCGCTTATACGACCCGCCTGGGAAATTCTTTGTTAGTCGAGATGTCGCTTTTTCAAGAAAATGTTTTTCCATTTTTACGCCCGAGTCCGTGATATCCCCGCCGCTCCATCCGACTCGACATCTCCAACAGATGGTTCGACGAGACTTCATCTTCGCCCCTTCCTCCCATAGATGAGCCATCTTCTAAGATTCTACCACTCGCTCTCCTCATCTGCTCCTATTTCATCTTCGATAGATGAAAATGTAACCCCGCCAACCTCAGCTCCCAACCTTTCAGTCTCTCTCCGCCGGTCAAGCCGTCCTACTCGACCTCCCATTTGGAGTTCTGACATATCCGCCTCTACTTTGCCATCTGCTTCTTGTACCTCTCTCTATCCCATCTCTAATTACCTTTCCTTGGACAATTGTCACCCTTCATATCAACACTTCATTGCTTCCATCTCAGCCATTCATGAACCTACCACCTATTACGATGCTGTAAACAACCCTAATTGGGTTAAAGCCATGGAAACTGAACTTCGTGCTCTTGAAGCTAATCATACTTGGGATGTGGTTCCATTGCCTCCTGATCGTCGTCCAATCGGGTGTAAATGGGTTTACAAGGTCAAGTATCATGCCGATGGTTCTCTTGAGCGGTATAAAGCCCGTCTCGTGGCTAAAGGTTTTAACCAGCAAGCAGGCATTGATTATCAAGACACCTTTTCTCCAACTGCTAAACATGTCACAGTCCGTCTTCTTCTCACCCTGGCTGCCATCAATGCTTGGCCTCTTTATCAGATGGATGTGCACAATGCCTTTCTCCATGGTGATCTTTCCGAAGAGGTGTATATGGACCTTCCTCCCGGACTTTGCCCTCAGGGGGAGAACCTGGTATGTCGACTGCGGAAATCCTTATATGGTTTGAAGCAAGCTTCTCGTCAATGGAACACCAAGTTCACTGACGCTCTTCTCCAGCATGGGTTTTATCAGTCTCGCCATGACTATTCCTTGTTCACCAAAATTCAGGGTAATTCTTTTGTTGCCTTACTTATCTATGTTGATGATATTCTCATTACAGGCAACAGTAAGACTGGTATCTCCGATCTCAAACAATATCTCAACTCCACATTTTTTATGAAAGATCTTGGTCAGTCAAAGTTCTTTCTTGGACTTGAGATTGCTCGATCTCCAGCTGGTATATCAATAAGTCAACGTAAGTACACACTAGAGTTGATATCTGAGGCTGGACTAGCAGGTTCCAAGCCTTCCACCATCCCTATGGAATGTAACAGAAGTTCTGGCGTTGAATATGACGCGGTTCAAATGAGCACATAAATGATCCACTTTGAAGATCCTTCAGATACCGTAGATTAGTTGGCCGACTCATCTATTTGAATCTTACCAGCCGACATTACATTCTCGCTCAACTTCTCACTACCATGCACAAACCCAAGCAATCCCATATAAGAAATTTGAAAGTAATAAAGTATCTCAAGAGTCGCTGTGCCTTGGTCTTTTGTTTTCTTCATCTTCCAAGTTAGAATTACGAGCCTTCGTGATTCGGACTATAGCACATGCCCAATGACCAGAAATCCACCACGGCTTTTGCATTATGCTTGGGATTCACTCATTTCTTGGCGTACAAAAAGAACTCCATCGTGTCACTATCTTCACCGAGGCCGAATATCGAGCCATGCAAGTTACAACCAATAAATAGTTTGGATCATGGGGCTTCTCAAAGATTTTGGCTTCCATATAGAGACACCGCTCTACTTTATTGTGACAATGAAGTTCGCCGAAAATAATAGCGGCCAATCCAATTTTTCATGGCGAACTAAACACATTGAAGTGGAATGTCATTATGTAAGAGAAAAGATCCAAAGAAGGTATCATTGCAACGCCCCACATATCCACCTAAGAGCAACCAGCCGATCTGTTTACTAAGGCTTTAAGTAGTGGACAAAGATCGTATCTTCTTTCCAAGCTTGGAGTATTTGACTTATACAAATCTCCAGTTTGAGGGGGAGTGTTAAAAGATAACTTAGAATATTTCCATTGTATATCAGATCATTGTATATCAGATCAAATATTGTGTATATCTTATTGTATATTTCTTTTGATTTGTAATTATCTTTCTGCCTTGTTTAGCGTAGGCTCTAATATTATAAATGTACGATAGTTCATTGTACAATTGATATAACAAATACAGCGATCATTTACAAACTCTCTGGTTTTATATTTTCTTACAGATAAAAATCTGCATATGAGTATTTATTTGGGAATAATTTTGAAATTTATTTTGCAGACCTATTGCTAATTAAGAAATTTGAAGGAAATTTATCTCGGAACAGGTTGGTTGCGGATATCTCCTTGATTTGTTGGTTAATTTAGCTTTATTTGTAAGAAACATTTAACTTATTTGAACAATAATTAAATTAAACTAAAATAAAATTTTAAATTAAAATTAAAATTATCAGATCATGTGTGATCATACGATCTTCAACAATTTTGGTGGGAGCATGATTTGTCCGGTGCACAATCACACATCGGATCCAAGTTTTCGTTGGTTTGGTGTTAGTGGTGGTGGGGGAGAAAGTGAGAAACCCAACGGCAGAGGAAGGGAGCAATAAAATGGTGCTTTTGGAACACGTGAAAGGTAAATACAAGCGGACAAAAGCCGACGAATGGGCCCGCATTAGTCATCCACTGGGCCAGCCCAAAAGCTTTTAATTAGTAACACCGTTGTTATTTTCTGGCCCTCCCTTTGTTTTTGATTATATCCAAAAAGTGAAACAAAATAATAATGCAAGCAACTCCATCATTCTCTTCTTTCTTTATGCCAAACTAAAAAAGCCACTGATATATTTAGAGCATATTGAATTATCGAATGAAAGAAAAAATTATTGAAAATATTGCAATAATTATAATATAATCTCATGATCAATTTAAAATTTTAAATACTCAGTTCTTTAAACAATGGAATTCAGTCTCACATTTTGCACAATGCATGATTTTTTGAAATTTGATCTGAGATTTAGTGAAAATTTTGCTTCTTTGAATTGTGATCTTTCAAAAAAAAAAAAAAAAAAAAAGGAAAGATGTTACTGGAGAGAAGGGCAAATTAAGTTTGATACGATATATGAATTTTTTTTACACAAAAAAATTAAAGAATATTATAATTTTTATTTCTCTTTGGAAATTGATTTTGAAACTATCGATTTTGAAATCAATATTCACAAAATTGCAATGAAAGGTAATTATGACAATATCATTAGAACAATATTTTACAAACTTTTCAAACCTGCTTAATTTATTACAACATCTAAATTTTAGTTACTCCTTCTGTCTCCAAAAAAAAAAAAATCCATTTTGATTAAAATATTTTTTTATTAGTTATTAGATACAACTCATTTAATGCACTGCTAAATGTATAATTTTATGTTTTTATCTTTATTTTTAATTTTCAGTATACATCATTATTATTAATAAGGATATTTTAAAATTTTAGTTTAAAAGTTGACTCATTTGTTAGGACAAGAAATTTTTTTCAAAATGAACTTATTTTTGGGTACAGAGAAGTATTAAGCAAACTTAATTGATTAAATATATATATATATATATATATAATTCATTGAATACTTATTTAATTAAGTTTAATTACAAGATCATGTTAGAGATATATTTAAAAATGAGGTAGAGATATGATATAAGAAAGTAAATAAGCTAAAAATATTTTCATAAGTGAGTAGTTTTCGTAGATATTACGAGGATGTATGAAAGGGTAGTTTTAACAATATAACAAATGTTAATGTGGATATAAAATTATTATATTGAATTTATCGGCACCTTTGAGTTTTGAATTTAAAAACAAGAATAGCCAACCACCCCGCATAACCAATACCCAAACGCCAACGTTAGAGGTTCAAAACAGTTGGAGTGTCACATTCACCAACTTTTGAGCATTGTCCCTTTGCATTAAAATAACGGATTAAGTTTAACCAATTTCATAATTTAATGCTTCATAGAATTCTGAGATTTTTGTTTTGTTTTTTTTTTTTTACCTTTGTAGAAAGTTAATCCGTTTGGTTAATATGTCTTTATTTGTAAATAAGAAAATTTAAAAAAAAAAAACTATCCAAACACATTTTTATTTCAAAATTTAGAATTTCAAATTTTCCTACTCAAATTCTTCTGACATAATTTTAAAAAATTTTCTCTCTCATTTTTTCCTCTAAAATACTTTTTTTATTAAAAAATACCCACCAAAATTTTTACATATTTTAATATAATTTTTTCTATTTATTAATAAAAATATCTTGTCCAAACGGACCCGATCACATATCTGTCCTTTTGATACTATCCCTGGCCCTATATTAATACGGAGGGCATGTGGAGGTGCTCTTAGGCCAGCGGTGACCCAATGACAGTACAACGTGATCATCACATTCACACAAACTTCACTTCCAAGAATAAATTAAGTGTCACACTATATTAAATCGTTGACATCGAACAATGAATGAATCATAAAGATGGAGTATTATAATTTATGTTGAGATTTGAGAATTATTGATAATTAAATAATAATTAAGCAGTAAAGATATTTTATACTCATTTGATTTTTTTAAAAAAGAGTTTAGTTTTAAAAAAAAATTTACTTTTGGTGTAAAATTCTTTTATTACTCTTACTAGTAATAACAAAATAAATATAAAAATATATATTTAATGGCGCATTATGTGTACTGTATTTTTTAAATTAAAAAAAAGTTGTACCAACTCAAAATGAACTTTTCTTAATTGAAGGAGTAATTTTTTTAATCATATATTTTATAAAAAAAAAATTAGAGTAATCTAATATATATATATATAATGTCTCATGCCCACAATAAATATAATTTTGCCATGTGTATAATTCAGTCGTTCATAATATTATCATGTGTCTTTCACTTTAATGATACTATTATTTCTTCCTAAGTTTTTTCTTTTCAATATTATCTTCTTTTGCATGCTTATTAGTTTGTTCACTATATTATTGTTAGAAGTGGATTATGATTATATAATTTCCTAATCTTTTCATCTTAAATTCAGTTATAACTTTTATGACTCTCTTTCAAAATCTTCTAATGAAACAATTTGACTTGCTATATTTTTCTTATCTAATTTTCTCTAAAAGTTCAATAAAACATAACATTTATCACTAAAATTTTCTAATTGTTATTTAATGGTATCATTTATCAAATATTTCATAAAAAATTTCCCTTTTAAGCTACCATTACTAGCATAATAGCTCTTAATTTTACCCTTATTTTATTTTTAAAATGTTTTATTTTCTTTTCTGTCATTAATAGTTATTATCCTTATTAACACATTAATGAGAGAGTTTTAAATTATCGTAATAAAATTTACTCTAATGAAATTATGGTACAAATTTAAATAATTTGATGAACTCTTATATTCATATTTTATAAGAGATATTTTGTGTGTTTTTTTTTTCAAAGTTTGAATGAGTTTATTTACTATTTTTCTTTCATTTGTATTATGTTAATTTTTTTGGATTTTATTTTGTTTTTATATGTTAGATAAAAAAAAGTTTATACGTGCTTTAATCTTTGTTTATATGTGTTTTTTTATATATCTTATCTTTCTGGATTTGTATTTGTTTGTCTTCGAATATAAACCCGTTAAAACAATTTACTATTATCTATATTATTTAAATTTAATACTAAAATAATAATACTTTTAAATGAAAAAAAAAGAAATTATAACTTTAAAATCTTAAATTATAATTACATTTTTTTTTCAATAATAACAAGATCTATAGAATTACACGAGTAGAATCCTAATTTTATATAAAAAGATGTGAATTATTAAAATTAACTCAACCATCCCCCACCCTCGCATGCATAAAAGAAAATATTAGTAATGAATTTTTATTATGAGGAAAGAAATGAATAATATGCTAAATCCAAATGTCCATGGCCATTTGTAAATCACCGATCGGTCATCCAACATAGGGTCACGCGCATGTGAAGGTATCGGTTCTGGATTAAGAATTGGATCCAAGGCATCAACATCGTTATTGAAGTCTACCAACTGAGAGGACTGGAATCTATATATTGATTCGTTTTTTTTTTTTTTTGTCATTTTTTTGAACCGTATGCATCAAAAGGTGGATGTACAATTTTTAAGAGATATACTTGGACCCTAATTAACTGACTTTATCAAGAAAGAAAATTTTTTTAAGTCAAAAAATTGATAGCGAGATCTCAAATCAACTTCTCCAAAGGCAGCAACAACGTTATTGAAGTGTACCAACTAAAGACACACGTTGTGAGGGTTATTGACGGGCCCGTTCCTGACGTTATCAATTGTTGACCAAAATATCTTGTGTGTGTGATTTGGGAGTCTTGTCGTGATGGAAGGGCAAAAAGAAAATTTAAAATGATAATGATAATATTACTTTTGATCTTATGACACTTTTTTAACAATAAAATATATGGGCACTTGCGCAAGTGCCCATATTTATGATTGCGCAAGTGGGAAATTTGGTTTTTTTTTTTATAATAATAACGATAAAAATTTTATTACAATAATAAAATTATGTATTAATAGAATAAAAAAGGTTAATTATTTTTCGTAGTATTCGAGTTGAATCACGAAAAAAAATATTACACCTAAATCTAATTAGTAAATAAATACATGACTTTTAATGAATTCAATTCCATTACTCCCTCTAATTTATGATTGAAATGTTGCTAATTTATTAATTTTAAATCTTAATTAATATATTCTGAAAATTTTAACCTTGGCACCCCTTCATCAAAATGCTGGATTCTCCACAAAGTCACTGAAATATTTTACTTCACCATCTATATCATCTCTCATCTAAATAATAAATGCTAAATATGTTAGGTAATAATTCTATATTTCAAGAATCAAGCAACAAATCATAAATAAATACGAAATAATATATTTAGTTGAGAGGGATTGTAAGTAAGAGATTTTAAATTCTAGATATCTCAATTGTCAAACCAAAAAAAAAAAAAAAGTGTTGTATTCTAAGGTTGATTTATTAGTTTATCTAGCACAGAAAATTACTTATTTTTAATCTTTTTAGGAAGATTTGAAGATGTTTTGGCAAAAAACACTTTTGAATTTTAAAAAGTGTGTATATATGTGTGTTTTCTATTTATTTTAAACAATGTGTTATAATCAACTTCACCCGTATATTCCTTTGTTTCTCGAAAATTCTTGGTTGATGGTGTAGAATTATATGCTCTTTTACTTTTCCTTCACTAGAATTTCCTTGATCTTCCTCATTTTTCTTAGTCAAACGTTCACATTCAATTCACACCTAATTTGATATATACATAAATTTTGTAAAACCAAAAAAAAAAAAAAAAAAATTCATGCTCCCATATTGATATATAGTGGGACATGAACAAGCGTAATCTATGCAGGAAATTCCTGGCATTTTATCAATCCACAGAGCATACCCCTCTACTTTTTGTTAAACTCAGAAAAATAAAAAGGAGAACAAGTATTACACGTTTAAAATTTATTAAACAGAGAAATTTAGGGGTGTTTAAAATCAATGATCCTATTCGATCCGTTTGAATGGAATCAGATCGAATTTTGATCCGAATTGATCCATGTGGTTTTTACTTTTCTTTTTTTTTTAATTACTTTCATTTTCATATATAATGCTAAGTAATTTAACTTAAAATATTAATTCGATCTGATCTGCGAATCAAAATGAACATTCCTAAGGAAATTAGGAAAAATTTCTTTAAGGGCATACCAAATTTCAAAATTATTAAAGAGGATATAATTTTAATAATTTATTATTAAAAGCCCTTGAATACTATCAATTAAATATAATGAAATTGTGAAAGTAGAATTCTATCCTCTGTCCCTTCTTAACTGTCTGTCGATGACTACAAATTATTCAAAGCCCTAACATTTTTTTATGGAACTCTTGCATCATCTACACTGTAGTTGGGAAGATAGAGTCATGAACTATATGAAAATGGTGATTAAGGGATGAGATTGAATTTTTAAAAATACTTAGAAGATTTTAAAATTTTAAATACCCTAAATAATAATTTTATAAAATTACACACCTTTTAATAATATAAAAAACTTACACGCCCCTGATTGCAATTTTTTCCGTAAAATTAACATAATTTTGGATTTTTGAGATACTAAAAATTAAAAATAATATTAACACTCTACTGTTTATTAGTATCACTCTTTATATATTATTTATGACTCTCTATTAACGTAATTGGTAACATAATTTTTAATTTTTTTCGAAACAATATATAGGTTTCAAACAAATAATAAAAGATGGAGTGAGATTAATATTTTAAAAAAAAAGTTGTAGCAAATTGTTTGATAATATTAACATTCTACACTGTACTATTGTTAATTTTATTTATGACTATTAATGTAATTAACAAAATTTTGTGTATTTGTAGTAAATGATTAAAACTAGGGTAAGACCACACTATTATTGACCTAAGAAGAAATGTATTTCAATTAAACAAAAATTAATAAAAAATAATTTAACCTTATTTATGTGACAAAAACTATTACCAACCATGTCCATAAGAATCTATTAATTAATAAAACTATTAGCAACCACCACTCTAAGGATTTACTAATCATTAAAATTATTACCAACAATTATTATGAGTATCTACTAATGAATGAAGATATGAATTGAATTAATTCCTCATAAATTACTATGAGTATCTTCTGGTTTAATTCTCGTTATTTATACTGTTAGAATTTATTTTTTAAATTATTTTTAATATAAAGATTTATTTTTTTCTATTTTTTATGTGTATATTTTTAATACTTTCTTAATATACTTTTTACAAAAAAAAATATTAAGAATATAAAGTGAGTGTTAAAAAATTTTTTGCACTAAAATATATCGGAATGAAAGTAATTATTAATTATATAAATTTTTTCAAAATAAGAACAAATATATATAAAAAATATTAAGATGTGTTATAAAAAAGATACAGTGGAGAATTATTAGAGAGGATCTGTGTAGTAAATTTTTCGATATGATTATCACTATTACTAAATACTAGAAATTAAAGAAAAAGTTTTAACAAATTAAAAAAAAAAAAAGTTGTAGCAAATTGTTAGATAAACGCAGCACATCGTATGATATCCCTTCTTCCATGTCATACCGCCTTACCTCTCTTGCATCTCTCTCTCTCTCTTTCTCCAGCCAAAGCCAAAGTCTCAGTCTCACTCATTGCAAACTCTTTTACACAAAAAACACACACACACACATACACACACACTGAGGTCTCTCTTTGTTCCCATCTGCATTTTCCATTCCTCATTTACCCTATAAGCTTCACACACTCACACACTGACTCAAGGTGTCATTCTCTACCTCTTTCTCTGGGTTGTTTCCTCAAATGGACGCTCTAGATCACAAGAAGAACTCTCCATCAGGTTTGTTTCTCCGTTTGCTGAAATGGGTTTCCATTTTCTTGTTCTTCACTTTTTACTACTAGAAATGAAAAAGATTCTTGACTATTTGTTGTTTTTTCATGGCTTTCCTCTGTTTCTTGTAATTTCTTGCTCGATGTTATGGAATTATACGCTCTTTTTACTGTTTTTGACTTGGGATTTTCTTGATCTTCCTCTTCCATCTTCACACACACAGAGGCACACAGTTTACATAGTCAAATGTATACATTCTACGCACATAAATAATTAGACCAGACACGAGTGTGCGGGAATTACTGAATCTTGTATTGTACTTTGTTGTTGTTGAGTAAATCTATTGTTTTTTTTTTTTTTTTTTTTTAAATATTGAATTTTTCTTTCTTTGTTCGTCTCTTGTGATGCCGATTTTTTTTTTCCCCTTAAAAATGGTTTTCCAAGTAGCAGTACTTTTCTTTTCTTTTCTTTTTTTTTTAAAGGGGAGTGTATATGGGGTCTTGTAACGGGATTTCCTTGATTTATTGCAGGGCATGAAGGGGATGGGGTTTATTTGTGTAATAAATGTGGTTGGCCTTTCCCAAATCCACATCCAAGTGCAAGACATAGAAGAGCCCACAAGAGGGTTTGTGGAAACGTTGAAGGGTATCCGTTAATTGATTCAGAATCGGGGCGCCTCTCTGATAATGAGCAGCTTTCAGATGATGACATGCGAACCCCAAGTAATAATTACTTTTAGCACATTTATAACATGCCTTATTTGGTGCATTTAGTATAATTAACTGCTACTATGTTGTCTGTTTTATCCTTAAATTCATAATTAAAAAAAAAAAAGCTATAATTTTGCGTTCTTTTTTCCTCTCTTTTTTTTCTTTTTTTTTTTCTTTTATTTTTATTTTTTTAAAGTAGTGCTTCGATGAGTATTGTATTTAAGGTCCTGAGATGATTTTCTCCAAATTAATGGAGTGCCTGTTAATTGGTGCCTGTTTATTGAGTTAACCATTTGTTGTTTATTACCTTCTTCTTTATTCTTTTTGTGGATTGTATGTATTTTAAGGTCCCAAGATGGAGAAGGGAGTTACTAAGGAGATTGGTAGTAGTGGTGGAACTGGTTTACTGAAATCGTATAAGTCAGAAGATGAAGTGTTTTCAGATGCAGTCACGGAGTTTTCTGAGAGTGGGATTAGCCCAAGCATGGAAGAACACCTGGAGAGGGTTGGACAACTTGAAAAGAATGTGGGAAAAGAGCTGGCGTGTGATCTGATTGAGAGTCAACAAACCAAGGATGATGGAACTGATGGTAAGCAATTAATGAGACCTGCAATTCTTCATTGTTTCATGTCTGAATAGTTCGTCCCTTTATTGGACTTGATGATAACTGAATGCATTTAATCTCTAGCAAAGATTCTTAGCATGTGACAAGTTGACTATGTAGTTATGCTTCGAAATAATCAAGCTAGCAAGTTGAAGCTGATAAGAGAGATTTTATAATTTTAGTTGTTAATTTATTGAAGTATAAGAATGAGATATGATGGTTATGCAATCATGAACATGTGATATTGTTTATTTAATCTTCCTTTCTTGTTCATATTTAGTTCAATTTAGGCTTAAAGTTTTGTTGAGTTTCTGTAAAGAATACAATCAGGGTTTAAAGTGTAGAGCTTTTTCTAGTTTAATGGCTCCTTGAACTGATGACTTTTTCTTTATTTTTTTCCCCAAATTTTTGGGTGATGTGGATGGTTGTGAGATGGTGGTAGGAGGTAGACCTAGCTAGGTAGCAACTTGATATTTGATTATTTGAGCTTGATAAGTTCTAAGATTCAATTGGTGACCTTTCTGTTTAACTGTGTCTTTGTTGTTTATGTGTCATGGAAAAAGTTCATTATATGATAAATCTTTCCCTTCTCAGAAAATAGTGTAAATAAAGAATTTGTTAAAAAAAAATTGTTATGTCAAAGGAAGCTAAGCTTCCAAGCATAAGTATGCTGACTATTTGTACACATAGGTCCTCGAAAAGCTCATTTAAGCACTCCCTTTGTTTTGAGAACCGAAATGAACTGGTCAACAAGTTGTTTCTAAAGATGATTGACTCCTTTTTATTGGTATCAAAACTGTGGGCCGAACATATTTTGTTAATGGTACTTATGAAGCGATATTTTATATACGAGTGTGTTATGCACTAGTTTGGTCCCTTTAGCAATGTAAACATACTCTCTGGAAAATTTCTAATTAGGAGTTCACTTTTGTGAATATAGGTACAGCAAAAGTATTAAATGAGCCTACAACAATGCAGTCAGAGAATACTAAACCTGCAGGTGATATCAGACTTCCGGAAGTTTCAGTTGGAGTTGATCAAATAGATGGTCTGCAGATCAATTCTTCCCCTGTTGTGCTTGAAAGTATCTCAAAGAACATGGATATGAATGGTGAGAGCAAAGAAGAGAAAGTGCTGGTTTCATCTGGACCTGAAAAAGATATAGAAGTGAAAGAAAGTGTTATGGAAATTGAATGTTGCACTGGATATGCAGTGCCCCTTAATGTGTCTGCAATTGAGGCGCCTCAACTTGAATCTAAGTTGGATGATTTAAAAGAAGGTGGATATAGACATGTGATACCTGAGGCAGGTGGAAAAACTTGGGATACTGTTTTTCTGGAACCTAAGTTGCATGAGACTGACACAAACGTATCACATTGTGCAGCAGAGGGTGAAATTGAACAGGAGAAAGAACTAAGTATGCTTGCTGAGACAGGAAGTGTGATCCCTGAACCTATTTTGCACAAAGCAGATGGAAAGAATTTTTCTGCTGTGGGTGAAGTTGAACGGGATAAAGTTTGGACTGATGTGTCACAATCTGACGTGACTGAAGCTGAACTCCCCTCTCAGATTGAGCCTCCTAAAAACATTGATGGTTCTGGTGCTATTCAAGCTGAAGCTGATTCTGCCAAGGATATATTAGAACATGGTCATAATAAGTTGACTGAGGATTATGAGTTTGAGGGAGAAGGGGATAAAGAAACACATTTAGTAATAATTCCTGAATCTTTACCTGTTATTGAAAATCCTAAAATCCTGACTCAAGATTTTAAAGACCACAAAGTCCTCAAATCTAGCTTCCCTTTGGATTTAGGGGATGCGGAAGTAACTAGGCCTCTGGAAAGTGATGAGGAGGTTACTGTACCTGAGCCTGATCCAGCTTCTATTTCAAATATATCTGTTGGAAGCATAACCAGCCGTCATTCAGATGTTAGTTCTTCGGACAATCTTGAGAAAGGTGTCTTAGCACCTGTTGGAGATGAAGTTAATACTTCTGGCTTACAGCTGATAAGTGAAGGCGGCTCTGGAACTACTGTGTTTGAAACACAGATGAGTAGAAGAAATCATTATCCTGAAGGCTTTGAACCCAATTCTATTGATGAAAAATTACCGCAGAATGAAATTTCAGCACCAAGTTCAATGGAACTTTCTGATGTGATTCCTGCTGGGTCTGCAATTAATGAGGAAACAACTAACTCAAGTAAAATTGAAAATGCTGATGATGATGGAATCAGCAAAAGTGATTATGTCATAACTGAATGCAGGAACACGAACACGATTGATGATATTAAAACTCCTACTTCAGAGAAATGTAAAGATGAAGTTAACATGGAAGCCTCACAAGGACTTGAAATCGGTAGCAACAGCGAATGTTCTCCTGAAGGTGCTCTTGGTGCAGTTTCAGAATGTTCTCCTGAAGACCACAATGTTGCATCAGACAAACAATTGGAAAGTTCTAACATCCCAGAATCACAAGGGTCCATCAGTGGTGGTGCTGTTTCTGAATTGATTCCTGAAGATCAAAATAAAGAATCAAAAAAGAATTCAGAAGATTTAATCTCCAAGGAGCCAGCTGCTTTACCTGTAGATTCTGTAATCTCAAACCAAAGTACTACATCTGTTGAAGACATAAATATCAGAGATGCAACTACTTCGGAGCCCTTAATAGATGAAGATGATGGCAAGCTCACAATAGAAAGTTTCAATGTTTCAGCTGTTGATAACTCTGTTGTGTCGAGCAGCCGAACTGAAAGTTTGGAGGGAAACTGGGGATCTGTTTCAGGTTTTAAACTTTCTTTTCTGCATGCATATGTGGTAATAATTTAGTGCAACCTCTTATCCAATGGATCATATGAACTATTTTTAAGTTTTGAATTTTTGCTGAATGTAATACTTGGCAGGGGCTCAAGGTATCGAAATGCTGTTCAAATGGCTGCTTATATCACATATTTGAATAATACGTGTGTATATATGATACTTATCAAGATTGCATGTGTTAATGAATGCTTTGTGCTGATCATGAGCTTGCTTGTTGATGGATGAAACAGTGCTTTCAACCCCGTCAGATGGGACAGCTCTTACTGATGCTGAAGTGCTATCAACTGGTCCTCAAGCACCAGAAAATCTGAGGGCACTTCTCTAAAGCCACAAACTGCAACTGATGTATACCATCCTGACAAGTCAGATGTTTACGAGCCTCCATCTTTCATGACATTGGTTGCTTCTCGGCCTGAGGTTGAAAAGACAGCTGTGGGTTCAGAAATTCAAACTGTCCAAAAGGCTGAGCCCACAAAATCTGAAGCTTTGCAAGCTGGATGGATCCTCACTAACCAACATTGTAAATGATTCAGAAGGTAGAAAGAAAAATGAGGAGTTAATTGCCAAGGTAACAAAATGGAGCTCTGGAAAGCAGCACAGTCCCTTAAAAAATCTTCTGAATGAAGCCCATGCTGAAACAACAGTAAAATCAGCAACAGAAAAAGAGGTTCCACTTGTGAACCAGGCTGATGAAACTGCCTCCAAAAACAATGGCACTGCAGTGACTACTGTGAGCTCAATTATGGGATCTGAGACTCCAGGTCGTGACACAGCCAAGAAGGAGATGGAGAAGGAATGGAATTTGCCTGCAAGATATCCATCGGAGATAAAGAAAGAAAAAAAGAAGGGGAAACCATATTGGGTACCATTTGTGTGCTGCACTTCCATTCATCAGGACATGTAATTCTTCTGTGTTGTGGAAACCTCGGGGTCACCGAAGGCAATTTTATACTATATTTTCCCTCTTGATTTTGCAATTAAACTCCTGTCTACCTTTTGACTGAAAATGCGGGAGTATTTGTTTAGTATCAGAGGTTTAAGCATGTGATATATCCTAGGTAAGGTTTGTCTGATACTCAAAAAATTGCATCAGTTTCTTGATGTATATATATGTTCTGGCATTCCTCTTTGAAAGCAGTTTATTTCTGCCTAGAGCTGTCTCCTATTTAGAAACATTACTTGAAGGATTCAGATACTTAAAACGTAATTCCCCAGAATGTGAACTTCAAATTGTCTGATGTTTCAGTACAATATTCAGTCATCTAAATTTTGTTTTGCTTGCAATCTTTAGGAAGGTGGTTTTTATTCAGATCATTCAAGCACGCATCTGAGTCCGTCAGCTCCAAATTGCTTAAAACATTTGTCCCTAGTGTATGTTTTGCATGGAAGCTATTCAGTCACGACTAGTTTATTCGTATGAAGGCATGTTTCTTCAATATTATCTCTATTTTGCAAAGTTCACATGCTGAATTGTCGTGAATTATGTGGTATAGAGATTGGAAAAAAAACATTAATAATGCTCCTTAAAAAGCTTTAATTTTTTTAATATTTGATGCGACCAACTAATTCATGAGAATAAATTATCTATTTTAATCTTTTTGTATCTCAATTAACTGGTGCTCGTATTCTATTAATAAAATAATATAATTTTATTAATAAATATTAAACCCTAACATTTAATTAATAGAATATAGTTAGTATTTATTAATTAGATAGATACTTTTTTCCCAAAAACCGTTAGTTATATTAATTTCTTTAGAAAGTTAACAACTACAACAAATGGTCCAATAATTAAACTTTGCTTAACTATTGTAAACGGCTAAGGCTAAAGTTACTTATTCTCATTATCACTTCACTCTTATTTATCCTGTGTAACACTCACTAAGCAATTATCAATGCTGCACCTTCTAAACACCTTACAACAAAAAACCCAAGCCTAATTACACCCCAAAAAGTCTATGCAGTTTGAATTGGTTACCTTTGCCACTTCAATTCCTGCTTGGATTCCATCTCTTTTTGCTGTGTAACCACTGAACATTTATGTAATGTTCCTAGCTATTAAGCAATCTCCATTGTACTGGCTTCTTGGTATTTCATCCACTCTTCCATTGTCAAGTCTACCATTGCCTTTTCCTCTTTCCATTCCCCTCCAAATATTCATAGGTTCCTTGTTTTCCACAACATCCACAATATATATATAGTGAGTTGAGCTCTTTCTTGCCACAAGAGTTCTCTTTTGCTGCAACAAACATTCTGCCACCGCCCTTTGAAGCTCACCACTTCTTGTTCAAGCTCATTCCAACTTACTAGAGCAATTTTCTAGACCAACCTAGCTCTTGGACAATTGGATAGGGCATGTTCCATGTTTTCTTCCCGCTCCCTACACATTTGACAGATTGGGATCTTCTTGCAATCTCCTTTTCTAAAGCTTCATCTTTGTTGGAATTATGTCATGGCAGCACCTCCAAATAAAGTGCTTGAGTTTACTCTTAATATTGAGTTTCCAGCTCCTCCTCCACATTGAGTTCCTCATCCTCCTGCTAATACTACTTTAAGCATTTTGATTCTTCTTATCTTGTTCCTTCTTCAAATGGTGATATGCCGACTTTACAGTGTAGTTACCTTGAGAGCTGAATTGCCAAACTAGTTGATCTTTACTTCCATCTTGTCCATACGGTAGGTTAAGAATTGCCTCTCTATCTCTCTTGTTAGAGATCCTAGATATCAGTTGGCTATTCCACCCTTTCCCACCATGTAGTAACAGTTCACTTGACTCCCCTCTCAAACTTACTTGTTTGATTAAATTTGAGAGAGCCTTTAAGACAATCAGGAATAGGTAAGGTGAGATGGGATTTCCCCGCCTAATTCCTCTTGAGAGTTTAATAAAGCCACACTTTTCACCATTTATATTAACATACATAGTGGAGGTAGTAACACACTGCATTATCCATTCTACAAAAACCTTTGCAAATCCCATTTTGCTTAAGACTTTTTTGAAAAATTTCTATTCTACTCTATCATAGGTTTTAGCCATATCAATTTTTAGGGCCATATACCCCTTCTTCCCTTTCCTCATTGAATTAAGTGTATGTATGTACTCATGCGCTATCACCACTTTGCCTATTATTCGTCTCCCTGGGATGAATGCAGACTGGTTAGGACTAATATACTTATGGAGGTAGCTCTTTAGTCTTTCAGCCACTATTTTAGAGATTATCTTATACACCACATTATAAAGGATTATTGTTCTATAATATAGGATTAAAGTAGGATTTGACACCTTCGAAATAAGTGTGATTAGGGTATGATTCATTTGTCTAAACATTTTCTTATGAGTAAAGAAATCTTTGACAACTTTGCATATGTCTACACTAACCACATTCCAAAACTTTTAGAAAAATAAAAGGGTCATACTATCTAATCCAAATGCTTTATTGGGGTGCATTTAGAATAAGTCCTGTTTAATTTATACTTCCTCAACTGGCTTTATCAATCTCCGATTCATGGCTTTTGTGATAGATAGTGATATACCTTCAAGCCCTTCCTAGCAATGCTATGGATTAGTAGATGTGAACGGCTTTTAATAAAAATCAGTGATCTATTTCTGTACCTCGTCCTTTTTCTCACAAAATTTCCCCCTTAGCAGTCAACAATCTGTCAATACAATTAGTTTTCCTTCTCTGGATTGTACTTGCATAGAAGAATTTAGTATTTTTATCTCCTTTCTGTAGCCACTGAATTCTAGATTTCTATTTCCAGAATATTTCCTCATTCTTATAGGCTCTATGGAGATCTTGCTTTAGTTTGGTCCACATCTTCTAGTCCATTTTTCCCCATTCTCTACTAAGTTTCTTCATTTATGTCTTGATTTGCGTAATATTCTCAGCTGAATTCAATCCTTGTCTTTTACTCCATCTAAACAATTCTATCTTGCATTGTTTTATTCTAGAGTAGATTTCAAACATTGAGGTTCCCTGCTGTTCCTTAATCCAAGCTTCCTCAACTCTTTCATTAATCTCTTCCTTATTTATCCATCTGTTATCAAACATGAATCTTCTCTTCACTTGTTGGACCTTAGGATCTGTATCCATCATTGAGAGAATGATTAGAGGCTTGTTTCTCCCAATGATAGACTTTTGCATTTTGGAACTTCAAAAGCCAGTTAGGGGCACCAAAGAATCTGTCTTATCTCTCCTCCACATAGCCCTTCCCATTGCTATTATTTGCCCAAGTAAATTGTCTTCCTATATATCCTAAGTCCACTATTTCCATTTTCCTAATGAAATTTTTGAACAGCAAATAACTTGCTTCAGCTCTTCTTCTCCTCCCTTTTTATCTTTTTGAATAGCTATACCATTGAAATCTCCCCTTATGAACCACCAATCTCCCCACTTTGTTTTTCTTTTTCCATATAGGTCCACTGCTCCCCCCTTTACATCTGCCTTCGCACGCACATACACAAAAGCAACCCACCAAATTAGAGGATCTCCATCTATTTCACATTCCATTTGCACACAAAAACTAGTAGTTATAATGCTCAGTACTTTGACTGTTTTAGCCCAGTAGACTAATAATCCTCCTCTTTTTCCAACTGGTTCCATAGTTCTTAATCTATTATGGTACTGAAGTCTCCTACAAGTAGTTGCTACGAATTTTTTTTTTTTTGCCTAAAAAATAAACACTAAATCTGGATAGTGGGATCTTATAGACTATTTCAGTTAGGAAATTGTAAGGGGTTTTCCCAAACCTCTACAATTCCACACACATACTTTCATGATTCTTGTTGGAAGCACTTTAGGCTAGTTCCTTTCACCTCTTCCTTTTGTCCTATTCCATGAGTGTCAAATTTTCTTTTTTTATTTCCCAATTCTTGTTGAATCCTCATCCTGCAGATTCCAGTTTCTTTTATTCTCTAGCTTAGTTATGCTTCTTGTTTGTCTCTCATTGGTTCTATGTTCATCAGATAACCTCATTCATGCCCTCCTTCATTTTTTCCTCTGATTTATAGCTTCCTCTTTTATTCTAGTTGATCCACTATTCTTGCTCTTGCTGTTATCTTTTCTTGACTAGTTCCCCAATCTCTCACAACTGATTGGGACATTTACCATAAATAACTCCAGCTTGTTTTGCTGCTCAACCCCCTTTTCTTGCCATTTTTCTTCCTCTATCAAACTTGGTTTGTTGACAATCCCTTCGCCTTCCTTTTTCACCGTCTCTTCATTATTATGTGCTTGCACTATTTCTTGGACCCTCTCTTCCCCTTCTATGATCTTATCCCCCATTTGGTCATTTTTCCATTGAGTTGGACTTTTCATTCTTATGTCTCCTTCTTTCTCTGGTATCATTTCCACCCTTACAGTACTTGTCCCAGCCTTATTTATTTCCCAACACTGCTAAGCTTTCATTGTCTCTCCCTCAATTGGTGGATCTATTATTAGACAAATCTCTCCTACCTGAGTTCTCATCCTTCTATTTATTCTTTCTTTCATTTTTGACTCCTTCAGCTTTGAGCCAATCCCCATACTGGCCTTGCTGTAAATCACTCCTCTTTTGATCCTTTCTTTTAGTACTGCAGATCTTCTCTGAGTGTCCCACCTTTCCACAGTAGCAACATAAAGTTGCAAGTTGTTCATACTTAAATGCCGCCCAGTAGGAATTGTTACTTAGTCTCACTATAGTTCCTCTAAGTAAAGGTTTTTCTAGATTCATTGAGACCAGCAATTTCATATGCCTTCCTCGTTTACTCCTGCTTTCAAGTATTATCACATCATGGACCTGGGGGAACAACTTTCCTATTCTGAGTGTTGTCTCTTTGGTAGATTTACTCAAATACTTGGTTGGCACTTGGTGTATAATTTGTATTTGGTTCAATCTACAATTCCAGCCAGTTTATATAGCTGTAATCTATGTTTGGATTAGGGGAGCATGTTTGAGAATCTAGGATTACGTTTTACCATCCTATCTTTCAGACACAATCATTGGAGAGTAAATTACAAGTATAGATATGTTATTAAATGGTAGACAAAACTTTTAATTTAATGTGTTAAATGGCTATCAAACAATCTTGCCTCCTTAAGCGGCACAATGTTATTTCTTTCAAGTAGAGAGAAACCAGACACTCTCCCAAAGAGATAATAAGATTAATTAGATAGATATAAAAGTTCAATTTTTGCAGAATATTTTCAACTAAATGTTATCTACCCTTGATAAGCCTTGAAAATGTGCTTTTTGGGTAGATAAGCATTAATTTCAAATTCTAATTTAGTGGTTTTAATCTCTTCCTCAACATTTTCCCTTCTCCTTGTCCTCTATCTCTCTTAGTTAAAAAGTGAGAATTTCACTCCACATTATATATGATACATACACATATGATAATAAAATAAAGAATTGTAATTATAATGATAAATAATTTTTTTTTTTGGTAAAATCCAATCTCACATGCCCCACAAGTAAATAGGCTACAGGTTGATGGGGAACGAATGGGTGAAAGCCTCTAATCCGTAAAGGCTTGGGTTGCTGAGGTTGATGAGTATAAATGTTTTTTTTGGTTTTACTAATTATTAGATACGCTACTTAAGAAATTATATTTACATTATCAATAAGGCTTGAGCATACTTCCTATTCAACGAACAATTACAAAATTTTAGCTATATTTATATTTAGATTATGGTTTATTTGAGAAATTTTATATTGGAATTTGTTAAAATTTTGATGAAATTTTTTTGTAAGAAAAAGTATTTTGGAAGGGAAATAAAATTGGTATTAAATGGAAATTTTTTTAAAATTATGTGAGAAAAATTTTAAATTTTGAAATAAAAATATATTTAAATATTTTATTTATTTTGTGATTTTTTTTTTGTATGGAAGAAATACTCCATACTCACCTAGTTGTATACATACAACTCGAGCTCCAAATTCTCTATGATTCCCTAAATAGACTGGCCCGTTTGGCTTGTTTGGCCGAATTGGTTGTGTTTTTTTAAATCTAAAACCGTCATTTTCGCACCCTGATGAAGGGTAAAGGGAGAAGGGAGAAGGAAGAAGGGAGAAGCTAATGTGGAAAAGTGAGCGCCCATCAATGCTGTCCTCGCAGAATCGTCTGGCAATATGACTCGGGCACCAATCAATTACGGTCATTTCCATGAACCCTTTTTGCTGTTCACAAAACACTGCAAAACCCCAACCTTAGACAAACTCCATATTACTTCCTTCTCAACTAAATTTTATCCTTTGCTTAACTATGGCCATGAGAAATCTCAGAACAGCCCATCATCACATTCACAGCATTCAACCCAGAAGACCAGGAAGGACCCTTCTGTAGAACCAAAACAATCCAATCACAGACCCAAGAAAGCTCCTTTTACTGAGAAGGTTAAAGAGGAAAAGCAATTAGACCCACTTGAGAAGCTTGAAGAAGATGGAGATTGGAGTGAGGAGCAATTTTGGGGTGTCATCAAATTCCTTTTTCTGAGTTCAAGAACCAGTGAGATTCTGCAGGTATAATTTGTCGCTTGTCATGCAATTTATGTACGAACTTGAACAAAAGTGTTTTTTATTCGGGGGATATACTGATTTTGTGCATTGGTGGTTGTGTTTTTGTTGGAATAATCAGCATATACTGGTTTTGGTAGTACTAATGAAGGGAAATTTTTGCTTAGTTTTTTTTTTGTTTTTTAATTGAATAATCTTTGGTTGTGCTTTTAGCAATATGTTCTTGCTACAAAAGTTGAGTGGGGCAGTTTCGGAAGTTGAGTCAGAAAAATTTTGCCTCAGTAAAAGCAGTGATAGAAGAACGTTTCATTTATCTGAATTTTGAATTTAATTGAAATGAGGAGCTAGAATCCTTCTTTATTTTTTTCAAAAAAAAAAAAAAAAAACTTTTTCAGTTTCTTCCTTTCTTTTTGGTTTAGCTCTTTCAATTTTGTTATTTATAATGCGTGAACAAGTAAACAGATTCTGAAGGTATCAGGGGAGAAATGAAATGAAGAAATAAGAAGAGAAACTGAAATCTTGAAAATGGGTTATCTGAACCTAATATATCCAAGGCAGAGTTAATCAGGCTAGAAAATTAAATTTCATTGGGAATTTGTTGAAAAATTTTCTTTTCCAAGCTTGAACTCTATTTTTGGGAAGGTACCTTATCAAATAAGATTCAGCGGTTCGATAGAGTATTTGATTCGATTTCTTGGTAGTTACTAAATTGCATTTGTAATGAATATGTTGTAGGTGTTTGACTCGTGGAAAAATGTGGACAAATCTAGAATTAATGTGGAAAACTATCAGAAGATTATTTGCTATATGTTCAGGGACAGGCTGACAGATGCAGCCATATTAGCACTTGAGCAAATGAAGAGCCATGGAATTTGTCCTTCTGTGGAAATATACAACTTAGTGATTAATGGCTTTGCTAGAATTGGTCGATTTGATGATGCCTTGTTTTATCTCAAGGAGATGAAGAATACTGGTTTAAAGCCAGATACTGAAATCTATGATGGGCTTATTCAAGCTTATGGGAGGTACAAAATGTATGATGAGTTGGGTAGATGTCTGAGACAAATGGAATTGGATGGCTGTTCACCTGATCATCTTACTTACAATTTACTGATCCGAGAATTCGCAAAAGCTGGATTACTCAATAAGATGGAGAGGACACATCAGGCTCTTCTTACAAAGAAAATGGGTTTGCAGACCTCTAGTATAGTTGCAATGCTGGAGACTTATGCCAACTTTGGGATTTGGGACAAGATGGAAAAGGTTTTCAGAAGGGCTCTAAAGTCAAAAGCTTTTATAGAGGAGGACTTGATTGAGAAATTAGCCACAGTATACATTGAGAATCTCATGTTTTCTAAATTAGATGACTTGGGACTTGATTTTTCTTCAAAGACTGGCAGCACCGATCTTGTCTGGTGTTTGCGCCTCCTTTCTCATGCTTGTACTTTGAGCAAAAAAGGTATGTACTCCATTATTGAGGAAATGGAATCAAAAGATGTACCTTGGAATGTAACAACTGCTAATATAATGGCACTAGCCTTTTTGAAGATGAAAGATTTTAAGCAGTTGCAAATTTTACTCTCTGAATTACCATCTCGATATGTAAAGCCTGATATTATTACTGTTGGAGTTCTATTTGACGCCTGCATGTCTGGGTTTTGTGGCACTTCCGTGAAAAGGACATGGGCAAGAGCAGGATTTTTTGATGATACAGTTGAACTGAACACAGATGCTCTTGTTCTTGTTGCCTTTGGCAAGGGGCAGTTTCTAGGAGATTTCGAAGAGTTATACTCATCTGAAGCCAAAACTGAAAAGAAAGGGCCATGGACTTACCGCCATCTTATAGATTTGGTCAAGACCCTCCGTAATGCTCGACTTGTGGAAGGTTAAATGAAATTAAGCCTAGAGCATGTGAAGGATAAGAAAAGGTCATACTGAAATCTGTATGTTCAATGAACAAAGATTTTTGGCGTGTTCATTAACTTCTTGAAGGATAACTGACGTGGTTAAGCACTGCGTATGGACCGCATAGCATCACTTCAGGAGTTGACAAACGATTTGGTAAAACAAATATCAGCTAAGCAATTGCAATTACAGTGAAGGTTCATGGTGGATTCTTTAGATGGAATGAAAAACATTGATGCCGGTTGTTAGAAGGAATTCTATTTTCCCATTTTTTTAATTAATGGCGCATTAGACCAGTGTTTGGAACATCATCTATTGAGCTTGTGGATCACCTTATAGGTAAGTTCACCATTGTATACATGAGATGTAGCATTCTAGTTGGATTTTAAGACAAGAAGTACACAGAGGCTGCTGCAAGTGTTGATATTCTCGGTTCTTGGGCTTGTGGTCTCGAAATAAAGGCTTAAGATCGAACAATGTTTATGATGATCAGGATGTTGGTTATAGTAAATCAACATGATGATCCTGGGTTCACGGATAGTTACCAACACATTATATAGGGCGAGATTTCTGTATCAGTTCATCTTCAGAATACCATTCAGCCAACATCAAAAGATAAAGTAGCCCACAACTGTAATTCGTGGCTTTCCCCATAACAAGATGTTGATGCTTTTTAGCACGACTGTTTTATCTTTATTTACATCATGATATTTATATTTTCATAGTTGTAATACAATTTAAAAGATAAAGAAAAGATATGGTAAAACCTAAAAAGTGTATTATTGTAAGAGTAGTCTTGACGTTAGGACATAAATAATTCCTTCATAGGATAGGAAAATTTTGGGTCAATTCCATCTTCCTGAGATACAAAGCGTCAGTCACCTCACCAACACAGGCCAAAGCATGGTCATGCCTTGAAGTAACAAGCTAAGCTCTTCAAAGCGGTTGGAAACTTGGAATGGTTGCTAATCTGGTGAATTCCCAGCAAACAGGTGTGAAAATTCAAGGAATCTTAGCAGACATCAAACAAATTTTGGGCAATTTTACTAATCGTTGTATATTGAAAGTGCCAAGGCAACAAGTGGACGCTGCACCCAAAGTGGCAGCACACTTGTTCACCTGATTACTTGTACTCTCTCTATTCTGAAAAAAGAAAATTCAATTCTAAAAATTTCTTTTGTTTTAAAAAGTGTTTTTTCGTGTGTAAAAAATAAAGATAAAAATAAAATAAAAAATATATATATTTAATAATACATTAAATGTGTCTTTATCTAATAATTTTTTTAAAAATTTGTATTAAATTCAAAATGATTTTTTTTTGGATATTTCTTATAATATGAAGATTTTTTTCCCCCCAAAAACCCCACAATGGCAAGGAAATTTTCAACTAGGAAAAGAATACTATAAAGGAGAAAACATGAAGACTTGCCATCTAGAAAACATCTACATGATTTACAACAATTCACATTCTAATCTAGCTGAAAACCTACGTATTCGTTTGAGCTACTCTTTTTAACCAAGCCAAGCACCAAACCTATGTTTGATAAAAGTTAGACTATATTTACATTTGATGAAGGCCTGACTATACAAGTTCTTTGACTACCTTGGGAGGCGCTGGGAGACAGAAATATAATCCTGTCATCAAGAATCCCTCTTGCTAATGTAGCCGACACACGACGCATGCAAACTGAATTACTTGATCATTTTAGATTTCTTCCTCTTCCATAAGACACTTTGAGAATAATTCTATCTCTGCCAGCAGGCCTTTATTTGTACTTTCTAATCCTCCTAGGCCTGTATCATGAGACATATGAGATGACATGAGGTTAACAAGAAACTCACAAGCTTTCCCCAAGCCGATGGGAACTTCCTTCGTTTCCTCCTCTTTACTGCTATCATTTTTAATCTCATCTACATAGAAATGCTGCCTGCATGCCTGCAGAACGAATGATAACACGTTAGTTTATGTTTGATGTTTGCTCGAAAAATAACTATGTAGTTTTTTGTGAACTGACTACCTTAGGAACGAACCTTCAAGATTTGGCATGCAAAACAAAATTTAAAAATCTAAGAAAAATCTGCAACAAATAAGCTATTCTTTAATCTTTCCTTCAGTTACTGAACTATTATGGAAGTAAATGGGATAAGGTAACGAAAAAGAGCAGGAATTATTACCTGGAAGACCCGGTTTAAACTGGCAATGTGCTCAGCATTTAAGTACCCAGAATTTAGAAGCTCACGAAACAAGAGAACCAATTGCATGCTCAAGTTACTTGCTGAAATGTTTTCAATAATGCCCATAATACAAGAGTCATCAAAGACACTAGCCATCCACTTGGGAGTTTTCTTCAGTTTTAACAAAGCAACGGCAATATTAACTGCCGGCTTGTGATGGATCGTGAAAGATTTTGATGCCAGGCGTGGGACTGCCAAAGACATTACCAGTTCCTCTACTATCATCCTACACCAAGTGTTCCTTTCGGCTCCAGATTCCTCAGCATCCTTCTCTTTCCAATCAATGAGCAATGACAGACAGAGGGAACAATTGATTGAGACTCTGACATCACTGGAAAAAATCAAGCCTTCTAAAATGGCCTTTATGGACGATAGATAACCTCTCCTAATATGTGACTCATCTGGTTTTATACTTTCAAGATCTGATATTCTGTTAAATATCTCCAGCAAGCAATAGGAAGAAATGAGTTTTACTGGAGGAGAGCCGAAATGCAACAATTTGCAGAAATCATGGCAACGGAGACTAGTATAGGGTACTGACAGCTTCTCGCTGACCTCTTCAAGTAAATTATGCCATTCGGTCATCCTAGGTAGAACAGCTTCAAGACTAGAGAAAGCACAGAAATGGTTTACGAAAGATAAACTGTTACGCATATTAATGAAGGAGAGGGAAGTGATTTACCTTCTCAAAGAAAAGAATACCAATAATAGCAAAAATATGAGAGCTTCCCCGGTTTTTGTTCCTTCATCATGGTCAACTAGAGCAGGTCCCTTTGAACATGCTTCAAAGATAGTTTTGTTTATTACTGAGGTTAAAGGAGTACTCAAAAGTATGATTTTTGAAGCTTCAATCAGTGATTGATTTGTAGAGTGGTACAATACCAAAGCAAGAATACCAATTACCATAAGACTTTCTTGGGTCAGACATTCTGAATTGATTGCATTTATCAGGTAATCTATCAACTGCAGAATAGAAGGAAAAAATCAATAGCTAGGAACCAGTAGAACAATACAATGAAACACGACCTAACGTATCGTACCTTAACGACAATAGCAACCCAAGCCTCGTTATCATAAAGTGACTCAGATTTAACTGCTTGTAAAACCGTCAGAATAAGTTTGGAGTTGGCCACAAACAAGTCAGGTAAAGAGGAATATCTCGAGTGGTTATACATATTCCAGACTGACCTGGCTACCCCATGCATGCATAACTGATCAGAGGCAGCTGGCATCAGCTCAATTATTTCTACAATTGTATTAACTACTGATATGATGTCATCTTCTTTGTCATCCTTCTCTGTTAGATCTCCAAGTAAACATACAAGAATCATAGCTCCAAAATTATCCCCTGCTATTATCAAATCCGCTATCAGATTCACATCTAAGTTTTGATTGTCTTTGCCATAGATAATGATACTACTTCCTCCTGAACTATTCCGACATAAACTGAGCATCTGTTCTGACAATGACTTACAGATTTTTTCTTGTTGGAACAGCCATTTGAGGGATGTAAAATGAACAGGCATAGAAAGTAAATTCCAGTCCTTTTCCTCCAATAAATGAAAGAGAATTTTTTCTGCCTCTTGGCTGTACGGGACTTGGTAACCCATCTTTGCTATACCTCTGTATAACCCATAAACGTTTACTAGCAATTCCAAGGCCACTGAAGTAGGAACTCCATACAATAAATCATTTCCATTGAGCAGAATATATTGCTCTAATGAAGCTAAAACCAGCTTATCATCTGCAAGTCTAGCCAAGGAACAAGACCAATAACTTAAAAAATAATAAAATAATAAAAAACCTCATGTCATGCAACTTAAAAAGTGAACAATTAAAGAGCTAATGAGTGCTGAGTAGTCAGCAACTTGATTACCTATCATCATATAAAGAGCTTAAATAAAGTATCAGCAGCACCGCAGATTGACAAGAAAACAGTTGCATATCATGAGAGCCCCTCTGACCCAGCAGGAATAACAAATCTATAGGGTCAGATGGTAGGTGTGAAGAAGCATCTCTTATGGGCTGACCACCTTCATTGCCCAAAACCACATCCGCTATTAAGCTGAAAATCAGATAAATCCTCAATTTCATTATTTCTGCAGGAAATAAGCCTAAACATCCTAATAGGATGCTAAACCAAGACGATGAGACCAGAGTATCGGCAAATATCTTGGTTTCAGTACTGCAATCCAACATCAGTATAGAATGAAAAGTTTCAATCACCCCCAGGATGATGTCTTCGTCTTCTATGTTATTGATGGTCGTCATGAACCATGGCAGTATATGCCCTTTACATACATCCATAATTCTGCTTCTCAAATCCACATTAATTGGCTTGCTTTGTTTGCCTTCATGGCTATATGCAAAGGTCTCTTTCAATAGGTAAAGTGCATGCAAAAACTGATCAGGGTGTTTGTCATAATTGTTCAAACAAGTCAGCACAGCACCTCTTGATGCATCATGAAGTGAGCTTAAATTTAAAGATCCAGAAGAAGATGAAGTTGTCATAAGAGCCACTAATAATGAGCAGGTCGAATTGAATGTCTCTGGAAGTATGCTGGACTCACCATCAATATGTTTCCTGAGCAATCCCATCAAAATAAGGCTGATTTCTTCAACGTGAGAGCTGGAAACTATTCCTGGGAACTTTGAAATGCAGCTCGATATAAGCTTTAGTGTTTGAGTTTGTGCCGGGTGAAAAGGAACTTCAGCTACATAGTGCAAAACGGGAACCAGGCTTGAAAAACCAATGGCAAGCCTTTGTTTGAATGCTTGTTCTGCTGTTGATAAAAGATCAAGAACCTGAATGCAAGAGCTTACAACTGGATCCTTGCATCCTGGAATAGTAGAGGAACAGAATTTCATCAAGTATTCTGAAAAGCTAGTAATCTGGAAGTAAATATGCACTGTGGCAAGAAAACTACTAGTGATATTGAAGTTAAAGTAATGATATGAT
This sequence comes from Gynochthodes officinalis, assembly GCA_020080225.1. Lineage (NCBI taxonomy): Eukaryota > Viridiplantae > Streptophyta > Magnoliopsida > Gentianales > Rubiaceae > Gynochthodes > Gynochthodes officinalis. The sequence continues at coordinate 16,773,020 of CM034619.1, forward strand.
TTCCAGTTGATAACCCAATATTGATTCTAATTATTAACCAGTAAGCTACAGTTAAATGTCCAACAATGATGACGTAATAACGAGGACAGCCGGACATAGAACTTTCGAGCTTTCTCTCGAGAAAACTTAAAATATCAGTTCTGAAAAGCTACATCTGGAAGTAATGCTTGCTGAGGTGGGCTAGCACATTGCAATTGCACAAGCAATTCGATTTCCTAATGATGCTTACCTGATAATCTCAGTATTTCAAATACATAATCTGCAATATTCTCCTTCACTAGCACTTGAATTTCTTCCTCAGAGTCACCTCTACATGACAGGCTAACAGAAATCAAGTCCAAGGTGGCAACTTGAATTTGGATGTCTGAGGAAAGTAGAGGACCTTTGATGGCCTCAGCAAACAGGGTAATTAGAGGAGACCCATCTATTGCCTGCTCTGTTGTTTGCACGGAGTTCTCAGATTCACAATAGTCCATTACTTCCTTCATACATGAAGTCTGAAACCATCCTCTATGAGCGAACACCGTTAAAAGTGCTACACAGGCAACAAGGAAGTAATTACTTGACAAATAGATGATAAGAAAATAAAATTCTTGTAGATGAATGTGCAAAGCCTTGTCTGGAATTGATAAGCAGCTGGTATTACAGGGGTAGTTACTGATCTAATGGGCTTATTATAAATTTTAAAGCAGGAAACAAGGATGATTCAGTCCTTTTCTAATGAGTTGCAATGTTTCATAATCATGTCACGTAAGCAGGTTATTTCAATTTGAGATCTCAGCAGTTTCATTAGGAAAAAAGATTACTTGTGTAAAGAACTAGGTATCCCAAGAATAAATTTATACTATAAAGTTATCCCAACTGGTTACAGCTTCAGTAATTATCTGTCCTGCAGCAAAATCATCACACATGTGCAATTGGTTTTTGCATTCAATGGTTGGTCTCTAAAGTTGTTTTAAGACTTAGCCTGATACACTCAGTTCAAGCTTCACAAAAGCTTGCAACGAAATACATCATATAAGACTGGACTGTTCAGTTCTGATGCAACATGATAAGGGCAGATTGCAATTAGAAATTTAATTAAAGCTGACAACCATGAACAGAGTTTCCCTTGGGCCTAATTTAAATTGCTCATTATGCTGACAGAGAGTCTGGGCTTACACAGGGTAAGACACAATGATTACAAGATAAAAAGCAAGATCAAGTAATTTAAACTTGTCAAATTCAAAAGCCAGGCCTACCTACACAGTTCAAGCGAACATCATCATCTTGAGTTTTCATGAGCACTTCCAGTGATAAGTGCAACAGCTTTGCACAGTTAGCATGCAAAACTTCAGCAAAATTATTATCATTATCTACATCCTGGAGGAGAGATATTTTGTACAAAAGAAACAGACTTTCTCCTTGGATCTCTTCACTGCATTGAAGAAGGGGATACCAATAATACCATGGAATGGTCAACACAGAAGAAGATTTTTTTTTTTTTTTTTCTCTTTGAACAGATTCAATTATCACCTGGGCAACTGAAGACCTGTGATGAGATTGGAAACAAGGGCATGTTTGTCTTTGACATACACATGAGGATTATTCTTCTGAGAATCCAAGAGAACACCCAGGCAATGAAGCTGCATTCAGCCATGTTAGGAACTTAACTTATTCCTAGCAATGTTTAAAAGACAATAGAAATCATCATCATTGCAAAATTTGTGGTGAAATCTTTCATTAAATTGAATGCTTCATTTAAAACACAATGTACAATGGGAATTTTATGCTAAATACACACAGAAAAAGGATGCACCAAGTGGGTTGGCTACTAAGTTAAAAATAAAGATGGACAATATTTGTTGAACCCAAATCAGGTATTTCGGTATGAATTCAAATTGAAAACTTATTGCAAGAATGTATATTTCAAAAATTTTTTTTTTTTTCCTGAAACATTATGCGGCAATCTGATGAACTGAGGAAAAGAAAATGGAAAAAGGGCGTTTGTCCTGAACATAAACATTTTGGAGATGAGGATGTCGAGGTGAGTCATGATGAATCTATTGTTATCCAGAGCAAACCTAGAAGCAAAAGGTCCAATGATTACAGAAGAATATAACTCTTGAAGCATCTTTTAGTTCAGATCAGATAATAGAATAGACAATCCAACAATAAGTGATCCCAAAGAAGTGGAAACAAAAAAACATATGGACACAATCCGATTTATAAGACAAACACATAGAAGAATATAACAGTGGTAATGTTAAAAGAGAAAAAACACATACGTGCGCGCGATCTCAAAATGAGATACACAGAGAGCATTCAGACATAATTTAACATCAGAAAACATCATTTAAGCCAAAAAAATGGAAAAAGCATTACAATGTGCAGTTGTTGCCGTCCCCAAGCGAGTGAGTAAGATGAGAGACGATCAGACAATTTAGCAATGAAATCTCCGTACACATCAACATCCTGAGAGGCCTCGCATATCTGCAAAATCAAATCCACAATTTGTCCGGCGATGGCAGCGTCATTGAACGCCGAGAGCGCGTGAATGAGAGGCGAAATTAGGAAATGAGAATGAAAAGTAACGAAGGATTGAAGAAATTGCGGCTGAGTTAGGGCTTGGGAGAGCTGGGAGAGAGCGTAGGAAGCATGAATAGTTGGGGATTTAGGGTCTGAAATGAGGTTTGAGAGACAAATTAAGCAGATTTTCCCACCTTCGGAGGTTGGGAGGGTTAAGGCCGTGCTGTGACCCAGAGAACAAGTTTCGTACGGCGGCGCCGGAGGCAGGTGCAGGTGGTGTTGGTGGTGGTGCTCGGCGGTGGTGTAGTGCATTCTTTTGTATTTTTGAATTTGTCTTTCGGGAGACTTTGGCGGGTGGGTTTTTGGGGGAGTTCCTGTGGGAAATGAGAGTGGCAGCGGTGTAAATAAGTTCAAATGGGGGATGAGGTTTTTGGTATAATACTTGATTATTTATTTTGATATTCCAAGAAAAATATAAAATTTAGTTGAGACGTTTGATCCTTTCTTTAAGTAAAGACTAAAAGTACAAAGTAACTGTCACGACTCACAATATGTTTGGTTAGCCTTTTTTTTTGCATTTTCATTTTGGTGAAAAGAGTGGAAAATTTTTTTTACCACTTTTGTTTCGGAGGAAATTTCTAGATTTTTTTTGGTAATCTTGATCTTTACTTCATAACTCACTACTCTAAGTTTGGCCGATTATTTTTTGACAATCAGTCATTTCGAAATGATACAGTTCCACTAACTTCTATTTGCTTGGGCTTACAAATAACCCATCGCCCCACTCTTCTCTTTTGTGACAAACATCCTTGTCCTCAAGGATTGGCTTGAACATCAATGAACTCGAGTTGCTTGAAATTAGGGAATTGTGATTGAATAAAATGCATATCTTCCAAGGTAGTTTCCTTAAGATTGAGGTAAAGCCAACGAAGTAATACTTGAGGTACTATTTTATCATGCCACTTAATAATGCACCTTTAAAGTATTGCCTTAGGTTCTATAATAATTTCATCCATCAAATCAATGATACGTAGAGTTGGCATAACATGTTGATGCTTAGCAAGCGTTTTTTTAAAGTTTGGGAACATGGAAAACTAGATGTATGCTGGAGCCTTCAAGCAAATACAACCTGTATACTAAAATTCCTATCTTCTCTATGGTAGGAAAAGGTCCAAAAACTTAAGAGACAATTTCAAATGCTTCTTGAGTTCTATAGATTGCTGTTGATATGGCTGCAATTTGACATAAACTAGATATCTTATAGCAAATGTGCATTTAGTTTTGTACTAATCAGCATATTGTTTCATTTGATTCTATGCTTAGACCAAATGATCCTGCAAAAGTTGCGTAATAGCTTATCTGTCCTACAACATCTGACTTGTAGCTGGTACAATAGACTTTATCAAAGTTCCTAAAGATACTGTTTGTGGTTTGTAACCATAACAAGCTTTAAAAGGAGTCATCGTAATATTCATGTGATACTTTGTGTTATGCCACCTCTCATCTAATAGCAACCATTACTTCCAAGTAAATAGTGTATCTGCACACATGCACCACAAATAAGATTCTAAGCATTGACTCAGTTTTTCGCTGTGGTCATCTAATTAGGGATGATAAGTTGTACTGTAATGTAGTGTAACTTCCATCATGTTGAAGAGTTCATTTCAAACGATACTAGTAAAGAGCATATCCCTATCACAAACAATAGTCTTTGGACACCTATGGAACTTAAACACCTGATCCATAAAAACTTTGGTAACTTCTTTAGCTAAAATAGGATGGCATAATGCCCAATTAGCCTATCCACCACAACTAAAATAGTGTCACAACTAGGGGTGCAAATCGAGTCCGTTTTCGGGTTGTTTGGTTCGGGTTGGCCATTTTCAAAGGCTAACTCGAAACTCGAATTGAATTCGGTGGAATTCGAATTCTAACCGACCGAATTCGAAATTCGGTTTTTGGTTCGAATTCGCCCGAAAAACCCGAATTTCGAATTCAGTTTATCGAACCGAATTCGAATTCGAATTAGAATCAAATCCGAATTCGAATTCAAATTTGAATTTGGTACTATTCACTTCTTCATCCCAAAAATAATAATAATAAAGAAAAAAAAGGGACTATAATCAAAAAGAGAAAAAAAACTACAATCAAAATGAAAGTGCTTAAACACCAAAAAGTCTAATTTCTTTTTTTAATAAGTTAATATGTTAATACAAAAATTAGCTAGTTAATGTAACATTTTATATTAGTATGATCAATTAGAATTTTTAAATGCAGATTGAATAATGGTTAATTTGTCATGATCAAATTGTTCCTATTAATTTTTTTTCTCAAAAATATACAAACTCAAATTTCAAAATTTAAATTACTGTTAAACTAAAGTTATTAAGTTAATATTTTCATTCAATTTAATACTCTCTCAGTCTCTCGTAAGTTAATAATAATAAATATCTAATTAATATTCATTAATTACTTTGTGGTGATTAATTATAAAGTTACACACTCAAATGAAATAGGGATGAGTTATTAAATAAGGTAATTGCACAGTTTGTAATCTCATAAGTCACAAGTCATATGTACACAAGTACACAACTACAGTCTACGCATGTTATTTTCTCTATTTTTTCCATATATTTATCTTATTTTTACATTTTTTTAATAAATTTCTTTTTTCCTTGTATGATGTAATGTACTAATAGTCTAATAACATTATTACTATTTTAATATCTCAATGACTCAATTAGTACATTAATGCCATTATATTACAATTATAAAATCAGACTTGTTAGTTATAAATTGTTTACTTACATTATTATTAGCTTTGAGACTACGAAGAGGCTGATTGGTTATATTATAACGTAAATCAAGTAGTAATACAGAGAAATAAATAGTTACACCATTTACGTCACATACACCTTATTCAGTTATTTGTATCTGATTTATAAATAAATACGTGTTCTATACAACAATTATAAATTCAAAAGTAAATAAAACCACACATTCAATTATTTGGCAATTTTTTATATTTCAAACTTTAGAGTTTGAATTAGAGAAAACACCCAAAATCGTCCTTTACATTTCACCGAATAATCTTTTTCATCCTCCACTTTTAAAACGGGAACAAATAGTCCTTCAAATTTCAATGACCAAAATTTGAAAGAAAATTTCAGGACTAAACGTTCCCATTTATGAAATTTGAAAGACTAAAAGTTCCCGTTTATTTTACAAATAGTACCAAAAGTTCCGATTTATGAAATTTGAAGGACTATTTGTTCCCGTTTTAAAAGTGGAGGATTAAAAAGATTATTTGCTGAAATGTGGAGGACGATTTTGGGTGTTCTCTTTGAATTATTAGTAATTAGCAAAAGTTAGAAGTAAAAACTACTAAATAAATAAAACTTTGTGATTATTAAGTTAATAATAACCAATGCCTAATTATTACTCACTAATCAATTTGCACTTTTGTGGTTATTATTATTAAATTACAAAGTTATATGTTCAAATGAGACATGAATAAGTTAGGTTGGACGAGAATTGCTCTATCATATTTGTATACTATATAATATATACATCATTTTTCCTCACTTTTTTCATTTACTTATCAATTTTTTTCATAATTTTACCCATTTTTACTAAATTTACATTTAATCTTTCCCAATTAACTATACTAATGACATTCGTACAATTATATATATACACATTATTTGTATATAATTTATAAATATGTGTTGTATACAATAAAATGCAAATTAAAAAGTTAAAATACACATCTTAACAATTTTACAAATTATTTTAATTTTTAAAGTTTCACACATATATAATAAATCAAATATAATCAAGCATATTTTTTATATTATATATATATATATATATAAATAAATATTTCCTATATATATATAAATTCGGGTTCCTCGGTTTTCGAATTCAAAATTGGTTTTCGGTTTTCGAGTTCAATATTCGGTTTTCGGTTTTTGAATCTAAAAGCAGTTTTTGGTTTTCGAGTTCAAAATTGGTTTTTGGTTCGGTTCGGTTTTCGGTTTTCAATTTTAGAACCCCAAACTCGAAAACCAAATTCGAATTCGGTTTTCGAGTTCAACTCGACTTGAAACTCGAAAATCAAATTCGGTTCGGTTTTTTTCGAATTCGATTTTTCAAATGGGGTCGAATATTTGAATTAATTCGAAAATTGCACACCCCTAGTCACAACCTTCAAATCTCAAAAGGCTTTCAACAAAATCCATATTAATATTTGCTCATGCCTAGTCAAGAATAGGTAAAGGTTGAAGTAAACTAGAGTAAGGCAAATTTTTATGCTTGTCTTTCTGAAAATTTTAACATGCTTGCACATATTGAATCATGTTTTGTTTCATATGAGGCCAATAAAGCATAGAACTGATTTTTTGTATGCTACACCCTTGACTGGAATGACTACCGATGGCTGAAACATGAAGATATTACATAATATACTACCTAATCCCTTGACCATTGCCAACATATATCTTGTTTTTATACTTGATTAGTCCTCTCACATATTGATAATCAGGAATAGTTTGAGTATCTAAAGCTAGTATAACAACTAGCTCCTAGCACAAATGATCATCTTAATAACTAAGAATGATGTATTTTCTCACTGAGGTTGGATAGTAGCTATAACCAAAAGCTACATATTTTCTTCCTCAACTATTTCTTTCCTGGATAATACATATGCCACTCTTTTTTTTACTCCTTTTTATATTGTATTTCATAGTCCATTCCCAATAAATTTACAAAGCACTTCAATTGTAATGTAGCGGAGAGCTTTGGATCTAAAAGAAACTTAGGGCTCTGATGGTTTATTTTGATCACAAAATGGTATCCCATGAGATATTGCTTCTATTTTACAACTGCCATAATAATTGCCAAAAGTTCCTTCTCATTTATGGACAAGTCTTGATTTCTAGGTTCCAAAGCTACATTAAGATAAGCCATAGGATGCTCTTCTTGCATGAGAATTACTCTAATTCCTTTGTCACAAGCATTAGTTTTCAACACAAAGGTTTTTGAAAAATATGGCATTCCCAACAAAGGAGAAGTACTCATGGGAGTTTCTAAATGTTGCTTTTACCTCTTGATTCCATTTGAAACCATCATGTTTCAACAAATATGTAAATGGCCTTGCTATTACACCATGTCCTTTAACAAACCTTCTGTAGTATCTAATAAGGCCAAATTAAGAACCCTTTAAAACCTTTTAAATCTCTGGGAAGAGGCTAGTTAAGCATATCATGTACCTTACTTTGATCCATTTCCATAGCTTTCCCTAAGATAATACGCCCCTAAGTATTCTACTTTAGATTGTGCAAAAGCACATTTATAATGTTTTGGCATAAAGCTAATGAGATCTTAGTATTTTAAAACAATTTTGAAGTGCTTTTGATGAGTTGCCATATTAGGACTATATCAAAATGTCATAAAAAAAGACTCGTACAAATTTTCAAAGGTATGGTTGAGAAATGTGATTCATAAGGGCTTAAAAAGTTGCAAGGACATTGGTAAAATTAAAAGGCATAACCAGAAATTAGTAATGAACATGGAGTGTTTAGAAGGCTATTCTGTATCTGTCTCGAGGTTTAATTCTTACTTGATGATAACCTAATCCAATGTTGACTCTAGTATGATCCTTAGAACTAAATAATTCAGCTAACAATTCTTTAATATGAGGTATAGGATGTTTATATTTTATAGTAATAAAATTCAAGTGTTTACAATCAACATACATTCACCAAGTATTATTCTTCTTTTCAACCAGTAACATAGGTGAAGGAAAATGAGCATTATTTGGTTGGAAAATTCCCAAACTAAGCATTTCGGTAATTTGGTTCTCAATTTTGGTTTTATGAGAATGCAAGTATCTATAACGTCTTATTTTGAAAGGTTAGGATTTGAGTTTCAGAACAATGACATGATCTAAATATCTTTTAGGTGGTAATTCTTAGGAGTCTCAAAAACATCAAAAAATTGAATTAGTAACGAAGTAATCTTAGTAAGAATGTGTTCTTGCTTAGTACGAGAAGTACTTACCTCAGTCAATAGTCCTTAATCCACTTTTGTTGTCTAAATTTTTGAACTTGTTATCCTCTTATGAACTTCATCTTGGGATAATCAATAGTTCCTTCTACTACCAACTAGCCTTGATTATGAGTAAGGCTAATTTGCTACTGTTTGAAGTCAAAGAACAAAGGCTGAATTGGTACATCCAATCTACCCCTCAAAATAACATCCCAACTACCAATTCTCATTGTCCAAAAAAGAAAGCTGGAAGGCCGTAGGAGAGAAAAATTACTGTTCCTAGGGGCGAACTAACTTGCGAAAACGGTGCAATTTTTTTACTGTTCCATGAACAGTAAAATTTTTTGAATTTTAACGTTCATGAATAGTGTTACTGTTCATGAACAGTTTTTTTTTTAGGTGCTGCGGTCTCTTTATCCGGTAGTAGTTGAACTGTCTAACTATTCAACGCTTGCGGCAGTAGTTGGGGAGCGACGCTATTCAACGTATGCAGGTGGCTTTCACGCAACGGCTTGAGGTGCGAGTTAGAGATTTAGTTTTAGTTTCTTGTACCAAAGGCCATTAGTAGTGGGCCACATGAGATGAGTAGCATCACTTTTGTATAGTACTAGGGTCCCGATATAACTGGGCTTTTGTATTTTTGTCTTTTCGGTTGAGCCTAGGTCGTCTAGGTCTTCAACCCTTCCCACTTGTAGGGTCCTCTTCCTGCTAATCGGGTTTCAATAGTTTTTCTTCCGGCTCGTCGGGTTGCCCTTCGTGGGCCTTTTTTGCCCCTTGAGGGCCTTTGGCCTCGTGGGTTGTAGCACTTGTATCCAGTTGCAACACCACGAGGATTCCTTAGCCCTTGTGGCTATGTAAATTGGCAATTCATACCTTGTTAATACACTATCATTTCTGGAAAAAAAAAACTACCAATTCTCATTATTCTCATGTCAAACACAAGCGTGTCTTGTTGTAATAACCATACCACCTTTTGACACATAAGATAGCTGGTAATGGTTTGCAGTTTTAGAGTTAGCTTGCTCTAAGGCTGAAAGGTTAGGAAATGTCTTAACTAGTGTTCCTTCGATTAAGGAATTAATGCCTTGTGTTTCTATACATTGTAATTGTTAAATGGCAATCATTATTTTTTTAAAAAATAAATCATATAGTTAAGAGATGAAATAATTTCTATTAATTTTATGAAGTTAGAAGTGAATTTGGTTGATCCTCTAACTAAACCCTTAGGAAGAAAAATAATTCTTGGAACATCAAAGGAAATAAAGCTCAAGCTAATGAGTTTTAAGTAAAAATAATAACTTAACTTATGTAATTGGAGATTCCATGAAGTGGGACTATATGGGTAACAACAAGTCAATATTTGCACCAAAACACTTAAGATTAAGTTCCTTGTATAGTATGCACTTTTAACTACTGCAATATGTGAGGTTGATTTAAAATCTCCTAATAAATTCTTATTCCTTATGAATGGTGTAGTTATAGTAGTATACATTTGATGAATTCACTTATATGACAGTGAAATGGAGCTATTTCTATAATATTTTGACTAAATCTTTCAAGCCCTCATGAAGAACTAGGCGAGAGCGTGGCCTATTTGTGCAGAAAAAGTGTTGAATTGCAAAATGTGGAAGTTATATTGTGGTTGGTAGAATCTCTCTCTTCAATATCAATTTATTAGTTCATAGAAATTTTATCTTTCACTAAATAAATTTGGTAAGTTATGTTTTATAAATCTAAATTTGGTTTAAAGTCCAAAAGACAATTGTTAGTATATTGTGGTATTTTTCCTGATAACCACATGAGGAAATCCAAATAGTGTGGCCTTATTTTCTCTCAATTGTTTCAACCTTGAATTATTTTTATAACTTGGTAACTAAAAGTATTGACTCTCTAACATTAGGGACTAAAAGCGTGATATTTCAAACTTTTAGTGATCAACAACAACATCATCAACAAAGCCTTTGTTTCATTTTGTGGCGTTGGCTATACAAATAAAATACCATAATATTCTATAAAAAAAATTATTTACTATATTTGGACGAATACATAAAAATTTTCCTTTAAAAGTTTGGGGTATTGATGTCTATATGAACACATTACTAATTTTTGTTGTTTTTAAACAAATCATTCACTGCCCTTAATAGAAATTAAGAAAATTGTATCCTCTTTAATAATAATATTAAAAACTCCACTTCTCTTTCTTCATTGAGTCCATTCCTTCTAAAAGTATAATTTATTGAAAACTAGATAGTACAGTATGTTAAATAAGTCATTAATTATACAATTTTTATTTACATGCTTATTGTATAATTGTGGAATACATGATTAGGAGCACAAAAAATATCATAAAAATATCATTTAAAATTTTGAAAGATAAGACCCTTATTCTAGAGGGAGAAAAGGATAAAATGTCGGCTCTTTTTCTGGAATTGAAAAAATATAAGGTATCCGCATTGGCCCTCTTTTCGCAAGTTTCCAAATTCTTATAAATTTCGTCATATGTAAGTTAGCTCAGTCATCTAAGCATATATATAAACAAGTATTTTATAGGTTTTTTTTTTTTTTGGAGAGAGGTACAAATATGAGATTTTGAAATGAGCTTTCATTGACACTTCGTCCAAATTTACAAGTAAACTATGAGCCAACCTATGATTTTAACACTAAGGGCATGCATAGCAGTCCTCCTTCACAGTCAGACTACAGTTACGTTACATTAGCGCCACATTAGCTCATAGCCATGGCTTCACTATTTACGCAGTCATCATAAAAAAATAATTACGCTCATCCGTCAAACTTTTATTATTTACGCAACCGCAGCCATTATCAAATTTTATATATATTAATAATAAAATTCCAAATTTTAATTATTATATATTAAATACTTAAAACTAATTAATAGAAAATAATTTTTTATCATATTAAAATTAAAATTTAATAATACACTTAAAACATAAAAATAAATACTCTAAATTAAATATGAAATACTTAAAACAATTAATGAAAAATAATTTTACATTACATTAAAATTAAAATTTAATAATACACCTAAAATATAAAAATAAATACTTCTAATTTAATAATACACAATTAAATTTAATAATACATTTAATACTTTTTATTTAAATTTATTTTTTATTTCTCAAATTTTATGTAATTTAAGAATAATTTTGAGAGAGTTTGAAAAATAAAAATATTAATTTTTACACTAAAAATATACAAAATGCATGTTAATTTATAGAAAAAATATTTTATATTAATTGGTGAATTTTATTTTATTTTTTTAAAACAATTAAGAGAAATGACTGTTGCAACAGCATTCAGACGTGGCACGCGCCCCACATCAGCTGACAGGCGCGTAGAGCCTGTCTGTGGTAGGGGAAAAAAAACAAACGGTGCCATTTTGTGTCGTTTTAATGCAAAATAACATCGTTTTTTAATTTACGTGACCAAAGAAAAAAGCAAACAATTCGTGATTTGTGGCGTTTTTTTTTTCAAAAACGATAATATATTAAAAAGAGGCAATGGTAATGCATGTAGCCTCGCGCTAATAAAGTTTACATAATTATCGCAGATATGCGCTATAACCCACGTAAGACAGCGCCACATGTGATAAATACACCACTGCTTAAAAGGCCCAGAAAAGACCTAACAAATGAATGGCGGGACAAGGTAATTAAAATATAAAAGTCCGGTTATATCGGGACACTAGTACTATACAAAGGGGATACTACTCATTTCAAATAGCCTACTACTAATGACTGTTAGTGACAGAAATTGAAAATTAATCCCTAAAATGACGTGACCATGAGCACCCACGAGCATCCCATAAGGGGCTGCTGTGGGGACTATAATTAATTTGATGTGCAAATTTCACCATCGCACTCAACCAATTTGATAGCAAAACTAGCCAACGTTATCCTTTAAAACGTCACCACAAACGTCATTTGACAATTTTGCGGTCTTCAAAATCTCTATATAAATCCAAAAATCCCATGCATTCCACACACACAATCAACTTAGCCACTTTATCCGCTTCTCTAAATCACATTTCCAAATAAGATTTGACATTTCCAGCTCTCAGATCTGTTGGAATCACAAAGAAGCTTGCAAAAATGGACCGGCGCCATGTTCTCATAGTAACTTATCCAGCTCAAGGCCACATTAATCCATCCTTACAGTTTGCCAAGGGATTAACAAGAATGGGCATACAAGTGACCTTTGCCAGTAGTCTTTTCGCCATCCGCCATATGACCAAAGCCGCCAGTGCCTACCCAAAAGGCCTAAATTTTGCACCCTTTTCAGATGGTTCCGATGATGGGGTCAACGCTAAAGGCATGGTTAAGGAATACGCGCTAGAGTTTCAAAGACGAGGCTCAAATGCCCTTAGAAATGTGGTCAACTCAAGTGCAGACCAAGGCTGCCCCTTGACGTGCCTTGTCTATACTCCCCTGCTTCCTTGGGCCTCAAAGGTGGCGCGTGAACATCACATCCCATCTGCCCTTCTTTGGATTCAACCAGCCACAGTTTTTGGCATATACTACTACTACTTCCATGGCTATGGAGATGACGTCAAGATTCATAGCAATGATCCCACATGGTCGATTCAATTTCCAGGTCTTCCATCACTAAAGAGCAAAGACTTTCCTTCCTTCCTGCTTCCTTCAAGTGATCCCGCATATGATTTCATTCTTACAACGAGCAAAACACAATTTGAGACGCTAGATGAAGAAGAACAGCCAAAAGTCCTTGTCAATACATTTGATGCCTTAGAGCCTGAAGCCCTCAAAGCCATTGAGAATTATAACATGATTGCTATTGGCCCCTTGACTCCATCCGCCTTCTTGGAAGGTAAGGATCCATCGGATACTTCTTTTGGTGGGGATTTATTCCAGAAATCGAAAGATTATAAAGAATGGCTGGATTCCAAAGATGCTGCTTCAGTTATTTATGTATCATTTGGTTCTTTATTGACACTGCCAAATAAACAAATGGAGGAGATTGCGAGTGGCTTGTTAAAGACCGGAATGCCATTTTTGTGGGTGATAAGGGACAAGGAAGATGGGCGAGAAGAGAAGGAAGAAGAGAAATTGAGTTTCATGGAGGAATTAGAGCAAAAGGGGATGATAGTGCCATGGTGTTCACAACTTGAAGTCCTAGCACACCCTTCCTTGGCATGTTTCGTAACACATTGTGGATGGAATTCCACGTTGGAGAGCATAGTTTCCGGAGTACCTGTAGTTGCTTTTCCTCAATGGACTGATCAAGGGACAAATGCAAAACTCATAGAAGATATGTGGAGGACAGGAGTGAGAGTTAAACCAAATGAAGAAGGCACAATCGAGAGGGATGAGATTGTGAGATGCATAGAAATGGTGATGGATGATCGTGATAAAGGGTTAGAGTTGAGGAAAAATGTGAAGAAATTGAAAGAATTGGCCAGGGAAGCAATGCGAGATGGTGGATCTTCGGAAAAGAATCTTAAAGAATTTTTTGAAAATGTTGGGAAAAAAGGTCACTAGGTAAGGATAGTCAACAGGAGCTTTAGTGCATGGTTAATTAATAATTAGGTAAGAGGGTTTTACAAGGAAGTGTTATGGTCAATGTAGAATTTTAGGTTTTAATAGGTATATATTGCAATTTGTGGGCGTTGCATTTGGGATTGGTGGCGTCTTAAATGTCAGACAAAGCCTCCGTTATTAGTTTAGTTTAGTTTAGTTTAGTCTATAAATAGTATTTTTTGTCTAAAAAAAATTTACTTTAAAAAATTTTGTTTACTTAAAAAAGTTCATTTTTTAATAAAATTTTAGAAGTATCCTTATTAGTAATAATATATATGGCCTATCATTTAAAAGTAAAAATAAAAATAAAAATATAATTATACATTTAATAATTACATTAAATATATAGCATATTATAACTAATAAAAAATTATATAAAGTGACTTTTTTTGGAAATAGAAGGAGTAAAATATTTAAACCTTTCTTCTGTTAATTAATTAACAATAAGAAAATTCATAGGTTCCAAAAGCAACCTATTAAGCATTTCTTAACATGTTTTCAACATAAAAGGAAAAAAATCCCAAGTGTCTTCCAAGGTTTAAGCAAAATCCCAATACTTAAAATAAATTGCGAAATTTTAATTAGCACAAAATTAAACTTTGAGAATGTGGGGGGACAAAAATCTCCTTGGATATTGAAGCTTTTTAAGAGTATCAAAATATGTTTACTTAAGAATTTCCACACAAAAAAATATCATTCTTATAGATAATCTTCCTAACAAAATTCTTAGTTCGGCAAAACAAACCTAAACAATTTTGGAAGAACCTCAAATTAAAGGTATCAATTGGAATCTTGCTGCAAGACTGAATAATTAAGAAGCTTCAAAAATTGAAAATTCCCAAAAGTAAAGGTCACCAAACAAAAGTTGATAAATCTTTAAATAAAATACATTGCAACCCCTTCTTTCACTAATTAACAACAAAGAAATTAAGCTATATTGTTTCCAAACACCAAGACTTATCCCCAAATATTTTAACCTTAAAAAAAAAAACTTTTAAAAGTCTTCCAAGATGTAATGGAAAACTCAATGATCAAAGTAAGTCAAATAAAGTTTGGGCTTTCCATTCTTCCTTCCCCTTTCCCCTTGCGCCCTTTTTTCAACAAAAAGTTCTGCTCTGCCCCTATGGGGCCCCTGATAAGGAAGGAAATGAAATAATCTCAATTTTATAACAAATATGGTCTGATAGTTGTTCTCCACTAACCGCAACGATATAGGAACTCTATGGGGCGCTTAGTTGGGGGAGGGGAATAGAAAAAGTAATAGAAATAATAGTAGTAAGAAATAATAGTGGGATCGTTCATCATAATTCTGTTTGTTGATTTATGTTGGGGAATGGAAATGATTATAAATTAGCTGTAATAATTAGTATTAATTAATTAGTTATTATTAGTTAATTATTTATTATAATATTAAATTAAATTAATTAATCAAAATATTATTGATTAAATTCATCTTAAGTAATTAATTAATATTAATTGTAATAATTAATATTAGTAAATGAGATTAGTTCATATTAATTATAAGTAAATGAATGATTAATTAAATTAATCTTAATTAGTTAATTTATTATTACTTAATAATAATAAGTTAATAATAAATTATTTTATATTAATTAATATTAATTACTTAATTAGTATTAGTTAATTAATTAGTATCAATTATAATAACTAATATGAATTAATTAATTAGTATTAGTTACTTAATTAGTTAGTAATAATTAGAAATTAATTAATATTATCAATTAAATATTTATAAATTAATTATACATTAATTATAATAATTACTATTAATAAAATGAGATTAATTAATTATTAATTAATTAATAATATTAAGTAAATGAATGATTAATTAAATTAATATTGATCAATTAATTTATTATTACTTTTAATAATAATAAGGTAATAATAAATTAATTTATATTAATTAAGTAGTATTAATTATTTATTAAATTAATTAAAATAATTATTAGCAAACTCATATTCCTAACTTCCATACCCCCCAGTATTGGGGGATATGAGCATTACCCCATATGAGGAAATAAAATGTCTTTCAAGTGGGCTAGGGAATTCAATTTCCTTCAACCAACCAACCTCAATCACTATCAAACCCATATCTCCATTCCCATATCCCCCAGCCAAGCGCCCCCTATATTTCATCTTCGGTGTCATTGTCGAAGTCATAGGCACATGCCTCTCAGTTTTAATTCGTATGGAATTAGCATGACTTAGCAATCAAATTTTTGGTGAGAATCATCAATTTTATAATATTTTAATGACTGGTCACATTTTTTAAATGATCTTTTTTAAAGATTAAGAAAGAATTCATCAATCAAGGAAAAAACTTTTCAAATAATAAAGATGTTGTCGTACATATTTTCCATAGGTTCGCGTGTAGATTATGTTCATCTCAATAAATGGTAAGTGACAAGTTGATCGATATTCAAGAAAATAAATTTGATGAAACCACAAGAAAGACAAAGACAAGAGGCTTTTATTACAAAATGGCTATGTTTGATTTGTATTTTTATTTGTAAAAGGTTAATTTTTTTAATCATAAAAATAAAATATTTAAATAATTTTTTATTTTAAAATTTAAAATTTAAATTCTCATCAAAATTCTTCTTATACTCTTTTAAAAATATTTTCTCTCTAATCAACTTTTTTATATTACTTTTTTTTATAATCTTGCAAAGAAGTACTTTGACAGCTTTGTCTATGTAGGCGACTAAAAGAAAAAAACATGCTGCTGTTAAGATACTTTTGATTGATTAATGTCATCATCATCACTATCATCAAAATAAGAATATCGTGGAGGATGACCAACTTGTCAAATCTGACTTCTTTTCTGACTAGTCCTAGGGGCTAGGAACCTTATTCATCAAAGTTGATATATCTACCAAGAACAATATTCTGAATCACTGAATTGAACAATTTATATCCTTTAGTTTTAAAATTGTACCCAATAAAAATACTTTTTCCTGCCTTATTGTCAAATTTCTTTTTGAAAGCATTTGGAACATGTGTATAAGCCAAGTAACCAAATACTTTAAAATGAGAAATATTTGACTTTTTATCAGACAAAATTTCGTAGGGAGTTTTCTCCCTATTGTATCTAGTAGAACACCAGTTTAATATATAAATAGCACATGAAATTCTTCTACCCAGAAACCCTTGGAATGATGCTTGGTGACCATAATTGATCGCATCATATCCATCATAGTTCTATTATTTGTTTTCTATTATGCTATTTTGTTAAGGGAGGTACCTTGCGACCAACTGATGCTTAATCTCAAGTTGTGCCAAAAAAAAAAAAAAATCATCACATACTGTAAACTCTATGTTTTTATTAGTTCTCAAAATTTTGATAGAAGAACCACTTTGTTTCTCAACATATACTTTAAAACTTTTAAAAGTGTCACAAGTATTAGATTTATTTTTTGAACTCAGATTTTTTTCTAAAACAATTTATACAAGTAAAAAAATACTTATCACCTTCATTAGAAAGAACATCCATTATATATAGATCACAGTGAATGAGTTGTAAAGATTTTTTCATCCTCCAAGTCATACCTTTAGAAAATAGGTCCCTATATATATTTTTTAACAAAATAACAAGAATCACCTTGTCTGTGGTGAAAATTAATTGAAGATAGTCCAAAAATAATCTTATTTTTGGCCAAAAACTGCAGCTATGAAAATAAAAACGTTCAAATTTCATGTGTCACAACCAAGTATCATCAATTTTAATAGAATTAAAACAAGTTAAACCACTAGAATTCAAAGTGATAAGGAACAACTTGCTATTAGTTATGTTCACTTTTGTAATTAAACCCAAGCAGTTATCAGTGATGGTGCAAATGTGTTTTCTAAAATGCAGATCATAATTCTTATATTAAAATTGATCTAGATGTAAGAAATTTTGATGCAAATCAAAGATATAATACGCATTAATGATAGCATTTTTATTATCTTTTTTCGAATTAAGAGAAGATACTTTATGGTTGTAACCAAATCGAATAGTGAATTTAAAAGACTCATTCAAATTAACAAATAATTAATTTTTTCTAGTTTTTTGGTTACTACTTCCAAAATCAACATATCATGTGTTATTTTTAGATTCCTCAACAAAACTGGTAAAAAATAAAATTGTCTTATGCTTTTCATTAGAATCTTCAACAATATTGGTATTTTCCTGTTTATTTTCAAATTTGTCATTCCAACAATTCTTTTAAATATAACCCAATTTACCACAAGTTAGACATTTAGGCTTCATTTTTGGATTATTATTGGACTAATTAGAATTCCCTCTTTGTTGAGAAGAGTTGTTACCTTTACCACGATCACAAAAATTATCTCTTCCATGTCCATGATATCTAAAATTTTGACCACGACATTAAAAGTAGCACCATTAGAAGAATCTTTACCACTCTTGTTTTTTTTTTTTTTTAAAAGTCTAAAGGTTTGCAACATTTTCTCCACATGCTCATTTTCAAGTGATTCGTCTAACTTGTCATTAATTATTTGTTCATGAAGTAGTAATGATTCTTGCTATTCATCAACTGACAAGAATGACAAATTCTTTGTCTCATATATCATTGCAATAATGTGATCAAATTTTATGGACAAAGTATTCAACACTTTTTTGACAATAATATTATTGGAGAGATCATGCATATTTAATTGCATCTCATTCTTTTTTTCATTCAATTGAAAATATAATACTCAATGGTCTTAGTGTTTTCCATGTTGTACAATTCAAACTTTCTTTTCAACATTAGTATATTACTATATTTGAACCTTGTCAATGCCTCAATTTGTTTTGGCTAAAATATCCAACATTTGTTTTATAATTATGGTAGTGAGAATTTTACAGAATACAAAAATATCAACAACTTGGTGGACTCTTGACAACGTTAAACTATTGTAATGTCTAGTATTTAATTTTATCAACATTCTCTGCTAATTTTTTTTAAGCATGAACTAATAAATCAAAGTCTTTGAAATGTTCTATTTGAATCATCTAAAAATTATAATTTTATTTACCTTTCAATTTTAGTACAAAACAAATATTATTTTGATCTACATTCTTCATTCTTCAGCATCTCAATAGCAAACTTCATCGTGCGAAATTAGCTCACCATTCTTGAAACGCAAAATGGCCACAAACGCAAATTTGCTATATTTGCTATCACACGGCGTGTGTTTTCGAGCATAGCCGACGAATTGATAGTCTAATTACGAAAGAATGTAGTTGAAATGTAGATAAAGAAGCGGAACAAATATCGATCAAAATTGCGATCAAAATATCAACCAATATGAACAATGTTGATCAAAATATCGACAAAAATGTCGATCAAACTGTGGACCAAGTTGTTGATAAAATTGTCGACCAATATGTCGACCAAACCATCGACTCACTTGTCGATAAAACTTCTTCAAAAAGAAAACCAAATGGCCAGTGCGATTCAAATGGGTTTTTTTTGCAATATTTAATGGTTCAAATATAGAAACTAATGGAATGGAATAGTGCATTTATTTTATTCCTCAAATTGTTGTGTTGTAGTAATATAACATCATGTTTCCTTGTGAACCTGAATGCAATTTAATATTTAATAGGGAAAAGAAAATAGTGTCATCAATTGTTCTCCTTACAAACGAGTTGATTTGAGTAAGTTTGCCGGTAGTGTCCGTTCTATCCACAACACCCACATTTTTTTTTAAACCACATGCTCGCCGGTTGAAAGAATTCTAATTTTCTTCCATCTACCACTCTTAGCCCTCGATTCCGGTGGTGATAGGTGAAAAACTAAAATATCTTCGGGTACAGTCCAATCCTTAAGAACACCAACGAGCATAATAAGATCTGCATATGCACCTAAAAGTGCATCTGTATGATAAAGTGGTGAGTATAAGGTATAATGGTCAATTTGTCAGCGCCGAGCTGCAGCTAATGCGTGCACACAAGGTAGTTGATCCATATCAAACACTTTACATGTGCAAATTTTCAGAAGCAAATCGACTGTAGCTACACGGTTTGCAATGTCTTGTACTAACCATCGGTTCATATCGACTGGCTTCACTATGTACGCTTGTACTTCTCTCATCCTAGAGCCAATTTTATCTTTAATATATGGGGTTGTCATTGTTTTCACTTCGCCAGCTGCGATCCACCTATCGTGAAACTACCTCTGAAGAGTGTTGCGGATGTAATTGACCAAAAAATGGATAGGTAATTCCCGGGCATCTTTCAACAATGCATTTAGACATTCTACAATGTTGCTCGTCATTATTGTATATCGTCGCCCACCAGAAAGCTCCATTGACCAACGTTCAATCCCAATTTCTCTTAAATACGCGCTCACCCTTGGATTTTGTAGTGAAAGATTTCCAAACGTTTCATTGAATTCAGCCACCGTGTAAGCCTTTGCAACCTTAAAGAATAATGGGATCCCATTTTCCTTTTTAAATTTTGATTTTAGATTGTTGCTTAGATGGTAAATACACACTCCATAAAACGATTCTAGAAAAATATTTGCAATACCTTTTACAATACTCTTATGTCGGTCTGAAACAAACACCAAACCATAAATATCGTTGCCAATTGCAGTCTTCAGTCTTTCTAAAAACCAGTCCCATGATGCGTCATTCTCAGAATCAACAATTCCCCATCCGACAGGGTAGACTTGGTTGTTACCGTCCATGTTAGTTGCAACAACTAATGATTATGGATATTTTTCTTTCAAGAAACAAGCATCAATGGCAATAACTCGTCGCAGGTGGGTACGGAATCTCCTGATGGATGCACCTAATGCGAAAAATAGATACTTGAAGCTACCATTGTTTTCTCTACTTATCTAAAAAAACGTTCCAAGGTTTATCTCATTCATCACGTGTAAATAAGCTGGTAGAATCCTATATGAATCCTCAAAACATCCTCTAATTTCGTCCAATGTAGCTTCTCTTGATCACCACGCCTTTTGGTAGGTAATGTTAGCACCCAACTCTGTCCGAACATCGGAAATGATTTCCTTAAGCCTATACAGCCGACACAAGTCTGTGTACTTACACTTGATCCACGAGCCAAGTACACAACTGTTAGCCTGCCGATTATCACTTCGGACCAAAGATGACTGGCATGTATAGGTGTTGTCATATTTAGTGATCCAAGCGTCCGAATTCCCAATGGCAGCTGCATTCAACATTCACTAGCAATTTTTGTCCTTACACCGTAGGTACCAGAACTACCTATTTGCCCTTACAACCTTCCACTCGAAGAAATTTTTCACGGCCAGCATGGACATCCTCATGTACAAATGACTCATGATCTCAAACACATCCTTTACTGCAACATCTACCACTGTGGATAATCTATCAGACGAGGTACCAGCATCCGCCTGTGATGAATTTGTTCCGTCAAGATAATGCTCGGTCTGAACGATCGGCTTTACTATCTTTTTCTGTCTTGTTTCCGCGAAAACTATATGTCCATCATCCTCCCCAACAAAGGTTTGATCAATCCGATCCTCTACCTGATCACGATCTCTACCATCTTCGTTCGGTATGGTCAATATTTGCTCATCCATTTGTCTTGAATGAATTACATCGTTACTCTATATTGGACTATCAGAATTCAATCGCTTCATCGGCAAGTTGCTAGCCCCATCTTCTGCGTGTGTTGCTCCAATATCTCTAACGATAACACATAATGGTATCCGTGCGACCTCAAAATGTTTTATAATGTCATTCAAAAAACACTGCACTTGGCGATCATTCTGTATGGGCAGAACGCTGATGTTTGATAGGTACTTAGGTAGGTATTCGATCACTACTTTATTTTTTAGTGTCGGGTCTATATCCATGATACCCATGATGGTGTCCACCATTTCTAAGAAGCTCACATCTTCTTTTAACAAAATATTGTCAAACTTTTTTTGGTTCACGAATCTATGTTCATTTGTGACTGGATTGACTATCCATTCTCCTCCAAATAACACATGGACAGACCAAACGTTTAAGTGAGACATTCCTGCAATATGGCAACAGAATGCTTGATTTAACTCAGTAATGGAAATGACCAATGTATGCCCAATGCAAATCAAACATATAATTATGTCCCACGGTGAACCAACTCATACAAGAATTATACAGGGTAATGAAATCAGTAAAAACAATAGTAAATAGTGCACAATATGAATACTTCTTACCCGAAATTTTGCCTGACAGATGAAAATGCTTCGAAATAGGAAATGTGATAGATCGATCAGTAGTTTGGGAATGTGATAGATAGATTTCACTCACTAGGGCGTACAGATGTGTTGGAATGACAAGATGAAGTAATATAAAAATTCCCTGGCCCTTTTCGTTTCTCTTTTTCCCGGGCAGAACCGACGACGTCGTCTCGTGTTTAGGGCATTCAAAAATCTCAAACAAAATGTCGATCAAAACATCGATTCAAATGTCGACTATAATGTTGACATTTTTGGCAAGTAAAAATGTCGACGAAACTGTAGACAAAAATTTCCACTAAAAGATCGATTAATTTGTCGACTCAAATGTCGAGTAAAATGTATATGTAGTATAATACGAAGAAATTGTGAACCAGAATCTTCACTGCAATGAATTTAACATATTTAAGCATGAAATATGACACATTTTCTATATAATGTATCATGTATATATTTACATTGTATAATGAATATACATCTACATTGTATTGACAATTAATGAATATTTACATTTACATTTACATAATGAATATACATTTACATAATATATTTACATTGTAAATAATCTATCTACATTGTATTTACATGAACCAATTATTTTCAACGAATTAACGAATTAATACATTAACAACGTATTACACAAACTGTGTATCATTTTTTCTTTCTAGTTTGCTTTTGACCTTTTTTCCTAGTTTGTTGCCTAACTTTCCTTCTATCATCCGGCTTAAATTTATTCTGTTCGGACACATGGGAAAAAAGTGCATACACCATCTGTTGACGCATCTGCAAGGCATTCGTCGGTATAATTGTCGTGAGCGGCTCGCCATGGATAATACATTCAGCCCATTTTAAAATATAAATACCACAGTCGTTGCTCCTGCACATACGTGAGGACAAAAATTTAAGTAAGCCGTCACACATTTTGATTGAACAATTGAACCGTTAGTGTAAAACATAGTAGTCACTTACGTCGGTTCTTGGTGCACCATATTGGGCTCCACCACGACGTCCCATCTGTCCCCCAATGGTATCTATTTGGAGTAGTGTTCGAAAAAGTCACAAGCCTCGAAGATCTTAGGCATTGTCTTCACTAGGTACTCTAACTTCGGAACGACAATGTCCCCTTGAGGCGATGGGTTGTACATATGAAATGACTTTTCGTATATATCCATCTTCACCAACATCCAATGGTTGCCATCAATGTGACAAGGGAATAAAATGAAATCCAAATTCCTTAAGTCGTATGGAAATGGACAATCACCAACGGATTACTTAAGCGCCAAATCATCGACGTCCACCTTCTTATTGGTGTTGTGTATTATCTTCATGCCCGTCTATCAAACAAAGAAGGAAAACAATGACCTCAATAAATGAGTGAGTTCGCATATGACAATTTTTTGGCTAAAGTATTTAAATTTCCAACTTACATCGAAATATGACTCCATAATCGATATAGTTGAGCCGTCAATTTCGAAGATCCGTTTACGTAGCATGGACGTATACAAATCAATTTGCTGTAAAACAAAAAGCATGAGCATGAGAAAGAGGATAAATTCATACTAAAATCAGTGAGTATGGAAATTAAATCAAATGTAGAATATTACGTGATCGGTGAGCCAAAAACCCTTGGTCCACATTGACTCGAGCATTTCCGAATCCAATGAAAAAAGTGGGATCCATAAATAGAGGATAGGTGAAGCGGTCGTCCATGCCTTTATTAACTTCTCTTGTTCCTCGGTGGGAGGCAAGGTGAAAGAGTTAACGAGCCACTCTTTGATCGCTTCTAGATCAAGTGACAGACCCAAATTTTGCCCCACGATGGCTTCCTCCACCTTAGATGTAGTACCCCTGTCTTTTTCGGCAAAGGTGGAGCACTATCTGTAGGGTTGGTGGCTTTGAGCGAAGGAGTACTGTGCTCAACAATGAGCTGTTGGACAATATCCATTACATCAACTTCTTCAATAGCTCCCTCGACTTCTTCATCGGCCTTTTTGCCCTCTTCAGAGGCTTTATCCCCCTGGCCGGGGCCTGAATCCCCCGAATCCCCCACTCGGGGGCCTATACGCTCCTTACTTGGGGCTGAATCCCTCTCTACAGAGGTTGAACCCCCCTCTCTAAGGGCAGAATCCCCCTCTCCAGGGGCAGAACTTCCCTCACCAGGGGCTAAATTCCCATCTCCAGGACCTGAACCCCTCTTTTCATTGCCACATCGTCCAAGATCTGAACCCTCTTCTCTAGGCCCTCCTTCTTCATTGCCACCTTCTTCATTGCCCCCATTTCCACTATCTGAATCACCCTCTTCATTGCTATCATCGGAAGAAATATCAGGCGGAGATCTTGATTGTGGTCTTGTCGGTGGAGGAGAAACATCCTTGCCAATAAGTTCAGGTACATATGCACTAAGTGCTCGAATTTGGCGATATCCGCCGAGTTGAATAGTCAAGCCATTCACTTTAGAATCCATCTCCGCCCTCAAACTATTGAGCTCCTTTCTTGTATCGAACAATTCTTACTCAATCTAACTTTGATGTTTAAGCAGCTGCGTGATTTGGGCATTTCTGGGATGCGCTTCAGCCTCGGCCTCATGGGGAACATTTGTTCTCTTTTCTCCTCTAGAAACATCTTCTTCTCTGATCCTTTTCCTATATGACACATAATAAGTTGAGGACTCTCCTTCGTCTCCTTTCTCTCTTGACTGGTCAGCCCCCTCCTCATCCGTCTTATCTTCCCACTGCAAAAATGTTCTTTTTCTTCCGATGTCAGTTTTATTCGTGTAACTAACACTTTCTGCATTTCATAAACATATTACTCAGGTAAGATAGAGCAAGATATAAAATGATTACAACCCGATCATTTAATTACGTAGGTAAACAATAATTTAAATACAAAAATAACTTAGTAATACTTTCAATTACACAAATTTTATATCCCCGTCGACAATTCGTTTCTCCCAAACTTGCTTTCTTTCTTGTTCTCTATGTTGTGCATTCACAGTTTTTCATCTAAACATCCTCGGCTTTACCCCTTTGATGTGGACCTTATGAACCATTTTCAGAAGCTGTAGATGTGGCATTACCTCATATGCAAATACCTGAGACATTGAAAGATAAATAAGAAGAAGATGTGGCATTATATGTATTTATATAACAACATAAACCGTAACTTAGAAAAAAAACTTCGGTAGCCTTATCCTCAATGCAGGCGGGAATCCCTCCAGAGTGTAAGTTCTAAGATGTGGGTGACTAGTTTGTTTCAAGGCATTTATCATGCTCTTTCTAGCACTATCAACGGTGGCCCTGTATGATAATTCACCCCACGGCAATGCATCGAACCGAGACCAATCGCATGCCAAATGAAGTATCTTGTCTTCGATTTTCGTTCTCTTCGCCAGGCCGTTGATTGATGTGTATAAAAGCAAGAGTGTAAGGCTAACGACATCAGCATCTGGATAAGTTAAGTTGATGCGATCGTAAGCCTTTAACACTTCATCATACGTGGCTTCCTCGGTCGACCCCAATGATTTAATGTACTTGGTTATTGGTGCAGGATCATGTGGGGCATGGTATTTGCCAAAAGCAATGTCAAAATCTCCCATCTTGAGGCCCGTGATGATGGCAAACTCCCTCTTGCCGAACTTCACCTTCTTACCTGCGAAGTTGAAGTATATGTTATTATCTCGTGTGGATTTATCATTGGGCTTGAGTTGCCCCATCAGCGCGGAATGTATGATTTGTTTGCACCATAATGTATGCTCATGGTCAAGAGCGATTTCAGCTAGACTACTCTCCCTTCACAGTATTTGCTTCTGCGTCTCTGTCATTTTGGATCGGATTATTTTCATATTTGCTTCGTAGTAACAGTACTGCGAAACCTGGGAGTTGAAAAAATCTCATTGAACGACCATTCTATCCTTTAGATGTTCCTGCACATAACAAGAAGCTTTAACAATGCAGTTGACATTTTGTTCCACACAATTATCAGCCAGATTAGTCAATATTTATATGTTTCGATGTAACAACAATATGTTTTTAGTTTGGATTTAATTGGTCACATTATTCTACATTTTACTCGATAATTTAGTCGACAGATTACTCGATACCTTAGTCAACAATTTACTCGATACATTATTCGAGATTTTACTCAATATTTTAGTCGACACTTCACTCGATACTTTAGTCGACAATTTACATCCGCTATACTTATTGACAAAAATGTCGGCATTTGGTCTCCATATATATTTCTCCTCAAACTGTTTATAGCTAACATTAACATTTGCAGGCGAGTATTCTTTCGACCGTTTGTTGTATATGAACAAAATACTATGTGATAAAACCCTAACTTATAAGGTTCAAATATAATGTTTAAATAAGCAGAAATAAGCAAAACAACAATCAGCTGGTAACTTACCAAAACAAGAAGCTTCAAATAAGTAAAACAACAATACCAAAAACATCACACTTAGAAAAAACTGACATTTTTCTTTTGCATATTCTTTGATTTCTTCTCCATTGTGTCTGACGATGGGCGTCCACCTCGCGTGCGTGCCATTGATAGTGTAGATAAGTAATGCTGAATTCAAACTAAGGCAGAGGGTGGTAAGGGTGGTGAATCGGTCTGGAAATTGCATTGAGGAGGGCAACTGAATTTTTCTGGAATTAGCGTAGTTGCAAATGATGGCTAATAACTGAATGTGAGTGGGAGAACGAACAGTCTCGACTTTCAAATGCGGTGGCATTTTCGTATTTTTAACCTGTCGAGTAAAATATCGACCAAAATGTCGACCAAAATATCGTCTAAAATGTCAACCAATATATCGACTCAAATGTGGAGTATAATGTCGACTAAAATGTCGACCAAAATGTCTACAAAAATGTCGACCAATATATAGAATACATAAACAAATGTCGACCAAAATGTTGACAAAATCGTAGAGTACATAAACAACTGTATAATTTTTTACTTTGAAGCTTGTATAAGATGCAGGTCCATAAAACAACTAATTTCCAGCGGAAATAGTCCGTGTTCGTCGATCAGGTTTTGTTTTTCATGATAACTTACGAAAGCTTATATCTACACAGCGACGATGACATCCAAACCAGACAACCATTCAACCCAGACAAATGAGATGCTGAACCAATGATCTTTGTAAATTCGGAATAAAGAATAATGAATCAAGAATGTTGTGCTGAAATTTTAACGATGCAGTTTGCCATATTGAGAGATATTGTGATATTTTTACATGATCAAACACAATTAATCTACTATATTTGTAACTGTTTAAGCACACATGTTATATTTGTAAAAACAGAAATTGGGCCTGCTATATATAACATTCTCCCTCATATCGGATGTTGGTTTTAAAATAAATGAAATCAAAGTCAAGAAAAGAAATTTGACGGGACCACGACAAGACAAGACGCTGCGACGTTGTCTAAGGATTGTTCGGCCAAGTAAGCTTAGAAAAGAACGAAACAGCACACAATGGAAAGCAAATTTGAAGTTGGGCAAGCTTTTTAAAATTGCAAAAAGCCAAGTTTTTCAATCAATCTTGGCAGCTTTTATAAAATATGGAGGCCAAATAATCACATACAGCTTTTCACAAGAAACGGAGGTTAGTTTTCTTCACTGGAGGCTTTTTTTTTTTTTAATTATTTTATTTATTTTTTACATCAAAATTCTTAGCAATATGTCTTATTCATAAAATTTAACATAACTCAAATCTATTAAAATTTAATTATTTAATTTCTAATAAAAAATAATTATTAAAACTAAAACCCAATAAGAACAATTATCAAATAATAAATTTAATTCTACTATAGTCGAGAAAATGAAAATCCATACAGAAAAAAGATTATACCTTTTAATATCAATGCCCTAACATCATGATGTAAATTAAGACATGGTTAAGATATGGTAAGTTAGCACAAAGTATCCTTTGGCAATTCACAATGGAATATTTCATATATCCGCTATACCACGTAAGATAATGTAATTAGAAGCAATAGTTTATAATTAAAAAAAGTAGTCTATTTATATATAGGGGAGCAAAAAAATAAATTGTATAATTAATTTGTTGTACTAAAAATAAAGATAGAAATAAAATATATAAAATATTTTTTTCACAATTAACCTCACTAAAATCAGGAGGAAAGGCAGCTATACCAAAAAAGTGCATAGTAAATTAGTAACCCACAAAAATGAATGGAGAAGAAAGGGCACTTAGTAACCCTAAAAATAGAATGGAGAAATACATAAGGACCAAAAAAAGAACAAAATAGAAACTTCATTGATAAATTGAAACCGGTGATCGGGTGACTAGATTACAAAGTTAAGTATGAAAGATAAGATAACAATAAGAATTGGCATTTATTTACAAAAAAATATTTTTTCTCACAAAACAAATAAAATATCCAAACATATTTTTGATTTATTTTAAAAATTAAATTTAAAATTAAAAATTAAAAATTAAAAATTTTTCATTCAAATTCTTGTCACATAATTTTAAAAAATTTACCATTCAATACACTTTTTATTTTTCTTTCAAAATACTTTTTTTAACAAAAAAATTTCACTAAAATTTTCATTCATTATAATACAAAATTTTTCAAATAAATCGCCGTCCAAACATAGCCTAATGTTCTAGTATATTAGTTATACTGAAGATCTGTTTTCGCATCACGAGTGTATGACCTCATAGTCGAAGTAGTTTTAGTGGTTAGGTGATAGTGTTTTACACGGAAGTATTAGGGACGATGGTCAATTTTACTATCATTTGGGATTTGACTAGTCTTAAATGTTGCTATCATTTGAGAAAATTTATTTTTTAAAATTTTTTATTGCTCATTCACTATTTATATTCCGCTATTGTCTCTCTCTCTCTCTCTTTTTTTTTTTTTGGCCTAACATTCAAAACACTTATTTCATTTTTCAATTTCATTTATGTTTAGCGTAGTCATTAGCTTAATGGGATATGTGATCTACTTTACCATTTAATTAATTGTCACTGAAAATAATTTTGATCATATGTTGTTATATAATGAAATACTTAGTAAAAAGGAATGAATTTTTGAAACCTCACTATTCATTTGTAATTATAATAAATCTTAGTGGGGATACATATAATTTAAAGGTTAGAGTTTAGAAGGTAATATTGGGGTCTTTTAAAAAATTAAACCTGATGGTACAAGGTCAAATGTTATAAAATTTTCAAATTCAGAAAATAATTTTTTAAAACCAATAAATTTAGTTAACAATAAGGATAAATTTCAAAGAAATGGATGTATTTTACTCATTAAAAAAATACAAATTCTAAGCAACATTACTAATTTAGAATACTCAACTAATATGTAGAATATATTTTCTATTTAACTATAATGTACTAATAGTATCCCATTAGCAAAAATAACATAATTTTATTAATAAAATTAATGCTTAACTAATAGAGCATCAACTCCACAAAATAAAATTATATTGTTTTACTAATGAATCATTCTTAGTCAAAGTTTATAGGATCAGGATTCCAGACAAAATCGATTTAGAGTGGTAAGATTGGATTGGTGGGATCAGATTGTGAAATTGTAAAATTTTAGAAAAATTGAGAAAATATAATTTATAAATTATTTTTAAAAGAATTATTAATCAATATATGGATAGATATACAGAAAATTTATGTATAGTTTATAATTAAATGATCTTACTTCATTTTTTTTTTATTTCTTATAACATTTTATATAATTTTTTCAATCTTTTAATTACTGCCGTAATTGAAGGGCATTTATGTTTAATTTATTTATTTATTATTAAAAATTAATAAAAATATAATTAAACTAATTAAGTTATTTATATAATGATAAATCTTAATTTTTCTTAGATATGAAAGTTTCTTTGAGTAAATTTAACTATATTTTATTCACATAATAAATGTAGGATTGTAGTTAGAATTGGGATCATTTTAATAAATTTAGATTGTAAAATTGTAAGATCGATAGGATCGAATTGGGATTTTGAAAACTATGTTATTAGTACAACTGCACAAAGATTTTATTCCGCTATATGCACATGAGTCTTATACATAGGAAAAAATATATACATGGATTTAGAAATAATATATCTATATCTATATATATATATCTATTTATCTATATATATATATATATATATATATATATATAACTTTAAAAAGAAAAATAATAACTTAGACCTAGAAAAAAAATAACTTAAAATGTTTATAGGGAGTTCTTTCAAAGATAAAAATTTTCTTCGACCTTTAGCCTTGTAGGCCTTGTTTGAATATAGGATGGCAATTCATGATACGACACAAGAACACGCATACTGAACCTAACACGTAATTAATGTGCAGTCCACCCTTAATAGGTTCGGGTCGAAATTAGGTCGGACACGAATAAAATGAAAAATAAATAGGTCGTGTTCAGGTCGACCTATTCAACCCGTGGGTTAACCTGTTAACCCGTTTATTATATATATAATAATATTGTTTATTCACCATTTATAAAGAAGTTCATTGTAGTTTAGTGGTAAGCACTTTTGTTCCTCTACCTAAGGTCTTGTATTTGAACCTCCTCATCATTTTCGTTTTTCTCTTGCCAAATTGCCAAACACAATTATAAATAGGAGTTGTTAAAATGAAGATTTTTTCTTACCAAATTGCCAAACACAATTATAAATAGGGGACCTAAGGTCTTGTGTTTGAACCTCCTCACCATTTTTGTTTTTCTTTTGCCAAATTGCCAAACACAATTATAAATAGGGGTTGTTAAATTGTCAAATACAATTATAAATAGGGATTGTTAAATTGCCAAACACAATTATAAATAAGGGTTGTTAAAATGAAGAGTTTCTCTTGCCAAATTGCTAAACGCAATTATAAATAGGGGTTGTTAAATTGCCAAACACAATTATAAATAGGGGAGAGTAGGTTGTTAAAATGAAGAGTTTCTCTTGCCAAATTGCCAAACACAATTATAAACAGGGGTTGTTAAATTGCCAAACACAATTATAAATAGGGGAGAGTAGGTTGTTAAAATGAAGAGTTTTTCTTGCCAAATTGCCAAACACAATTATAAATAGGGGAGAGTAGGTTATTAAAATGAAGAGGTTGCATAATTGTTTGCGGCTTTCTTGAACATTGTTTTTACGTTTTAGACGTTGCATTGTTCCTTTTTATTATTAGTTTAAAAATTATTTATTTATTATTAATTTAAAATTAATTTATTAATTTAATTTTTTTTATGTTAAACAGGTCTTTTCGTGTCGTGTTGTGTTACCTGAAAAAATAAACAGGTCGTGTTCGGGTTATGTTTTTTGACACGAACAGGTTCGTGGGTTGTGTTCGGGTCCGTGTAAAATCTATAATACCCATGTCAAAACATGACCCGCGAACCTGAAACACGATATGATTGCTACCCCTATTTGAATATTGTTGTCTCTATATTATTGGTGCATTGTGATGGACTTTCACTAATAGTGTGTTCATCAATGTTGAAAAGAAAAAACAATTGATGAACCTTGGTGGGTAGCCATATTTCAATTTAGAAGAGATAGAAGAAAATTATAAATATAGAAATAAATTTAAGAATTTAGATAAAAATGAAATCTCAAAATTATAGAAACTAATAGAAAATATAAAAGATTATTGATAATTGAGATAATATATAAAGAGATGATATTATAATTGAAAAATAATATAAATATTGGAGAGAGATTAAAAAGAATTGGAGATTTAGAATGAATTGTGTATAAAAAATGAGTGGGAAATGGATATTTATAGGTAAAAAATTAAGAACTAAATATCTTTTTTTCAAAAAAAAAAAAAAGGAGTTATTGCAACCCAACTGTCATTGTGGTCAACATGCAGACCAGGCTGGGCTTATAGCCTTATAGGGGGCCTTGGGCAGGCGTCCTCCGGGTCTAGCCCAACCAGTCCCTCCCCTCCCTCCCCTCTCATTCTACATTGTTGCTTGTTCCACGAAATATAGAATTGGAAGACTAAAACTGGATCAGGTTGTAGTTTTCGGAACGGTATTCATTTGTTTGGGTTCACAAAATAGAGTTACCGATTCGATTTTGCTTCCAACGGGGTCTGCCATAGCTTCAATACTCTAATTTTTTTTTTTTAAAAATCTTGTAGAGATATTCTCGTTCAACCAACTATGGACTTACATCTCACATTCAAAAAATGAGACTAATCTTTTAGAACCCGCGCCAAGGATACCCAACATTTTCTTGGGACTTGATCTCTAGTTTTTCCTTGGTTGGTATTGTCGGGATTCCCACTAAACTAAACCCGTGGGACTTCAATACTCTAATTAAGCTAACTAAAGATTTTAGAAGGAAGTCTCGCAATCAGTGGGTATTTTAGAAGGAATGGATGTGTGCATATGCCGTTGTGGAGTTGGCAAGGCAGGCGTGATTAGAATTTCAGGAAGCAAGTTGGAGTTAGTTAGGATCATGATAGAGATCAGTGGCTGACTAGGATGGTTGACCGGTGGCACAGGATATTGTTTATACATTTTGGTTGTCCTGTATTTTGTGGGTTAGAGTTGGTTTATGGGGTATTGACCTGTGGTCATGTTGTCTTAGCAGTCTAGTGTTAAGAAGAGTCCTATTTTATGACATTGCTTGTAAATGTTAACTTTTAAAAGTTAATGCGATTATCGCTTTTTAGTAAAAAAACACTAAAGATTTCACTATAATAGAAAAAATTAAAAGTGAACTTTTTTTTTTTTTAAAAGTACAATACGTAGAGTTTGCCAAATGTCCGGTAACTCAAAGATTTCCTCGTTATGTGTAGAGTTTTTGGAACCTATCCATGCTAAACAAACGGCATTTTGCAAAATTAATGATACTTCATCAGTTTTGCTAAGCACATAATTTAATTATTAAAAATTTAAAGGTACAATATGTTATATGAGGCATTGTATGTTATTTTATTGTTGTGAATCAAAAATCATACTTACATAAAAAAATTATTATAAAATCTGTGATTTTGTTTTGTAATTATCAAAGCATAAATTTCATTGATGAAGAAACAATCACTACGACTTATATGCTACAATACTAGATCTGCATGTTATCTTCAAATGTAAAACAACACTTAATATGCCAAAATTCTAAAAGTAAATAGATCTAATGAATCTAGATGCTTCAAAGTTTTGAAGAATTTGTTAGGCAAGTTTGTAGTAAATCTGACTAGTATTGAACATGTGGCATTTCTTCTAATTTAATGCCAAAAGTTCTTTACTTTTGCCAAACGTTCTTTATTGATTTAAAATTAACAAAAGTAAGAATTAATTTTTGCAAAAATTCTTTCGTGGCTATAAATGGTTGTTTATTTTTATTTTTTTGGATTTTTTTACTTGACATTAGTAAATAGGAAAAGTAAATTTTGTATCCCAAATTTAATTGATATAGTTGGAAAGCTTAAAATTTAATTTAATCGTTTATCGAACAATTATTATTCATCAAGTATTTAATTTAAATAGTTAATTAGCTTACCGTGCAATTTCATAATTTTGTTGTCCTACTTTCTTTATAATTTCAATTTAAGCATGAAATTTATCACTAAACTTCTCTAATTTTGATAGAATTGTTATTTAACACTATCACTAGCACTATTTTTTTTTTTTTTGGTTACAGAAAATATTCCCTACCGGAAGATGGAATTAGCAGATTATTGAAACTATTGGAGGACTAATTTTTCAGGTATATATTGTCATCTACAGCACAAACGACTTACCATAGCTTTTCTTAGGTCAATTTTTAGATGCTAGCGTGAAAGATAACTTATGACCTAGTAACAAGGAAAACTTTCAACTAATTAGAGCGTTTGTTTCTCACTAACTTAGTAATTTACTATGTTGTGGACGAACGTATTGGATGAACCACAAAAAAGTCCATTTTTTGTGTTAAATTCTTATATTACTCTTATTAATAATAATAATGTATAATTTAAATTAAAAGTAAGAATAAAATGTAAAAGTATAAATCTAATAGTGCATTAATTAAGTGTGTTCTACATTGCAATTTTTTTTTTTAAAAAAAAGTAGTACGAAATCAAGAGTGAAATCTCTTTTTTTAATTTTTTTTAAATGAGGGAGTATGTAAATTTTCAAAAATATATTTTTAAAGTACAATAAGTTTTTTTTTCAATTAAAATATTATTTTTTATTTGTGTAAATTATACAAAATGATGGCTTTTAAGTTTAAAATCAACATTAGAAGAAAATGATCACTTTTTATTTTATAAAATTATAAATAATTAAGTTCATCACAATAATACCATATAGTCTAATAATTAAATATCGATGTTATGTATTAACTACACATTTCATACCTAAAACATTTTTAATAATACATCTTTTGATATTAAAATAATCAAAATAAAAATACATCCTAAGGTCAATAACATTTCAAAATAAAAGTTACATTGGTTTTTAAGAATGATATGTATAATTTAACTATAACTTTTAATGTAGTTTTATGGTGTTTAGTTATATGAGAAATAACTACAATATAAATTTTTTTTTTTTGTTTTGTTTTGTTTTTTTTATGAACCGCCATTGTGTGGCTGGTGGGTTTGGCTACCATGTTATTAATAGCAATTTGAGAAATACAATGAGAGAGAGGGATGTAATGTGCCTAACCTCTCTATAATGCAATTTGTACATTAAGATAATGCATGAATTTCCAAAAAAAATTAAACATATGAGAATGCATGAGAAACCATGTCATCTAAACATAATTATGTTATTGAACTAAAAAATTATACGTACTATTTTAATACACAGACATATGGATAGTGGTGGCGATCCAATGTGATCAATCTGCGACTTGATGAAGGGAGATCACATAGAGACGAGTACTATGCTTGCATTCGTGCGCTACCTTGCTTTGCTAGAGAATTCGCTATTGCATTAGCTTCCCTAAAAACATGTTGGACATGGAAGAACCCGATAAAAGCTGATCTTGAATTGACTCTAACTCCTCCAAGTATTGCCAGGCCAATGGGCATGATCATGAAGAAAATCTACCACTAGCTTAGAGGTCGATTCAATGATGACCTGCACAAATATGTGAGTGATACAAAATTGAATAGCAGTGAGACTACCTTAATTTCTACACCCACATTTGAGTTGTGATGGAAATGAAGAGAGCTTGCATGAATTAGATCACCATTGAGTCACGAAGGATGTAGCCTTCACCCACCGGACCTGGATTACCATGGCATGAGCCATCAACATTCATCTTAAGGAATCCAATTGGGGGAGGATTCCAAATGACTGTTCTGACTATTGGCTGCCTTTTCGGGATCAGACTTTGCACCAACCCATGCTGAAGAAGAAGACGGTCTGGTAGAAATTTTTCCTTGAATGGATTCACTACTGCGATGTGCTGTATTAGGAGAGCAATCTGCCGGCAAGTGGTTTGAGGCTGTAGAACTTCTCCCTCAAACATCACTTTATTTTTGGCCTTCCAAATCTCCCAACAAATAATTCCTTTATCAAGATAGGAGCAACTATTGTGCTTTATCAAGAGCTGATGATTTAATTCCGGGGGGCAGACCAACAATCAGAATTTCTGATCTAGATTGCATCGGCCAAGCTGATGTTCGAATGTAGCAAACGGCTAAAAAAATTCCAGATTTGTTGTGCAACAGGACAATCATGAAGAACGTGTTCAACAGACTAAATTGTAGCAGAAAAAACACTTAGAAGGCATATGGAATATTATTTGCGGCAGAATTTCTGGAAAAGGGAGCAGATTGTTGTATAGTCGTCACATGAAGATCGATATTTTCAACAGCAACGGACGATGCCAACTGTGATTTAGTTCCCATGGTTGACTATGAGACCGAATTCTGAGCTGTTGTAAAGCTGAAGAAATTGCAAACTCACCTGAATTTGTGCCTTTCCAAACTAAGGGATTAGATTTGTCAAAAAATTGGAACTCTTGTTATGCAAAAGGTGAATTTCGCTTGGCTAAAAATGAGCTTCCAAGTGATTAGCTGACTAGTAACCAGTCACATATGCCTCATAGATAGTCAACTGCAAATCATGAGGCTCTTGGCTAATGTTTTTATCTAATGGCAGACTATCTCTCATCCAGTTATCAAGCTAGAACAAGCAACTATCATCGCTAACGATGGTGTAAGTGTTATTTTGAAAGTTTTTCTTAACTTCTTCCATTCATCATTGAGATTTAATGCCCCAAAAAATTGGACATTTCCTCCTCATGTACCTTGCCCAGACCCTTTTGCAATTGCATATTTTCCACCACATCTTGCAAGCAAAAGCCTTAGAAATGTCTCCAAGGCATCACAACCCTTGGCCATTCTCTTCCAGGGTATGCCATACTTGACCATGATTTCCATCTCCGTTTTTGAACTCCATCCACATCACCCCACAAGAAGCCATTCATCTTCCTCTCTAACTGTCCATCACTGATTTTGGGAGGTCCATAGCTGAAATTTCATGCATTGGCATGGCTGCTAGAACATGATTAACCAATATCAGCCTACCTCCAAAATTCAATAACTTTCTTTTCCAACCAGTCAACTTTGCATCCATCTTAAAAGTAATATGTTGAAAATAAATCCTCCAAGGCCTACCATGAAATATTTTATAGCCCAAATAAGAAAAAGGAAAATTGGTTCTTCACATACTAGTATTTGCTAACATAACTCTAATCCGCTGAAGTGGACACCGTATAGATGTGACAAAAAAATGTTTGTCAAAATTGATTTCTAGCCAGGTGCAAGTTCACATTCATCAAGAAACTGAACTAATCTTCTCAAGGAATTCCGGGAACCATCGTAAAGATTAGCAAATCGTCAGCAAAACTTAAATGTGAGACCCTTGAAGCATTTTTTGTTAAAGCATAAGCCTCGATCAACCCTGACCCATTCATGCATTAAATCCCTTGGAGAATGCCTCAGACATTAAGATAAATAAATATGGTGAAAGTGGATCCCCTTGCTTTACACCTCTAGAGGACTTGACAAAACCATTGGGAACTCCATTGAACAAAACCGAGAACCTGCTAGATCTTAAATTTGGCACGATTGGATTAATGAACATATCCGAAATCCCTATCTTCCTTAAAAGCCTCTCTAGAAACTACCATGAAACTGGGTCAAAGGCCTTTATCATATCCAATTTGAAAATGACATTATTACCCCATGTTCTCCTATTAAGTGATTGTGCTAGTTCTTGAGCCAGTAGAATGTTGTTAGCTATATGTCTTCCTAGAAGGAAGGCAGATTTGCTCCTTGAAAATGATGGAAGAAAAGACACTTTTCAATCTATTGCATAGTATCTTGGTGAAGACTTTATTTGTGAAATTACATGTTTATCGGGCAAAAGTCATTAAAAGAAGAAGGGTTTTGTTTCTTCGGTGGCAAAACAATCAAGGTGCTTGCGATAGATCTCCAGACTGAAACTGATACAGGAGTATCCAGCCTTCCAGAAGCCATGACAATCACGGCTCAAGGAGGATTACATGCAGTCCAAGCCGCCCTTGATATTAATGCTTTATGTTTTCATTCTTTTAATAACTATAAGCCCAAATTGTTATGTTATATGGGTTGGTCATCTTTTACTACTACTATGCTTAGTTACCTTGATTAAGTTATTAGGTTACATCACTTGTTCCCTATAAATAGGTGATGTTAGGACTTGTTTAGGGGAGACAGAATATTGGAGTGAATAATCCTTTGGTTTCTCTTTTAGTTCTTGTTCTTATTTCAGGTTTGTCTTGATTTACCTTATGCTTCAATTCAAGTTCATAGTTTTCTAGCCTTTTGTTTTCTTTGCATCTTTAAATTTCTGCTTGCTCTTTAATTTGCTGATTGTCTTTGCTTTTGAATCCTAAATACCTTTAGTTGTCTTTTACCGAATTTATAGTCTTCATTCAGTTCTTGCTTAGTTTTCCTTTGATTCTGTGTGCACGATCTTGTTGTCAATTTGTTTGAGTTTTCCATTAATCTTTTGCCTTAAACGTATCTTGCTCATCTCTTCTAGTAGTCATTGTTGTATGCCCTAAACAGACTGAATCTAAACACCTTGGTTTTTCTTTGTCAACTTGTTTATCAATTCAAACCCCTAGCCGCCCATAAGCCTATTAGTTTGCCTAAAATCCAGTTTCCTTAAAATACTCCAAAATTCATCTTTTCTCTTGACTCGAGCTCACTCGAGGCTGTGACGCATCAAAAACTCCAACCAAAAATTCCTGAACAACATTCAAAAGGTCATAAGCTATAATATCCCAGCAAACCCTAAAAAATAAGCTTGAAAAACCATCTGGGTTCATACACACTATTTGAGTCAAGCATAAACACTACTTCATGTATTTCATCCTTGTCCACTGGCCGAAACAGCTATAGGTTAATCGACTCATCAAACAATGTTGGAATGTGTTCTAGAAATTTTGTCATAACATCATGAGAAGTAGCACCCTCCTCTTCGGATAACAGATCTATCTTTATAGAAATCTACAGCATGAGAAAGATTTTTCTTTTCTAGCCAAACCCCCTCCATATTCTTGATTCAGGTAATTGTCATCTTGGATCACTTGTCAACCAAGGAAGCGTGGAAAAATTTTGTGTTGCCATCCCCTTCCTTCAGCCACTTAATCCTATATTTTTGCCTCCAGAACATTTCTTCTTCAGCAAGATAGCATAGCCAGTTTAGCTTTAGCTAGATTATACTCTGTAAGTTCAACGTCACCCTGCATTAAATCAAATTGCTCTTCCCTAAACTTCACTTCAGCTTTAGTCTTCATTACATTGGTGAACATATTCCCAAAGGAGTCCTTATTCCAAGTATTCAATCTATCTTTTAGGCGTTTAAGTTTTGAGGCAAATCTTTGCATACCAAATCCTTCCATCCTTTGCTCTCAACTAGATTGCACAATGTGCAAGAAGCCATCTCTTTTGGTCCACATAGCTTGAAACCGAAACAATTTAGGCCCTGAGAAGCTCCTAGCATCAATTTTACACAGAAGAGGACTATGATCGGATGCGGCTATATTCATCACTTGAACCAGAGATGTTGGAAATGAAGAAATCCAAGCTTGATTGAAGAGGAGTCTATCAAGCTTCTTCCAAGCCATTTTCTCTCATACCCATCCAAGTGAAGAAGCCTCCAGAGACTTGCAGCTCCCTTAATTCAGTCTTGAATAAATTGATTAAAATCACTGATTGAACCAAGGTTCGGATTAGAGTTCCCTATATATTCAGACAAATCTGAAATCACCCCCGATCATCCATTGTGTATAACTAATATTGCTTACAATATCTTGTAGATTAGTCCATAATTCCATCCTACCAGATCGTGTGCATTTGGCATATACTATAGTAATGAAAAAATTCAGAAAACCAAAAGAAACGCTCATGTGAGCAAACTGATCCGATGAGCGCAATTGCGTAGTAGCAATGTTATTCTTCCAAAAAATCCAAATCTTAGGCATTACCATTGAACAAGTAAAACCGAATTTCTTCATAAGATCATCAGCCTTGTTTGAGTTAGCCATTGGCTCAAGAATAGCAACAAATCAATGACACGAAAGCAGACTAACTATTTTAAGTGGCGAAAGGATGCATGGCCAGCTATGCCTCGTATTCTCCAAATAAGCACCCCACACATAATTAGATAAAGAGGAAAGTCTTTGGGACCTGGTTTGCACCCTCGGGCCTTGAAAATTGTTTTGCTTTTTTCTGTGTCTACATGGAATCTGAAATTTAGACTCAGTTGGAATTTCCATCGGTGGCATCTTGGCCAAAATTTGATGACTGAAGCTGCACAATTCTACAAATGGAAGGCTGCTGAGATCTTGTTACTTCTACTTCAGAATCGGAGTGTGTTGCCGCTGCATCGTCAGGCCTATCGGAATCACCTTGATTAGTCAATCCTGGTTTAAAAACCAGATCATCACACACGAGCAGGAAGGATTTTGCAAGCTGATCAGAAATTTTTCCAATCAAATGCTCTTCATCCTTGACTGTGTATGACTGTTGTGCGATTTTCTGAATTTCTGCACCATGTGCGACTGTTGAATATTTCTAGCTGGACCTGCGTTATTAGCTGATTGATTCAGACAATCAGCCTTCGATTTTTCTGCACTTTCGGAGTCCAAAATAACGACTGATGGCTGCTTTTTTGCTTTTAGCTGAGCCTGATTTTGGAGCGCTAGTTCAGTAGCAATTTTAGCCTTCTTTTCCTCTGAGTTTCCCAAAGTGTGCGGATGGACAGGCTGGGATTTAACCACTTTCGGCTTCCATTGTTTAACCATTGGAGCAGGAGGCTGTTGCTTTCCACATTGCTCCTGATTATATCCGATTTTGGAACAACTCAAACAATATTCTAGGAGATTTCTTTATGTGATGCGCTGCCAAAATCGACCAGAACCTTGCCCAATCCAAAGTTTTTTTGGGAGATGCTTTAGAAGATCAATCTCAACACATATTTGGGTGGCAGATGGACGCGACAGCAAGATAGTTGCTCCATCGATTTTCAGTTGTTTACCCACCAATTTTGCAAGCGAAATCAGAGGGGTTTCTGAAATAAATATAACTGCAGTCCCTCTAACAATATCCATATTGGAACTATGGATGGTTTTTCTTGAACACGAAGCTCGGGAGTCCATTTTAGCACTTTCATTGAATATTGACTGAAGTTCCAATTTCCTTTCAACCAACATCGGTAGTAATCTTCCTCGAGTTCAAATCGGATTAGGATATGATGATTGTCGATGAGACCTAATGTAAAGTTTCTTTAAACCCTATCGTCTGGAAGCCTCTTTTTAGGAAAGCCATACTCAGCCGTGTGGAGAGGTGCCAATGAGAGCTTGGCGCAATGGATGAGATAAGGCAGCAATTTCATCTTCTATAAAGAACAAGGCAGGCTCGCCTTTGAATGATCCACCTTCTTTGAACAGCAAAGGCACCTGTTCTCGATCATTGGTTGCTGCTCCGTGAGTGACAATCTGCACAAAAGACAAAGGCTTGTCCGGGGGATCCTTGCTGCCCATAGACGACTGAGCGGCAGCCATTCATGATCAGCCAGAAGTGGCCGATAAATCAATCTAGTGACAGGCGGGCAGAGTTAGAGTTTTTAGGCGATGTAGGCGAACAGAGCTATGTTTGAGAGTGACAGTTAAATCTTTGTAAATATAGAACAAATGAATTTATTCTGTCTTTAAGAGATACTTTAATATATGTTGTTAAAAATTAAACAAAAATATTATACACGATTAAAATTGTTTGGTATGTCCAACTTTAAATACTAATTAGTAATGAAGTTTATTCAATTAATTATTTAATTAACACTCTCATATTGAAATTGAAATATGTACACACACACACATATATATCACAATTTCAGACATTATAATTTTTTATAAATAATTTTTTATTATGTAAATTAATTTTTATAAACTTAAGTTTTGTTTGATATATATAAATAGTTGAAGGTAGTATAAAATATTAAAATAATGATATATAAATGTTGAGTGTGATTTTTTCTTCTATGAAGAAATCAAGCATTTATGAAGAAAGAAAACCATCATAAGCATTTATAAAGAAATCAAATATTTATAAATAATCATATGAAGGATTTTTAGTAACTCTTCCAAACATTGGTCTCTCGAATCCTTTTTAGAACCGTCACAAATTTCCTCTATTAAAAAAAAAAACTTTAAGGTCGGCATTTTTGCCTTTTCTTACTTCAAATAAAAAAAAAAAGGCGCTAGAATTGACCCCTTAATAATCTCCACTGACTTCACCGTGTGTTTATGTGATATAAAATAGGAAAGTCTGAATTTAGACCAATCTTAGGAAAGGAGAGACAGAGGAAATGTTTTTGGCAATTTTGATTCCGCATAGGATTTGGTTTCGTGGGCTATAAATAAAGTCTCGACTGCCGCTTGTGTCGTGAGAACCCTCATTAAACATTTTATTAGTAGGATTTAGTAGTAGGGCTTGACCAAGATTTCTCTTTCTTTGATCCGTTTCGATACATCCTGTTAGGTTCTTCAATCAGCGCAGAAGATCGTCCGGAAGAAATCGATCTCATTTCTTCTCCGGATTGTCAGGGATAGTTTTTCAACTCAGGTTTTGGTTCTCTATAATCTGAGCGTGTTTTGTCATCAATGGCTGCAGTAGCGTTGAAATGCGTTGATCCGCCTGTTAAGTGGTCCAATGGCGGCTCCTACACTCATTTTGGCCATTCCATCCAGAAGTATAGAAACGACGACAAGAATTTTGCAAGATTCAACATTAAGCCGTCGTCCAAGGAAGTTCCAGGTCATCAGAAAAGAAGGGGTGGTTATTCCAAGGATGGAGGGTCATTCATGAAAACTGCAGAGAACTCAGAAGCGATCAAAGCTCTTGGCCCACTTTTCAAGCAAACTCAAGTACACCTCCCGGACGAAGCCAATCCTCCGCTGTTAAGAAAATCCACTGGTGGCACTGGCAGAAACATCGTTGGTTCAAAAACTGGTTCCGGACTGCTTCCTATGCCATTGCCGCAAGAGAATGTCAACATCAGTAAATATTGGAAGCAGAGATATCTACTGTTTTCAAGATTCGATGAGGGCATAAAAATGGATGTCGAGGGATGGTTTTCAGTGACTCCAGAAGCAATAGCCAAACATCACGCGATGCGCTGTGGTGGTGGAACAATAGTGGATTGTTTTACTGGAGTTGGAGGCAACGTGATCCAATTTGCGCAGAGGAGTCAAAAGGTTATTGGAA
Source organism: Gynochthodes officinalis (assembly GCA_020080225.1). Taxonomy (NCBI): domain Eukaryota; kingdom Viridiplantae; phylum Streptophyta; class Magnoliopsida; order Gentianales; family Rubiaceae; genus Gynochthodes; species Gynochthodes officinalis. The sequence goes on from CM034619.1 coordinate 16,816,126, forward strand.
TTGATATTGATCCACTCAAGATTCACTACGCCAAACACAATGCAGCAATATATGGAGTTGATCCCCGAACCATACACTTTGTTTTAGGGAATTCTATGATTTTGGCGCCAAAATTGAAGGGAGATCTCGTGTTCATGTCGCCACCTTGAGGAGGACCTAATTATAATAAGCAAAAAATGTTTGACATGAAAACAATGCTCAAGCCTTGCAATGGTCAGATTCTTTTCAATTTGGCGAAGAAAATTGCCCCGAGAGTAGTGATGTTTCTTCCAAGGAACGTAGATATTAACCAATTAGCGGAGTTAGCTATTTCTACTAGTCCTCCGTGGTCACTTGAGGTGGAGAAGAATTACTTGAATGGCAAGCTCAAGGCAATTACGGCATATTTTAGGGAAACAAAATAGGCCTGTAGTATGGAAATTGTAATATCGATTGTATAGGGTTTTCGAATTACAAATGTAATTTTTTGAAATTTTAATACTATTTTTTAACATTTTATGAATATTAATCTTAGAATTTTTTGTCACATTATCAAATTTTGAGATGTAATTATAGAAATTTTATTTTGTAATCTACATTCGCATCTATATATATATATATATATATATATTTCACTTATATATGCGTGTATATATATTCTTAAAAATTACATATATGCACAGTCCAAGTTGTTGTTAGTGTTGGTTTTTGTACTAAACTAATTACTTCAAAAATTATAATTTATATTTATTACAAAGTGATTAGGAACTTCAAGGGTCACACACATAAAAATTTGTTCTTGGTTGAAAATGGTTAAATAATTCTATGATAATTATTCAGGTTAGTTTGTAAAATAATTAATTCCAAGAATCTCTTAATAAAAAGGGTATTGTACTTTCTATCAAAATATTACAGTAACGTAAAAGTAATTTTGAGGGAAAATTGTATCTATTCTGAACGTATCTTTATACATGGTTTTAATAGACTTTATCGGATAAAGTTTGTAATATGTTTTGGTTGTTTAGAATAGAATCTAGCAAGATAGAGTTTGTTCTGGGATTTATGTGTTTTGAATAGATTCTATCTTAATAGAGTCTATTACATATTTGAACGAACACAGACTCCCTAAGGGCTGTAAACGAACCGACCATAAAGGAACGGGCCTTGTTCGTTTACTGTTCGTTTATTTTTTAGACTGTTCATATTCGTTTATGTTTGTGAAATATGTGTTCGTGTTCGTTTATTAGTGTTCATGAACAGTTCGTGTTCGTTTATTAGTGTTCATGAACAGTTCACGAACACGTTAACGAACACTTAAACAAACACGTTCACGAACGAGTAAATGAACATTTAACGAACATGTTCGCAAACACTTAAACGAACATGTTCATGAACAAAAACACTTAAACAAACACGTTCACGAACGAGTAAATGAACATTTAACGAACATGTTCGCAAACACTTAAACGAACATGTTCATGAACAAATAAACAAACACATTTGCGAATTGGAAAAATAGAAAAACAAATGGCATTATTGAGACTTGAACCTTGGCCTCTAATGTGAGAAGCATGGCTACTTACCACTACACCAAAACAAATTTGTTTATGAATGATCAACAAACATTATTATTATATATATTATTATATTATATTTATATTATTATTTTAATATAAACGAACAATAAACGAGCTTTAAACGAACATTAACCGAGCTTGTTCATGAACATAAATAAACGAACGTATACTTGTTCGTGTTCGTGTTCGTTTATTAAACGAACACTAAAATGTGTTCGTTTATTGTTCGTTTAGCTTAACAAATGAACATAAACGAACGTAACCGATCTTGTTCACGAATTGTTCACTGAATGTACTAGTTCGCTTACACCCCTAGTTATATAAGAGAAAGCATCAAACCTTCAATATGATGTAAGAAAACATTGAGAGTGTACGCTCAAAATTGGCGAGAAAAGTGTTTTCCAATTTTGTTTTGTAGAGTATGTTTTAGAGTACGTAGTAACTCATAGGAACCAAAGATATTGGCTTGGAGTTCAAGTCAATCAATTTCAAGAGGACCCCCAAAACAAGTTGGTGTGGATACTGACAAAGGCTGGGCATTTGAGTGGTTATGATTGACCACATTCTACGTCAAAGCTAATCTATATGAGAGGTAAATATTTCTGATTATGCATAAAAGTAAAAAAGATATTGTTATTATGAGGAAATTGTTTATTTTATTCCGTTGCTATCCTATTATGGCATGTATAATTTCTAACGCCACAAAATTTGACTTTTATGCATGAATTTTGCCATTACTTTTATGTATGTTAGAGTTCTTGGAATGTTGAAAAGTAGATTTGTTTTTATTTGAATTCTTGCAAATTACATTGAGAAATTTTGGGATGCATTGTTTTAATTGTTGTTTTTGGAATCAGAGAAATTCTTTAAAAATTCGTCAATGACCATATCTTTTTTCTTTTTAACTATAACGTTAGAAATTTTATTGCAATTGCAAATCAGACATGATTTAGCCTAAAAATAGGCTAATTGCTCTTCATGGTGTTTTATCTTAACCACAAAGGAAAATACGACAACAGTGACAAACAAAAACAAAAAAAAATTCACTAAAAATTGATGTTTTTGCCAGACGAGAACATTTACAACAATAGCAATTTAGAGAACTTTAGAGCCTAACTTGTCGGCCTCTACTTGAGCGTCTCAAAACTGCATGTAACAAAAAAAACCACTAAACTTAGACACTAGTTCCTAACTACATAATAACCACTGAACGCATATTTTGGTTCCTAACTCCTACCCATGCCTTTCTTGATGTTGCCCTGTATAGCCATAGCCCCTCCTCCCAAGCTAGAATTCTCTGTAGTAGAAAGGTGAGAAGAAAGGTATAGCCATGTGTGACTTCAACGCAGCTTCCACAGCAAACCTTCTACAAGTGTGCTGCCCACTTTTGCAACCTCTCGTATGGAGAGACACAGACACCTCCAAGATAGAGGACAAAACCCTAATAAATAGGGACATAATATTAAAAAAAAAGGGGATGAGGGGGAGAATCGCACCTAAATCACCTGCACTTGTGCACGATTTGGCGCAACTTTTTACCCATGTGATTTTGTTGCAGTTCAATAACCAGATTTTTTTTCTTGTAACGATAGTTGCATTTATGTTTCAAAACAAATTGTCATTTACAATATTGCCAAATGGCTATGACCTCCTTAATACTCAATATGAACCTAAGTCTCAACATAAACTATGCTAACTACTTAATCAAAAGTACTTCATATAAATTACCTCATCCATGATTATTAGCACTTTGAAATTCCATCCACTCAAGCATTACGAGGTCCACTACTAACTTCTCTTCTCGCCAATCTTTTTGAAAAATCTAGATATTTCGAGAGTTTCACAACATCCATAGTATACAAGCAGTCAGTTGAACCCAATCTTGCCCATTACTCCCTTTGCTCCCTATGTATATGTGCCTCCACAATGACTTGAAAGTTTGTTCTTGGGAAGTCAAAGCCTCCCATTGTACAGGGGCAATTTTCCAGACGACCCTTGCTCTTCCACATTATAGTAAGACATGCTCCAGTGTTTCAGATTGTTCCCCACACATATTGCATATGGGATCATTTTGAATGCCTTGCTTGATAAGTTGGTCCTTAGTGGGTAGAATGCCATGCCAATATCGCTAGAGAAATACTTAAGTTTCCCTTTAATACCTAGCCTCTAGGTATTTCTCCAAATACCTCTCATTGTGCCTATGTATATGCTACTTTGTGTATCATTTGGATTCCTTAGTTGGTCCCTTACTAGTGTTTGATATGCTGATTTAATAGTGTAACTTCTGTTCTTGTTTGGCTGTCAAATGAATGTATCTCTTTCCCCACGCTAATTAATCGGGATAGAAAAAATGATTTCTACCTCAATGCGAATAAAAACTTCCGCAATTAATTCCTTATTCCATTCTTTCCCTCCCTGGTGCTTAAGTTGATTGACCCATGTAACCTGTGCATGAGAAGATGGTGCTTGTGTAATTTTTCTTCCTTGACTACCTGGTATCCATTAATGCTCCCATATTCTAATGGATTTGCCATATCCCACTTGAAAGATTGCCCTTTTCCATAAAATGTATCTTGCTTCTAACCAACTTTTCTATAGCCAAGAGAAGTTACTTGTTTGAGAAACTGACAAGAAATGCCCTTTTGGAAAATACTTGGCTTTCAAAAGCTTACTTGAAAGAAGATTGTGTTGTTGGCAGATCGTTGCTTTATTTTCCTGGGACATGTTCTTGCTGAAGAAAATTGAGGACTTGTCAAAGTTAACCAATTGCCCCAAAAACTTGCTATACTTGACCAGCAGTGCCTTAATCCTCCTTGCTTAGTCGACATCTGCTTCACAAAATAACAAAGAATCATCTGCAAACAACATGTTAATGATCAAGGATCACTTTCTACACACTTTTAGTCCCTCGATATTCACCTTGATTGCTAGCTTGTCTGATCAGGTTCATAAAAGTTTAAGAGATTATTAAGAACAAAATGAAATTGGGTCTCCCTGCCTAATCCCTCTTATAGGCTCAATATACCCACATTGTTCCCCATTGATAATGATTGAAAAAGTAGAAGAGTTAATGCATTGCCTAATCCAGTCAATGAAAATATAGGAAAACCCCATTTTCCTAAGTACAGCACACAGGAAGTTCCATTCTTCCTTATCACAAGCCTTAAAAATATCAAGTCTTCAGACCATGTACCCTTTATGTCCTTTTGTCTAAGAATATAAAGTATGGATGCATTCATGAGCTACAACCCCATTATCTAAAATCTGTCTTCCCGGGAAAAAAGCTACTTAGTTTAGACTAATGCATTTGTAGAGACAGATTTTTAATCTTTCAATCAAAACTATAGATATAATTTTGTGTATTACATTGCACAAACTAATAGGCCTATAGTGCATAATTGATGTGGGGTTCCTAATTTTTAGAATGAGGATAATCAAGGTATGATTCATTTGCTTAAGCATTTTCCTGTGAGAAAAAATTTCGAACAGCAGTACAAATATCCACTTTAACTATCTTTTAATAAGATTGAAAAAAAAAGAAGGGTCATACTAGCATAGCCAAGAGCTTTAGTGGGGTACATTTGAATTTGTGTATTCTTAATTTCCTCATCTTCCACTGGCTGTGTCAATCTTTGGTTCATAGTTGGGGTAATAGACATCGGAATACCTCGAAATCCTTCTTGCATGTAGGGTAGAGCTGATGTAGAAAACAACTGCTTGTAAAACATCGTTATCTCTTCCTTAACCTCCTCCTGGGCTTCACATATCCTACCATCTCCTCTCCTAAGGCTATCTATTGCATTCTGCCTCCAGTGGCTAGGATGCAGATAAATTTGAAAGGGAGAGGCAAGACAATCATAGAGTTAGGTGAGCCAAGGGTGATTCGTAGGTGGGAGCAACTAGAGGGTGGTGAGTTTAGTTCAGAATTAATGAATGTGGAGCCTGAAAAGGAAAGGAAGATTGGTGGGATGATAGTGGGGAAACAGAACAGTACTGAGGAGTGGAAAATTACATAACATAAAGATGTCTGAGAAGTAGAGACTTTAGGAGCTAGTGGGCCAGGGATAAGAGATGATAAGATGTGGTTGGAGGGGGAGTTTACTGGCATTCCAATCAATTCAACTGAGTAAGGAGAACCATCCGAACCAAGCAGCACGGGTAGCTTGCATCTCAAGCAGCATTGTTTCAGGAAGTACTGAGTGAGAGTATGGAGCTTGTTGGAGAAGTAACGGAGGAATTGGAACATGTATAGAATTTTGGAATCATCGGGGGAAGGATTGAACTGTCGCAAGGAGAATTAATTAATATGTCGATAAGGTGCGAGGGCAAGGGCGGTCCACTAAAAGCTCAAGAAAGAAATGGGAAAATGAGCAATAAGAAAGTGGAATTTGGTGGACAAGGGAGGGAAACAAGAAAGAAATATAGATAGGTAAGAAGTGGTCATCAAAATGGCAAAGGTAATGAGAGAAAGAAGCAAGGAGGGTGGTAGCATCACTGGTAGAAAGGAAAAGGAGAGGAGAATTGCAAGATGAAGGTTTGATGGGGGATGTAGATGGAGAGAAGTGGGTTAAAAAGCCAAGACAAGTTGAGGCAAATCTAAATAATGAAGTGAAGGTGGGGTAGCCAGCTTAATTAGGCTTGACGGCAGTTATAAAGACGTGTGTGAAACTGCAGAGGTTTGGGTGAACCCTCTATCGTTGCCCAATTGAGGGAGGTATTCAAGTCCCACCGGCTCAATATAGTATTTCTTTCCGAAATTAAGAACAACAGGAAGTTTGTGGCCAATGTTTGTGTAAGACTGCAAGCTAATGATCAATGGAGGATTGTGGAGCCGAATGGAAAGAGTGGCGATTTGTTGGTCTGTTGGTCGGCAGATATAACAGTTGTCTAGATTATATCCACAAGTTTCTGTTTCCAACTAGAATGTAGAATGGATGAGGAGGATAGTAAGTTTTGGGCTGTCTTTGTTTATGCTAGTATAGAGCCAAGTGTAAGGGTAGTGCAATGGAGATATTTGGAGAGACAAAAACAAGTTTAGGGAGAGAGCTAGTTTCTTAGGGGTGATTTTAATGATTTAAGTAGCCAAGAGGAAAAGAGTGGAGCCCAAATTCATGTTGAGGCTAGTTTTGCAGCTTTTAAAGACTTTAAAAGAAACATGGGAATGGGCGATTTTGGTTTTGTGAGAAGACGGTTCACTTGGGCCAATAAAGAGAAGGCAAAGGTTTTGTGAAGGAGAGGTTTGATAGGTTCTTTGGTGCTCCTAGTTGGATATTGACGAACCCAAGAACTCAAGTATTCCATATTGACAGTCAAGCCTCAAACCATTCACTATTACTCATGGACACGGCTCCAAAAGGGCAACAAAGGAAAAAGATGTTTATTTTTGATAAATGATGGATTGCAAAGGATAAGGTCAAGATGATCATTCAGCAAGAATGGGGAAAGCCACAAATGGGAACTCCTATGTATAAAGTTCATTAAAAAATTAAGTAATGTCAGATGACCCTTTTACAATTGAGTCATAAAAATGAATTTAATTATGCAAAAAAAATTTTGAAACTCTAAAAGACAGATGGAAGAACTACAAGCTCAAGGGGGTGAGAGGAACTGGAATAAATGTGGATCTGAATAGAGCTTATCAGGAAGAGAAAAAAAATATTGGAGTCAAGTTCAATGACCACATCTAAAGACTAGATTTATCATTGGAAAATTATGAACAGTACTCAACAAAATTTTTTTTTGAGGTCCTATCAAATTAGATCCAACCGTGACCAAGCTATACAACAAGATTGGAGGGTTGCATGGCTAGATCTACCCACTTGGGCTTTGTCAGAATTCCGGCCATGGGCTGAACAATTTTGACATGGCCGATGTGAAATAGCAGAATTAAAAAAACAATGCCAAATCTTGCCATCACTAAGCGACCAATTGCTAGAAGGTCATGCCGCCGAATCCGACTCGATCGTGTGACCACTTGGGACTGCTGAAATTCCACCATGAGTCAAATTGGTTTTGGCCATGGCCGGAAAAAGAAGGCATGAAAAAAAAAAAGGATCTTCGCGGCCAAAATAGTTTTGGCCTTGATTGGGGAGCTAGTGATGTACTGATTAGAAAAATAATATATTGTGCGCAAAAATAGAAGTGGGAGAAAAGACGAAGATGGTGATGTCATTCTAATGTCATCATAAAATACCCTATTGAAGGCAGCAAATTTTTTTTTAATTTTTTTAATTTTTTAAGATTGAGTGACATTATTGGTGGCGTTGTCAGTGACATCATATGATGTCGTCACCATTAGTTCCAGAAAATAAAAATGAAAATTTATTTAAGTAAAATTTTAAAAAAATAGAAACTTTGGGTATGTTATGATTTACCTATAAAATAATTACTTTTCTATTTTAAAAGTTTTCCTTGCTTTTCATTCTTTTGCAAGTGGGCCCAAATGGTTTTAGTAAATTAAGTTGTGGCCCAGAAATTTTATAAAAGTTACATTAAAACGTAATATTTTTCATATACTTCTCAACATTCAAGAATAGTAGTTTAATGTGATTCAAATTACTATACATATGATTCATGACTTGAATGTATGATCAATTAATGTGATTATTTGATTGCTTTATCATATATGATTAATATTTGATAAAAATATATAAATGATATATATGCATATTCTTTGTTTAAAATTTATCAAATATTTGTTATCATATATGATTTATGAGTATGATGAGACCACAATTTATTGTTTTTATCCGTCTATAAATTATTAAATCAAATAATTGCCTCCCAATATTATAGTACAAACAACTCTTGTTAGGGCAACTTGTTGAGCTAACTCAAGTTTGTCTTACGAACATTTTAACTATTAAATAAAATTTTTGAATAATGGGTGTGATTTGTCAAAAACTCTTGACTTATTGAGCTAACTCAAAGTCAACATTATATGTCTTTGAGGCAAGAGTTAGGAGACATATGTGATATGTGCATCAAAAGTTGATACTCGAACTATCTAGGAATTACAAAATAAGTTATAATTGGTAACTATTTCCTACTCATTAAAATTAGTTTTAATTTGTTGAGCTAACTCAAAATTTAAAAAAGTTAAAATGAGATTCTAACTTCTAAGAATTTTGTAAAAATTCTTGAATCAATTAAAAGGACTATTGATTTGAATAAAATAGTGGGAAGAAAACCGAAATTGAATTAAATCCACATATATGTATGTGTGTGTATGTGTGTATTTTGGTTTGTATATTGTATAAATTGAATTATTATTCCATATATGTATTTTTCTTGTTGTAGAAAATGAACAATATAACATGAATCTACGTAACTTTTTGTTTTTGTTTGACAATAAGCTTATTGGCCCAATTTTTTTAGGTTGGGTCCAAAATTTAAAAGTTGTTCTTAGACCTGAAAGGTTACTTTATGTCATTGATGGCCCTATTCCTATTAAACCTACGGCTGATGCTGATTAAGCAGCTAAATATAAGTATAAGAAACATTTAGATGATTTTGAAAAAGCATGTTGTATCATTCTAATAACATAATATTCTATAAAAAATTTATTTACTATAGTAATGGAAAGAAATTAAGTATATTATATAGACTGGAGGATTCAATGTTTCGTTCAAAATTGTTATTTTGTATTTCAAAATGGGCAATTTATGTCTCTATTTATTAATTAGAATGTACATATTTAAATGTATATTTTAGATACATATGATTTGTTTGTCCACAATACTATAAATAGTTAATTCGAGAGAAGTACTATAATAACCCTTAATTAGGAAAAAAAATTATAATAATATTATAAAATACCCCATCTATGAAAAATAGTCCACTTTTAAAATTTTTCTTTGTTTGAAAAAAGAGTCATTTTTTGAATGAAGGTCTTCTAGTATCCTCACTAAAGACTAAAAGTGTCAACCATCTAAATTTTAGAAATTAAAAATGTGATTTTACCTTTCACCTTTTATCCAAAATTTTACGAGTCTAGTGAAGTTTTGAGTTGAGAAGAATGTACGAATACATAAAAATTTTCCTTTAAAATTTTGGGGTATTGATGTCTATACGAACACATTACTAATATGTTGTTTTTAAGCAAATCATTCACTGCCGTTAATAGAAATTAAGAAAATTGTAACCTCTTTAATAATAATAATATTAAAAACTCCACTTCTCTTACTCCATTCCTTCTAAAAGTATAATTTATTAAAAACTAGATAGTACAGTATGCTAAGTAAGTCATTAATTATACAATTTGTATTTACATGCTTATTGTATAATTGTGGACAACACGATTAAGAACACAAAGAGTATTATAAAAATTTTATTTAAAATTTTAAAAGATAAGACTCTTACTCTGGAGGGGGAAATGGTCATAAAATGTAGGCTCTTTTTCTAAAATTGAAAAAAATATAAGGTATCCGGCTCGGCCCTCTTTGTTTAATTTTCCAAATTCTTACAAATTTCGTCATATGTAAGCTGGCTCAATCATTTAATCATATATATAAACAGGTATTTTATAGTCTTTTTTTTTTTGGGAGAGAGGTACAAATATGAGATTTTGAAATGAGCTTTCATTGACACTTCGTCCAAATTTACATGTAAACTATGAGCCAGACCATGATTTTAACACACGCTATATCGATAATTTGATATCCAAATTTCACAAACACAATCAATTTGATAGAAAAACTAGCCAACGTTATACTTTAAATCGTCACCACAACCGTCATTTGACAATTTTGCTGTCTTCAAAATCTCTATATAAATCCAAAATCCCATGCATCCCACTCACACAATCAACTTATCCACTTCTCTAAATTACATTTCCACATAAAATTTGGCATTTCCAGCTCTCAGATCTGTTGGGATCACAAAGAACCTTGCGAAAATGGACTGGCCCCATGTTCTCATAGTAACTTATCCAGCTCAAGGCCACAATAATCCAGCCTTAAAGTTTGCCAAGGGACTAACAAGAATGGGCATACAAGTGACCTTTGCCACTAGTGTTTTCGCCCTCCGCCGTATGACCAAAGCCGCCAGTGCCTACCCAAAGGCCTAAATTTTGCACCCTTTTCAGGTGGTTACGATGATGGGTTCAACGCTAAAAGCACGGTTAAGGAATACATTTTAGAGTTCCAAAGACAAGGCTCAAATGCCCTTAGAAATGTAGTCAACTCAAGTGCAGACCAAGGCTGCCCCTTGACGTGCCTTGTCTATACTCCCTTGCTTTCTTGGGCCTCAAAGGTGGCGCGTGAACATCACATCCCATCTGCCCTTCTTTGGATTCAACCAGCAACAGTTTTGGACATATACTACTTCTACTTCCATGGCTATGAGGATGAAATCAAGAATGCTGATAGCAGTGATCCTACGTGGTCAATTCAATTTCCAGGTCTTCCATCACTAAAGGGCAAAGAACTTCCATCCTTCATACTTCCTTCAAGTGATCCCACATAAAGTTTCGCTCTTCCAACGTTCAAAGAGCAAATCGAGATGCTGGATGAAGAAGCAAAGCCGAAAGTTCTTGTCAATTCATCTGATGCCATAGAGCCTGAAGCCCACAAAGCCATTGAGAATTATAACATGATTGCCATTGGACCCTGATTCCATCCGCATTTTTGGATGGTAAGGATCCATCGGATACTTCCTTTGGTGGCGATTTATTTCAGAAATCGAAAGATTACAAAGAATGGCTGGATTCCAAAGATGCAGCTTCAGTTATTTATGTATCATTTGGTACATTATTGACACTTGCCCAGAAACAGATGGAGGAGATCGCAAGCGGCTTGTTGAAGAGCGGAAGGCCATTTTTGTGGGTGATAAGAGCCAAGCAAGACGAACAAGAAGAGAAAGAAGAAGATAAATTGAGTTGTATGGAGGAATTGGAGCAAAAAGGGATGATAGTGCCATGGTGTTCACAGGTCCTAACACATCCTTCGGTGGGATGTTTCGTGACGCATTGCGGATGGAATTCGATGTTGGAGAGCATAGTTTCCGGGGTACCTGTAGTTGCTTTTCCTCAATGAACTGCTCAAGGGACAAATGCAAAACTCATAGAAGATATTTGGAGGACAGGAGTGAGAGTTAAACCAAATGAAGAAGGCACAATCGAGGGGGATGAGATTGTGAAATGCATAGAAATGGTGATGGATGATGGTGATAAACGGTTAGAGTTGAGAAAAAATGTGACGAAATTGAAAGAATTGGCCAGGGAAGCAATGCGAGAGGGTGGATCTTCGGAAAAGAATATTAAAGAATTTTCTGAACCTGTTGGGAAAAATGGTCATTAGGTGGATGGTGGATCTTCGGAAAAGAATATTAAAGAATTTTCTGAAAATGTTGGGGAAAATGGTCATTAGGTAAGCATTAGGTAAGCATAGTCAAGAGTAGCTTTAATGCATGGTTAATTAATAATTAGGTAAGAGGGTTTTACAAGGAAGTGTTATGGTCAATGTAGAATTTTAGGTTTTACTAGGAATATTGCAATTTATGTGCGTTGCATTTGGGATTGGTGGCGTCTTAAATGTCAAAAAGATAGTCCATTTTTAGAATTTTTCTTTGTTTGAAAAAGGTGTCCTTTTTTGATTGAAATTCTTATAGTATCCTCACTAATGATAAATATATATAGATCACAATTAAAAAATAAAAATAAAAATTTAAAATTGAATACTTATTGGTGTATTATTAAAGTATATTGTACATTAACTAAAAGAAAATGTGTACCATACAAAAAATGGACTCTTCTTTTCTTTGATGTGAAAGGCAAATTTTTTATTATAAAAATATTTTTCTTTCTCTAATTAAATAATACAATTAACTACCACATAAAAAAGTCCTGATAGTGTGACATTACTTTTCATCAATCTCTAATTAATACCAAATTATTTTTGTAATTTTGGGGCTAAAAATGTTGACTTTTAAATATTAAGCACTAAAAACATCGACATTTTAAACTTTCAGGGACCAAAAATATTAATATAAAATTAAACTTTAATGTTCAAATGTTACTTTGTATTAATTTCCATTTGTCGGACTAAAATTGATGCATTTTCTAACTTTGAGAACTAAAATATCGATCTCCAAATATTAAAGATTAAAAGTGTCATCCATCTAAAGTTTAGAAATTTAAAATGTAATTTTACCTTGCACCTGTTAATTATCCAAAATTTTATTACTCTAGTGAAGTTTTGAGTTGAGACATCATAAAATTTTTCCTTTAAAAGTTTGGGGTATTGATGTCTATACGAACACATTACTAATTTGTTGTATTTAAACAAATCATTCACTGCCCTTAATAGAAATTAAGAAAATTGTATCCTCTTTAATAATAAAACTAAAAACTCCACTTCTCTTACTCCATTCCTTCTAAAAGTAGAATTTATTGAAAACTAGATAGTACAGTATGTTAAGTAAGTCATTAATTATACAATTTTTATTTACATGCTTATTGTATAATTGTGGAATACATGATTAGGACCACAAAAAATATCATAAAAATTTCATTTAAAATTTTAAAAGATAAGACTCTTATTCTGGAGGGAGAAAAGGATAAAATGTCGGCTCTTTTTCTGGAATTGAAAAAATATAAGGTATCCGCATTGGCCCTCTTTTCGTAAGTTTCCATATTCTTATAAATTTCGTCATATGTAAGCTAGCTCAATCATCTAAGCATATATATATAAACAAGTATTTTATAGGTTTTTTTTTTTTTTTTGGGAGAGAGGTACAAATATGAGATTTTGAAATGAGCATTCATTGACACTTCGTCCAATTTACAAGTAAACTATGAGCCAACCTATGATTTTAACACTAAGCACATGTTACATTGATAATTAATTTGATGTGCAAATTTCACCATCACACTCGATCAATTTGATAGAAAAACTAGCCAACGTTATCCTTTAAATCGTCACCACAAACGTCATTTGACAATTTTGAGGTCTTCAAAATCTCTATATAAATCCAAAAATCCCACGCATTTCACAGACAATCAACTTATCCACTTCTCTAAATCATATTTCCACATAAGATTTGACCTTTCCAGCTCTCAGATCTGTTGGGATCACAAAAATGGACAGCCGCCATGTTCTCATAGTAGCTTATCCAGCTCAAGGCCACATTAATCCATCCTTACAGTTTGCCAAGGGATTAACAAGAATGGGCATACAAGTGACCTTTGCCACTAGTGTTTTCGCTATCCGCCATATGACCAAAGCCGCCAGTGCCTACCCAAAAGGCCTAAATTTTGCACCCTTTTCAGATGGTTACGATGATGGGGTCAAAGCTAAAGGCCTGGCTAAAGAATACATGTTAGAGTTTCAAAGACGAGGCTCAAATGCCCTTAGAAATGTGGTCAACTCGAGTGCAGACCAAGGCTGCCCCTTGACGTGCCTTGTCTATACTCCCTTGCTTTCTTGGGCCTCAAAGGTAGCGCGTGAACATCACATCCCATCTGCCCTTCTTTGGATTCAACCAGCCACAGTTTTTGGCATATACTACTACTACTTTCGTGGCTATGGAGATGATGTCAAGATTCATAGCAATGATCCCACATGGTCAATTCAATTTCCAGGTCTTCCATCACTAAAGAGCAAATACTTTCCTTCCTTCCTGCTTCCTTCAAGTGATCCCTCATATGATTTCATTCTTACAACGAGCAAAACACAATTTGAGACGCTGGATGAAGAAGAACAGCCAAACGTTCTTGTCAATACATTTGATGCCTTAGAGCCTGAAGCCCTCAAAGCCATTGAGAATTATAACATGATTGCTATTGGACCCTTGACTCCATCCGCCTTCTTGGAAGGTAAGGATCCATCGGATACTTCTTTTGGTGGGGATTTATTCCAGAAATCGAAAGATTATAAAGAATGGCTGGATTCCAAAGATGCTGCTTCAGTTATTTATGTATCATTTGGTTCTTTATTGACACTGCCAAATAAACAAATGGAGGAGATTGCAAGCGGCTTGTTAAAGACCGGAAAGCCATTTTTGTGGGTGATAAGGGGCAGGGAAGATGGACGAGAAGAGAAGGAAGAAGAGAAATTGAGTTTCATGGAGGAATTAGAGCAAAAGGGGATGATAGTGCCATGGTGTTCACAACTTGAAGTCCTAGCACACCCTTCCTTGGGATGTTTCGTGACACATTGTGGATGGAATTCCACGTTGGAGAGCATAGTTTCCGGGATACCTGTAGTTGCTTTTCCTCAATGGACTGATCAAGGGACAAATGCAAAACTCATAGAAGACATTTGGAGGACAGGAGTGAGAGTTAAACCAAATGAAGAAGGCACAGTCGAGAGGGATGAGATTGTGAGATGCATAGAGATGGTGATGGATGATGGTGATAAAGGGTTAGAGTTGAGCAAAAATGTGACGAAATTGAAAGAATTGGCCAGGGATGCAATGCGAGATGGTGGATCTTCGGAAAAGAATCTTAAAGAATTTTTTGAAAATGTTGGGAAAAAAGGTCATTAGGTAAGCATAGTCAAGAGTAGCTGTAGTTCATGGTTAATTAATAATTAGGTAAGCGGGTTTTACAAGGAAAGTATTATGGTAAATTTAAAATTTTAGGTTTTACTAGGAATATTGTAATTTATGTGCGTTGCAATTGGGATTGGTGGCGTCTTAAATGTCATACAAAGCCTCCGTTATTAGTTTAGTCTATAAATAGTACTTTTTGCCTAAAAAAAAATTCACTTTCGAAAATTTTGTTTACTTTAAAAGTTCATTTTTTAATAAAATTCTAGAAGTATCCTTATTAGCAATAATATATATGGTTTATCATTTAAAAGTAAAAATAAAAAAAATAAAATTATACATTTAATAATTACATTAAATATATAGTATCCTATAACTAATAAAAAGTTGCATAAAGTGACTTTTTTTGGAACCAGAGGGAGTAAAATATTTAAACCTTTCTTTCATTAATTAATTAACAATAAGAAAATTCATAGGTTCCAAAACCAACCTATTAAACATTTCTTAACATTTTTTCAACATAAAAGGATAAAAAATCCCAAGTGTCTTCCAAGGTTTAAGCAAAATCCCAATACTTAAAATAAATCGTGAAATTTTAATTAACACAAAATTAAACTTTGAGAATGTGGGCGGGAAAAAATCTCCTTGGATATTGAAGCTTTTTAAGAGTATGAAAATACATTTACTTAAGAATTTCCACATAAGAAAAATATCATTCTTATAGATAATCTTCCTAACAAAATTCTTAGTTTGGCAAAACAAACCTAAACAATTTTGGAAGAACCTCAAATTAAAGGTATAAATTGGAATCTTGCAGCATGTATGAATAATTAAGAAGCTAAAAGTTGATAAATCTTTAAATAAAATACATCGCAACCCCCTTCTTCACTAATTAACAACAAAGAAATTAAGCAATATTGTTTCCAAGCACCAAGACTTATCCCCCAAATATTTTAACCTAAAAGAAAAACTTTTAAAAGTCTTCCAAGATGTAATCGAAAACTCAATGATCAAAGATTCAAATAAATCACTAGACTTTGACACCCAAAATTCATAATGTCTCATCAATAAAGTGAAGGCTTTCCATTCTTGCTTCCCCCCTCCCCCTCACTCCCTTTTTTTTCAATAAAAAAGCCCCGCTCCGCCTCCTAAGGCCCAGCACCACCCCCCCCCCCCCCCCTTCCCCCCCTTCGATAAGGAAGGAAATGAAAGATTCTGAATTTTATGACAAATTCGGTCCGATGGCTGTTCTCTACTAACAACAAGGACATGGAGACTCTATATTTCATCTTCGGTGCAATTAGTGCAGTCATGGGTGCATGCTTCTCAGTACTAATTCATATGGAATTAGCATGACCCCGCGATCAAATTCTTGGTGGGAATCATCAACTTTATAATGTTTTAATAATGACTCACGTTTTTTTAATTATCTTTTTTAAAGATTAAGAAAGAATTCATCGATCAAGGAAAAAACTTTTCAAATAATAAAGATGTTGCCCCGCATATTTTCCATAGGTTCGCGTATAGATTATGTTCATCTCAATAAATGGTAAGTGACAAGTTGGTCGATGTTCAAGAAAACAAATTTGATGAAACCACAAGAAGACAAAACCAAGAGGCTTTTATTACAAAACACGGGTTCTGTTTGGTTTGTGTTTTAATTTATAAAAGTTAATTTTTTTAACCAAAAAAATAAAAATTTGAAATTATTTTTTATTTTAAAATTTAAAATTATCACCAAAATTCTTGTTACATTTTTTCAAAAAAAAATTTCTCTCTAATTTACTTTTTTATATTATTTTTTTCTTGAAATTTGTTTTAACCAAAACTTTTATCTATTTCAATATAAAATTTTTAAATACAATACAATTCAAACATAGTGGTAAAGTAGCCAAAAAGCTTCCCTGTGGTCTTTGGATTGTACAGCCAAGAAAGTTGAAAAAAAAAAGGACAAAACGCCAAATAATGGAGAAGCAAATTTGAAGTTGGGCAGGCAAGCCTTTTAAAATTACAAAGGGACAAATTCTTCAATCAATATTGGCGGCTTCTATAAGATATGCAGGCCAACTTATCACAAAACATGAGCAAGCCCTGCAATTGTTTTTACAAGAAACGGAGGCTAATTTTTTAAGTGGATGCTTTTTCTGTACATCACCACCTTTGATAATATGTCTTATTTATAATATTTAACGAAATTCAAACATATTAAAATTTAATTATTTAATTTCTAATAAAAAACAATGATTAAAACCAAAACCCAATAGAAATAATATGAACAACTATCTAATTATAAATTCAATAAAGAATATAGTTTAATTTTACTACATTGCCTTTTTTAAACTAAATTTTTATAACTTGTCATGCTAAACATCTTCTTCAACTTCATATATGAATCCATCTTCAATACTTTCATGAAAATATCAGCCACTTAATTTTCAGTATTACAATAATCGATCACAATTTCTTTGCTTTGAACCAATTCATGAATAAAGTGAAATTTCATACCAATATGCTTGCTTTGACCATGAAATAATAGAAGTTGAAATACTATCATACAAAATAGTAGTTATACCATCTTGTTTATACTAAAAAAAAATCAAATATCCTTTTACGCCATATCTCTACCTTAATCAATATTAGTGAATCAAAGCATATGAATAGGATCATCTTTTAAATAAAAAATTCTATCATCTTGAGTACCTTTGATATACTTTGAAATTCTCTTAATTGCCTGCAAATGAGACTAACATGGATTTTCCATAAACCTGATAATCAAATTAATGTTGAAGTTCTCCAATTGAAGTTCTCCAATTCCCTAACTCTAATTTGAAAACCCTAAACACACTTATCACCAATGCACCTAGTTACTAATAAATTGAAATCAATAATGATTCTGCCAGAATATTAAAAGTACAGTTATAAATCAAATAGTATACTTCACGTTGTAAAATATAGGAAATTAGATAAGCGAAAATTAATAGATAACTTTTGGTACATACTTTAATTTTCGTTTCTAATATTGCAGAAGGAGGTACGTAGTCTAGAGTCATGAAGATGTGGATTATAGAGGGGTTATGTAGTCTAGGTGGCCATGTGGGAATTAGACAGTTTTCCATTACTAAATATTGGGGTTTAATGAAATTGTAGGAAGTTTTTGGTAACTTTAAGAGGAGTTGGAGGATAACAAGTATGGTGGTAGTAATGGGGTTAGGTGGCATATATGGTGGTGGGTAGTGGTGGCATGGCCAATATATGCTTATTAAAGTATGATCATGGGAAATGATGAGATAAGGGATGAAAATAGAATTACGGTAAATCCAAAGAGTATAGTGGGGCGAGACAAATACTATTGATCTAAAATCACAAATTTGTTTTCAAAAAACAGCACATGAATTACATGTAAGGCATTTTCCATCTATGTTAGTGGTTGGATTTGATAGAAGGATTGCTAACGACTGTTTTAATTAGTTTAGTGGTTATACATTTAAAAAAAATAGTTGTGTCTAAAAATATATGATCGCAATAGTTAGTTATCTTTGAGATTTTTGCCCTTTATGTTAAATGATGATTTATTAAGGATACGCAAGAAAACTTGGGGATGCATTTTTAATAACTTGTGATAAATCACAAGGATTCTTACTGAATTTTTTTTCAAGTTGTAAATTCTCATTAATTTTCAATTTTTCACAATGTATTCCAAGGTATGATCCGTCCATATAAATTTGGAATAACAAAATTACCTCCGCAATGTATTCTAATGTATTCAGATTAGTTTTTTATCCGATTTAATCTGTTTTTATTTTTATTTTTTTTACTATTGCTTTCCTTTTCATAAACAATATGAGGTGGCTTAATTTAGGTTTGAAATTAATAGTTTCATTTTAAAAAATTATCTATTTTTATATAAAGATAATAACTAAATTTTATTTAAATATTTTAATTTGTGTATTTTTCATGTAAATTAGTTTGTGTACTTTCATATAAATAACTTAATTTATTTTATCAAAAATTGACTGTAAATAATTATTTGAATTATCAAAAAATACTAATTTATATTTTATAACTAATCTTAACTATTTTTGAAAGAAAAAAGTTATGTTTTTTTTTCTTTCAATTTGGATAAATACGGATCCGATTAGATCCGATCCTTTTCTGATATGATTTAATTCGAAATTTTGAATCAGATTAAATCAGATCGATCCGATCTATGAATTAAAATAAACATCTCTTGATTGAACGTATTTTACTTAATGAATAAAAGTTACTAATTTAAGTAATTAAATAAGTGACCACCAGTAACTTATCACTGTCGGACTACAATAGGTCATTGGCTGTGGACCACATTCTAGGCAAATTTTGGTAATTTGGCCACAATTTGATCGGTCCATCGACAACCACTTATTTAATTTTTAAATAAATATCTTTAAACCATTAAATTAGATTGGTTCAACTCAATTCAACCTCTTAAATTATAAATCATTATTTAACTCACAACTTATCTTATTCAATCCAAGGAATTAAAATAGTAAGTTATATTAATTTTTTAATTGAGTTTATTTTTACCAACCTTTCCCACCTTGCCCGTCAGCAACAATTGGCATTATTTGGTTGGAATTTATCACTAACTAATTCCTCGAATCAATCACCAACCCTATATTCCCATCAAATGAAAACCAAACAAAAGATCATATCAATGGAAGGAAGAGAAAAAAATTCGCTCAAAGAAATTTCTAAGAATGTTGACAAAAACTTATTGCTAGCGTCAGTTTTTGTATTGTAATTCAATGGCGCAGACCCGGAGTCAAAGACAAAGACGAGAAAGAAGACCAGGAGCACCGCACAACAAACTAATAAAGACGTTTTGGACAATGAGCCAATTAATTAAGTACTTACGTCTGGCAAAAAAAAAAAACGAAGTGGGCAATGTAAAGGAATAAATTTACGTAAAAGACAAAGAAGGATGTGTTGGTGATGTACACCCAATTTTTTTTAGTAGCCCGTGTGTTTTTTTAGTGAATTAATCTGATCTAATTCATTCATACTTAATCACAAATGAGTAAAACATTAAAATGAAGGGTTACAAACTCAACCACAAATAGATATAGGAACTTCAAGACTTAACAACCTAGCTACTAGATCGAAAATTGTATATGTCACATTTTTAAAAATTTCATGCTTAACCATAAAACCAAAGAGCTGAGGCTCTCTAGATTTAATGTTTAAACCAAAGAGATGCCGAGGGTTTAGACTTAATAAACTTTCCACTAGATCAAAATAGTGTAAGGTACATCTTTCGAAATTTTATGCTTAACCAAGAAAACAAATAGTAGAAATTGACTTACAGCATGTTTGGTTGGAAAGAATTGTCAATTCCTTCCAACCAAATGCTTGATTGAGCTTAATTCATTTGTTTGGTTGAAAAAATTCATTCTGTGTGAATTAAATTCCTAGAAGGCAATTCTTTGCACGAGGAATTGGCCAAATTTTTTTCCAATTTTTTTCCAATTTTATTTAAGATACAATTCTCACTCTACTTTCTCTCTCATCATTTTTTCTATTTTTTCTCTCATCATTTTTTTCACTCTACTCTCTCTCATCTACTTTCTCTCATCATTTTCTCACTCTACTTTCTCTCTCATTTTCTTACTCTACTTTCTCTCTCTCTCATCATTTTCTCTCTTTCTTTTCCTCTTTTTTTTTCACTTTTTTCTCATCATTTTTTTTCTCTCTTTCTCTCTCTCATCATTTTCTCACTTACTTTCTCTCTCATCAATTTTCTCACTCTTACTTCTCTCTCATAATTTTCTCACTCTTTCTTCTCTCTCATCATTTTCTCTCTACTTTCTCTCTCTCTCATCATTTTCTTCTTCTTTCTCTCTCTCATCATTTTCTCATTCTTTTTCTCTCCCATCATTTTCTCACTCTCTACTTTTCTCTCATTTTCTTTCTCAACTCTTTCTCTCTCATCATTTTCTCATTCTTCTCTCTCTCTCTCATCATTTTCTCACTCTACTTTCTCTCTCTCATCATTTTCTCACTCTTCTTTCTCTCTCATCATTTTTCTCACTCTACTTTCTCTCTGTCATCATTTTTCTCACTCTACTTTCTCTCTCATCATTTTTGCTCACTCTATTTTCTCTCTCTCATCATTTTCTCACTCTTCTTTCTCTCTTGTAATTTTCTCACTCAGTAATAAAATGCTTAAGATAAGGGTATTTTAGTCTTTTAACACAATTCATTAGTTTTATTCACTCCAACCAAACACAAGAATAATGATTCCAACCTTATTCAATTCTCTTGAACCAAACTCATTCAATTCAATTCCAGCCTAATTCCCACTGAATTGAAATTCAATTACAGCCTTATTCATTACAGCGAACCAAAATGCCGTTAGTGACTAAGGAAAGTGGGGACTATAGACTTAACAATCTATCCGCTAGACCAAAAGTATGCTGATTGCATATTTGACTCAAGACTAGTAGTTGTGTCAAAAGCCCGAAACTCCTCGGTGACCAATATTTCAACTATTTGGTGTTACACCAAAACTCAAATTTTGATAGTTTATAAATTTAGCAGGCAGTACGTCTAACTAGTTTAGATAGAATTGAGTTTTTTTTGTCTAACCCCTTAATGGCTAAGTTGAGCTTTCTTTAAACTAGATAGAAGTGAATTTTCTTCCTTTGACCTCTAATGACTCAATTGAACCCTTTCCTAGTCCCTTAAAATAGTATAAGATTTGCCATAGGGATTTGTTGAGCCCTCCCTTCGAGTACTGTAAGATTAGATAGAAGTGAATTCTCTCTCGATTGCCCAATAATGGTTTAATAGAGCCACTCCTCAAAATAGTTGTAAGATTTGACGCATGGTTAAAAAAAAAATAAGAAAGACTAGTTTTAGATAAAAGTGAGCTATCATTCTTTAACCTCCTAAAGGCTCGATTGAGCCCATAAGATTTGTCATAGGGTTCAGTTGAGCCCTCCTTAGAATATTATTGTAGCGTTTAGTCTTTTTTTTTTCAATAAAAGATAAGTATATTAATTTTTCAAAATTAATGTATATAACGATATTCATCAAAGTGAACTCTTCTTAACACTTGATAAAGTCATAATCCGCAACAAGTAACGATCTGATCTGATTATCATGATCCGGATATCTTCAAGTGTTTAACAATGGTGATCTCTGCAAAACAAAACCCAGACCGGTACTTCGGGGTAATTCTCCAGATGCTGAAATTAGTATTTCAGCCGGAGTGTAATATGTTTCTTAGCAGTTTTTGCATGCCCATACCTGGTGGTTCTTCCTAATTTTATCTGGCTTCCTCTGTTATTGGTGGGATTCTGCATCGGTAATAAATACATGAATTGCGGGCGTCTCTCCTGATTGTGCGTCGTCGTTCATATCCCATAATCTTAGGTTATAGTTACGCGCTTATAGATAAGCATGACTCTGTTACGTTCCCACTTCGTGGCTTGAGATTCACAAGTCTAATTTACTTGGTGCATTGTGGGAACGGAGTGCTGAAAGTTGTGCATTTACACTTGACGCGAAGGTCTCGACCTTTGACTACAAGGTCCGGGACTTCGCTTACCATGGAGGTCCGAACCTTTGACTCCAAGGTCTAGGACTTCACTTGTCTAAAAGTCTGGGACTCTGAGTCTTATCTATTAACCTTGCAGTTTTAACGGACTTAACCCACTTAACTTAACGAACTTAACCCATACATATCATAAGCCCCCTAGACCTTGATCGTATAATGTTAGATAAAGGTCGTATTAAAAGTGTTTGAGGAGAGAATATAAAAAAGTATGCGTGGGTCAACCAAAACGCATCGTGGGTAGCTAGGAGTTATTATCCCGTTTTTTAAGAGTGCAATGTGAAAGGACATGAGGTCCGAAGAGATTTGGTGTTGGTACATATAGAAGCTCGGGCGAGTTGTATATAAAAGGGAACTTTTCACCTTTAGGGTTTCTCATCTGTCAGTGTCATATGCTTTTGCAATTTGAAAAGCTCAGAGCTTTCATGTACCGGGGAGAAGGTTAGGACAGGTTTGCCGGGGTGGTTGTGGTCAATAGCTATTTCGTCCTTTAGCTATCGTTTGGAAAAAAGTAAGTATGACTTCTTCTTACTCTTTGTCATCGAGGTTTTCCCGTTAGGGTAGGAAGACAATGTCTGTGGTGGAAGAGGGTGAGAATGCCTCGGAATCTTCTAGTCATGGATTGGGTGAGTCGGGTAGGCATAGAAGAACAAAAGGGAAGAGGGCTATAGTGATTTCTAGTTCAGGGGAAGAGGGGCATATGTCGGAGGCCCAGAGTTCCTCATCAGAAGAATTGGAGGAATTAGTTGCTCCAAATTTGGTGGGGTATCCTTCAAAGTTTACCCCAACTGTTGAGAGCTTAGCATCGGTTTTTAATGAAGCCGACATGAGGGAATTGAAAAAAATGTACTATATTCCTAAGAAGTATGGAGCGGGAGCCCAAACAGTGAAGGTAGAGCGTGTAATCCGCCGGTTGGATACATGGATGTATATGAGAAACATCTTAAAGCAGGTATTAGATTCCCTATTTGTCAACTATTAGTTGACCTATTGAAGTATTACGAAGTATCACTAGCTCAGTTGGCCCCTAAGGCGGTGAGATTTATAATTGGTGTGGAAGTTTTGTGCCGAGAAGGCAAATTGAAAAGTTGTGTTGATCTTTTTAGATATTTTTTCTGCATGAAAAAATATGCAAACTCTGTTGGTTATTTCACCTTTTTTTCAAGGTATAAAAGTAGAGGGATAAGGCCTATGAGTGGAAAAAGAGGTTCTTTTTCATTAAATTTGATGTTTGTGGGTTAAAAACGGGTTGATTCTATGGGGAGAGAACCGATGCGTATTGCAATCAGAAAAAGCAGAATCCCAAAGGCCGAGCGTACATTGAACTCAGAAAAGAGAGGATTGGCAACTATACTGAGGAAGATTTGGTTAAGTATAAGTTAAGCCTAGCTGTGGCGGATACAGGATCTTTGATTGTACAATCTACTCGAGATGATGAGGGTAGGAATTTTGTGTGTAATTTATGAACGTTGTGATTGTATAGTAAGTAATCTTGTTCATGTTTAATTTTGCAGTGAAGTTTGGTAACTCAGTGAAAGTAGAGCCTGCAATAGGGACACACTCTGAAGCGAAAAAGGGTCCTGTGTCAAGGGAAGTTGAGACGGGAGAGCTATCAAAAAGGAAGGTGGACGATGATGTTATGGA
Organism: Gynochthodes officinalis; assembly: GCA_020080225.1. Lineage (NCBI taxonomy): Eukaryota > Viridiplantae > Streptophyta > Magnoliopsida > Gentianales > Rubiaceae > Gynochthodes > Gynochthodes officinalis. Next base: position 16,840,408 of record CM034619.1, read on the forward strand.
GATTGCGTCTCCAACAAAAAAGAAAAGATCAAGGTAGCAGATTCAAAGAAGAAACTCAGTGGGGTAAAGGCGGAGGATGCGGCCTCTGAGATTGCAATATTATTTTCCAAACCCGGAGTGGAAGAGATGGTGAAGGTTTAGGGATTGGAAAATTACAAAAGAATGTTGGCTGAAATGCCATTAGAAGAATTGAATGACAAGCTTCGATAGACTGTTCCGCGTGTAAAAACTCCTGATGTTTTTATTTGTTTATTATTATTATTATTATATATATTTTTTATTACATATTATAATATGAGATTGTTTTGAAATGTAGGCAATTGCTTCTTGGGCCGAATACTTCCTCAGGCTGAATGATCAGGCTAGAGAGGTCTCGGCTTTCAAAGCTGAATATGATCAACTGAAGGAGTCGGAGAAGGCTGCAATTGAGGCAAAAAAGAGACTGGAGGTGGAAATAGCAGAGATGGTTGAGGGTCGGAAGGAAATGGAAAGAGAAGTGTCAGCCCTCCAACAACAGCTGCAAGATAAGGAGGCTGAAGTACGGACGCACCTCAACGTTGCACAGGGAGACTTTGCAAAACTGCTTGTGAAAAAGGTGTTTCACACGCAAGATTATGGGAGTTTGTTGATAATTTTTGCAGAGTTGCTGGAAAGGTTAAAGGGTATGAGGTAGCTGTGGATATTCAGAGAAGGCACCCTTCATTGAAATTGGAAGAACTACCTGGTTATGACCCTGAAGCTGATGTCAGGGCTACCCACGGTATATATGGATACTGTGAATGCATTTGATGGCTCCTTTACGTTATTGAAGGATATTGTCTCTCGCAGCTCCCCCATGACCTTAGAGGAGCTAAATGCCTATGATGTGGATGAAGATCCAAGCCTATTGATATGAATCTTAAACCAAGAGAATAAAATCCGAATCTATATCAGAGTGTTGGTCCTAGTATCATCCTCTAAGTTGAACTAAGTCTGTCTTGAGCAAGACACCAACTTCAAGATTGAAGAAAGACCTTGCTTTTGTTCACTTGACACCTGAATGATCAGTTCCAGCTCCTGGATGTGAGTTGGACTGTTTTCTTGGAACCAAGAAGCATGCTCAAATTGTCGAGGGAAAGAAACTCAACAAAATAACTTAAACATGAACCTAAGAGGCTATCCTCAAAGACCCAAAGAAAGTTTTAAACTAGAAAAAACTAAAAGCTCTCAAGTTTGTAATTGATCAAAGTTTGAATTTCTTGGGGTTGAATGGCCTCTATTTTTAGGTTACAAGTTGTAAGAATTAAGAAAGCCATTCACTAGTTGGATTAGTTTTTTAAGAAAACTAATTAAAGAAATAATTACTAAAAAGAAAGACTCCTAATCTAATAAAAGAAAATAGAACAAATAGTTGCCTAAACTATACTAAGCATTCCCTAAACTAAAGTCTAAGTTTGGCTTGGAATTGTTGGACTGCCAAAACTAGAATGGAATTCACGTGTGGATGGAACTTGAGCTTCCTAAATCAACATCCAATTGCCTAAACCATAAGTCCAAGTGCTGAATGGATTTGAGCTGAAGTTGAACTCATGTTTTCGGCCTTTAGCTAGCTGGAAACTTCCTCTTTGGTTTACACACTTGGCTCCTAGATTTTCATCACCTACGTGTTGCAGCTGATGTAGCTTCAAGTGAGCAGGCCAAGGCTGGAACTTCGGCACAGGGCAGTGGGACTCAAAATGAGGTTAGCTGTTAGGCTTACTCCATTTTTCCTTTTTGTTGTGTTTTTGGATTTGTCATTGGATTGTAAAAATGATTGGTAATGGGATCTCAATGGATGGAAGTACTAATTTGTCATTTTTTTCTTTTTATTATAATTATGTCAGGAATTGTTAATACCAACGAAAGACTTCGTTAGTAATTTGTATAAAAAGGTTGGCTTTTGGGAGTGCAAATATAGAGCTTCAAAAAACTATCTCTCGTTTAAGAGAGGAGAATAAAGATCTCTAAGAACATGTGGGATATTTGGAGTACCGAAATCACTGCTTAAATGAAAACATAACCTAGCGGCAGAAAGTATCAAAGGATCCGAGTGTTGCAAAAAATGAGAAAGCCATAGAAACAATTACTAACCTTATATTTGAGACTGAAGGACTTACCTTGGAATTAAAAAGAAAGGATAGCACAATCTGCACCCTAACCAATGATATGAAGAAAGAACGTCAAGAGATTCAGAGTTTCCATGGTACATTAAAACCTTACAAACTACAAATCCGAGAGTTGCAACTTGAGTGCAAGACTTGGAGGTCGAAAGTCACTAAAATGGAGACACAGTTGAACGGTGCAAGCCTGAAAGTGGCATCCGCAGACAAAGATCCCGTGGATAGAATGATGGAAGAGTTAGAGCTGATGGCTAGTCAAGGCCAAGCCGATACCCCTTTGTGCAGGAGTAAAGAGACATCATTTAATAAGTATTTCCAAAAGAGAACGAGGTATGAGAAGGCAAAAAAGAAAGGGAAAGACAAAGTATAAGCATTTTCTATTTCCCTTTTATTGTGTAAGTAGGTAATAATAAGTGTCCCTAAGGCCTTTGGTATCATAGTTCCAGATCTTTAAGGCAAAGGATTTGCATATTGGTAGGACTTTTGAGTCGTAGGACTTCATCTTAGGATGTTTAGGGAACTTCAAGGCTAAAGTCCTCACCCATGAGGATGTATTAGGAACTTAGAGTCGAAGGTCCCCACCCTTGAGGGTGTATTGGAAAATTAGAGTCGAAGGTCCCCACCTTTGAGGATGTATTGGGAACTTCTGGCAAGTGATAAAATCGTATTTGATTTTTTCTTATATGAATGTGTGTAACTTTCTCACCCCCTTGGGATGTTGTGGAATAAGCAACTCAACTTAGTTAAACCGAGGTTACGCGTTGATTTCTCAATTTAAAATTTAGCAAGGCAATTTCACCACCTTGAACCGAGTCCTAGGAAGTCGTGATTCCTTTACTTGATTTATGAAAAAATGATATTTTATTCAATAAGAAAGGTAATTAGATATAAAAGCGCTTCAGATTGCTAACATGCCAGACTCAGAGTAACAAATTCCCCTCTATAGTGGCTAACCGATAACTCCTCGACCTTGAGGCATCAATTACTTTGTAGGGTCCTTCCCAATTGGCTTCTAGTTTGCCTAGTTTCTGAGCTCAACTTGCTTCATTCTTGAGCAAGACTAGATCTCTCGAGGCGAACTCGTTGACCTTCACCCTTTCATTATAATATTTCGCTATGTCTTGCTTATATCGAGTTTCTTTAATGGAAGCTAAATCACTGTGTTCCTCCAACATATCTAAGTTGAGCTAGATATCCTCTTCATTGGCTTCACTATTGAAAGTCATGAGTCGGGGACTTGGAACCTCAATCTCGGCTAGGATCACAGTTTCTGAATTATATGTGAGATTATAAGGAGTCTCATCTATTGCTATTCATGGTGTGGTGCGATAAGCCCACAGGACATTTGGGAGATTTTCCACCCAGTCGCCTTTTGCTTTATCCAACTGAGTTTTTAGTCCCTGTAAGAGGGTGCTGTTGGTGACCTCCACTTGGCCATTGGTTTGAGGATCTGCAATTGAGGTGAATTTTTGTTTGATACGAAGCTCCTCGCACTAAGATAGGAAGGGGTGATATACAAACTGTTTCCCATTATTTGAAATGATCACATGCAGGATTCTAAATCTGCAGACGACTTTACTCCACACAAATTTCAGAACATTCTTTTCAGTTATTAAAGCAATGGTTCAGCTTCTACCCATTTGGTGAAATAGTCAATAGCGACTAATAGAAACTTCAACCGACCAGGAGCTTCAAGGAAAAGGTAGTATATTAATTCCTCATTGCGTGAATGGCCATGAGCTGTGAACGCTAATCATTTCCATTTGGGGTCGTCTAACTAGAGGAACGTGAAGTTGGCACGTGACATATTTGTATACGAAGTCGCGTGAATCTTTGAACAATGTTGGCCAGTAATACCCTTATCGGATAATCTTTTTGGCCAACATGCGAAGACCTGTATGACTTTCGCAAGATCCAAAATGCACTTCTTGGAGTATGTAGTTCGTCTGTTAAGGGCCAACACACCTGAGCAGAGGTTGCAAATATGACCGCTTGTAAAGGATCCCATCCTGTATAACATAGAGGGAGGCCTTTAGATTGAGTCTTCTCACATCGTTTTTGTCAGTTGGTAGTTCTCCGTTCTGTATATATTTCCAGATAGGGTTTTTCTTCGATACTTATGCAAGAAAGTATCTCCACTAATACTTTTTTATTAAGATGAGAAAAGGCAAAAGAAGCCAATTTGTTGAGAGCATCGGCCTTTTTGGTTCTTGGATCTTGGGATTTGCACGATCTTGAAACTTGCAAAGGAATGGCTGAAACTCTGCACCTCATCTAGGTATTTTCTCATCTAAGGTTCCTTAGCTTCGTAAGAGCCTTGTACTTGGTTGACAACGATCTGAGAATCATTGTAGGCATATATTTCTTTAGCTTTCATCCTCTGTGCTAACTTCAAACCTATGATTACGGCATCGTATTCAACCTCGTTGTTGGTCGCCTTAAAGTCAAAGCACAAGGCGTATGTGACTTCCACCTCGTCTGGATTTCTTAACAATAATCCTGCTCCACTGCCATCTTCATTTGAAGCTCCATCAACATATAATACCCACGCTTTCGGGTTGATCACTTCTTTCTTATTGCATTTGAGCGACTGTGCGAAGTTTGTGTCTGTTGTAGTAGAAGTGAGCATCTCAGCAATGAAATCTGCCAGGGCTTGTGCCTTTATAGCTATCCGATGCTGATACTGAATGTCGTGTTCTCCCAACTCAATAGCCCACTTCACCAATTGCCCTAAAGCTTCCGGTTTGAATAGTATTTGTTTGATGGGCTGGTCGGTGAGTACACATGTAAGGTGAGTTTGAAAATAAAGTCTCAGCCTTCGGGTAGCATAAATCAGTACCAAAAATATCTTCTCAATTGGGAGATATCTTGTCTTCGCCCCTTGAAATGAGCGACTGACATAATAGATGGGTCTTTGCGTGTTATCAATACACGAACAAGTACTGCACTAATTGTGTTATCAGAAGATGCCAAATATAAATACAAGGTCTCTCTCGACACGGGTACCGTAAGAGCTGGAAGGCTTGCCAAGTGTTTTTTCAATTCTTCATATGCATTTTGACATTCTTCCGTCCATTTAAAATTCTTAGCCTCCTTTAGAGTCTGAAAGAAAGAAAGACTTCAATCTGCAGAATGTGATAGAAATCTGTTCAGCGCAGCTAATGACCCTGTCAACTTCTAGACCTACTTCAAGATTCTGGGTGGTGCCATTTCTGCAATAGTTTTTATCTTATCCGGATTGGTTTCAATTCTGTTTTTAGAGACCATGAAACCTAGGAACTTCCCTAATCCTACCCCAAAGGTGCATTTCTTGGGGTTTAGACGCATCCCAACTTTAATCATGGTTTGCAAGGTCTCTTCCAAACCTCCAGGTGCATTCTCACATTTTCTTGATTTAATCAGCATGTCATCTACGGACACTTCTAAGTTCTGGCCAATTTGATTGGAAAATACCTAGTTAACTAGGCGATGGTAAGTTGCTCATGCGTTCTTCAGACCAAAAGGTATCTTAGTGTAGCAAAAGTTCCACATTTCTGTGATGAACGCTGTTTTTTTAGCATCTTCTTCATCTATTAAGATATGGTGGTAGCCTTTGTAAGCGTCAAGAAACACGAGAACTTCATATCCTGAAATAGCCTTGACCTTCTGATCAATTACTAGTAAGAAATAACAATCTTTTGGGCAGTATTTGTTGAGATCAGTATAATCAATGCACATTCTCCACTAATCGTTTGGTTTTTTGACCAACACAGGGTTAGATAACCAGGTTGGATAAAATACCTCTTTAATAATATCAGACTAAAGCAATTTCTTCACTTTTTCATTGATGACTGTGTTTCTGTCCGACGCTAATAATCTCTTTTTCTGTTGTTCATGCTTTACTCTATTATCAATGTTGAGTTTATGCGTCATTAGCTAGGACGAAATCCTATGCATGTCTTCTGGACCCCAAGCAAAGACTTCCTTATATGCATGGAGGAGGTGGATGACTTGTTCCTTGATTTCTGCAGGTAGCATTGATCCCACCTTAACTGTTCTATCCGGATGATTGGGATCTAAGTTGACCTCTTATACCTCATTAGTAATTTCATGAGACTCAGTTGAGATTGCCTTTACTTTGGTATTATCGAGGCTCTGAGGTATAGCCTTAGAGTTCTAGGGATCTTCAAAGGATACATCTGCATCGTTACTCTTACTTCCTCGAATTGTTACCTCGAGCTCAATGGGAGGTATGTCTGCGGCTTGAATGGCATATGCACCCCTCGCGACAGTATGTTTGCCCTTGAGAGCAATACGCATGCACTCTTGTGCTGTATATTGATCCCCACGAATAGAAGCAACTCCATGCTCCATTGGAAACTTGATGACAAGATGATAAGTGACCAAATTGCTTTAGCCTTATTCTTCCAAGACCTTTCAATTATAGCATTAAAGGGTGATGGAGCATCTATAACATAGAAGTCTGTCATGATGGTCTTGTTCCTGGGGTAGTCACCGACTGTGACTACAAGTGTGATTATTCCCACCAAATGGACAACTTCGTGGGCAAAAGTTACCAATAGCATACTTGACGGCTTTAGGGTTGCAAAATCAATTCCTAACTTGCGAAAGCAATCTATATAAATGACATCTATTGTGCTTCCATCATCAACGTAGACCCTGTATATACTTTCTTGTTTGCATCAGAATCAAACTCTTTTCCATATTTCTTTCCAATTTTATACAAATCCCTATATGGGTTGGACACAAGGCCAAGGCCTAACAGAGAGGCCCTATAATACTAAGGATCTGTTTTCGCATAATGAGTGTATGACCTTATAGTCAACGTAGTTTTAGTGGTTCGGTAATGATGTTTGACACGGAAGTATTAGGGACGATGGTCAATGTTACTATCATTTGGGATTTTGGCTGGTCTTAAATGTCAGACAAAGCCTCCTAGTCTATCAGCGATACTTTCTCTTTCTTCATCATAATTTTTTCTTTTAAAAAAAGCCTACTTTTAAATGGTATAAAAAATTTATAGTTATGAAATACAATATACTACATTTGTTATAAAAAGAAGTTTAATTTCAAAAAAAAAAAATTGTAAAAAGAAATCTACTTTAGTGTGAAATTTTCGTATTATCCATATTAATAATGACAATCTATAATTTACATTAAAATATAAAAATAAAAATATAAAATTATACACTTTTTTTTTTTTGACAAGCCAAAAAGGCAAATTTATTATTAGATAATGAAAAAAGTTTACAATATATACGATAGTACATAAGAGAGGCACATGCACTAAGAAAGGCATATGCACTATTTATTTAATTATTGCCAACAAGTTTTGCGATCTGGACACGCCTGACTTTGCCAACCTATCGGCCACACTATTGATGCCTCTTGGAATATGGTAAGCTTCCCAGTGCTTAAGTTTCTTCTTTAGCAGGTCCAAATGGTTTGAGACATTTTTTAGGTGCCCGGTATTTATGCAGATTCTTTAGCCCCCGATTGCATTAACTGAGTCACTTTCAACTACTAGGATATGAGAGCTGCTCCAAATAGACTCAGTGAACACTTGAAAAGCCTCACGAATAGCATAAAACTCACTTTGATTCGACTCTAGGATCCCAACTCGCGAGAACCACGACCTTTGTTTTACCCAAGTCATCTCTAAGAATTTCCCCAATTCTGCTCTGCTGGTTTCCGATATTTGAACCATCCACATTAAACTTCATTATACCGGTTTGGGCGAGCCAAGTAGCACTTTCCTTCCTGCACTCCGGTTCCGCCTCATACGCACTATTTGGTCAGCCGAATATGTCGTAATAGATCTTTGAAGAAGAAGGCCATCTCGCTTAAACCACGTAGCAAACCTAATGAAGATCAAATCCAAGAGATGCGAAATCAAAGTTCTTATTGTTAAAAGTAACTTGATTCTGCCTGACCAGATCGACCAAGTAATAACATAGAATAGAAGAATCCAAGGCTGTCTTCCTTTGAAATTAGGAAAAGTCTGCGCCAATCGTTCGAGAAGGTGGAAGGATCTCCCGGGCAAACCCAAGTAATGCCCCAGATATCCAAACACCTAGTCCACACCAACCAGCTACATCGACAATCAAAAAACAAATGTTGGACAGATTCCAAATCAGAATTGCAAAAAGGGCACACAGCAAGCTCTGCTCTAATAATACCCCTCCTAAGCAGACAGCTTCTAACAGGAAGCTTTTGATGAATCAATTGCCAGACAAAGACTTCCACTTTAGGTGGACCATACCCATTCCATACTAGATTCCAAATTACTTCCCCTTGCCTTTGAGGCTGCAACACAGATTTGTAGAAAGAAAAAGTGGAATACGTACCATTCGGGACTCCTCGCCAGATGATCCGATCATGATACATTTGACTTGGGAATTGGCCTCGCAGCAAATATAGCAGGTTCTCCCACTGCTGCTTTTCCCAATCAAGAACCACCCGACGGAGAGCAATCCTCCATTCCCATTGGTCATTCCTCCAATCGCCAAAATCAGCCACACATCCATCCTTATTCACGGACAGAGCGAAGATCCGAGGAAAGCAGTTTTTAAGAATCACTCCTTCTATCCATTCATCTTTCCAGAAAACAATGTTTTCCCCCTTCCCGAGCAATGCTCTCATTCCTGCTGAAACAACCTCATAAAATTTGTTAGAAGGACTAAGGGGAGCAGTAATAGCTTTCCATGAATTAGAGACGATACTATTATTACATGGAGTGGGGAGAAGTCGCTTCTTGTCAAGCCCATATTTTTCCACAATAAAATTCCTCCATAACGAATTCACCTCATTGCCAAACCTCCATAGCCTTTTAGTTAATAAGGCTGAGTTTTTTAATTGAAAGTCAATCATACCTAGTCCCCCCAGCCACTTTGGAGCATTTACTGTATGCCAGTCCACATAGTGCAATTTCTGCTGTTGGTCGAATCGCCCGAGAAATCTCCTTATCAACTTATCCATATCATTTTTAATACCACAAGGCAGCTTAAAAACAGACATGAAAAAAACTGGCAAGCTTGACAAGACAGAATTTATAAGAGTTACTCTACCACCCATAGAAAGGTACCTTGTTTGCCAGCCGGCAAGCTTTGATCTCATTTTGTCAAGGATAGGCCTCCAGATATTTTGATCGCAGATTTGACCCCAGAGGGAGGCCAAGGAATTTAACCGGAAAGGTTTCAACATTGCAAGAGAGAAGCTCAGCCCAGCTGTTCAAGAGTCCCACATCCATCCCAATGCCAATCAAACTACTTTTGCTGAAGTTGATCCTCAAACCAGACAACGCCTCAAAACATATGAGAATTCTTTTCACATTCAAGATGCTATCAAATTCTGGCTTGATGAATATGATAGTATCATCTGCATACTGTAAATGAGCTAACCTGAAACTTCCTTGACCAATGCTTATCCCCTCAAACAGCCCAGTGGATTCCCCTTTCTGCATAAGTATACTAAACGCTTCGGCCATGATATTAAAAAGCAATGGAGAGAGGGGGCATCCTTGGCGGAGCCCTTTTTTGATGCCAAATTGCTTAGTAGGGGAACCGTTGATCAAAATTGACATTGACACAGTAGCCACACAATACCGGATCCAACTCCTCCACTTCCTTCCAAAATTCATCTTGGCCATGATATAATCCAGAAAATCCCAATCCACATTATCAAAAGCTTTTTCAAAGTCCACCTTCATTAAGATGCCACTTCTGTTATTTTTCCGGAGATAATCGACCGCCTCATTGGCAATTAGGAAACAATCTGACAATTGCCTATTCCTTAGAAATGCAAACTGGCTGCTCCCAATCACCTCATTAATCACTCCCTTCAATCTCATTGCCAAAACTTTGGCCAGAATTTTATAAATGCTCCCCACAAGACTAATAGGCCTATAGTCTTTCAAGTGGACCGGATTCTCCAATTTTGGAACCAAGGTAATAAATGAAGAGTTCGCTGCCTTGTCGAAAGTCTCGGTCTCAAAGAAGCCTTCTAAGAAAGTCATCACATCTGATTTGACTGAGCTCCAATGATGCTTAAAGAAGTTCATATTGAAACCATCTGGTCCTGGGGCTTTATTCCCATCACATTGCTTGATAACTTCCCAAACTTCGGACTCTGAGAATGGGACTTCAAGAATCTCCCTTTGTTCATTTGAAATGCATTTGAATTGACAATCTAATTCCAATACACCAACTGCCGACACCTTGTTATATAAATCTGAGTAGTACTTTGCAACTGCATCCTTCAGCTCTTTTGGTTGCGACACTCTCCTTCCCTCAAAGACCAGATTACTAATAAAGTTCACCCTTCTCCTTGAGGAAGCCATGAGATGAAAATACTTAGTATTCCTGTCGCCTGCCTGTAGCCATTTACTTCTAGACTTTTGCAACCAAACTCTTTCCTCAACCCTGTACAAATTCCAAAGCTGGGCCCGCTTATTTGCGAGTTCAAATCTTTTGTCAGCCGGCAGCACCATAACTGTATCTAACTTCTCCAACCTATCAATCTCTTCCTCCAATTCCTGTATATAGTTTGGATCAGCCTCACAATTCTGCACTTTCCACTGCTTAATGAGGGGCTTAAGTCTCTTAAGCTTTTGCCACAAACCAGCATTATTCCTAGATTGTGCTGCTATATCTTTCCATTCATTATGAACCATTATGTTGAAACTTTCTTTTTCAAGCCAGTGGTTGAAAAACTTGAAAGGCTTTGGACCCCAATTTATCTCCTCTGTGTCCAGATAAATGGGATGATGATCGGACAGAGACCTTGGTAGCACCCGCTGAACCAATGATGGGAAATTGTCCAGAAATTCACTTAATTATACACTTTAAATTTGTTGTGCCTTAATTATAAGTTAAAAGAAAGTTATACCAAATAAAAAATGGACTTTCTTTTTGGGACAAAAAGAGTATTTAATATATCTTTAAATTTACATTTTTCACTTTTATACATACTTTTTTATTTTGGGTGATATATAGTTATGATAAATAAGGATATTTTAAAAATTTATTTAAAAGTGAATTGTTTTTAGATGGAGGGAATCGGATTAAAGTTTATTTTACTTACATTTTAGTGAGTAAATATGTTGTATTGTTGTACTTAATGTTACTTTTTTGAATTTGTACAACTAAACTGTGCATGCAACTTTTCAATATTCACGTCATGCACATGTAACCTTGAATGGCAGGGTACAAATAAAGAAATGATAAATTACAACTATTTTCCTCAATATTTAACTTTATTATTAGTTAAATCTTATGGTTTCAAGAAATTATTAATACTTTCCTTAACCTATAACAGTTGTTAAAGTCTATGGAATTAATAATTAAAAAAATCGACATAGATAAATAACATACACCTCAAGTGATTTGTCCTGATTACGAGATAATCATTAAAGTTTTAAAATTTTATAAAATAAAATTCAATAACTTATATTTATTATTTATTTTTTTTCCATTTTTTGGCTAAAAATATTTCATAATTTTGTTTCACATCATGAACCAAGCATCTAAAAAATTAATTTATTACTATGATCATATTAATACACACATTTACATTTTAGAAACCAATAAATAAAATCAATAAATTTTGTTTCTCATACTACTATTTCATTATTAACAAATTTGAGAAAATTTATTTTCTAATTTTTTTATTGCTCATTCACTATTTATATACCGCTGTTGTCTCTCTTTTTTCTTTTTTTTTTTCTGGCCTAACATTCAAAAAACTTATTTCATTTTTCAATTTCATTTATGTATAGCGTAGTCATTGGCTTAATGGGTTATTTGAACTACTTTACTATTTAATTAATTGGTACTTAAAATAATTTTGATCATATGTTGTTATATAATGAAATACTTAGTAAAAAGGAATGAATTTTTGAAACCTCACTATTCATTTTGTAATTATAATAAATCTTAGTGGGTATACATATAATTTAAAGGTTAGAGTTTAGAAGGTAATATTGGGTTCTTTTAAAAAATTAAACCTGATGGTACAAGGTCAAATATTATAAATTTTCAAATTTAAAAAATAATTTTTTAAAACCAATAAATTTAGTTAACAAGAAGGATAAATTTCAAGAAATAGATGTATTTTACTTATTTAAAAAAAATGTAAATTATAAGCAACATTACTAATTTAGAATACTCAACTGATATGTAGATTATATTTTCTATTTAACTATAATGTAATAATAATATCCCATTAGCAAAAATAACATAATTTTATTAATAAAATTAAAGCTTAACTAATAGAGCATCAACTCCACAAAAAAAAAATTATATTGTTTTACTAATAAATCATTATTAGTAACCGGCACGAAGATTTTATTCCGCTATATGCGCATAAGAAAGAATAAAAAAATCTAACTTGCGACCCATTGAGAAATGATGATCTCCTTAACTTGAATACAATCTGATCTCCTCGGGCTTTCAGTGTGGTCAATCTTGCATACAGGCGTCCTTTTTTGCCATTACTTATAATAGTATCAATTAGATAATTTTTAGTGTAACTATATGTCACACATAAATCTTATATTTTATACTACTATATATACTGTTATAATTCGCTTTTTTTCTATCTAATTCTAATATTACGTTTCCTATTTCATGCATCAACTCAATATGTTAATAAAATTTTATAGTATTTTAAAATTCTTTTCTACATTAAAAATTTAAAATAAATATAACCTAATAACGAAAAAGTGAACCCGATTATTAAAATTTATTATAATAAAAATAAATATTAATTATATAAATATTAATACAAATTATAAGATTTATACTTAATTTATTAGACCATATAATATAAAATGACACAAAAGATATAACAGAAAATCCTTTTGTGCCTGTTCTCGGTTCCACTAAGTATGGAATTGGAGCCAAACATTAATGGAGACGATTCTGGTTTTGGCTTCTATTTTGTTCCGGTTCTAATTAGAATTTTGGTTTAGTTCTCATTTTAATGACGGTTCAAGTTTTGATTATGAAAAAAAAATATTACACTTAGAAGTTGTAAAGGAAACGTAACTTATACTTAGATAAAAAAAATATAACTTAACAAATAAAAGTAGATTAAATAAGAAGATTTTATTTATATATTAAAGATTCCAAACTTTGTTTTAAAAAAATATAACTTAAATTTAGAAAAAAAATAAGTATCACTCGCATATAGAAAAAAGATCCGTTACCTAGACTTAGAAAAAAAAATGTAACTTATAGTTACAATTGAAAATGAATTTGTAATAGAATTATTTAACTTTCAACTATTGTAAAATTTGTTGTAAAGAAAATATATAACTTAGATTTAGAAGTCATGAGTTGTAATAAAGAAAAAATAAGTTGGAATTGGAAATAAAATTATAACTTAAATTTAGATGATGTAAAGAAAAAATAACTTAAAAATATATATAACTTAGGCTTAGAAAAGAAAATTACTCCCCACATCCCAAAAAAAAGTCATCATTTGATTTGATGTACAACTTTTCCTAAGTTATAGGGTACAACATATTTAATACACTACTGAATGTATAGTTTCCTTTTTTATTATTTCTTTTTAACTTAAGTTTTATATTATCATTATTTGTAAAGGTAATAAAAGTTGACATGAAAAATGGACTCTTTATTTTGAGATACAATTTTTTTTTTTTAAATTAGACTCTTTTTTGTTGGGGTAGAGGGAGTATATAACTTAAGAGTCTTAGACATAAGAAAAAAAAAATACATAGATTTAGAAATATATATATATATATATATATATATGTATGTATGTATGTATGTATGTATGTATGTATATAAAACTTAAACTTTAAAAAGAAAAAAAGTAACTTAGACCAAGGGGAAAAAAACTTAGAATGTTCTTAGAATTTGCTTGATAGGATTTCTTTCAGCGTCAAAAATTTTCTTAAAATGTTTTTTAACAAGTCGGCCTTTAGCCTTGAAGGCCTTGTTTGAATATTGTTTGTCTCTATATTATTGGTGCATTGTGATGGATTTTCACTAATATTGTGTTCATCAATGTTGACAAGAAAAAAAATTGATGAACCTTAGTGGCTGGCCATTTTTCAATTTATAAGAGATAGAAGAAAATTATAAATATAGAAATAAAATTTAAAATTTAGATAAAAATGAAATCTCAAAAATTATAGAAACTAATAGAAAATATAAAAAGATTATTGATAATTGAGATATTTATAATGAGTGGGATATTTAGAATGAATTGTGTATAAAAAATGAGTGGGAAATGGATATTTATAGGTAGAAAATTAAGAACTAAATATCTTCTTCTTCTTTTTTTTTTTAATTTAAAAAAAGGGTTATTGCAACCTCCAACTGTCAGCGTGGTCAACATGCAGACCAGGCTAGGCTTATAGGGGCCGCTGGGCTGCCCTCCTCCGGGTCTAGCCCAATCAATCGCTGCCCTCCCCTCTCCCTTCTGCCTCGTTCCACGAAATAGGGTTTATATGAGTCATTGTCTGTTATTTTATTGTTGTGAATCAAAAATCATACTTACGTAAAAAATTATGATAAAAATTAGACCCTTGTTTTTGAAAACAAAAAGGGAAAATATGGTTTTTTTTTTCAGAAATGAAAAGAGTACAAGGTTTCCTAGACTTTCCCGGCTTTTTGGAAGGTTTTTAACGTCATACAAATGTGTATATATATATATATATATGGATGCTAGGTGGCGCGACGTAACAAGACCAAGGTGGAATGAGCATGTTTTCGAAGTGGGCGAATGCATGTCATCTTAATTGGCCATCCATATTTATAAATATGTATGTCGGTGAGGTTTATATTCAATGGCAACATGGTTCAACAATGCAAGTGCATAAACGTAAAGGAACAAATCTGTGATTTTGTTTTTTAATTATCAAAGCATAAATTTCATTGAGGAAGAAACAATCGCTACGACTTATATGCTACAATGCTAGATCTGCATTTTATCTTCAAATGTAAAACAACACTTAATATGTAAAAATTCTAAAAGTAAATAGATCTAATGAATCTAGATACTTCAAAGTTTTAAAGAATTTGTTAGCCAAGTTTTGTAGTAAATCTGATCAGTGTTGAACATGTGGCATTTCTTCTAATTTAATGCCAAAAAGTTCTTTAGTTTTGCCAAACGTTCTTTATTGATAAAAAATTAGCAAAAGTAAGAATTAAATTTTGCCAAACGTTCTTTCATTTTGTTTTAATTTTTTTGGATTTTTTACTTGACATTAGTAAATAGGAAAAGTAAATTTTGTATCCCAAATTTAATTGATATAATTGGAAAGCTTAAAATTTAGTCGTTTATCACACAATTATTATAAAAATTTATTATTCATCAAGTATTTAATTTAAATAGTTAATTACTTTACCTTACCGTGCAATTTCATAATTTTGTTATCCTACTTTCTTCATAATTTGAATTTGAGCAAGAAATTTATCACTAAACTTCTCTAATTTTGATAGAATTGTTATTTAACACTATCACTAGCACTGTTTTTTGGTTACGGATAATTTTCTCTATCGGAAAATGGAGCACTAATTTTCTCAGGTATCTCAGGTATATATCGTCATCCACAGAACTAACGACTTACCGTGGCTTGTCTTAGGTCAATCTTTAGATGCTAGCGTGAAAGATTGGACCTATTTACTAATTGCAGTGTTTGTTTCTCATTAACTTAGTCATTTACTATGTTGTGGATGAACGTATAGGATAAACAAAAAAAAAAAAAAGAGTCTATTTTTTATGTTAAATTCTTATATTACTCTTATTAATAATGATAATGTATAATTTAAATTAAAAGTAAGGATAAAATGTAAAAATATAAATCTAATAGTGCATTAATTAAGTGTGTTCTACCTTGCAATTTTTTTTTTAAAAAAAAAGTAGAATGAAATCAAAAGTGAACTTCTTTTTTTTTTTTTAACTTAAATGAGGGAGTATATAATTTTTCAAAAATATATTTTTAAAGTACAATAAGTTATATAATAAAATTTTCAATTAAAATATTATTTTTTATTTGCGTAAATTATAAAAAATGATGGGTTTTAAGTTTAAAATTACCATTAGATGAAAAGAATCACTTTTTATTTTATAAATAATTAATTTCATCACAATAATACCGATATTCTAATAATTAAGCATCCATGTTATGTATTAAATCCGCATTTCAAACCTAAAACATTTTTAATAAACATCTTTTGATATTAAAATAATCAAAAGAAAAATACATCCTAATGTTAATAACATTTCGAAATAAAAGTTACATTGGTTTTTAAGAATGATATGTATAATTTAATTATAACTTTTAATGTAGTTTTATCGTGTTTAATTATATGAGAAATAATTCCAACATAGAATCTTTGTCTTTTTTTTTTTTTTTAATGAACCCCATTGTATGGCTGACAGGTTTGGCTACCCTTTTATTAATAGTAATTTGAGAAATACAATGAGAGAGGGGGATGCAATGTGCCTAACCTCTCTATAATGCAATTTGTACATTAAGATAATGCATGAATTTCCAAAAAAACTGAACATATGAGAATGCATGAGAAACCATATCATCTAAACATAATTATGTCATGGAACTAAAACCCATACTATTTTAATACATGGAAATATGGATATTGGTGGCGATCCAATGTGATCAATCTGCGAATTGATGAAGGGAGATCATGTAGAGATGAGTACTGTGCTTAAATTCCTACACTACCTTGCTTTGCTAGAGAATCCGCTATTGCATTGGCTTCCCTAAAAACATGTTGGACATGGAAAGAACCCAATAAAAGTTGATTTTGAATTGACTCTAACTCCTCCAGGTATTGCCAAGGCCAATGGGCATGATTATGAAGAAAATCTACCACTAGCTTGGAGTTCGATGATGACATGCACAAATCTGTGAGTGATACAAAATTTAATAGCATGTGAGCCTACCTTAATTTCTGCACCCACATTTGTGTTGTAATGGAAATGAAGAGAGCTTGCATGAATTAGATCTCCATTGGAGTCGCAAAAGATGTGGCCTCCACCGGCCGAACCCGGATTACCTTTGCATGAGCCATCAACATATCTTAAAGAATTCGACTGGGGGAGGATTCCAAATGACTGTTCTTACTATTGGCTGCCTCTTCGGGATTAGACTTTGCACCAACCCATGTTGAAGAAGAAGACGGTCTGCTAGAAATTTTTCCTTGAATGGATTCACTGCTGCGATGTGCTGTATTAGGAGAGCAATCCGTGGGCAAGTGGCTTGAGGCTGCTGAACTTCCCCCTCAAACATTGCTTTATTTCCAGCCTTCCAAATCTCCCAACCAATGAGTGATGGGAGAAGCTATTGTACTTCATCAAGAGCTGATGATTTAATACTGAGGGTAGACCAACAATTGGAATTTCTGATCTAGATTGGATTGATCAAGCTGATGTTCAAATGTAGCAAGCGGCTAAAAAAATTCCAAATTTGTTGTGCAGCTAGACAGTCACCAAGAACGTGTTTAGTGGGCTTTGAATTGTAGCAGAAAAAACACTTAGAAGGCATATGGAATCCCATTTGCTACAGAATTTTTCTGGAGAAGGAAGCAGATTGTTGTATAGTCGCCACATGAAGATCGATATTTTCAAAGGCAATGACGATGCCAAATGTGATTAGTTCCCATGGTTGACTATGATACCGAATTTTAAGCTGTTGTAAAGCTGAAGAAATTGCAAACTCACCTGAATTTGTGCCCTTTCAAACTAAGAGATCAGATTTGTCAAAAAATTGAAACTCCACGCTATGCAAATTAAAGGTGAATTTTGCTTGGCTGAAATTGAGCTTCCAAGTGATTAGCTAACCAGCAACCAGTCACATATGCTCACAGATAGTAGCTGCAAATCATGAGGCTCTTGGCTAATGTTTTTATGCAATAGCGAACCATCTCCCATCCAGTTATCAAGCCAAAACAAGCAACTACCATCGTGAACAATGGTATAAGTGTTATTTTGAATGTTTTTCTTAACTTCTTCCAATTGTCATTTAGATTTAATCCCCCAAAAATTTGGACATTTCCTCCTCATGATGTACCTTGCTCAGACCCCTTTGCAATAGTATATTTTCCACCATATCTTGCAAGCAAAAGCCTTAGAAATGTCTTGAGAGTGTCGCAACCCTAGGCCATTCTCTTCCAGAGGGTATGCCATACTTGGCCATGATTTCCATCACCGTTTTTGAACTCCATCCATATCACCCCACAAGAAACCATTCATCTTCCTCTCTAACTGTTCCATCACTGATTTTGGGAGGTCCATAGCTGAAATTTTATGCATTGGCATGGCTGCCAAAACATGATTAACCAATGTAAGCCTACATCCAAAATTCAGTAATTTTCTTTTCCATCCAGTCAACTTTGCATCCATCTTATCAGCAATATGCTAAAAATAAATCCTTCGAGGCCTACCATGAAATATTTTACAGCGCAAATAAGAAAGAAAAATTGGTTCTTTGTACACTAGTAATTGCTGACATAGCTCTAATCCGCTGAAGTGGACACTATACATATGTGGGAAACAAAACTTTTGTCAAAATTGACTTTCTGGCATGTTGCAAGTTCATATTCATGAAGAAACTGAACCAACACTACAAGAAAATTGAATATTTCCGACGGAAAATTTCCGATGGAAAATCCACTATTCCGTCGGAAAATTTGAGATTTCCGACGGTTTTCCGTCGGAATAACGTTCGTCGAAAAAACTTTTCCGGCGGTCAACCTTTTCCAACGGATTTCCATCGGAAATTAGCCGTAGTAAAGTATTTAAATTTTTTTTGAAAAATAAGTAATTTCCGACGGATTTCCGTCGGAAATTATTTAAAATATTTTTAAAAAATAAATATTTGAGTAATTTCCGACGGAAATCCGTCGGAAATTTAATAAATTTTTTTTTTTAAAAAATAAATTCCATTTTAACAAGAATTTAAAAGCCAAAAAAGAGAACAAATGCGGTACCAATTTCCAAAATTTAAAAACCAACAAAATTTATAAATGGGAAAGTTTAGAATGACAAACATTTAGCACCAAATTTAAAATGAGCAAAATGGAAAAGGAAATACAATTTAAAGATCACAATTAAAGCTCAAATTGGCAAACACATGATTATTCTTTGGTGCCTCTTGATTATTCTGAATGCAAAAGTTCAAGATCATTCTCATCACATTCTAAATCCATGAGGAAGGCTTATAACATTCACAAAAGAACCAATTAATGAAAATGATGTTCCTTAAACATGCTACTTGCAACAACATAGAAATGGACAAAAATTACTTATCCTGTGCATTGGGATTTAGCATCAATCATCTAAAACAAAATTCCTTCTAATGTTCAAAAAAAGAAACAAATAGGTTTACAATCAATGTAAATCATCATATCCAAAAGAATTGCAAGATGAACATCTAAAACATCAAAGATAAGTTCGTGCCCTTTTTCCTAGGAAATGCCTAAACATGAATGGGCAAACCACACATAATGATGGATTGAAACATCCAAAATAGACAATCACAACTCCAAAGACACAAATGAACGAAAAATCACAACTCGAACAAAAGAAGAACAAAAAAATTACAAAATTCAACAAGCAAAGGCGTCCCAAACTTGAAGCTACAAAGAGCATCAAGTGTGCGACAACACAGAAGCGACGGTGCTTTCAGTTGTGGCGGGAGTGGCGCGATGGGGAAGGATCAACAATCGTCCAAAAATTGTCGAAAATTTAGGGAAAAGGGGAGGCGGGAGGCGGGAAAGAGGAAAGAGGGGAAAGAGGTAAGAAAAATTTGGGAGGGGTGGGGGGGGGGGGGGGCGGGTGGGAGGGGAGGGGGAAATGGGAGGGAGGGGGAAAAGGTGGGGAGTTTTTTTTTTATGTACTGTCACATTTCCGACGGATAGCCGTCGGAAAAAGTAATTTTTTTTACTTTTCGGATGAAATTCCGACGGATTATCCATCGGAAATGTTTTAAATTTTTATATTGAATATTTCCGACGGACATCCGTCGGAAAGTAGAATATTTTTTTATTTTTGGCAAGAACTTCCAACGGATTTTTCGTCGGAAATGTTTTTATATTTTATTTTGAATATTTCCAACGGATTTCCGTCAGAAACTGTCGGCCCGTCGGATTTACATTTTTTAAAATATATTTTTTTAAAATTCCGACGGATTTTCCGTCGGAACTTTTGTAATTTTTTATTTTATAAAACTATTTCCGACGGATTTCCGTCGGAAACTGGCGGCCCTTCGGATGTACATTTTTTAAAATATTTTTTGTTAAAATTCCGACGGATTTTCCGTCGGAAATTTTTTAATTTTTTAATTTATAAATTTATTTTTGACGGAAATCAGTTGGAAATATCATTTTCTATTTTATATTATTTTGTTAAATATTCCGACGGATACTCCGTCGGAAAAGTTTGAAAAATGAATTTTTTTAATGATTTTCCGACTGATTTCCGTCGGAAATACTTGTTCCGACGGATGTCCGTCGGAGATTTGCTGCCGGACTGCAAGTCACTTTTTCCGACGGATTTCCGTCGGAAATTTCCGACGGATTAATGTCCGTCGGAAGTTTCTGTTGGAAATTCGGCGTTTTCTTGTAGTGCAATCTTCTTAAGGAATTTTGGGAACCCTGCATAGAGATTAGCAAATCGTCAGTAAAACTTAAATGTAAGACCCATGAAGCATTTCTTGGCAAAGCATCAGGCTCGATCAAACCTTGATCTAGCCATGCGTTAAACCCCTTGGAGAATGCCTTAGACATTAAGATAAATAAATATGGTGAAAACGGATTCCCTTGCTTTACACATCTAGAGGACTTGAAAAAACCATTGGGAACTCCATTGAAGAAAACCGAGAACTAGCTAGATCTTAAATTCGACATAATTGGATTAATGAACATATCCGATATCCCTATCTTCCTTAAAAGCCTCTCTAGAAACTACCACGAAACTCTGTCAACGGCCTTGATCATATCCAATTTAAAAATGACATTATTACCCCTTGTTCTTTTATTAATTGATTGCGCTAGTTCTTGAGCTAGTAGAACATTGATAGCTATATCTCATCCTAGCAGGAAGGGTAGATTGCTCCTTGAAATGATGGAAGGCAAGACACTTTCCAATCTATTGCATAGTATCATGGTGAAGACTTTGTTTGTGAAATTATATAAGCTTATGAGGCAAAAGTCACTAAAGGAAGTAGGTTTTGTTTATTCGATAGTAAAATAATCAAGGTGCATGCGATAGCTCTCGGGATTGGAACAGCAGCCAAAATTCCTAAACAACATTCAAAAAGTCATTAGCTACAATATCCCAGCAAACCCTGAAGAATAAGCTTGAAAAACCATCCGATCCAGATGCACTATTAGAATCAAGCATAAACACTGCTTCATATATTTCATCCCTGTCCACTGGCCGAAGTAACTGTAGGTTAATCGACTCATCAAACAATGTTGGAATTGATAGGATTTTAGGTTCAAGCAATAGTATATGCGATTGCTTGAGACATTATACCCTATGTATCTAATTTGGAATACTTAGCATGCTGCCTCCAGGTAGCATATATATAGGAATACACTAGGGTTATAACTAATTAATGGGCTCTTGCCCATACAAGCCCACTACAAAGGTCCATTATCTATTGGGCTTATATTAGAACATACACTTGGGTTATATTACATACCAAACAATTTCCTCTTATGTTTTACATATAGCACAATCCAATAGATAGATAATGTAATGTTCAAAACAAAATATTGAATCATTTCTAGCACAAAAAGATTCATTACTCAAAAATATGAATTCTTTAGGCACAATTATGAGTTTTACAAACAGTCTAAACTCACCAAACACAATCAATAGGTCTCACTCATAAATGAACCAAATTAAAGTTTTAGAAATTCCCTAAACTTCAAACACAAGAGTTTTAGGGGTAATTTCATATGTAAGTGAACTATTTATTAAATTGAAAAGAAAATAATAGTCCTTCACATTCCAGAGCTCTAGAGGAATTATCCATCAAGTAGATAATCCCTTTCAGGATCCTAGTTGGAATCAGCTCCTCCATTTTCGTCATTTTCTACAAGTTGCCAAATATGAATTTCATATAAATCCAATCATTTGTGTAGTAAACTAAAGTGTCTAGTTTTACAAAAAGAAATTAGCACAATACCACAATGACTGAATATATATATATATATATATATATATATATATATATGTGTGTGTGTGTGTGTGTGTGTGTGTGTGTGTGTCAATGTCAATATGCATCAATATCAATAACAATAATCATCAATGTCAATAACAATATGCATCAATGTCACACACCAATAAGCATCAATGTCATAGTTTCTTTATAAGAACAAGACCTAAACAATTTCTTTTCGAAGAAACCATTTCATGTTTTTATGTGGAATGTTATAGCTGTCAAGTCCAAATTCAGTTAAGCATAATCATCAAATATGGAATGATACACCCACTCTAAACATAACACCCAAAGTGAGTTAAATTACTTCATCAATTGTGGAATGAGACAACTCACCCAAAAAGGATATAACATCAAATGTGGAATGATATACTGACAACCATAAACATCGTCAAAACATTATCAGGTGCTTAACCCATTTCCCTCATAATTTCGAATATTCGATCTTTGTTCAGTCCCTTTGTGAGAGCATCAGCCATATTATCCTTCGATCCCACATCGATCAAAGTGATGATACCATGTTTTATGAGATAATTCAGCATGGCATGTTTCAGCCTAACACGTATCCTCTTACCATTAAAGAGTGAGTTTTTTACTACCGAAACTGTAGCCTAATTATCATAGAATATACTTAAAGAATAAATCTTTAAACGGGGTAGTGGAATATCCATGATCAGCTCTCTTATCCACTCTGCTTCTTCTTCTGCAGAAGTTAGAGTAGAAAGTTCCAATTTCATAGACGACAAAGTAATACAAGTCTGTCTCTTGGATTTACAAGCAACAGTTGCTTCACATTGTGTGAAAACATAACCACTAGTAGATTTACTATCTCCTACTTCTGAGCATCATGATGCATCAAAAATCATTCCAAGATAGGAAAATGGCCACTATAACATAGAGCATAGTTGAAGATACCCTTCAGATATTGCATAAGTCGCGTAAGGGCATTCCAATGCTTAGGGCCAGGATTACTAGTGAAACGACTCAGCATGCCTATGGGAAAGGCTATATCTGGCCTAGTACATGTCATTGCATACATGAGACTACTAATCAGTTTAGAATAATCCAACTGATTCACGCTAACTCCCTCATTGCGGCTCAGCCATTTATTAGAATCATACGGTGTCTTAGCCACTTTACATTTACTGTATCCCCTTGTAGAAAGTAGTTTTTCAATGTAGTGAGTTTGGCTAAGAGTAATTCCTTGCTCTATAAAACTTACTTTCACACCAAGAATGGTGTCTACCACACCAAGATCTGACATGTTAAATGCTTTTGTCAATTCAGCTTTTACGTCATTCACTACAAAATGATCAGAACCAAGTATCAACATGTTGTCTACATATAAGCAAATAATCGCAACCTTATTTGACACAGAACAATAGCAAAGGCATTTATCAGAATAACTGGATTGAAATCCTAAACTCATTACTACATTGTCGAATTTTTGATGCCACAATTTAGGTGCTTATTTTAGACCATACAAAGATTTGTTTAACTTATAAACTTTGTTCTCGAAACCTTTCTTGACAAACCCTTCAAGTTCGTTCATATAGATTTCCTTTGTAAGATCTCCATTTAGGAAAGTTGTCTTTGCATGCATTTGATACACAACATAGTGCTTAATAGATGCCAAAGCAAGAAGAACTCTTATTATACTCAAATGGCAGACCAGAGAGTATACATCAAAATAATTTACCCCATTTACTTAAGTATGGCCCTTAACTACTAAACGTGCTTTATACCGAGCTATAGATCCGTCATGATTAAGTTTCTTCTTTAAAACCCACTTGCAACCTATAGTTTTAGCCCCTTTTTGCAAATTGACTAGTTGCCAAGTTTGATTTCGTAACAGAGAGCTCATTTCATCATCAATGGCTTCTATCTATAATAAAGAGTCCTTAGATCTCATAGCTGCTTTATAAATGGATGGATCATCCTCTAAATGGTAAGTGACAAAATCCTCACCAAATGTCTTGGGAACTCATTCTCTTGTAGATACTCTTAAAGGTATAGATTTAGAAATTATCCGAGTGTTCGAGGAATTCGATGCAGTTTCTATGGGTGATTCTGACATTATTTCTATAGTGTCTGGTATTGTCAACCATTGATCTCGAAGAAATTTATCTTCAAAGAAAATTGCATCTCTAGATTCTATAACCACATTGGTGGATAGATCAAAAAACCTATCAACTGTACTATCCTCTGCACTACCTAGGTACACACAAGTGTTGGTCCTAGGCCCCACCTTAGATCTCCTAGGGTGAAGTATCCTCACATAAGCAATACAGCCCCAAGTGTTAAGAGAGTCTAATCTATAAGGATATTTATGCCATAACTCATAAGGAATTGAGTTTAATCTAGAATGGGGAACTCTATTCAAGATGTGACATGCAATCAAAGCTGCTTCTCCACAATAACAAGAAGGCATGCCAATTGTCAATAACATAGAGTTTAACATTTCTGTTAACGTCTTGTTCTTACGTTCAGCTATGCCATTGGATTGAGGTGAGTAAGGAGCAGTAGTTTCAAGTATTATGCCTTGAGAGGCACAGAATTCCTTGAACTCCGTCAATTTGTATTCTCCTCCTCTATCATTCCTAAGTCTCTTAATTTTTGAAGTTCAACTGGTTTTCAATGTGACTCTTGAAAATTTTGAATTTATCAAATACTTCATCTTTTGATTTTAACAGATAAATATGATAATATCTAGAAAAATCATCTATAAAAGTGACCAAATACTTCCGACCACCTCTAGTTGTGAAACCTTTAAAGTCACAAAGGTCAGAATGTATTAATTCAAGAAGTTGTGAACTCCTAGAGACCGTACGAAATAGTTTTCTAGTAATCTTCGTTTGAGCAAATACTTCACATCTGTTAAACCTGATAGGAGTATCTAAAGGTATATTATGATTTTTAACTAGTCTAGCCATTTTCTTGTAGTTCACATGTCCTAACTGATTATGCAATGTTTTAGAATCAATTAACTTTGAACTAACCTGGCTGACCGTTCATTTATGGAACTCAATCTATACATACCATCAGTCAAGAATCCACAACCAAAATAATGAGAGTTAACAAATAAAGTTATTCTACCACTAGAAATAAATATGCTCATGCTAGCATTGTCTAAGCGACTAACAAAAATTAAATTCTTTTGAATAGCAGGAACTATTTTAACATCTTTTAAAGTTAGAAGTTTACCTGAACAAAGGCTCATATTTAAAGTACCAGTGTGAGTCACTGTCTCGGCTGCTCCATTAGCCACAGCAATAGTCTCGTTTCCTTAGCAACATCATCAAGTAACTTTTTATTCTTGCAAATATGGCACGTTGCCCCAGTATCTAACCCTCATTCTAAAGAAGTACTGGCATTTCCATTATTTCCCACCATAGCAACAAAATTTTGAGGCTCAATCTTCTGTGCTAGTATATTTACTTCCTTCTTTGGTGTCTTAGATTTGTCATTTTTAGGTTGATTACAATCTGCTACAAAGTGACCCCACTTCTCACAATTGTGGCATTTGCCATTCTTTTTCGTAAAGATAGGCTTTTTGGCCTCCAATTTTTGAGGTTCACTCTTGGGTGACTTGAATTTCTTAGGAAATTTCTTGATGCCGCGTTAACAGCTGCTTGTTGTTATCTAACCATATCCAAGTTATTCCTAGCTTGAAACCCATCCTTGATTCTAATGAACTGTTTGAGATTATCCAGTCCCACTTGTACTTTCTTCCTGTAAATCTCAATTTTGAAAGAATGCCACGTAGATGGTAATTTATAAATAATGGCACCAACCAGAAAAGGATCACATACAATGTTGTTTTCACTAGTCAATTTAGATATCAAATTTTCTAGAGTAGTTACTTGAGGAGTGATTTCCATATCTTCTTTGAATTTGAAATCCATGAATTTGTCAACAAGATGTGTTTTTGATAATTCCTCCTCCATTTTAAATTGAGTATCTAAATTGTCCTATATTTCTTTAGTAGTATTAAACTTACTAGAAACTTTTGCAAGATAGTCCGAAAGACAGTTTAATAATTACTCTTTGCAAAAGTCATGATCTTTGTTTCATTGAGACTCATCAACTTCCTCATTAGTGTCAGCAAAGCTCTCAAAATAGTATAAAAAAATATTCATATTTTGAACCAACTAGTCTTTCGCTTCCATGAATTAAATTTAGACCCACTAAAAGTCTAAAATTTGACCATCTCAATTGGCACACGCTTTGCCATTTTAATAATTAAATAGCGAAAAATTAGAATGAGTGCACCTGATTTTAGCAAAGGAAAAATTTAGCTGTCGCTAAAAGTCTAAATCAGTGTCGCAAAAAATTTAAAAAAAGTCAACGCTGGCTTAACAGACGGTCAACTGTCAACGGTCAACAGTCAGCGTGGTCAATACCAGCGGTCAATGATCAACGTACAGTCGGTATCTAGTCAGCAATTACTGCCTAGTCAGAACCCAATCAGCGCTTAGTAAGCAATTATTGCCCAGTCAACACTTAGTCAGCAATTACTATCCTGTCAGCACCCAATTAGCGTATGACTCGTTTGACTCACTGTGTCAACTCGCCGCTCGACTTGTCGAAAACCTAGGTGGTTGTTTCTCCTCTGTCCGACCTTCAATTGACGCTAGTGACCACTCAAAACATTCATCTTGACAAGTAAAACAGAACTCAAGTAGTCTTGCAAGCTATAACCAACTAAATTTTCCAGGATTTGAAAAGAAAAATCTCGGCTATCAAAACTTCAAACTTAGATCCCGGCCAACTCCACTGTCAGATCAGCGATCAGATTATACTATTGAGTTCCTCTTATCGAAAGTTTCAAATAAACACCTTACTTGTTCAGATCGGATATCAACTGATGATGCTTCAAGATTGTTAGGATTTTAGGTTCAAGCAATAGTATATGCGATTGCTTGAAGCATTACACCCTAAGTATCTAATTTAGAATATTTAGCATGTTGCCTCTAACTAGCATGTATATAGGGATACACTAGGGTTATAACCAGTTAATGGGTTCTTGCCCATACAGGCCCACTACAAAGGTCAATTACCTATTAGGCTTATAATAGAACATACACTTAGGTTATATTTCGTTTTTGTCTACTAGCCGAAGCAGCTGTAAGTTAATAGACTCATCAAACAATGTTGGAATGTGTTCTCGAAAATTTTTCATAACATCATCAAAAGTAGCACCCTCCTTCTTAGATAACAAATCTTATACAAATCTACAGCATGGGACGCAATAAGATTTTTCTCTTCTAGCCAAACCACTTCCATATTCTTGATTTAGGTAATTGTCATCTTGGATTGCTTGTCAACCAAGGAAGCATGGAAAAATTTTGTATTACCATCCCCTTCCTTTAGCCACTTAATCCTAGATTTTTGCCTCAAGAATATTTCTTCTTTAGCAAGATAGCCAGGCAGTTTAGCTTTAGCCTGATTAGACTCTATAAGCTCAACATCGCCATGCATTAAATCAAATTGCTCTTCCCTGAACTTCTTCACTTCAACTTCAGCCTTCATTACATTGGTGAACACATTCCCAAAGGAGTCCTTATTCCAAGTATTGAATCTATCTTTTAGGTGTTTAAGTTTCTAGGCAAAATTTTGCATACCAAATCCTTCTATCCCTTGCTCCCAACTAGATAACACAATGTGCAAGAAGTAATCTCATTTGGTCCACATAGCTTGAAACTGAAACAACTTAGGCCCTAAGAAGCTCCTAGCATCAATTTTACACAGAAGATGACTATGTTCGAATGTGTCTCTATTCAACACTTGAACTAGAGATGCTGGAAATGAAGAAATCCAAGCTTGATTGAAGAGGAGTATATCAAGCTTTTTCCAAACCCTGCCATTTTGTCTCTTACCCATCCAAGTGAAGAAACCTCTAAAGACTTGTTGCTGCCTTAATGTACATTCTTGAATAAACTGATTAAAATCACTGATTGAACCAAGGACCGAATTAGAGTTCCCTAGATTAATGTACCTCGCGTGGGGTAGATTTTCCGCTGAAATATTGTAGGGGTCTGTCCTGGTGTTTGGCCTATTGGCTTTCTCCCTTAGGCCTATGCCAACTCGTGCACATCTCTCAATTTACATCCGTTTGGCTAAGGGGCCTATGGTACAGGTGGGGGAGTTTCGCCTTCATAATGGGGACTTTCTCCTAAAAACAAAGAGTTCCCTAGATATTCGGACAAATCTGAAATCATATTGAAATCACCCCTAATCATCCATTGTGTGTCATTGATATCGCTTGTAATATCGTGTAAGTCAGTCCATAATTCCATCCTACCAAATCGTGTGCATTTGCCATATACTATAGTAATGAAAAAATTCAGAAAACCACAAGAAATGCTCATGTGAACAAATTGATCCGATGAGCACAATTGCGTAGTAGCAATGTTATTCTTCCAAATAATCCAAATCTTAGGCATTACTATTGAACAAGTAAAACCGAGTTTCTTCATAAAATCTTCAGCCTTGTTCGAGTCATCCACTGGCTCAAGAATAGCAACAAAATCAATGACATGAAAACGGACTAACTATTTTAAGCGGCAAAAGGAGGTACGGCCAACTATGACTCGTATATTCCAAATAAGCACCCTACACATAATTAGATAAAGAGGAAAGTCTTTGGGACCCGGTTTGCACCCTCAGCCCTTGAAAATTGTTTCGTTTTTTTCTGTGTCTACATGGAATCTGAAATTTAGACTCGATTGGAATTTCCATCGGTGGCATATTGGCCAAAATTTGATGACTGAAGCTGCGCAATTTTGCAATGGAAGGCTACTGAGATCTTGTTACTTCTGCTTCACAATCGGAGTGTGTTGCCGCTGCATCGTCAGGCCTGTTGGAATCACCTTGATTAGTCGATCCTAGTTTAAAAACCAGATCATCACACACGAGTAGGAAGGATTTTGCTGGCTGATCGGAAATTTTTCCGATCCAATGCTCTTCATCCTCGACTTTGTATCACTGTTGTGCGATTTTCTGAATTTCTGCACCCTCAACTGTGTGCGACTGTTGAATATTTCTAGCTGGACCTGCGTTATCAGCTGATTTATGCAGACAATTAACTTACGATTTTTTTGCATTCTCAGAATCCAAAATAACGATTGATGGTTACTTTTTTGCTTTTTGCTGAGCCTGATTCTGGAGCACTAGTTCAGTAGCAATTTTAGCCCTTTTTTTCCTCTGAATTTCCAAAAGTGTGCGGATGGGCAGGCTGGGATTTAACCGCTTTCGGCATCTATTGTTTAACCATTGGAGCAGAAGGCTGTTGCTTTCCACATTGCTCCTAATTATATCCGATTGTGAAACAACTCAAACAATATTCTGGGAGATTTTTGTATGTGATGCGCTGCCAAAATCGATCAGAACCTTGCCCAATCCAAAGGTTTTTTGGGACAACGAGATAGTCACTCCATCGATTTTCAGTAGTTTACCCACGAATTTTGCAAGTGAAATCAGAGGGGTTTCTGAAATAAATATAACTGCAGTCCCTCTAACAATATCCATATAGGAACTATGGATGGTTTTTATTGAACACGAAACTCGGCGTCCATTTTAGCACTTTCATTGAATATTGACGGAAGTTCCAATTTCCTTTCAACCAACATCGGTAGTAATCTTCCTCGAGTTCAAATCGGATTAGGATGTGATGATTGTCGATGAGACCTAATGTAAAGTTTCTTTTAAACCCTATCGTTTGGAAGCCCCTTCGTAGGAAAGCCATACTCGGCTGTGTGGAGAGACAAATTTGCCAATGAATTTATTTTGTCTTTAAGTGATACTTTAATATATGTTGTTAAAAATAAAAAAAATATATTACACACGATTGAAATTGTTTCGTATGTCCAACTTTAAATATTAATTAGTAATGTAGTTTATTCAATTAATTATTTAATTAACACTCTCATATTGAAGTTGAAGTTGAAATTGAAATTGAAATATGTACATATATATCACAATTTCGGACATTAATAATATTTTTATAAATTAATTTTTATAAACTTAAGTTTTGCTTAATATATAGAAATAGTTGAAGGTAGCATAAAATATTAAAATAATGATATATAAATGTTGAGTATGATTTTTTCTTCTATGAAGAAATCAAGCATTTATGAAGAAAGAAAACAATGATAAGCAGTTATTAAAAAATCAAATATTTATAAATAATCATATGAAGGATTTTTAGTAAACTCTTCCAAACATTGGTCTCTCAAATACTTTTTAGAACCGTCACAAATTTCCACAATTAAAAAAAAAAAAAAACCTTTAAGGCCGGCATTTTGCCGTTTCTTCATTTATAAAAAATTGCGCTACAATTGACCCTTTAATAATCTCCACTGACTTCACCGTGTGTTTATGTGATACAAAATAGGAAAGTCTGAATTTAGACCAATCTTAGGAAAGGAGAGACAGCGGAAATGTTTTTGGCAATTTTGATTCCGCATAGGATTTGATTTCGTGGGCAATAAACAAAGTCTCGACTGCCGCTCGTGTCGTGAAAATCCTCACTAAACATTTTGTTAGTAGGATTTAGTAGTAGAGCTTGACCAAGATTTCTCTTTCTTTGATCCGTTTCGATACATGTGTCCAAAAACAAATGTTGAAAAACATAGCATGCAAAATGTTCCCTATGCTTCTATTGTAAGATCAATTATGTATGCTATATTTTTTACAAGACCAGATGTCAAAAATCAAACTAATCTTAATGATAGTCACTAGAAAGTAGTCAAAAATATCTTTAATTACTTGAGAAGAACAAAGGATTTAATTCTTTATTTATGGAGGAATAGAGCTTAAGGTACGTGGATTCACTTATGCTAGCTTTCGATCTGATAAGTATAATAGCAAGTCTTACTTTGGGTACATATTTACTCTAAATGGTGGTGGAGTTAGTTGGAAAAGTTCCAAACAAGATACCAGCGCAGATTCAACAATAGCAGTCGAATATATTGCTGCTTCAAAAGCTACTAAAGAAGCTATTTGGATAAAAAATTTCATTTTTGAACTTGAAGTGGGTTTTTCAATAGTTGATTCAATAACAATGGGGCTATTGCACAAGCAAAGGAACCTAGGTCTCATCAATGATCCAAACCCATTTTAAGGTATTTTGATTAGAGTGATCATTGGTAGAAATAAAGTAAAGATAGAAAAGATTCCTAAAGAGGATAACATAACAAATTCGATGACTAAACCTTTATTACAAAAATAAAATAAAATGATAGTCACGTATCATCATTGGGTCTAAAGTACATGAATGATTGGTTTTAGTCATAATAGGAAATTTGTTATGTAATAATAGTGTTTTGGTTGTCAGTTTTACATTCTGTTTATGCAATAAAGATATGTGGCTTTTTAATCATCTTTGAAATGAGTACATTTGATGATAATGTCCTTAGAATAATAGTTATTATTATTCTTAAATATCCTATTAATAAGAAGGACATTGTTAATACGAATAGATTAACATATATGGTGATATATGGATAAATTGTTAGAGAACAATTTATTGGAATGATCTACTTAGAGATTACCATAAGGTTAACTATTTGAGTACCAATGGTAAAATCTTTACGTAACAGTAGTATAAGTGATCTTTAGACTTGAGATCCTAAGAGTATCTTTACTGTGAATTATTATATTTTAACTCTATTTGTCTATAATCGTAACTAGCTATATGCGTAATAGATGTCAAGTATAGTATGAAACATTATAAGATAGTTTATGATCAATAAATGATTCATCACTTTTAATATTAAGAAGAGTATATCCCACAAATAGCCACTTGTTGAAATGTCAACTCAAAATGTTTGCGAACTAGTGAATAAATTTAGGAAAGTTATAAATTTATTTTAAAGAAGTTGAGTTTTGGAAACAATAAATTATAATTAGTACATTAAGAGTTGGTACATATATCTTACTTTTGTATTAGTTAGGGATATAGTAAGGTGACAAGATATTAATTATAGGGAATTTGGTTCATGGAAAGGTAAAGTCAATCACTTGACTTTTCCAAACTCTTGGGTGGTCATGATGTTTGACTAGAGGCCAATCTTGATCTATAAATATGAAATAATTAATTTTTGAATTTAATGATAATTAAAGTTGTTCAATTTATCTATTTTTAGAATACTTGTGACTAAATTGACTTTAGTCCAAGTGGGAGTTTGTTATTTTTGTACTAAAGTCAATTAATTCTAAGATTATAATTTATATTTGTTACAAAGTGATTAGAAACCTAAAGGGTCACACACATGAGAATTTGTTCTTGGGTTAAAATGATTAAATAATTATATGATAATTATTGGGGTTAATTTGTGAAATAATTAATTCCAAGGATTTCTTAATAAAAGATGTATTATATTTTCTCTCAAAATATTACAATATCGTAAAAGTAGTTTTAAGGGAAAATTGTATTTGTTCTAAATGTATTTTTATATACGGTTTTAACAGATTTTTATCAAATAGAGTCAGTAACACATTTTGGTTGTTCAAAACAGAATCTATTAAGATAGAGTTTATTCTAGGATTTATGTATTTTGAACCAATTCTATCCTAACGGAGTCTGTTACACATTTGAACAAACATAGACTCCCTATATAAAATAGGGCATCAAGTTTTGAATTACAACAGAAGAAAAACATTGAGAGCGTACGTTCAGAAAATTAGAGAGAAAAGTGTTTTCCAGTCTTGTTTTCTAGAGTGCGTAGAAACTCATAGGAACTAGCATATTAGTTTGGTGTCAATCAATCTGAAAAAGACTCCAAGTACAAGTTCGTGTGGATGCCATTAGAGGTTTGGCATTTGTGCGGTTGTGGTTGACCACCTTATACGTCAAAGTTAGTCTACATCAGATGTAAATATTTCTGATTTATGCATAAAAGTCAATAAGATCTTGTTATTATGAGGAAATTCTTTATTTACTCTGCTGCTATCTTATTATGGCATGTATAATTTTCTAACAGTTAGCTCAATTTAATTGAAATGGGAGATTTAATCATTTTTTAAAGATTTTTTTTAAGAAAAAAATTAAGATAAATTTAATGTAATATAATTTTTTGTTTAGTTTTTTAGTTTAAACATTTTATTCCAAGCTAACACGAACCGAGGAAATAAGCAAAGAAAATAACAAGATAACCTTAAAGAAGGTTTATTCGAATTTTGAAGAACAAATTCTAGCATCCTCTTATCCCATTTTCTTCTCCTCTAAGAAGAAAATTCCTTTTCTTTCCCGCCGTTGTTTGGCATATAGGTATTCAGCAACCGGAATGTGTCAAATTCGGCTAAAATCACGCGACCGTCAGATTCATGCTTTGAACCTAGCAATAAAGAAGTGTAAATCTCATCCTCTTCTTGCCATACTCTGACCACAATATTTTATTAGGAAAATTGGAGGACGTATTTTTTAGCCATTCGGCATCCTGGTCGGTTTGAAAGTTTGATTAAGTTTGAGTAAATTTTATTAATAACAAAACAAAATAGTCTAAATTTAGAAAATATCAAAATATATTAATTAATAGGATAAGTGAATTATTATCGATTCATTCCATGAAGGAGCCAAACCTGATAATTTTTCGTCATCCAGCTTGAGTAGCAATCAAAAGAACTAAACGAATTCAAATAAAATCTATATGTTCCATAGATTCTCACACACACACACACACACAC
Source organism: Gynochthodes officinalis (assembly GCA_020080225.1). Lineage (NCBI taxonomy): Eukaryota > Viridiplantae > Streptophyta > Magnoliopsida > Gentianales > Rubiaceae > Gynochthodes > Gynochthodes officinalis. Next base: position 16,874,458 of record CM034619.1, read on the forward strand.
ACACATATATATATATATATATATATATATATATTCATATACATATATAAATAAAAAAAACTATTCCATGTAAAGAAAACTTTAAAAGTTTACTAATGCGACAAAGAGTTCCGTTCTTATAAATAACTACTCAATAGCTTATGCTTGCAAAGTTGATCTTGACACAATCAAGTGCTTTCTAGGTTGTCTATGCCTTTATGATTGGTATTTAGTTTCAAAATATTGGAGACTGAATAAATGATTTATTTGTTACTAATATAGTCTAACCTCTGTTATTATTTAGACCTCGTGTTACACTTTGATAGTACTATGGATCATATTAATGCATAGGAAATGAATGATTTTCAATCTACTCTATCTTAATAAATTTTAAATAAATGAAATAGATAAACTATAATTATTTCATTTATCATACTAGATTTTATAGAGTTGGTTCATGTAAAACATGATGTGGACTTGATCATAGAAATTTGTTTCTTCAAGTAAACTAGTTTATCCTCTGTATAGGACTTATCCGACAATTGGAATAAAGACACAGTTACCAGCCCAACCTCTGTCCTTTGATCATACTATACTTTATCAAAGATTTTATCCTAAATATTTTTTTCCAAGTAAAAATTTCTTGACAAATTAAATTGCTGTAGTTAGTTAACTACAACAAAACCCAAAGTAAATAAATAGGTCAACAAATGTTAACAAAACTAATAGAGAACATAAATAAAATCAAACTACAGTATGTATCATCTATATTCTAAAAGGGAGACTTAATAGTGACCTACTATCAGTAGGTTTCCTCCAACTTGCAGGTTGCACTTTGGTAAAAACGTGATTTGTTAAAATTTTGAAACTATTTTTGTATACCTTTAGTATATTACTTTACTTTAAATTTTTTATTATTTTATTTTTTTATTATCAATTTAAATTTTACTTTCAAGTACAATTAGTTGTAATTTAAAATTAATCAAAAATTTTATTGTACATAGGATTTTTTTAGCAATTTTTGTTACCATAGAAATTTTGTAACTCACGTACACTTATATATTATATATATATCTATATATTCTTAAATGTTTTATTCTAATATTAAAAAAATTAGTTAGTAGTATAAATTAAAAAATTATAGAAATAAATGTTTAAAATAATTTAACTTGATCCCCATTTATCATTTTAAATATTTTGACTAAAAAAATATCAATACTAATTCAAAATGTTATTTTTAAATTATTACAATGTATAATTGTTTAAATAAATTATGAACACTATGATTAAAAATCATTGACATATTTATCTTCGAGAAAAAAATTCATACTTTACATTTACATATCTCTATTTAAATATTTTATAACTATTACCTTCAATTATTTCTACTTATTAAATTAACTAAATATACTTTTAATAAATTAGTTTACATCGTAATGATAAATAAATAGTTATATATATATATTTAAAGTTGTAATATGTTTTAATTTTAATATGTTAGTGTTAATTAAATAATTAATTGAATTAACTTTATATCTACTATTTAAAGTTACACATACTAAAAAAAAAATTATATGCCCTTAATAGAATATTATTTTAAGAAAAAAAACCATGTTACATGATACTATAACTAACAATATAATTATATAAATTAGTACTCCTTCCGTCCTAAAAAAAAGAGTCTAGTTTGATTTAGGTACAACGTTTTATTAGTTATTAGATACAACACACTTAATGCACTTACTAAATGTATAATTTTATATTTTTATCCTTACTTTTTAATTGTGAGTATAGACAATGATTATTAATAAGAATATTTTAGAAATTTGATTTAGAAGTGGACTTTTTTTGGGAGACAAGAAAGAATTTTCAAACTGCACTTTTTTTTTTTGGAATGAATGAAGTATTAATTAACTAAAAAATAACTTATAGTTCATAAATACAATAAAATAAATAAAATATATAAATATATTTTAAAAACCAAACAAAAATTTTCTTAAAAAATTAATATTTACTAAATTTTAAAATATCACTGGGCATACTCCACACTTTGCGTGGGGCTAAAAATTAAACTAGTAAATAAATAAACTAAGAAGACTTCACGAACAGAAAAACAAAGATCCAAAGTTTGGTCAACATTGATTATCAAAAGTTTAACGTAACTAATCCTTCTGCTTAACGTAACTATGTCTGATTAGTTTCATAGGTTCATACCCCACAATCGAAAAAGCTTGAAGAGGACTTCTCCTTTTAAAAACAATAAAAATAATGCTAATAATTAGGAGTGGGTGGTGATTGATAGATGACAAGTAGAAATACTAGTCGTGGTCGTCCACTATTGAAATTAATTTATTTCTTATATAGTTTGGTCCATATTTATTCTCATGACGTATGCACGTAAAGGGATGATTATTTGTTTAATGGCATGTTCATTCTCTTACTAATATATCTAGACAACGAACACAATTTTAACTTATATGACCTATTTGATAAAATTGAATGTTGATATCTAAATGTTAGAATAGTATAACTTGAATAATGAAATCATTAAGTTACTAAAGTGTGAGTATTCAAAATTTATTTTTGAATTTTTGAATCATAATATTAAACTAATTAATATTGCTTGATAAGCATTTGATTAAAATGCTTAATTGCTCAAGTTGTATTATTTTACCCTTCTATTGATTTTTTGTTTGTTTGTAATTATATTTACAATTATTAACATTTTTTAAAATAAAGCATCAATTATTATTCATAAAAATGTGTGAAAGGTACTACTTATCAGAATTAATAATGTATAAAATAAAATAAAAAAACATTAGTGAAAATTTATTTAGCATTTTCCAAAGGAAAAATGAATAAAAAACACTTGTGAAAATATATTCTATCAGAAAAAAGAAAAGAGAGTCATATAAATAGGGTTATTTATAGTTAAAGGAAATAAGAGTATTAAGTGATAAGTATTAACATAATTTTAGTATTTAAACTTTTCTATATAAATTAAGTAGTGTTTAAGCAATTAAGTGGAATAAAATTTCATTATCAGAAAACCAAAAACTAAAATCTATTCATCTATTAATTTTAAACAATAATTATCATTATCAAACAAGCTTTAGTTGTGTAAGGTTTACCTACACCGTGGAAAAAAGAGAGCCAAGGCCAAGTAGTGAAAGGGGGAGACTCAAGACTAATATTGCACAAATTTTGAATTTTAAACGGTCACCAATTTCTAACTTAGAACTAAGTATAAGAAAAAATAATTCTTTTGATATGGCTGAGTGGTAAGTCCTTTGTCCAGGGCCAGTTATCGTGAGAATCAATCATCGTGTTTGCTTCTCTTTCGGTGTTTGACGACATGCAATCTGAAAGTGGAACCGTTAGGTCGTGAGATCAAATCATCACATGGCTTGTTTTCTCCTGAAGGTTGCCTTGTGGGCTAATCGCTAGCATCATGCATCATCATCACACATTCATGCCTCTTGAAATTATTCCCCCTCCCACATTTACATTTTCATGAGGAGTAACCCACACGGAAACCCTTTATAAAGTATAAGAAAAAACATACTATGCAACTATTGTAATTCTATTTTTAATGTAACAGTTTAATTATATAAATAATACAATCAATTTTTTAAACCTATATGTGTATAACTTTTAGTACAAAAATTAAAAATTTTATTCTAAATTTATCATATTGTATTATACTATACAATACAGCGACTATATAAAATATTTTCTCCTAACTTGCAACGTGGAATGTCTTGTTAATTTCTGAGTAAGTTTTATACCCCAGTTTTTGATATGAGAAAGATAGAAATTTCACAGTAAGCTTTATTCTTTTTCATTGATGGAACCTCTTAATTCTCTTATCACCCATGACATCATGGTGAAATTTCCTCTCCTTTACAAATTTCCTCAAATACAAATTTTCAATTTCTAGTTCCTTTTGAGATGGATGCAAACAAGGACGAAGCTTTGAAATGCTTGGAAATCGTCAAGCGTTCTGTCCAATCAGGCGACTTAAGCCAGGCCTTAAGGTTTCTCAAGAAAGCCAGTCGTTTGGATCCGTCCCTACAAGTCGACGATCTCTTGTCCCACCTCGATCCTTTAAAATCAAACGATCCTACCCATGAAAACCGCTCGACATAATCCGCCCAAGCAAACAGCAGACCTCGCCGTATGGCTTCGGCAAATGGGTCATCCGCCTCTTCATCATCAGCCAACTATAAGGAAGAAGATGTAAAGATTTTGAGGGAAATTAGGAGGAAAAGCGATTATTATGAGATATTAGGGTTGCAGAAAAGTTGCAGTGTTGAGGATGTAAACAGGGCTTTTAGGAGGTTAAGTTTCAAAGTTCATCCTGATAAAAATAAGGACCCTGGAGCAGAAGAAGTGTTCAAGATGGTTTCAGAGGCATATCAGTGTTTGAAAAACGAGGAAAGTAGGAAAAAGTACGATCCTTATGGGTCTGAATATGGGGAGAAACCAAACTTTGGGTCGAACGATTCTGATTATGGTAGGGAGAAAACGCATTTTGGGTCTAATCATTCTGATTATGGGAAGAAACCGTATTTCGGGTCTAATAATTCTGAAGGGAAGGGACCCCGTTTCGGTAATGGGTTTACAGGTGGTTCTGAAGGGAAAAAACCGCAATTTGGGTCTGATGATTCAGATGATTTCATCCATTTTGAGTCTGATAGTTCTGATGATTCAGATCTTGGGCATGATGATTTCGAGGTGAAGAGACCACATTTTAGTTGCTCGGCACGGGTACTTTCTTCTCTTTGGTGACAAACTAATTAACAGCAAATACATCTATCTTTTTTTGTTTAATATATGGATCTCTTGTAGGGTAACTAATTTGTTCTTTAGCTAACGTATCAAGTTCAATTTGATTTCTGATTTAGAAGTTCTAATTTAGTTCCATAATTTAGTGCTTTGATCGGGCAAAATCAAGCATAATTTCAATACATGCATTTTTCCTAAGTTGGAAAGTTTCAAATAAATGCGGAATAAAGTAATAGAGCATGATTTTTTAATTTTTTTTAATTACAATGGAGGATGACTTATTATCACGATAGAAAGAGAACTTAAGGAAAGCTAAATTTCCCAAGATATCAATCTCACATGTTTATTGGAATTGCATAATTTGACTTGATTTTGCTCAAAAATAAAATAAATTAAGTTGCAAAATTTAAAATAAAATAAAAATATTTTTCAAATTGAAAAATCGAACCAAAATCTCAAATTGAACACTAATGACCCTATTAACCCTTTTATAGTCTTCGGCTTTCATCAATCGTTTTGACCCCAAGTTGAGTGTTTTTGTCGGCCTTGAGTCTTCATCAATATGCTAAAACATCATCTGTAATTTACCCTATTAATTTGCAACACGATTGACTACTAAGTTGAGTCACGATTAACGTTGCACCCATATTAATTAAATACTTGCTTTTTGTATAATCTGTAATTTCTTCGGAATAATTGTATTTGTTTCAGAAACTGGTGCTGAAAGTGAACATAAAAGATCTTAATGATAAGCAGAAGGCCTTGAAAGTAGTTTCAGCTCTCGCCGGTAAGACTGCATGATATGTTTAATTTTTTTTCCCCATTAATTTTTAAATTGACGAACGGGCACACAGCCAAGCAAATAACTCTGTTCGTCAAGATTTCACTGACCTTATAAAATTTTTATTTATGAAGGCATTGAGGATGTGGATATCGACATGAAAGAGAGCAAAATAACAGTGATTGGAGATGTTGATCCAGTTGGAGTGATCACCAAATTAAAAAAGCATTGGAACGTAGAAATGATATCACTAGGACCAGCAAGTGAGCCTGCGGGAAAGAAGAACAAAGAATTCCGGAAAGAGGAAGAGAAACCAAAGAAAGAAGAACCCAAGCATTTTGAAGAGAAACCAAAGAAAGAAGGTGAAAAAAAGAAGACTGACAGTGAAGTTGTGGAAGAGCTTGTAAAAGCTTACAAAGCCTACAATCCTTATACCACACAGGATTATTATGTTGTCCAAGAAACTAATAATCCAAGTTCTTGTGTCATCTGCTAAATGTGATAGGCTTTTCGGATTTTTCACTAGTACATCCACTCTTTTCCTTGTTCAAAGCTTAGCCTGTGACTCTCTATTTTTTCGTTTGAGAACTGTTGGCAGATTCATTTACATTTGGGCAAAAGACCCTAGAGGTCAGTAAACTATTGTTATTATATAATTTTAGCTACTGAACTATATTTATATTTCAAATGTACGGCCACTGCACTAATTAAAATAGTCGTTAGCAGTATTTTTTTTGAAGTTTAGCTGTTATTATAGACGAAAAATGCCTCATGTGCAATTCATGTGCTATTTTTTAAAGGTAAATTGGTTTTAATAGACATAATATTTTTAAAACTTATGAAAAATGTTTTAACATCCCAAAATCTAGTAAGCTTTCCAAAAACATCAAAAATACAAAATTCCTTTTCCCAAATTTCAAAAATTAGGTTGTTTTCACAATTTTAATACTATTGCACGCCATATGTAATACCAAATCAGTTTTGCATTCCACAAAACCTTCAAATTAAACTTCCCCTGAAGATCAAACCTTTACAAACACCCAACACCAAAGTTCTAATTTTTTTTCAAAGTTCTCCAATTCCCTAACTCTAATTTGAAAACCCTAAACACACTTATCACCAATGCACCTAGTTACTAATAAATTGAAATCAATAATAATTCTGCCAGAATATTAAAAGTACAGTTACAAATCAAATAGTATACTTCATGTTGTAAAATATAGGAAATTAGATAAGCGAAAATTAATAGACAACTTTTGGTACATACTTTAATTTTCGTTTCTAATATTGCAGAAGGAGGTACGTAGTCTAGAGTCATGAAGATGTGGATTATAGAGGGGTTATGTAATCTAGGTGGCCATGTGGGAATTAGACAGTTTTCCATTACTAAATATTGGGGTTAATGAAATTGTAGGAAGTTTTTGGTAACTTTAAGGAGGAGTTGGAGGATAACAAGTATGGTGGTAGTAATGGGGTTAGGTGGCATATATGGTGGTGGGTAGTGGTGGCATGGCCAATATATGCTTATTAAAGTATGATCAAGGGAAATGATGAGATAAGGGATGAAAATAGAATTATGGTAAATCCAAGAGTATAGTGGGGCGAGACAAATACTATTGATCTAAAATCACAAATTTGCTTTCAAAAAACAGCACATGAATTGCATATAAGGCATTTTCCATCTATGTTTTTTTTTTTTTGACAAGCCAAAAAAGCAGAGATTATTATTACAAATTTAGAGTAAAGATTACATTGAAACGGACAATAGTGCAACTCCTACTCATCCGTCAACTATAGAAACAAGAAATGGAAAATAACACCAAGCAGAGGCAAACACTTATTCAATAAACGCCAACAGGTTTTGCAATCTGAATAGTCTTGACTTTGCCAACCTATCGGCCACACTATTCATGTCCCTAGGAATATGATAACCCTCCCATTGCTTAATCTTCTCCTTCAGCAGGTCAAGGTGATTAGAGACATTCTTTAGGTGCCATGGGGTATTCGCTGGATTATTTAGCCAATTGATTGCGTTAGCCGAGTCACTTTCAATTACAAGCACATGAGAGAGCTTCCAAATAGACTCAGAAAATACCCAGAAAGCTTCACGGATAGCATAGAACTCGGCCTGATTTGAATCCAAAATTCCAACATGTTTAGAAAACACGGCCTTTGTTTTGCCCAAATCGTCCCTTAGAATACCCCCAATCCCGGCCCTACCTGGTTTCCCAATTGCTGAACCATCTACATTAAATTTCAATTTACCAGGTTGAGGTCGAGACCAAGTAGCACTTGTCTTCCTGCATCCGTGTACCTGACTCACTTCTGCGCTATTCGGCTGCCGGAATAGATCTGTGACGGATGTTGAAGAGGACGGCCATTTCGCCTAAACCAAGTTGCAAATCTTATAAAAATCAAATCTAAGAGTTGGTCGGGATCAAAGCTCTTATTATTGAAAGTAACTTGATTCCTGCACAGCCAGATAGACCATGAGATGACATAAAACAGTAGACTCCAAGGTTGCCTTCCTTTTAACTCCGGGGCGGATCACGCCACCGCTAGGAATATAAAAGGATCTCCCGGGCAGACCCATGTAATACCCCATGTTTCCAAACACTTAGTCCACACCAACCAACTACACCAACAATCAAAGAACAAGTGTTGCACAGATTCTAACTCAGTATTACAAAATGGACACACAGCAAGCTCTGCTCTAATAATGCCCCTCCTAAGTAGACAGCTTCTCACGGGCAGTTTTTGATGTATTAGTTGCCAGACAAAGACTTCCACTTTAGGTGGTCCATACCCTTTCCACACTAGGTTCCAGTTAACTTGCCCTTGCCTTTGAGGCAGCAACACAGACTTGTAAAAAGAAGAGGTGGAGTATGTACCGTTCGGGACCGCTCGCCAAATGATCCGATCTTGGAAGTTTCGGCTAGGATATTGCCCTTTCAGAATGTTTAATAGTCCTTCCCATTGTTGGTTTTCCCAATCCAGAGCATTCCTACGGAGATCAATCCTCCAATCCCATTGACCATTTCTCCAGTTTCCATATTCGGCCACATATCCTTCCTTATTCACCGACAGGGCATAAATGCGAGGAAAGCACAATTTTAGAATCTTACCTTCTATCCATTCATCATGCCAGAACACAATGAAGTCTCCCTTCCCGAGTAACGCTCTCATTCCGTGTGTAACAACATCGTAAAATTTGTTAGAGGGAGTGAGAGGAGCAGTAATAGCTTTCCATGAGTTGGAGGCAAATCTATTATTGCTAAGAGTGGGGAGGAGACGCTTCCTGTCAAGTCCATATTTTTCCACCATAAAGGTCCTCCATAGTGAATTAACCTCATTGCCAAACCTCCATAGTCTTTTTGATAACAATGCCGAGTTTTTTAGATGAAAGTCAATCATGCCTAATCCCCCAAGCCACTTTGGAGCATTTACTGTAGTCCAATCCACATAATGCAATTTGCGCTGATGTTCCGAACTACCCCATAGAAATCTCCGTATCAATATATCCATGTCATTTTTTACTCCACAAGGTAACTTAAAAACAGATAGGAAAAAGATCGGTAAACTCGACAAGACAGAATTAATAAGAGTCACTCTGCCACCGATTGAGAGGTACCTTGTTTGCCAGCTAGCGAGCTTTGATCTCATTTTGTCCAAGATAGGCCTCCAAATGCTTTGCACAGCAGAATTAATACCTAGAGGAAAACCTAGATATTTGACCGGGAAGGTTTCAACCTTGCAGGCAAAATACTCGGCCCAGCCATTCAATAGACCCTCATCAATCCCAATCCCGATCAAACTGCTTTTGTTGAAGTTGATCTTCAATCCAGACACCACCTCGAAACATCTGAGGATTCTTTTCACATTCAAGACACTTTTAGCTTCAGGTTTTATAAACACTAGAGTATCGTCTGCATATTGCAGGTGAGCTAACCTGAAGTTACCTTGACCTATGCTTACTCCCTCAAAGAGCCCTGCTGATATGAATTCAACAAGCATTGAAGAGACTTCGAACCCGAAGAATGATGACAATAGCAAGGTCTCGAGAACAAGCTTCGATCCACTTCAAGGTCTTGATGGACCGATGACAAGGGCTAGAACAAAGAAAATGAAGGAAGCCTTGAATGGACTCATTCAAACGGCCCAAAAGGATGGGGAGAAGACCAAGATTGACAAGGCCATGTTTATTAATGTACTAAGTGTAATTGGGTCTTGTTAATGGGTTTGGCTTTACTACTATTTTCCTTAGAACTACTTAGGATCATTGGGTTTAGTTTTAATTATATGGTAAATTGAGTCATGTAGCCCAAAGAGTCATGTAGCCCATTTGGCCCTAAAAGAAACCCTAGCTTGTGCAACCCTAATTTGTAAACCCTAGCTTGTGTCCATATAGTGGCCGTCAACCATCTTGAAGGGCAGATTTGATGAAATGAAAATTTGGTTCTTGACATTACAAGCTTGAGAGAATTGCTCTCTAGTTTCTGTAATTACTTGCAAATTACACAAATTCGGAATTTGTGTGTTTGTTGTTCTTGATTTCCTAGATTTGTTCCCTAGGAAATTCGGATTCCATCCTTCAATTGATTCCAAGGTTTCTTGATACGGGTTATCAAGGGGTTGAGGACCTATTCCATCTTCAAGGAACATACCAACTCCAAGGGAAGAATTTTCAGTTGGGTAGATCCAAGGGAATTTCACGCCACCTGCAGACTCCCCTTTTTGCATGAGAACAGAGAATGCTTCCGCCATAATATTAAAAAGCATTGGGGACAGAGGACAGCCTTGGCGAAGGCCTTTTTTGATACTGAACTGCTTAGTAGGAGAGCCATTGATTAAAATTGACATTGTCACAGTAGCCACACAGAATCGGATCCAACTTCTCCACTTCCTTCCAAAGTTCATCTTTAGCATGACATAATCCAAGAAATCCCAATCAACATTGTCAAATGCTTTTTCAAAGTCTACCTTCAACAAAGTTCCACTCCTATTATTTTTCCTGAGATAGTCAACAGCTTCATTGGCAATTAAGAAACAATCTGACAATTGTCTATTTTTAAGGAACGCAAACTGATAGCTCCCGATCACCTCATTGATCACCCCTTTCAATCTGATTGCCAGTACTTTGGCCAGTATTTTGTAAATGCTCCCCACAAGACTTATAGGTCTATAATCTTTTAAATGGATAGGATTTTCCATCTTAGGAACCAAAGTGATAAAAGAAGAGTTAACTGCCTTATCGAAAGTCTCAGTCTCAAAGAAACCTTCAAGGAAAGACATCACATCTTGTTTGACTGAGCTCCAATGATGTTTGAAGAAATTCATATTAAAACCGTCTGGCCCAGGAGCTTTATTACCATCACACTGCTTGATAGCTGCCCAAACTTCAGCTTCCGAAAACGGGACTTCAAGGTTATCCCTTTGTTCATCTGATTTGCTTTGAAATTGGCAATCTAATTCTAAAACTCCAACTGCCGACTTCTTGTTGTAGAAGTCTGAATAATACTTTGCAACTGCATCTTTCAGCTCTCTTGGTTGCGTCACTCTCCTTCCATTGAAGACTAGATTGCTGATAAGATTCACCCTCCTCCTTGTGGAAGCCATCAGATGAAAATATTTAGTGTTCCTGTCTCCTTCTTGAAGCCATTTACTTCGAGACTTCTGCAACCAAGCTCTCTCTTCTGCCCGATACAAATTCCAAAGCTGACCCCGCTTATTTGCAAGTTCTATTCTTTTATCAGCCGGTAACACATTTGATGCATCCTCCTTCTCCAATCTATCAATCTCCTCCTCCAATCTTTGAATGAAATTGGGATCTGCCTCACAGTTCTGACTTTTCCACTGCTTAATGAGTGGCTTAAGTCTCTTTAGCTTTAGCCATAGCCCAGCATTATTCCTAGATTGAGCTGCAATATCTTTCCATTCATTACGGACCATAGTGTTGAAGCCTTCTTTGTCGAGCCAGTGATTAAAGAACTTAAAAGGTCGAGGGCCCCAATTTACCTCCTCTGTGGCTAGAAAAATGGGATGATGATCAGACAGAGACCTTGGTAGCACACGCTGAACCACCGATGGAAAGTGATCTAGAAATTCACTCGAGCATAAAAATCTGTCTAGCCTACTACTTACTGGAGGATCGCGATTATTGCTCCATGTGTATTGCCCATCAGACAGAGGCAAGTCTACCAGCTGCAAATTTTCAATAAAATCATTGAACTCATTCATTGCTAATGGATTACCAGCTTGACCGCTTCTTTCTTCAGGCGACCTCGTCACATTAAAATCCCCTCCAAAGCACCATGGCATTTGCCAGTTTGCTACTCTATTAGACAGCTCAATCCAAAGGCCTCTTCTTTGATTATCGCAGTTGGGGGCATAAATAGTGCAAAAAGCACACTCAAAGTTTGAACCATCCAATTTACCTCTGAGCAAAATGTATCGCTGTTCTAGAACAGCCTCAACACAATGGAAAAAGTTTTCATTCCAGACTACAATCAAACCTCCCGCACGCCCAACAGAGGGAACCCACTCAAATTTAAATTCATTACCTCCCCAAATTTGACCCATTCCACGAGTATCCAAGTGTTCCATTTTTGATTCTTGGAAAAAACCCATCCCAAATTTTTCCCGTAACACAAGTTTTCTTACTGCCCTTTTTTTCTCCCTAGCTTCTTAACCCCTTATGTTCCAAGAAAGGATCCTCATTTATCACAAATATACACGCTTAGAATAAATAGAGCAGAAAGAGGAGGTTCAGCACTAACCTGATCTTGGCACCCGATGTTCCTTCTCCAATTCAGCAAAATGAGCAATCATGGCATCTTGATGAAGCTTGAAGACAATTCCCAGTTGAGAGCTAACTTCCCATGTAGATAGCGCCTCCTTCAGAATACTGTTATGATGGGCAATGTCCTCATCTGAAAGGGTGAATTCGGCCAAGTCCGTGGGTTCTCTGCTCTCACTGCTTGCCGACTGACTGGAGGAAATTATCTTCAGCTTTCCAGCATTTTTCCTGTGAGTAGAGTGTTGTCTGATTGACGTAGTTGCTTTCTTTGTGCAAAGTGAGCTTGCATTCTGGGCTGCCAACGACTTGGAAGGACTTAAGTCACCATCCAATTCTTTAAGAAGCACACGCTTGAAAGCCTTTTGGCTTGACCCATTTTCGGGTATCAAATGGTTTGCCACTACAGGCTTTTTCAACTTTGGGCAATTGGTCTTGCTGAATCCTTCTTGCTGGATTATTACACCCGATGGAGGACCAAAATCACTAGGCCTTGCTGACTTGGAGAGCTCATCTTCTGACTCGAAGAAGCGCCTGTTCGACCCAGATAGTTCAGAACCCTGCTTTGCTCCAGAGCCTGCTGCGTTGTCCTCTCTTGCTACTAATGTCGCTCTCAGCAAGTCTGGACCAACTATCACCGAAGTGTTAAGAGCACTCTCCTGCAGCCGCTGCGTCTCACTTCCTACCTGTTCAAAAGAGGTAATACCAGTACTTCCCACAAGCTCCAGATAGGTAAGACCTTTGCCCAATCCGAAATCTTCAGCATTCCAACCACCCATGCACTGTCCCTGCATTACTTCTTCTTCTAGCCTCAATGTAGGTGTCAGAGTCCCTTTCTGCGCTGGCTCTGCTACCCCCGCTTGCTCCAAATGGGTAAGGCCTTGCCTTTCTTGTTTTGGGTCACACTTGAGGTCACTGAATATTACCCAACTGAACTCATCTGGTTGCAGCTTTACCTTTCCACCATTTCCGTCTTCTCCAAGCTGCTCCAAGAAGGTAAGATATTCCTCAACTTGAGTTTTATTATCCCTAGGACCGGTGGACAGTTGCCTACTGAGATCATCCGGTAGTGTCGGCAGCAACTGTACCTCGAGCTGCACCTCTTCAAGAGAATCAGGAACCACTTCATCCCTTGATTTAGAGACGCCCGCGGAAGCCCGATCCGTCTCAACATAGCCTCTAAGCTTCAGATCATTAGAGGATTGATCTCCAGCTGGGCGGACAACGTCTCTATAGAGCCTGCCATCCCTCAAAGACCCTCTTTTTACCATGCGAGGCCCGGTGTAAATTGAGTTTCCCGGATCCGAAGTACCCTCCCTGAACTGAACCCCCAACGCTTCTTTGACATAGACAGTAATACCATCGATCCTTCTCCGGTTACCAAACCTGATAGCTCTCCTCATCTCCATTGCTGACTGGTAGCGGATGAAAGCATAAGTCCTTTGCCCTTTGTAGTGCTGCTGAATGTAGACATCTCTTACAGCTCCAAAAGAACTGAAAATGTCCCTCAATGCTTCTTTCGGCACCCTAGAGCTCAGATTGCTAACAAAGATGGAGAAGAAGGAGGATCTCCTTGACTGCCATTCTTGTCTTTGGTGCCTCCTTTGGTACTGATTACCTTTTCGATCATAACTATTTGTTCGAAAGTCATGCGATTGCCAAGCTCTGCTGTTGTTGAAAGCTCTACTGTTTACCATGTTAAAACTCTAACTGGAGGTCAGCACAATTTCGGCAGACTTCCCTGTCCAGAATTCGCCAGAAAAATCCCAAACAATACCAGGAACTTCCAGAGAATTAAACAGCTGAAATTCTCTGGAAGAACATCCAAAACATAGCCTCAATATTGGGTAAATTTCAGGGGGAGACCCGAAGTTGCTTTCCAAAAAATATCGGTAAAAACCAATGTAAAGTGCAAAGTGTGTAAAAATTCATTCAACCCATCAAAACCCACACCAATCAACACTTAGTTATGGAATAACAACATGGAATCCAGAATGAAATAGGCAAAATCCACAGATCTCAGCAATGGAGGGTTTCGGCTTTTCCAAATTTTGAAAATCAGGAATCTTGATTCAGCCGCCAATTCATCCACCCAGGTTTTAGAGAGCTGATTACTGGTTTCACAAGTGTGTTCCGTAGCCTAATCCAGCACAAGAGCAACAAATTAATCCAGAATATTGAACTTTAAGTAACGAACTTGGATTTTCCAAATCGGTTTGTCCAGACCGAAACACCGGTTTAGATTCAAGAATATCACTTCTAACACGTTGAGAAAGCTTCCACGCAGCTCCTTGCCGCTTCAATCAGCCAGAAATCTGCAGAAAAAACTGGGTTGGACATTCGGGTTTTTCCTCGACCCGCCTCCGAAAACCGCCTTTTCCATCTATGTTAGCCGTTGGATTTGATAGAAGGATCGCTAATGACTGTTTTAATTAGTTTAGTAGTTATACATTTACAAAAAGAGAATATGATTTATCAGGATGATCCTGATAAATCACTTATCATGCATCCAATTATATAATGACAAATAAGAAATTTGTTAGCAATTAACTTATACTCAGTACTCTTAACCACATGGGAATCCTCAGTCAAATTTTTTTTACCAAATCCGAACCAAGCCACGTGCAAAGCTGTTCTTTATAAAAAAAAAATCCGTTCTTGACAAAAGCCACCCATTATCAAAAGGATCAAAATTGTAGTAGAACAAGCAAATCAATTTGTCAAGCGAAGCCGTGCCTCACAAGAGCACAGCTGAACGCAACCCAAAGAAACTAATCGGCAAACGATTAGCTACTGTTATAAGCAAGGTTTTTTTTTTTCCAATTTTTTATTTTTTGTTCTTTGGGTTGCGTTGCTGATTGGCTATGGTCGGAAACCGACAAGAGCCGTGTTGGGAAGCATGCACCGCCATCTTGGATGGGTTTGCAGTCCAAACCCAACCCACAAACATAATCAATATTATTCTGCAATGCATCTTCCTTGGCTCCTGTCTTTGGTAGACACCATTGTTTTCCCTCAGACGAAGGCACGGGAATTGGATTAGCCGGTGCAGCTTTCGGAGTCGGGTAGGAAGGGAAATTTGCTTTTGCTCGCCGGATGTTTGCGGCTACCGTTGGCCAAAGGATCCCTATGTCGTAGACTGGAGTCATATTTGGCTGGAACAGACCAAAGTTTCTCTCGCAAGTTGGCCCCGGTTTTAAATCTTCATTGAAGAGAGCAAAATTGTAAGTTTCAAATATTTTGTTGGGCATGAGGGTGTCCCAATCCTGCATTATTTTTTCACCTTGCCTCTACAAAGAGCTAATCGTTTGCCGATTGGTTTTTTTGGATTGCGTTCGGCTTTGCTTTTGTGAAGCACGACTTTGCTTGACAAATTGATTTGTTTGTTCTGCTGCAATTTTGATTCTTTTGATAATGGGTGGCTTTTGTCAAGAATGGATTTTGTTTTTTGTGAAGAACGGCTTTGCACAGCTACGGGTTGGTTCAGTTTTGGTAAAAAAAAATTTGACTGATGATTCCCGTGTGGTTAGGAGTATTGAGTATAAGCTAACTGTTAAAAAATTTCTTATGTATCATTATATGATTGGATGCCTGATAAGTGATTTATTAAGATCATCCTAATAAATCATATTCTCTCAAAAAAAATAGTTGTGTCCAAAAATATATGATCCCAATAGTTAGTTACCTTTAAGATTTTTTGCCCTTTATGTTAAACGATGATTTATTAAGGATACGCAAGAAAACTTGGGGATGCATTTTTAATAACTTGTGATAAATCACAAGGATTCTTTTTTTTCAAGTTGTAAATTCTCATTAATTTTCAATTTTTCACAATGTATTCCAAGGTATGATCCGTCCATATAAATTTGGAATAACAAAATTACCTCCGCAATGTATTCCAATGTATTTGGATCGGTTTTTTATCCGATTTAATCCGTTTTTATTTTTATTTTTTTAACTATTGCTTTCCTTTTCATAAACAATGTGAGATGACTTAATTTAGGTTTGAAATTAATAATTTCATGTTAAAAAATTATCTATTTTTATATAAAGATAATATATAAATTTCATCTAAATATTTTAATTTGTGTATTTTTCATGCAAATTAGTTTGTGTACTTTCATATAAATAATTTAATTTATTTTATCAATAATTGACTATAAATAATTATTTAAATTATCAAAGAATACTAATTTATATTTTATAACTAATGTTAACTATTTTTAGAAGAAAAAAGTTATGTGTTTTTTTTTCTTCAATTTGGATAAATATAGATCCGATTCGATCCGTTTTTTATATGATCTAATTCAAAATTTTGAATCAGATTAGATTAGATCGATCCGATGCGCGAATTAAAATAAACATCTCTAAATTAAACATATTTCACTTAATGAAGCTGATAATTGACCACCAGTAGCTTATCACTGTCGGACTACAATAGGTCATTGGCTGTGGACCACATTCTAAAGCTGATAATTTGGCCAGAATTTGATTGGTCCATCGACAACCACCTATTTAATTTTTAAATAAATATCTTTAAACGATTAAATTAGATTGCTTCAACTCAATTCAACCTCTTAAATTATAAATCATTATTTAACTCACAACATATCTCATTCAATCCAATAAATTAAAATAGTAAGTTATATTAAATTTTTTAATTGAGTTTATTTTTTCCAACCTTTCCCACCTTACCCGTCAGCAACAATTGGCATTATTTGGTTGGAATTTATCACTAATAATTCCTCGAATCAATCACCAAACCTCAATTCCCATCAAATGAAAACCAAACAAAAGATCATATCAATGGAAGGAAGAGAAAAAATTCGCTTAAAGAAATTTCTAAGAATGTTGACAAAAACCTATTGCTAGCGTCAGTTTTTGTATTGTAATTCGATGGCGCAGACGCGGGGTCAAAGACAAAGACAAGAGAAAGAAGACCAGGAGCACCGCACAACAAACTAATAAAGACGTTTTGGACAATGAGCCAATTAATTAAGTACTTACGTCTTGAGAAAAAAACGAAGTGGGGCAATGTAAAGGAATAAATTGACGTGGAAGACAAAGAAGGATGTGTTGGTGATGTACACCCAATTTTTTTTAGTAGCCCGTGTGTTTTTTTAGTGAATTAATCTGATCTAATTCATTCATACTTAATCACAAATGGGTAAAACATTAAAATGAAGGGTTACAAACTTAACCACAAATAGATATAGGGACTTTAAGACTTAACAACCTAGCTACCAGATAGAAAATTTTATATGTCACATTTTTAAAAATTTCATGCTTAACCATAAAACCAAAGAATTTGCTGAGGCTCCCTAGATTTAATGTTTAAATGAAAGAGATGCCGAGGGTTTAGACTTAATAAACTTTCCACTAGATCAAAATAGTGTAAGTTACATCTTTGAAATTTTATGCTTAATCACAAAAACAAATAGTAGAAATTGACTTAGTGACTAAAGAAAGTGGGGACTATAGACTTAACAATCTATCCACTAGACCAAAAGTATGCTGATTGCATATTTGACTCAAGACTAGTAGTTGTGTCAAAAGCCCGAAACTCCCCAGTGACCAATTAATATTTCAACTATTTGGTGTTACACCAAAACTCAAATTTTGATAGTTTATAAATTTAGCAGGCAGTACGTCTAACTAGTTTAGATAGAATTGAGTTTTTTTTGTCTAACCCCTTAATGGATAAGTTGAGCTTTCTCTAAACCAGATATAAGTGAATTTTCTTCCTTTGACCTCTAATGACTCAATTGAACCCTCTCCTAGTCCCTTAAAATAGTATAAGATTTGCCATAGGGATTTGTTGACCCCTCCCTTGGAATAGTGTAAGATTAGATAGAAGTGAATTCTCTCGCGATTGCCCAATAATGGTTTAATAGAGCCACTCCTTAAAATAGTTGTAAGATTTGACGCATGGTAAAAAAAAATAATAAGACTAGTTTTAGATAGAAGTGAGCTATCTTTCTTTGACATCCTAAAGGCTGGTTGAGCCCATAAGATTTGTCATAGGGTTCAGTTGAGCCCTCCTTAGAATATTATTGTAGCGTTTAGTCTTTTTTTTTTTTTAATAAAAGATAGGTATATTAATTTTTCAAAATTAATGGATATAACGATATTCATCAAAGTGAGCTCTTCTTAGCACTTGATGAAGTCATAATCTGCAACTAGTAACGATCTAATCCGATTATCACGATTTGGATATCTTCAAATGTTTAACAATGATGATCCCTGCAAAACAGAATCCGGAGCGGTACTCCGAGGTAATTCTCTGATGCTTAAATTAGTATTTTAGCCGGAGTGTAATATGTTTCTTAGCAGTTTTTGCATGCTCATACCTAGTGGTTCTTCTGGTTTTATCTGCCTCCCTCTGTTATTGGTGGGATTCTCCATCGGTAATAAATACATGAATTGCGGGCGCCTCTCCTGATTGTGCATCGCCGTTCATATCCCATAATTATAGGTTACAGTTACGCGCTTATAAATAAGCATGACTCTATTACGTTCCCACTTCATGGCTTGAGACTCACAAGTCCGATTTGCTTGGTGCATTGTGGGAAAGGAGTGCCGAAGGTTGTGCATTTACACTTGACGTGAAGGTCCCGACCTTTGACTCCAAGGTCTAGGACTTTGCTTACCATGAAGGTCCAAACCTTTAACTCCAAGGTCTAGGACTTCACTTGGCCTAAAGGTCTAGAACTCTGAATCTTATCTATTAACCTTGCAGGTTTAACAGACTTAACCCATACACATCATAAGCCCCCTAGACCTTGGTCGGATAATGTCAGACAAAGGTCATATTAAGAGTGTTTGACGAGAGAATATAGGAAAGTATGCATAGGCCAACCGAAATGCATCGTGGGTAGCTAAGAGTTATTATCCCGCTTTTTAAGAGTGCGACGTGAAAGGACGTGAGGTTCGAAGAGATTTGGTGTTGGTACACACGGAAGCTTGTCGAGTTGTATATAAAGGGAACTTTTCACCTCTAGGGTTTCCCGTCTGTCATTGTCATCTGTTTTTGCGATTTGAAAGGCGCAGAGCTTTCCTGTACCGGGGAGGAGGTTGCAAAGGGTTTTCCGGGGTGGTCGTGGTCAATAGCTATTTCGTCCTTTAGCTATCGTTTGGAAAAAAGTAAGTATGACTTTTTCTTACTCTTTGTCGTCGGGGTCTTCTCGTTGGGGTGGGAAGACAATGTCTATGGCGAAAGAGGGTGAGAATGCCTTGGAATCTTCCAGCCATGGATTGGGTGAGTCGGGTAAGCGTAGAAGAACAAGGGGGAAGAGGGCTGTAGTGATTTCAAGTTCAAGGGAAGAGGGGCATATGTTGGAGGCCCAGAGTTCCTCATCAGAGGAATTGGAGGAATTAGTTGCTCCAAATTTGGTGGGGTATCCTTCAAAGTTTACCTCGACTACTGAGGGCTAAACATCGGTTTTTAATGAAGTCGACATAAGGGAACTAAGAAAAAGGTACCATATTCCTAAGGATTATGGGGCAAGAGCCTGAGGCAGTGAAGATAGAGCGTGTAATCTACCGGTTGGATACATGGCTGTATATGAGGAACATCTTAAAGTAGGTATTAGATTCCCTATTTGTCAACTGTTAGTTGACCTATTAAAGTATTATGAAGTATCACTGGCTCAGTTGGCCCCTAAGGCGGTGATATTTATAATTGATGTGGAAGTTTTGTGCCAAGAAGGCAAATTGAAAAGTTGTGTTGATGTTTTTAGATATTTTTTCTGCATGAAAAAATCTGCAAACTCTGTTGGTTATTTCACCTTTTTTCCAATGTATAAAAGTAAGGGGATAAGGCATTCCACTCATCATGAGTTGAAAAAGAGGTTCTTTTTCGTTAAATCTAATGTTTGTGGGTTAAAAACGGGTTGGTTCTATGAGGAGAGAACTAATGCGTATTCCAATCAGAAAAGCAGAATCCCTAAGGCCAGGCATACATTGAACTCAGAAAAGAGAGGATTGGCAACTATATTGACGAAGATTTGGTTAAGTATAAGTTAAGCCTGGCTGTGGCAGATACATGATCTTTGATTGTACAATATACTCGAGATGATGAGGGTAGGAATTTTGTGTGTAATTTATGAACTTTGTAATTGTACAGTAAGTAATCTTGTTCATGTTTAATTTTGCAGTGAAGTTTGGTAAATCAGTGAAAGTAGAGCCTGCAACAGGGACACACCCTAAAGCGGAAGAAGGTCCCATGTCAAGGGAAGTTGAGACGGGAGAACCATCAAAAAGAAAGGTGGACGATGATATTGTGGAGATTGTGTCTCCAGTGAAAAAGAAGAGGATCAAGGTAGCGGCTTCAAAGAAGAAACCCAGTGGGGTAGAGGCGGTGGATGCTGCCTCTGAGATTGCAGTATTATTTTCCAAACCCGGAGTGAAAGAAATAGTGAAGGTTGATGGATTGGAAAATTACCAAAGAAAGCTGGCTAAAATGTCATTAGCAAAATTGAATGCTAATCTTCGATAGACTGTTCCGCGCGTAAAAAGTCCTGATGTTTTTATTTATTGATTATTATTATTATATATATTTTTTATTACATATTATAATATGAGGTTGTTTTGAAATGTAGGCTATTGCTTCTTGGGTCGAATAGGAAACTTGCTCAGGCTGAATGATTAGGCTAGGGAGGTCTCGGATTTCAAAGCTGAAAATGATCAACTGAAGGAGTCGGAAAAGGCTGTAATTGAGGTAAAAAAGAGACTAGAGGTGGAAATAGCAGAGATGGTTGAGGGTTGGAAGGAAACGGAAAAAGAAGTGTCAACCCTCCAATAACAACTGCAAGAGAAGGAGGCTAAAGTGCAGAGGCACCTCAGCATTGCACAGGGAAACTTTGCAAAACTGTTTGTGAAAAAGGTGTTTCACACGCAGGATTATGGGGAGTTTGTTGTTAATTTTTGCAGAGTTGCTTGAAAGGTTAGTGGGCATGAGGTAGCTGTGGATATTCAATGAAGGCATCCTTCACTAAAATTGGAAGAACTATCTGGTTATGACCCTGAAGCTGAGGTCAGGGCTACCCACGTATATATGCATACTGTGAAGGCATTTGATGGCTCCTTTACATTATTGAAACATATTGTCTCTCGTAGCTTCCCCATGACCTTAGAGGAGCTAAGTGCCTGTGATGTGGCTGAAGATCCAAGCCTAAGAGTTGCAGCTAATTTAGCTTTAAGTGAACAGGCCAAGGTTGGAACTTCGGCACAAGGCGATGGGACTCAAAATGAGGCTTGCTCTTAGGCTTACTCTATTTTTCCTTTTTGTTGTGTTTTTGGATTTATCATTAGACTGTAAAAATGATTGGTAATGGGATCTCAATGGATGGAAGTACTAATTTGTCATTTTTTTTCTTTTTATTATAATTATGTCAGGAATTGTTATTACCAACAAAAAACTTCGTTAGTAATTTGTATGAAAAGGTTAAGGCTTTTGAGAGTGCAAATACAGAGCTTCAAGAAACTATCGCTTGTTTAAGAGAGGAGAATAAATATCTCTAAGAACATATGGGATATTTGGAGTATTGAAATCACTGCTTAAATGAAAACATAACCTAGTGACAGAAGGTATCAAAGGATCCTAGTGTTGCAGAAAATGAGGAAGCCATAGAAACAATTACTAAGCTTATAGTTGAGGTTTAGAGACTTACCTTGGAATTAAAAATAAAGGATAAGACAATCTGCACCTTAATTAATGATGTGAAGAAAGAAAGTCAAGAGGTTTAGAGTCTCCATGGTGCATTGAAACCTTACAAGCCGCAAATCCGGGAGTTGCAACTTGAGTGCAAGACTTGGAGATTGAAGGTCACTAAGATGGAGACACAGTTGAAGGGTGCAAACCTGAAAGTGGCATCCATAGACAAAGATCCCATGGATATAATGATTGAAGAGTTGGAGCTGATGGCTAGTCAAGGCCAAGCCGATACCCTTTTGTACAAGAGTAAAGAGACATCATTTAACAAGCATCTGCAAGAGAGAACGAGGTATGAGGAGGCAAAGAAGAAAGGGAAAGCCAAAGTATAAGCATTTTCTGTTTCCCTTTTATTGTGTAAGTAGGTAATAATAAGTGTCCCTAAAGCCTTTGGTCCCAAAGTTCGGGATCTTTAAGGCAAAGGATTTGCATATTGGTAGGATTTTTGAGTCGTAGGACTTCATCTTAAGATGCTTTGAGAACTTGAAGGCTAAAGTCCTCACCCATGAGGATGTATTGAGAACTTAGAGTTGAAGGTCCCCACCCTTGAGGGTGTATTGGGAACTTCTGGCAAGTAATAAAATCGTATTTGATTGTTTTTTATATGAATGCGTGTAACGTCCTCACCCTCTTGGAATGTTGTGGAATAAGCAGCTTAACTCAATTGAACCGAGGTTACGCATTGATTCCTCGATTTAAAATTCAGCAAGATAGTTTCACCACCTTGAACCGAGTTCTAGGAAGTCGTGATTCCTTTACTCGATTTATGAAAAAATGATATTTTATTCAGTGAGAAAGGTAATTAGACATAAAAGTGTTTCAAATTGCTAACATACCAGACTTGGATTAACAAATTCCCCTCTATAGTGGCTAATCGATAACTCCCCGACCTTGAGGTGTCAATGACTTTGTGGGGTCTTTCCCAATTGGCTTTTAGTTTGTCTAGATTCTGAGCTCGACTTGCTTCATTATTGCGCAAGACTAGATCTCTCAGGGCGAACTCATTGACCTTCACCCTTTTATTATAATATTTCGCCATGTCTTGTTTTTATCGAGTTTCTCTAACAGAAGCTAAATCTCTGTGTTCCTCCAACAGATCTAAGTTGAGCTGAATATCCTTTTCATTGGCTTTACTATTGAAAGCCATGAATCAGGGACTTGGAAACCCAATCTTTGCTAGGATCATAGCTTCTGAACCATATGTGAGGCTATAGGAAGTTTCATCTGTTGCTGTTCGTGGTGTGGTGCGATAAGCCCACAGGACATTTATGAGATTTTCCAACCAGTCGCCTTTTGTTTTATCTAACCGAGTTTTCAGTCCTTGCAAGAAGGTGCGGTTGGTGACCTATACTTGGCAATTGGCTTGAGGATGTGCAACCGAGGTGAATTTTTGTTTGATACGGAGCTCCTTGCACCAAGATTGGAAAGGGTGATCTGCAAACTGTTTCCCATTATCTGAGATGATCACATGTGGGATTCCAAATCTACAAACGACCTTACTCCACATAAATTTCAGAGCATTCTTTCCAGTTATTAAACAAATGGTTTAGCTTCTACCCATTTGGTAAAATAGTCAATAGTGACTAATAGAAACTTCAACCGACCAGGAGTTTCGAGGAAAAAGTCTCAGTATATCAACTCTGCATTGCTAGATAGGCCATGAGCTCTGAATGCTAATCATTTCCATCTGGGATCGTCTAACTAAAGGAGCATGAAGTTGCCACTTGACATATTTGTATACGAAGTCGCATGCATCTTTGAACAATGTTGACTAGTAATATCCACATCGAATAATCTTTTGGCCAACATGCGAGGCACATATGACTTCCGCAAGATCCAAGATGCACTTCTGGAAGTATGTAGTTCATCTGTTGAGGCCTAACACACCTGAGCAAATGTTACAAATATGACTGCTTGTAAAGGATCTCATCCTGTATAAAATAGCAGGAGGCCTTTAGTTTGAGTATTCTTGCCTCGTTTTTGTTAGTTGGCAGTTCTCCATATATTTCCAAATGGGAGTCTTCCAGTTATCTTTCGTCTATTCTATGGCCATCATGGGTTTTTCTTCAGTACTTCTATAGGGAAGTATCTCCACCAATACTTTTTTATTAAAATGAGAAAAGGCAGAAGACGCCAATTTGCTTAGAGCATCGGCCTTTTTTGTTCTTGGATCTTGGGATTTGCACGATCTTGAAACATGCGAAGGAATGGCTAAGACTCTGCACCTCATCTAGGTATTTGCTCATTTGAGGTTCCTTAACTTCGTAAGAGCCTTGTACCTGGTTGACAGCGATATGAGAATCACTGTAAGCATATATTTCTTTAGCTTTCATCATATGTAGTCCTGGCCACAGTTCAGGAACCGACGGTTCCGGTTTAAAAAAATGAGGAACCGAAACCGAACCTTTAAGAGACGGTTCTGGGACGGTTCCGGTTTTAATACGGTTCAAAACAGTTTTAGTTCCGATTTTAATACGGTTCAAAACAATTTTATACGGTTCCAAACAAAAATCATCAAAAATCTAAAATTACTATATTTTGAAAAAAAAAGAAAGGAAAAAAGGGGGTTTGAACTTAACGAATTAAGCGCCTACATATCCTCCGGAGTAGAGGAATCAAAGCCCATGTAGTTCTCTTAGCGTATAGTAATCCCCTACTTACCTCAATCACTGTTTTCTGTTGTTCCCGTGCTGGTGGTGTCTCCGTCGTCCATTGCATCAAATAACTCTAATTCTGCACGATCTATCTCTTGTTGTCGATATTGTGCTTTTGTCCAATCATCAACGCAAACTTGAGCCTCCAATGATTCAGGACTAATACTTGAACGCCTTTCATCTAAAATATGCCCTCCGGCGCTAAATGCTTGTTCTACTAAGAATCATCGAACATGGAGTTGCTAAAACATTTTTTGCAATCATAGAAATAATTGGGTATTGGCTCGAATGCCCCTTCCACCAATCTAGTATTTTGAATTCTACACTATCATCAAACTCAAAATATGTTATTAGATAATTATCTATTTCAGAGTTACTTCCTAATCCCGCCTTATATTTTTTATGCCTATGCATGATAATCTCTAATCCTTTATTCATTTTAATGCCTAAATTCTCATTTTGTCTACTATTAGATTGAGAAGATGGGAGAGTGCCATTATAAGTCTTACAAAATTCTTCATATACATTTACTACTAAGGCTCTAGTACAAGATATTATTTTTGTAATATCTACATTATCATTTAATCCTAAATATTCATAATAAGCTTGCCATTGGAAACTATTGAGAATGTTTATAGCCGTTGGCAACTATTGATAGCCGTTGGCTTCTTGGAAATCAGAAATGCTGCAAGATTATATAATATATCTATTTTTTGGAACAATTTTACTAAACAGAAGGTTAGTCCAAATGGTTAAAACTGTGATGGAAGTTGAAGGAGGTCATAGGCTCGAATCTCACCATGGACAAAATTTTGCATATGCAATGTTGGCTTGGCCGGTTCCGGTTCCAAAAATTATGAACCAAAACCGGCCACTGATAGCCGGTTTCGGTTCCGGTTCCGAACCGTAACCCGTTTGACCGGTTCGGTTCCGGTTTTGACCGGTTCGGTTTCGGTTCCAAACCGAACCGTGGCCAGGACTAATCATATGTGCTAACTTCAAACCTGTGATTAAGGCTTTGTATTCAGCCTCGTTGTTGGTCACCTTAAAGTCGAAGCGCAGGGCATATGTGACTTTCACCTCGTCGGGACTTCTTAAGAATAATCCAACTCCATTGCCATCTTCATTTGAAGCTCTATCAACATATAATACCCACGCTTTCAGGTTGATCACTTCTTTCTTATTGCATTTGAGTGACTGTGCGGAGTTGGCGTCTGTTGTAGTAGATGTGGGTATCTCAGAAATGAAATCTGCAAGGGCTTGTGCCTTTATGGCTATTCGAGGCTGATACTGGATGTTGTGTTCTCCTAACTCAATAGCCCACTTCACCAACCGCCCTGAAGCTTTCGGCTTGAATAGTATTTGTTTGATAGGTTGGTCAGTGAGTACACATATAGAGTGAGCTGGAAAATAAGGTCTCAACCTTCGGGCAGCATAAATTAGTACCAGAACTATCTTCTCAATTGGGAAATATCTTGTCTCCGTGCCTTGAAGTGCGCGACTTACATAATTGATGGGTCTTTGCGTGTTGTCAATATCACGAACAAGTACAGCATTACTGCATTATAGAATATGCCAAATATAGATACAAGGTTTCTCCCGGCATGGGTACCGTAAGAGCTTGAAGGCTTGCCAAGTGTTTTTTCAATTCTTCAAATACTTTTTGACAGTCTTCTGTCCATTTAAAATTCTTAACCTCCCTTAGAGTCTGAAAAAAAGAAGAAGAAAGACTTTGGTCTGCAGAACGTGCTAGAAATCTGTTCGGCGCCACTAATGACCCTATCACCTTTTGTACCTGCTTCAAGATTCTGGGTGGTGCTATTTCTGCAATAGCTTTTATCTTATCCAGATTGGTTTTAAATCCGTTTTTAGAGACCATGAAACCCAGGAACTTCCCTGATCCTACACCAAAGGTGCATTTCTTGGGGTTCAGACGCATCCCAACTTTAATCACGGTTTGCAAGGTCTCTTCCAGATCTCCAGGTGCATTCTCACATTTTCTAGATTTAATGACCATGTCATCTACGTACACTTATAAGTTCCGGCCAATTTGATTCGAGAATACCTGGTTAACCAAGCACTGGTAAGTTGCTCGTGTGTTCTTCAGACCAAAAGGTATCTTAGTGTAGCAAAAGATTCCCATTTCTGTGATGAACGCTGTTTTTTCAACATCTTCTTCATCCATTAAGATCTGGTGGTAGCCTTTGTAAGCGTCAAGAAACATGAGAACTTCATATCTTGAAATAGCCTCTACCTTCTGATCAATTAATGGTCAGGGATAAAGTCTTTTGGACAGTATTTGTTGAGATCAGTATAATCAATACACATTCTCTAGTTATCGTCTGTTTTTTTTTTACCAACACAGGGTTAGATAACCAAGTTGGATAAAATACCTCTTTAATAATATCAGACTGAAGCAATTTCGTCACTTTTTCATTGATGGCTATGTTTCTGTCCAGTGCTAATAATCTCTGTTTTTGTTGTACAGGCTTTATTCTAGGATCAATGTAATTTATGCATCATTAGTGAGGATGAAATCCTGGGCATGTATTCTGAACCCCAAGCAAAGACTTATATGCATGGAGGAGGTGGATGACTTGTTCCTTGATTTCTGCAAATAGCATTGATCTCACCTTAACTATTCTATCCGGATGATTAGGATCTAAATTGACTTCTTATAGCTCATCAATAATTTCATGAGACTCAGTTAAGATTGCCTTTACTTTGGTATCATCGGGACTCTGAGGTATAGCTTTAGAGTTCCAGGGATCTTTAGAGGATGCATCCGCAGCATTACTCTTACTTCCCTGAACTGTTACCTTAGGGTTAGTGAAAGGTATGTCTGCGACTTGAATGGCATGTACACCCTTCACGATAGTATGTTTGCCCTTGAGAGCAATACACCTGCACTCTCGTGTTGTGTATTGATCCCCACGAATAGAAGTAACTCCATGCTCCGTCGGGAACTTCATGACAAGATGATAAGTGACCAGATTGCTTTAGCCTTATTAATCCAAGACCTTCTGATTATAGCATTAAAGGGAGATAGGGCATCCACAACATAGAAGTCTATCATGATGGTCTTGTCTCTGGGGTAGTCGCCGACTATGACTGCAAGTGTAATTATCCCGAATGGACAAATTCATGGGCAAAAGTTTTCAATGGCATAATTGACGACTTTAGGGATACAAAATCAATCCCTAACTTGCGAAAGCAATCTATATAAATGACATCTACTGCGATTCCATCATCAATGTAGACCATGTATACTTCTTTTTTTTTCCAACTATGCCTTTGATGACTAGAGTATCATTATGCCGACAAACAATAGGGACCGCATCTTTCTCCGAAAAAATATGATTTCGGAAGATTTGAAACTTTTGTTGATTGGTTCTTGGGGTGGAATCCTTCTGGCGTTAGATTTAATTGCAAATTGTGATTCACCTTTTGGATAACCTTTGAATATGGCATGAATAACACTAGTAACGTTTCGGCTATCATTAGGTGGAGGTTGAGGCGCTACCTGCTGTGGATGGTTGTTTGAATATGATTGGTATGGCTGGTTCATGAAATGATCCCATTGTTGCCGGTGATCATTTTGATGTGTAGGTTGACCTCGACCACCTTGTCTTCTTCCACGTCCTCCAACATGGTTACCACCTCCTCAGCCTCCAGACCGAGGTTGGGTTCCTAAATACCACCGCTA
Source organism: Gynochthodes officinalis (assembly GCA_020080225.1). Taxonomy (NCBI): domain Eukaryota; kingdom Viridiplantae; phylum Streptophyta; class Magnoliopsida; order Gentianales; family Rubiaceae; genus Gynochthodes; species Gynochthodes officinalis. The sequence continues at coordinate 16,902,871 of CM034619.1, forward strand.
AACGTTTTTGTCTAATATTCCCTTACGAATGCAATCCTCAATCTCCTTTTTGAGATCTTTACGCTCTTCAGTGTCGTGCCGGTGATCATTGTGGAAAGTGCACCAAAGATACTGAGGCCTTTTATGTGGTACGGCTGTTAACGGGACTAGTGGTCGAAGGAGGTCTTTATATATGGCTAGAATCTTTGTACGCTTTTTTGTCAATGGTATTAAGTTTTTCTCCTGAAGCCTAGGCTCCAGCTGACCTTTGTTGTAATTCAGCCTATCAAAGGCATTTTTTTGGAAATTTTTTCCTTTAGTTTCATTATTTTTCTCATGTTTTTCGTTCTCTCTCTTATTTCTGTTGGCTTCTTCTATCTTGATGTAACTTTTCACCATTTGCCAAAGTGTTTGGGTATCAACTGGAGTGTCCCAAGCTAATTTCTTATAAAATGGACCTAGATTTAGGCCAATCATAAAAGCTGAGATTACCGATTGATTTGTTCTGTCAGCTACTTGCAAACTTTCATCATTGAACCTCTTCACATATGATTTTAGAGATTCATCATTCGCCTGCTTAAGATTCATCAAATTTGCTGCAGTCTTGTGAAATTTCTTCCTCTTAAAAAAACGGGTATGAAAAAGTTGAGCCAACCTCCTATATGAAGAAATACTATTACAGGGAAGGCCATCTATTTATGCCTGTGCCTTTCCACTCAAGTAGATGAGGAATGCCTTGCACACAACCTCCATTGGAGCATTTTTTAAGTTCATCACGTACTTAAATCGCGACAAGAAATCTAGGGAATCAGTATCCCCCTCATAAGATGGGATGCCATCAGGCATTTTAAATTTGGCCAGAGTTGGATATTGTATAATATGAGGCGTAAATGGCGAAGGAACGTTCTCTTCATCATCAGACCCTAGTAGGCCATATATATCATCAGCTACCCGATTACTAATCTGAGGGAAATCATCATGTCGAGGACGTTTAGGGTTATATTTCACCCTAAGAGGCTCATTCTCATAATTATCGTCCGCATGAGAAGCATTATCATCGTTCTTGCCGTCATCTCTCTTGCGACGGATTTCCTTACGATTATCTTGATTAGACTTATCCTCCCTACGACGTGAAGGATGTCTAATTCTGCAAAATTCTTCAAACTGCGCACAGTGTAACTCAGTGAAGGCCCGCTCATCTTTTTTCCTTTTGTTTGTGTGCCAAGGATTTGTCTTGATTTGGAGGTGTGCATCGAGAGTTTCCGGTGGTATGATCAGAAGAACGGTCTGACCATTCGGGAAAGCCACCCAAGCTTAATGGATCATCCGCCCTTGGACCAAAACCACTATACCATACTCCCCCCCGGCTAGTCCCTTCAGTGGTCCTCCGGCCCCTAGATCTGGTATCAACCATGTCGATGTGTAAATTGGAACCGAACAGGATAGTGCGAATATGTCTTCAGAAATCAAGAAACTATGTCCCCACAGACGGTGCCACTTGATGAAGTCGTAATCTGCAACTAGTAACGATCCAATCCGATTATCATGATATGGATATCTTCAAGTGTTTAACAATGGTGATCCCTGCAAAATAGAATCCGTTGTGGTACTCCGAAGTAATTCTCCGATGCTTAAATTAGTATTTTAGCCGGAGTGTAATATGTTTTTTAGCAGTTTTTGAATGCCCTTTACTTGGTGGCTCTTCTTGGTTTTATCTGCCTCTCTCCGTTATTGGTGGGATTCTCCATCGGTAATAAATACATGAATTGTGAGTGCCTCTCCTAATTGTGCGTCACTGTTCATATCCCATAATCATAGGTGCTGATAGACAAGCATGACTCTGTTACGTTCCCACTTCATAGCTTGAGACTCACAAGTCCGATTTGCTTGGTGCATTGTGGGAGCGAAGTGTTGAAGGTTGTGCATTTACACTTGATATGAAGGTCTCAACTTTTGACTCTAAGGTCCGGAACTTCGCTTATCATGGAGGTCTAGACCTTTGACTCCAAGATCCAGGACTTCGCTTATCTTAAAGGTCCGGGACACTAAATCTTATCTATTAACCTTGAGGGTTTAACGGATTTAACCCACTTAACTTAACGGACTTAACCCATCTTAACCCATACACATCAACACTCATGAAAGATAAAACTAAATGACAACTTGTCAACACCTTAAATCTCTCTACACCTAACTACTTCTCATAAAAATAACGTAGGGCTCAACTACTTTAGAATAGTGTAGGATTTGCCGTATAACAAAAAGAAAGAGAAAAAAAAATGAAAAATTGCAATCTTAGTCCTCAAAATATAGGGGGTATCAATTTTGATCCCCAAAACTTTTAACTCGACAAATATTGTAGCTCGTAATATCTCAATTTGTGCGAAACTTAGGACAATTGACAAAAATGTTGTAGTACTTAATGGATTTTACAATTTTACTACTCTCTCGATTCCAAAAAAATAAAATAATTTAATTTAAAATTTTTTTGTCCCAAAAAAATTCATTTTTAAATAAAAGTTTATATTATCGTTATTAATAATAACTGTATGTAATCTAAAATTAAAAAATAAATATAAAAAATAAAAAATAAAAAATTATACATTTAATGGTGCATTAAATATGTTATATTTTATTATTAAAAAAAAAAGTTGACCATCCTTGGGATGGTGGGAGTATTAGTCAACTAATATTTTGCTCAATTTTGTTTTGAAAACTGAGTCCACCTTCAAATTAGTACAACTTGTGATAGTTATAAGGTACAATACATTTAATGTACTATTCAATACATAATTTTCTATTTTCTATTTTCTATTTTTTAATTTTAGGTAATACATAGTCATTAATAGAAAGGATAATATAAACTTTTATTCAAAAATAGACTTTTTTTTGGAATAATTTTTTTTTTTAAAGTAAACTCTTTTTTCAGGGATGGAAGAAGTATTTCTTTTTTTCCCTCATTTGTGAAATATAGTACGTTGCAATTTCAGTCCTCAAAATTTATGACAAAGGCAATTTCAGTCTACTTGTTAATGTCTCAATTTACACTATGTTTTCCTATTTTTGTATTCTTCTCTATTTTATTATATTCCATTAACACCAATAACTTACTATCGCCGTTGCGCTTTCCACTATCATTAATTACAATTAATTCATTTCATCTAGAGTCCATTATTACAAGGCTACTAAACCATAATAGTTTGCTCTATAATAAAGTAGAATTTGTTGACTCAAAATTTTCTTTAAATAATTCCAATAGGGTGCAAATTTGTTGACACAAATTTTTCTTTAAATAAGTCCAATAGGGTCTTCTCCCATTGAAAGTATAAATCAGATGGTACATTTTTTAGTTGATCCAAATAAAAACAATAATTGTTTTTTTGTAGATTATTTAATTTGGAAGGAGAGGGAAAAGAATTAAATAAATTATTTCGCTTCGCCAAAAGAATCTTGTGGTCTGTATTATCAAAGAGGGAAAGCAATACCACTGTAACTCTGTAAATCATAGTCCAATTCATGAACAGTAAATTATTCAACGATAATAGGAAGAGAGATCTTTGGTATAACTAGAATTCTTGTAAATAGTTCAACTAATTCATTTATGGATCTTTCTACTATTGTTTATTATATGAGCGTTCAATTTAAATTTAAATAAATCCTTCTTATAGTAAAAAATATATATTTTATTTGAAAATGAATTTTTATCTCTAACTAATTAACAACCACAAAAGCAATCTAGATAGTGTGTCATCATCTTCTATTAATTGTTCAATATTGAGTTATGTTTGTAGCTTTGGAGTTAAAAGCGTTGACTCTCAAACATTAGAAATTAAGAATATTAATACAAAATTAAACTTTAATGATCAAACATTCCTTTGTGTTAATTTCCATTAGTTGAAATGAAATTAATGTTTTTTGTTAAGTCTAAAACTTAAATGTGCCGTATTAGAACGTTAATGACTAGAAGGTTGATCATCTAAATTTTAGAAACTAAAAATGTAATACTTTTCAATTCTCAATTTAATAATCATTGGTTGATGCCACAATGACATCAGGGGTTGGTCATCACATGAGCTTCTTCCTTTTGTGGCCGGCATTAACTAATAATGTTTTTTTTTTCTTTTGTATTTACTTCTGCATCTTCCGGCCATCCATTCGGTCATATTTCTAGTGATTTTTTTTTTCCAAAACAAATGGTAATATTATTATCTACAAATCAGGATGTACAACATTGCCAAATAACAAAAATTGTCTTAGTACTCTAAGATAGCTTAAGGCACACACCAATGATATAAGAAGATATCGACAAAACGAAAGACACTTAGGCTGAGGTAGTAACAACTTGGAACTCCAGCCATTCCAATATAGCTAAATCAAGGAGCACCTTTTCCTCCCACCATTCATGCTGAAAGATCCAAAGATTTCTGGATTTCCACAAATGCCAAAGGATAAAAATCGTCATTTGAACTCGTTCTTGCCAATTACTATCATTGGGTACCATGCATATGTGTCTCCACCAGTCTTGAAACGTGCAATAAGGCAAACTCAACAACTCCCACTGTACCGGAGCTAATTTTCACACTAACTTAACTCTCGAATAATAGAACAAAATATGTTCTAAAGATTCTGCGTACTCGCCACATATATGACAAATTGGATCCACACTGAAACAATGCTTAAGAAGCTGATCTGATGTAGGAAGAATACCATACTAACATTTCCAAAGAAAATGCTTCATTTTGCCTTTGATACCCAACCTCCAGAGTGCCCGCCAAAGAACTTTCATTGAACGCTTTGCTCTACTGGTCTCTACTAACATCGGATTGCGCCTCTATTCCCTGACTAACTTTTAGTAGGTTGACTTAACCGTAAACTGCCGTTCTGATATACATGCATTAAGTCCTCTTGTGGAAAGTATTTGGCCTTCATAACTTTACTCATTAAAAGGTTTGGTTGAGTGATGAGTCACCACAATTGTTTCACGATGAGAGCATCATTAAATAAGGCAAGATTCTTGAAGCCCAGCCCTTCTTCCTCTTTGGGGATAGCTAAATCTGTCCAAGCTTTCTAATAGATACCTCAATTTTTCGTCTTTTTGTGCACCCCACCAAAACGCCTTCATAGTCCGAATATGATTTGTACAAACACACTTAGGAAGTTTAAAGAAGGCCATAACATAGGTTGGAAGAGCATCGATCACAGCTTTGATTAACACTTCTTTACCCGCCAAGTTGAGAAATCTATTTTTCCACCTAGCAATTCGTTTTCTCACTTGATCAGAAATAACGGAAAAACCTCTCTTTTGGATATGCCAATATGCATAGGGAGGCCTAAATAGTAGGCATTCTACTTTTCTTTGACTTCTTCCAACGTACGACATACAACTTCTCTCTGTTCCGAGGACATAATCCTACTAAAGAAAACTGAAGACTTCTCAAAATTCACCGATTATCCTGATAGCCTACAATACTTGAGTAATAAGTCCTTTAGCTTCCCTGCTTGTGCTATGCTTGCTTCACAAAATAGAAAAGAGTCATCTGCAAATAGGAGATGAGTAATGGTAGGGCCTTTTCTACACACTTTCAAACCACCATAAGCACCTTGGTGATTAGCCTGCTAAATCATATTCGAAAAAGCTTTCGATAGAATAACAAACAAGTAAGGTGAAATGAGATCCCCTTGTTGAATACCCCTTGAAGGCTCAATAGAACCGCACATTTTCCCATTAATATTAATGGCAAATGTAGCAGAAAGCATACATTGTCTTATCCAATCGATGAAAAGATAGAAGAAGTCCATTTTCCTAAGCACTGCACATAAGAAGTCCTATTCTACTCAATCATATGCTTTTGTCATATCAAACTTTAGTGCCAGATAGCCTTTGTGCTCTTTGCACTTAGAGTATAGAGTATGAATGCACTTATGAGCAACAACAACATTATCCAAAATCTGTCTCCCCGGGATGAATGCAACTTGGCTAGAACTAACACTACGAAGACAACTTTTTAACCTTTCAGCCACCACTTTAGATATGATTTTGTACACGACATTATACAAACCAATTGACCTGTATTGCATAATCGAAGTAGGATCCTTAACCTTTAGAATTAGGACGGATCTGATATGGTCACTACCAAAAGTGGTCTGTGGCAGGTTTGTGGAAGCCTCCAAAATTGATTACTGATCCTCTAATTATTTGTAGCAAAAAGTGGACCAGGTCGATCCCACAGGGAACTCTGTAAAGCTCTTAGTTACGTAAAAGAGAAAGGTATTTGAAATTGATTACTAGCTAGGGAAATTTAAATAAGGAAAGTTGACTAACTGAATAAACAACAAAATAACTGAAGGACTGTAATACTCTTACCAAAGCTTTGACCCAGGGAAAGTGATTTCTGTCAATGTTTCTCGATCATTGGTTTCATGCAATATTCTCATTAATTTAAATATTTAACCAAAAATCCTCTAGATAGCTAGAAGATTTTGTGTTTTCCGAATTTATCTGTTTGAACCCAGCATCCAAACACACCTAACTCTCAACCAACTGGGCACGATAGCGTTCCATATCGAATTGAAAGCAGCATTAAGCTGGAGAAAACGGTTAAATCAAATCCAAACAACTGAGATAGCTACAATTCTCTAGATTTGGTTCATTAATTCTTCCTTAACTAAACTACAATATCGCTCTCACTCTACACGTGCAGATTAGTCTCGGTGCTCTTGATTCCAAATGATTCTAAACAATTACGGATTTAGATCATAGGTAAAGCAATTGAAGAATTAGAACTAGTTGAGTCGTCAATTCAAATAATCCTAATTGTTCCTATCAATTCTATCAAAATCAACGAACATCCAAACATAACAAGAAATTAATTAAACCATAACCTCACGCAGAAAACATTGACTTCCATCCCCCTGGATCAGAAATAATTGTTTAGCCACTCATGGAGGTGTTGAACATCCTTCAATTGAAAAGAAAAGAAGAAACCAACGTGTGTTCTTGGAAGAGTGGAACGGCGGCTGTTTTTCTTCTTCCTTCCTTGGATGATAGTTCACCCTCTAGGTTTTTTTTCCTTTTTAATACTATTTAAAATAAAACAAACTTTCTAAAGTGTAGGAATTCCCATAGGAGTAGGATTCCTAATCCTAATTTATTTCCTAAAAAGACAACACTATTAATAAATGTCTTGGTACTAATTTAAGACGGAAAAAGGAAAATGAGAATATTAAATGCCAATTATGAAATAGGTCTTGATTCCTTCCAAAAATTAACTGCAATGCCTTTGATGTAAGACGAGACCTCGCCTTAGTCGAAGTCCATTGCTGAGTTCTGCTTCCCAGTGCACAAATGATAGGGCTAGACCACGTCCTAGTGAGACGGCATTGCTGATTTCTCCTCCCATTCAATTCCTTCCAACTTTTATGTGCTCCAATCCACGTGTAAACAAAATTTCACCAATTACTGCTTGTAACTCCTAACATCACAATTTTAGCAAATAAACACCAATTAGTTCAAATTTGGCCAAAAATAAAGTGATAATCAACATCAAAAACAGGCACAATTATCGCTTTATCACTCCCCCAGACCAAGATTCTGCTTGCCCTCAAGCAATTAAAAGATAGACTTTAAAAAAGCAATTAAAAAAAAAAACTCTTTTCAAAACATTTTAACAAAACATCAAATTACAGGCACAACTACGTCAAATCAAACACCCTCAAAATAACAAGCATGTCGCGACACCCACTTGCACGAACAAGTTATACTCCCCAACAATCCTTCCAGAATCAAAGAATAAATATGATTCAATCATTGTCTCACGGTACCACTCAAAGCACTCAAAGTGTATAGGGACATTTATAAGCACTCAAAACAACACAATAGCTTGACATCACCATAGGCTTGCAAATATACCACATCTCCACCATCAAGTATGATATCAATACAATAATCAAAGGGTCTTTTCAGGGTTGTAATGGGGCTAGGGTCAAGGTGTGATAAAAGGACTTTTAGGGTTAAAAACATTAAAGAGAATGTAATGACCAGTGGCAAAACTTGAAACTTCACCCACTCGTGATGCAACTGTCACCTATTACATATGCCCAAAACTTCCTAACATAATTACAATACAACTCGCTCAGTAATCAAATTCCACCTCTTCTTTTTTTCTTTTTCTCTTTTGTTTTTTTGTTTTTTTTTTGTTTTTTGTTTTTTTGTTTTTTTTTTGTTTTTTTGTTTTTTAACACGAAGAAATTATTCTTCAGCAACAACGATACAAAATACAAGGCATATCGAAACAATAACCATGCAACTCACAAATGTGCAACAAAGAAGATGTATATTGCTAAACTTGATGCCACTAATCACCACACCCCTTCAATGTAAAGGATCCAAGAAAGGGCAAAAATAAAAAATTCGAGGTGAATATGTTGTGGTTAAAAATCAAAGAAAAAGTCAAGGCTCGAAATAATTCACTAATGGTTAATTCACAATGGTAGGCCTTTTACTAGGTTATATTAAAAGGATAGAACCTAAGTGCCCATGTCATTTTATTGCACAAATCCAAAGATGATTTTGACATGCATAACAAAGCAAGTTCTAGCTTAATCAAACCATGTGTGTATCACTCATCAAAGAAATTCGAGCACAAAAGAATGGATTGCTCATTTTAGGCTCAAAACTCACAATAAGCAAGTTTAGGTTGAATCATGCCATTTATCATCCAGATTAATTGTCAAGAAAGTGGTCACCCACCAAGCAGAAAGAGTAACTACTAATGCTCGAACTTTTAGGTAATTCAATTCAACTTCATAATGCGTAACACACACAAAAATAGAAAACAACTTTTAGAAAAACAAGTAGAAAGCGAACAAAGATTTTTTTTTTGAATTATTATTTCAATGTTTTATGCAACAAAACACACAAAATACACGAAACTTCATTTTCCCCAATGTATGCACACAAAAGACAAGAAATAAAAGGCATAACATAAAAACACAAAAACTTCCCTGAAAAATTACGTGTTAGGAGGGAAAGGTGGGATGAATCCATTGTGTTGGAAGAATGCATCTAAATTTGCCTTCATTTGATTAACGGTGTCGGTTAGGGAGTAGAGTTGCATTCTCACTACTACAAGCTGGTCCGCGTCATTCGTGGAAGAGGATGACGGTATTGAACGGAAAGGAACGTTATCAGGGGATGCATCCGGCTCGTCATCGCTGAGTTGAGCATTGGAACGTGCCGTCGTCTTGTTGGAGAGAGGAGGACGAGATCTGGAAAAATGATAAACGCCTTGCACCTTGTAGATCAACCCCATATCTACTAAACAAACTTTCCTTGGCAGCTTTCCCTGTAAATTTAAGAGAACCCTTCAAATCCGATTCCGACAGAGGGAGCGTGGCCTTTCCCTTTCCAAGGCGGTTGCGTTTCCTAGCAGATGAAGACTCCCCTTCCATGGTAGATTTTGCGTAACAGTGGCAGCGCAGCGACGGTGGGCCGGAATTGGGGAAAAAGAAAGAAATTGTGGACCTTACCCTTTTTCTTCTCTTTTTTTTTTTAAATGTGTCTACAGTCCCAAAGGTTCACAGAGGCCACGAGCTTTAAGTGAGGTCTCGCCCTATTTTTGTTCCATAACTGGGGTCACGCAAATAAAAATCGAGTAAAATTGATTACTGCTTTTTTTTTCTCTCCCAGAGGTGCATTAGAGGTTAGGCTAGGTCTCGCCTTAACAAATCTTCATGTCTGTAAATCACACCAAAACAAACAACAAAAAGATTAAAATTAAAGCAAACGTTCTCCTTTTTTTCATTTCTTTTTCTTTTCTTTCAAATATTGTAATCCTAATTAAAAACAAGAAAAATCAAATAAAATAAGAAAAATAATAATAAAAAAATTGGGTTGCCTCCCAATAAGCGCAAGTATTTAACGTCGTGTGCCCGACGACCTGTTGTTCTTTCAATTTTCGAAATAATTAGGCACCGTTAATTGAGTGCCCTCCTTCTAGCGCCAAAAATTTTGGCAGGTTTGTCGAAGCCTTCAAAATTGATTACTGATCCTCTAATTATTTGTAGCAAAAAGTGGACCAGGTCGATCCCACAGGGAACTCTGTAAAGCTCTTAGTTACGTAAAAGAGAAAGGTATTTGAAATTGATTACTAGCTAGGGAAATTTAAATAAAGAAAGTTGACTAACTGAATAAACAACAAAATAACTGAAGGACTGTAATACTCTTACCAAAGCTTTGACCCAGGGAAAGTGATTTCTGTCAATGTTTCTCGATCATTGGTTTCATGCAATATTCTCATTAATTTAAATATTTAACCAAAAATCCTCTAGATAGCTAGAAGATTTTGTGTTTTCCGAATTTATCTGTTTGAACCCAGCATCCAAACACACCTAACTCTCAACCAACTGGGCACGATAGCGTTCCATATCGAATTGAAAGCAGCATTAAGCTGGAGAAAACGGTTAAATCAAATCCAAACAACTCAGATAGCTACAATTCTCTAGATTTGGTTCATTAATTCTTCCTTAACTAAACTACAATATCGCTCTCACTCTACACGTGCAAATTAGTCTCGGTGCTCTTGATTCCAAATGATTCTAAACAATTACGGATTTAGATCATAGGTAAAGCAATTGAAGAATTAGAACTAGTTGAGTCGTCAATTCAAATAATCCTAATTGTTCCTATCAATTCTATCAAAATCAACGAACATCCAAACATAACAAGAAATTAATTAAACCATAACCTCACGCAGAAAACATTGACTTCCATCCCCCTGGATCAGAAATAATTGTTTAGCCACTCATGGAGGTGTTGAACATCCTTCAATTGAAAAGAAAAGAAGAAACCAACGTGTGTTCTTGGAAGAGTGGAACGGCGGCTGTTTTTCTTCTTCCTTCCTTGGATGAGAGTTCACCCTCTAGGTTTTTTTTCCTTTTTAATACTATTTAAAATAAAACAAACTTCCTAAAGTGTAGGAATTCCCATAGGAGTAGGATTCCTAATCCTAATTTATTTCCTAAAAAGACAACACTATTAATAAATGTCTTGGTACTAATTTAAGACGGAAAAAGGAAAATGAGAATATTAAATGCCAATTATGAAATAGGTCTTGATTCCTTCCAAAAATTAACTGCAATGCCTTTGATGTAAGACGAGACCTCGCCTTAGTCGAAGTCCATTGCTGAGTTCTGCTTCCCAGTGCACAAATGATAGGGCTAGACCACGTCCTAGTGAGACGGCATTGCTGATTTCTCCTCCCATTCAATTCCTTCCAACTTTTATGTGCTCCAATCCACGTGTAAACAAAATTTCACCAATTACTGCTTGTAACTCCTAACATCACAATTTTAGCAAATGAACACCAATTAGTTCAAATTTGGCCAAAAATAAAGTGATAATCAACATCAAAAACAGGCACAATTATCGCTTTATCAGCCTGGCCACGTTGTTTTGGTCACAGGACCAAAACAGCTCGGACCATATGGTTGACCGGCTTCTTTCTTCTTTTTTATTTTCTTTTTAATTTTTTAGAATTTGTTTTGGAAACATTTTTTAAACTTTGATTTGAACTTTTGAATTTGGAAATCCTAATTTTGAACCTCCAAATTTATTTTTTTTTTAAAAAAATAAATTAATCAAGAATTATACACATGAATACTTCATTATGCGTGACAATTAAATATCGAATATCATATAATGCATACATAAATAAACTTTTCTTTGACACCACATTACCACTATAAGTGAATTAATTCGTATATGTAGTAGGTTAAATACATGATTGATTAAATAATAGGATATTTTTGTAACTCATAGCATTAGAGATATTTTTATATAGCAAAATTCACTATAAATAATAGTCGTATATGAGATTAATATCGAATTGTATAATTGTTTAGCCTCAAACGTATGTACATAGACAATTTCTCAATATTCTCTTAGAATTGACCAACCATGATATATTGAGGGTTGGTTTCCTTAAGTGTTTGTAAGAATACTAAGATCTATTGTCTATGGAACTTTAAGTGTCTAATACAAACTTCAAACGTTAACCAAAACCTATGATTTTGACTTATTTATAAGCTACTTTAATGGGCTAAGTTTAATTACCAAGTAATCTAATAGCTTAATTATTAATGAGTTCTCAAAATTAATTTATATCATAAATAAATTTATAATTTTTTTTATAATTATAATATCATTTTTACTCAATAAACTATCTGTACTGTGTGTGATCAAATTCAAATTCAAATGTGCGTATGTAGCTTATAAATAAGTCATAATCAAATTCAAATGTTCGTAATGTAAAATTCATATCCCACTGGTTTATTTAATGTCAAAGTGGTACAAATATTTTTATTTTATTACCATTATTATTAATAATTTTCTTTTTTGTTCTGTCGCCAATATCGTTCAAAAACTCAAAGCAAATGTGGGTAGACGATATTGGATAAGTTTATTTGTATCTACCATGGCTGCCCTTTTGTTTATTCCTTAATTATTGTGTTTGCTGGATGGTCCCCTGCCATATCTTTTAATGATCAAGGGTTCATACATTTCTGTAAAGTTTTTGTTCAGCCTTCTTTTTTTTTAAAAAAAAAAAATTTACATACTATTCAGCCAAAAAAAAAAAGAAAAAAAATCGGAAAATTCCCCTTAAGTGCATAATAAGACGTGAAATTCTTATTAAAGGTATATAATTTTTAAAATTCTTCTTGAACACAAAAATGCCTTTAATATTATATATGATTGGTCAACTACAATTTTATCCCCGTTGATGTAAAACATTGCATTTACAATTTTCTCCAATTATGAATAATTAACCATTTACGTCCAAATCCAGAAATGAATACTTAATCATTTTCTTCAATATAGTTTAGACAAGCGTCATTAGGGAAAAAGGGAGCAATCTTCTCCCTTCTTAATAAATTGAACTCCAGCACATTTTTGAATGGCAACCACAGTTCCCTTTCCGTGGGATGATCCGGAGGCTAGGGTTTCAGTTGAGAATGAAAAGGCAGTCCGTTAAATCCTAATCCTCGTTGAAGCGTTCTGAAAGGAATAATTTTGGAAAAGCATATCTGAATTAATGTAATATTTTATGTCAAGAAAGTTAAAGTTGTACTTGCCAAATTATGTATTCTATTAAATTTTTTTTTGCCTTTAAGTGGGATTTTGAAAATTATACACCTTTATTGAGAATTTATTATCTCATTGTAAGAAGAATTTTCTCTAAAAAAATCATTACTACTGATTATAAAATCCAATATGATAGAATAGATTTACTAGATTTGTAAAGTATAAATATTTATAAATATAACAGCTACTAGATTGTTTATATCCAAATAAGATTTAAATGAAATAGTAGTCACATATTTTTGTTAGGCTTTGATTCAGCTCATTTTAGTTAAGACTACCAGGAAAAAGGATTTTTAGAGCATTAATAAATGTTGTTATAGTTTATCTATTAAATTATTTCCCCTATTAAGGCGCTTTTTAGAATTATTTTCTATTCCAATGCAGTTATTGATAATTAGCTGTTATGACATTGTTAAATGAGTATGTACGTATTATACTTTTTACTACACTAATATATGGCAATTCTTCAACTATCATAACTTTAAGAAATGGGGAGATTATCAAAAATAGCAGCTTTGACTGCACTGTTATCAAATATTGCAGCGGGAAAAAATTCTTTACAACTATAGTAGCCAAACGGTTTTATGCCACGCGGAATGTCTAAAATATCCATCTAAGATTTGAAAATCGTGCCCGATCGGTTTCTTCTCCACTGCGTTTGGTTTCAGCAAATCATACATCCGAACTTTCGCTTCTTTCACCGCAAATCCGATTTTCCATTCGTCATTTCGCTGCATTCTCAGCCGATTACACAAAGCTTCGTATCCAATTCAAGCAATAGTATTATTAATAATGGCAAGAACGCGCGGTGGACCGTCATCTCCTAACAAGCAGAAAAAGGAAGAGCACACATCTCACAAGCGGACGGGCAAGAGTAAGAAGGTTAGTGACAACAAAGCTTCGTATTTGATGCGTCGCGTCCGCTTTTTGCAAGATAATCCCGGTTTGCTTATATGATAGAAGGAATTAGAAAGTTAGGGTTTTTTGCGATTCGTCCTACCCCTTTTGCCATTCATTCGTTCGAAACCGACCCAGAAAATAGAATACGCATGCTAAAAATGTTGAAAACTGCGTTGTAGTAAGCATAATGTCGACAAATAGGAGGAAATGTTGAAACATAGGAAATGTTGAAACATAGGAAGAAATGTCGACAAATAGCGCAAAATGTCGACAAATGGCACAAAATGTCGACAAATGGCCCAAAATGTCGACAAAATATGTCGTCACAGCACCAATAAATGTCGAAACTAAACGATAAAATGTGGAACACGACCATAAATGTCGACAAACACCACAAATGTTGAACACTATGAGAAATGTGGAACACTACCAGGAATTGTCGACAAACCCTATAAATGTGGAACAATAAACATAAATGTGGAATGCTAATGAAAATGTGGACAAACACTAGAAATGTGGAATGCTACACAGAAATGTCGACACACACTAGAAATGTGGAATACTAGACAGAAATGTCGACAAACACTAGAAATGTGGAATACTACACACAAATGTCGACAAACACTAGAAATGTGGAACAATAACATAAATGTGGAATACTACCCACAAAAAAATTTTGGAATTGACCAAAAAAGGCATGACTGTTTATAGTAAAAAAAGCCTATATGTACTTTGTATTTCAAATATAATGAATGCTAATGCATCTACTTCTTTTGCTTATAAATTATGTTCTTTATCGCAAAAGATGTCCTAACATAAAGGCTTTATAGTATGTCCTAACATACTTATTTTAGCTATATAAAGAAAATGCACTCACTTGTCGAAATTTCTAGTTTGAGTTAATAAATTTTGATAAATGTGAAATATATGTTTGAGCAAAAATCACTAAAAAGACTTGTAACTGACTTCATGCAACTTTCATTAAAGAAAACTATAACTTTAACTGCAACTTTCAAAAATCACTAAAAAGACTTGTAAAAAACATTATGTTACTTTTATTGATGAGAAAGTGTTTATAGTTGCTAAGTTGAAAGTGACGAGAAAGTGTTTCAATTACTTGACAACTGATCTTGATTTGCTTCATATCTTGCAGGAACAGCTAAAGGAGGAAATGCTCGTTCAGGGTGACTTTTTCTCGGCCTGTGTTTCGCGATTGCTACTACGAAGCCAATATGCGAAGAATCCGGTCAAAATTGAGTGATACGCAAAAAATAATCCTCCGAAGGGAGAGCAGTCTTGCAGAAATGGCTCTTGACCATGAACATACATTCTGGTGCAAACAAATTATCCATTTTTTTTTGTTGAGGCAACTTAGGCCAGCTAACCAATCAAATGTCGACTGTTGCTTTGACTTTAACTTCGTCGGCAAGAAGGTAACATTTGGCTGGAGAGAGTTCGCCCTGATTACAGGCCTCAAGATGGGGGACTTTGCGCTTGTATATTCCAAGTACTATGCCCCTGATGGTCCTTCTTCAATCACCAAGTACCTAAAGCATCTGGGCCAAATAGATGAGACGACATACGATGAAGTGTTCAAAGCTTACGACCGTATCAACGCATCGTATGCAGACGATGATGTCGTTTCCCTGACACTGTTGCTTCTATACACATCCATCAATGGCTTGCCGAAGCGAACAAGGATTGAAGATAAATTGCTACATTTGGCCTGTAATTGGAAGAAGTTTGATGAAATGCCGTGGGGTGACCTTTCTTTTAGGGCCATTGTGGATAGTTGTAGAAAGGCCATGATGAATGCCTTGAAACAGACCGAACACTCACAACATCGGACTTACACTGTTGGGGGATTTCCAGTAGCACTCGGGGTAAGAGAAATGAACAATTGTTTCCGTTTAGGGTTTGCCGCATGTGAATTGTTTTTTATAAAGAATAAAATTTTCCCCTACGTATTTATTACACAAGGGCACATGTTCTATGGTGATCTTATAACACATTTTTTTATATGGGACATTAACACTTACTTTTTTCCAATGTTATAGGTGTTCGCTTATGAGACAATGCCACATCTCCAGCGGTTCAAAATGGTTGAGCATGTCAAAACAACTGGATGCAAGCCCAGAATGTTTAGATGGAAAGGGCTTAATTCCCAGAGAAGAGACCAAGAAAAAAAGAAAGTTTGGTCAAGAAAAACTATTGACGGGGAGGTATGTTATGTTTATTTATTGAATATAGAACACTCGAAGCTAATTTTACGTGATTATTAATTCTTCTCATGTTTCAGAAGGTGAAGGTGACCCGAATGAAGCCCACAGAAGAAGAGAGATAGAAATTCTTGGGTTGGGAAGAAGAGGAAGCAGTTGGCGAGCATGAGGAGTTCGGCAGAGCCGATGACGACACCGATCATCAGGCCGAAGAAAGTTTCTATGTGTCATATAGAACTAGAGACATAGAAACCGAGGTGCCAAACTTCGAGGGTACATTCGGAGGGCAAATCGAGAGAGGAAGAAGCGAATGGCCTTAGTAGAGGAACTCACGTCCCGACTGCAGTGTGAGTCTCAGTTGAAGGAGGCCAAAGATGAACTGCGACTCGAGCGGGCTCGTTCAGCAGTTCTGGAGGGCAAGGTAAATGCTCTCACTACTAGGGTGGAGTGTCAAACAACTGACCTTGCCAATATGTGGGAATACATACGCACTTTGATACTCATCCAACCAACTGCACATTCTCCTCCTTTTCCCCCCGATTCCCAAGATTCATTCGGCCATGGTCAGCAAGAGGGACCAACGGAAGACCAATATGGTGAGCATGAGGTTACGGCGGATGCCGAGCCAGAGGGCCATACGGATGACCAAGGTGGTAAGCACGAGGGGTCCCAGGGGGCCAATACCGAGGGCCCTCATGATCAAGAAAGTGTTCCGCAGCCAGCGGCCGAGGGTCAACACCCTGTCGCAATTGTATCTGAGGGCCAACAAGGGGTGGATAATGTCATTATCCTGACCGACTCACAAGTAACCCCCCAGGCCGCACCATTGCTACCGGTCGAGAGTGCTCCACCCACACCCATGAAGGGAAAAGAGTTGAAATCTCCGTCTCTCGAGGAGACTAGCGGCCAAAATTTGGAGTTATCTCTTTCCCTAGCCGCGGCCTCCTCGACAGCTGCGCCGTTACCATATCAGCCATCTGCCAAAGAGATTGCAGCTATGAAACGGTGGATGAGAGCAAAACCACCCCTCTACTTGGATACGCCTGTTTTATCTTTGGATTCCGACCTCTTGCTGAGAATGTGGACTGCAGGCGATTGGCTGAACGATCATGTAAGATTTTGTTTTTCCTTTATCCTAGCATGAGTAATATATGAATACTGAATTTTACCTAACGATGTTATATTTTATGCTTCCAGCAAATTAATTTGTATACGTCCATGCTGAGAAAGAGGATAATTTCAATGGGGCGCGGTGATATCTCCATCATGGAATGTTATTTTGATGTAAGTGTGCGTGATGCATTTTCTTCCTCATAAATAAATAATGCATGTTCGGCTTTTGGTGATATCTCCATATGTTTAATCTCATTAATTTTCCTCTTAAAATCCCTCAAAACTTTCCAAGGATATTAATGAAACAACTTTCCAAGGATACTTAACTCCTAGTTTTAATTTATATACGTAATGACTTATGGATTGTCTTTTCTTTAAATTTGTGCTAGATGAACATGAAGGAACTGCATGGGGCCCAAAAAGTGCCACAATATGATGACTTGGCGATGAAGCAGTTCGTTGGTGATTGTGGCTTCGAACGCGATTGCCGAACTGTTGACATCGTCTTATTCCCCTGTCACATTGACGGCAATCATTGGATGCTCGTCAAGATGGATTTGTACGCACAGAAATTACATGTGTACAACCCATCGCCCCAGGGAATTGTCGTTGTGCCAAAGTTGGAGTACCTCATTTCGACAATCCCCAAGCTGCTGGAGGTGTGCGAGTTTTATAAGTACTATGCAAAAAAACAGCCAGTGGGGGATCAATGGACAGTGGTAATAGAAGAAAATTTGGTCCACCAAGAAGGGGGGTAAGTTTCTCATCGCTATCATATTCCCACGTAATGGCTGTACGATTAATGATGTTAGAACTGCTTGTTTCATTTTGTAGGAGTGGCGATTGTGGCATATATGTATTAAAGTGGGCTGAATGCATTATCCATGGCCTGCCACTAAATTCAATTAGGCCCGAAAATGCTGTGGAGGTCCGCAAGGAGATGGCGGCAAGACTTTACGTGCACGCCAAGGAGGAGCATGCTCAGCAAAAAGATACACGGCCCAAAAAAAGAAGGAAGAAGTAGTTACATGTTATAATAGGAATATATACCAATAGAAAATACTCTATCCCGTTCTAAAAAAAATTACTTTTAATTTAATACAAAATTTTAAATTATAATATATAATATACTTAATGCTCCATTAAATATATATTTATATATTTTTTTTAGTTTAAATTATGTATTGTTATTATTAATAAGGATAATATAATATTTTCACACAAAAAATAGACTCTCTTTTTAATTACAAAGAAAATGTTTGAAATTGAACTCATTTTTGGAGATGAAAAAAGAGTTAAGAACGAAGCAAAAAGAACCAATTTGAACTTTGCAATTGGAAGTTAATGACGGACGAGACACACGATCAGCAATTGAATAATTTTTATAAAACTATAAATGCACTCGTGAGAGAGGTAATTTAAATTCGAGAAAAACCATTGTTATAAAAATATTATTGATAATTTTCTTAAAATCTATTATATTAGATAAT
Organism: Gynochthodes officinalis; assembly: GCA_020080225.1. Taxonomy (NCBI): domain Eukaryota; kingdom Viridiplantae; phylum Streptophyta; class Magnoliopsida; order Gentianales; family Rubiaceae; genus Gynochthodes; species Gynochthodes officinalis. The sequence continues at coordinate 16,921,713 of CM034619.1, forward strand.
TTATATAGAAGATATTAGTAGCCAAACTGATGTACAAAAACTATATTTCTAAGATAATTTAATTTTAACTAAACTAGTAATTACCAAGTTCAAAACAAATTTCACCGTTTAAACAGACATTTTTACTATAATTCTAAAAAGTCAACAAGTTTATTCAATTAGACATTTCTGGAATCGAAAAATTGCTATGATATGTCCACATCAGTTAAACAAAAGGAGAAAGAATTTGCATAATTGCATTATTTCTTGGAGAGAGGAAAGCCATTTCCATGTCTCTTGGTAGGAAACGTAACAAACATGAGGCTACAAACAACTCCAACAAAAACAAATGTTAACACGTAAAGTCTAGTGGAACCAATTTATGTTCGGCTAAGTCATTCGACATTTCATACTTATAAGCGACATTTTTACCTGCTGTCGACATTTCGTACTTTATGTCGACATTTCTTACTTTAAGTCGACATTTATTACTTGTCGTCGATATTTTTTCCCTGTGTCGACATTTATAACGTATAGTCGACATTTTTAATTGGTTCTCTAAAATGTTTACTGTCGTCGACATATTTTACTTATATCCGATAGTTTTGCCTTTGTGTCGACAGTTTGTTACCCCAACATTTTTTGACATTTACGTAACTTGTTTTTTGTCTTATTAAAACTGCAAATTTTTTTGTCTATTTCTGCGGAAATATAGCTCATTTACCTTAAATCGATTACTTTTACATATTTATTAACATGTTATGGCATGTAATTTTCAATGCCATGGCATACCCATTTCATGATGGAAGGACGTTGGCCAGAAAGTTTTAACCACCGCGGCACTTAATTCAGCGCTGCGGCGGTTCGTTTGTTATACACATTTATAAAAAATAATAATAATAATAATAATAATAATAATACTAGTAATAAGGTATTGTCATTGTTCTTTGCCCGCTTTCTAATTCAAAAACTTTCAAAACTTTTCTTCTCCTAGTTTTTGTTCTTTTCTCTCTGCCAACCGCCGACCACCGCTCCACTCCACTGCCGCTCCATCCGTCGCACCTCCTCACCGCCGACTTCGCTCTGTCAACTGCCGTCCCACATCGCCGTCAGCAACTATCAGCCGTTGAATACTCTCCACTCCGTTCCCAACGACCACGTCGATTTGTCACAAATCTGGTTTGAATATCTTCTTTCTTTCTCCACGGTAATACTCTGTTTGGCATGCTTCTTGGACTGCGGTTGTTGTTTTGATTTTGCTGTGTATTGGTTAACTATCTGAGATTTGGGTTCCTTGATTTTGTTCGATTTTTAAATCTCTGACCGTGTATTTCATAATCCCCAAAATTTGAAGATGCCACCAAAGAAACGAACTAGAGCAGGACAACAAATTCACCCATCAAACTTTGTAAGTGGACAAGTTGCCTCTAGGTATAGGGCCTATAATAACAAACGGATGGCTATCCCTGAACGAGGGTTGAATGTCCCAGGACCTATTAATGAAGAAATTCAGAAGAGACATTGGGAAAAATTATGTGGTCATCCTGCCCCTGCTAGCTTACCCTTAGTAATGGAATTTTATGCTAATGCTAAAGAAGAAGGGGTAACTGATACTGTTTTTGTTAGAGGAAAACAGGTGTGTTTTAGTAGTTTGGCCATTAACAGATTCTATGAGTTGCCGGAACCAACTGAAAATGAAACTGAGGATTTCCATGAATTCTTAAATAGCCCTCTTGATTGGAATGATATTATACGTGGTCTTTGCAAGGAAGCCACAACCTGGAAATATTGTAAAATCTCAGGAGATGTTTCTGTTTTTCCTACTAAACAGTTGGCAGCTTATCCACGCGCATGGTTTTATTTTATTTCTGCCACTTTAATGCCTGCATCTCATCTAAGTTCAGTCCATAGGAATCGAGCAGCATTGATTTCTGCCATTATTAATGACATTCCTATTAACATCGGTAGAGTAATACATGAGGCTATTTCTTACTGTATTCAGGATGAAAATTTAGCTTTTATCTGTCCCAATCTTATCACTGGTTTGTGTAAGGCAGCAGGTGTTCCTTGGAACGCAGATGAACCATTGCTGCCTGCAAAAGGAATTTTTGATGCTCGATCTTTCCATGCTATGAAGGATTCACAGACTGGTTTTGGACCTGATGCTGAATGTGAACAACCACCCCCTCCTCCACGACGGCAAAGCATAGGGCAGCAATTGGAGCATTTAGAAAAGAGGGTAAATGATCATATTACTACGTCCCAAGCTAATTTTCTTGCCAGTCAACGTAGGATCGAGGAGCTGTTTGAATATCAAAGGCAGTCCAATGAAATCCTCCACCAATCTTTGGTTCAGCTTGCCCAGAGACGGGGAAAGAATCCTGTGGTGTTACCTCCGCTACCAATATTTCCGCACAAGGAAGGGAGTTCGAATAATGATTCTGTTTGATTTCAACAGGGAAGTCCTCCTTTGATCTTTATTGCTATTTGACTATTTTTCTTGTTTTGATACATTGGGGACAATGTATTTTTCAGTTGGGGGGGTTACTTTTTACTTTTTGTTTTGCTTCACTTTGTTTCGCTTTGCTTCCAGCTGGTATTCGCTTTGTTTAGTCACTGTTGTTTAATCCCTTTGTGTTAGTTTTAGTTTGTGAACTGTTTTGTTTTTGGAAAAATTTTGAAAAAAAAAAATGAAACAAAAACAGAATGAAAAGAACGAACAACCAGTAAAAGGTACTTTATGATGAAATTCTTTGTTATGATCTATGATGAGATTGGTTTAAACCTCAAGCCCATAGGAATATAAAATGCTATGAGAATGAGTAACTTAATTGTTTGATGTGACTTTTACCTTGTTTTAACATGACTGGAATTTCTTTGAGCACAAATATGATTAGTCCATTGTTTTATGTGAAAAGTCTGTATAAACCAAAGGTCTATATCCTTTTGATATCACAATTTGATGTGATTTGGAGATGAAGGTCATAGGCAGTTCTTTGGCCGTTTGAACCTTTCAAGCTAACCCGGTTATGTATCTTATCCATTGAACCTATTTTGAGCCTAAATAATAGAATGGAAAGAACCACCATTCAAGAGTATTTTTTTTTCATAACCTCATTTACTACCTTATAGCCCCTTATTCATTTTAAATTTTTATCCTTCTAAAATCCCTTAAAAAGAGTTTAAATGCACTTTGGTATATATGATACAAGGGAAAGAGGGAGACATGGAGTCCAATGTGAGGTGCAAGTTAAAAAAAAAATGGGTAGAAGAAGAGATAGGTTATGGGCTTAAAAGATAAAGTCTCTTGATGCATGGGGTTGATGGGAAGTTCTTATTCTGTTATGAATAATGTTCTGTTTATTGTTGATGTATTTTTTTTTATCCAAAAAAAAAAAAAGAAAAAAAGAAAACAAGAAAAAAAAACATAACAGAAGAAAAGGGAAAAAAAGAAAGAAAGAGAAAGAGAAAAGAAGATGAAGCGAATTTATTCTGTTGTTCAGCCTCAATGACTGCTTGTTGGTGTATATTGTCCAAAGAGAATAGAGTACAATAAGTTGGGGGTTGTGATGGAAGGTGCTACACATGATAAAAGTATCTACCAATGTGCTTACAAGGTTTAAACTCTTTTCTTTGATTTTCTATCTTTCCCTCTTCTTTGATAGCCAATCCTGAGCCTAACGTTACAAGCTAAAAGTCCTACCTGATCCAAATTGAGTTGGTTGTTTTTATATAAAGGATATGGATATTTGTTTTATGCAACTGGCTTTAATTTGGAATGATGGGATGAGCTCCATAGCACACACACACTCTGGTAATGTTAAGCAGGTTTAGGTTGCTCTTTTGATTAGTCTTACTCATGAATGAGGTGTTTAAATTTCCTGTGGGCATTGGTTGGACTCTCTGAGATTTAATATAACAACTGAATTCAGATATTTAGTTTCTTTTGCTTGAGGACAAGCAAGTGTTCAAGTTGGGGGTATTTTGATAAGTGAATATAATGATAACTTCTAGGTTAAGATATCTCTATTATCTTATCCAATTATGGAGAATTTAGCCTTATCTAACTTAAATTGCTATTTTGTAGGAGAAAATTTCTTGGAGTAAGATAAGACCGAAAAAGATTGCTTGCATAAAAAGAAAAGCCACGATTTTCTTGAAGAAAAGAAGGACTGGAATGCTGATGCCATGGCATGTAAATTTTCATGCCATAGCACAGAGGAAGTTGATAGAGTTACGGAAAAAAAGAAGATTACGCAATTCAGATCATGCTGATCAGAAAACGAGTTCTGCACAACTTGGACTTCTAATCTTCATGGACCAGAACAACTATAAATGGAGGAGAATAACACAGAACAGAACAACCCGTAGACAACGATAGAATAGAGATAGTTAGACATAGTTTTATTTTCATGCAAGCCATGTTTAGTGGCTGAAATTCTTTTCTTTAGGACTGGGATGTAGCCATCATTACTTATTTTCATTTATATAATTGTGGTATTATCCAATATCTGATTTATTCGGTATTAATTCTTGTAAATGCTTGATCACCATTTGCATGTTTAAGGTATTGGTGAAGAGGCGACAGCTGACATCAATATTAGTTCGTGAATTCTTCAGACTTTAATTGTGAATCACGATAGTAGATTCTCAATTTCTGCAGCATAGTATTCTTTTGTTCATCATGCATTCATAGTAATTTTGGAGTCACGAAAGTAGTCCCATAATTATTATTGGAATAGTAATATTATACTCTGAGAGGAGATAATGTTTAATTATGTGAATAGTTGTGAGGATGTTATCACAAAATAATTATATGAATGGAATTTATAGTAATGGTTGGTGAAATCCCGAGTCCTAAAGTCTATTTACCTGAATTCCTTTAGTTGAACGTTATTAATATTGCTTGGTTTTTTATTACTACATCCACTTTTCTTTTATATGTTGATCTAGATAATAGGTATTAATATTGCTCAACTGGTAGTTGTTCACCTCCCTGTGGGACGATACTCGTAATTATACTATAATTGCATGACTTGAATTTAGTGGTTAAAAAAACACCGAGTCAAATACTAAAATGAATAACTAATATACGGCAATAAGATTATACATCTAATAGTTGAATATTACCATCATATTAGATTATGTAAAATCAATGTACAACATTCATTGTAGATATTAAATAGCTTATACCTTACATTTTAAAAAAGAAAATGCAATCAATATTCATTAATGCAAATTATTCTTTACAATTTGCAATCATAATTTTTTTCAATTTTACATTTATATACATGTAACTAAAAAAGTAACATTAAATTATGTTACTAAAAAGTACATAACATTAAATTATGTGTCAGTAGTAAATAATGTGCCGCCGGTAAGTGATTACATAATATTTTGTGAAACATGTTAACTAATAAATTCTAAACTCTCAATGCTATATACCTATTAGGTATTAGCAATTTAATATTTAGTATTAGTTGTACATTCATTTTAGATAATCTAATATGATGTTAATATTCGACTATTAGATGTATAATCTTATTAGTTGTATATTAGATATTCATTTGAGTATTGGTTGAAATTAGTATTAGTTATACATTTCCGTGGGATAATCTAATATAATGTTACTATTAGACTATTACATGTATAATCTTAATAGTTGTATATTAGTTAGTCATGGTAGACAATTACGGTTAATTGCAAATGGAGAATGAATGCATCGGCGATTGCGACATTTTAGAGCCCAGGGACGACATATATGTCGACGTTTTAGATCACACTGTCGACATTTTAGAGCCTAGGGACGACATATATGTCGACGTTTTAGATCATACTGTCGACATTTTAGAGCCTAGGGACGACATATATGTCGACGTTTTAGATCACACTGTCGACATTTTAGAGCCCAGGGACGACATATATGTCGACGTTTTAGATCACACTGTCGACATTTTAGAGCCCAGGGACGACATATATTCATTAATATAAACATTTTATACCAATCTGTCCACATATATTTCGACATATATGCATCATTATCGACATATTTTGAACATTCTTTTACGTACGGACTACTTACTCTCTCGTTCACGTTCAAACCCAATTCGGCCAAAAATTTAACACACACTTGACACCGTACCCGCAAAACAAACACACAACCCACACCCACACACCCTCTCGTGATAGCAGATTCGAATCTAAAAGCAGATGAAAATTTTCACCAAACCCGCTACTCAATCGGCATTTTTTTCCTTCTTCAGCATGCCGTCGTTGAGCCATAGTTGATTTCGGTCATGTGGGTTGTTGAATCAGTGGATGATGAATGCTAATTGGCGATTACAGACGAAGATACGCGGGAATTTTTGTCTAACGTCTTTCTCTTTCTCCACATAGAAGGGCTTTTTGGTCATTTCAGTTGGTCAAACACCTTGACCTGCTATATTTGTGAACAAAAATTACCCGCTGCTATATTTAATAACGGAGAAGTCAAAGGTGCTATTTTAGATATTCTCCCTAAGAAATGCCTTAATAAGTTTTTTAAAGGGTGTTAACAAACGCCCATATAGAGTAAATTTTGTTATCAAAAAATTAATTCTTAATATGATATTAAACCAATAAAAAAATAAATTTATCATAAATTATTACGTTTACATCTCCATTGCAAGCAAATAGATCATTAGAAAAAGGCCAAAATTGTAAAACTAACTGATGTGGGATATAAGGTAGTAGTTTTAGGCTTTGATATACGTTCAATAAAATATACTATTGGGATTCTAGAATTGTAATAAGGATAATCTTTCTCGACTATCAAGTTTATTTTAAAATTGATAATTATTAGTATAATTATATTCAAATTTTTTCAGAAAAATAGTTTTCACTTGGCTATCAAATTGTGGTTATTTTTGGCTTTGTAAGGGATTATACATAAAGTTTCTAATGTAATAAATTTTTAAATAGTTTATTAATAATATTTTTGTAACATGGGTCCCTGTTGAAATTGGATTGTATCTCTTTTATGGGTGCAGTCATAGTATTTTTCTAATTTTTATGAAACTTTGTGGGTGATGATCATATGTCTAATTTTAATTCTTTTTCTCTTACTCTTTTATTTATTTTTTCCTCCATTTACATTTTTAAAATTTTCATAATCTTTATCTTTTGCCTCTTTTTCTTTTTATTTACTTTTTTTAAAATTTTCCTCTACTAAAGACACTTTATTTTATCTTATTTTTCTCATGTTTTGTTTTACTTTTTGTTTTTTTTAGCATTTATCGCATGTACCTTATTCTGTTATTCCTTTTTTTTCCTTTTTTTTAGTATGTGCCTACATTACACAACACTACAAAATTGAAATTCTTGCATGCCTAATGGCACTTTTTAAAATATATATATATATATATATATATATATATATATATATTTCAATTTTATTTTCATTGAATAATGAAGATTGTTTTAAAAAAAGGGCCAAAAAATTAATGCATGAATAAACAAACAAGCCAATGCCATGAATTTGTTGTTGTTTTGCTATGGTAAGGACGAAAATTAAATCAATGAATGCAGTTGTAAATTTTTTAATGTTTTTTTTCTAAAGTTTGGTGCCATTTTCATTCTCATTACAGTTAATTAATTTTTTTACTTATTATTCATGTTAAATTATTTATTTTCAACAAAAGAAAATATAATTGTGTTACGTTGAAATTTTGATAAGCAATTACAATATGGAAATCAATTTGAAACTTTCACAAATTTTAATGAATATGCAAGTTATGAAACTTTTAGAATTAATAAATTTTAATATATATATATATATACAGACGTACATACATACATGCGTACATACAAAAATGACAATTTAAATAGAACGAAAAGCCAGAGTCAAAGGTTAAACTTAAAAAATTAAAAGTCAATAATGTCAAAATTTTTTTATCAACTTAGTAAGCAAGTAATATTGATAATTGTTATGGATTCAGTTCATTGTCTCCTTCATGTCTTAATTAACAATTTTGGATTTAAAAAAAAAAATTCTATTCATACAAATTTGATAAGAGAGTATTTAATTCGCTCCAATCTTCTTGGATATCCCGGAATATATAGGCCAAATTAATATTACTAACAAATGTTATAATGTATGCTTATGTTTAATTTTCTTCTTTGTTCTCTTATAAATTAATTAAATTTTCTTCCTTCTTCTCTTAAAGAGAAGTTTGTAATTATCAATATTTGGAATTTAGATAATACATCAAAATTATTGAATTACAACTACAGATTCATCTGAAACTTATTAAATTGATAGCTGGATCGAGTAGACATTGATGACTGTTCATTTTTTGCTTTATAACTATAGTTTACAATTTACTTTCTCATCATTTTTAGATTTCATATTAATTTTCAATTGTGATTTTACCTTCATAAAAATCTTTTCTTATTTTTTGATTTATTTTTGAGCCGGTACTTCCAATCTTAATCTTTGAAATTCTCTTTTTTCTTTTACTTTTTCTGCATTTATTATTTTATGTTTTTTCTACTATAATTACTTTTATTTTTTGTCTATCAAGGACAACAAATTTGTTACTAATGTTCCTATTTGTATGGAAAAAAGAGAAAAAGGTGCAACAAAGAAAGGAAAAAAAGAAATTCTTTAGCAAAATTGTAAAATAAAGAAAAAGAAAAGGGGAAGTTATGAGAAAATTACCATAAAAATAAGAAAGAGAAAAAAGAAAAAAAAAAGAAGAATAAATGGGAGAATTTTGAGCCAGATATAGAAAGAAATAAAAATGAACTAAATAAATAAATAATAAAATATACACAATAAATTATAATTAACAATGAATTCAAATAAAAAAATATAACACTAACTCAAAAGGATTCAAGTGGAAAATATCTAATGAGTTTTTATTAGGAATTTAAATAAGATCTCAATAATAGCACCTAATTAGAATCCCATTGAGTATTGGAATTACCCATTTCCAATATTAATTCCTATTTCCAACTAATATCTAAATTTAGTGGGTATTAAATTACCCATTCTCATAAAGTTCCCACCTATCCAATTCTCACCGAATTCCCACTCATTCCTATTCAATTGCGAGTTTGCGACTTCTCATCTGTTCACATCCTATGGAACTAGGATTGGCAAAAATCAATCCAATCCAAAAATTGACCACATTAACTTAGTACTTTAACTCGCTGAATTGGGTCTGATGGGTATAATGGGTTAGATGGGTCACGAGTATGTAATTTAATATACTGGGTCAGATTGAACCCACTTTGATCTGTTGGGTTAAAATAATAATTTTAAAAAATCAAAGAGATGGCTAGTTAATGGGAGCCGAATGTCTCTCTCCTTTGTGAGCAGAGTGCCTCCTTTCTCTTTTCAAGAGAAGTCTAGTCTCTTTTGAGTGCACTGGTTTCAGCTAGGTCTCCTCAAAGTGACAATACAGGTTTTCTTGTCTTCACTTGGTGGGTGTCTCTCTCTGTGTTTCTTTTCCCTCCCCTCCAGTGACAATGCAGTTTTTTTTGGTTTTTATGATTTTTTTCTGGAGCACCTCAAACATCTTCTAGCAGTCCTGTACGTTTTTTAGACTTTTGACCGTGTTTCTGGTCCTACTTCCAGCACCACATAATTTTTTTGATAGTGAGTTACGGTTCCTCTTTTGCTGGCAGCAAGGGGGAGCTTCCTAGTTTTCATAGGAAGCAGGGGTTACTATCCAAACCAGCACTCCATCAGCGCAGCTCAGGATCGGCCGACATACCACCGTACATCTAGTATGGCGGAAGAGTTAGTCGCTCAGTTTAGGCAATGCCAACTGTCTACACAAGAACAAGTAGGAGTTGAAATTCAAGAACAAGATGTAAAATGTAGTAAGGAGTTGTGTGAAAGAAGCCTAGCAGGTAAAATCCATGGGGAAAAAATTGTTAATTTTACGGGATTGAAACTCACCTTGTCAAGAATTTGGCCAACCTTATGTTCCTTTTCGGTTATAGAGCATGGGCCCAATCTCTTCCAATTTGTTTTCAATAGCCAAGCCGACAAAGAGAAGATTTTAAAAGGTAAACTCTGGTCCTTTGATCAACAATATTTGGTTTTAAAAGATTGGTCTATGGGAATGAATATATTTTCTGAGGCTTTCAACCACATTGATATATGGGTTCAAATTTGGAATATCCCCACCCACTGGATGTCTAAAGAAACGGGTTTGAAAATTGGAAAACTGTTCCCTAAAACTTGGGATGTGGACATTCCTAGTACGGGTAGTAAACAAGGTAGATGTCTGAAGCTGTATGTTACACTAGACTTGGACCAGCCGTTGTTGCGGGGTACTCAAGTAAATCTCCAAGAACAACAATGTTGGGTAATTTTCCGATATGAACAACTACTCAACTTTTGTTCCTATTGTGGTCACATTGGCCATCTAGAAAATACTTGTGGGACCCGAAAAGAGGATTGTAAGAACCGCACGCTGAAAGAGAGCCAATTTGGTGAATGGTTGAAGGCAGATTCAGTCAAGAGAGGTTTCAAGCCGAATACCCACGTAGATTCAAGACCAAGAAGTCAAGAGGCCAAACAAACTGTGGCAGTAGTTGACAACCCTCAATCAGGGGACAGTATGCCTTCCCTCACCCCAGGACTTGTTCAAAGCAAAGGATCCACGAGCAAGGATACACGACCTTCTCCGCAACAGGCCTTGGATTACGAAGTTGTGACACCAAATTACCTAGTCCATCCACAAATGGAAGATTTCAGCGTGAGATCACCCATATTAGAGGTCATTCCAGCAAACAATTTGAACCCCAAGGCACATAACCAAGAACAAAATAAAATGGACTTGGATGGGGTCAGGCAGGAAAATGTGAACGAACTTGCGGAGAAGCAAACTAAGAAGTGTGTTACTCCATATTTTGAAGATGATTTTTCTGCCCTAGAGCAAAACCTTGTTAATGTTCCAATGAAGTTGGCAGCTGCTTCAAACCCTCCGCAAGATGCCTCTAGTATTTTGGAGCTCGAGGTAGAAGAAATGGTGACCAAAGTTCCGGGAATTCGTACTAGAAAATGGCACCGCAAAATTGTTTCCAGTCCTCAGCAATCTTCCGGGGTCCAAACTTTGGTACATCCACATTATAGTGCAGGAGAAAAACGAAAAGGGAAAATTCAGGACAACAATGAAATGTCCGAAGGTGAGAGGGAACATGAAGGCAGCCATAAAAGAAGGAATAAAGGCATCATCATTCGAGATTTACAGGTGGAGGAAGCCAGCCCTAAATGGCCCCAAGTTAATCAATGAAAATATGTGTCTGGAATTGTAGAGGTCTAGGAGGGCCCTCTACTATTTCTCAACTTAAGGAAACCATTCGGTTCCACCTCCCGGATATGGTATTTATTAGTGAGACTAAACAAAAGGCACCCTTCATCAAAACTTTTTGCAGGAATTTTCGTCTTCAAAACCGATGGAAATATGTTGACCCTTGGGGTACAAGGGGTGGCCTTCTACTATTTTGGAGTGATGATATGGAAATCAATCAAGTGCTTTCAACAGAATTTTGTTTTGAAGTACAAGTAACTAAGCAGGGAGATCAAGAGCCTTTATGGGCTATTTTTGTATATGCTAGTACGGATTCTAAAATCCGTAGACAGCAATGGGATTACCTTCAACAGGCCAAAAGCAAATGGGGGAACAAGTGGGTTATCGGTGGGGATTTCAATGATATAGTTGATAACACAGAGAAGAGAGGTGGACATCCCCGTTCGGAGACCAGTTTTCAGCATTTCAGGGACTTTATCAAAGTCATGGGTATGGCAGATCTAGGCTTTAATGGGAGTCCTTTCACTTGGGCCAATAATAGGGAGCAGGAGGGTTTTGTTGAAGAAAGATTAGACCGTTTCTTTGGTTCAGCTGAATGGATACTCCAGCATCCTATGGCGGCAGTCAAACATTTGGAGAAACAATCGTCTGATCATTCTCTACTTTTACTAGTCACTTCTATGGACAAGCCCCGGCAGAAGAAAAGGTTTGTTTTTGACAAAAGATGGATAAAGCAAGAGGCAACCACAGCAGTAATAGAGCAAGCTTGGAAAAGGACACAGAAGGGCAATCCAATGTTCCAACTTACTTGCAAAATCAGACAATGTAGAGTTGATTTGCTGAAGTCGGCCAGTGCTGCGCATACTAACGCAGCACAAAGGATAAAGGAGATCAAAGAACAAATGGAATGGCTAAGCAAAGCAGGGGGTGACCGAGACTGGAATTTTTGGAAAAAATTGAGAGAGGAGTTACACAAAGCTTACAAAGAGGAGGAAAAATATTGGCACCAAAAAGCACGTTTTCAATGGCTAAAAGAGGGAGATAAGAACACTAAGTTTTTTCATGCCTCTACAGAGCAAAGAAGAAGAGTGAATACAATTAAGAGGCTGGTGAAGGACAATGGACGTATTTGCACCAATCCTGAGGAAATCAAACAGGAAGTTTCTGATTTTTACTCTTTACTTTTTACTACTTCTTCTCCAATGACTGACCCATCTTATTTGCTAGGTATCCCAACTACGATTACAAGAGTAATGAACCAAAGACTAATCAGGCCAATTGAGGATCTTTGAGATCCACCACGCTTTATTTGGTATGCATCCAAACAAATCACACAGGACCGGATGGTATGACTCACTCTTTTTCAAAATTACGGCATGTAATTCAAAAGGATATCTTCTTTGCCGTTAAAAGTTTTTTTATCCATTCAAGAATGTTAAAGAGTGTAAACCATACACTTATTACCCTTATCCCGAAAATAAAGAACCCAACCCACACAGCTCACTATAGGCCTATTAGTTTATGCAATGTTGTCTATAAAATAATATCTAAGATTCTGGCCGAGAGACTAAAACCATGTCTCAATGTCTGCATTCACGAAAGCCAAGCCGCTTTTGTCCCTGGTAGACAAATCACGGACAATGTTGCCATTGCACATGAATGCATACACCATATTAAGAGTCTTAACAAAGCAAGAAAAGGTTTTATGGCTTTGAAATTAGATATGGCCAAGGCTTTTGATCGAGTTGAGTGGGGTTTTTTATCCCAAGTTTTGCTTAAGATGGGTTTTGCCACAAAATTCATAGACTGGGTTATAACTTGTATAAGTACCTCTTCTTTTTCTTTTAACATTAATGGTGAGGTTAGTGGCTATGTGATTCCCTCAAGAGGTATTAGACAAGGAGATCCCCTATCCCCTTATTTATTTATAATCATTTCAGAAGTCTTCTCTTTTTTTATCAGAAAAGCTGTAAACGAGGGTGCTTACAGGGGAATGAGAATATGCCGTCAAGGACCACTCCTCACTCACCTTCTTTTTGCAGATGATTCACTCCTTTTTGGTGAAGCGACAGTGGAGCAAGCTCAGCACATCCGAAGGATCATATCAGAGTATTGTGAAGCATCAGGACAGAAGGTTAACCTAAATAAATCTTCTGTCCTTTTTAGCAGGCACATAGCAGATCAGGATAAAACAGCCATTATTCAGGTGTTAAATGGGATCAAGGAGCAAAGAAGTGCCCGATACTTAGGTTTGCCACTAGGTATCGGTAAATCCAAGAAAGAAGTATTTGCATATGTCATTGATGCGGCCAAAAGAAGAATAGGTAATTGGAGAAATCAATTTTTGAGTCAGGCAGGTAAAGAAACCCTCATCAAATCAGTCCTAAATTCCTTACCTATCTATGTCATGTCATGCTTTAAACTTCCAGTTGGGATTTGCAAAATCTTGAGTAGTGAGACAGCACAATTTTGGTGGGGCTTCAATGCAAACAATGGTCACAAAATTCATTGGAGAGCATGGTCCAAATTAACTCTTCCGAAAGATTTGGGAGGGCTTGGCTTCCTAGATATCCAAGTCTTCAATGATTCCTTATTAGCAAAGCAATTATGGAGATTAATCCAGTTTCCTAACTTGCTCCTGAGCCGTGTAATGAAAGCTAGATACTACCCCCAAGGCACGCTTATGAATGCAAACGTTCAACAAAGCGCTTCTTGGCTGTGGAAATGTTGGACCGGAGCAAAATATATTTTAGATATGGGGATGCGATATCAAGTGGGAGATGGAAAAACCATTAAAATTTGGGAGTCTCCATGGTTGGCACATAGACCAAATTTCAAGCCACTACCCAAAGAACAAACTCCAGGGTCACTTGTTTGGTGTAGGCAACTTATGGCTCAGGAGGGGACACAATGGGATCAAAATCTACTTGAGCAACTTTTCCATCCTGAGGATGCAGATGAAATTTCTAAAATCCCATTAAGAAAGGAGACAGGTCCGGATAAGCTTATTTGGCATCATGATAGGAACGGGATGTTCACAGTTCATTCTGCATACAAGTTTGCTATGGCACAGCACAGAGCCCGCTCGGATATCAATACAGCTACGAGTAGTACCAGTTTGACAACTTCTAAGCGCATGTGGAATAGAATTTGGAATTTGCAGGTCAAAGGTAAACTGAAATACTTTCTATGGCGCTGCTGTCAAGGCATTTTGCCAACCAAGTTAGAATTGAGCAAAAAAAAAATACAGCTTGATCCCATTTGCAGCATTTGCGGAATGCAGGAGGAAACCATTGAGCATGTCCTGTTTACTTGTGCGAGAGCGGCGATGGTTTGGAAACTTTCTCCGGTTTATTGGGATGGTCTGCGTGCTAAACAATCTTGTTTTCGATATTGGTGGGAAGCATTAAGTTCCATGGGAAAAAACTCCATTAGTAAAGACAGGATCAACCTTTCTGTATACATCCTCTGGATGTTATGGAAAACAAGAAATCTTTGGCTCTTTGACGGAATTGGTAAATCAGCAAAGGAAGTGGTAGATTCGGCTTATTTGGAATGGAAAGAATACCAAGATATTCTCAATGGTTTCCCATTTTTTTCCTAGGATAGAATCTAGCTCTCTTAATTGTTACTGAAACAACTGCTCTTGGAGTTTCTAAACTCTAAGTTAAGCTTTAGAACTTTCGGTAGTACTTCCCCAGCTCTCTATTTGTCACAAGTCAGTTTTTAAAATGTCTCCTTTTTAATCTTGTTGTAGTTTTCTTTTGGCTATGGTTTAGTTTTTTTTCAAAGTTTCCAAGCTAACTAGTCTGTTTCTCATATTAGGTGACAATGGTGGCTCAGAGGAAACTCAATACATGCAAAGGAGACAGAAAGTCTTGACCGCTGCGGCGGACTTGTCACACCGCCGCTGCGGTCCAATTTTGGACTGCCATGTTGCTGGACAGAAACATTGGACCGCCGCGGCGGTCATCCACACCGCAGCAGCGGTCCGAATCCAAAAGTTTTCAAGCCCGCTGGGCAGAGTTTTATGAACGCCGCGGGTTTCTCTTCACAAACTCGCTGTGGTCAAAACGCCTACTTTGCGTTTTCTTTTGACTATTTTGCTGCTCCTTTTCGTCTGCCTAAAGCAATCTCCAGTTGGTATTTTCTGTCCATTTTTTTCCAAATTTGATACCCGTAAGTAGCCTCTAGAGTTTTTTTCTGCTCTTTGCATATAATTTGCACTTTGGTCTATTTTTCAATAAATGGTATATTTTGAGAGGGTAGAAACAAAAGGATGTCGGGTTGTCAAGCAACTCCCTCTTTTGGGTCAGCTATCTTTAGCGCCACTACAAAAGGAGATTCCATACACCAGATCGGCTTTGGAGACACAATCTTAAAAAGGGTCCCTCTTGGGGAGGATCAAAAGTCAGCTATACTGGTTTTTCTCATGGAAGGTACGTTTTCTTGGCACCTTTTACGGCATTCATGTTTTTCTGTTTTTAATAAGGGCCGACTTAGATTTTAGTGTGTAATGATATGTCGTGTCTTGATTTTGCTTGAAGTATGGGTTTGCTGGTATCTGCTGTTTGGAAGTTATTTGCACTGATGTGAATTGATATGTTGTTCTTACTCAGTCTTACTCATCTGCTTGGCACTTGTTCTGGCTGAACTGATAACTTGTTTCCTCAAGTGTGCATCGAGGGCCAAAACCTGTTTGGTAAAATGCCTCAAAGAATTTTCCTATAAGCTACTGCTAGGATAAGTCCTTCGAAACCTGGCAGAGTGATCTATTGGGGGTTTGTAGGTGTCTATTTCTCGGGTCTTGCTCTTTCAACTTGGGTGGTAGATTGTGGCCACCATACTTTCTAGCCGAGCAAAGCAATCTAGTTTCACTATGGTTTGCATCTTCTTTGTATCTCCCACAGAAAAAGCCAAATTGGAAAAAGGAAAGAGGAAGTAGAAAAAAGAAAAAAGAAGTAGAAAAAGCAAAAACAAAAATATCAAAAAGAAGGAATGAGGAAAGACAGTCGGTAGAAAATAGAGGAAGATGGACGAATTTTCCAAGAGGCAAGGAAGACGGACGAATCTTGCCTGGTACTATCCAATCAAAGGGTTCTGTTTTTGTACCCGCCTCCAAATGTTTCGGTCTAGTGAACCCTATGCATTGTACAGCTTGTTCTTGCACTATGATGTTCCTCTTTAATATCTTAGCAAAGTTAGGAGTTTGTACAAACACTCATACACTCCTCCAGTAGTCTTGTTACTTGAACAGAGTTTTTTCATACTTCCTATTAGGTAGTTGTGGCCTCTTGATCGGTTTTTTCTTAGTTGTCCTCTTTAGGTAGTTTTGCAATATCAGACAAGAGGAAAAGGAGGAACAATAGGTCATAAAGTTTTTTTCAAAAAAAAAAAAAGAAAAAAAAAGAAAAAAAAGGAAAAAAAAAAAAACCCCCCAAAAAAAAAAAAAAAAAAAGAAAGAAAGAAAGGAAAAAAAACAAAAAGAAAAAGGAAAAGCCAGAGGATATAAAAAATAAAAATAAAAAAAGAGGAAAAAGGGGGAGAAAAGGAAAAGAAACAAAAAAGAAGGAAAAAAAAAAAAAGGCAAAAATACAAACACAAGAAAAAAAGAATTATTGTGGCTCTTAATCAGATTTTTAGCTCCAGTTGGAGTCTTAGCTCCAATCTCCAATTGGAGTCTTAGCTCTTAATCGGATTTTTTCTTCTGCTCGCTCTCCCCATCCCCAATATCCTTTTCTCATCCTATTTTTCTCTTATCTTTTTCTTTATATCCCAACCTGATATTCCTTGCTTTTTTGGCTTTCTCTGCTGCCAGTTGCTTTTGCTCTCCCTAAAAGTTATATCATACCTCTCTTGGTTGGGATGAAGTTTCCTTTCCGCTTTGAATGTAGGAGCATTTCCATGTTTTCTCTTTGTTTTTTTATTTTTTTTCTGTTTTGTGGATTTCTATCTCCAGAAGATATTTTTATTTCCTCGGCTGTTTGGGGATTGTTTTAAGTTTTCTTCACGTTTGAAAGCAGGAGAAGTCTACTTTTTTCCCCTTTTTGTTTTTTCTGTTTTTCCTCTTGGAAAATTCCCTATCCAGGCATATCTCGCCTCCCTCTAATCTCTCTTTCTGTCTAAATGCTGGTTTCTTTTTTTCTCTCTAAATGCTGGTTTCTATTTGTGAATGACTGATCCTCCACTCAATACCCTAGCTCCATTCTTTGTTGGGATGTCGTCTCTCATGTGATGGCAATCTTTTCTTATTGCTTAGTTGTGACAAACTACCTCATCTATTATTGATCTGACTTGACAGCAGCAATGGTCCCTCGTTTTAATTTTTTCTGGGCTACTATAGTTTCGACGAAGTTTTTTGGAGAACTGATTTCCATCTCAAGCCGGGACATTGATCAGTTCCCCTATTTTGAAGAATGGCAGCATGAAGATGTGACAGTTCTATTTTGATCATCTCAACGGCTTATATTGTTTTTGTAGAAGTTTCTATATAATTCGTGTTAAAATAATGACTTCCAATTTTTTCTTTTGTCCCGAGATATAGTGGCTAAGCTTAGTCATTTAGTTGAAGTTAGCTAATTCCACTATATCTCACATCTTTAATCTGTTGGCAAACTCTTTATTATTATAGGGTTCTCTCAGGACTCAGGCTACGATCCATGTTTTCACTAGTCTAAGACTAGGGTTTAGTATTGTAACAAATGAGATAGGGGTCAACATTCCACTATCACATTCTCCTCCTTGGCATTTAATTAAGACCAAGGAGATCATGTAAGCCTTCATTGGCAACTATTTTTGTACAGTTCCTTTCCCAATTTCAATGAATTTTAACTATCGTTTCAGAAAAAAAAAAAAAGAGATGGCTAGTTGGCTAAGACCACTGTGCTAAATTCTAGCCAAATTATGACAACTTCGTCGCTATCTGGCTTGCAAATAATTGAAGGCAGCAATTGGCCAGTCAGTCGATTCTTTAATTTTTAACATCAATATTTTAACTCAACTAGTTAAATTGAATTCAACCTAATCTAAATCAAACTCAATCCAAATCTAACATATAATTATATTAATTAGATTGAGTCATGACTCAGTCCAAGGGGCTCGATATATCCTCAAAAAAGGGGCTATTTACGAAGTGAGGGATGGAAACTCAGTCCAAGTATGGGAGAGCCCCTGGATTCCTAGAAGACTATTTTTCAAACCAACCACATTACCTACTCAGAGAGAAAAGGTGACATGGGTAAGTGAGCTTCTAGCGGACAATGGGCAGAGATGGAATAAGAAACTGGTGTGCTGGATCTTTAATCAGTCAGATGCTGAAGCAATACTAAGTATACCCCACCAAAGAGAGAGCCTAGGAGACCATAAAGATAACTGGTGTGGCAATTGGCAAAAAATGGCAACTACACAGTTCAGTCTACCTACCAGGAGGCACTCAAGGGACACAAAGAGATAGTTCTACAACCAGAGAGCAGCTCAACCAAGGGGGTTTGGAAGAGAAGCTGGAAGCTGGAAGCTGGGCATCAAAGGGAAGCTCAAGCACTTCATATGGAGGTGTTGGTATGGCATCCTCCCCACAAAAGACCAGCTATTGAGAAGAGGCACTAACAGTATATATCCTCTGGATGCTCTGAAAAACACAGAATCTGTGGATCTTCCAAAGTGAATGGCGTGAGGAGAAGGAAGTGGTAGATCTTGCTCTAGCGGAATGGTTGGAATATCTGGAAGTGAGTAAGACGGCTGGTGAACAATTCTAACAATTCTAATGGAAGTGGCTAGGAACAACTTACCAAGTTCAGTGGCCACTCATAACATTGTAGGTAACACATAGGCTGAGGCAATGACTAACATGGAATGAATATTCAGTCAAAATGATAATCGGACATTCCCTTCATTTTAGTCCACTGAGGAGTAAAGGGATCAAATAAGTTGGTTGGTTTTTGTTCTTGTTTGATGATGGTGTTGATATCTCATTCTTTTGGCCTCTTAGGTTTTGTTTATTTTCGGAGAGGGAGTTAAGAGTATAGCAAGTTCAAAGGATAGTGTTATCCTAATTGTTACACTTAGTCTCATTGCGAGAGTTAAGGCATTATTGCCAGTTGGCAAAGTTGTATAGGTGACATTTTTGTCAGTATATATAGAGATCGTTTCTTTGGCAAAAAAAAAAAAAAGGTCATGACTCATGACTCATAAAATCCCACACCCAATCCAAGAGTGAATCAACCTTCCCATTTTTTATGAGTGAACCAACCTTCCCATTTTTTTTTTTGGGAAATTTGCAAAAATAGCACCTTTGACCGTTGATTTTGCAAATATAGCACCCTCCTTTTTTTCTTTGCTGTTATAGCACTTCAACGCTACATAAAGACCAAAATGCCCTCATCTTCTCCTCTAAAACATAAAGACACAGTCACACAGCACTTCATCTTCGTCTTCATCTTTATCGATTCAACAAAATTTGTTCTCACACCCCATTATTTGCACTATTTATTATTCGCATATCCCATTGAATCATCATCTTCAATGGAAATGATGAAGAAAAACGAACGTGCCTTAGGTTTTAGAATAGAAGAAAGGGGCATGTTGGTTTTTGTGCAGTGTTGAAGTGCTATAACAACAAAGAAAAAAAAGAGGGTGCTATATTTGCAAAGTCAACGGTCAAATGTGCTATATTTGCAAAATTTCCTTTTTTTTTTCTTTGTAATGTTTTCAGGATTTAATCTATGAGATCAAATACTTTATCCGGTTATTATATATAAACCAGATTCCATCATTTGTGTTCATCTCTCTTAAATGATATCTATTTTATTTAAATGAAAACAATGTTATTTCAATAAGATGAGATATTGTTGGTTTATAAGGAAGTTAATTTTTATGAATAATTCGTCACAATAAATCTATTCAATGTATAACATGGTGAAAAATATATATTAATTTTTTATTACTATCTAGTATTAGCAATAGTTCTTAAAAAGTATATGAAAGTAGCACATTTTAATATTTGCACACTTCAAAATAAGGAACTATGGCATATATTTTTGAAATTCATTTCATTTTCTCCTTCGAAAATTGAACACAACTACTCGAAAAATTTTATTAGTTTTCTCAGAGACCAGAATTGTGGCAGGATATAGGCCATATGGATGGTCTAGGACACTTCATGTAAGGGGGTAAGATGAAATTTTAGAGGCCATAAGTGTTGAGACTTTGGAACCCATAAAAAAGTGTCATGATATAGTTGGTTCCTACATGAAAAATATGACATTTTTATTAAGGATTTATATGGTTTTAGAATTTTTTACTTTACAAGTTATCTTTTGAGGTAGATATTTCTCTCAAAATCAGTGACAAATAGTATTAAAAACAACCACCACCTTTCAAATTGTGCCACATGGTTGATGACGTTGGTATTACAGTGTTTATTTGGAACTAAATTAGTGACACTAAAATTGTTGTGTTCACCTCGGGATTAGTTGGTGACACAAGATGGTTTGGAACTAGAGGGAAAATTTTAGTACAAAACTGAACTAGTTGAAAGCTAGCCTAATACAAAGTTAATAATTTATGGACACAAGATGCGAAACATGATAGATTGTCTGTTCTGCATGGACACGAGGTGCAGAATGTCGTAAATTGTTATGATCTAGTTTTGACATAGAAAGTAAAGAAGTTTAATGCAAAACTAATAATTTCACGTGGACATGAGATGCAAAAATAATTTTCATGTAGAAAATATGAAAGATTAGTGTAAAATCAATAATTTTGCATGTATGTAGAATGCTATGCATGGCAGCTTCCTCCCAACATCTATGACGAAACACTACTAATCAATGTTTATGTTTGGATTGTAGTTTATTTGAGAAATTTTATATTGGAATATGTGAAAATTTTGATGGGAATTTTTTATGGAAAAAATTATTTTCGAAAGAAAATAAAAAGTGTATTGGAGGAAATTTTTTTGACTTTATGTGAAGAGAATTTAAGAGGAAAATTTCAATTTTAAATTTTGAAATAAAAAAATGTTTGAATATTTTATTTGTTTTGCAAGAAAAAATTAACTTTTTGAAATAAATGTTAATCTAAACATGACCTTAACCATCACCTTTAGAAAAGGGCCAAGCCCAACAAGAATGCTTAGAGCCCCAAAGCCTAATACATAAACATTGAATTATTCTGCCCGTAAGGCATCCCTCAATTTGATTCACTGATTTTTTTCAAATCTATTATATATATATTTGACATGGTTTTGACATATATACAATTTTACTTAATCTAATGATGCTACCAGTCAAATTATAATTAAATTTAATTTAGATAATTAAGTAAATACACTAATTGTTATTTACTTTATGTAATACACCTCATACTGTAATATTTATGTGACTATATATAATACACTTCATATGCGTAAACTATAATCTTACCTACCATTGCTTATTAATTTTTAAGTTAACTAAATATTTCATTCACACTAATTTACCACTATCTGACTAAATCTTATAATTTCTATCACATTAGAATTCAAAATATATATCATCTCTTATACATGCTTAATTTAATTAAATATTTGATTCACGCTCATCTTATTAAATTTAAATTACGTATCATCTTTTGTTGCCAAAAAAAAAAGTATAATTGTAATAGCAATTTTATAACATCGTTTATCTTTAAATTTAGGTAGACTATTCCTATTTTTTCCGCCTCAAACTAATCATTTTAAAATATAACTAAATTTCTTTCAAAGAAATATATTTTGATAATAATATTTGTTTCAATACAAAATCTTAATCCATATCTAATTTTAACTCTAAGCTTATTTGGATATATAGTTAAATTTATTGTGAACTCTACTTATTATTATTTTTTGTTTTAGTGTTTGATTGATATTCATATTGGGTTGAGTATGAGGTTTTGCATCATTGAGATTTAGGTGCGAAAAAGGTGTGATTTCCCCCTTTTTTTTTTTTTTTGGTTTGGTTGTAGTATTATGTCCCTATGTATTAAGGTTTAGGTTCCTATTTATTAGGGGTTAGTCCTCTATATTAGAAGTGTATGTGTCTCTCTCTTAGAGGTTGTAGAAGTGGGAAGTACCCTTGCAAAAGGTTTGCCGTGGAAGCTGTGGTGAAGCCACACATGGTTGTATTTTTCTTCTCACTTTTCTGATAAGGAGAATACTAGCTTGGGGGGAGGGGTTATGGATATACAGGGTAACATTGAGAATGGCATGGGTAGGAGTTAGAAACCAGACTCTGAATTCAGTGGTTACTATGTAGCTAGGAACAAGTGTCTAAGTTCAGTGGTTCTTTTATTAGATGCAGTTTGAAATACTCGAGTAGAGTTGATGTAAAGTATTTCAGATTACTATTGATGTCAAGGTTATCGTACACTAGCCGAAAATATCAATCTTTTGCACAATATATATATATATATATTTGTTTGTCAAAGTCGCACTTTAGCTGTTGCCTTAATTGATACAATGAGTTAAGGAGGATCTAAAGCAAATGGATCATTGATGTAATTGTTAACTTTTTTTGGAAAAAGTTAATACAAATACTGCATTTTGGAGAAAAAAAAAATCAAACGTAAGAGTTCATGGAGTTGGTTGGTGAATTTTCTATAACTAAATATTAAAAATTTTAAATTTATAAAATTGTCAATTAAAAAAATTTAAGATTATACACAATTACAACAACCCATCATTTAACATTATTAATAAAATTTTAATCTTTATCTATATCAGTTTTAATTTTAAATTTTTCAAATTTTTTATCTTTATCTATATCAACTTTAAATTTAACTTTTCCAATGGCTACTTATAGAAACAATTATATTCCCTATCTGGATCAACTCTTTATTTTTTTCAATGCAAAAATTTAGAAAAATTCTTCCGAGTAAATGGTAGTGAAGATTTGTTTGGTTTCACTATTTTTTTCAATCTACCATTTCAACTTCATCGAATATCAACAAATAACTTATTTATTATGGTGGTATTAAAAAAAATAACTAAAAGGGTAATAATTCATTAATTCAATATGTTTTTTTGTCTTTTTATTATGTGTTGCTTTCTGTGGTAGGAAAAGTTATAATCTACTTAGATCTGAAGAATTTTTATATGTGGAGATTATATATTGAATTTTAAATAAATATAGTTCAAATTATTGTTCAATAGATTTTTTTTTTCTGGACATGAAATGCTTTATATCTATATGCTCGGACTTTGATTAGGAGTTTGTTACTATGTATCTTTATTTAGAATAGTCTTTTTATGCAAATTTTACAATTAGAATTATTAGCATTTTTTTGCTTAACTGGTTCTGAAGCCTGATTTAATAAATTTTGACTTTCCTATGATCAAAGTGTTTCATCAAATTTTCTTAATCTACAATAAAAGCAGTATTATAGTGTAAATATCATAACATGACATTATTAGTAATTAATTAATTTATACAAAGTTAAAATTGTAAAATAAATCATTTTTATGTTTACATTCAAAAGATATCACATTTGTTTCCTATCAAGAAAATTTTAATGAAATGAAGTCAAAAATATTTAGGTAAATTGACTATCTGCATATTCTTTTTTCAAGAAAAAAAGTTAATTAATAATGTGAATTTACAAAAGTTAAATGATTTCCTAATTTAAAAGTCGATTATTTTGATTTTTGGAGTACTTTCACCATAAAATTTTCTAATAAATTTTGAATTATTGATAACTTGATTAATTTTGATTTTACAATTTTTTCTTTAAATGATAAATTTAAAGGGTTTATGATTTGGGATAATGTTGATTTTAAGTTTTTGTGCCATTGTCAATAAGAAATTGGGAGAATAATGGGAAAATTTAGCTTCCAATTTTCATTATTGAAAGATTTAATATATTTATAGATTTAAACAATATCATTTATCTATTTATCAATGATGTCATGCTATACTGTTGAGCAAGATTGCCATTTTGGTTTTTTTTTTTCTCCAAGTGAATCAAAATTCAGAAGAAATTTTTTTTTTTTACATTTTTTTAGCATTGAATAAATCCAATAGTAGTAAACGACATTAAAATGTTTTTCTCCTCTCAATTGTTCTTTCTCCAGGTGGTCAATTGAATATCTATAATAAATAGTTGCATTCTTTCTTAATTTTAATCTTTCTTAATTTATACTTAATATTTTATCTTTCTATTTATTGTAGTTGTATTTCAAAAATTAAATAATTCATGTACCTTGTTTATATTTGAATATATATAATTAATATTCATATACCATCTTTCTATTTATTGTAGTTGTATTACATTAGAGTATTTGTAATCAATATATATGTATATTCAAATATTAGCAATTTTCTCTTATGATTTTCTTTCAACATCAACATCAACATCGAACCTATAAGGATTTCCAATAAATCGGCATAGAGTAGTGTCCTCCTCATTGTCTCTTGGTGCGATTGAGGTGCGGCGAAGGTGCGACTAAGGGCGCATTTGTTTCCTTTCTTAGGAGTGAAGTCTCCTTTCTTGGGGAGTCCACGTGCCTTTCTCAGGCTCTTTGGTTTGTCTTTTAGGTTTTGTTTAGCTGCTTTGTGCTACATGCTTCATCGTCTATTTTCTTTTCTTTTGTCTTGGATTTTCTTTTGCTCGTGGTGGTCTTCTTTTTGTCGTGGTGGTCTTTCATCCTTTCTCCTTCTTTACGTCTGCATTCTGCCTTTCTTTTTTTCTCTCCTATTTGTGTTTGATTTTGGTCTATTGAGGATGGACAGTGGGATCCTTCTTGATACATTGTTGGTTGTATCTGAGTTGCTACAGCAGTTGGAGCTTACTGGAGAGGAAGATAAGTGTTGTGGTTCAAGAGGAGGATGTTCAAGCTAGTTTGGAGAAGTGCTCAAGGAGTCTTCTTGGTTGTGTGTTTGGTGATAGGAGGGCGAATTTCACAGGTCTTAAGAGTGCATTATTCAAGCTGTGATTGACTAAAGCTCCTTTTAAGGTACGTGAGCTTGGTTTCAATAGATTTCAGTTTGTGTTTCAGAATATAGAGGATAAGTTTCGAGCGTTGCAAGGTAAAGAATGGATGTTTGACCAGTAGTTCCTTGTTCTCTGTGAGTGGTCCGCATCTATCCAGAATTTGGAGCAAGATTTTAGTAAGGTAGGGTTATGGATTCAAGTGTGTAACTTGCCTACTCAATGGCTTACAAGAGAGACGGGGTTCAGATTTCAGCAGGTGTTTCCTAAGATTCTTGATATTCTCATTCCTAAATTTGGAAGTGTTTCTGGGAGATGTATGAGGATTCTTGTTGTTGTTAATCTGTCCAAGCCTTTGTTGAGAGGTACACGTCTGAAACTTTGCTCTCAAGTGTGCTGGATTTCTTTTCGCTATGAAAATTTGGCTGCCTTTTGTTATTGTTGTGGTAAGGTTGGGATTTGGAGAGAATGTGTCTTATTCGCTGGCTTGCACTTGAGCATGGTGAATTCAAAGCTGGGCAGTTTGGAGATTGGTTGAAACCTGAGGGCAGTAGGGTTTTGGCAAGAGGAGGGGGTATGAAGCTTGGTCTAGTTTTTGCTGGGAGTGCATGGCAAGAGGAAGGGGTATGAAGCTTGGTCTAGTTTTTGCTGGGAGTGCACGACTTTTGCTTCCACATGAAATGATGCACAGGCCAGCTGAGGTTCGATGTTACCGACTGCTAGTATGGATTTGGAGCTCAGTCCTGTCACGATTCCAACTGCAATTCCTGCCTTTGATTCACGAGTTCTGCATGCTGGAGACTCTGAATGGCTGAAGGCTGATGAAGGTCTAGTTGTGGCTCTTCAGAATGCAGCTCTGAATAAAACTGATGGTCTGAATGCGGGCCATCTGCATGTAGCTTTGAGTGAAGGTCTTCCCCTGAATTCTAAAGCTCATGGAGTGCAGCTGAACCTTCATTTCTTTGCTGCTGATTCTGATGCAAGTCTGCCTGCTACTAATACACAAGCTGTTATCGTTGCTGCTCTTTCGCATGAGGATCAATCTGGGGTTGAAGGTGAAGGTTGGGTGTCGATTGGAGACAAGTCTGAAGTGCAGGTTTTAGAGAATGTTGAATCCGCGGTTCATATTTTAGAGAATGTTGATTACGGCGCATTTTCTCTGCTTTTCTTTGAATCTGAAGTTCAGCATTTTTCTACTATGACAAAATCTGATGTGCGCATTTGTTCAATGGTTGGGCAGCATACTGCTCTTCTGAATGTTGACCTTGCTGGAGTTATTCCCTTAAATTCAAGTCTTCAATGTGAGGAGCAGGCTGTAGTTGCAGCTGGTGTTTGGGAGCTAAAAGATTCTTGGGCTGCTCTTGCTGGTTCCGATGTTCAGGTTGTTCAGAATGTGGTGGAAAGTGTGGAGATGAGCCTTCCTTGTATTATGGCTGAATGTGCTAAAGGCCAGCTTGTTGCAAAGGTTAAGGAGGTAAGTTTTGCGAATGGCCATGAAGTGTGTGAGGGGCCGAGAGTTAGCAAATGGAGGAGGGTTGGAAGAAGGCTATTTTCTGCACTTGTAGGGATTAAGAAGTTGTCTTCTGAGGGTGTTAGTTTGACGAGATCGAGGACTCGATTGTTGGAGGAAGAGCCGGGACTGAATGTGAAGTTGCAAGCAAAAAGACATCATACTGTGGTCGATCATTCAAATGAGGTAAAGAGGACTAGCCTTCTAGGGTCCCATGCTACGTTATGAAGATTGGGGTGTGGAATTGTAGAGAATTGGGTGCAATCTCTACAATTTCCCAATTGTGAGAGTCTCTCACGTCTCAGCATCTAGTGTGGTCTTCTTATCGGAGACTTAGAAGAAGAAAGAATATGTAAATAAAGTGTGTAGGAGTTTGGGGATTGCTGATCATTGGCAATATGCGGAACTTGAGGGTTTTAGCGGAGGTATGTTGGTGTGTTGGGCTGATTCCATTTTTATGTTAAGTTTGGTCTTTAATACTTTTTGTGTTCCAGTGCAATATCAAGTCAAGGGGAAGTTAGAGGTGTGCTGGGTTATTTTTGTACATACTAGTATAGAGAGTGTGGTAAAGGCACAACAATGGCAGTTCCTGGTGAATGAAATATATCAATGGGGTCAACGGTGGCTTCTAGGAGGGGAGTTTAATGATATTGCACTTCCGCAGGAGAAACGAGGAGGGAGGCTAAGGTCAGTTTCTAATTGTATCATATTTAATAGATTCATTAGGGAAATGGAAATGGTTGCTCTAGGGTTTGTGGGAAAGCAATTCACATGGTCTAATAATCGTGTGGGAAAGGGCTTTGTTGATGAGAGGTTGGATCGTTTCTTTTGCTCACCTTGGTGACGGCTTCATTTTCCTTTTACCAAAGTGTATCATTGTGAGAAGCAAGTGTCCGATCATTCTTTCCTTTTATTGAATACTGATCCTCATCAGCAGCATCGTAGGAGACGTTTTATTTTTGACTAAAGATGGGTTAGCCAGGGGGTATGTTTGAAAGGGTGTCTCAAGCATAGCAGAAGGTGCAACAGGGAAATAAGCAATCCATTGTGAGCAACAAAATTAGGCAATGCAGGGCAGAGTTGCAGCAGCGGAGCAGGAATCATGGCATTCATTCTGCTAGACAGCTTCAAGATCTTAAACAAAAAATGGTGGCCATGAGTCTTCAGGGTGGGCCTAGGGATTGGCAGCAATGGTATGACCTCAGGAGGCAGTTGCATCAAGCTTATAGGGAGGAAGATGCATATTGGAGACAAAAATCAAGAAATCATTGGTCAAAGGAGGGGAATAGGAATTCTACATATTTTCATGCATCCACCATGCAAATAAGGAAGGTGAATTGTATTGAGCGCTTAACCACAGCCACGGGACATGAATGTCGGACGAAGGAGGAGGTGGAGAAGGAGATTCTGAGGTTTTATGAGCAGCTCTATGCTTCTAGTCAACCATCACATTCTCCGACTTTGCTTGAAGGTTTGCTGAAGTCTATCACCAGGCAGATGAATGCTGGTTTGGTGAGGCCCGTGCTCAATGAGGAAATTCGGCAAGCTCTCTTTCAAATAAATCCAAATTCAGCTTCTGGCCCGGATGGTATGACGCCTGTTTTCTTTCAAACTTATTGACACGTGGTTGGGCTGGATATTTGCCGTGAGGGATTTCTTTTTATATAAGCATATATTTCATAAGCTTAATCATACTTTGCTCACTTTGATTTCTAAGGTGGAAATTCCAATCTCTATATCTTAATATAGACCAATTAGCTTATGTACTGTGGTCTATAAAATTATATCTAAAATATTGGCTGATTGGCTCAAAGCCTATCTTCCTAGGTGTATTAGTTCAAAGAAATCCGCCTTTATTCCGAGTAGACAAATCCTTGATAATGTTATCATTGCACATGAGTGCTTGCATTCAATGAATTCAAGGAGGAAAGAGAAGTAAGGGTTTATGGCGTTAAAAATTGATATGGCTAAGGCTTATGACTAGGTTCAGTGGAGTTTTTTGGAGAAGGTGATGAGAAAAATGGGGTTTCATAGGTTGGATTTGGCAATGTATTAGCACGGCTTCTATGTTGGTTAATATCAATGGGGAGCAATGTGGTTTTGTCCAACCTTCTTGTGAAATTAGGCAAGGGGATCCTATTTCTCCTTATTTATTTCTTATTGTGTCGGAGGCTCTATCTCATTTACTGAAACAGGCTAGGATGAGGGTGTGTTTAATGGGATGCAGCTAGTCGCAAAGGTCCATCATTACATATTTGTTTTTTGGATGATTCCTTAGTTTTTTGTGAGGCCGATCAGAGGCAAGCTCAACAATTGCAAGCTATCTTTGACATCTATAGCTGCAGTTCAGGTCAACTTATTAACATTGCCAAGTCCTCAATCTTCTTTAGCTCTAATGTGGAGCGCAGAAGTCAGCTATGTCAGGTGCTGCAGGGAGTGAAGAAGCAACATAATGCTAGATATTTGGGCCTGCCAATGCGGATTGGGAGATCAAAGAAGTTTTCAATTTTGTGATTGAGAGAGTTCAGCAAAGGATTCAGAGTTGGAAGAATTGCTTTCTTAGCCAGGTGGATAAGGAAGTCTTGATTAAAGATGTGTTAAGTGCTTTGCCTAATTGTGTCATAGGTTGTTTTAAATTTCCGGTGGGATTGTGTAAAGAGATTTGTAGGCTCTCGGCTAACTTTTGGTGAGGAGCATGAGGAAAATTCAGTGGAAAGTCTGGCAAAAAATAAGTAAGTTGAAAAGTGAATGGGGGATGCGGTTCCAAGATATACAATAGTTCAATAAAGCGTTGTTGGCTAGGCAGCTTTGGCGAGTGCTTACTAAACCGGAATTGTTGATGAGTAGAGTAATGAAGGCAAAGTACTTTCCCAATGATAAGTTTTGGCAGGCACAATGTAAACCTAATGCTTCTTGGTTGTGGAAAGGTTGTATGGCAGTGAAGCATGTGCTTCAAGTGGGCAAGATATAGAGTGGGAGATGGTAAATCAATTCAGATGTGAGAGTCCCCGTGGATTCCGTGAAGGCAAGATTTTCAAGTGCATGGTTGTCGACAAGCACAACCTTCTGTTACTTGGGTTAGTGAGCTTCTCATGGAAAATGGCCCGTGATTGGAACTCCAGCTTGGTTTCCTCCATTTTTTTGCAGCAAGATGCGAAGATAATATTGCAGTTACTTTTGGATCCTGAAGACAGCCAGGATAAATTGACTTGGCAATTTAGTAGGGATGAGGAGTACACTGTCAAATTGGCTTATATGCAGCTGTAAAATACCAAACACCTTCTTGGACAACAAGTTGAGAGTAGTTTATCTCGAGGTTATGGGCACAAAATGTGGAGGTCCACCTAGAAGCTGAATGTGAGTCCATAGTTGAAGATCTTCATGTGGCGATGTTGTAGTGATATCTTGCCAACCAATGCACAATTACAACATCGTCGAATTTTGGTGGATTCCTTCTGTCCTATGGTTCGAGAGGAGATTGAAACGGTGGAACATGCCTTCTTGTCTTGCAGGTGTGTGCAGCAAATATGGAGTCTTGCTTCATTGGGGTGGCCTCATATACCTCTTTTCTGTGGCCAATTTTCGAAGTGGTGGCAAGACATTTGTGTTAATCAGCTAGCACATTCCTGGGTGGAGAAGGCTCAATTTACAGTGTAAATTCTTTGGCATGTATGGAAAAGGCGAAACTTGTGGGTGTTTTAGAGGGAATGGATGGAGGAGCTGCATTGCTTGGGTTGGCTCAGCGGGAATGCCTGGAGTTCCGGCAATCCAATTCAGCAAGAGGTGATGTTGTAGTGGGTATTGATAGCTGAGTTGTTTCTTTTGTTGATATTATTTTTGGCGTTTGTTGATAGTTTGTGTTGATAGCTGGTGTGCATAGGTAATTTTGTTGTTATATGTATCTTGGGTTACAGTCAGGTTTGGGTTGGTGTTTGCTATTTCAGAACCAAGTTTTTTTAGTTTCCAGAGGAGATGCTGCCAAAATTTCTTCTAGTTAGTGGTGGTAATACTACATTCCCCAATACAGGTCAGTAGTGTTCTTTTGTGGGACAATTAGGATCAGTTTGTGACGTGATGTCAGCTAGTTTTAGCTGATTTCGATGCTAAGAATAGTCCTCTTTGGGGACCTTCTATGTACTCAATAACTTTCCCAAACTAGTTGGAGTCGGCGATCGTTGAACCCAAAAAAGGAGAAGAAATAGTTATAAAAAGAAATAGATACATAAATAAATGAGATATAACAAAAATAAAGGGAAAAGGGTTAAAACTAGAAAGGACAATCGAAAACATATGAATTTTGCTCTTCCATCACGCTAATAGCTTTCCTCCACTCTATCCTAGAACAAACCGTACGCCAATCTATTTCTCACTCTCCTAAATCTTGTTTTACTACTTTCCCCCACGTAAATTTTGGCCGCCCACTCTCTTTCTTTATGTCCTACTCTTTATAACAATTTTCTATCATTACTGGAGCATCTAGGGGTTTTCGAAGAATATGCCAAAACCATCTCAATCTATGTTCTTTCATCTTTTCTTCCACCGGTGCTACTCCAACTTTTCATCGAATATCCTTATTTTTATCTTATCCATCTTTGTCTGACTACACATCCACATTAACATCCTCATTTCTGCTAATCTCAACTTATGCTCATATTGCCTTTGTGCCGGCCAACATTCAGCTCCGAATAACATTGATGGTCTTATTGTTATTCTATATAATTTTCCTTTTAACCTAAGTGGGATTTGTTGTCATACAAAAACCCTGATGCATTGCACCATTTCATCCAACTTGCTCTAATTCTATGGCTTACAACTTCATCAATCTCTACCCCTTGTTGCAGTATTAATCCCAAATATCTAAAAGCATCTTTCTTGGGTACCTTCTATCCGAGCATACTCACGTAATTTTCGTCTCATTGTCTTGCCGTGTTGAACTCACACTTCATGTATTCAGTCTTATTTCGACTTAACGTAAATCCTTTTGACTCCAACATGCTTCTCTATATTTCTAATTTATCGTCTACCCTATCACTAGCCTCATCAATAAGCACAATCTCATATGCAAATAGCATACACCACGGCACCTTATCTTGGATATTTTTTATTAACTAGTCCATAACTAGAGCAAACGGATAAGGACTCAAAGCAGATCCTTGGTGTAAACCCACAATGATTGAAAAATGGCTTGATCATCCATTACAAGCCTTCACGCATGTAGTAACACCATCATACATATCCTTGATTGTCTCTACGTACTTTGAAGGTAGTTTTTCTTTTTAAAAACCCACCATAGAACCTTTAAAATAAAAAAAATTAAAATACATTATAATTTTGATATTATGATAAGTTTTTTTTAACAATGTAATACCCTAGCGATAAGTTTTTTTGATATAATAATTATTATCATCCTTGCCATTGCAGTGCTAATTTCCCCTCCCTAATAAGCTAAAAGAATGAAATAATAACAATACTAAAAATAATACTAATTGCTTTCATTACTAAAAACCATATACTTTGAAAGAACATAGCAAGAGTTTACAACAGACAAATATGGTACTAAACAAAACTGTACATATGATTTTTCAATCAAAGACGAGCACACTGCTGAAATGCAGAACAACTGATCATTCTAGGTCCATCTGAAGTTCTTCCACTTGAGATAACTGAAAATTGGCTTCTCTGGAACAGGTATGCATTTCACAAGCCATCCAATTGGCCAAGAAGCAGCTGCAATGCCTACACATGCTCCCCATTGCCCCCAATTCAATCTCTCTGTACTGGCAAACCTCTTAAAAAATTCCACCATGACCACCTGAAGAAATACTGTTATTCCAATAATTCCCAAGAACAACTTGTTCTTGTGTACCCCTTCAAACACATTCTTCCTCTCAAGTTTTCTCGCATTGAATTCATTGAATACTTGGCAAAGGACAAAGGTGTTGAATATCAATGTTTTGTTTACCTTTGTGTTAACACGAAAGATTGACTCACCTTTGAATTGCAATGTCAAGAGAATAGTTATTTGATATAAGGCTTGAGTTAGTATGTTCCTCCACATGATCTTAGTGATGAGTGGTTGAGTACGACCAACTGGAGGCTTGTCCATGAGCTCGTTTGTTGGCCTTTCCGTTGCCAATGCTAATGCACCAAGTGTGTCCATGATGAGGTTTACCCATAGAAGTTGTACCGCCGTTAGTGGTACTTCTCCAGCTGAAATTGCTGCTACAAAATTGATCATAAGAGCTGCCACATTCACTGTGAGCTGAAACTGAATGAATTTTTGGATGTTGTTGTATACACATCTTCCCCATTTCAAAACTATGGCAATGGACGCGAAATTATCATCTAGAATGACAATATCAGAACTCTCTTTGGCTACTTCAGTGCCCTGAATCCCCATAGAAAGTCCTATATCTGCTTCTTTAAGGGCTGGTGCATCATTTGTTCCATCTCCAGTTACTGCTACAACTTGACCTTTCTTTTTTAAACATTTCACCATGAGATGCTTGTCGAAAGGAGATGATCTTGCCATGATGACAATCTTATCGACTTTTGCCATTCTTTCCTCATCTGTGTAGCTGCGAAATTCCACACCTTCTACAACTAATCCATCATCAACTTCATCACCAAGCCGAAGTATTCCACATTCAGTGGCTATTGCTCTTGCAGTGAAGACATTGTCGCCAGTGATCATTTTGATTTTGACACCAGCATATTGACAATCTTCCACAGCTTTCTTTACACTGGGCCGACATGGATCTTTTAGACCTACAATCCCCAAAAGAATTAAGTTGTTGTCTTGTATCGATTGCTGTATTTCTCCATGTTCCTTGTTGGCTTCCAAAATTTGCTTGTGTGCGAATGCGATGCATCGTAGACTGCTGGCAGCCATGCCCTGAATAATTTCTTCAAATTGCTTCCTCTCAAATTGATCAAGAATGGACACTTCACCCTCGACATTATAGTAATGTGAGCACATTGCTACTATCATTTCAGCAGCTCCTTTCCAGTGGACATGCATTGAGTTATTATCAGTCTGCTTCATCAAGATGCCACTTCTTTTTTTCTCCGAATTGAATGTCTCTACATGAAGAATGGAGTATTGCTCTTTTACTGTATCCATATCCATTCCCAATTTCAACACGGCCCAGGAAAGAATTGCTTTCTCAGTTGGACTGCCAGAGAACTCAAGGCCATTAATAGACCTATAAGCACTACATGTTGTGTTTAGACACACTGCCTGGCAGAGGAATTTATGAACATCTACAGCAATAGAATTATAGGTGCTTTCCTCTATCAAATCTGTACCCAGCCAAAATTTTGTTACCGTCATTTTGTTTAGAGTAAGAGTACCTGTTTTGTCAGTACAAATGGTTGTAGCAGAGCCCATTGTTTCACAAGCTGAAAGCTTTCTCACCATTGCTTGATCAGCCATCATTCTCTTCATCGAATAAGCAAGTGTAAGTGTTACAGCCAAAGGCAGACCTTCTGGAATTGCAACAACTACGATTGTTACTGCAGCCGCTATAATTCTCACAACGGCATTCATCACATCATTGAACTTTGTCTTGTTGCCATTGAACTCTTTATTTCCAATTGCATCTTTTGTGTGCCCCGTAAAGTAGCGTACTAATAGCACCACTAGAACTAAGAAAGCGACTGCTAAACCAACTTTACCAATAGCTGAAGTTAGCTTGTTTAGGCGGGCTTGAAGAGGCGTTTTCTCATTCAAATCACGGCTAACTGAGCTCATCATCTCTCCCAAGTTGTGTTCATCCCAACAGAAGTAACAAGCATTTGACCATAACCATCAGCAACCTTTGTACCTGAAATCAAGAATGGATTGTGGTTATAATTGATTTCAAGGTGATCACTTTCTCCAGTCATACTTGATTCGTCAACGCGTAAAGAATGCCCCTCCAAGAGTAATCCATCGGCAGGAACTTGATCACCAATCTTCAAGCAAACAACATCACCAACGACAATTTCAAATATTGATATCTGCTGTCTCCTTCCATTTCTCACAACTTCAACTGGGATATTGCTGCGGACCTTGGAAAGATTCTCAAATTGCCTGTTCTGCCTGAAATTACTAACAGCAGAAACAAAGATGACAAGTAAAACAGCAACGAAAATGCTGCCACCATCGTACCATCCTTCCTTTAGTCCATGCACTTTCATGCCAAAACCAAGAGAAAGTCCAGCACAGACCAGGAGAATTACAATTGTGAGATCCTGAAATGCTTCCCAAACAAAATGGAAGAATCCCTTTACAGGGGGCTTACGATATGTATTAGTACCAAAGGCTTCAATTCTTCGTAAAATATCTTCAAGGTCGTCGCACTTTATGCCATGACACCAATTGACATTTAGAGAATTAGCTATACCTTGAACGCCACCAAGTTCATCAACCTGATTGATGTTTTTCTCCTTGACAAGCTTTGTGAGGCTCGCCTGATCAACCTTGTAAAAGCTGGAATAGTCGTTGAAGATGTTAATTATAACCCTGTTAGATGATGCTGGTGCTTTCTGTCTCTGTTTATCAATTAGAACATTTGCGAAGGCCCTGAAACAATGTATTTTTACAGCGGCAGAGCGCCACATCTTTTTGTTTTTGTTGAGTGTGCTAAGATGCATAACAAACGTCATGCTACAAAGGTTTGGCTCAATTTTTGTAGACATCTTTGTGAAATCTTTACGGTAAAATTTAAAACAAAGAAAGAAAACAGTACACAACACCGAAGGAAATTACTCTTTATACAATGCAGAGTCGATCTTGTTCTGTCGCTGATGGTGTATGGTGTATGTGTAGATAAAAGATAGGAGCGAATCGAAATTTGAAGAGAGTAAGAGAGAGGAATCTTTCTAGGCAAGAAGACAGAATTGAACAATGAGTTTGAAAGTTTTAAACGAATGTTGCACGTACTACACACTTCAATTGTATGAAAGGGGAACGATTTCAGTTTCCACTACAATGGAACCGTTGCATGGTATTTATAGAATCGAATGGTCTTTTTGTTAGCCAATCGCACAGAACTTAAGTGTCATCCTCAGACCATCTGATTCGGTTGCCACTTAAAATTCGAAACATCAAAGAAATTGCTCTTATTTTTTCAATCAAAGTGGTTATTATTATTACCAGCATTTTGTTGGAATCATATGGGCTCAGTGGAACGTGTTTCAAGGTTCCATCAGCCCAAAGTCATTGAATACTCAACTCAACTGATAGATCTGTGCGCGCCAACACGGTGAAGACTCCATTGAACTTTCTTTCTTGCTGGCTACGTCACAATCATTTGCAGTCTGATTTTAAAAATATTTTTAAAATAAAAATTGCACACACACACACACACACACACATATATATATATCTGTTTCAACGTGAGTACTTCAAGGATTTGAATTGTGAAAATGTTTATGGAAAGATTATTAAAAGACCAAAGATGGGACGAAACTGCAAAGAAAGTTTTCAAAAGTTTGTTTAACCACTCAAAAAGAAGTTTGCCAAGTGATTGATCTATTTCAGTATAAATCTCTAATTAAGAATCCAGATTCTTACCAGGAATGTGATTGCGAAAGTCACTTTAATCGATCCCATTGGTGGTTGTACCTAAAAACACTTTGGATGTTAACAATGTTACTCAAAACTACAACATTCAGCCCTCCTTTTAAGGACAAAACAAGTAATTTTATTAATATTGATCAAGAAATTGCTACAAAACTTCTATTCGATTCGGACTATTATAGAACTCATAAATTCCACAAAATTTTTCCTTTTTCTATGAACTGGACCACTGAAGCATCATTTGATCATCAACTTTAAATAAATCTTTCGATCCAATTTCCACTCCTATATTAATTGTTATTTAAAATTTACAAACACATAGGACACAATGACATGTACAAAGAATGACTTAAAGCTTTGATAGCCACTTTCACTACAACTACGACGCAATGGCCATGCTCCTTCCTCCAAGAATCTGAAGCGTCTAGGAGAATTGCGTTACACATAGGAAATTTAAAGTTATTCGTCTTTGGAAATTCCATGACAATACCAATCAAATTATTGACACCTCCGCTAGCTTTATTCCTGGGGAATACAACAATGATATATGGTAACCAAAATTTAGCCCCCATTTTCATAACCTTCAACAATCCAACAACCCAACAATCTTACATAAAAGTACTTTTGACTCAGCCCTATTGCTTCTTATCGTTTATTTTAACTTTCCCTTTCTTTCTTTTCCTAGAGATAGATGTAATCAGTTTTGGTCATTTTAGGTCATTTTCCACCTTCAGCAATACATGATAAACATTTGACTTGTCAATGAGGTGAAAACAATTCTCTTATCGGATTTTGTGGGTAATTAATAATTCAAAGTGCTCAAGGAACAAAGATGAATTAGATCCTTAATGGGTTGGTTGGAAATGTACACATCAACACCTCGAAAGTCTTTCTTAATGAAGGTAAGCTCCCAAAAAAAAAAACAAAGAAAAAAGGTAAGCTTCTACCTCATTGCAACAATTTGGGATTCATAACAAACAATATCGAATTTGTGATCATACTCATGCGCAAGTTAAATGCAGTACTAGGCAATTCATAACTTGAGCACTGATTGGATGCTTCTTTACTTCTTTTGTCTCAAGCAAAAATGTGCTTTTTCAAAATTATTTTTTGTTCCAAAAAAAGAGTATACTTTTAAAATAAAATTCTTCTAATATTTTTAATAATAATAATTGCCTGACGATAATTAAAAGGTAGGAATGAAAATATAAAATTATACATTAATGATAAATTAAAAGTGTTGTACAATTAATGATGAGTTAAAAGAGGATTTTTTTTTTTTTAAGAGGGGAGTATAAAAATATATAGTTGTTTTGTAGTATTATACATCATAGTCTCTGGGCTGTTTGTTTGCTCGGAGGCATAATTGTCTTTTGTCTTGACTTTGTGCAACATTAATATATTTCTACTTTAGGTAGGATACAACTTTATTTAATTATAAGTTACAACATATTTAATTAAAATTAAAGGCACACAGATTTCCTTTTTATATTTATTTTTCGAGTGTGAGCTATAAATGCTATGAATGTTCCACAAAAGTGGACTCTTTTATTCAAGGCATAAAGAAAATTGAAATTGAACATTTTTTTAGGTTGGGGAAGTATTCAATTGCATGTCTCACTTGGTTGATCAAAGTTTTCGATATTTGGCTTGCTTTTGATGTACTAATTGGAGTGTAAGAGTTTCTAATATTTTATTTTACTAAATTTTAATTGTTAAATCACTAATTAATTAAGCAGTGTGATTTCCATCTAACGTAGAGAAGGCTGGGAATGATGAGGGTCAAATTCTTCAATTTAAACGGATTTTTTTTTTTTAATTTCAATATTATTGGTTAGATCAATACTAATTGAATGACAACTGTAAGCTTTGTGGATTATAAATTTTAAATAAAATTACCTATTTGTAAACAATCACAAATAGGAAAACAGTTTACCTACTAAAATTTATAGATTTGGCTTTGATCGAGTGTAAAAATTCAAATTGAGGCACGTCTGTATCTTTTTAGTATAGATTTTTTAAAGGCCCAAGTAATCAAAGTCTATGGAAGAGACAATATCTTTCGCCAATTATTACGAATGATTCTTATTCAATCAAGCAAAAAATCCAATATCTTTCATTGAGATGTTTTCACAAGAAAGAACGAGCAACCAACCAGTATTAATATTAAAACAAAAAATTAGTATCAGTCTAATACAAACAAATGTGTAATTTTTATGTTTGATCTGTTTACTCAATTTTGTATTATTACAACATAAATTAATTGCTGATTGATTTGATTTTGTGCGGATATTGTTGAAGTGCCTTGGTCCATTTGTAAAAATTAGCATTCATACGACTTTGGACACTCAAAAATGAATTATTTCCACTGCTTTTTTGATATTTTGTCAATATGCAATTTTATTTATTTATTTTTTTTGAAAATTTCTGTCTATTTAAGTTTCATTATGGCAGGTTTGTTGAAGCCCACAAAATTAATTACTGGTCCTTAAGTAATTACAAATTACATTTGCAGTAGTAGCAGACCAGGTCGAGTCCTAAGGGAACCTAAGTATAGTTTCAAGCCTTGAACAATAAATTGTAAATAAATAAACACGGGGATTTTTAGATAATAATTAAATTATAAAAATAAATATTAAAGCAATAAAAAAAAATGACTAGAATTATCAACTAATCGAGTTTCTAATCTAAGGGTCGATATCATTCAATTGCATCACTGATCATAGGTCACAAAAAAATAATTTCTTACAAATTCAAATATTTAACTTGAAACTTATTAGGATAGCCGTAATAAATTCCTATTTTCTTAAAATAATTGACCGAGCCCAACACCCTAAATCAAAACTTACCATCAATTGACTGGGTACGATAGCGTTCCATATCAATTTAATGATAGCATTAAGAACTATGAAAACAGTTAAACCAAAATTAAAACACCGAGATAGCTGCAGTGAATTAATCTTGCCCCATTAATTCCCCTAAATTAAGCATGCATATTTACAAACATAAACAATTTTAACTTAGTTGCTACTTGGTCCATTTATTCCTGACAATTACGGATCACTGAACTCATGGATAGCAATAAAATAAATAATGAACAATTAAATTGTCAGATTAATTAATCATCATTTATTCATAAAATTAAATCAAGAATTAACAAGTATTTGAATTAAAAGCAAGAAAATAAAATTAAGAACAAAACCTCACAGTGATCGCAATTGAAATCAATCATTCCCTTGAATTAGAAAAGAAGAGTTTAAGAAAAACTAAACTAAAGAAAAGACAAAAAAGAAAAGAAACGTTGGTTTCTAAGAGAGAAAAAATTCTGCACTTTTTTTGGGCTTCATAGGTTGGCCTATTTATAGCAAAAGTAAGTCCTAAAATATAGTAATGATAATTGTTACTAAAACTAATTCTACTCTAAAAAGGAAACATAAGAAGAATAGAAAATATACTCCTAACTAAAATAAAGTGCTTGTTTCCTAAAAACTTGCTGCAATAACTCTTTTCCTTCTCCAATTTGACAGCTTCCAATTTTCTTCTCTTACTGGAACTCTCCATCAATTCTTCTTGCTTCAATTTTCGCCCTTTTTTCCTCATTTTCTCCAATCCTTTATT
This sequence comes from Gynochthodes officinalis, assembly GCA_020080225.1. Classification (NCBI taxonomy): domain Eukaryota; kingdom Viridiplantae; phylum Streptophyta; class Magnoliopsida; order Gentianales; family Rubiaceae; genus Gynochthodes; species Gynochthodes officinalis. Next base: position 16,961,632 of record CM034619.1, read on the forward strand.
TTTCAGACCTAAAACAAAAAAGTATATCAATTTCAAACAATTTCACATTGTAATCAAATTAATATGGAGAAAATATTAACAAAAAATATGCACAATTTAAGTTCTATCAAATTAAACGAATAATATAACTTTAAAATTAAAACCTCCTCAAAATTGGACGGATATTTATTTTGATTTTCTTGGTTCAAGATTGTCCTCTTTGTTATACTGGTGTCTATGTTGATTTTTTTTTTTTTTGACCCTATGCAAAAGGTTTTTAGTTCTTGCTGATCTATGTCATGGTTCTGCTAGATATTAGATGTAAAAAGTTCATGGTGAGTGGCCATATTTTTTTATTCTCAAATATTGTCTCACAATTTGTTTCTTATGAATTTTATATTTATAGGTCGTTAGATCATACTAATACTGCAATGAAAAGTTCTCTCACAAAACTAAAAGTTCTTGACAATGGAAGAACAAATTTGAAACTCCAGATCACAGAACCAAAAAGAAAGAAAAAAAAACATGTATTTTAATGTATTTATCAATTTTTATTATATAATATGTTTATATAATTTTAGATGTTGGCTCAATGTTGAGTAATAAAAAATTGTTTATTTGTAGTGTTATTCATTTAAAAGAAATGGAAACGAAAGATTTGATTACAAGGGGGACAAAATACGTGAGAAATTATAATTCATTCATTTTTTAATATTAGATAAATTTTTTTGTAGTCGTATTATTAGCAATTAGTTTTAATAAAATAATATGATTTTTTAAATATATGTAGGAGCCGATGCAAAATTAGAGTTCCATCCACGGAGTGGCTAAAATGATTAACTATCTTAATTCCAATTAAAAAGTTGCCATGCAGTGCGTAGGCTGTGGTAAGTTTTTAAATCTTAAGTATTTTGACAGAAACAAAAGATTATGTTAGACGCGAGTGGATGGGTTTGATTATTTGAGTTGTAGTTTAAAGGTGCATGGAAGAATATTAAAGTTGCCCCCAAACATGCAGTATATGGAGACATCCGATTGTTGTTTTATATGCGGTGTGATAAGCCTAAAGCACATTATCTAAGCATAAGCTCCAATTTTTTCTCCCGACATTGACAATTTTGTCCAAGATGACCTTCACTTTCCGATTTGAAATTTCTGATTGTCCATTTTTTGAGGGTGGTATGCAGTTGCTACCCAATGATGTACCCTATACTTATTCAGCAAGGCCTCAATTGTCTTATGTCGAATGACACCCTTGATCACTGATGATTGCTTTAGGTATCCCAAATTTGCTGAAAATGTTAGTTTTGATAAAACCTACAACAATCTTGGAATCATCAGTTTTAGTGGCCTTTGCTTCCACCCATTTCGATACATAATCAATTGCTAGAAGTATGTAAACATAACCACAAGATAAAGGGGAAGGTCTCATGAAATCGATCCCGCACATATCAAATATTTCACACACCAAAATAGGTGTTTGGGGCATCTCATTCTATGGGACAATGTACTTGTTCTTTGGCACCGTTCACAACTTTTACAAAACAAATACGTATATTTGAACAGGGTTTCCCAATAGAGACCACTATCCAACACCTTTCTAGCAGCTCCTTTAGGTCCAAAATGACCCTTACAAGCAAAATTATGGCAAAAGGATAGAACAAAGTTATGCTCATTCTCTAGGACACATCTCCTTATCACTTGGTCAGAGCAAAACTTCCAAAGATACAGTTCATCCCACACATAATATTTTGTTTCAACTTTAATCTTTTCCTTCCTTAACTTACTAAGATAGTTTGGCATGATTTTGGTAACCAAATTATTTATAATCTCAGCATACCAAGGAATGATACCTTTTAGTTGAAAGAGATGTTCATCGGGAAAGTTTTTAGAAATTGGTAGAGACTCCTTCTTTGTTACTAACTTAAATGATTAGCCACTGAATTTTTGACTCCTTTGCGATCTCTTATTTCCAAGTCAAACTCCTGGAGTAGCATAATCCATACTGATCAGTTGTGGCTTAGACTTCTCCTTGGCTAGTAGGTACTTCAAGGCTACATGATCATAGTAAAGAATTACTTTAGATCCAAATAGATATGATCTAAATTTATCTAAAGCAAAAAAAATAGCCAAAAACTTCTTATTGGTTGTAGTGTAGTTGCATTAAGCAGTATTCAATGTCCTCAAAGCATAATAAATGACTCTTCTTATCAACTCATTGTCCAAGAACAGCTCTCACAGTATAGTTGCTTGCATTACACATAATTTCAAAGGGCAAATTCTAATCCAATGGTTGAAAAATAGGTGCAATTGTCAACAAACTCTTGAGTTTGTCAAATGCCTTTTTACAATCATCATTGAGTTCGAAAATTGCATCATTTTGGAGCAAATTGGACATGGGTAGAGCAACTTTTGAAAATTCTTGTATGAATCTATGATAAAAACTTGCATGGCCAAGAAAAGCATGTACTTGCCTAACATTTGTAGGGTAAGGTAAGCTAACAATAAGATCAACCTTTGCCTTGTTCACTTTTATACCTCTAGAAGAGATTACATGACCTAGAACAATGCCCTCATTTACCATAAAATGACATTTCTCATAATTTAAGAACAAGTTATTTTTTATGCATATTTTCAAATTTTTTGTCAAACGTTCTAGACAACTATCAAATGAATCTCCATAAACAGTGAAGTCATCCATGAACACTTCAATGCAATTCTTAATAAAGTAAAAAAAGAAATACTTAACATGCATATTTGAAATGCACTTGGAGCGTTGCATAGACCAAAAAGGATTCTTCTATAGGCAAATGTTCCAAAAGGGCAAGCGAAAGTAGTATTCTCTTGATCTTCATGATCATTAACGAGTTGGTAGTAACCTGAAAATCCATCAACAAAACAAAAGAATATTTTACTAGCTAATCTTTCTAGCATTTGATCTGTGAAGGGTAGGGAAAAATAGTCTTTTCTAGTAGTTAAATTAAGCTTTCAAAAATCAATAACCATTTGCCAACCATTTTGGATCCTCATTGGCACCAATTTATTATTCTGATTTCTTACCACCATTATACTAGTTTTCTTTGGCACAACATGAACTGGGCTCATCCACTTACTATCAGAAATAGGGTAAATTATTCCTTCAGCAAGTAACTTAAGGATCTCCTTCACAACCACTTCTTTCATCACTGGATTTAACTTTCTTTGGGATTCTCTCATAGGTTTAGCATCCTCTTCTAGGAGAATTCTGCAAGCAAATTGCAAGACTTGTACTATTGATATCGGCTAGTTGCCAACCAATTGCTATTTTATGCACCTTTAAACCTTCAACTAGCCTTTCTTCTTGGTCCTTTGTCAATTGCTTTGCAACTATGACCGGAAGAGTTTCATCATCTCCCAAATAAACATACTTGCGATGGTTAGGCAATGGCTTTAACTCAAGCTTTGAGGCCTACAAAATAGAAGGCAACACTTTCTTGTGAGATAAAAATGTTTCAATGTTCAAAATTATTGACCTTGCCCCCGTGTCCAGTGTAAGATCTTCACATAGTTCAGTAGCCTCTTTCTCATTCAAATGCATCTCATTAGTAGCACTTTCTTTATCAAAATTTTCCTCGTCAAACTCTACGGAGCCCTCGTTCACATCTATCTTTGTTTTTGCTATTTTCATGCTCCATAGTAAAACTGGGGCAAAACTTGTGACCGTGTCTTTCTCCATTTTTAGGATGTAAAAATCTATTGGGAAAATTAATTCACTTACTAGCACCAAGATATCTTCAACAACCCTTCTGGTTAATCATTAGAACGGTCAGCAAGTTGAATCAATAACCTAGTTTCTTTTAAAGGACCCAAATTTAAAGCATTGAAAATTAAATATGGCATAACATTTATAGATGCTCCTAAAGCAAGCATAACATGCTCAATTTTCTTATTTCGAATCACATAGGGAATTGTGAACATACCAAGATCCTTGCATTTTTTGTTAAAGTTCTTCTTGTAGGTACAATCAAAACATTCTTCCCCGCCTTAATCTTTTCAGTTCCTTTAAACTTCCTTTTGTTGGTGTACAACTCCTTCAAAAATTTTGCATATTTTGGAATTTTCTTGATGGCATCCAACAATGGTATGTTCACTTCCACTTTTCTAAAGTTCTTTAAAATCTCTTTTCATACTCCTCTTATGCCGATTTCACCAACCTGCTAGGAAAAGGTGGGACAATGAGAAAAAGTTACCTCCGATTGTAGTGCACGTGATAGAGTGTATAATTACATATTTATTGGATCAATTCCCTTGTGTTTTAGTTGATTAAAATGCTTATTTTTATGGATATTAATTGATTTTATAATTGATGGCTAGCCGAGCATTTTTAAAGAGAAAAGGAAACAAAACAAAACAAAAAGGCAATGCCCACTTAATTTCCCTGGAGAGCAGCAGCCTATAGATTCTTCCTGCCGCAGCCTTTATATTCAGCTTTTCCTGGAGCCATCCGAATTCATTCTTCCTGAAGTAAACAGCTACACAAGGAAAAGAGAAGAAAGAAAAAGAAACAAATAGCCGCAAGTCGCAAATTTGAGAAAACAAAAAGAAAGAGAAGAACAAACGGGCAACTGAATTTGCACAACAAGACAAAAGCCAAACAAGAAAAGGAAATAAGAAAAAAATCTGTACAAAGACAAAAGGAAACATGAAGTGGCGGTCAAAGAAAGAAGAAAACTCCAGTTGCAGCAAGAGGAAAAAACCAATGGCAATCGAATTTGGAAACAATATAGCAGCCGCAATTTTATTTCTTGGAGAAAGCCGCACAAAATAAGGAAACAAAGAGAAAGAGGAAACAAAGAAAAAGTAAACACAAAGAAACGGCTACAAAATAAAGAAACAGAAGGCTGCACAAGAAGACAAAGCAAATTTGGAAATAAAGAAGAAAGCCGGATGGCAATTGGAAAACAAAAGAAATTGAGAAACCAAGTCGCACCCTCTATAAATTGATACTTTGGTGAAGGCCCTCTATAAATTGATACTTTGGCTGAAGGAAAAAAGACGGCCGCAATTCAGAGGGGATTTCATTCTTTGTTGGAGAAAACAAACGGCCGACGGGATGGACGAAACAGAAGCGGTCCTTTTATTTTCTTTGTGATTTCTTCTATCATGTCTAGCTAAATTTTTATTTTCCAATCAAGATTACTTGAGGTTTGATTCCAACAATTGTGAGATTTCAGTAATTCTATTATTTCTTTTATTCTTGAGTATTTATATATTTTCTATGCTTCATTATATTATTGGATTGAATTGTTAGACAAGAGGCCTATTGTTTGATAGTTAAATTCAATAGATAGTCATTTAGAATAATTAATCTTTGGTTGATTGTTCTAATTTAAGTGACAAATAACAACGTCAAAAGGTAATCAACACCTTAGATTGTATGTTATGAAAATATATAATCTAACTTAAATAAACAAGGCGTTTCCGGGTTTACTGGTTAGTAATTGGGTCTTTTTGAATCTTAATGCAATTAAAGACATAACTCATAGGATAGATCCAAAGGTTGTGTTTATTAATTAGAGAAATAACTCATAGGACAGATCCGAAGGTTATCGCAAAAGTAAGAAAAGATCGGTTGTTAGAGGACAGATCTTCAACAACTATAACCAATTTATTCAAGATAAAAGAACCTATCTTTTAAATCAATGATCAATTCAAGGAATCAATACCGAAATTAATTCATGATTGGAAACTTCTCCATATTAATTTTTCCTCATATTTTTAGTTAGTTATTTAATTTGTTTAGTTGTCTTAATCTTGCTTAGTTTTATAATACAACCCCCCCCCCCTTTATTATTTTATTTTGTTTAAGGAATAAATCTAACCAATCTTTGTGGATTCGACCCTCTCACTGCTATCTACAGAACTTAGCCATAGAAGGATTATTTTTGGTAGTTTCGACACCCATCAGCACGTGTGACTTCTCTTTCTTTCTTTTCATCCTCATCATCTCTTACATCCTTGGTTTGTTATGATAAATCTAGATTTGCATTGATTTCCTTCCCATTTCTTAGCATGATTGTATTCGCATTTTCTTTTAGATTCACTACTGGCTATGAGGGTAGTTTTCCAAAATTTTGTGCTTTCAACTTGCTAATAGATGTAGCCAGTTGTGTAATCTGGTTTCTCAAATTTTGGATACTCACCCTTGTTTCTTGTTGAAATTTTTGAGTGTTAGTAGCTAGAGCTTTAACAATTTCATCCAAAGACGTATCTAAGTTTGAAGATTGAGCCGATGGGTTGTAAATATTAGAGTAGGGGTCATAATTCCATTGAGGTTGACCAGGAAATCCTCCTTCTTCATTGATATATGGATATGAATTTTCTTGTAGTGTAGGACACCTGTCTATGGGGTGGCCAGACATTGCGCATATTCTACAAACTTTGGCGGTTTGTGCATAACTTGTGGCGAATTGGCGAACCATAGTAGCTAGATCAGTAATTTGATTCTTAATATCAACAGTATTTACCGCATTGACTTGCTTAATTCCCATCAACTCGGGCCTCGAACTATTGGGAATTTTTTGCCATGTTAGAGATCAATTGCCTAGTCTCTACTAGTGTTTTGTTGACTAGGGCTTCTCCACTGGTTGTGTCCACTATACTCCTATCCATTAGCAATAATCTTTCGTAGAAATATTGGATGAGGAGTTGGTCAGGAATTTGATGGTGGGGATAGCTAGCATATAGTTGCTTGGACCTTTCCCAATACTCATATAGTTTCTCTCCACTAACTTGCCTTATCCCACAAATTTCCTTCTAATATTCGCAACTCGGGATGCAGGGAAGAATTTTTCTAAGAACAGTCTTTTCATCTCATCATAGAAAGTAATTGAACTACAAGGGAAGTAATAGAGCCAATTTTTTGCCTTGTCTCCTAGAGAGAAAAAAAAAAGCTCTTAGTTTAATTTGTTCCTCAAACACTCCCTAAGGTTTCACAGTTGAGCAGACAACATAAAACTTCTTTAGATGCTTATGTGAGTCTTCACCTGCAAGACCACGAAAAGTAGGCAATAAGTGAATTAATCAAGATTTTCATTAAAAAATAACATCTAAAGTAGGCAATTGAATACAAAGAGGTTGTTGGTTCATGGTAAGAGCAACCAATCTCCCATCTCTACTTCCTGAATTTCGGCTATCTTAAACTCCGTTGTATCCTCTTCTATTTCCACCCTTGAAGATGGACCACCTTTTCGTTGCTTAGGCTTTTCCTTAATTGGTGTGCAGTCTTCTCAATTTTACGATTGTATTCTAATTCACCTTTCTTAGAAGCACGGGTAATAAAAGACAAGAAAGTATTAGTAAAAATAAATATTCAAAACTAAGAACTAATTGGTTCCCTAGCAACGACGCCAAACTCAAAATTTATCACTAGTTTCTAATGATTAGAAACGTAATTTTGCAACAATAGTGGACTAGGTCAATGATAGGGTTTAAAATGTTCCTTTTTCTTGTTAATATTTCCTTTATATTAACTTGAATTTTTAGAGGAATTTTTTGGTTTTAATATTCTTTTTTGTTTTAGGAAAAGAAAAGAAAAAGGAAGAAATTGGAAAGAGAATTCAGCAAGCTTTTGGCCATTGAACTTGGGCAAATTTGTATCGAAGAATAGGAAGTTCATTCGGCAATAGAAGTCAAATTCAAGAAGAGGGCAGCGACACAAGAAGACAAGAGGCAGCCAAAACAAATTTGAAAACAAGACAAAACAAAACAAGAAGTATTCAGGGAGTTGACTTCGGCCAGAGAGAAAGATAGGAAAATTCTGGTTGTAGGAGATTTTCTGCCTTTTGTACAACTCAAGTCAAAGATGGCAACTGAGACAGCCTTCCAAGTAGCGCACGATTTAAGCAGCAAACAACAAAACAAACAAGAATAGCCAGCTGCAACAAGAGACATTCGGGGAAGATTTCTTTAGCAACTAGAAAATAGAAAGCCATGTTAAAGCAAGAGACTCCTTCAGCCACAAGAAGATTAAAAGCTTAGTTGAAGAAGGATTTGTACTAGAAGAGAAAGAAGAATACAACCGTACAAGGGAAACAAAAGAATTCAGCAGCCATTGATAACTCTATTTTATATAGAGTTTTCTTATTAATTTTGGTTAGAAATTGGCTTGTGTTTTAATTTGTTTTTACATATTTTGGCCAAATTATCCTTTGAAAACTCACTCATCTTCCGGAGATCATAACTCTTGATTCAGATGTCCAAATGAGATGATTAAAGATGATATGGAAAGCTGAGAAAGAGAGCAAAAACTTTCATGAAGAAAGTTTTCTCAAATTCCGGAAGCAAAGGGACCAAAACTGGACAGAAACTTGAAGAAAAATGTTCAGTTTTTCTGGTTAGCTCTTTGGCTACGGGTTTTCTGATTTTAACAGCAGTTTGGGTACTTTTTTTTTCAGCATCAATCAACAACCCAAAGTCTCCATAAGAATTCAATATTCACACAAAGAGAAAGAGCACAGAAGCAGGTTGTAAAGCAAGAAAAAAAAAGGCTGGAACACAAAACAACATATGCTGCCAGCCTTTCATTTGAGGGAAAGAGAAACATCTGCACATGAAGGCTTTGAGACCAGCTGCCATCTTTTTATTTTTCTGAAGAAAGAGTGCATGAGGACAGCAAGAAAGTCTCTCCAAAATGCAGTCTCACATGGGCAAAAACAAAGCTCAGAAAAATCGGGCAGCAACATAGAGAGAAACAAGCAAACAGCCGAGCATGCACACAAAGAAAGAAAAAGAAAAGAGAATCAAGTCACATGAATTGCCAACTACAAAAGCAAAGCTTGGGCTGTTTTATTTGCTGGAAAAGAAACCAAGCACATGGCAGCAACAACACCTTCGGCAGAGCAAAGAAAGAAGAGCAAATCCTTGCTTATAAATAAGAAAGCTTACAACGGAGGAAGACATTCCATTTCAGCTGATCCCATTCTTTAGAGCAGCATTTCTTTTCCTTTGGTTTTCTTTTCTTCCTTTAGTTTAGGTTCAGCAGCAATTTCTGTTCACTTTCTTTTCTTTTCTTTAGTTTAGTTTTGCTCTTAGCAGAATTTCGGACAGCAGCACGTCATTCTTTTCTTCTTTTTCTTTCTGTTTTCTGTTTCGTTAGTTAGAGAGCAGCCAGCCTTCTTTTCCTTTGTTTTTCTTGTTTCTCTTCCTTGGGTTTTTCTTCAGAAATTTCAGTTGTACTTCCTCTCGGTTTTCTTAGCAAAATTTCAGCTACCTCTTGTGTCTTCTTCCTGCTTCTCCCGTAAATTTCAGTCTTTCTTCTTGTTTGTTTTATTTAGTTTAGTAAGTATAGCTTTTGCAGCCGCCAACTTGGACTTGAGAGAAAACAAAAGTCAGCAACCAACTTCTTTTTCTTTGGAAGCTCACGGGCAGAAAAACAAAACACAGCAGCAGAAATTGTTTTGACTTCAAGTCTTCGGGTTTTGTCTTTTCTTGTTTTTCTTGAATTAGTTTTGTTTAGCAAATTTAGTTTCTTGTCTTGTTTTTCTTTAATTAGTTTAATTTAGTAATTTTAGTAGTTTTAATTCTTGTGTTTTGTTATGAAATTTTTGGCCAAGTATTATTTTTAAGTACCAAGCATCTACGGCTTTTGTTTGGATTTTATCTTTTATTTTTCTTTTCAATAATGTTTAAATTTTTGGTGATATTATTTTATATTAATATGAACTAAATTCTCTTTCTAGGGTTTAGATGTAGCCTAACTATGAAGTCTTAATATTTTTCTATTAATATAATTTGATTTAATTTTCTATGGTTGAGTATTTATCTTTGTGCTTAATGCTTCTAATTACTTGATCACTAATTAGATGATTTGTTAATCATAACGAATTGGAAGAGGAGTTATGTGTCAAGTTCATTGAGATAAATGCCATAAATTGCATGTAGGATAGGAATATACCTACATGGTTTGTGTAGTTGCTATATGAGAATCCATAGAAATTAATGACTTCATAATTGTTGTAATTCACATAGGAATATAGTGAATTAGCAATTAGGAGGATTTTTATTAGATCTCGGGAGGGACTAGTAAATAAATTTGGGAATCTCGACTATCAACCAGGAAATTAAATTAGATTATAGAAATAGATTAATATTAGGATGGATTAGTTATGGTGAAATCGAAAACCCTAGATCTTTCGTCAACTTAATCTATTAACTTGCTTTGTTTAGTTTTTAATTTTAGTTTTAATTAAGTTTTAAAATTACTTTTAATTTAGCTTATCCATAAAATATTTTTTCCTTCAAATAAAGTTAGAACTATTTTAATTTCGGTATTTAATAATTCATTAGTCTCTGTGGGAACGATAAATTATATTCATTCTATATTACTTGTTAACGATCACGTGCACTTGCGTGTAAAAATTCGCAACAAGTTTTTGGCGCCGCTGCCGGGGACTAATTTGATTTTATTAATATCGATACCAAGTAGTTCTACCTTTAATTTGAACTTTTATTTACTTTTGTTCTTTTATCTTGTTAGATATTATTCCGTGGTGCATGAGAAGGTTTGGAAGTGATAATCTCCTCCCATTGGATCCAGAGATAGATAAAACTTGTCGTTGGAATAGAAAGGAAAAGAGAGGAACTTCTGCACAATCTCATAACACTATGGCTGAACAAGAAGAGAAGGCTATCCCGGCCGCTAATGCCAACACTAGAGCATTACGTGACTATGCTTTGCCTACTGCCACATATGATCTCCACAAAGGTCATACCTCCAATCATTGCGCAAATAATTTTGAATTGAAGTCGCATAATCCAAATGGTTCAAGCTAATCGGTTACTGGGTTGGCACATGAGGATCCTAATGCTCACTTAATCAATTTTCTTGAGATCTGCTACATTGAAAATGAATGGTGTCTCTGATGATGCCATTAGATCGAGGCTTTTCCCATTCTCACCGAGGATAGGGCCAAGAGTTGGTTGCTTTCTTTGCTGCCAGGAGCAATCACCACGTGGGACATGTGTAGGCAGAAATTTTTGACGAAATATTTTCCACCCACCAAAACTGCAAAGATGAGGAATGAGATCACCACATTCACTCAAAATGAGATGGAATCACTTTCTGAAGCATGGGAGTGGTACAAAGATTTATCATGGCATGCCCTCATCACGTATCCCGTTGGTTCCAATTGCTGACTTTCTATAGTGGGTTGACTCGATCAACCAAGATACTTGTAGATGCTGCAGCGGGAGGTTCACTAATGGGGAAGACATATGAGGCTGCTTATACATTGTTAGATGAGATGGCATCTACAGACTACCAATGGTCTTCAGGGAGATCCACTCTACCGAAAAATCATGGCAACTATAAGGTTGATGCCTCACCGCACTATCACCAGTGTTGCTACATCACAAAGCAACTTAGTTCAATCACCGCAAATGCCATCCATATTCCTCCGTGCTTGTGATTTTTGTGGTGGACCTCATTCTAGTGGTGATTGTCAAGTGGGAAATCCTTTGCCCCATCGCAGAGGAACAAGCTCGGTTGTAGGAATTCAAACAGACAAGATAATCCATACTCCAACACTTACAATCGGGGATGGAGAGATCATCCCAACTTTTCTTGGAGAAACAATCACCGCCGATAGACCCTATGGATTTCAAATTCTCCACACCAATTCAACCGCCAAAGACAAAAGGTGTCTTTAGAAGATGCTCTTGCTCAATTGAGCTTGAACACATCTCGCCATGACTAAGATCAAGCCACATTGCAAAATCAACAAGATCCATTCGAAATTTGGAGGTTCGGATGGGACAACTTGCTAGTTCATTAAATTCTAGACCACAAGGGTCTTTGCCTAGTAACACGGAAATCAACCCTAAGGAACATGTGAAGGCAATTAAACCGAGAAGTGGCAAAGAGTTGCCCGAACCTAACCACAAAGAAAGCGGAACAAGAAGTGGAAACCAGAAAATCGGAGAACAAATTGAAGAAGTCGTGAAACCCACATCAAAGTTGTTTCCATAATCCACCCCTTATGTGCCACCGATGCCATATCCTCGCCGATTTGAAGCAAAAGCTAGAGAAGCAATTTTCTAAATTTCTTGATGTTTTTAAGAAATTGCATATTAACATTCCTTTTGCTGATGCTTTGGAACAGATGCCTAGCTATGTGAAGTTCATGAAGGAGATCCTCTCCAACAAAAGAAAGCTAGAAGAATATGAGACTGTTGCACTTACTGAAGAGTGCAAAGGCCATCCTCGCAGAAAAGCTTCCTCCTAAGCTTAAGGATCCAGGGAGTTTTACTATTCCTTGCACTATAGGAAATTCTAATTTTAATAAGGCCTTGTGTGATCTTGGTGCGAGTATTAATCTTATGCCTCTCTCTGTTTTCAGGAAACTTGGCTTAGGAGAAGCCAAACCCACTACAGTCACATTGCAATTGGCAGATAGATCACTCAAATACCCAAGAGGTGTTATAGAGGATGTGCTTGTCAAGGTGGACAAATTTATCTTCCTACGACTTCATTGTACTTGACATGGAAGAAGACGAAGAAATTCCTATTATTCTTGGTAGACCCTTCTTGGCTACGGGAAGAACCCTAATTGACGTGCAAAAGGGCATCTAACCATGAGGGTTCAAGATGAGCAAGTCACTTTCAATGTCTTTAAAGCATTGAAATTTCCGAGTGAGATAGACAATTGTATGAAGGTGGATACAATTGATGATTGCACTAAAGAAAAGTTTCAGGCAAGCCATCCAAAAGATCCCATGGAAGCATGTCTGATGGGGATAGAAAATTCAAAATCCAAAGGTAGATATATGCTCCAAACAATTAGAGACCTTGGCACTGCATTCATCAAAAGGCCATTTGAAGACCTTGGAAAGGTGGGGCGAATCAATACCTTCGATTGAGAAGCCACCACGCTTAGACCTCAAGCCACCGCCTAAGCATCCAAGTATGCATTCCTAGGTGAGTCCTCTACTCTTCCTGCTTTTATTTCGCATATCTGAATGAAGAGCAAGAGGATAAATTGCTAAGAGTGTTGAGGAACATAAATCGGCATTAGGATGGACTATAGTGACATAAAGGGGATTAGCCCTTCAATTTGCATGCATAAAATTTTGATGGAAGAGAACTATAGGCCATCCGTAGATCACCAACGTAGATTAAACCCTAACATGAAAGAAGTGGTGAGATATTAAAACTTTTGGATGCAGGAATTATTTATCCTATTTCGTATAGTGTATGGGTCACCCTGCTCAAGTAGTACCTAAGAAAGGAGGGTTCTGTAGTTGAGAATGAAAAAATGAATTGATCCCTACTAGGACTGCATCGATGGAGAGTATGCATTGATTATAGGAAGTTGAATGTGACCACTAGGAAAGACCACTTTCCTTTGCCTTTTATTGATCAAATGCTTGATAGATTAGTCGGTTACTTTTATTATTGTTTTTAGATGGTTATTCAGATATAACCAAATTTCAATAGCCCCAGAGGACCAAGAAAAGACCACCTTTACATGCCCCTATGGTACATTTGCATATAGAAGAATGCCATTTGGTTTGTGTAATGCACCGCTACTTTTCAAAGATGTATGATGGCAATTTTTCTGACATGGTGGAACGTTTCATTGAAATATTTATGGATGATTTTTCTGTGTTTGGTTCTTCTTTTGATTCATGCTTATCTAACCTTAAACTTGTGCTTAAACGATGTGAAGACACTAATCTAGTCTTGAATTGGGAAAAATGTCATTTTATGGTTCAAGAAGGAATTGTGTTGGGTCATAGAGTGTCTGCAAAAGGGATTGAGGTTGATAGAGCTAAAATTGAAATCATTGAAAAATTACCACCACCTACTACTGTCAAAGGGGTAAGAAGTTTTCTAGGACATGCTGGATTTTATAGAAGGTTCATAAAAGATTTTTCTAAAATTACAAAACCTTTGTGTAATCTTCTTGAAAAAGATGTTCCTTTTAAGTTTACTGCTGATTGTCTACGAGCTTTTGACTTGTTAAAAAGTGCATTAGTATCAGCTCCCATTATTGTTGCTCCATCTTGGGATTTACCTTTTGAGTTGATGTGTGATGCAAGTGACTATGCAGTTGGTGCAGTTTTGGGTCAGCGAAAAGGTAAGATCTTTCATGCTATATACTATGCTAGTAAAACTCTCAATGATGCACAATTGAATTATGCTACCACTGAAAAAGAGTTATTAGCAGTAGTATTTGCTTTTGATAAATTCAGATCATACTTAATTGGCTCCAAAGTTATTGTTTATACTGATCATTCTGCCATTAAGTATTTGCTAGTTAAAAAAGATGCAAAGCCTAGGTTGATCAGATGGGTCTTGTTGTTACAAGAATTTGATTTGGAAATCAGAGATAAGAAGGGTAGTGAAAATGTAGTTGCTGATCACCTATCTCGTTTAGAACCTCAAGCCAAGATTGATGAACCACAAACGGTGATAAATGAGATCTTTCCCGATGAGCAATTGTTCAATATTGCTACAGGTAAGTTTCCTTGGTTTGCCGATTTTGCAAATTATTTGGTCACTAATGTGCTTCCCCTAGATTTATCTAGCCAACAGAGAAAGAAATTCTTATCTGATGTGAAGCATTATTACTGGATGAGCCTTTTGTATAAATTATGTCCTGACCAAGTAATACGGAGGTGTGTTCCAGAAGAGGAAATACAAAGCATTTTGCAGCATTGCCACTCTTCTGAATATGGTGGTCATTTTGGAGGCAATAGAACTGCAGCTAAAATTCTTCAATGTGGCTTTTATTGGCCAACAATATTCAAGGATGCACAATCTTATGTAGCTGCATGTGATCGATGCCAGAGAACAGTGGAATATTTCAAGGAGACATGAGATGCCTCTCACCAATATTCTAGAGGTTGAACTATTTGATGTGTGGGGTATTGACTTCATGGGACCATTTCCTCCTTCATACAATAACCTCTATATTCTTGTGGCTGTGGATTATGTTTCCAAATGGGTTGAAGCGACTGCCTTGCCTACCAATGATGCAAAAGTGGTAGTAAATTTTTTGAGGAAAATATTTTCACTGCTTTGGGACTCCTAGAGCAATCATTAATGATGAGGGAACTCACTTTTGCAATAAATTGTTAGCTGCTCTTTGGCTAAGTATGGCGTAAAACATAAAATTGCCATCGCTATCATCCCCAAACCAAGTGGCAGTGGAGATATCCAATAGGGAGTTGAAACGGATTTTGGAGAAGATCGTGAGTTCTAATAGGAAAGATTGGTCTCAAGCTTGATGATGCTTTGTGGGCATATAGAACAGCTTTTAAAACACCTATTGGTATGTCTCCAGATCGATTGGTGTATGGTAAAGCTCCACTTACAATGGAGTTGGAACACCGTGCTTATTGGGCCATCAAGCATCTTAACTTTGACTTGGCAGCCTCAGTGAAAAAGGTTACTCCAATTAAATGAGATGGATGAATTCCGTCCAAGGCGTATGAGAATGCTAAGATGTATAAGGAGAAAACAAAGGCTTGGCATGACAAGCACATTTTGCATCGAGAATTTCATCCGGCCGTAAGGTACTCCTATACAACTCAAGGTTGAAATTATTCCTGGAAACTTCGATCGAGGTGGTCCGGACCCTTCTGATTGTGCAAGTGTTCCCCTATGGCGCTGTTGAAATTCAAGGCGAAGATAGAAGGTTCAAAGTAAATGGTCAGAGACTCAAGGCTTATATCGAAGGTGGAGTAGACTTTCAAAAGTGCATTATCACCCTAGTGGATGCAAATTGAGGCGAACAGAGAAAGTCCGGCTGAAGACTATAAAGCAAGCGCTACTTGGGAGGCAACCCAAGTTCTTTTACCTTTATTGCTTTTATTTTTTCTTCTTATTATTATTATTCTTATTTTTTTTTTTCTTATAAAAAAAAAATTACTATTTGAAATTCTGTTTCACCTTTTTGCTGCACCAGTCTGAAGAAAAATCCGGTTCAAGGCCTTTCCGTTGGATTTTTGTGCTAAAATTTTACAGCAAGGTATAATATTCAACCAGGTTCATGTCCACAAAATTTCAGAATTTTTGGAGCTGTTTTGGTACCTGAACGAAATTCATCTTCAACAGTTGTTCAAAACAGGGCAGTTTCCTCACTTTTCGTTTTCTTTTGTTCTCTTTAGTTGCTATACTTGATCTTGCTTCTTGTTGCATTGAGGACAATGCTAAATTTTAAGTTGGGGGTGGGATACATGAAATTTTGTGCTGGATTTTTGTCAAAATTTTTGAAAAAATTTCAATTTTATTGGGTTAAAAAGAAAAGTCCTTCCAAGTTTTCAATTTTATTGATATCTTCTTTGAAATTTCTAATTCTTTTGATACTCATTTAGAATAATTTTGAGTTATATGCATTAGTTATTTGGGTTGGAATGTATGAATGAGGCAAGAATGATTAGTCTTTGTTTTGAAAATTTTTAAAGCATCTTGTTGATTTTGATAATTGAATTGAATGAGAATGTGCAATATTTGATATAATGAACCCATTGTGAGTATTTGAGCCTATGAGCATTTTATTTTCATTGCTCACATATTTCTTTGTTGAGTGTTGTCAAATATGTTATGTTCATTCTAGAACTTGCTTTGTTATGCATGTTGAGATCACATTATGAATTCATGCTTTGAGATGATAAGGGCATTTAGGATTAACCATTTTCAACTTTCTAAAAAGCCATCCCATTACATATACCCCTAGTCAAACAAATTTTGAGCCTTAACCTTTCTTTGTTATAAACACCACATCATTAGCCCCAAACCATTGTTTTTGTTTATCAAGTTAAACCCTATGTCAAGACTATGTGGGAATTAATTGCATGATAAAATGTCTGATGATTCCAAAGAAAAGAATCACTGAAAAAAAAAAAGAAAAAAAAAAAGAAAAGAAGAAAGAAGTGAAAAATATTCCCGACAAAGATTGGACAAAGTAGATGTTCTACAAAGTGGATGTTCTTCATTGTGTACAAGATGGTCCAACTTCAAGGGAATGCATGCTATTTGGAATAAGAAGTGGTTCTAATGTGCTATTTTTATGCTTTTGAGTTATGCAAGAAAGTTCCTTTATACCTTGATATGCTTAACCTAAATTTTCCTTTCTTTCTACCTACCCTTACCTAAGCCCCGTTACAACATTTATAAAGACCCTTTGATTATTGCATGGATTCATATTTATTAGTGGTGGAGATGTGATATATAAGCAAGCCTATGGTAATGACATACTATGTTTGATTTGAGTGTTGAATGAAAATCCTAAACACTTTGAGTGATTAGAGTGCAACCTATGAGAGGTTATCAAATTTTGTGCATTTGATTTCGACGAATTGTTGGAATTAATGAGATGTGTATTTTGTTTAGATTAAAAAGGGCTATGAATACTTGTTCTTTGGCTTATTATTCCAGTTTGAATTTTTAATGTACAATAACTTGGAATTATTTATGAGTGAGTTAAAAAGAGTATGGAAAGAAAAGAAATATGTTTTTCTAGTGCAAGCTTGAGGACAAGCTTTGATCTAAGTTGGGGGTAATTTGATAACTCTATTTTATATAGAGTTTTCTTATTAATTTTGGTTAGAAATTGGCTTGTGTTTTAATTTGTTTTTACATATTTTGGCCAAATTATCCTTTGAAAACTCACTCATCTTCCGGAGTTCATAACTCTTGATTCAGATGTCCAAATGAGATGATTAAAGATGATATGGAAAGCTGAGAAAGAGAGCAAAAACTTTCATGAAGAAAGTTTTCTCAAATTCCGGAAGCAAAGGGACCAAAACTGGACAGAAACTTGAAGAAAAATGTTCAGTTTTTCTGGTTAGCTCTTTGGCTACGGGTTTTCTGATTTTAACAGCAGTTTGGGTACTTTTTTTTTCAGCATCAATCAACAACCCAAAGTCTCCATAAGAATTCAATATTCACACAAAGAGAAAGAGCACAGAAGCAGGTTGTAAAGCAAGAAAAAAAGGCTGGAACACAAAACAACATATGCTGCCAGCCTTTCATTTGAGGGAAAGAGAAACATCTGCACATGAAGGCTTTGAGACCAGCTGCCATCTTTTTATTTTTCTGAAGAAAGAGTGCATGAGGACAGCAAGAAAGTCTCTCCAAAATGCAGTCTCACATGGGCAAAAACAAAGCTCAGAAAAATCGGGCAGCAACATAGAGAGAAACAAGCAAACAGCCGAGCATGCACACAAAGAAAGAAAAGAAAAGAGAATCAAGTCACATGAATTGCCAACTACAAAAGCAAAGCTTGGGCTGTTTTATTTGCTGGAAAAGAAACCAAGCACATGGCAGCAACAACACCTTCGGCAGAGCAAAGAAAGAAGAGCAAATCCTTGCTTATAAATAAGAAAGCTTACAACGGAGGAAGACATTCCATTTCAGCTGATCCCATTCTTTAGAGCAGCATTTCTTTTCCTTTGGTTTTCTTTTCTTCCTTTAGTTTAGGTTCAGCAGCAATTTCTGTTTACTTTCTTTTCTTTTCTTTAGTTTAGTTTTGCTCTTAGCAGAATTTCGGACAGCAGCACTTCATTCTTTTCTTCTTTTTCTTTCTGTTTTCTGTTTCGTTAGTTAGAGAGCAGCCAGCCTTCTTTTCCTTTGTTTTTCTTGTTTCTCTTCCTTGGGTTTTTCTTCAGAAATTTCAGTTGTACTTCCTCTCGGTTTTCTTAGCAAAATTTCAGCTACCTCTTGTGTCTTCTTCCTGCTTCTCCCGTAAATTTCAGTCTTTCTTCTTGTTTGTTTTATTTAGTTTAGTAAGTATAGCTTTTGCAGCCGCCAACTTGGACTTGAGAGAAAACAAAAGTCAGCAACCAACTTCTTTTTCTTTGGAAGCTCACGGGCAGAAAAACAAAACACAGCAGCCGAACAAGTTTTTGACTTCAAGTCTTCGGGTTTTGTCTTTTCTTGTTTTTCTTGAATTAGTTTTGTTTAGCAAATTTAGTTTCTTGTCTTGTTTTTCTTTAATTAGTTTAATTTAGTAATTTTAGTAGTTTTAATTCTTGTGTTTTGTTATGAAATTTTTGGCCAAGTATTATTTTTAAGTACCAAGCATCTACGGCTTTTGTTTGGATTTTATCTTTTATTTTTCTTTTCAATCATGTTTAAATTTTTTGTGATATTCTTTTATATTAATATGAACTAAATTCTTTTTCTAGGGTTTAGATGTAGCCTAACTATGAAGTCTTAATATTTTTCTATTAATATAATTTGATTTAATTTTCTATGGTTGAGTATTTATCTTTGTGCTTAATGCTTCTAATTACTTGATCACTAATTAGATGATTTGTTAATCATAACGAATTGGAAGAGGAGTTATGTGTCAAGTTCATTGAGATAAATGCCATAAATTGCATGTAGGATAGGAATATACCTACATGGTTTGTGTAGTTGCTATATGAGAATCCATAGAAATTAATGACTTCATAATTGTTGTAATTCACATAGGAATATAGTGAATTAGCAATTAGGAGGATTTTTATTAGATCTCGGGAGGGACTAGTAAATAAATTTGGGAATCTCGACTATCAACCAGGAAATTAAATTAGATTATAGAAATAGATTAATATTAGGATGGATTAGTTATGGTGAAATCGAAAACCCTAGATCTTTCGTCAACTTAATCTATTAACTTGCTTTGTTTAGTTTTTAATTTTAGTTTTAATTAAGTTTTAAAATTACTTTTAATTTAGCTTATCCATAAAATATTTTTTCCTTCAAATAAAGTTAGAACTATTTTAATTTCGGTATTTAATAATTCATTAGTCTCTGTGGGAACGATAAATTATATTCATTCTATATTACTTGTTAACGATCACGTGCACTTGCGTGTAAAAATTCGCAACAGCCATAAGAACAAAAATTCAGCTACACCGCACCCTTTTATTTTCTGGAAAGCAGCTGCTAAATGGAAGACAATAAGAAGACTTCTTTAGCTGCAATTTGAAGAAGACAAAACTATGTTGTAGAAGGACAAACAAAGACTACTGCAATCAAGAAAAGAGAAGTCGGTTGGCAGTTGGAAATAAGGAAAGAAACAGCCGAAGGGTAGTATAAACCAACTGCAATAAGATTACTACAAGCTGAGTACAAGAAGGAAGCAACAAGGAGATACAAGTTGAGCTGAATTAGGAAGCAAAAAGAAGACAAGAATCAGGCAATAATGAAGTAGAATACGGCTGAGATTGGAACAAGAAGAAGACAAGAAAGGTGTAGCTTGCTGGAGAAAATTACAACGAACTCGAGATAATGAAGTAGTTTCATGTGGGCAGAAAATTACTGGAAAGCAGCTGACTAAAATTTCAAAACAAGAAAGAAGACAAAATCAGTAACAAGACCGAAGAAGTTGACTACAACTTGAAGAGAAAAACAAAGAAGGACTCATGGTTAAAAAAAACAAAACAAGTGCAATTGAAGTAGAAGACAAAATTGATTTTGATCTTTGAGAAGGAAAAGGACGACGTGAAGTCTATAAAAGCAGCAGCCATTTTCGTCCTTCAAGAGCATCTAGTTTTCTTTCTTTGGTTTAGCTTGGGTTTTTTTTTCCTTTCTTTTCCCAATCCTTCACGTCCATGCCTGTTTTTCCCTAGAAGCCAAAATTACATTCAGGTTTGTTCAAAAATAAAACAGCCGCCTGGTTTTGTTTGTCTTCTTGGAATTCACGTGCTTGGTTTATTTTGTTCCTTTCTTTCTTTTAGTTTAGATTTTTCTCTTAGAAATTTCAGAAGCCATGTATGCCGCCATGAGTGGCTAAATTCTCTTTTATAATTCAAGGGAAGGATTGATTTCAATTGCAATCACTGTGAGGTTTTGTTCTTAATTTTATTTTCTTGCTTTTATTCAAGTACTTGTTAATTCTTGATTTAATTTTATGAATAATTGATGATTAATTAATCTGACAAATTAATTGTTCATTATTTATTTTATTGCTATCCATGAGTTCAGTGATCCGTAATTGTCATGAATAAATGGACCAAGTAGCAACTAAGTTAAAATTGTTTATGTTTGTAAATATGCATGCTTAACATAGGGGAATTAACGAGACAAGATTAATTTATTGCAGCTATCTCGGTGTTTTAATCTTGGTTTAACTGTTTTCATAGATCTAAATGCTATCATTAAATTGATATAGAACGCTATTGTGCCCAGTCAATTAATGGTAAGTTTTGATTTAGGGTGTTGGGCTCGGTCAATTATATTAGGAAAACGGAAATTTATTACGGCTATCCTAATAAGTTTCAAGTTAAATATTTGAATTTGCAAGATTAGTTTTTATGACCTATGATCAGTGATGAATTGAATGAAATCGACCTTTGGATTGGAAACTCGGTTAATTGGTAATTTTAGTTATTTTCTATTTTTACTGTTTTAAATATTTATTTTTATTAATTTATTAATTATCAGAATTTCCATAGTTTAGTCATCATTCAAAAATCCCCCTTGTTCTATTTAGTTTTATAATTTATTGTTCAAAGCTTGGTATTATACCTCAGTTCCCTTGGCATTCGACCTGGTTTGCTACTACTGCAAATTTAATTTGTAATCACTTAAGGACCAGTAATTAATTTTGTGGGTTTCGACAAACCTGCCAATCAAATGCCAAGGGAACCAAAATTGTAGTTTCTAAGTTTTGAAATAATAAAATAACATTGGGAGGGGGGGAAGGGAATTGGAAATAAGTAACTACTAATTTAATTCTAACAAATAACTAAAACAAATAACCAAATAGAAAAATAGAGAAAAATATCAAGTTTACTGAGCTTCCGATCCAAGGGTTGATCTCATTCAATTGTATAATCAATCATAGGTCATAGAAAATTATATTACATATTCAAATATTTAACTCGAAAATTTATTAGGATAGCCTTAATAAATTTTCTATTTTCTTGAAATAATTGACCGTGCCCAACACCCAAACCAAAACTTGTCATTAATTGATTGGGGCACGATAGTGTTCCATATCAAATTAATGATAGCATTAAGATCGGTGAAAACAGTTAAACCAAGATTAAATAACAGAGATAGCTGCAATTAATTAATCTTGTCAAATTGATTCCCCTATGCTAAGCATGCATATTTCAAGCCATAAACATAAATTAATTTAGTTGCTACTTGTACCACTTATTCATGATAATTATGGATCACTAAACTCATGGATAGTAATAGAATAAAAGATGAAGAATTTATTTATCAAATTAACAAACACTAATTATTCATAGGAAATAAACCAAAAACCAACAAGCACTTGAATTAAAAGGAAGAAATATAAATTTAAGAGCAAAACCTCACAGTATAACAATTGAAATCAATATCTCCCTTGAATTATAAACTAAGTGTTTAGCCACTTATGGTGGCACACATGGCTCCAATTTTATGAGAAAATTGCTATTCTAATAGAAGAAGAAGAGGACATTAATTGACGGATGATGGAGGCATTCAAGGAGAGATTGAGAAGTGTTGCCTTCTTATGTTTTTGGCACCTCTAGGGTTTTCTTCTCTTAATAACAAGAGATAACTTTTAAAATGTTGTAATGATAACTATTCTAAAAGAATTGTTAAAAACCAAATTCTACTCTAAAAGGGAAAGATAACAAGAATAGGAAAATATTGCTAACTAAAATAAAAAAACTTGTTTCCTAAAAATTTGTTGCAATATTCTCTTTCCTTACAATTAATCGCCCATAAATTCCTCTTCTTGATTAAAAAAACTTGCCCAGCCCGTCAATTCATTAGGGGTGTTTATAGTAAACAATGGAAAGTCTTCTGCTTGAATTTTTAATCCCCTAAGATGCCCACAGCTTGCATATTGGAGTCTTCTGATTGCACCCTTCACAAAATCTTGTATTTTATCTCAATTTTCTTCATATCTCCACTTCCAACATCTAAAACAAATAGTATTTCCAATTAAGTCAATTTCAATCTATAATCAACCTAAAATTGAGAAAATATGACAAACAAATATATACAAATTAAGTTCTATCATAGAGATATGTAATGAATAATGAATGCTGATACTAAAAAGTGAAATATAAATATTATTACATATCCAAAAGAAAAATCACCCATTTCATTAGTTATTTTGTTCAATCTTAGACAAATCATATATGCAACAAAAATAAATAAATAAATAATGATGAAACAAATATCCATCACCTAATTTAAAAAAAATTGCCAGTGGATGTATTAAGTGGAAGTAAGTTTGCAAAATAGATTTCGATATCGCTCTCAAGGTTGACACTCTAATACTTAAATAAGTTTTTAGAGTTTTCAGTTAGTCGAAAAGTTAATATATCAAGATTAGGAGTTTTTCTCCTCTTTATCTGATGTGATAATAATGTATTTATGTCTAAAGTCTAAGATCGTAAGAACCTATCATACAAGAAGTTTAAGTTGAATCATTCTTATTAGCCTCAAAACCTTCATGGACTAGACCTCCTGAGCCTCATGTGGTGGGTCAAGGTCTAGTAGTCATCAAATGATAAGAAAAAAAAATAGAAAAATAATGAAATAGAAATGAAAATATGAGATTATAGGGAGAGTTTAATTAATTAGTTACACCATCTGTTGGAAATCGTGTACATCAAGTAGCAAAATTTTAAAATTAGTTTCCCCCAGGATCCATATGAAGTGAGATCAAATCAGGGTTTAGAATTTGTACCTTGGTAGTTTTGGATGAGTCGGCTTCTGAAAAGCGTTGTATGTCAAATCACCAACAAAACTAGTTTGGTTTCACCTCTATGGTATTCACACGACTGATCTAAACTTTTAGTTGTTGTCACACAATCAACTAGAATAGGAGCACTCAAAAACCGAAGTGCTAGCTTCAAAATTTGAGTTTGGGTTTCTCAGATTTTTGCTCTCAAGGTTTTCGGTTTTTTTTCTTGGTTTTTGCTTTCAAGAACGACGGTTGTTTTTTCCTTTAAAAACTGGCCAAAGTTTTTTTGTATATGTATTATGGCTGCCAAAAATCCTTCTATTTATAGACCTAGGTTGTAGTTCTAGGGTAAAACTCTTCTAAAGAGTTTTACTAGTTTGTTTGAGATTTCTAGATTCAATATATCTATTGGCTACCAAGTACAAGAGTTCTATCCCATTCGAACTTGGACTTTAAACCTTTGGATCTTTCATTTCTAAGTCCAAAACTATTTTGGATTTATTAGCACTAAAACCCGAACCTTTTCAGTTTTAAATATGAATACTATTTTAAACCGGAAAACCCTAGAGAATCCTAGTCACATTAGAATTCTTGAGATTACTCAAAATTCATCATATGAATTTTATACTCCTTTTGGATTCGATCTAAGTGTGTGACCCAATAGGTTCTCATAATGTTGGCTATGACGTAAAATCTATTTCATGTCATAAGCAATAAGTGGTGTTTAGCAACACATCAAAACTACCCAAGTTATGAGAATGCCAGTAACTTGACATAACCTTATCTTGTGATGGATGTTACAATGTAATTCAATCCTTTTGCCATAGATACCTTGACTAAACATGAGCCATGGATTATATCATGCTCGCATAATTCAATCTATGCATTTCTTGATTCCCAAGTAGACTCATCTAAGCAAATGAACCTGATATCACATATCGACTCATTTGAGCACAGCCATGCATTTTATGGTCTCACTCAATCAAGGGGGCCAAAGATATCACTCCCGTTATATGGGAGGGGCAAATTCTATCTTGATCACTCAATAGCTCACTGCATGATTCATTGCATATTCAATTACTGCTTTTAAAGTTCACCCTGTTATGGATAACATTTGGCAGTATCAAAACATGCAACTCCTCATGTTAGGATCTCTGATGGGATCATCTACATCATAATCATTATGAAAAATGTTTATGACACTTATACAACAATCCATGTAGCACTTCGCATGGCAGATCAATCCAGTACATAGTTCTCTAAAATGTACCCATGTGTTGACTTGATATCTCATATTATGACACATGTCATCAGTCATTACATATACTAGTGATAACTCTATTTTATATAGAGTTTTCTAATTAATTTTGGTTAGAAATTGGCTTATGTTTTAATTTGTTCTTACTTATTTTGGCCAAATTATCCTTTGATTTTATGATTTCTAAGTTTTCTAATAATTTTAGAACTTTTGAGCTTAATCTTGAATTTTTCTTCTAATTTGAGTTTAATAGTTTTAGAACTTTGAAAGTGAAGGTTGTAAATTATCTTCCAGAATTTTACTTAAAAATGCTGTGGATATGTTTATATCTCTAATGCAATGGGTTCAATGTATGCTGCTGTTATCTTTACAGGCGTACAAAATGCAACAGCTGTTCAGCCCGTTGTTGCCATTGAAAGAACAGTCTTCTATCGTGAAAGAGCAGCTGGGATGTATTCTGCTCTTTCCTATGCTTTTGGTCAGCCAAGTATAAGGCAAAGAAATAAAAGAAAAGGCAGCAACCTGCACTAACTTTCCATCCAATTGATCATAAATCTGATAACCAAGCAACAAATCGGACAACAAACAGCGCACATGCAAAAGGGAAAAACCAGCTGCCATTCTTTTCTTTTTCTGAAGAAAGAATTGCATGAGGACAGCAAGAAAGTCTCTCCAAAATGCAGTCTCACATGGGCAAAAGAAAGGCAAAAGAAGAAAAGAAAGAAAGAAAGCTGGGCTGGCCGAAGGAAAGCAGCCGAAGGAAAGAAGAAAAAAAGATCGGGCAGCAAGAATGACATGTGAAAAGCAAAGCTTGGGCTGCTTTCTTTGCTGTAAAGATGACAAGCACATGGAAGACCACAACACATGTCTGTGGCTGAACAAAGAAAGAAACAAGAAAAGCCACAAATCTGGACAAAGCCTTGCCTATAAATAGCACAGCTTGGAACGGAGGAATGATATCCCAAAACAGCCGAGCAGCATTTCCTTTCCTTTGTTTTTATTTTCTTCCTTTAGTTTAGATTTAGTTGTAGCCATTTCCTTTTCTTGTCTTTCTTTTCTGCAGTTAGAATAGCAGCAGCCATCCTTTCTTTCATTAGTTTAGAAAAATACAGCAGCTAGTTTTCTTTTCTTTTCAGTACTTTGTAGGATTTATTCAGTTTCTTGCATCGGTTTTCTTCAGTTTTTCCAATTGATGTTCATGTGGTTTTTCTTCTACAATTTCTAGTTGATGTTTTCAATCTTCTTTAGCAGAATTGCAGCAAGCAGTCCTTGATTTTCTTCAAAAACTTGTTCAGAATTTCAGCTTCATGCTTACGGGTTTTCTGAAAAAAATGCAGCAGCTTTCCTCGGTTGTTTTTGCAGAAATTTTTCAGCCTTCTTTTTGTTGTTTTCTTCATTATTTCTTCATTGTTTTGTTCTAGTTGTTTGCATTAGTTTAGCAATTAGAACAGCCACCAAGATGAACTTGCAAAGCAAGCAGCAGAATTTTTCTTTTCCTTTAGAAAGCTACGGGTTTGTTTTGTTTTCCTTGCTGCAGAATTTTAGTTGTATTCTTGTTGTTTCCTTCAAGCTTTTCCAGTCAAGTCTTCATCATTTTGTTCTTCTTGTTTGGTTAATTAATGAGTTTAGATTTTGCAGCCACCAAGCTTGAAAGACAAAGAAGAAGCAATTTGTTGTTTTTGTTCCTTGGAAGCTACGGGTGCAAGAAACAAACCATGCAAAATTCTTGGTCTTCAAGTCTTCATTTACTGGTTTTGTCTTTTATTGTTTAGTTTAGTTTAGTTTAGTTTAGTTATTTTATTTTTCTTTCCTTGTTTTTGTTTAGTTAATTTTAACAATTTTAGTAGTATTATTTCTTGTGTTTTGTTAAGAATTTCTAATTGTGTTTTATTTTCAAGTATTAAATATTTTATAGCTTTTATATTTATTAAATATTGTTTACTTTAATTTTCAGAATTTATTTTAATTTTAATTATGTCTATTTTTATTTTTGTTGTTAGTTTAAATTTTAATATGTTCTAATTTCTTTTGTTAGAGATTAGATGGATCTTAATCATGAATAATTAGTTCTTAAGACTTGTTCATGCAATTTATATTTCAATTATGAGTTTAATATCATGTTCTTAATGCTTTTAGGTGATTGATCACCACCTAATTGAATTTTGATGCTTGTTTGATACCGTGGAGATAACATGCATGTGCTCATGTGATATTAAACCATGAATTCAATTTAGACCGTAATAATCTAGGTTGTTCATGTGGTTTGTAGTAGAACTAAGTAATGGCTACTTAGATTGAATCGGGAATTTCCATAGTTCCTAATGCATTTAGAAATCTAAATTCACCTAGACCAAGTGTGAGTTGATTTTAATCTAAATAGGGTTATTAGACCGATGTCGGCTATTAATTTACATTAGGGAAATTTCACCATCATAATTTGGAATTTAAGTTAATTGCATGACAAGTCAAGAGAGTTAATTAGGATTGATTAAGTGAAATCGAAATCTCTAACATATTTGTTAAATCGGTAAATTTTTAATATTTGCTTATTGTTATAAATTTTCATTCTTTGTTAATTTTAGTTAAAATTGCATGAAAACAATTTAATTGGCTAGCTTGTTATTGAATTAATCATATTGGTAAGTAATTGGTCAAATTGGAAACAATCCTCGTGGGAACGATACTCTACTTATCACTCTATTACTTGTTGATATTGTACCCTTGCAATTCATCGAACAAGTTTTTGGCGCCGCTGCCGGGGATTGAATTTACCAATTTTTCCAATTGCTATTAATATTGATTGATTTTTGGTCGAGACTAGCCTTTTAATTTTTATTGGTTTGATTTTTGTCAAGGGAATTTCAAAGTTGCATGAATTTGAGAAGTCGGAAAGGAGAATTGGAAGAATTTGATCCTGAACCTGAAAGAAAACTTCTTAGAGGATTGAAAGAGCAAGAGTTAGTCATTGACACAAATCCAATGGCGGCCGAAGAAGAACATTTCCCAATTCAACCTCAAAGGAGAACTTTGATGGACTATTCCTCTCCAACAGTTCAAGATTCCACTTCAAGCATTAGAAGGCCAGCCATTCAAGCCAACAATTTTGAGCTCAAGCCGTCTTTGATCCAAATGCTTCAAAATGCTGTTCAATTCAGTGGCTTGCCGAATGAAGATCCTAATCTCCACATTGAAGCTTTTCTTGAAATTTGTGATACCATTAAATATAATGGAGTTCACAATGATGCTATTAGACTTAGGTTATTTCCATTCTCTTTACGTGATAAAGCTAAGGCATGGTTATCTTCTCTTCCTACAGGTTCTATCATCACTTGGGAGGATATGGCCCAAAAATTTCTAAGCCGGTATTTTCCCCCTGCCAAGTCAGCAAAAATGAGAAATGATATCACCACATTCATACAAAATGATGAAGAATCCCTATATGAGGCATGGGAAAGGTTTAAGGAGCTACTAAGGCGATGTCCACACCACGGTATTCCAATTTGGATGCAAGTGCAAACTTTTTACAATGGAATTGGTCCAAATATGAGAAGTACCATAGATGCCGCAGCTGGTGGTACATTGAATAATAAAACGCCTGATGAAGCTTTTGAGTTGATAGATCAAATGGCGTCTAATAGCTATCAATGGCCAACTGAAAGATTCAATACCAAGAAACCAAGTGGAGTGCATGAGATTGATGTTAATACTGCCATTGTTGCTCAATTTGCTGCTTTGAATAGAAAGATAGATTCAGTTTTGAAGATAAAGGAGACAACTTGCGACTTCTGTGGTGGAAGACATGAGTCAACTGCTTGTCAGGTAAATCATAATTCTTATACTACTGAAGATGCTAATTTTGTTTCTAATTTCAACAGGGGACCTCAAAATAATCCTTACTCAAATACCTACAACCCTGGATGGAGGAATCACCCTAATTTTTCTTGGGGAGGACAACATCAGCAACCGATGAACCCACCTAGACCAGTATTCCCACCACCAGTAGAGAAGCCGAATAAGAACCTTGAGGAAATGATGGCAAAGCTTATTCAATCAAATCAGGAAGTGATAAATCGTTTTGAAAGTCGCATGAACAATCAAGATGCAACGATTCGACATATGGAGGTAAGTATTCGGAATGTGGAAAAACAAGTTGGTCAACTTGCTAGCCAAATATCCGAGAGACCATATGGCGGCCTTCCGAGCAACACTGTGACGAATCCAATCGAAGATGCAAAAGCCATCACCTTAAGGAGTGGAAAAGAGCTTAAGAATGAAGAAAAAGGTGAAGGAGAAAAAGAGGAGTCCAAAGCCGAATTGAAGGATGAAGCCGAACCAAAAGAAGAACCACCTCAAAGCAAGCTATTTCTCGACAATCCTACGCCATATGTGCCTCCTATTCCTTTTCCAGAGCGACTTACGTAGCATAAAATAGATAAGCAATTCTCCAAATTTCTTGATGTGTTTAAAAAATTGCACATTAACATTCCTTTTGCAGATGCATTGGCTCAAATGCCAAGCTATGCAAAGTTCTTAAAGGAAATCTTGGCAAACAAAAGGAAGTTGGAGGATTATGAGACAGTCAACCTCACTGAAGAATGCTCCGCTATTCTGCAAAATAAGCTACCACCAAAGCTTAAAGATCCAGGGAGTTTTACAATTCCTTGCACAATTGGTGATTCTTATTTTGACAAAGCTTTATGCGATCTTGGTGCTAGTATTAATTTAATGCCTTATTCTGTTTTTAAGAAACTTGGACTAGGAGAAGTCAAGGGCACCACTATTTCTCTTCAATTAGCAGATAGATCTATAAAATATCCAAGAGGTGTGGTGGAGGATGTGTTGATTAAAGTTGACAAATTTATTTTTCCTGCAGACTTCATTGTGTTAGAAATGGAGGAAGACTTTGAAGTACCACTTATTTTAGGCCGACCATTTCTAGCCACTGGAAGAGCTCTAATTGATGTTCAACAAGGAAAATTAATTCTTAGAGTTCAAGATGAGCAAGTCACTTTCGATGTGTTCAAAGCAATGAAAATTCCTTCTATTCGAAGTGATTGCTTACAAATTGAAGTGGTGGATGAAACTGTCAAAAATGTTGCATTCAATGCCATAACTGATTACCCAATTGAGAAGTGTATGGTTCAATCATTGAGGAAGGAGCAATGCAAGCCAGTCATCCAACCACAAAGGAGGCTTAATCCAAATTTAGAAGTGATTGAGAATGCAATGGTGGCTTCTGAAAAATCAAGAAAGAACATGCCGATGTGGTCCAAGCAATTGGTGAAAATCTGATCATTTGAGCGATAGAAAATGTCGAGCATAACGACGTTAAAAAATTGCGCTATTTGGGAGGAAACCCAAGTCCTTTTTCCTTTATTTCTTTTATTTTCTTTATTATTATTATTCTTATTGTTATTTTATTTTAAAGAAAAGAAAAAAAAATTTATGTGAAATTCTGCTTCATTTTGTTTTGCTGCACCAGTCTGAAGAAGAATTCGGTTCAAGGCCTTTCCGTTGGATTTTTGTGCTGAAATTTTACAGAAAGGTAAAGGATTCAACCAGGTTCATGTCCACCAAATTTGAGAATTTTTGGAGCTGTTTTGGTACCTGAACGAAATTCATCTTCAACAGTTGTTCAAAACAGGGCAGTTTCCTAATCTTTTGTTTTTCTTATGCTCTCTTTAGTTGCTATACTTGATCTTGCCCCTTGTTGCATTGAGGACAATGCTCAATTTTAAGTTGGGGGTGGGATACATGAAATTTTGTGCAGGATTTTTGTCAAAATTTTTGAAAAATTTCAATTTTATTGGGTTAAAAAGAAAAGTCCTTCCAAGTTTTCAATTTTATTGATATCTTCTTTGAAATTTCAACTTCTTTTGATACTCATTTATAATAATTCTGAGTTATATGCATTAGTTATTTGGGTTGGAATGTATGAATGAGGCAAGTATGATTAGTCTTTGTTTTGAAAATTTTTAAAGCATCTTGTTGATTTTAATGATTGAATTGAATGAGAATGTGCAAGATTTGATATACATTAAACCCATTGTGAGTATTTGAGCCTAAGAGCAATTTCTTTTTCTTTGCTCACATATTTCTTTGATTGAGTGTTGTCAAATATGGTATGTTCATTCTAGAACTTGCTTTGTTATGCATGTTGAGATCACATTGTGAATTCATGCTTTGAAATGAAAAGGGCACTACTTAGGATTAACCATTTTTAACTTTCTAAAAAAGCTTAACCATTACATATACCTCTAGTCAACCAACTTTGAGCCTTAACCTTTCTTTGTTATAATACCACATTCTTTAACTTTAAACCGTTGTTTTTGTTTACCGCCGTTGAACCCTTTGTCAAGAGTATGTAGAAATGAATTGCATGATAAAAATTTCTATTGATTCCAAAGAAAAGAACCACTAAAAAAAAAAAAAAAGGAGAAAAAGAAGAGTGAACAATATTCCTTATGAAGATTGGACAAAGTTAATGTTTTCATTGTGTACAAGATGGTCCAATTATATGTTGAAATTGTTAAAAGGGATATATGTTACTTGAAAAAAAAAAAAAGAAAAAAAAAAGGTTCTAATGTGCTACTTGTTGCTTTTGAGTCATGCAAGGAAGTTTATACATATCTTGATTTGTGAAAACCTAAATTTTCCTTTCTTTTTACCTACCCTTACCTAAGCCCCATTACAACCTTTATAAAGACCCTTTGATTATTGCATGGATTAATATTTATTAGTGGTGGAGATGTGATATATAAGCAAGCCTATGGTAATGACATGCTATGTTTGATTTGAGTGTTGAATGAAACCCCTAAACACTTTGAGTGGTTAGAGTGCAACCTATGAGAGGTTATCAAATTTTGTGCATTTGATTTCTATAAAATTGTTGAAATTAATAAGATGTGTATTTTGTTAAAGAAAAGAGGCTACGAATACTTGTTCTTTGGATTATTATTCCAATCTAGATCTCTAATATGTAATGACTTTGAATTATTTGTGAGTGAGTTAGAAAGGATATGAAATGAAAAGAAAGATATTTATCTAGTGCAAGCTTGAGGACAAGCTTTGATCTAAGTTGGGGGTAATTTGATAACTCTATTTTATATAGAGTTTTCTAATTAATTTTGGTTAGAAATTGGCTTATGTTTTAATTTGTTCTTACTTATTTTGGCCAAATTATCCTTTGATTTTATGATTTCTAAGTTTTCTAATAATTTTAGAACTTTTGAGCTTAATCTTGAATTTTTCTTCTAATTTGAGTTTAATAGTTTTAGAACTTTGAAAGTGAAGGTTGTAAATTATCTTCCAGAATTTTACTTAAAAATGCTGTGGATATGTTTATATCTCTAATGCAATGGGTTCAATGTATGCTGCTGTTATCTTTACAGGCGTACAAAATGCAACAGCTGTTCAGCCCGTTGTTGCCATTGAAAGAACAGTCTTCTATCGTGAAAGAGCAGCTGGGATGTATTCTGCTCTTTCCTATGCTTTTGGTCAGCCAAGTATAAGGCAAAGAAATAAAAGAAAAGGCAGCAACCTGCACTAACTTTCCATCCAATTGATCATAAATCTGATAACCAAGCAACAAATCGGACAACAAACAGCGCACATGCAAAAGGGAAAAACCAGCTGCCATTCTTTTCTTTTTCTGAAGAAAGAATTGCATGAGGACAGCAAGAAAGTCTCTCCAAAATGCAGTCTCACATGGGCAAAAGAAAGGCAAAAGAAGAAAAGAAAGAAAGAAAGCTGGGCTGGCCGAAGGAAAACAGCCGAAGGAAAGAAGAAAAAAAGATCGGGCAGCAAGAATGACATGTGAAAAGCAAAGCTTGGGCTGCTTTCTTTGCTGTAAAAGATGACAAGCACATGGAAGACCACAACACATGTCTGTGGCTGAACAAAGAAAGAAACAAGAAAAGAAAAAAATCTGGACAAAGCCTTGCCTATAAATAGCACAGCTTGGAACGGAGGAATGATATCCCAAAACAGCCGAGCAGCATTTCCTTTCCTTTGTTTTTATTTTCTTCCTTTAGTTTAGATTTAGTTGTAGCCATTTCCTTTTCTTGTCTTTCTTTTCTGCAGTTAGAATAGCAGCAGCCATCCTTTCTTTCATTAGTTTAGAAAAATACAGCAGCTAGTTTTCTTTTCTTTTCAGTACTTTGTAGGATTTATTCAGTTTCTTGCATCGGTTTTCTTCAGTTTTTCCAATTGATGTTCATGTGGTTTTTCTTCTACAATTTCTAGTTGATGTTTTCAATCTTCTTTAGCAGAATTGCAGCAAGCAGTCCTTGATTTTCTTCAAAAACTTGTTCAGAATTTCAGCTTCATGCTTACGGGTTTTCTGAAAAAAATGCAGCAGCTTTCCTCGGTTGTTTTTGCAGAAATTTTTCAGCCTTCTTTTTGTTGTTTTCTTCATTATTTCTTCATTGTTTTGTTCTAGTTGTTTGCATTAGTTTAGCAATTAGAACAGCCACCAAGATGAACTTGCAAAGCAAGCAGCAGAATTTTTCTTTTCCTTTAGAAAGCTACAGGTTTGTTTTGTTTTCCTTGCTGCAGAATTTTAGTTGTATTCTTGTTGTTTCCTTCAAGCTTTTCCAGTCAAGTCTTCATCATTTTGTTCTTCTTGTTTGGTTAATTAATGAGTTTAGATTTTGCAGCCACCAAGCTTGAAAGACAAAGAAGAAGCAATTTGTTGTTTTTGTTCCTTGAAGCTACAGGTGCAAGAAACAAACCATGCAAAATTCTTGGTCTTCAAGTCTTTATTTATTGGTTTTGCCTTTTATTGTTTAGTTTAGTTTAGTTTAGTTTAGTTATTTTATTTTTCTTCCCTTGCTTTTGTTTAGTTAATTTTAACAATTTTAGTAATATTATTTCTTGTGTTTTGTTAAGAATTTCTAATTATGTTTTATTTTCAAGTATTAAGTATTTTATAGCTTTTATATTTATTAAATATTGTTTACTTTAATTTTCAGAATTTATTTTAATTATGTCTATTTTTATTTTTGTTGTTAGTTTAAATTTCATTATGCTCTAATTTCTCTTGTTAGAGATTAGATGGATCTTAATCATGAATAATTAATTCTTAAGACTTGTTCATGCAATTTATATTTCAATTATGAGTTTAATATCATGTTCTTAATGCTTTTAGGTGATTGATCACCACTTAATTGATTTTTGATGCTTGTTTGATACCGTGTGGAGATAACATGCATGTGCTCATGTGATATTAAACCATGAATTCAATTTAGACCGTAATAATCTAGGTTGTTCATGTGGTTTCGGTAGTAGAACTAAGTAATGGCTACTTAGATTGAATCCGAATTTCCATAGTTCCTAATGCATTTAGAAATCTAAATTCACCTAGACCAAGTGTGAGTTGATTTTAATCTAAATAGGGTTATTAGACCGATGTCGGCTATTAATTTACATTAGGGAAATTTCACCATCATAATTTGGAATTTAAGTTAATTGCATGACAAGTCAAGAGAGTTAATTAGGATTGATTAAGTGAAATCGAAATCTCTAACATATTTGTTAAATCGGTAAATTTTTAATATTTGCTTATTGTTATAAATTTTCATTCTTTGTTAATTTTAGTTAAAATTGCATGAAAACAATTTAATTGGCTAGCTTGTTATTGAATTAATCATATTGGTAAGTAATTGGTCAAATTGGAAACAATCCTCGTGGGAACGATACTCTACTTATCACTCTATTACTTGTTGATATTGTACCCTTGCAATTCATCAATCCAGTACATAGTTCTCTAAAATGTACCCATGTGTTGACTTGATATCTCATATTATGACACATGTCATCAGTCATTACATATACTAGTCTTAATGCATTATCATTGTCCCATTTGAAATGATACTTGACTAGGAATAGTTTTAAAATTTTCAAATTCTAGGGACATTATTATATTCATTCATGTTACATAGATGTATAATTGAACATAATAATAATGAAAATGCCATAAACAACAAGCATTATGATACAATGTATGCCCAAACAATCATCACATGATTGGTCTTTAAGGTATAATCCAAAACTATCTCCAATAATAAGGATTTTCTCCACGTGAAATGATGAGTTCCCTTGTCCCAACGGTAGCCTACGTAAAAGTTTAAAAGAACGAAGAGCATAATAAGCATTTGAATTGAATGCTTATTTGAATACATCACTATATAGTTTTTCTTTAAAAAAAAAAAATCAATACCTATATTTTAATTATTTTTATGAGAATTTATAGTGGAGTATTCAACAATAAAAATATTTAGTTGCTAAGATATTGTCAATCGACAATATTTTAGTCACTCTTGTTTATGTTAAAGGGAAAGGAGAGAGTTGGGGGATGCTGAAATTTTTTTACGTTTTAACAATTACATTGAAAATGTGGGTTTTGGATTTTGATTCTCGTCCTAGCAATTGATCCTATGACCCACGCCTAACAAAAGTCTTTATTCTAATAAGAAAGGTAGCACAATAATAATTTGCCGCGGAATTTCAAATTTAAAGTAAACAATCAACTTTATCTAATTAAAGGAGAAGTTTGAGGAGGTGATAGATAGAGAAGACGAAATATTTTTAAAAACTGTAATTACGAAAACAAGCTCAAAAATAAGGGGAAGAACGCAACGAATAGTAAAGCTACAATTATTAATTATAGCTAATTACAATTATTAATTCTAGTCCACACGTTACATTAAATGGAATATTACGTCTCCTGGAATATGTAAATTTAAAATATGAAAATAGCATTTTAAGTAGATTATTATATGGATTGATCAAATTTGCTAAAAAAAATATGTGAGAGAGGAATAAGAATTTCACAAGCGAATTAAGAATGAAGTCTGTCATTATACTAATTTTGTCCTAAAAAAATTCATGATTCAGAATTGTTTGGTCTAAAAGAAAAAATTTACTTTTATGTGAAATTATTGTATTACTATTATTAATAATGACAATGTACAAATAAATTTAATAATTAATAATGAAAAGGATCTAATAATAAATTAAATATATTTTATTTTATACTTTGAAAAAAATATGTATCGAATTAAAATGAGCTTTTCTTTTTGGAATGGTGGGAGTAATTGAACAAGAATCTCATTGCAGGGGAAGCAAATAACGTCAGGATTCTGGGGGGAAAAAAAAAACAGATTATTGTCGTTGCATCTTATCCCACGTCCATATTTCTTGGAATATTATTATCCTTTAATTTATTCGACCCAGCTAACCAAAGTGGACCTGGATTTATCCTGGTACCTACTACCTACCGAGTAAATTAGTGTGTAGTAAAAATCTTGATGATCAAGGAGAATAGTGTGAGGTGCTTTAACCCCTTGTTCACAAGAATACTTTATACATAAACCATGAAAAGCAAGATTTTTTATTTTTCAAGAGAAAATGTGAGCTTTAATAGATAAAATAAAAGATATTTACGTTTGAATAGTCAATTTTCTTCTCTTGTCTAGCTTTGGAGGGTAATTTGACTCAAAAGTAACTAGTAAGTCCATTATTTGCATGCATTTATATCATGATTTATTTAGTTTTGTTCTCAAGTTGTTCATTTATGAGTGAAATTTTGTATAATTTGTAGGAAAAAAATGTAGAAGGATTGGTTTGAAAATATTTGGATTAAATAGTCTGGAGAGACATTTTCAAATATTATTTCTCAAGCAATTATTTTAAAGGAGTCTTGATCTAATTTCAGGTCATAAAGCGTGAGCACACTCTAACAAATATGCTAATAAAAAAACTTCAAAAGATAATTCATGGGTACATCTTACTAGTCAATGGTGAAAAACGAATTTTAACTTCTTCATGCGGTTGGTTAGAGCATGAAAGGCTGGAGAAGAAGAATTTTGTTGCAATAAATTAAGAAGGATTTGATTCTCATTATGATGGATCTTTTCTTTCCTATTATGACCAAAATTAAGGTGTCATAACGGTTTTTTCTCACCTTTTGTGAGTGAAAATTCCTCTCCCTCGGGTAGAGGTGTCTCATGTCTGTGACCGCTTGGAGGCCTAAATTTTTTTACTGTTTACTGTTCCAAAATCTGCAACAAAGTCGTACGTGTCTAAATGACATTAAAATATAAAACTCCTTTGAGCCTTAACTATCCTCCCCTCACTCAGTCTATCAATATCTGTAAAGAAATAGAGAGTGGAGAATATTTTTTCTTCTATTGAATCACTGTGCTTTACAAGGCTTTAT
Organism: Gynochthodes officinalis; assembly: GCA_020080225.1. Lineage (NCBI taxonomy): Eukaryota > Viridiplantae > Streptophyta > Magnoliopsida > Gentianales > Rubiaceae > Gynochthodes > Gynochthodes officinalis. Next base: position 16,998,758 of record CM034619.1, read on the forward strand.
ATAAAAAGAAAATATCTAACTGAACTAACTTCATCCCTATCTAACTTGATCTCTATCTAACTTGATCTCTATCTAACAAAGTAATCTCTATAACAGAAAAAGGGATATTTACATCTATTCTTATCTACAACACATTTTAACACTCCCCCTCAAGTTGGAGAGTGGATGTCTAGAACTCCCAACTTGCGTTTTATTATTGTGAAAGCTTCCTTCCCAAGTGGTTTAGTGAAAATATCAGCTAGTTGTGCAGTTGAGGGCACATATTCAGTGGCGATTGATCCATCTTGAATTTTGTCTCGAATAAAATGACAGTCTATTTCTATATGCCTGGTCCTTTCATGGAATACTGGATTTGTTGCTATGTGCAATGCTGCTTTATTGTCACAATACAAGAGTGCTGGCTTGGAATGCAATACCCGCAAATCCTTCAATAACGAACGTATCCAAGACAACTCGCAACATGTACCAGCCATAGCTCTATATTCAGCTTCTGCTGAGGATAAAGAAACAGTCTTTTGTTTCTTGGTTCTCCAAGAAATAAGAGAAGATCCCAAAAAAACACAATAACCGGTAGTCGATTTTCGAGACATAGGACAGCCTCCCCAGTCTGAATCACAAAAAGCCTTTAAAGATAAATCACTTTGTGAGGAAAAAAGAATACCTTGTCCTGGGTTATTTTTTAAATAACGCAACACACGCATGGCAGCCTCCATATGAGGTTTGCATGGTGCATGCATGAACCTGCTCAATATGTGCACTGAATAAGTAATATCTGGACGGGTAACAGTCAAATAAATTAGGCGTCCCACAAGGCGCCTGTACAAAGATGGATCCTTTAATATTTCGCCTTCATCACTCAGCTTTAAAGTTTGTTCCATGGGAAAATTTGTAGGCTTAGCCCCCAAATATCCACTATCTTTCATAATGTCCAAAGCATATTTCCTTTGTGAGATGAATATGCCTTTCTTTGACCTAGAGACTTCAATACCCAAGAAATATTTCAGATCACCCAAGTCTTTTATCCGAAAATGGCTATGCAAGAATTTTTTAAGAGCAGATATAGCATCTGGGTCATTTCCGGTTATGAGAATGTCATCAACATAGATCAAAAGTGCCGTGAAAGATTTGCCTTTGTTGTGTGTGAACAACGAATAATCAGCCTTGGACTGGACGAAACCAGCATTCTGGATAGAGGTAGAAAATTTTTCAAACCATTGACGTGATGCCTGCTTTAATCCATACAAGGACTTGTTGAGGCGACACACAAGATTCTCCCCCTGTCGCTCAAGACCAGGAGGAAGAGTCATAAAAATTTCTTCAGAGAGGTCACCATGAAGGAAGGCGTTATGGACATCCATTTGGTGAATAGACCAATGTTGAGAAGCTGCCAAAGCTAATAAACAACGAACAGTAACCATCTTGGCAGTGGGGGAAAATGTATCATGATAGTCGATGCCTTCAAGTTGAGTATATCCTTTGGCAACCAATCGCGCCTTATAGCGCTCAAGTGAGCCATCCGACTTGCGCTTAATTTTGTAGACCCAACGACAGCCAATAGCATGCTTGCCAGAAGGAAGAGGGACAAGAGACCAAGTATTGTTGGCAGCTAGTGCTGTGAGCTCAGATTGCATGGCGTCGTGCCAATGCGGGAGAGATGCAGCTTCCTCATAAGACTTAGGTTCAACATCATGAGTAACGGCAGCAAGAAAGGAACGGTGTGCTGGGGTACATTTAGCATAAGAAACAAAATTGGAAAGAGGATAGCGTGTACCTTTAGAAGTTGATGAGGAGGGAGACATGGCGTCGGAAGACATAACCTGATTACAAATGTAGTCACGCAAAAAAGTAGGTGGAACACGGTGCCGTTGAGAACGACGCAAAGGTGCAGGAGAAGATTCAGTGTGAGTATCCGGAATGGGTGAGGAAACTTCAGTGTCCAAAATGGGTGCTGGAGTGACGGAATCAGCGGCCGAGGCAGTGGTGTGTACATATGGAAAAATATCCTCATGGAAAACAACATCACGGCTAGTGAAAATTTTGTGAGTGTCAAGATCATACAGTTTATAAGCCTTTTGTCCAAGTGGATAGCCAAGAAAGATGCATTTCAATGCTATGGCATGCAGGGTATTACAATCGACAACCCTGCTCTGATACCATGTAAAGAAATAGAGAGTGGAGAATATTTTTTCTTCTATTGAATCACTGTGCTTTACAAGGCTTTATATAAAAAGAAAATATCTAACTCAACTAACTTCATCCCTATCTAACTTGATCTCTATCTAACTTGATCTCTATCTAACAAAGTAATCTCTATAACAGAAAAAGGGATATTTACATCTATTCTTATCTACAACACATTTTAGCAATATCCTTAGCATGAATACTTACTGCACTAATCAACTGTTAGCACTAATCTGTTTTTTCCTGGGTCTTGTTCTCTGATCTAACACTTTCACTTCTTCACTTTCTCTCCATCGGTCTTCCTTCGATCCAGTTCCTCCCTCGGTGGATGCCTCTAAGATTTTAGCTTCTGTTGTTCCTTCGCAATATTTCTCGCCCTCTTCATTTTCATTTTAGTTCTGTTGCTCTCTAGCATGTGTGTGCGCTTCTTTGAAATTTTTCTTCGGTCACAAAATTTCATCCCGATCGCAGAGTCTTCTGTACTTAAAAATTATCTCGATTTCTAATCGCCTTCTTTCCTTTCAATCCAGTCGAGTAAGCTTGGGTACATTGATAAGGCGATAATGGACATGGGAATCTTTCGGACCCATTTTTGGATGTGGCCAAATTGTTGCAAAGTCTTGAACAATCCAGTCGAGTAAGCTTCGTACATTGATAAGTCGATAATGGACATGGGGAATCTTTGGACCGTTTTGGATGTGGCCAAATTGTTGCAAAGTCTTGAACTATCCAATGAAGAGCAAGGGGTCGTCTTACTTCAAGGGATGACGTGAGTAAGAGCACGATGAATGCTCTAGATGTTTATTCGAAGAATATTTGGTGAAAAAGGGTTAACTTCTGCTATGAGGCAAGCATTAGCGGTATATGGCCGATCTCAAGACCATTCAAAGTCGTGAGTTAGGAAATCAAATGTATCGATTTGTGTTCAGCAATCTGATGACAAAATGAAGGTGCTACAGGCGGGGATGGTCGTCGACCAACAATATGTAATCCTCAAAGATTGGGTGAAAATCTCCTACCAAAACCAGAAAATTTCTAGCAAGTGGAGCTATGGATACAAGTGTGGAACCTTCCCCAATGGATGTCTACGAAGTTGGATTTGATTCAGCCCCTTTTCCCGAAGGTCATTGATGTCCACATTCCGAACCGAAGTAGAGAAGGTAGATGCATGAAGGTTCTAGTGAAAGTCGACCTTAGCAAACCACTAATCCGAGGCACAAGAATGAAATTTATGGAGAAGGAGTGCTTGATTGCCTTTAGGTATGAAAATCTTGCCGCTTTTTGCTACTCTTTGTGGTAGAGTTGGCCATGTGGAAAGAATGTGTCCCCAAAAAGTGTTGACTCTAAAAATCACACGTATGTGATGGCCAATTTGGTGATTGGTTGAAAGCCTTTGAGCTAAGGTGTATGCTCGGAAGAATGTTGTCAATGAAGATGCCGGAGCCAACCATTCTAAGTTGTTGTCCAAGCCCAACGCTCAACCTAATTCGGTTGTTCCAAGTTATTGTCTTACCACTCCTACTTGAAACGCCGGTTGTCCGATTGTAGCAAAGTCTCCCATCCTTAATAACTTTCCTCCCAATACTCATCTCTTCGACCCAAACTCCAATCTGCATCCCATTCTCGAATTCCCTCCCGCTCTACACATGTGGCGTTGGATTCCTCTACTTTATCCGCCCAAAAGCTTGTTCAACATGTTCCGGATCCCAGATGGAATTAGTTGATTTTGTCTTTCCACCGATGGTGCTACTCATCCAAGTGTAAGTCTGCTAGTCCAAGTGTTCAAAGAAATCCTCTTCTCATTGTGTTGGTCCCGCCTAGTATCGCCTCCTCTGAAGTTGTTCCTATGCAAGCTTTATTTAACATTTGCGTTGATAATGATGCCTTGATGCTTGACACTCCTCAATTGCCCTCCAAAAGCCAAGGCATGAAAAAGGAAGGCAAAATCTGTGATTGCCGATTGGTTAACTCAGAAGAATGTAGATTGTTTAGAGGAAATATTCTCTGTACCTGTTGGTTGTAACTTGTGTGTCCCCCAGCATGCTATTATGTGTAATCAAAATCTACCTCTGGTCAAAATCAGTGAGAGCTGAATGGAGAAACATGTAGATGGAATCTCAGTGACCATAGGAGATTCTCACAATGGTCCGCCCAGCAGTAACACATGTCCTCCATCCAGTCTAAAAAAAGGTTCCTCAACGTCTGAAGTGGACGAATCCTTAATTAGTGTAAGAATGGTTACTTGGCAAAGTAAGAAATGGAACAGACATGCAAGAAGTGTTGTCAGAAAACCTGATTTCAGGGCAAGAATATTTTGGGTTGTAAGCGTTCTCATCCTCTTCATGAGGAAATTCCTGATTCAATGATCTTAAATGTATTGTGCAACCAAAAATCCAAAAAAAGATGGAAATGGTTCTGGCTCCTCTTCCATGGTGGCGGCAACTAGCCTTAAGTGGTCCCAACCCAATCAACGAAAGTTGGGGTGTGGAATTGTAGGGGGTTAAGAGGACCCTCGATAGTTCCCCAATTGAGGCGGTAACTTGCTCCCACCTTCTTGATTTATTATATCTTTCTGAAACAAAAAAAAATTGTTATTTCTGTTTGTCGTAGTTTAAAGTTCCATGATAGATGGAGAGAGGTTGAGCCAGATGGTTTAAGTGGTGGTCTATTGGAGCTTTGGAATGGAAATATTATAGTTAAAAATATTATTTTCACTAATTTTTGCATACAGTGGGAATGTGAACTCAAAGGGGTGAACAAAATATTTTGGACTATCTTTTTATATGCTAGTACAGACAGTAAGATAAGGCAAGAACAATGGTCCTATTTAGAGCATCAAAGACCAAGTTAGGGAGATTATTCGCTGATAGGATGAAAGTCTGTCTTCACAAATGCTTAAGCCCTTTTCAGGCTGCTTACATCCTTGGGAGGCAAATTTTAGATAATGTGGTAGAGGCTCACAAGTGCATTCATACCTTTAAATGCTAGAATCAAAGGGAAAAGGGGGCGGATGGCTATTAAACTTGACATGGCCAAAGCTTACGACAGAGTTGAGTGGAAATTCTTATGTGAGGTTATGGCTAAGATGGATTTTGAAACTACCTTTATTAGGTGGATTTGGCATTGCATTAGCTCTTCAACTCTTTTAGTTAACATCAATGGGGCGAAATGTGGGTATATCCAATAGACTAGAGGAATTAGACAAGGAGATCCATTATCACCCTATCTTTTTTTGGTTGTTTCTGAGGCATTTTCCAATATGATTAACCAAGCCAGTATGAGGGGGAAATATAAGGGTTTGAGAGCCAGCTTCAAGGTCCCCAAATTACAAACCTGTTGTTTGCAGATGACGCTATTCTATTTTGTGAAACAGGAGTAGAGCAAGCGTGCAGAATCAAGGCCCTTTTATCCAACTTTCGCCACTACTCTGGTCAAATGGTTAACTGGGAAAAGTCTTGTATCTTCTTCAGCAAGAACATTCCCAAGGTGGTCAAAGATAAGATATGCCAGTTGTTGGATGGAATCAAAGAAAAGCTGAAGGCCAGGTACTTGGGTCTTCCCATGATCATTGGCAAATCGAAGAAAGAGGTGTTCAATTTTGTGGGAGAAAAAGTCTAGCAGAGAGTTACAGGGTGGAAAAATAGGTTTCTTAGCCAAGCAAGTAAAGAAGTGCTCATTAAGGCTATCCTTGATGCGCTTTCGACATACGTGATGGCATGCTTCAAAATTCCCAAAGGTGTCTACCAGCACATCATGAGGAGCATCTCTAAATTCTAGTGGGGTGATAAAGGCGATGGTACTTCTAAAATTCACTGGAAATCTTGGAAAGACCTCACTTGGCCAAAAATGATGGCGGATTGGGTTTCAAAAATATCCAACTGTTTAACGATGCTCTCATTGCAAAACAACTTTGGCGAATCACTACCTAGCCAAATCTTCTTATGGCTAGGGTACTTAAAGACAAGTATTTCCTAGATGGTGGTATGATGCAAGCCGCGACCAAATCAAATGCTTCTTGGTTGTGGAAGTGTTGAATGATAGCCCGTTATATCCTTCAGAGTAGGACAATGTTCCATGTTAAGGATGGCAAAATTTATCCGAATATGGGAAAGCCCTTGGATCCCTGGTAGACCCTTATTCCATCCTACAACGATTCTGATTAGAATGTGTCAGTAACTTGGGTAAGTGGGCTTTTAAAAGGTCATGATGATAGCTGGAACGAGGACCTCATGCGCCAAATCTTTAACAAAGCAGATGCAAATGCCATTGTGAGTATTCAATGCCCTAGTGTTAGGCTATCTGAGCCTAATGACAAAATGGTGTGGCAATTTACAAATCATGGAATCTACATGGTCTAGTCTGCTTACCAAGATGCCCTCAGAGAGCTCAAGGAGACATATCAACAAGTAGAGGCAAGCTCAACTAGGGATGAAATGAAAAGTGTTTGGAAGCACACTTGGAACCTTCACATCAAAGGGAAGATTAAACACTTTATTTGGAGATGTTGGCATGGTATCCTCCCCACAAAAGACCAGTTACTTAGAAGAGGCATCCAAGAAGATCCCATTTGCAACATGTGTGGTGCTTTTGAAGAAAACCTTGATCTTGTCCTTCTTCATTGCCAAAGAGCAAAAAAGGTGTGGAAAATTGCTTGGGTTATATGACCTATGAAGGATAGTGAGGAGCTGAGCTTTAAGGATTGGTGGGTTATCATTTGTAATGGGAAAAAGGACTCGTTATGGCAAGATAGAGCTAAATTGTCTGTATACATTCTATGGATGATCTGGAAGGCAAGGAACTTATGGAATTTTCAAAATGAATGGATGAAAGGTTCAGTAGTTGCAGAGTGGGCCCAAGCAGAATGGCTGGAATTTAAGGAAGTAACTCAGTTCATTGGTTCTCAGTTGTAAGATTGTGATTAGGTACGTATTAGTGTTAGTAATCTCTTTCATTATCAGCAGGTAAGTTTTCCAGAGGCTATGACTATAATGGAAATAATATCCATCCAAAATGGATTCTGGATATTATTTTCATTATTGCTTCATATGTTGCTATTGGATCTTGTGAAGGAATATTTTTGTCCTTTCTTGATAAGTAATCCTTTGCCTCTTAGGTTTAGAGTTTAGTTCAGTTGGTAGTTGCTGCAGTACTATGGCTTTTGTGGGAATTTCCCTAGCTGTTACAATTAGTCTCAGTGCGAGATCTAAGGAATGGCAAGCTTGTAAATGTAACAATTTTGTCCTGGTATATATACAATATCGATCGTTTTGGAAAAAAAAAAGACCAAAATTAATCTCTTTCCTATTGCAAGTAGTGTTTTTACTAGGTTTCTTTATCATTGGAGGGCCACAGATTCTTTCAGTTAAGCAACACAAGTGAGAAAAATAAACAATAGGAGACGCAAAAAAAAAAAAATCATTTCTTTTTGGCATTTTTCTTAAGAAATAAAGAAGACATGACTTTGGACATAAGCTGTTAGATTTTCTAATTCACTTCAAGGGGAATAATTCCTTCTCCATAAATGTGAGAAATATTGTTGATTGTTTAATTTCTTTCTTGTTCAAGTACTTATTTCTCTTTTGTATCAAGTTTACGCAATCAATTACTGTGTCTTGCTTGTTGAATTGATATTACGATTACATATATGCTTTCTAGTTTATTTCAATCCATAATTATTGTTAGGGACTAGAGTAAGAAGCAAAGTAAATTAACTAATTTGTGATCTACCCCTTCATATTAATTTACTGGGAAAAAGAAAGACAAGTTAAATCTTTTAAACTTTTGAACGATTTCTTGAACTAAACTTACATTCACTTTGTTTAATGCTATTATTGGTTGAGCTAGTGAGATTTGCTTTCTAATATTGCATTTGCTTGACAATAAGGAATTGATTGGAAGATTTACCTAGTCAATTTTACTCTTGAATGTCTTGATTCCTTTAAGTTTAGACAAAATCCAATTTATTTGCTTGAATTGATAGAATATTTATTTCATTTTTGGGATCAACCTAGTTTACGGAAGGATATTTAACCCTTGAATTGAGACTCCTTGAAATGTTTATTTCTTTAATTTTTCATAATTTGTTTATTAAGTTTTAAATTCAAAACTTCTTCTTTGTTAATTCTATATTCCTATAATAATTTGGTAGTAAAATTTCCTTTAAGTTCGACCTAGTTTTCATCATTATACTCTTAAATTTTTCTTTATTTCACAGTAAAATCAAAATTATTTATGGAGGGTTCAACAATTGACCAAAAGTTTGGCACCGTTGTTAGGGAAATTTGTATCCAAATTTTCTTCAGTTTTGAAGTGATTTATGCTAAGATCTGCTTGTACATGTAAACTAGTTTTTTATCTAGAGATTCAGATGAAAATGAAGGGACAAATATATGAGAATGATCTTCCAATCTCAACAAATTTAAATAGTGATTCTGAAAGAGAAGAAGTAGTATTTGAAGGAAAGAAAAAGGCAAAACAAAGAACATTAAGGGAGTTAGTAACTCTTATGTGAATTAGTAGCCTTTATGTGACAAATTTCCCAATATTGATGTAGCCTTTGAATTAAAATTAGGATGGATTCATTTATTACCAACTTTTCATAGCTTTACAAGTGAAGATCCCCCACAAACACTTGAAGGAATTTCATGTAGTTTGTTCAACCATGAAGCCTCGAGAGGTAACAGCAAAAATATTGTGTTCATGGATGCTATCCCACATTGAAAAATTAAGAAGAACTAGAGCAACTAATCAGTAGTAAGGATTTCAAACCCACTAGCTTAACATTTTGGACTCAAGTGGACTCTTATTATTTATTAGGCTACTCTAGTTGGGCTCTCCATATTGAAAGCCTCCCCAAAAAGTGGTATGACAACCAGAATGGTGGACTACTCGGGGAAACAAGTGATTCCCCTTTTGGTTGGACCGAGCTTAGTAGGACTTGTGGACAAGTAGGTTTGTCATACCAATTTACTACTAAAAAGTTACTAAATAGGTCCATGGTAAAGAGATGAGTTTGTTAGGGTAGAGATTGAGCTTGTGAGGGAGTGGACTTTAATGTGGTAGTGTATCAATGGAAGTGGAGGTTTGTTGTGTTTATGGATACTGTCTCAGATTAGAAAATTAAGAAGAACAAGAATACCTAACAAGTGGCAAGGACCCAAGATTCACTAACTTAAACTTTTGGGTTTATGTGGGCTCCTATTGCTTGTTGGGCCATTCTAGTTGGGTTTTCTATGTTGAAAACCTTCCCAACAAAAACAAATTAAAATGAGAGCCTTCCTACTTTCATTGATAGACAAAGCAAACGATTAAATTTACTGTCTTTCTTTAGGATCAGTAAGAATGTGGAATTATTTGAAATGAATATTTAATATTAAATTAAATTACTATCTTCCTTCAGGATCAGGAAGAATGTCAAATTATTTGAAGTGAATATTCAAGATTAAATTTACTATCTTTCTTCAGTATCTTCCTTCAGGATCAGTAAGAATGTGGAATGATTTATCGAGAATATTCAATATTAAATTTACTAAGAGAATATTCACGATTAAATTTACTATCTTCCTTTAGGATCAGTAAGAATGTGGTCAGGATTAGTAAAAATGTGGAATGAATGATTTGAAGACAATATTCAAGATTAAATTTACTATCTTCCCTCAGGATCAGTAAGAATGTGGAATGAATGATTTGAAGAGAATATTCAATATTAAATTTACTATCTTCCTTCAGGATCAGTAAGGATGTGGAATGAATGATTTGAAGAGAATATTCAATATTAAATTTACTATCAGTAAGAATGTGGGATGTTTTAAAAAGAATATTGGAGAAAAAAAAAAGCAAAAGGTTAAATTTACTATTGAATGATTTGAATGTGGACTAATTTGAAGAGAATATTCAACATTAAATTTACTAACAGCATGTTTGGTTGGAAGGAATTGTCAATTCCTCCCAACCAAATTCCTTAGTGAGCTTAATGCATTTGTTTGGTTCAAAGGAATTTTTTCCAGCTATGAATTCAAATTCCTTCATAAACTTGAATTGCAATTCGGCCAATTTAGTCATGAATTGCAATTCCTTGCAGCAAGGAATTGGCCAAAAAAAATTCTTCCAATTTTGTCCTTCCAATTTTATTCAATAATTGCAATTCTCACTCTACTTTCTCTCTCATCATTTTCTCACTCTACTTTCTCTCTCATCATTTTCTCACCCTACTTTCTCTCTCTCATCATTTTCTCACTCTTCTTTCTCTCTCATCATTTTTCTCACTCTACTTTCTCTCTCTCATCATTTTCTCATTCTACTTTGTCTCACTCTCTACACTCTCTCTCATCATTTTCTCACTCTTCTTTCTCTCTCATCATTTTCTCATTCTACTTTCTCTCTCATCATTTTCTCACCCTTCTTTCTCTCCCATCATTTTCTCACTCTACTATCTCTCTCATCATTTTCACAGATTTCTCTCTCTCATCATTTTCTCACTCTTCTTTCTCTCATCATTTTCTCACTCTACTTTCTCTCTCTCATCATTTTCTCAGTCTTCTTTCTCTCTCATCATTTCTCACTCTACTTTTTCTCTCTCATCATTTATCACTCTTCTTTCTCTCTCATCATTTTCTCACTCTATTTTCTCTCTCTAATCATTTTCTTACTCTTCTTTCTCTCTCATCATTTTTCTTACTGTACTTTTTCTTTCATCATTTTTCTCACTCTACTCTCTCGCTCTCATCATTTTCTCACTCTTCTTTCTCTCTCATCATTTTCTCACTCTACTTTCTCTCTCTCATCATTTCTCGCTCTTCTTTTTCTCTCATCATTTTCTCACTCTACTTTCTCTCTCTCATCATTTCTCACTATTCTTTCTCTCTCATCATTTTGTCACTCTACTTTGTCTCTCATCATTTTATCACTCTACTTTCTCTCTCATCATTTTTCTGACTCTACTTTCTCTCTCATCATTTTTTCTCTCTTCTTTCTCTGTCTCATCATTTTCTCACTCAGTAATAAAATGTTTAAGATAATGGTATTTTAGTTATTTAACACTATTCATTAGTTCTATTCACCCCAACCAAACACAAGAATAATGATTTCAACCTTATTCAATTGCTTTCAACCAAACTCATTCAATTCAATTACAGCCTAATTCCTACTGAATTGAAATTCAATTACAGCCTTATTCATTACAGCGAACCAAACATGTCGTAAGAGAATATTTAAGATTAAATTTACTATCTTCTTTCACGATCATTGAGAATGTGGAATAATTTGAAGAGAATATTCAGAGAAAAACAAAGCAAAAGATTAAATTTACTATTGCATGACTTGAAGAGAATATTCAGAGAAAAACGAAGCAAAAGATTAAATTTACTATCTGTTGGGGAGGTTTTAACCATGGGGAATCCAACTAGAGCAGCCCAATAAGCAGTAGAAGCCCACCTGATCCCAAAAGTTTAAGCTAGTAGGGCATGGCTCCTTGTTACTTATTAGGTGTTCCAATGCTTCTTAATTTTCCAATGTGAGATAGTATCCATAAATACAACAAATGTCCCCTTTCATGGATACACTACCATATTAAAGTCCACTCCCCCACAAGTTCAATCCCTACTCTAGCAAGTCCATCTCTTCACCATAGACCCATTTAGTGCTTGTGCAAGTAGTAAAATGGTATCACAAACCTACTTGTCAACGAGGATACACTACCACATTAAAGTCCACTCTCCCCCAAGCCCAATCCCTACTCTAGCAAGCCAATCTCTATTAAAGTCCACTCCCTCACAAGTCCAATCCCTACTCTAGCAAGTCCATCTCTTCACCATGGACCCATTTAGTGCTTGTGCAAGTAGTAAAATGGTATCACAAACCTACTTGTCCATGAGGATACACTACCACATTAAAGTCCACTTCCCCCCAAGCCCAATCCCTACTCTAGCAAGCCCATCTGTTCACCATGGACCCATTTAGTGCTTGTGCAAGTAGTAAAATGGTATCACAAACCTACTTGTCCACGAGTCCCACTATGGAACCACTTGCTTCCCTGAGTAGTCCAACATTCTGGCTCCGATACCACTTGTTGGGAAAGCGATACCACTTGTTGGGAAAGTTTTACACATGGAGAGCCCAACTTGAGCGGCTCAATAAGCAGTAGGAGCCTACCTGATCCCAAAAGCTTAAGCTAGTACGTTCTTGTTCCTTACTACTTATTAGGTGCTCCAGTTCTTCTTAATTTTCCAATGTGGGATAGTATCAATGAACACAACACTATCTTCCTTCAAGATCAATAAGAATGTGGAATGATTTGAAAAGAATATTCAGAGAAAAACAAAGCTAAAGATTAAATCTACTATTTTCCTTCTGGATCAGTAAGAATGTTGAAGCCAAAGATTAAATTTACTATCTTCCTTTAGAATCAATAAGAATGTGGAATGATTTGAAAAGAATATTCAGAGAAAAGTTCTTCCCAAATTCAAGGGAAAGAAAAATTCGAAAGAAAATTAGTGGGATTCGCCAATACAAAATTCTCTGACTAAATGAAATAGAATATGATAACTACAAGAAAATATACTTTTAGAAACACGACATTTTCTCCCAAACTCTATATTAAGATTTTTTATACTAAGTGTTGGATGTCACCGTCATTCTAAGCATTTTCTTATTATTACTTCTATATTTGTTGAGAATAAACTCTGGGAGACCTAATTAATTCAAAATATGCAGAATTCTCTCAATTTAATTCAAAATATGCATTAATTATTATAATTTTGAAAAAGTTACATTTTAAAACGGCACTTAAGTGTGAAAGGCATGAAACAAGCAACAATGAAAACGTTGAAAAATCTTTTCCCAAGCGGATAAAATATAATTAATTTCCGTCACTGGAACAGTCGCAATTGAAATGTTTCTTGTTTCTACAACATTCGTGAACAGATGCATGAACCTTTCAGCATGCACATGATCACTTCAACCTTAGATATGTCTATATACTACTATATAATTTAGTATCATTTGTTGGACTTCCAATCAATTGTAGCTGCATTTATATAAATTATTTCAGCAAGCAAATATGGGAGTATAGATAGCTAGGATCAAGTTTACGGATTAGTGGCTATTTAGTATATACATGTTGAAGCACGACAGTAAGTCAAGTGGTAATTCTAACCCTTTTTTGTTTGTTAATATGGTTTGTCTTGCAACTAGATTTCTGGAGTGTTTTTCATTTTTTGGAATAAGGGGGGAGTTGTGACCAATGTTCAGTTAGTCTTAGTTGAATCTAGAGCTACGGAGAGTCTTTTTTTAGAGACATTAGATCTAATCGTTAACTTCTCTACAGTTAATACAACTATCGACCTTTTGGAAAAAAAGTCATGGGATCCGCATATCTTTGTCTTTTCTCCAAATCCAAGTCGAATTCACAAAGACTATTATCTCATTTTACATTTTTATTTTTCAAAACTAATGTTAATATCTTTGAAGTAAAAGTTATATTAAAAGTATAAAAACTAACAATCAAATATAAAAATGAAAAATGAGATGACAAACTATGCAAACCTCCATGCAGATGCTCTTTTAGGTGCGCCTATTTTTGTTTTTCTTACTATTTCTATAAGCCTAAAAAAGAATATCTTTAAACAAAGAATAAGTTTGTGTGCATTCCTTTATCAAGATTGCCTAAATGTTCTTTTCTTTCTTCTTCTTCTTCTTTTTTTTTTTTTTTTAAAAAAAAGAATCATTTGGGACGATGAAACTTTTAAAATCAATAACTGGGGTATAATTTTTTTATATATAATTCTTGATAAGTGCAATAATTTATTTATGTACAAACTATAAAATTATTATTTTCAATGAAAAGACAAACAAAATGACTATTGATTCTATTGACCTATCCAATAGCAAAATCAATTTAAACAGCCACGTTCATTGTTTCCGACATGTCCCAATCAGATATTACTACATTTATTATCTTCAACAGCCAACTAATTCATGAGGTCGACATTATTGGATCACTATCCATATATCCCAATCAAATTTTATTACATTTATCATCTTCAATAGCCAACTACTTCATTGGGGTCGATATTATTGGATAACTATCAATCTCTCTTTTTCTCTAGATTTAAGTCTCCTAAATCTTCTCCTATAAATAAACAAGAGAAGGCACAAGCATTCTCATCCCTCTCAAAACATTACTTTTCGAGTACAAACATAGTAAGCTCTGGTGGGGTAAGAAAATGAGTTTCAAGCCAATCCTTTTCCTATGCCTTTTGGCACTAGTGATGATGATTGCCTCGGAGGTCACTGCTAGGGACTTAGCTGAAAGTAAGATATCTATGTTTAATATTCCCCCTTTTCTATTATTAGCAAAAACAATAATTGACTTCTTGTAATAACAACCGCATTCTTTCTCGTTAAAGAAATATTTCTTCTTTTTACTATATATAGAAAGTAACTGGACATTTATGTGTTGTCCATTTTTCTTCTTCAAGATCAACTGATAATTAGACGGTCACTGTTAATTCTGTCTAATGGTGGATTTTTCTTTTCCTTATTCGAACTCATTTCTTGACTTCTCAATGTCGTCTTTATGTTAATACTCGGTTTCTACAAATAATAAACGAGCATATTTTTAAGTTCTTTATACTGCTATTAAGAGTGTGGATCATCAAAAATGATAACAACACCATATATGGATATTTGTGTTCCACTTGACAATATTATTTGATAGGAATAACCAACTGGGCTTGTTTAGTAGCTACCAGATAATACCGTAGAGGCATCCCTGTGTCACGAGGAAAGGAGTTGAATCCATTCCCTCACTTTCCTCCTCGATTTCCACCTTCTCACCTCTACCCCAAAATGTGATGAAAAATTTTATTATGAGAATTTGATCCCACATTTTATCAGAAAACAACCCATAGACTGTAACCAGAATATGTTGATTAAAATTATTTTGATACGAACAATTGATGATTAGTAAAATTGAAATTATGATAAAAATATCAATTAAAACATCCAGGTTCTATTTGACTTAAAATTCCTAGAGATTACACCAATTACCTCTAACGAGCATCATACATTATTACTCTTTGCAGAAGACGCAGTTGAGACTAATGGCGTAGAAGAATCCAAGTATGGCCATGGTGGTTATGGCGGAGGTAAATATGGAGGAGGAGGTGGCCATGGTGGTCATGGCGGAGGTGGACACTGCCGTTATGGCTGCTGTGGGCACGGTTCCTATGGGTGCAGGTGCTGCACATATGCTGGTGAAGCTGTGGAGTCTGTGCCTGAATCCAAGCCTCAAAATTGAAGATCTTCCCTCTTGTGGTGCCTCATGAGTGCATTCATGCATCCATGAATGCTAAAACTGGCTTTATTTTATGGGTATTATAAAAGTATGTATTTTAATTTTATGCAATATGATGAATAAGAGCTTTATTGTGGATATCCTCCACTTTGTGTGATTTTCTTTCTTTTCTTTTTGTTATTGTGGTTTTTATGTTCATGTATAACGTGAGGTATCAGTGTTTTATATTATTAGTGGCCAATTTTATCCATCTTTTTTTTTTCTTCAGTGTTAACATTGTATGAAAATGCGTACTTATACCAAAAAAAAGTTCTTAAAGGTGAAAAATAATAAGTAGAGCAAAAGTGGATGGTAGTTTAAATAATACTACCTTAGTTCCAAAATAAAGTCCAATATCAAAAAAAAAAAAATGTTCCAAAAAAAAATAGTATGTTTAGTGTGAAATTCTTTCGTTATTTTAGTGATAATGACAATGCATAAATCAAATTAAAAAGTAAGGATAAAAAATGAAAAAATGTAAAAATGTATATTTAATAGTGTATTAGATGTATTGTATATTATAATTTCAAAAATCAATTGTATCAAATCTAAGTTGTCTTTCCTATAGCCTCCCACCTCACTTTTCACTTCTATTAACTTTCACTTTTCTTAATAAATGAAATAAGAAAACCAAAATATTAGTGCTGCAGAAATAAGTGTTCTTATTAATCTTGATAACTAACGAATACGCTCTCCGACTCTTGATAACATGGATCATATTGCGCATTATAATTAAAAATAGTTATACATAGTTCAAAGTGAATTCTTTTTCAAAGATGGAGGGTGTGATTCTAATTTTATGGTTATAAAAAATTATTAAAAAAATTCAATATTTTTTGTTCATTTCCAAAATGGGCGATTTCATCTCCTTCTTTTACACTACGGTCTTCATTCATACTATAATTAAACCAAACAATTAATGAAAGAAATCAAGGCATGAAATTATAATTAACAAAATTAAAATAATGAAAATAGTTATGAGTTTAAATAATCGTAAGATAAAAGGAAATGTTAGGATTTTCATTTATTAATTTTTTCCTTAAGCTATTGACCCTTTTTTTTTCACTTTTAGTAGGAATTTTTTCCCTTAAAATCGTTACTTTCATTTATTTTTCCTTATTCCAATGATAAATAGCTAAGAAAGTCATTATATATTTCTTTAACTGTTTTGCTTCTTTTTGTCCCCCTTTCTTCGATACTACCAAATTAGGCATATAGTCTGCATTTTCTTGCCACTTAGAAGAGTCATGGTACTAACATTCTCTCTTGAGTTAATTTTTGTTTGAGCTGATAGCTCGCTTTTGTTAGCTTCAATTTTATTTAAGAAAGGTGCAAGTGTGAATTTTGGGTCTCCAAGTTCTTGATGCTGACTTTCGTCTTTTGTTGAAACTTGAAATTATTGAGTACTGTCATGCTAAAGCTTTTACTATCTCATCTAACCACATTCCTAAGCTTGAGGGTTGAACTGGCGCTGGAGATGGCCTATTGTAAGCTTGATGTTGGCATCTTTGTTGTCCTCCTCAATTTCCATGGCTGAAATTGGGGTGATTCTTCATCTAGAATTAATTATAGTTATTATAATAAGGATCGTAACGAGGTTGAAATTAGGAAATCCTTCTACTGCATTAATTTATATATTAATAAGAGTTTTCTTATAATGTAGAGCACATGTTTATAAGATGTCCAATAGCTAAACATATTCCACAAACTGTAACTGTTTGTAACTGATCTATAGCCAATTGAAAAACCGAGGTAATTAAATAAAAAATTTGATTTTCAAGATTACAAATACTTACCTCATTAACTAGCCTAGTAGATTTATCAATCCTTATCCCGAACTACTAAGACTTCTTTGCCATATTTGAAATCCATTGTTTGGCTATCTTTTGTGTCTTGTTGCTAAGGCTTATTCACTTGTTGCATTTACTACTCTCCTATGCATTTTCAATAACCTACACAAAAATATTGCGTCAGAAGTTGGTTAATAATTTGATGGTGCGGACAGCTAGCACACAATTGTTTGAACCTGTAGAAATATTCATATAATGTCTCACCACTAAACTACATTATTCAACATAATTCTTTTCTAATATTGGCAACTCACAATGCCAGAAAAAATTTCTCCAAAAATAGCATTTTCATTTTATTCCATGTTGTTATTGAACTAGAGGGAAGATAGTGAAGCCAATCTTTTGCCTTGTCTCTAAAAGAGAAAGGAAAAGTTCTTAACTTTATTTATTCCTCAGTCACCCTCGTGGTTTCATACTAGGATAGATAACATAAAATTCTTTCAACTGTTTATGTGGATCTTCTCTTGAAAGACGATGAAAAATTAGAAGTAAATGAATGAACCCAAATTTAAGTGCAAATGCTACCTCTAAAGCTATGAATTTTATGAATAGAGGTTTTTAATTTAAATTGGGTGCAACTAATTCCTTCAATATTCTATTATGGTCTTACATCTTTCTTCTTCTTAAAAAGTTGATGTGCCATAAATCGTCAATTATATTTCTAAATTCACCCTTAAAGATGAGCAACCATACTTTTGTCTAGACTCTTTTCTCAAACAACGAGTTGTATTCTCAATTTCAGGAATGTATTATACTTCACCTTTCCGTAAAAAGGGTCATAAAAAGTAAGATATAATAGCACAATTGAAAACTACAACAACTAAGAAATTTCACAATTCCAAAGCAACGACACCAAAATTTTGACAAGTTTGTCAAAACCATCAAAATTTATCACTTTTTCTCCAGTGGATTACAATTATGTTTATAGTAATAGTGAACCAGGTTGAATTTCAAATTAACTAATTAAGAGCTTCTTTGTTCAAAGACAATAAAAAGTAAAATGTAGAACTTTGATGAAAGAATTAGACTAAGAAACTAAATTGAAAAAATAATCAAAGAAATGAGTTAATAGAAGAATAAAAAAAAGAAGAAGAAATTTGATATTACAAGCTTTTTTATCCAAGGTTTAATTTCATTCAATTCTATCATCGATCATTTCTTTTGAAGAATTAAAGTCACATTTGGCGAGTCTGTCATCATTAAGTATATTTCGTCTAGGAGGGGTAATGTACATGTATCTTACTGCTTCAGAAGATGCAATAAACGCTATGCTAGTACAAAATGATTAGGGTGTTAAAAGGCCAAAGTATTTTGTCAATCAGACCTACATGGATTTGAGTTGCAATAGCTACCGACAAAGAAAATAGTGTTAACATGTGCCAGTGCTGCTAGGCAACTAACAAAGTACGCTATCGACTTAGGTCAGCATGATATTATATACCAACCATGAAAAGCTATTAAGGGAGAAGCTCCAATAGATTTCACATTAGATGTGCCTTAAAATACATAATCTATGGCTTAACCCCATATTTCAGCTCCATTACAGAACTCACCCTAAGATAATGAATTGACAGATTATTGGACATTGTTCATAGATGGTGCGTCCAATGAATATAGGAGTGGAGTCGGACTCTTACTATGAAATCCTAACTGCATAGAACTTACCTATGCATTATACTTCAATCTCAAAGGAACAAATATTGAAGTTGAGTATGACGCCTTAATCAATGGATTGAGCTTGGCTCACAAGACGAAGGCAAAAAAGATCAAGGTTTTTAGTGACTCACAGATTGTTGTAAATCAAATCAATGGAAATTGAGAATCCAAATAAGAGCAGATGAGGAAGTACCTTGGGAATGTTCAATAGCTATGTAAGTTTCTTTTAGTATTTTGTTGTCAATCAAATTCCCATGTCTAAGAATAATCGTAGTAAACTAGTTTGTTCTGCATTCTCTCATTTAAATAAATACAAAAAGGTATTCTTAGAAATTTTACCATGTCAGAGCACTAAGATAAGAGAAATGATGACTCTTGAAAAAGAAGATATAATTGAATGACTCGTATTTGTTGATATTTAAAAAATGGGGAACTTTGTATTGATAATACTGAGGCTAAAAAGTTGAAGATGAAAATGCCTCGATATGTTCTACAAAATGATGTGTCATATAAATTGTTACATCTTTAATCCCTCCTCCAATGTATTAGACCTCAGCAAACAAAATATGTCATTCAAGAGGTGCATCTTGGGTCTTATGGTAGTCATATAAGACATCAGATATTAGCTAAAAGAAATTATGAGGTGGGGGTATTATTGACTCATTATGTTCCAAGATATTTATGATTTTGTCCAAAAGTACATTAAGTATCAACTACACACCCACATTATTAGAAGATCTTAGATAAAAGTAGTTAACATCCAGAGTTCTTGTCTATACATATAGTGGAGAGCCAACGTTCCAAGGCCTTTTCCAAAAGCCTTGAGAGTCATCTTAATTCTTATTGGGTGACTATTGATTATTTTACAAAATCTGTAAAAGTTGAACCTTTGTCTAGTATTACAAGAAACGATTTTGTATGGACTAAAATTGTTTGCAATTTTGGCATTATCCATATTTTTATTTCAAACAATGGTAAGCAATTCACGGAAGATAGAAATTAATTATGGTGTGTGAAGTTAAATATTAATCAAAAGTTAACTTGTGGCCCATTCTCGAGTTAATAACCAGGTTGAAATCATGAACTACATGTTCCTTCAAGGGTTGAAACCTCATTTGGACAAAGTAAAAGGGGATTGGGTGGAACACCTCCACAAAATTTTATAGATAGATTGTACTACATCTTGGACATCAATTTTATAGATAGATTGTACTACATCTTGGACATCTACAAAAGGAACACGTTATTCCGGCTGAAATTGGGCTCCAAAATCCATGAATAATTGCCTTTGCTTCCACCTATAATAAGAAAGAAATGAGGTTGTGATGAGTGATGGGATGTCGGATCCACCAAAATAAAATTTCTTGCTCAAAATATTTGTAAGTATCATAGTGAGTTGGGTTTTCTCCACAGGGATTGATAGATTTATCTCCTTTAAATAAAAATGTAAATAAAGTGGGGGATTGTTTTGAGAGATAAACTAAAATAATCTAAACTAAAAATTAAAAATATTAAACAATTAAATAAGAGAAAAACAATATGCAAAAAGCTTTTAGTCAAAGGATAAATCTCAGCCTTAGTATAGTTGATCATCAATACAAAAATAAATTCATACATTCATAAATAAATTGGTTGTAGTTGTTAATACAAGTAGCAGCAATCAATCTCTTTTAGTTTGTTGGTAACCAAGTGACGCTAATTAAATTACTTCTCTAATCAATAGAAAAACCTATATACAATAATATGATTTAATCTATCAACAACATTAATAACTAGAGAGACCCAATTCTAGCCAACAAACTTACAAGGGGGTTTACTTAAGTTACGTTATTTATTTCCACTATATAGATTAGACTCTTGCTAGGAACTAAATCATGTCATTTGTCACAAATATTAAAACAATCAAACAATTATGGCTTTAAATTTTTAATTGGTAACAGACTGTTCAGTTGATCAAATAGTGGCCAGTTATTTAACCAAACAAAATAATCAGAAATATCAAAGTGCAGAAAATAAATAAGTACCCATGAACAACATAAATACAAACAAAGCAATTTAGATATCATAACTGATATAGAACCGAGGCCTTGATTATCCTTCAAGTAGCAGAGAAAATTTAGTTGTTAGCCATGAATAAAAACTAGACCAGAATTTTAGAGAAAATGATAGCGTACAAGTGTTTGCCTAGATGCTAAAAAGCTCTCCTATTTATAGGAGTAGTTGGCTGAAAGTAAATTTCCTAAAATTCAGGAATACGTCTAAACCCTAAGCATAATATAATTTCCTACAAGTAAACATCCTCTGTACTGTGAAACTACCTATTATCACTAAATAATAACAACAACAACGAAAATATAGTTTCCAAAATATTTCACTATATTTTAACTCTTATTTCAGTAAATGGGTAGTGCATCAATTCTAATAGCCTGTGCCCACATCAATCTGCTTATTCTTCAACTTTTATTTAGCTTTTTGTTGGTGTATTAAACCAAACTTATTTAGCAAATTATATTTTGATTAGGATTTACTAATTCTATGTTGAATTAGATTTGAATTGTTATGGGAAAGTAGATTTTGAATAGGATTTAATTACCAAATCCTAACTGTTTTAGATTAAATTTGGGATCTATATAAAGGACCCATGGTGATTAGTTTTTGAGAGGCTCAGAAAAATAAAAAAAAGAGAGACTCCAAGAAAATAGAATTGTGAGAACTAGGAGTTTCTTCCTACCGTTTGTATTTTGAAGTGTAGGGTTTTTTCCTCCCATATTGTTTGTCTCCAAATATTTTTTTTTTGTTATTTTTCACGGTGTGATTTTTGTATGTAGGATTTTTATATCCTACATGTGGTATCAGAGCCAGCAACGTTAGTTGTTGGTTTCTTGATCCTGGTGATTTTCTAGCAAGGGAGGCTAAAGGTTGTTTGTTAGGCATGGATGATTGGAACATAAAATGTGTTGTTCCAAAACTCATGGGAAAGCAAATTTATAAATTTTGGAGGATTCAGATGGAAACACACTTTTGAGCATACGATTTGCTACAATTTATTCAAAATGAGATACCCGATAATGCTGATGCCGAAACCAAAAGAAAGGTATATTTGACCTTATCTCAAATTCATCAGGCAATTGATATGTCAATTTTTCATAAAATTTGTACTGCTAAAACTTCCAAACAAGCATGGGATATTTTGGAAAGAGCTTATATTGGCATAGATCAAGTTAGAAAAAATAATGTGTTATTATTGAAGAGAAAACTTGAGTTGTGCTCTATGGAGAAATTTGAAACAATTGAGAACTATTTTTTCCGTTTATTGGATATCAAGAATGAGATGGAATTTAATGGGTGTATTCTTGATAATAAATTTTTTGTGGAAAAAGTTCTTTATTCGTTATCTATGAAGATTGATTATGTTGTTGCACTTATATTGGAGACTAAAGATTTATCAATTTTGAGCATTGAAGAATTACAAATTTCATTAATTCTTCATGAACAAAGAATTGATAGGAAGCTTGTATTAGAGAACAAGCCAGTAGAACAAATATCAAAACCTCAAGATACTACAATAATTGAGGAAAAAGATGGTCCCAATATAGAGTCTAATGTTCAAAGTCAAATTTTT
The DNA here is from genome assembly GCA_020080225.1 of Gynochthodes officinalis. NCBI lineage: Eukaryota > Viridiplantae > Streptophyta > Magnoliopsida > Gentianales > Rubiaceae > Gynochthodes > Gynochthodes officinalis. The sequence goes on from CM034619.1 coordinate 17,021,400, forward strand.
GAAGAGATGGATTGTGAAACTTATCAAGCTGATTTTGTAAAAGCTGAAGAAGAGATAAGTGGTTCGGCAGAGCAACAACAAGAATTTTTTGATGTTTTGGTTGATGAAGAAATCGTTAATTTAGAAGAAAAATCGAAAACCATTGACACGGTTGAAGAAGATGAGAGAAAATTTGAATGTCTTTATCTAGAAGAGAAATTGGGTATCGTAAAATATTTTGAATTGCATAGCAATGGTGAAGATGATTGTTTTGAAAAGTGGGTCAATGTGGTTGAGGTTTTTGATCAAGAAGACGATGCAAATAGAAATTTTTCAAAGTATAATTTTCACCAATGACATGATTGAAGGTGATAATGAAGATCAAGATCAAGAAGTTGATATTGTACGTGGTCTACACGGCAAAGGAGATTTCAAAAAAATTCATATTCGAGATGGAGTTGGAGTTGCTTTCCTGGCAAGCTTGGTTTAAGGGAGGCATTGTTGGTGTATTAAATTAAACTTATTTAGCAAATTATATTTTTATTAGGATTTACTAATTCTATGTTGAATTAGATTTGAATTGTTATGGGAAAGTAGATTTTGAATAGGATTTAATTACCAAATCCTAACTGTTTTAGATTAAGTTTGGAATCTATATAAATGACCCATGGTGATTAGTTTTTGAAAGGCTCAGAAAAATAAGAAAAAGAGAGACTCCAAGAAAATAGAATTGTGAGAACTAGGAGTTTCTTCCTACTGTTTGTATTTTGAAGTGTAGGGTTTTTTCTTACCATATTGTTTGTCTCCAAATAAATTGTTTTTGTTATTTTCCGCTGCATGATTTTTGTAGGTAGGATTTTTATATCCTACACTTTTGGAGACACGGCCACATCCAAGACAAAGTGATGTACTGTTTTTCCTCCCCATGGCCCAAAATTGCTTTTTGAACACCAAAAGTTTCAAAGTCTTCTTAAAATGCACCTAATACAAAAACATAATCAAAATCAACCGATTAGTGCAATATTTTGTCAATGTGAGGGGAAATTACTTACAAGAATTATGTACTTTAATCACCCTATCAACGAGTTTGCCAAAACTTTCAAAATCAATTACTAACCCTCTAGTGACTACAGACTAATTTTTAAAAAATAGCAAAGTAGGTTGAATCCCAAGGGAACTAAATATTAATTTCTTAGTTTAAAACAAAGAAAAATAAAACTGGAGGAGTTTTGAGTAATTAACTAATTAATTAAATTATAACAATTAACTAAGATAAATAATTGAAAAGAAAATATAGAAAAAAATTATATTACTGAACTTCCAATCCAAGGGTGTGATTTCATTCAATTATATCATTGATCATAGGTTTCAAATATTCATTTTACAAATATTTAACTAAAAACTTATTAGGATAGCCAAAACAAATTTTATATTTACCAAAAGTAATCAATTGAACCTAGCATTCAAATATAAGCTTATCATTAATTAATAGGCATGATAGTCTTCCATATCAATTTAATGATAGCTTTAAAATCTATGAAAAATAGTTCATCCAAAATAAATGACTGAGATAGCTGCAATTATTCAATCTTGTCCCATTGATTCTCCTAGGTTAAGCATGCATGTTTTGATACATAAATAGAATTAACTTAGTTGCTCCTTGTATAAATCACTATGACAATTACATATCATTGAACTTTTTTGACAGTAATCATATAAAAGATAATGAATTAAATTGTCAGATTAACCAACATTCATCATTCACAGAAAATTAGATCAAGAATCAAAAACTACTTGAATTAAAAGTAAGAAATAAATTAAGCACAGTACATCATAGTAATAGCAATTGAAATAAAAAAAAAATCCCTTGAATAAAAAAATAATAGTTTAGTCACTCATGGTGGAAGATATGTCTCTTTGTTTTTATTGGAACAAGCTAACCTTATGGAGAGAGAGAGATGTGTGGGATGTGTGTGATTTTTTTAAAAATTTTTAATTTTTTTTTTTGGGTATGAAGCGTGTGTTCTCTTTTTATGATGATGATGTTTTTGTTGTGTTCTATTAAGCTTAAATAGAAGAAGACAATTCCTATAATATAAGAGTAAACTCTAGAAATATAGTAAAGATGCCAACCCTAGAAGAACTTCTAAAAATCAAATACCCGTCCAAACAATATAGAAAAAGTATTCCTAATTAAAATAAAGGCCCAATTTTTTATTGATTTGTTGCACCAAACTCTCTTTCTTTTTTTTTTAATCAATCACCAACAATCTTCCTTTTTAATTAAGATTCTTCCTTCACAATAACTAGTAAGGCATGCTTATACCTTATAAAAATACGTCTTTTGCCTCCAATTTCCATAATAGTTCAACAAATTTAGCTCAAAACAATTGTTCCACATCTAATTGTTTTCAAATCTCCATATTTCAACATTTAAAACAAAATGTAAATAAACTAATTAAATACACTTGCCATTTTTTGTCACTGTTGGTTTGGTGAGAGAATTTCTACCATCTCGATAATGTAATAACGAGAAATTTCTCTACTTTATTAGTGAGGAAATCAAAATTTTCTCACTAAATGAAATAGAATATGGCCACTGCAAAGAAAGGTACTTTTAGAAAGAAGACATTTTGTCCAAAATCTCACTTTTGAGATTTTTTATATTAAGTGCCGGAGAATTTATACTTGAGGCCTTTTACTGAGAAATATTTTCTCACAAAAGCTCATTTTTCAATTGGAGAATTAAAATAGTTGGTGTTTGGTTTGTGGTGTTCATTCAAAAGAAAGAAAAAAAAAAAAAAAGAAAAGACAAAGCTTAATAGCTTTCTTTTTCGTAGCTAAGTTCTGTATTTTGACATTTTCATCACTCCTTGGTCACTTCTATTATGAACCAATTCTTGTTGCACTAATGGATATTATCCCATATTGAAAATTTCAAAAAAATAAATCACCTAATAAGTGGCAAAAATCCCAAAACCCATTAGTTCATACTTTTGGGTTTAAATGAGTTCCTACTACATATTGGACCATTCTAGTTGGTTCCCCATATGTAAATCTGCCCAACAGTTCCAATATATTTTACAAAAAATATCTTTTTTCTTTTATTTTCTCAATATATTCTTCAATTCCTTATGGTACTCTTTTTACTAATATTGGCATATACAAAAAATTCCTAATTATACATCCCTATTTTCTTTGTCATCTCATTTATATATTATTAGGTTGTGATTAATTAGCGAGCCAAATTAATAGAAAATGTAAATGAATTAAAATAAAAAATCTAATATTAAGCACAATAGTTAATGATGTGTTGTAAGTTAGTTTATTAGCAAGAAACTTTATTTTTAACTTGAACAAAAATAAACTTCAACTTTAACAAACAACTTTAACAAACAAATTTTGACAAGTCATATTTGAGACATCCATTGCAATATTTATCCCATATTAGAAAAACAAATATTATATATACATATGTTGCATTTTTATTTTTATTTTTAGTGCAATAAGTCAATCATACAAAATTTTATTTTTTTGCCCTCCACGTCTAATTAAATTAACATTAGTTATCTTTGTCTGCAATGTAATGCATGAAAGAGCATATGTATAAAATATTTATTTTTAAATTAAGATGTTACATGTCACTCTAATTGGGCTACACTAAGTTAGCCGAAGCGTAGCCTTATTTTGGATCTAATTGAGTTGCAATAAGATAGTCCTAGTCTAGTACATGATGAGCTACACCAATTGACCTCTTATTTTTGCCTTCAATTGCGTTGAAAACAGTCCCCAATCTCTAGTTAAAATTTAGATATTTAAATACTCCAATCTTTTGAGAGGGTTCAACGTATGTCAAGCCCTAAAATTATTTTTCCCTTTATTTTAAATCAAAAAGCACACGCTTCACTATTTGTGCAATTCCTGTTAATTCCTTTAAGTTTTATTCTGGCAAACATACTTCTCAAATGGGATATTTAATATTTTAGATACAATACTATATGGGTCAATACACACGATACTTAGTTCCACATAATGTTAAAACTATTGGGGTATCCAATCCTATTTGCTCACTTAACTTCGTTTCTCAATGGCATTGTTAGGCCAACAGAGTGTTTTCATCGTTAGTATTTTTTCTGATCATTACATATTTTACTGTCTCATCAAAAACACGCTTTGCCTTACCATACTCTAGTTTGGTAGTTTTCACTACCTATCCAAGATTGAGCCCCATGATGAGAAGGAAAAATCAATTGCAAATGCTGATACAAAAGGAAACCCGTAACCGTGCTTTCACTAAAAAAAGGAAGACAATGAGCTAAGGCCAAGTAACAAACTTAAAAAGCCACCTACTAATGTTTTACACTCAATCATTTTAGATAATACTTGCATCCTCTATCTTACTGTGACTATTTCCAAAGCAATAGCCTATATTTATTTCCTAAATACTATTATCACTTTTTCTTTAGGTAAAAAGGTTGACAAACAATGGACCCTCTATTTCTATGCATTATTGTTCTATTAGGCCTTTGCTCCATTAGGAAAATTCATCTTTGTTGTCTCTTTTAGGAGTCCATGTCTTAGACCTATTGTGGCTAATCATTCTCTTGCATCAATTACCAATCATTGACTTGGTAAACTATTATCTTACCAACTAGTTAATCAAATGTGAGTCCCTTCTCTGGTAAATTCCTTCTTTTACTCTTCAACATATGAGGTATTAGCAGCTATTTCCAACCTTTGTTCCTATCCTAAGGATAGGTTCCTATGTATTATTCATCTATCTACCACTAGAAACACCACTTCCCGTCAAACTTGCATGTGTTAAGCATGTTGCTGTTGGGTATTTAATATAATTCAAGTGTATGTTCTAATATAGGCCCAATAGGTAATGGATCTTTGTAGTGGGCCTACATAGGCAAGAGCCTATTAACTGGTTTTAACCTTAGTGTATCCCTATTTATATGCTAGTTAGAGGCAGCATGATATGTATTCCAAATTAGACACATAGGGTATAATACTTCAACCAATCGCATATACTATTGTTTTGCTTTAACCCTAACAATTTTGAAGCATTAGGTAATGAAGATTTGGAGAAAATTTTTTTTCACCTTTTTTGAGACAAAATAAAAAAAAAATCGTGAACAGTACCTGAATAGTGAAGCAGGGGTATTTTGGTCACTTTAAAAATTGACTTTTTTCTCCGATGACTGGTAGAGGCAAATGAGTAGTCCATCTTGTAGCTCTCAACGATAGGAGTCCAACGGTGCAATCTGATTGCTGATCCGAAATTAGAGTTGGTTGGGATCTGAGTTTGAAGTTCCGGCAGTCGAAATCTTTCTCTTCAGATCTTGGAAAATCTAGTTAGTTTTAGTTTCCAAGACCACTTGGGTTTTGTTCTCCTCGGAGAGAAGAGTGTTTGAGTGGTCACCTGCGTCGATTGGAGATTGGACGGTGGAGAAACGAGCAACTAAATTCCGACGAGTTCGAGACGAGTTGACATGGTGAGTCATTTCCGATCGTGTACCGATCGGGCGAATTGCGACTAGGCGCCGATCGGGCAAGATCATCGACTAGACGATTGGGCGTTGACCAGTTGACCATTGACTAGCAACCGTTGACCAACAACAGTTGATTGTTGACTCTTTCCAGAATTTTTGCGACTTTGATTCAAACTTTTAGCGACTGCTAAATTTTTCCTTTACTGAAATCAAGTGCACCCATTCTAATTTTTATATTTTTTAATTATTAAAAATAGAAAGCATATGCCAATTGAGATTATCAAACTTCATATTTAGTGGGTCTAAATTTAATTAATGGAAGCAAAAGACTCAGTTTGGTTTAAAATATGAAAATATTTTTTACACTTTTTGAGTACCTTTGCTAACACTACTAAGGAAGTTGATGAGTCTCAATAAAACAAAGATGATGACTTCTGCAAAGATTATTTATTAAATTGTCTTTCGGACCGTCTTACAGAAGTTTATAGCAAGTTTAAGACTGCTAAAGAAATATGGGACAATTTAGATACTCAATTTAAGAAGGAAGAGGAATTGTCAAAAACACATCTTGTTGACAAATTCACGGATTTCAAATTCAAATTCAAAGAAGATATGAAATCACTCATCAAGTAACTGATCTAAAAAATTTGAGATCTAAATTGACTAGTGAAAACATCATTGTATGTGATCATTTTTTGGTTAGTGCTATTATTTATAAATTACATATGCGTGGCATTCTTTCAAAACTAAAATGTATAGGAAAAAAGTACAAGTGGGACTGGATGATCTCAAATGGTTCATTAGAATTGAGAATGAGAATCGAGCTAGGAATAACGTGGAGATGGTTAAACAACAACAATCAACTGCTAACGCGGTATCAAATCCCAAGAAATTTCCTTAGAAATTCAAGTCACCCAAGAGTGAACCTCATAAATTGGAGGCCAAAAAGCCTATCTTTAGGAAAAAGAAGGGCAAGTGCCACAATTGTGGAAAGTGGGGTCACTTTTGTAGCAGATTGTAATCAACCTAAAAAGGACAAATTTGACACACCAAAGAAAGAATCAAATATGCTAGTACAGAAGACTGAGCCTCAAAATTTTACTGCTATGGTGAGAAATAATGGAAAAGCCAGTACTTCTTCAGAATGGTGGTTAGATACCGGGGAAACGTGCCATGTTTGCAAGGACAAAAAGTTACTTGATGATGTGACTGAGGCAAATAAGACTATTGTTGTGGCTAGTGGAGCAGCGGAGACACTGACTCACACTGGTACTGCAAATATAAGCTTTTCTTCAGGTAAACTTCTAACTTTAAAAGATGTTAAAGTGGTTCCTACTATTCAAAAGAATTTAATTTCTATTAGTCGTTTAGACAATGCTGGCATGAGTATATTTATTTTTGGTGGTAAAGTAACTTTATCTGTTGACTCTCATTATTTTGCCTGTGGATTCTTGACTGGTGGTATGTATAGATTGAGTTCCGTAAATGAAATGGTGGTCGGCCAAGTTAGTCCAACTTTAATTGATCCTAAAACATTGAATAATCGATTAGGACATGTGAACTACAAGAAAATGGCTAGACTAGATAAAACTCATAATATACCTCTGGATACTAGAAGTGAAGTGTGTGCTCAAACGAAGATTACTAGAAGCCCATTTCGTACGGTTTCTAGGAGTATACAACTTCTTGAATTAATACATTCTGACCTTTGTGACTTTAAAGGTTTCACAACTAAAGGTGGTCGGAAGTATTTGGTCACTTTTATAGATGATTTTTGTAGATATTGTCATATTTATCTGTTAAAATCAAAAGATGAAGTATTTGATAAATTTAGAATTTTCAAGAGTCGTGTTGAAAACTAATTGAACTTGAAAATTAAAAGGTTTAGAAGTGATAGAGGAGGAGAATATACATTGACAGAGTTCAAGGAATTTTGTGTTTTAGGGGGCATAATACTTGAAACTACTACTCCACTCACGTCAATCAATGGCATAGCTGAACGTAAGAACAAGATGTTAATAAAAATGTCAAACTCTATATTATTGACAGTTGGCATGCCTTCTTGTTATTTGGGAGAAGCAGTTTTGATTGCTAATTACATCCTGGATAAGTTGCCGCACTCTAAGTTGTCTTTAACTCCGTATGAGATATGGCATATATATTCTTGTAGATATGATACTCTTAAAATTTGGGGCTATATTGCTTATGTGAGGATACCAGACTTTAAGAGACCTAAGGTGAGGACTAGAACAAACACGTGTACCTAGGTAGTGCAATTGATCGGTTTTTCGATCTATCAACCAATGTGGTTATAGAATCTAGAGATGCAGTTTTCTTTAAAGATAAATTTCTTCGAGATCAAGGGTTGACAGTACCAGACACTATAGAAATAATTTCAAAATCACCTAAAGAAACTAAATCGAATTCCTCTAACACTCAGATAATTTCTGAATCTGTACCTTTAAGAGTATCTACAAGAGAACGAGTTCCCAAGAAGTTTGATGAGGATTTTGTCACTTAATATCTAGAGGATGATCCATCCACTTATAAAGAAGTGATGAGATCTAGGGGCTCCTTATTATGGGTAGAAGCCATTGATTATGAGATCTAGAAGTCTGTTACAAAATCAAACTTGGCAACTAGTCGATTTGCCAAAAGGGGCTAAGACTATAGGTTGCAGGTGGGTTTTGAAGAAGAAACTTAGTCCTGACGGATCTATTGGTCGGCATATAGCACGTTTAGTAGCTAAGGGCTATACTCAAGTAATTGGGGTAGATTATTTTGATGTTTACTCCCCGGTCTATCACGTGACTATGATAAGAGCTCTTCTTACTTTGGCATCTACTGAGCACTATGTTGTGCATCAAATGGATGTAAAGACAGCTTTCCTCAATGGAGATCTTACAGAGGAAATCTATATAAACCAGCCTGAAGGGTTTGTCATGAAAGGTTTCGAGAACAAAGTTTGTAAGTTAAAGAAATCTTTATACGGTCTAAAACAAGTACCTAATTGTGGCATCAAAAATTTGACAAGGTAGTAACCAGCTTAGGATTTCGATCTAGTTATTCTGATAAATGTCTTTACTACCATTTTGTGTCGAATAAGGTTGTGATTATTTGCTTATATGTAGACGACATGTTGATACTTAGTTCTGATCATTCTGCAGTAAGTGACGTAAAAGCCAAATTGACAAAAGCATTTAACATGTCAGATCTTGGTGTGGTAAACACCATTCTTGGTATGAAAGTAAGTTTCACAAACCAAGAAATTACTCTTAGCCAAACTCATTACATTGAAAAACTACTTTCTACATGATGATACAGTGAATGTAAAGTAATTGAGACATCGTATAATCCTAATAAACTGCTAAGCCTCAATGAGGGAGCTAGCGTGAATCAGTTAGATTATTCTAAATTGATTAGTAGTCTCATATATGCAATGACATGCACTAGGCTAAATATAGCCTTTCCTGTAGGTATGCTGAGTCGTTTCATTAGTAATCCCGGCCTTGAGCATTGGAATGCTGTCACTCGACTTATGTGATATTTGAAGGGTACCTCCAACTATGCTCTATGTTATAGTGGCCCTCCTCCTATCTTGAAAGGATTTTCTGATGTATCGTGGTGCTCGAAATTAAGAGACAGTAAATCTAGCAGTGGTTATGTTTTCACACTGAGTGGAGTAGTTGTTGCGTGGAAATCCAAGAGACAGACTTGTATTGCTTTGTTGTCTATGGAATCGGAACTTTCTGCTCTAGTTTTCGCAAGAGGAGAAACAGAGTGAATAAGAGAACTAATCCTAGATATTCCACTAACCTGTTTAAAGATTAATTCTTTAAGAATCTTCTGTGATAATCAAACTATTGTTTCGGTAATGAAAAACTCACTCTTTAATGGTAAAATGAGACATGTTAGGCTGAAACATGCCATGCTGAATTATCTCATAGAACACGGTATGATCACTTTGGTCGATGTGAGATTGAAGGATAATATGGCTGATGCTCTCACAAAGGGATTGAATAAAGATTGAATATTCAAAATTGTGGGGGAAATGGGGTTAAAGACTCTATAGACATGGCTTAACCTACATTTATGTTATTTTGAATTTTTGAATCTCCCTTTGTTGGCTAAGATAAGCATTTGATAATATTTCGACGATGTTTATGGTTGTCAATATATCATACCACATTTGCTGATATGTTCTTTTTGGCTGAGTTGTCTCATTCCGCATTTGATGTGGTAATTTAACTCATTCCGGATGTTCTGTTTAGAGCAGTTGTATCATTCCATATCTGATGATGCTGCTTAATTGAATTTGGACTTGACAGCCGTAACATTCCACATAGAAACATGAAATGGTTCTTTTGAAAAGAAACTATTTGGGTCTTGTTCTTATAAAGAAACTGGACATTGATGCTTATTAGAATGTGACATTGATGCATATTAATTGTTATTGACATTGATGGTTATTGTTATTGATATTGATGCATATTGACATTGATATGTATATTTATTTTCAGTCCTTGTGGTATTGTGCTAACTTTCGGTAGAACTAGACACTTTAGTTTGTTACACAAATGATTGGATTTACATGAAATTCAAATTTGGTAACTTATAGAAAATGACGAAAATGAAGGAGTTGATTCCAATTAGGATCTTGAAGGGGATGATCTACTTGATGGATAATTCCTCTAGAGTTCTGGATTGTGGGGGACAATTATTTTCTTTTCAGTTGAATAAATAGTTCACTTACATATGCAATTGTCCATTTAATTTGAGTTTAGAGTATTTCTAAAACTCTTGTGTTCGAAGTTCAGAGAATTTCTAAAACTTTGATTTGGTTCACTTATAAGTGAGACCTATTGATTGTGTTTTGTTGAGTTTAGATTGTTTCTAAAAATCATAATTGTGTCTAAAGAATTTGTATTTTTGAGTAATGAATCTTTTTGTGCTATGAATAATTCAATATTCTGTTTTGAACATTACATTATCTATCTATTAGATTGTGCTATATGTAGAACATAGGAGGAGATTTTTGGGTATTTAATATAACCCAAGTGTATGTTCTAATATAAGCTCAATAGATAATGGACATTTGTAATGAGCCTATATGGGCAAGAGCCCATTAACTAGTTTTAACCCTAGTGTATCCCTATATATATGTTAGCTAGAGGCAGAATACTAGGTATTCCAAATTATATATCTAGTGTGTAATATTTCAAACAATCGCATGTACTATTACTTGACTTTAAACCCTAACAGTTGCCAACATTTATACTGAGCCAAGATTGAACTCACTATGGGATCTATAGTTGCATTACTTTTAACTTTTCTGTTCTTGGATAAAGGAGATTCATAATTGTCTTTAATTCCAAGGTGCAACATATATTTATGCATTTCATATTTACTCAGAGTTCACTTCCAAAAATATAGCTACCCTTGCCCTTTCACATCAATCCCATGAGCCCCTTATTATCTATTTGAATCACAGCAGAGGAGCTTGGGGCAAAATTAAGTAGAAAAACTCACATTCAGTTGAAGGATAATCAAGGTAAAACTAATGACTTCCAATACGTAAATATAATAATCTATTGTTGAGTTATATTGCTTTTCTTATATGGAATAGGAAATAAAACTGACTAATTTTAAATCAAAGGGTCGAGAAACTTAACACCATTATTCTTGAACAACTTGTAGCTAAGCCTTGTTTTAACACTACTATGGACATAATATGAAATAATAGTTAAAATTGAATTTAATTTTCAACTGCCTATATAAGGAATAAAATTGATTACTAATTATGAAGGAACATTGATATCTTTTGTATATTTATATTCATAAGTTCTTATGTATTTCCACGTTCCTTTAAAGCTTCAAAAAATGGACTAATTTCTTTTTAAAAAATAGAAACAACATTCGTCATTTCAAAAAGATTAATAATAATCCCACCCATTATTACTTTATTTATGAATTTTATAATAATAAAATACACGCTTTAATTTATATGTCATTTTCTCTCAAATGACAAAATGCTACTCAAGTTCTAACTTATAATTACCCTTAAAATGACATGGCTTGATGTGATCCACATCCCAGATTATCCTTATCTCCGAACGACAGATCTTAAGGAGTAACAGACAAATAAACTCAAAAGTTGTAATACGAGAAATAAGGATAACCGCGATAAATAATCTGAGAGAAAAGGATCTCTCTAATCTGCCCCAATTTTTTGTCTTTTTCCGAGAAACGAACATTCGAATGTAACATGTTGTAGTCATATGTGCATAAACGAAGGCAGAAAATCAATAGAATTTTGTCAATTTAATTCAAAATATGTATTAATTAAAAGTCTATAAAAAATTTCATCGCGCGTGGCGGTCGAGCGCGTAACCGTAAGGTTACGAGTTCAAATCTCTATGCTAATACTTTCTTAATTGAGCCCGTCACACAAGACTTACCTAGTGCGGTTTACATCTCCTGTGTGGTTTGCGAGCTATTACACAGATGTGTAATAGCTTTTTAAAAAAAATGTCTTGTGTAGCTTTTTACACAAGACTTACCCAGTGCGTACCCTTGATAGCGGCTACGGATTCTTAGTTAAGAAAAAAAGATCTATAAAAATTTAAAAAAAAACACAGAAAACTTGTTTCATTAAGGCCTACATTATTACAAGGGGATAAAGGGAGAAGGGAAATTATCTATACTATTAAAAAGTGAAAGTCTTACATTATTATAATATTGTTGTGACAATTATTACTAGTGAGATTCGAACTTACGTCCTTTCACGTGGACATATAAGGCGCTGTGTTACTGACTTTTTTTTTTGAAAAAAAACACATTTTAAAATAGCATTTAAGTGTGAAAATCATCTCACATGCAACAACGAAAAAGTTGAAACATCACAATTGGAAAAACATTAATTTATGGATAGACCTTGCAGAGTGCACATGATCACTCCGACACACATGCAATAATGATTACAGCCCCTAGATCTATCTTCCACTAGATCTATCTCCGACACACACGAAAATCAAATGTAACTACATTTATGTAAATTATTTTAACACCTAACCAATTCAAGGGTGGAAAACCCCAACTCCCAACCAACGGCCTCTATGTCTTTCCTCCAAATCCAAGTCGAACACTCTCGTCTCATTTTATATTTTTACTTTTTAAAAATCATATTTGTATTTTTCATAATAAAAGTTATATAAACAATTAAAAATTAAAAGCTAAAATTTAATGATCAAATATCAAAAATAAAAAATAAAAAATAAAAAATAAAAAATAAAAAATAAGATAACAAATCATGAAAACTTATAGACAGTTGCTTTTTCGGGTGCACCTATTGTTTTTTCCTTATTATTTCTATAAGCCTAAAAAAGAATATATTTGCCCTGAGGGGCTAGATCAGTGGTTCAACTTGGGAGCAATTTCAGAGAAGATCACGGTTCGAACCTCACTAATTGCAACTAGGGCTTGGGGCATGTCTTGGTTACTTTGGAGGATTTAGTCCCATGTCTGGTTATGTGGGTCACTTAACCATAGTAAAGAGTTAGGACCTTCTCTGTCTACGGGTCCACAGGTTACTGCTTGAAATGGAGTTTGGGACACACATAACCCCAAGAGAATATAAATATCTAAGTCCGCGTGCGTTCCTTTATCAAGATTGCCTAAAAGGTTCATTTCTTCTTTTTTTTTTTTTTTGTTTTTGAAGGAAAGAAAATCATTTGGGGCAATTGATCTTTTAAAATGAATAACGAAGGTGCATTTTTTTCTATAATTCTTTGTACGAGCAATAATTTATTTATGTAAAAAATATACAATTATTATTTTTAACAGAAAGAGAAACAAACTGACTATTCATTATTTTTCACTAATGAATATAAAATTAATTTAAACAGCCACATTCAATGTATTCTGTATATCCCAGTCAAATTTTACTGCATTGATCATCTTCAACAGCGAACTACTTCAGGGGATCGACTTCATTGAATCACTATCAATATATCTCCTTTTCTCTAAATTTAAGTCACCTCAATTACCTTTCGAGTACAAAAAGAGTACTGGTGGGGTAAAAAAAAATGAGTTTCAAGGCAATTCTTTTCCTATGCCTTTTGGCACTAGTCATGACGATTGCCTCAAAGGTCACAGCTAGGGACTGGCTGAAAGTAAGATATCTATGTTTAGTATTCCTCCTTCTCTATTATTATCTACAAAAATAATTGACTTCTTGTAATTGCATACAAAATGCAAACAACGGCATTCTTTATCGCCAAAGAATTATTTGTTCATTTTACTATATATAAATAATAACCTAATAATTTTGCGTTGTCCATTTTTCTTCTGCAAAATCAACTAACAATTAGACAGACTGTTAATTCTTCTTAATGGTGTTTTTGTTTTTTTCCCCCGTATTGAAACTCATTTCTTAACTTCTCAACGTCCTATTCATGCTAAAACAATTCCCATACATAAGAAACGAGCACATTTCTAGTTCTTTGTATTTTGTAGTTCTTTATATATATTAGTTCTTTATATATACTTGTAGTTCTTTAAAACGATCTACATATTTCTAAACACTCATTTATCATTTAATACGATCTACATATATATGTAGTTCTTTATATATTTCATTACTGTTAGGAGCATGGATCATCAAAAATGATAACAAAATCATAATATTGATATTTTGTTCAGTTGACGATATTATTTATAGGAATAACCAACTAGGCTAGTTAGTTTAGTAGCCACTAGAGAGTAAGAAGGAAGGGATGAGAGTCAATATGGGACCTCACCACCCATCAATGCATGGTGTTCTTCGATTCATTGTTACTCAAGATGATGAAGATGTTATTGAATGTGAACTAATATTAGGTTATTTACACGTAGAGATGGAAAAAATTGGGGAAAATCAAACAATTATACAATATTTGACTTAAAATTCCAAGATATTACACCAATTACCTCTAACGAGAATGATACATTATTACTCTTTGCAGAAAGCGCAGTTGAGACTAATGGCTTAGAAGAATCCAAGTATCCTGGCGGAGGTTACCCCGGTGGTGGATATCCTGGTGGTGGCTATCCTGGCAGTGGTGGATATGGAGGACGAGGTGGCCACGGTGGTTTTAAGGGTGGCGGAGGTGGACACTGCCGTTATGGCTGCTGTGGGCACAATTACTATGGGAAAGGCTGCAGGTGCTGCTCATATGCTGGTGAAGCTGTGAAGTCTGTGCCTGAATCCAAGCCTCAAAATTGAAGATCTTCCCTCTTGTGGTGCCTCATGAGTGCATTCATGCATGAATGAATGCTAAAACTGGCTTAATTTTATGGGTATTATAAAAGTATGCATTTTAATTTTATGCAATATGATGAATAAGAGCTTTATTGGGGATATCCTCCACTTTGTGTGATTTTTCCTTTGTTTTTGTTATTGTGGTTTTTATGTTCATGTATAACGTGAATATTCACGTATCAGTGTTTTATATCATTAGTGTCCAATTTTATCCATCTTTTTTTTTTTTCTTTCTTAAGTGTTAACATTGTATCCAAAATGCGTACTTATACCAGAAAAAGGTTTTTAAAGGTGAAAAACAATAAGTAGAGCAAAAGTGGATGGTAGTTTAAGTACTACCTTAGTTCCAAAATAAAGTCCAATATAATATATATATATATATATTGTTCCAAAACAATTAGTATTTTTAGTCTGAAATTCTTGTGTTAGTTTAGTAATAATGACAATGTATAACTCAAATTAAAAGTAAGGATAAAAAATGTAAAAATATATATTTAATAGTGTATTAGATGTATTGTATATTATAATTTAAAAAAACAATTGTATCAAATCTAAGTTGTCTTTGCTATAGCCTCCCACATCACTTTTCACTTCTATTAACTTTCACTTTTCTTAAGAAATGAAATAAGAAAACCAAAATATTAGTGCTGCAGAAATAAGTGTTCTTATTAATCTTGATAACTAATACTACAAAAAAATTGGTCTTTAGTAACGAAAACATGGCGACGAAACAAAATCTCGTCACCAAATACCCCCATTAGTGACCAAACAATTTGTCGTCACCAATTTTTGGTCGGGTTGTCGAAGCCCCCAAAATTATTTCAGATCTTCAACTAACTACAATTAGCTTGTAGTAGTAGTGGACCAGTTCGATCCCACGAGGAGCTATGTGTGAAGGGGGGTTTTTAGCCTTGAGATTAAAAGGAGAAATAAAAGAAGACGTTTAATATCAAATAAATAGAG
The DNA here is from genome assembly GCA_020080225.1 of Gynochthodes officinalis. Taxonomy (NCBI): domain Eukaryota; kingdom Viridiplantae; phylum Streptophyta; class Magnoliopsida; order Gentianales; family Rubiaceae; genus Gynochthodes; species Gynochthodes officinalis. Next base: position 17,037,138 of record CM034619.1, read on the forward strand.
AAAAATTATAAAACAAATTACTAGCAATATGTAAATGAAATATTTCAATCTTACCAAATTCCGATCCAAGGAAGTGTACTTGTACCGAATATATCTAGATCATAGGATTCTAAAAACACTTTTTCATTCAAGCATTTAACTGAAAATTTCGCAGGATAGCCATGACAAAATTTTGAGTTTTCCTATTTTATTTGTTTGAACCTAGCATTCACAACAAACCTTACTAACAAATGACTGGGGGCGATAGCGTTCCATATCATTTGATAGTAGCATTAAAATCATTGAAAACAGTTAAAACAAAAACCAACAATTGAGATAGCTACAATTGAAAATCTATGTATCATTATTTCCTTTAAATCATAAATGCATGATTACTCACTTTACACACGCAAAAGATTTAAGTGCTACTTGTACTAAATGTTAGGACAATTACGGATCAAGAACAAATAGATAGCTATAGAAAGAAGAATGCAAATAAGTTGTCAATTTATTTATCATTCAAAATCCATAAAAATATAATGCAAGAAACAATGATTACTTGAATGCAAAAGATTATGAAACTATGAACAAAACCTCACTAAATATATTGGCATCAACACCCCTTGGAACGGAATGAAAGTAAATTAGCCACTCATGATGGCAAAACTATTCTAAATTTATTCTAAAATTTAGAGAAGTACAAGAGAAAGGAAAAATTCTGCAAAGAATTAAAGAAAAGACTTATGTCTTCCAAGCTCACTATCCCTCCTATTTATAGGCTTATTCTCTAACAAACTTCCCTAAAGACTTCCTAAAACTTCTCCAACAAATCCAAATTCTTTAAACTTTAAAGTCCTAACCAACCATCCTATCCTATCTAATCCTATCTATCCCTAACAAATATCATCCAATCCATACTAACTTGAATTACAAACGTTTAAATCAAAAGACAAATTCAATCTTGAAGATTCAGCCCATTGGTCTTTGTCTCAGCTTAAGACGTGGTCACGTGCATTTCTTTGAGTTTCTTCTCCAAAACTTCATCCTTTAAGGCGTGGGCACGACCAATCCAAAATAGTCTTCTGTTTTGCTTCTAAAGTGCTTCTCCAAAAATCATCATTATCTTCATTAAATACCATCTTTTCACTTTAGACTATCAACTTCACTCCCTGTACAAAAACACTTTAAATTAGTCAATTGCATACCAAATAAAGTATTAACATCATAATTTTGCTCATATTAAATGGTAACAATTTAAATCCTATCAAATACCCCACACCTAAACTATGCTTGTCCTCAAGCATATGATAGATCAATGTCTTCCTCTCTATTCCCTTCCCTTTTTCATACCATTCACAAATAACCCAAAATCACCACACATTAGAAATCAAGAATGAAATGAAAATTCAAAGGATAAGTATTCATAGCCCAATTTTTCTAAACAAAACACATGCATCTCATTAATCCCAACAATTTTGTGAAATCAAATATACAACATTTGATTACCTCTCATAGGTTGCACTCTATTCACTCAAAGTGTTTAGGAATTATTTAGCACTCAAGTCAAATATAGCATGTCATTACCATATGCTTGCTTATATATCACATCTCCACCACTCAAGAATATGAATTTATGCAAAGATCAAAGGGACTTGACAGGGTTGTAACGGGGCTTAGGTTAAGGTAGGTAAACAAAAGGAAAATTTAGGCTAAACAAATCAAGGTATGCAGGAACTTCTTTACAAGATATAAAAGCACTCAAGTAATATTTTTAGAACCACTCCTTTTCTTCTTCTTTTTTTTCTTCTTTTTTCGGAATATAGTTGGACATTTTGTAAGCAATGGAGCACATTTACTTTGTCCAAAACTTTCAAGGAATTCTTTTTCACTTTTTCTCATCAATGTTTTTCTTTCTTTCTTTTTTTTCTTCTCTTTTTTTTTTCAAGTGGTTCTTTTCTTTGGAATCCATAAAAATTTAGTCATGCAACTCATTCCTACATACACTTGACAAATGGTTTAACAATGGTAAATAACAACAGGTTAAGGCTAATGATGTGGTGTTATCACAAAGAAAAGTTTAGGCTCAAAATGTTTGACTAGGGTAAATATAATGGGATGGCTTTTTAGAAAGTTAAATTGGCTAGTCCTAAATGCCCTTATCATTTCAAAGCATAAACCCACAATATGATCTTGACATGCACAACAAAGCAAGTTCTAGAATAAACATACCATATTTGTCAACTCAACAAAGAAATATGTGAGCAAGAAAAAGACAATGCTCATAGGCTCAAATACTCACAATGGTTTAATGTTCAAACATTGTATATCCTTATTCAATTCCATCATCAAAACTAATGAGATGCTTAAAAATTTTCCAAACAAGGCTAATCATACTCTCCCTTTTTATGCTTTCCAACTCAATCACCAATGCATGTTAACCAAGAGTTATTCTAAACAAGTATCAAAGAGTTGGGAATTTCAAGGAAATCATTCAAATTTTTAAATCTGCTTGAGGAATTTGCAAACAAATGTGACCACAAAAACACAGGAATTTGAAAAAAATTTGACCAAAATAATTGAAAACCAATGAGCTAATCACAAAAGCACAAAAGCACAAAAGCACCCCCACACCTAAACTATACATTGTCCCCAATGTATAAAGAATAGGCACACATTCGCAAAAAGTAGTGAAAATAGAAAGATAGGGGGGCAAAATAACTTCCCTGAATTGCAAACATATGAGACAAGACATCCAAGGGAAAGGAGGGTACGCTATCTTTTCTTGTGGTTGAGAGTGTCAACATAAATTGAAAATCAAAAAAAATACTTCTTCTCAAGGATGAGTACCTACAAATCATAGAAGAAGGTAATCAATATGAAGGCAAATGACACTCCCAAGTTTAATCTTTGAAACTCAATGAGAAATTATAGTAGTAAAATAGGATAAAAAAGGACTTAGGATATAGACATAATAAGTTCACAAAGATAAAGCAATGTAATCCAAATAAAAGTCACTCTATAGCCCAAATCACTTTCTTTATTTAGATGATCATAATCTACTATAATTTGCATACCCAAAGAGAAATTGAAAAGGGTTTGAAAAATACTGAGTTCAACACACCAAAGCACCAAGAAAAATATGAAAGTATGGTTGAAATAAAATAAAATGAGATTAGGCAAAAGAATAAATTGAATAGAAACATGATAACATGGTGCACTACATGCTACTATGTGAAAGTTGAAAAACACTACAATGAAAATGCACAAAACCATGCCATAGGTGGCCACACTACAACATGCTTCCTTTTAAAACACATTCTCAATGAAGTTCATACAATGCAAACCACTATTTTTTCTTTCAATTTTTTTTAGCACATATATTTCAACCAATTCTCAAGTCTTGCAAAAACTGGAAACTAAGAACTCATCAACCCATTCAAAAAACTCTGCAAGTAGTCCCTTATTTAATCACAAAAAGGAAATTAAAATCTTTATGGGGAATGATCACTTGGGTAAGAATGACTACTTGGTGGTGTACATGATCAAACAAATGAAATTACCACTACAAGAGTTCAACAAATAAAATCAGTGCAGCACCAAGAAATTAAGAACAGCAGCAAAAGAAGAAAAAAAAAAATTGCACAAAAAAGAAAATAAAAATAATAATAATAACGATAAGGACTGTGCCGGCATAGCCACGGTGTTACTTGGCTGAACCAATTTATTCAAATTGGTTCCTATTGCTTTCTGGTTTCCATTAATCACGTGCGGCCAAATCAAGTGGCTTTGAATTGTTTGCAGCCAAGCTTCTGTCCAATTTATTCAATCACTTTGGAATGTCCAAACCCGTACGGCTGTGGGACGGTGCAAGGCTGCTCTTGGGTGAGGGGTTGCGTCGAAATGAATAACAATGTTTCCTGGCAGTTGTCTTGACTCGCGGCTTGATGGAGCAAAGGGGGATGTTGGAAGGCCTCCAAATATTCTTCCTGAAGAAGGAGTCAGCCGCATGCAGTCTTTCCTGGAGAGAAAAATGAACAACAAGCCGCCGCAAAAAGAAAAACTGGAAAACCATACAGAATGGACTAGATAAATACTATAAAAAAACTAAAATATAAAGATAACAGAAAAAAAATGAAACCGATGGAGAGAAGGAAAAAACTGCAAAAACGGCCGCCGTGGGAGATGGTGGAATGCAGCAGCGGAATTGGATATTCGGGGGCAGCGGCAGCCGGCGTTGCTGTGGTGTGGTGTGGCTGCGCTGCAACGGCAATGGAGAAGCGGAAAGACACGGCTGCAATTTAAGAAGAAAGGAAAAAAAAAATGGGGTTATTAAAACAAGAGGAAAAACAAAAAAGTTGGCTGCAATTTGGAGAAGAAGAAGAATTGGGTAGTTGCAATTTTGGAAAGAAAAGAAAAGAAAAGAAAAGAAAAGAAGTGGGTTGTGAAAGAGAGACGGGTGCAATTGGAAAAAGAAGAGAAGAATTGGGTTGTTAAAACCTTTATTGTGAAAAATAAAATTTTTTCCTTTTTTTTTTTTTTTTTTAAATTTTTTTTTTTTTTTTTTTTTTTTTTTTAGAATGTAAGAAAAATAGAAGACCAATTAAAATAAAGCATGGGCATGCCTAAGGAAAAGGGATTTTCAGATGAACATTGAATAAAAATCCAGAAGACAGTAGTTATTAAGGCGTGGGCACGCCTAAGAAGCTCTACTCTTCTGTTTTTCCTTCATCAAACTATCATTCCTATAGGCACGCTAAAAAGCTCTTCTCTCTGTTTTTTTTTTTTTTTTTTTTTTTTTTTTTTTTTTGCAAAACTTCATGAATGAAAATAAAACCTGCATTGCAAAAACAATTAAAATCATTAGTTATATAAAGAAAAGAAAAAAAAAACACAATAAAATTATGGAGAAGAAAGAAAGAAAGAAAGAAAGAAAAAAAAATTCTTTGGGTTGCCTCCCAAAAGCGCAATTGTTTAAAGTCATTATGCTCGACCATTCTTTCTCTCAAGTTATTAAATTTTTACAAGTTGTTTGGACCACACTTGCATTTTCTTTATTGCTTTTAACTTAGAAGCCTGCAAAACGGAAGACAATAATTGCTCATGAGAAATATGAAATGAATCCTTCAAATTTAAAGGATTTGCAAGAATTTTCAAGGCATATTCTTCACTTATATCCTCATCCCCTTCTAACTTTGCACTCAAACCTGCAAAAAAAACATCATTCTCTTCATCAAAAACATCTTGCACAATAGCATCCACAATATCAATAGAACACAAGGAATGAGTATCAACTGGATGCTTCATTGCTTCAAAAATTTTAAACTTCACAATTTGTTCATCAAATTTTATAGAAATCGTGCACTCATCCAAATCTATGTTGGTCTTAGCCGTCATCATAAAAGGTCTCCCCAACAAAAGAGTGGCTGATTCTCCCATGTCATCATCCTCAGTTTTCAAAATATAAAAATCAGCCGGAAAAATCAATTTGTTGACTTGAACTAAAACATCTTCTACGACTCCTTCAGGATATGCAGTAGACCTATTAGCAAGCTTAATAATTACCCTTGTTGGCTTCATTGGTCCCAAATTTAGAGCACAATATACAGAGTATGGCATAACATTAATAGATGCTCCTAAATCTAGCATGGCATCTTCAATCATTTTATTTCCAATTACACAAGGAATTGAAATCATACCAGGATCCACACACTTATCAGGTAATTTTTTCAAAATTACCATGATGCATTTTGCCCAACATTGATGGTTTCATCACCTTTTAGCCTTCTTTTATTAGTGCATAATTCCTTCAAAAATTTTGCATACCTGGGAATTTGCTTGATTGCATCTATCAATGGAATGTTTATTTCTACCTTTTTGAATGTCTCCAAAATTCCTTGCTCATACTCCTCTCTTTTTGACCTTGCTAACCTGCTTGGAAAAGGTGCAACATTAGTAATTGAATCATTAGGTAATAAAGGATCAGATCTTACTACTTTTGGGTTCTCTTTTTCATTTTCCTTGGTCTCCTCAACAATTTCCTTTTGGGGAGTGGGTATGGGTTGAAGTTCCTTACCACTTCTCAACATCATTGCATTAACATTTTCCCTTGGATTTACCACGGTCTGAGAAGGTAATCCTTTTGAGATTGCTTGCTTCAATTCACTCACTTCTGCCGCCAATTGAGATACTTGATTCTCCAAATTACGGATACTAGCTCCCGTCTCTTGTTGGAATTTCTGCACATTGTTTTGAAATTGTTGTGTGTTAGTAACCAAGGACCTTACAATATCTTCTAAAGGCATACCTGAATTTGATGATTGCATTGGTGGTGGTTGTTGTGGTGCGCTGTTTTGGCTTGCAAATTGATATCTTGGCTGCCCACCGGTTCCCATAACTAAGATTTGGATGATCCTCCAACCGAGATTATAATGGTTTGCATAAGGATCATATTTTCTTTGGGGTTGATTGGGATATCCTCCAATTGCATTTGCTTGTTGCATGATGTCTTCTTGCAAGGTTGGGCACAAATCATAGGATGTCCAGGAATCGTGTAAACTCCACACACCTTTGCATTTTGCAATTGTCCTACAGCCATTTGACGAACTAGAGTAGTTAGATCAGGAATTAGGTCTTGAATACTAGAAGTACTTACCTCATGAATCCTTTTAGTAGTCCCTTCGATCTTGAACCAAATTGTTGCGAATTTTCGCCATGTTTGAAATTAATTGTCTTGCAGCTTGGTGTTTTGTTCACCAAGGCTCCTCCACTCGCTGCATCAACCATGCTGCGATCCATCGGTAATAACCCCTCATAAAAGTATTGGATCAAAAGCTGGTCTGAAATTTGGTGGTGCGGGCAACTTGCACACAATTGGTTGAATCTTTCCCAATATTCGTACAATGATACTCCACCAAGATGGCTGATACCACATAACTCCTTTCTAATATTTGCAGGTCGTGTGGCCGCGAAAAACTTTTCTAAAAACAACCTTTTCATTTCCTCCCAAGTTGTAATGGAACTGCAGAAGATAATAAAGCCAATCCTTCGCCTTATCTCCCAAAGAAAGGAAGGCTCTCAAGTTAACTTGTTCCTCCGTCACTCCTTGTGGTTACATACTAGAGCACACCACATGGAATTCCTTGAGTTGTCTGTGTGGTCCTTCTCCTGCATTTCCACGAAAAATAGGTAACAAATGAATAAGTCCAGATTTTAACTCAAATGCTACTTCTAAATTTGGAAATTGTATGCAAAGAGGTTGTTGATTTAAAACTGGAGCAATAAGCTCTCTCAATGTACGATCTCTTGCAGCCATTCTTTCTTCCTCAAGTGGTGTTGAATTAAACCGTAGCCTCCTTCTTGTTTCCTTCCTTAGTCGTCGTGCTTCCTTCTCAATTTCTGAAATGAACACAAGATCACCTTTGTGAGAAGCACGGGTCATACAATAAAAATCAAAATGCTAAACAAAAAATAAAATAGCTCCGGCGTAGCGCCTAAAATTTTAGTCGGGTTGACGAAGCCCCCAAAATTATTTCAGATCTTCAACTAACTACAATTAGCTTGTAGTAGTAGTGGACCAGTTCGATCCCACGAGGAGCTATGTGTGAAGGGGGGTTTTTAGCCTTGAGATTAAAAGGAGAAATAAAAGAAGACGTTTAATATCAAATAAATAGAGAAAAATTATAAAACAAATTACTAGCAATATGTAAATGAAATATTTCAATCTTACCAAATTCCGATCCAAGGAAGTGTACTTGTACCGAATATATCTAGATCATAGGATTCTAAAAACACTTTTTCATTCAAGCATTTAACTGAAAATTTCGCAGGATAGCCATGACAAAATTTTGAGTTTTCCTATTTTATTTGTTTGAACCTAGCATTCACAACAAACCTTACTAACAAATGACTGGGGGCGATAGCGTTCCATATCATTTGATAGTAGCATTAAAATCATTGAAAACAGTTAAAACAAAAACCAACAATTGAGATAGCTACAATTGAAAATCTATGTATCATTATTTCCCTTTAAATCATAAATGCATGATTACTGTCACTTTACACACGCAAAAAGATTTAAGTGCTACTTGTACTAAATGTTCCGGACAATTACGGATCAAGAACAAATAGATAGCTATAGAAAGAAGAATGCAAATAAGTTGTCAATTTATTTATCATTCAAAATCCATAAAAATATAATGCAAGAAACAATGATTACTTGAATGCAAAAGATTATGAAACTATGAACAAAACCTCACTAAATATATTGGCATCAACACCCCTTGGAACGGAATGAAAGTAAATTAGCCACTCATGATGGCAAAACTATTCTAAATTTATTCTAAAATTTAGAGAAGTACAAGAGAAAGGAAAAATTCTGCAAAGAATTAAAGGAAAGACTTATGTCTTCCAAGCTCACTATCCCTCCTATTTATAGGCTTATTCTCTAACAAACTTCCCTAAAGACTTCCTAAAACTTCTCCAACAAATCCAAATTCTTTAAACTTTAAAGTCCTAACCAACCATCCTATCCTATCTAATCCTATCTATCCCTAACAAATATCATCCAATCCATACTAACTTGAATTACAAACGTTTAAATCAAAAGACAAATTCAATCTTGAAGATTCAGCCCATTGGTCTTTGTCTCAGCTTAAGACGTGGTCACGTGCATTTCTTTGAGTTTCTTCTCCAAAACTTCATCCTTTAAGGCGTGGGCACGACCAATCCAAAATAGTCTTCTGTTTTGCTTCTAAAGTGCTTCTCCAAAAATCATCATTATCTTCATTAAATACCATCTTTTCACTTTAGACTATCAACTTCACTCCCTGTACAAAAACACTTTAAATTAGTCAATTGCATACCAAATAAAGTATTAACATCATAATTTTGCTCATATTAAATGGTAACAATTTAAATCCTATCAAATACCCCCACACCTAAACTATGCTTGTCCTCAAGCATATGATAGATCAATGTCTTCCTCTCTATTCCCTTCCCTTTTTCATACCATTCACAAATAACCCAAAATCACCACACATTAGAAATCAAGAATGAAATGAAAATTCAAAGGATAAGTATTCATAGCCCAATTTTTCTAAACAAAACACATGCATCTCATTAATCCCAACAATTTTGTCGAAATCAAATATACAACATTTGATTACCTCTCATAGGTTGCACTCTATTCACTCAAAGTGTTTAGGGAATTATTTAGCACTCAAGTCAAATATAGCATGTCATTACCATATGCTTGCTTATATATCACATCTCCACCACTCAAGAATATGAATTTATGCAAAGATCAAAGGGACTTGACAGGGTTGTAACGGGGCTTAGGTTAAGGTAGGTAAACAAAAGGAAAATTTAGGCTAAACAAATCAAGGTATGCAGGAACTTCTTTACAAGATATAAAAGCACTCAAGTAATATTTTTAGAACCACTCCTTTTCTTCTTCTTTTTTTTCTTCTTTTTTCGGAATATAGTTGGACATTTTGTAAGCAATGGAGCACATTTACTTTGTCCAAAACTTTCAAGGAATTCTTTTTCACTTTTTCTCATCAATGTTTTTCTTTCTTTCTTTTTTTTCTTCTCTTTTTTTTTTCAAGTGGTTCTTTTCTTTGGAATCCATAAAAATTTAGTCATGCAACTCATTCCTACATACACTTGACAAATGGTTTAACAATGGTAAATAACAACAGGTTAAGGCTAATGATGTGGTGTTATCACAAAGAAAAGTTTAGGCTCAAAATGTTTGACTAGGGTAAATATAATGGGATGGCTTTTTAGAAAGTTAAATTGGCTAGTCCTAAATGCCCTTATCATTTCAAAGCATAAACCCACAATATGATCTTGACATGCACAACAAAGCAAGTTCTAGAATAAACATACCATATTTGTCAACTCAACAAAGAAATATGTGAGCAAGAAAAAGACAATGCTCATAGGCTCAAATACTCACAATGGTTTAATGTTCAAACATTGTATATCCTTATTCAATTCCATCATCAAAACTAATGAGATGCTTAAAAATTTTCCAAACAAGGCTAATCATACTCTCCCTTTTTATGCTTTCCAACTCAATCACCAATGCATGTTAACCAAGAGTTATTCTAAACAAGTATCAAAGAGTTGGGAATTTCAAGGAAATCATTCAAATTTTTAAATCTGCTTGAGGAATTTGCAAACAAATGTGACCACAAAAACACAGGAATTTGAAAAAAATTTGACCAAAATAATTGAAAACCAATGAGCTAATCACAAAAGCACAAAAGCACAAAAGCACCCCCACACCTAAACTATACATTGTCCCCAATGTATAAAGAATAGGCACACATTCGCAAAAAGTAGTGAAAATAGAAAGATAGGGGGGCAAAATAACTTCCCTGAATTGCAAACATATGAGACAAGACATCCAAGGGAAAGGAGGGTACGCTATCTTTTCTTGTGGTTGAGAGTGTCAACATAAATTGAAAATCAAAAAAAATACTTCTTCTCAAGGATGAGTACCTACAAATCATAGAAGAAGGTAATCAATATGAAGGCAAATGACACTCCCAAGTTTAATCTTTGAAACTCAATGAGAAATTATAGTAGTAAAATAGGATAAAAAAGGACTTAGGATATAGACATAATAAGTTCACAAAGATAAAGCAATGTAATCCAAATAAAAGTCACTCTATAGCCCAAATCACTTTCTTTATTTAGATGATCATAATCTACTATAATTTGCATACCCAAAGAGAAATTGAAAAGGGTTTGAAAAATACTGAGTTCAACACACCAAAGCACCAAGAAAAATATGAAAGTATGGTTGAAATAAAATAAAATGAGATTAGGCAAAAGAATAAATTGAATAGAAACATGATAACATGGTGCACTACATGCTACTATGTGAAAGTTGAAAAACACTACAATGAAAATGCACAAAACCATGCCATAGGTGGCCACACTACAACATGCTTCCTTTTAAAACACATTCTCAATGAAGTTCATACAATGCAAACCACTATTTTTTCTTTCAATTTTTTTTAGCACATATATTTCAACCAATTCTCAAGTCTTGCAAAAACTGGAAACTAAGAACTCATCAACCCATTCAAAAAACTCTGCAAGTAGTCCCTTATTTAATCACAAAAAGGAAATTAAAATCTTTATGGGGAATGATCACTTGGGTAAGAATGACTACTTGGTGGTGTACATGATCAAACAAATGAAATTACCACTACAAGAGTTCAACAAATAAAATCAGTGCAGCACCAAGAAATTAAGAACAGCAGCAAAAGAAAAAAAATTGCACAAAAAAGAAAATAAAAATAATAATAATAACGATAAGGACTGTGCCGGCATAGCCACGGTGTTACTTGGCTGAACCAATTTATTCAAATTGGTTCCTATTGCTTTCTGGTTTCCATTAATCACGTGCGGCCAAATCAAGTGGCTTTGAATTGTTTGCAGCCAAGCTTCTGTCCAATTTATTCAATCACTTTGGAATGTCCAAACCCGTACGGCTGTGGGACGGTGCAAGGCTGCTCTTGGGTGAGGGGTTGCGTCGAAATGAATAACAATGTTTCCTGGCAGTTGTCTTGACTCGCGGCTTGATGGAGCAAAGGGGGATGTTGGAAGGCCTCCAAATATTCTTCCTGAAGAAGGAGTCAGCCGCATGCAGTCTTTCCTGGAGAGAAAAATGAACAACAAGCCGCCGCAAAAAGAAAAACTGGAAAACCATACAGAATGGACTAGATAAATACTATAAAAAAACTAAAATATAAAGATAACAGAAAGAAAAGATGAACACGATGGAGAGAAGGAAAAAAAACAGCAAAAAACGGCCGCGGTGGGAGATGTTGGAATGCAGCAGCGGAATTGGATATTCGGGGCCAGCGGCAGCCGCCGTTGCTGTGGTGTGGTGTGGCTGCGCTGCAACGGCAATGGAGAAGCGGAAAGACACGGCTGCAATTTAAGAAGAAAGGAAAAAAAAATGGGGTTATTAAAACAAGAGGAAAAACAAAAAAGTTGGCTGCAATTTGGAGAAGAAGAAGAATTGGGTAGTTGCAATTTTGGAAAGAAAGAAAAGAAAAGAAAAGAAAAGAAAAGAAATGGGTTGTGAAAGAGAGACGGGTGCAATTGGAAAAAGAAGAGAAGAATTGGGTTGTTAAAACCTTTATTGTGAAAAATAAAATTTTTTCCTTTTTTTTTTTTTTTTTTAAATTCGTTTTTTTTTTTTTTTTTTGTAAAAACTTTTTTTTTTTTTTGAATGTAAGAAAAATAGAAGACCAATTAAAATAAAGCATGGGCATGCCTAAGGAAAAGGGATTTTCAGATGAACATTGAATAAAAATCCAGAAGACAGTAGTTATTAAGGCGTGGGCACGCCTAAGAAGCTCTACTCTTCTGTTTTTCCTTCATCAAACTATCATTCCTATGGCGTGGGCACGCCTAAAAAGCTCTTCTCTTCTGTTTTTTTTTTCTGTTTTTTTTTTTTTTTTTTTTTTTTTTTTTTTTTTTTTGCAAAACTTCATGAATGAAAATAAAACCTGCATTGCAAAAACAATTAAAATCATTAGTTATATAAAGAAAAGAAAAAAAAACACAATAAAATTATGGAGAAGAAAGAAAGAAAGAAAGAAAGAAAAAAAAAATTCTTTGGGTTGCCTCCCAAAAGCGCAATTGTTTAAAGTCATTATGCTCGACCATTCTTTCTCTCAAGTTATTAAATTTTTACAAGTTGTTTGGACCACACTTGCATTTTCTTTATTGCTTTTAACTTAGAAGCCTGCAAAACGGAAGACAATAATTGCTCATGAGAAATATGAAATGAATCCTTCAAATTTAAAGGATTTGCAAGAATTTTCAAGGCATATTCTTCACTTATATCCTCATCCCCTTCTAACTTTGCACTCAAGCCTGCAAAAATACATCATTCTCTTCATCAAAACATCTTGCACAATAGCATCCACAATATCAATAGAACACAAGGAATGAGTATCAACTGGATGCTTCATTGCTTCAAAATTTTAAACTTCACAATTTGTTCATAAAATTTTATAGAAATCGTGCACTCATCCAAATCTATGTTGGTCTTAGCCGTCATCATAAAAGGTCTCCCCAACAAAAGAGTGGCTGATTCTCCCATGTCATCATCCTCAGTTTTCAAAATATAAAAATCAGCCGGAAAAATCAATTTGTTGACTTGAACTAAAACATCTTCTACGACTCCTTCAGGATATGCAGTAGACCTATTAGCAAGCTTAATAATTACCCTTGTTGGCTTCATTGGTCCCAAATTTAGAGCACAATATACAGAGTATGGCATAACATTAATAGATGCTCCTAAATCTAGCATGGCATCTTCAATCATTTTATTTCCAATTACACAAGGAATTGAAATCATACCAGGATCCACACACTTATCAGGTAATTTTTTCAAAATTACCGCGGATGCATTTTGCCCAACATTGATGGTTTCATCACCTTTTAGCCTTCTTTTATTAGTGCATAATTCCTTCAAAAATTTTGCATACCTGGGAATTTGCTTGATTGCATCTATCAATGGAATGTTTATTTCTACCTTTTTGAATGTCTCCAAAATTCCTTGCTCATACTCCTCTCTTTTTGACCTTGCTAACCTGCTTGGAAAAGGTGCAACATTAGTAATTGAATCATTAGGTAATAAAGGATCAGATCTTACTACTTTTGGGTTCTCTTTTTCATTTTCCTTGGTCTCCTCAACAATTTCCTTTTGGGGAGTGGGTATGGGTTGAAGTTCCTTACCACTTCTCAACATCATTGCATTAACATTTTCCCTTGGATTTACCACGGTCTGAGAAGGTAATCCTTTTGAGATTGCTTGCTTCAATTCACTCACTTCTGCCGCCAATTGAGATACTTGATTCTCCAAATTACGGATACTAGCTCCCGTCTCTTGTTGGAATTTCTGCACATTGTTTTGAAATTGTTGTGTGTTAGTAACCAAGGACCTTACAATATCTTCTAAAGGCATACCTGAATTTGATGATTGCATTGGTGGTGGTTGTTGTGCTGGCCTGTTTTGGCTTGCAAATTGATATCTTGGCTGCCCACCTGGGTTCCCATAACTAAGATTTGGATGATCCCTCCAACCAGGATTATAATGGTTTGCATAAGGATCATATTTTCTTTGGGGTTGATTGGGATATCCTCCAATTGCATTTGCTTGTTGCATGATGTCTTCTTGCAAGGTTGGGCACAAATCTGTAGGATGTCCAGGAATCGAGCAAACTCCACACACCTTTGCATTTTGCAATTGTCCTCTGACCATTTGTGAACTAAAGTAGTTAGATCAGAAATTTGGTCTTGAATACTAGAAGTACTTACCTCATGAATCCTTTTAGTTGTCCCTTGGATCTTGAACCAAATTGCGAATTTTCTGCCATGTTTGAAATTAATTGTCTTGCTGCGGTTGGTGTTTTGTTCACCAAGGCTCCTCCACTTGCTGCATCAACCATCTTTGCGATCCATCGGTAATAAGCCTTCATAAAAGTATTGGATCAAAAGCAGTCTGAAATTTGGTGGTGCGGGCAACTTGCACACAATTGGTTGAATCTTTCCCAATATTCGTACAATGATTCTCCACCAAGTTGCCTGATACCACATATCTCCTTTCTAATATTTGCAGCTCGGGAGGGCGGAAAAAACTTTTCTAAAAACAACCTTTTCATTTCCTCCCAAGTTGTAATGGAACCTGCAGGAAGATAATAAAGCCAATCCTTCGCCTTATCTCCCAAAGAGAAAGGGAAGGCTCTCAAGTTAACTTGTTCCTCCGTCACTCCTTGTGGTTTCATACTAGAGCATACCACATGGAATTCCTTGAGATGTTTGTGTGGATCTTCACCTGCATTTCCACGAAAAATAGGCAACAAATGAATAAGTCCAGATTTTAACTCAAATGCTACTTCTAAATTTGGAAATTGTATGCAAAGAGGTTGTTGATTTAAAGCTGAGCAATAAGCTCTCTCAATGTACGATCTCTTGCAGCCATTCTTTCTTCCTCAAGTGGTGTTGAATTAAATCGTAGCCTCCTTCTTGTTTCCTTCCTTAGTCGTCGTGCTTCCTTCTCAATTTCTGAAATTAACACAAGATCACCTTTGTGAGAAGCACGGGTCATACAATAAAAATCAAAATGCTAAACAAAAAATAAAATAGCTCCCCGGCAGCGGCGCCAAAATTTTGGTCGGGTTGTCGAAGCCCCCAAAATTATTTCAGATCTTCAACTAACTACAATTAGCTTGTAGTAGTAGTGGACCAGTTCGATCCCACGAGGAGCTATGTGTGAAGGGGGGTTTTTAGCCTTGAGATTAAAAGGAGAAATAAAAGAAGACGTTTAATATCAAATAAATAGAGAAAAATTATAAAACAAATTACTAGCAATATGTAAATGAAATATTTCAATCTTACCAAATTCCGATCCAAGGAAGTGTACTTGTACCGAATATATCTAGATCATAGGATTCTAAAAACACTTTTTCATTCAAGCATTTAACTGAAAATTTCGCAGGATAGCCATGACAAAATTTTGAGTTTTCCTATTTTATTTGTTTGAACCTAGCATTCACAACAAACCTTACTAACAAATGATGAGGCGATGGCGTTCCATATCATTTGATAGTAGTAGTAAATTCATTGTAAACAGTTAAAACATAAACCAACAATTGAGATAGCTACAATTGAAAATCTATGTATCATTATTTCCCTTTAAATCATAAATGCATGATTACTGTCACTTTACACACGCAAAAAGATTTAAGTGCTACTTGTACTAAATGTTCCGGACAATTACGGATCAAGAACAAATAGATAGCTATAGAAAGAAGAATGCAAATAAGTTGTCAATTTATTTATCATTCAAAATCCATAAAAATATAATGCAAGAAACAATGATTACTTGAATGCAAAAGATTATGAAACTATGAACAAAACCTCACTAAATATATTGGCATCAACACCCCTTGGAACGGAATGAAAGTAAATTAGCCACTCATGATGGCAAAACTATTCTAAATTTATTCTAAAATTTAGAGAAGTACAAGAGAAAGGAAAAATTCTGCAAAGAATTAAAGGAAAGACTTATGTCTTCCAAGCTCACTATCCCTCCTATTTATAGGCTTATTCTCTAACAAACTTCCCTAAAGACTTCCTAAAACTTCTCCAACAAATCCAAATTCTTTAAACTTTAAAGTCCTAACCAACCATCCTATCCTATCTAATCCTATCTATCCCTAACAAATATCATCCAATCCATACTAACTTGAATTACAAACGTTTAAATCAAAAGACAAATTCAATCTTGAAGATTCAGCCCATTGGTCTTTGTCTCAGCTTAAGACGTGGTCACGTGCATTTCTTTGAGTTTCTTCTCCAAAACTTCATCCTTTAAGGCGTGGGCATGACCAATCCAAAATAGTCTTCTGTTTTGCTTCTAAAGTGCTTCTCCAAAAATCATCATTATCTTCATTAAATACCATCTTTTCACTTTAGACTATCAACTTCACTCCCTGTACAAAAACACTTTAAATTAGTCAATTGCATACCAAATAAAGTATTAACATCATAATTTTGCTCATATTAAATGGTAACAATTTAAATCCTATCAATTTTTCATTTACTTCCCAACTTTAGTGACGTGTCATCGGAAGTTGTCACTATTTCATCACTAAAGAGTGTGGTGGGAATATTTCCCGCTAGTTGGACACAATTAGTGACGAGAAATTAGTGTCAACATTCACTCTCGTCACTAAAATAGTATAGTTTATTCACCAATTTGAATGCCCTTTAGTGACAACTTTTGTCATCACCAAGTTCTTATTATATATGCAATTTATACTATTTATATATGATTATCAATTAAATTCTTAATTATATGGATGTATGTGAAATATTATTAATTCAAATATAGAAAAAAAGTTTGTTAGTGTATTGTAAAATTGAATTCTCAGGTTTAAAAGAAAATGTAATTAGAAAATAGTCATAATAAAAATTAAAATAGTTATAATCTTTTAATTCATATATATATATATATACACACTATATGATATTATTAAATATGAAAATATAAAATATTTGTTTTAGTATATAATGAAATTGAATATTGTAAATTTAAATAACAAAATATGTATTAGGCCATATAATTTGGGATAGATTAAATAAAATATTTTGGGTTTGGTTGAGGATAATAATTGGGCTATGTAATTTATTCATTGGGCCGAAGTTAACTTTTTAAATTTATGGTTTTTAATTTCTAATAATTGCATTAAAACACCCTAATATATATGGATTTGCCTAAATTATTTTACTTCAAGCATAGAGTCTTTTTTAGATACACTATCACTTAATTATAATTTGATTTCTTTAATGATTGGACTACGTATATTCTTCCTTATGCCAAACTTAGCTTATTTATATTATAACTCTTAATTTCTAATAATTGTACTAGGACACCCTAACATTTTTGTTTGCTCATATAATTGTAATTTAATTACACGGTCTTTTAAGTATTACAGTACACCATTGATTAGTACTAATTAACTTTCTTTGGTTAAAAATAACAACTGGACTAAGTATATATTCTTCATTGGCTTATTTATGTTATGGTTCTTAATTTGAAATAATTATACTAGAACACTTTGAGATTTATGAACTTGTGCACATAAGTTTAATTACTTTAAGCACAAAATTTTGTTAGTATTAAAATACACTATTGATTAACTTTAATTAAAAGGCTTGACATTTATTACGAACTATATTTTTTTACAAGAAAATCAAGAATAAAAAATATGTAGTTTCAAAGTAGTTATAGTCACTAATGTAATATTATAACATAAGTAGTGATTAATACATATACATATATAGTTAGACGTATAATGTATAATAAAAGTAGTAAATACTTATACTCCCTTTGTCCCAAAAAAAGAGTTCGGTTTCACCAATATACAACTTTTTTTTTTTTTTGTCAACCAAGTGGGACAAAAACTTGTTTAGTAATTGAACTCTTTTTCCTTGGGACAGAGGGAGTTATATATATATATATATATAACCAATAGCATAAGTAGTTAATGCATATATATAGTAGTTAGTAAACAATGTGGTTATAATAAAAGGAACTATTATATAACATAAGTAATTTAGTGCATATATACACATAGTTTTATGCACATACATGTTAATTATTTGTCTATTTGTTTATCTTTGAAGTAAGCAATATATAATTTTAAATATTTATAATCCATATAAATTTAAATATATAATATACATAATTTTTTCAATGTCAAGATGAAATATAAATTATTTTAAACCAATTTCACTCACCCATTTAATAAATAATTAGCATTTCAAAATTTAAAATTTTAAAAATATTTCAAATAAGAACTTTTTAAAACTAACATAGCATCGTAAATCAAGTGAAAGATTGAATTTTGTTTGAAAAAAAAGTAAAGATGTTTTTTTTTTTATGAATAATTGAATTAAAAGTTTGAATGATTAAGAATACACAGAACGAAAACAAATTTGGTTTAAAGGAAAAAGCGAGATATTAAAAAATGAATGTAACACCATGATTTTATTTGTTTGTTTGTTTGTTTTTTTTTTTTTTGGCAAACACTTAAACAAAAATTCACTTAAGCAAGATGTTCTTCTCTGCCTTATCATTACAAGAAAATTGGCCTTTAGTGATGACAGGTATTTTGTCCCTAAAACACTTTTTCGTCACCAAAAGCATTTAGTCTCGAAAAAAACATTCCTCACTCGGTTATCAGCAATGCTCTATCACTAAAGGGTCTAACGTGATGGGAAAAAAAAATTGTCACCAAATGGGTGGCTTTAGTGACGAAATGAGGATGTGACGAAAAAAAGTCGTCACCAAAAAGGGCAAATTTTGTCAGTAAAAGATAAAAGTCGTCACTAATTGCGACAGGTTAGTGACGAAAATTAGTGACGACAAATTCTCGTCACTAAAAAAAATGGCGGTCAGCGGCCAGTTTTGACGGTTTTTGGTGACGAAAAAAATTCGTCACTAAAAGATATCTTAGTCAACTCCATTTGTTACGAGCTAGTGACGACAAATTTTTCGCCACCAATTGGCGATTTTCATTGGTGACAAAAAAGTTAGTCATGAAATGTTTGTTAGCAGTGCAATTTGCGATGAAAAGATTTTGACACACTTTTCATTGGTGACGAATAAAGTTTGTCACCAAAGGTTCGTTAGCAAATGGAATTAGTGACAAAAAAATTTGTCACTAAATAGTATTATTAGTGACAACTTTAACCAAAATTGGAATGTGGTTTGTTTTAGTATCTTATTGCCAATATCACTATATTGATCGTCACATTATCTATCCTTATAATACATGCATCATCGAAGTCAAAAATGTAATGAAAGCATTCACACTAAGCATTGAACATTAAAAAAATACAAGAAAGGCACAAAAGTTGAACTTGTGCAATGCAAGAGACAACATTTTAATTTCCCACCATACAAGAAAATAATAGTCAAAGATCCTAATTGTGCCATGAGAATAAAATATTATCCAAAAACCATACACCCCACAAAATAGTAGTGTACACATAATTCCCTTAACATTCTAAAAGAAAAGAAGCAGAAGGAATGAAAAAGACCTCAACAACACCAACCAACAAGCAATTTGTAATGCCTTCAATCTGGGAATGCTTGGCTATGTGGTGGTGGATGAGTCACCGTGACAAGAAACAAAAAACTCAATGCTATAAATTCAATCCAATCCAATAGCAAATATGACTGACAAATAGTAAATTAACATATTAAGATAGATATTAAGAGAGATGAAAATAATTGATCATCAAAAAGAAAACATGACTGATGAAGATTGGAATTAAGAAGATCAAAGAGGGATAGACAAATAGTAAATTAACATACTTCACAGCACAAGGGAGCAATGTCGAAATCTGAAAGAGGAGAGAGAAAGGCATGATGATCTAGTATTCTTCTTTTGTCTTAATATAAGTAAGTCTAAGGGATGACCTAGGAGCCATGGGATTTTACACTTCGCATCTTGTACATTTCTATAGTTGGAGAACACGGAAACTCCATGGATGGAATAAAATATTTTACATGGTGAACATTGAAAAAACGGAATGTAGAACAAATGCAGGTATCATAGACTCAGCATTGCCTTAAATTCCAAAAAAAGAACTCAGTGCAACACCATTTATGTATCCATTGTAGGGAGGATGTTTTCATCTTCAAGAAACAGATTATTACTTTTCCTAAACATCTAATATTTTCTTCTTCTTCTTCTTCTTCTTCATACAACTACGCTATTTCAGTTTCAAACTGATTGTAGAAAGATCATGTTGTTGATGATGAAGAATCATCAAAGATGTGTAGTTGGTATATTTGTGGGTTTACTTAATCTTTCCTAGCATTTAGAAAGATCTTGTTCGAAAGTCAGTTTTGTTCATCAAAGGAAAACAGCTCCAACTTTGTTTACCTTATGAAAGTAACTATAGTTTAAACAGTTGGAAAAATGGTTCTCTATGGGCTACATGATGCTCCTTGCATGCCCACCTAAAGCCTACAAAATATTTATGTCCATATCTACAGCAGACTTCTCAAGCATTTGAATGGTTAAAATTTTAAGAACACGAAAAACGAGGTTTGTACATTTCATAGACGAGAATTCTCGTAAAACAATCAAGACTACTTAAGGAAAAAAATGCAGTATAGCCCAATCCAAAAGACAATTGGCTTGAAGGATCACAAACTATTAATAAATATTTCAGAATATAGTAGAGTTCATCCCAAAAACCATATATATATATATATATATATATATATATATAGATATAGATATATGGAATCTATTATTTTTATAGTCTCAACATCTAGATCATTTGAAATCAAGTCAAAACCATCAACAGATACATTCACATGGAATGTAAACCATGTCTCCAGTAGACATGTAGAAATGATCATGGGAAAGTCAAAATCAAATATATTCATAAAACTTATTCTCGAGTGAAAAATTGATTCACATACTGGTGTCTCTTACATTGTTACCCCTTGGTAAAAGCATTTACTGCTACTGGCATCCTAGCTTCAATAGAAATAACAAGAGTCTCAAATGAAGTAATTGCTTCAGACCCCTGAGTAAGATTAGGGATTGTTGATTTTGGTTTCCACTCCTTACTAGGACCCAATAAAACAAAACAGAAGAAGAATTAAAAATTTACCTAAGCTCATATAGTTTGTAATGTAAGGCAAGAAAGAATATTAAACTTTGAATTCCTAATACCAGTCTGGGTAAACTTACTGTTTTGTTAAGGTTTATAACTTCAGTTCAATAAATGTAGCTTTTTTTCTTTAATTTTCCTTTTTCCATTTTTCTTTTACACATT
The DNA here is from genome assembly GCA_020080225.1 of Gynochthodes officinalis. Classification (NCBI taxonomy): domain Eukaryota; kingdom Viridiplantae; phylum Streptophyta; class Magnoliopsida; order Gentianales; family Rubiaceae; genus Gynochthodes; species Gynochthodes officinalis. The sequence goes on from CM034619.1 coordinate 17,058,519, forward strand.
ATCTATCTATAGTATCATGAGCATCTCGAGCAACTTCATACGTTATTGGACAACAACCACAAAGAAATGATTGCTCTACACATTGGTGCTGATAGACCCATTGATATCAAGAGAAGATACTTTTGTAGAATAAACATGCCCACGTGTAAGTTGAGTTTATAACAAAGTAAAGTTACGAATCCATTTGGGAAGAAAGCAAATGCATAGTTTATCAACAAAATAGCCAGTAAAGATGTGATAATCAAACAGATAATTAGGCCTGTTTATAGAGGCTTATGTAAATTGCACTACTGCAATTAAAAATTTAAATTATTAGCTTTGGGATTCCTGGCCCAAAACTCAGATATTTATCATGAAACAAATTCAGCTCAGTCTCTTTTCGAAACAGAGCTGCAACAAAAAGAATCAAATGGCTAGGAATCTTCTGTTAGAATATGACTCGAACTGTTGGGCTTAATTACAATTTCCTAATTGATTCATACTACCTATTTAATAGTGAAACAAATCTCAGCCGTTTATTTGGGTACTTGATGGACGTACTAAAAGTTAGAGATATATATAAATTGGTCATCTCTCTGCCCATTAGGGTTACAGACACAGATTAGGGTTACAGACACAGAACACACAAAACGTTCTCCATCAAAACAAGCTGTGATGAAAGAAGGGTGAAGAGAGAGAAATTGATTTTGACAGAAAGAAGTGGTGTTTCTCAACCTATTCTCAAGAATCATGTCTTCCGTATCAAGTACTCAATTCTTATGACTTAATAGTTTGTGATAAATTATTCATTCAAAAATTCTGCCTTTATGTTTATGTCATGAAGATCAGGATTTAACATCTTCAACACTAGGAAGTGAAAAACAATACGAAATAGCAAACATTTGCAGCCTTCCCTATCCATAGTTGCACTTCTCCATCCCACCTTATGGAGTTTTTTTGTGGTGTCAACCACAAATTCTACTTCAGCTAAAGTCCAGCTACACACAAGGACTACTGTTTTTCATATGCTTCTAAAATAACCATTTTTTCATGCATCTTTCTTTTCAATATTATAAATAGTTATTCCAACCCTATACTCCCTTTCCTAACCAGTAGTACAGGTTCTAGAGGCACCCGACAAACTTCCAATCAGAATACTTTCTCATGAGCTTAATTGACAATCTTCTTTAAGGTCAAAGTATGTTAAGTGGAATCATAGAATATGTCTACCAAATTAGATTCTTCGGTGAAGATTCAAGCGAACAAAGAAACACAATGACCACTGGCTCAATATCATAGAAACACAATGACCATTTATTTCCCCTTGGTAAGAAATTTATGACAAATCAAATGAATTATGTTGCAAATGAAAAAATATTATGTTAACAAACAAAATAGAAAACTTGAATTTCAAGCTGGTAACAGCCATTTTTTAGTACTTGCTTTAGTTTGCAACTCTATGTTTATTATTCAGTTCTTGGTAATATTTTATCCCTAACATCCACTAGTAGGCTTCTGTATAATGGCATTGCAGTCATGAGTAGACACATGCTAATGAAAGTGGCCAACCAGTACACACCTAAGTACAAAGTGATGTCAACCAAAATCACACACTTTATCTTCATAGCCAACCAGTGACAAAGTTCCACACTAACATCACTAGAGACACGAGACCTCAATCTCAACACCAATCATCTTTCATCATGACCATCCAAACACCAATATTAACATTTCAATACATATGGAGCCATGAAAATATAACCCTGTCCTTTCAAGGACAGAAAAGAAAAAATGAAGTGGAAAAAATGGGAAAATTTAAGAAAAAGCTGGAACCATGACCGCTCTGCCTAATACATATTTTCAAGCATTATTTTACTACATAAACATCTTGTTTCTCATAGGTTTCAAAATGTGTCTCTTACAAAAAAACATTCAACTCAAGATTATGACACTGGGATATAATTTACAAACCTGAAAAATTAAGTCGACGAGAATATACTTCCAATTCTCGGCAAGAAGGTTGGTTTCTGTTGAAAGCTATGCACAAAATCTTTTCCATAGCTACTCACTAAAGAAGAATAAAAAAAAAACCTAACTACTTTCTAAGTGTTGTGAGATGGGAAGAAAAAGAAAAGAAAAAAAAACTAGACAAAGCAGCACTGAAAGGAATGTCAAGACAGCCTAGTGAATCCTCTCTATCTATAGGAATGAAGACTTTAAGCCTAATTCAATCAACTAATACAGCCAACATTCTTCTCACCATCTCCAAATTTACAAGAATAACACCTTTATCATAAATTTCAATTAAGAAAATAGGCCAAGTAAATATTACATCGATTAGTGACTCCTCGATAATCCTTCTAACACATGGATAACTTACCAATAATCTTCACCTTTGAGAGCATAACCTCACAATTATAAGCCCGTCTTTGTTCAATCTGGAAAATTAAATTCAAATAAGTTCATTAGATTGTCCATTACCAACAACCCAATATTGGAGAGCTTGTAGGTAGACTTTTTACCATAATTGCCTAGCTATTTTGCTACGAGTCGAGCTCGACCAGCAAGAAGCAAGGCTTTGGACTTTGAGACGGAGCTTTGGCTTCAAGCTCGAATTGGTAGTGCAAATGCAATGGAGCAGCCTCTTTCCGACAACAACGAGCTTGCAGCAATGAGAGGAGCTCCATGGCGGAGCTTTGGACAGTGAGAGGGCGATGACGATTTTGCCAAGCTGCAGAGCTTGCAGTGGGCAGGCAGCGAATGGTGGCGATGAGAGAGGGGCAGCGGAGAGTGGGGTGGTGAGTGAGAGGCATGGGACAGTTAGGGAAACTTGGGAAAGGGCAAAAACTAGGGAGGGGGGGGGGGGTAGCCAATTCAGAAAAAATTGTTAAGTTATCACAAGCTCCATAATGCATTCTGAGGGCACAACAAGAAAAATGGCCTTTAGTGATGGAAAACAAGGTGATGAAAAAAAATCTTGTCACTAAATATCCCAATTATTGACAAAAAATGTTGTCGTCACCAATTTTGCTTCTACTCCCCAACTTTAGTGACGAGTCATCGAAAGTCGTCACAATTTCGTCACTAAAGAATATAGCAGAAAAGTCTCTCGCCATTTGGACACAATTGGTGACGAAAAGTTGGTGACGATAAACACTCTTGTCACTAAAATCGTATAGTTTATTCATTGGTGATAAGGTATTTTCGTCACTAATTTGGATGCCTTGTAATGACGCTTTTTGTCGTCACCAATTTCTTATTGTATATATAGCTTATACTACCTATATATGATTCTCAATTAAAATTTTATGGATTTATGTGAAATATCATTAATTCAAATACAGAAATTTTTTTATGTTAGTGTATTATCAAATTGAATTTTCTAGTTTAAAAAAAATTAATTAAGAAAATAGTCACAACAAAAATGAAAATAGTTATAATGTTTTAACTCATCTATATATATATATATATATATACAGTTTTAGTGCACAATATTATTAAATATGGAGATATAAATATTTATATTGGTGTGTAGTAAAATTGAATATTATAAATTTTATAACAAGATATGTATTGAGCTATATAATTTGGGAGAGATTAAATAAAATGTTTTGAGCTAAATTGATTAGGCCACAATTTATGTAATTATTGGACTTGTTTGGTTAAGGATAATGATTGGGCTATGTAATTTATTAATTGGGACGAACTTAACTTTTTAAATTTATGACTCTTAATTTCTAATAATTGCACTACGACAACCTAATGTATATGAATTTGCCTACATTATTTTCCTTCAAGCATAGAGTCTTTTTTTGGATACATTATGAGTTAATTATAATTGGATTTCTTTGACTAAGAATAATGATTGGATTAAGCATATTGTTCCTTACGTCAATCTTAGTTTACTTATATTATAAATCTTAATTTATAATGATTGTACTAGGGCACCCTAACTTTTTTGTTTGTCCATATAATTATACTTTAATCACATAGTCTTTTTAGTATTACAATACACTATTGATTAGTACTAATTGAATTTCTTTGGTTAAGAATAATAATAAGACTAAGTATAGTTTTCATTGGGCTATTTATGTTGTGGCTCTTAAGTTAAAATAATTATATTAGGACAACGTGAAATTTATGAACTTGCCCACATAAGTTTAATTACTTTAAGCACATAATTTTGTTAATATTAAAATACATTATTAATTAACAGTAATTAAACGTTTTGACATATATTACGAACTATATTTCTCCATAAGAAAATCAGGAATGGAACATATATAATTTCAAAGTAGTTATAGTCACGAATGCAATATTAGAACATAAGTGGTAGTTAATACTTATACTCCCTTTGTCCCAAAAAAAGAGTTCGGTTTCACCAATATACAACTTTTTATTTTTGGTCAACGAAGTGGAGGTACAACTCATTTTATACCACTAATTTCCTTATTGAGGGTATTGTATATCAACACATCCTTTTAATGTATTTCATCTAATGAAGAGGTATTTTGGAAATTTTGTTGAAAACTCAAAGTTGACTGTTGAACCTGCACTCTTAGTTTGGGACACAAACTTGGTTAAAAACTTAAGTCTTTGTTTTTTTTTTTTGGGACGGAGGGAGTTATATATATAGTTACAACTAAAAGCAGTAGTATAAGTAATGAATACATATATATATTAGTTCGTAAACAATGTAGTTATAATAAAAGTAATTGTTACACAACATAAGTAGTTTAGTACATACATAAACATAGTTTTATGCACATACATACTGACACACATATTAAATATTTGTCCATTTGTTCATCTGTGAAGTAAACTACATATAATTTTAAATATATATAATCCATATAAACTTAAATTTATAAATAAGAATTTTTTCAATCTCAACACGAAAATGTAAATATTATTTTCCTCTAAATTATTTTTAAACGATTTCACTTTGGCCATTTAATAACTTATTAGCATTTGTAAATAAAAAATTTAGAAATCATTTCAAATCTGATTTTTTTAAAAAAAACCATCGTAGCATTGTTAATTAAGTGAAAGATTGATTACTGGTCTAAAAAAAAAAGGAAGTAAAAATCTTGTTATTATGAAAAATTGAGTAAAAAGTTTGAATGCTTAAAAATTTGGGTAGAAGGAAAATTTGTTGGAAAATGAAAGTGCCCCATGGTTGTGAAAAGTGTTTTGTTTTTGCCAACACTTAAACAATTGAGGTGTTTTTTTTTTTTTTTTTTTTGGCCAACATAGAATCGCCACTCTCTGCCTTAAGCTGCCTCTCTCGACTCCCAAATTCCCAATCCCCAAGCTGAGTACCACAATTTTTTTCCCAAACTCCCTGTCCTTGCCGTGCTTCTTCCTATCGTCTTCCAGTCCTCGTCGTCTTTCTTCCAAGTCCAGTCGGCACCAGTGTTCTCCCCAAACTCTTCTACTAGTTTTTTGCTATGCTTCTTCCTCAAACTCAGTGCTAAACTCTGAGTTCGTCGCTGCCATCCAAGCGACTTAGTCTGCAGATCAGTGAGGCAGAAGCAAAAATAGTGCCAACCATTGCCCATTTTCGGTCCTTGTTCCGTCGTTGCCCGTTGCCCGAAAGTTGGAAAGATTTTTTGTGACTCCCATATTTTTCCTTGTCGGTTCCCCAGTCAGACCCGGTCGGGTGTCCCTAATCTGTCAGATCTCATAGCTGCCGTGGTGGAGCTTGGAAAGTCAGAGGCCACCGCCGCCACCACTATCACAGCCCATACCAAGATGCAATTTTTCTTACATTTTCTGTAATTTTGTGTGGACTTAATTTTTTTGGACTATTTTTCCGAGGGAAATGGAGACTGTTTTTTCTGGACTTAAATTTTTTCTGAAAGTTTTCTGCATTTTTGAAATTGTTGATTTGTTGATTTTCGTTGCTTCAATTGTGAAAATTTTCCCTATCAGTTGTGGGTTTAGGATTTTTGGAGTACGATTTTGTTATTCATGTGCTGCTATAATTAATTTTTTGAGTTTATGAATTTCCCCTGTTAATGCTTAATTGCCGTGAAAGGGTATTTGGCGCCATTTCAGTGCAAGTTGCTCAGTTGTTTAGAAAATACATAGTTCGATTAGCTTGTATCATTTGTTCATAGTAAGGAAAGATATGATGAAAAATCCAGGCTTAAATTTTTCTGGACTGTTTTTAAGAGTCACCGTCCGACTATTTTTTCTGGACTTAATTAAATTTTTGTTTGAAATTTTTCCGCACTATTGAAAGTTGTTGATTTGTTGAAAGTGTGGTACACAGTTGACACGTTGTTGTGAAACTGTATAATTATCAGGAAAAAACATTAGATGAGTTGCAAATTGAAATGAACTAAAAATTCAAGATGGCCAAATTTCATGTGTGTATATATATATATATGCTGTTTTCTGCTGCTAGTATCTAGGAGATTGATTTGGTCAAACAACAATAAAGGGTCAGTTTAGTTTCTTGATAAAATTGGAATTAGTTGAAAATTAAATATAATTTTTATATATTTTAATTTAAATTTCATAGTTTATTTATGTAACTTTATAATATTATAAAATAAACACTATAAATGAATTGCAAACTAACACAAGTTTTCTCTTGTGGACGATAATGAAGTGCAAACTAACACAACACCTCAATAGGCAAGTTTTTTTTTTTTTTTTTGGAGGTGAAAATAATTCAAGAGGGTGTTTTTCTTCTTCTTCTTTTTTTTTTCCGATTTAAACAAGCTAGGAAAAGGAAGATTAATGATGCAAGTTAGAATTGAGGGGACATGAGAATGATGCTTAAGATGTGGAATGGTGCTTAAGATTACATTTCTGCTGTGGAATGATGCTTAAGATGTGGGCATGCTTGAAAAAAATAGCCAAGATTTAATCAACAAAAGTTCCCACCAACTTCTTTCTGGTCCGTTTGGTTCATCATTAGAATTGATATTAGCTTAGAAGTGGAATTTTTTTTTATTATATTTAATTGAGTTTTATAATTTTTTTATTCGAATTCATTTATAATTTTTATTTTATAATATTTTAAAATTATATAAATAAACTATAAAATTCAAATTAAAATATATAAAAAATATATTTAATTTTGAACTAATTCCAATTTTATCAAGAAACTAAACTGACCCTTTATTGTTCTTTGACCAAATCAATCTCCTAGATACTAACAACATTTCTTTGATATATGAACATTATGTAACATATTGATGCTTAGCTATTTGGGTTGGTTTATGATTATTATCTTTGATTGGTGGAATTGTATTATGTCATGAGATGGATTTGGTGGTCACTTTAGTTTTGTTTCATTGGTGGAATTGTAGTATGTTTATTATCATTAATTGGTGGAATTGTATTATGTCACGAGATATAATTATGGGATGTTGCTGCTTATGTAGATATAATTGTCTTATAAATATGAGCTTGGTTATTGCAAGAACATGCTGTTCCCTTAAGGAATTGTTACATGTACACTCATAGGTTTCATATCAATATTATCAATGCATAGGACATTTCTAGCATTTCTATGAGATATGAACATTATGTAACATATTGATGCCTAGTTATATGGGTTAGTTTATGATTATTATCTTTGATTGGTGGAATTGTATTATGTCATGAGATACATTTGGTGGTCACTTTAGTTTTATTTCAGTGGTGGAATTGTACTATGATTATTATTATTGATTGGTAGAATTGTATTATGTCATGAGATATAATTATAGGATGTTATTGCTTATGTAGATATAATTGGTGGAATTGTATTATGTCACGAGATATAATTATGGGATGTTGCTGCTTATGTAGATATATTTGTCTTATAAATATGAGTTTGGTTATTGCAAAAACGAGTTGTTCTCTAAAGGAATTGTTACATTCACACTCATAGGTTTCATATCAATATTATCAATGCATGGAACATTTCTAGCATTTCTATGAGATATGAACATTATGTAACATATTGATGCCTAGCTATATGGGTTGGTTTATGATTACTACCTTTAATTGGTGGAATTGTGTTATGTCATGAGATACATTTGGGGGTCATTTCAATCTTCTTTGATTGGTGCAATTGTAGTATAATTATTATCGTTGATTAGTGGAATTGTATTATGTTATGAGATATAATTATAAGATATTGCAGCTTCTGTAGTTAGTCATATATTCGATTATATTGGATTGAATGTTCCAATAAAATTTATAAAATTTAGTGTTTTTATTTTTCTTGTTACAGCGATTCATCCACCACCACATAACCACGCATCCACAGATTGAAGGCATAATAAATTGCCTTTTGGTTGTGGTTGTCGAAGTCTATTTTATTCCTTCTGTCTATTTTCTTTCTGAATGCTTAGCGAATGATGAGTAGACTTCTATTTTGTGGGGTGTAAAGTGTTTGGACAATATTCTATTCTCATGCTAGAACTAGGACGTTCGACTTTTATTTTCTTCTTTTGTGGGAAATTAAGATGTTGTCTTTTGAATTAATCAAATTTAACTTTTGTTCCCTTCACTTCAATATTTTTGGGTGTTCAATAATTAGTGTGATTGCCTTCATTATATTTTCGACTTCGATGAAGTATGTATTATAAGGATGAATAGTATTACTATCAATATAGTGATGTTATTGGTGACAATATACCAAAACAAACCATGTTACTACTTTGGTTAAAAGTTGTCATGAATAACGCTATTTAGTGACAAATTTTTTTCGTCACTAATTGCATTGGCCAAGAAAACTTTTGTGACGAGCGAACTTTTTCCATCACTAATAAAAGTGCCACAAATTTTTTTCGTCACTAATTGCATTGACCAATAAACTTTTGGTGACAAACTTTTTTCGTCACCAATGAAAGCACCAATTGGTAACTATTGGGAGTCATCACTAGCTTATCACAAAAGGCGTTGACCAGGCATCTTTTTTTGACAACTTTTTTCTGTCGCCAAAACTCATTACCAAGTGATGTTGACTGTTATACTTTCAATGATTGTTGTCACTAATCTGTCGAAATTAGTGACTACTCTTAATTTTTAGTGACAAAATTTCCTGCCAATTGGTGATGACTTTGTTTCGTCACTAATTTTGGAGACAACCTCATTTCGTCACTAAATCCAACCATTTGGTGGTGACTTTCCTTTTTCGTCACCACAAAACCTTTGGTGACGGAGCATTAGTGACAAGTTGGTGATGAACCACTTTTTCGTCACTAAATGTTATTGGTGATGAAAAATGCTTTTTAGTGACGAGATTTTTGTTATCACTAAAGACCATTTTTTTTGTAGTGAAAGTGATATATTCTAAGAGCACTAAATGGACATATAATGAAGAGATGAATTTGTTAGAATAAGCACTCGAATTGTGGGGAGGAAAGTTTTCTCATAGTAGTGTATCTCAAATTTAAAAAGAAATAAGAGAAAAAACCTCTTATTTCCTTTGAGGTCACACCAAGAAAATATATATCATTATCGTAATGGCATTCTTTTAAATAAACTTTTGTCAAGATCAATTGCACAAGAGAATTTGTGACGAGGTTGCACTTTTTTACACCTACAAGCGAAATTCTTTTCTAATTTTTCATATTTGGTGAGATATCCATCTGCCTTTTATTTATCTCTCTGTCATGACTGAATCTTTTCATCAATAAAATATTTATTTTATCATTAAAAAAGAGATTCCTATAATTAAGGAAAAAGAACTGATGAAATTCTTATTCATACTTCAAACAATAAAGTACAAATTTCAGCTACAGTGAGCTTGTATAATTAGAGCGTACTCATGATAGCAGCTTCTAAGGCTTAGAAGCCTGATCACCATAGCCACCATGGCCACCGCGATTATATCCACCACGGCCGTCATAACCACCATGGCCACCGTTATAACCACCACGGCCATCAAAACCACCATCGCCACCTCGATTATAACCACTACGGCCATCGTAACCAACACGTCCTCCGTAGCCACCTCCATAATTCTTGGATTCATCTACTGCTGCCAACAAAATTGAACATGCAGATTCGTCATAATTTTCTAGCAAACATGCTACAGGTGGAGTGTAGAAAAACGAATATTTAAATTTGAAAAATGGAGTTGATATATGTCTTACATTTGTCCACTGAATTGGAAGTCTCAGCCAACTCTCTAGCAGCCACCTCTGTGGTTATCATTATTGCTATAAACGAAGGAATGCAAACCAAAATGAGTGCCTTAGAACCCATAATTTTTTTTGGGGGGGGGGGTGTGGTGGGCGCCAAAGATTTAGTTTTAAGTACTAACAGAAATTTGATTTAAGAAATGGATGAGCAAGATTAAACAAAATTGAATTCTATTTATAGAAATATTTAGACCTTATCGTAGCGATTAACGCCAGCAAAACCACAACAATCAAAGGGGTTACAGCATCGGCCCACACGATGTCAATGACAGTTGACAAGATGGACATCATGGATTGTTGTTATTGTTGGAAGTCAATACGAAATAAATATCTGTGCAATCCCTTTCATGGGAAATTATTGAGATATTATATTGAGAAATTTTAATACACACGATACAAAAATTTTAGTAAATTTTTCTCTGTTGCTTACCTTTCATATGACATGACTTACTAAAAACTATTCCGTTTATCTTACAATCTGAAGTCATGTAAGACTGTGACAAAAATTGAAAGAATTAACTAAAATTTTTGTTGTAACTACTATTAATTATTCTAATTTATCTTGTGCTATTCAGGGGATGTTCAAAATTGTCAGAGAGATAAGTTAATTTATTCGGTAAATTACATTTACCTCTTATGAGATTTGATTTTATTACTATTTGCCTTGTATGCTCTATTTGGTTGGTAAGGAATCTTGATTTAGAAAGTAATACGTTTCCTTATTTTTAAATTTCTGTGTTTGGTTGGTTGGCATCTACTTGTACAGCTTCCCTCAGTAATAACCGAATCAACGGACCAGGCAGATTTACCCTGCGAGGCACTGGCTGGTCCTAACTTCTATCCCTGCGCAGAATTATGCAGCGTATCATCGTGTGCTTGCCCTTCCTCCCAAGTTGGAACACCAAAATCCTCAGTAGGGAAGTCTGGCCGATAGCACCTAGGAATGCCACTGGCTTCGAACTCCAACAATCTCACATCCATGATCCATCTCAGCTCTTTCACCCATACTAGGAACCCCAAAACTTCTACAACGAAGGACCCTTATGCAACACAACCCTTTAAAAAAAAAAGAAGAAAAGAAAAAAAGACCAAGATAATTACTGCTTATGAACAGTAAAAGTCACACCCTAAATCGCCCTATGAGCAGTAAAAAAAAATTTCCTTCAGCCTTCCGGCAGTGCATCCTATCGTATGTCGATACAAGTTAAGTGTTACTATGACATGACTTACTAAAAACTATTCCGTTTATCTGACAACCTGAAGTCATGTAATACCAAGGTTGTTAAACTCGAGTTTACGTAAAATCGATAGAGGGTCCACAAAGTCGGATCGTAAAATCGGATCATAAAATTGTAAGTGTTTACAAATTATGAAAAATAATATAATAAATATATTATATATAATATATATAATATATGTTAAATTTATAAATTACAAGCCTGTTCAAACTTATAAAAAATACACAAATTTAAAAAGAAAATATTATCAATGACACCTAAAAATTAATAATAATCATAATTCATTAACAACTATGCATAATAAAAGTTACAACTTACACAAAGTAAAACATCAATATTCCAAATGCAATACTACAATAATCAATAAAGATAATCAAAAGAAAGATTTAAAGTCGCATCCAAGCTCAAATCATTCTCATTGTCTTCATCTTCATTTTCTTCAATATCATCATCACCTTCCTCCATTTCTTTTGAAAGATCTAAAGGTTCATTCGACCTATCTTCAAGATCAATAAGTGCTGCACCACTACCACCAGCATCAAAAGCCACATATTCTTCATTGCTATCTAAATTGTTTGTAATTCCTTTTTCACTTTCAATTTCAATAGAAGACGGGAAAAAACCCTAAGTAAAATAGAATTCAGAAGTTCAGTTAAAATGCTATTTGTCTTGCGTTTTTGTAGAAATGGATCGCCCAGTGATTTTACAATTCTAAGTGTCAAACTCGCAAGTTTACCCGATTTTACCCATTTTTGTTTTTACCGATAAACTGAATCAGACAATTGGTTTTGGATCGTAAAATCGTAAAACCGTACTAGTAAAATTGAGAGTTTAACAACATTGTAATACAGTGCCAAAAATTGAAAGAATTAACTAAATTATTTTATGTAACTACTATTTACTATTAATTATTCTAATTCATCTTGTGCTATTCAGGGGATGTTCAAAATTGTCAGAAAGATAAGTTAATTTATTGGGTAAATTACATTTACCTCTTATGAGATATGGTTTTATTACTGTTTTCCTTTGTTTGGAGATATTATAGTCTTCCTTTTGACCATTCAAAATTTAGTTCTTTGTTATGGAATTCAAGATATGACTAAAAATATTGGGCAAAAATGTGATAAGAAAGCATTTTTAATGTAAAAAAAATGCAAATTAAAAATATTTATTTTAAAAAATATGTATTAAACATTAACTATAAGTAGAATTATAATACAAATTCAACGTAGAAAAGGCAAGTTAAATCTATTTTTATCTAATTTTTTAGTCATTCATAATTGTTTTTTTTAAAAAAAAAACTAAATTTTGAATAGATAAAGGGAGAAACTATAATATTTTCAAATTTAAGAGAATATAAAATCAAACTTCATAGAGAGTAGATGTAATTTACCTTAATTTATTTTGTACGTATATTATAAGCATTGGTTTTTCTCACTTTTAAGCTAAGTGGATAATTGATCCTAAGTAGAAGGTGAGACTTGGTGGAAATTGACGAGTTAGTAGAAAAGAAGAATCCACGAAGTTATTCATATTCAATGACAGTTTTGAATGTTGGAGGTATATAAGTTTCAAAGAGTTTGGTGCTTAAAATATTACACAATGAGACATCAAGTTTGGAATGTTCAACAGTGTTATCTTCAGCTACAAACTCTAGAATATATATGCAAGCTATTGGACTACAACCCACATGTGCCCTAATAACTAGGCCTTCACTTATTGGGCTTGTATGTGAATATATTATTTGGACTATATATGTTTAAATATAGCTAACAATCTCTTCCTATGTTCACCATACAGCATAATCCAATATGGTGGTGATAACTCTATTTTATATAGAGTTTTCTTGTTAATTTTGATTAGAAATTGGCTTGTGTTTTAATTTGTTTTTACATATTTTGGCCAAATTATCCTTTGATTTTATGATTTCTAAGTTTTCAAATATTTTTAGAACTTTTGAGCATAATCTTGAATTTTCTTCTAATTTGAGACAAAAAGACTAACAATTATCTTAGGATTATTTTATTGTCAAAAGCCAAAGAAAAAAGGAATGAAGAAGTTTCAGCCACAAGAAAGTCAAGCCAAGCAGCCGAAAAGGAAATTGCAAGAAGGAAACAAAGCTGAGTACAAATTAGGAAACATGAAAGCCGAGCAGCACATAGAGAGAAAGAAGAAGTGAGCTGAGCTGCAAACAAATTTGGAAACAACCAAAGAAGGAACCAAACAACAAAAGGAAAAGACTTCTTCAGCTGGAAAAAGACTACAAGCTGGGTTACAAACTAGAAACAACAACCGTGCAGAAACAAGGAAACCAAACAAAGCTCAGCACAATTTAGAAAAGAAGAAATCGGGCAGCAAAACAAGGATAGGAAAGCTACTGAAATTTGGAAACAAAAGTCGGCTGGGATTTGGAAACAAAAAGGACCGATTTCAAGTTGAAGACAAACAACAAAACAAAGAAGGATTTGGATCTGAAAAATTTAGGAAGAAACAGCCCCTCTTTTGCTCTATATAAAGCACACAACCGAGAGGAAGAAAGACAGAACCCACTCTTCGGTCCTTTGTAGTGTTTTCTCTTCTTTTCAGTTAATTAGTTTAGGAGTAGCACTTCAGTTTTTTTTCTTCTAGTGTTGTCCTTAGCTTTAGTTTAGATTTAGTAGAATTTTGTCTTCTTTTTTTTCTGTTTTCTTTCATTAATCTAGAAGAACAGCTGTTGGTTTTTTTTAGAAATTTCAGAAGCTTTGTTCAGTTTTTCTTCAAAATTCAGTCGTTACTTCAGTTTTCTTTTGCAGAATTTTGGCAACCGTCTTTTCCTTCCTTTAAAGTATTTAGCAGACAGTTTTTTTTTTCTTCTAACCTCACGTTTTACTTCTTAAATTTCTGTTTTAGTCTTCTTCTTGTTCTTAGACTCGTGCAGAAATTCCAGCAGCTCTTTTCTGGGTTTTCTTCGTCTTCTCTTCTTGGTTCTTGTTGCTGCAGAATTCCAGCATTCCTTGTGTCTTCCTCTTGTGTCTTCCCGTCAATTCTTTGTCTCTCTTATTGTTTGTTTTAGTAGTTTAGTAAGTCCAGAAAGTTCAGCCGTCAAGCTTGACTTGGGTGCAAAGTTAGTAGCAATTTTTGTTTTGCTTTGGAAGTTACGGGTTCAAGAAACAAGGAAGCAGAATTTTATTTTGTTGACTTCAAGTCTTTGATTTGTCTTTTCTTCTCTTACTTTAATTAGTTATTTTAGACATTTTAGTTTTCTTTTCTTGTTTTAATTTTAGTAGTTTTATTTATTCTTTTGTTATGAACTTCTAGTTGTCCTTTATTTTCAAGGATTAACTATTTTATAGTTTTGTGTTTATTTATTAAATAATAGTTATTTTAATTTTCAGAATTTGTTTTAATTTTAATTATGTCTATTTTTATTTTTGTTGTTAGTTTAACTTTCATTATGTTCTAATTTCTTTTGTTAGAGATTAGATGGATCTTAATCATGAATAATTAATTCTTAAGACTTGTTCATGCGACCTATATTTCAATTATGAGTTTAATATCATGTTCTTAACGCTTTTAGGTGATTGATCACCACTTAATTGATTTTTGATGCTTGTTTGATACCGTGTGGAGATGACATGCATGTGCTCGTGTGATATTAAACCGTGAATTCAATTTAGACGGTAATAATCTAGGTTGTTCATGTGGTTTCGGTAGTAGAACTAAGTCGTGGCTACTTAGATTGAATTCGGGAATTTCCATAGTTCTTAATGCATTTAGAAATCTAAATTCACCTAAACCAAGTGTGAGTTGATTTTAATCTAAATAGGGTTATTAGACCGATGTCGGCTATTAATTTACATTAGGGAAATTTCACCATCATAATTTGGAATTTAAGTTAATTGCATGACAAGTCAAGAGAGTTAATTAGGATTGATTAAGTGAAATCGAAATCTCTAACATCTTTATTAAATTGGTAAATTTTTAGTATTTGTTTATTGTTATAAATTTTCATTCTTTGTTAAGTTTAGTTAAATTGCATGAAAGCTTTTTAATTGGCTAGCTTGTTGTTGAATTAATCATATTGGTAAGTAATTGGTTGAATTGAAAACAATCCTCGTAGAACGATCTCTCTTATCACTTTATTCTTGTTGATATCATGCGAATACACAATACAACAATTGGTAAGTGTAATGTTCAAACAAACATGAATCATTCATATCCCTTCTTCTTCTTTTTAAAATAAGATTATAAAATGATTGCTCATGGCAGAAGAAGAAGAAAAAGAATAACTTCTTCCATCCCCAAAAAAAGTTCACTTTTAAAATTTTCTTTATTCCAAAAACAAAGTCTACTTTTGAACAAAATTTCTAAAATATCAATAATAATAATAATTATATATGTGCTCAATTAAAAAATAAAGAGAAAAATGTAAAATTTTGTATTTAGTGGTACGTTAATTATATTGTTTCTAAGAAAAAGGTTACACCCAATCCAAAATATACTCTTTTTTGTGACAAAGGGAGTACTGAATTTTATTTAATAAAATTTCAAAACGTTAAGGGTCATTTCAATTTATTTTAAAAAAAAAAAACACTCAAGGGTATATATTATGTATTTGATTTTTTTGTCTTCTTACTCATTGATTTAGTTTACTTTAATTATCCTTATGCCAAACGGTTATTAGTAGTTTTTCCAAATATCAAAATTGGTTTAATAGTTTTCCAAATCTCAAAGGAGTAGATGTAATTTATCCACTCTTATTAAAATTTGGAAATATTTAGATTTTTACCACTTCTAAAATGTATTTATATAACAACGGCCCAAGTTATGATATACCTCATAGTTTTTTTCATTTTTCCCTGAATTGTAGTAACTAATTAGCTCAACCTATTAGAATTTGATTCTAATAGCTTATTTATCAACCATGAATTTCTATGCTTTAAAATTTAAATTGTTTCCTATCTAAGTGAACTTAGTATATTATTTTATTCTAACAGGCTATTGGCTTATTCAAAATTAAGTTGTTATATAAATTGGTTTTATTTAAATTTTCTTATTCTATTAGTATTTTATTCTATTTGCTTGTTTATCAACCCTCTATAACTCTATGCTTTAAAGGTAATATTTATAATTTTCACATAAATTATCTTTTTATATTATTTTATTATATTAAATTATTCATCAACACTAATCCCTAAACAAGTGTAATTTATGTCATATCTCTTTACATAATAAATATATATAGAAGCTAAATTACTAAATATGTGGATGACTATCAGTTAATCTAGTTCCAATATACTCTCCAATTTATGATTAAAATCTTGTTTTAATTTATTAATTTTAATTATATTTACATTCAAATTTATATTTTAATTAATATATTCTGAGAATTTTAACCGTTCCCTCCATATCAAAATGATAGATTCGCCAATAGATTATTGCATCCAACCTTTAACAGCTTCTAATAACTCGAGAAGACAAGGGAGGAAACATTTGGCCATTTATTCTCCATCCGCATGTAAAGGAGTCAACATATAGCAGTGAAATCAAATCTACTCCAGGTAAAGGCAGCTGACTAGCTACCTCGCATTATAGCATTAACGAATACATCTCGTTTTGGCAGCAAGTGTTTTTATTTTTATTCTTTTAGGCGATAAGTTTTAATTTATTTTGCAAATGTTCTACAGGGAAAGTAGGAGTCCAAGTGAGTAATACAAACGACATGTTGTGGGAACCAAGCACATGACATGTTGCAGGAATCCAATTCCAATTTGATTTCCTATTGATATGTGAGATTGGCAAGTTGTTAAACTTAGTCAACAGATGTTATTTGAAGAATGTGACAAGAGTAAAAATTGAAGCACGATGAAATAGGGATTAGGATCTAATGAATAGACTCAATGATACCTATTGTGTAGAGAGAAAATAGAGCAACATAAGACAGGGTGAGTGGGGTTTCTAATTTGGAAAGTTGTTAAACTTAGTCAAATAGATGTTATTTCAAGAATGTGACAAGAGTAATAATTGAAGGACGATGAAATAGAGATTAGGAGCTAACGAATAGACTCAATGATACCTATTGTGTGGAGGGGAGATGGAGCAACATAAGACAGAGTGGGTGGGGTCTCCAATTTGGCAAGTTGTTAAACTTAGTCAAATAGATGTTATTTCAAGAATGTGACAAGAGCAAAGCGAGATGCCTGAGTTTTGCAAGTAGAAGGAACGGAGAAAAATTACAAACAAACAGAGGTTGATTAATTTCTTGGCTGGTTGATATGTTGCTTATCAGTTGAATCCTAATTGATATTTTATTCATTGAATTTGCGAAAAGTACCATTTCCACTCCCGTTTAAGATGCAGCCAGCCAATTGATACTATATGCCGTGGGTCTCTCTGGCAATTGTAAGCCAGCAGAAAAACTCTTCCAATTAAAACTTTCACCCACTGAACCTTTTAGTAAATTTTTCTCTATTGCTTAACTTTCACATGACATGACTTACTAAAAACTATTCCGTTTATCTAACAGTCTGAAGTCATGTAATACTGTGACAAAAATTGAAAGAATTAACTAAAATTTTTTATGTAACTACTATTAATTATTCTAATTCATCTTGTGCTATTCGAGGGATGTTCAAAATTGTCAGAGAGATAAGTTAATTTATTGGGTAAATTACATTTACCTCTTCTGAGATTTGTTTTATTACTATTTATCCTTTGTTTGGAGATATTATAATCTTCCTTTTGACTATTCAAAAGTTAGTTTTTGTCTAAAAATTCTTAAAAGCAAAAATCTGGATCGACATCACTCAACCACTGATTCTGGATTTTTATCTAAAACTCCAAAATGGTGGTATTATCTCTTACTCCTATGAAAGGCTTTTCAAAGTTTGTAGAAGACGTGGTACAATAGATTACACCTTCAACAGATACATAATTAGGAATGATGAACTGTTAGACCTGTATTTGGATGACTATTTTAAAAGATTGGGTCTTCGCATCCATTCACACGTCTAATAGGAAATGTACCTAAGTACTATCAGAGCATACAGACATATGCCCCATATATAGGAGATTCAGAAGAATTCCAAATGGGTACATACAAGAGTTTCAAACATTTTTTTCAAGAGCAAAATGAGGGCCAATTCATAGATAGGTACAAATTTATCCACAAATATTTTATACCTAATCATTTTAGATAATGCTTGCATCCACTATCATACTATGGCTATTGGCATAGAGATAGCCTATATTTATTTCCTAGATATTGTTATTGCTTTTTCTCTGGGCAAAAAAGTTGACAAATAGTAGACCCTTTATTTCTATGCAATATTGCTCCATCAGACTTTTGCCTCATTGTAGAAAATTCATCTTTGTTGTCTGAGTGGGAATCTATGTCTTAGACCTATTATGACTAATCATTCTGTCGGACCAGTTACCAATCATTGACTTGGTAAACTATTGCCTTACTAACTAGTTAATCAAATGTGAGACTCTTCTCTTACGTGTTGGTCACCTATCTATCACTAGAAATACCATTTCCCATCCAACGTGCATGTGCTAATTAAGCATGTCGCCAAAATTCATTCTCAGCCAAGATCAAACTAACGATCAAATTTATAGTTACATTACTTATAACTTTATTATTCATAGATAAAGGAGATTCAGAATTGTCTTTCATTCTAAGGTGCATGGTGCAACTTATGTTTATGTGTTTTATATTTGCTCGGAGTTCACTTCCAAAAATATAGATATCCCTATTCTTTTGCATCAATCTCATGAGTTTCTTATTATCTATTTGAATCATAGCATGGGAACTAGTACGTTCGGTGAATAGTTCGTTAACAAGATCGATTACGTTCGTTTATGTTCGTTTGTTAAGCTAAACGAACAATAAACAAGCACATTGTAGTGTTCGTTTAATAAACGAATACAAACACGAACAAGTACACATTTGTTTATTTATGTTCGTGAACAAGTTCGGTTAATGTTCGTTTAAAACTCGTTTATTGTTCGTTTATATTAGAATAATAATATAAATATAATATAATAATATATATAATAATAATGGTTTTTGATTATTAATAAACAAATTTGTTGTGGTATAGTGGTAAATAGCCATGCTCCTTGCATTGGAGGCCAGGGTTCAAATCTTTAATAATGTCATTTGTTTTTTTGTTTTTCCAATTTGCAAATGTGTTTGTTTATTTGTTCGAAAACATGTTCATTTAAGTGTTCGAGAACATGTTCGTTAAATGTTCGTTTACTAATTCGTGAACGTGTTCGTTTAAGTGTTCGTTAACGTGTTCGATAAGTGTTCGTGAACACTAATAAATGAACACGAACACACGTTTCACAAACATAAACGAACATAAACAGTCTAAAAAATAAACGAACAGTAAACGAACAAGGCCCGTTTGTTTATGTTCGGTTCGTTTACAGCCCTAGGCAAAATTAAGTAGAAAAACTCACATTTGGTTGAGAGATAATCAAGGTTAACTAATGACTTCCACTACTTAAATGTGATACTCCTGTTGTTGACTTATATTCCTTTTCCTATGTTAATCAAAAAATAGAATTGACTAATTTT
Organism: Gynochthodes officinalis; assembly: GCA_020080225.1. NCBI lineage: Eukaryota > Viridiplantae > Streptophyta > Magnoliopsida > Gentianales > Rubiaceae > Gynochthodes > Gynochthodes officinalis. Next base: position 17,078,456 of record CM034619.1, read on the forward strand.
AAATCAAAGAGTCGAGAAACTTAACACTACTAATGTTGAACAACTTGCATCTAAGCCTTGTTTTAACACTATTTTGGATATAATATAAAATAATGGTCAAAATCGGATTTACTTTTCAACCGCCTATATGAAAAATAAAATTGATTAATGATTATGAAGGAAAATTGATATCGTTTTTATATTTCTATTTAAAAATTCTTACATACTTCCATGTTCCTTTAAAGTTTCAAAAAATAGACTAATTTCTTTTTTAGAAATACACACACCGTTCGTCATTTCAAAAAGGCTAATGATAATCCCACCCATTATTATTTTATTTATGAATTTTATAATAATAAAAATACATGCTTTAATTTATATATCATTTTATCTCAAATAATTTATTTATGTACAAATTATAAATTTTATTTTTATTAAAAAGACAAACAAAATGACTATTGATTATATTGACCCATTCAATAGCAAAATAAATTTAAACAGCCACTTTCAATGTTTTCGATATATCCCAATCAGATGTTACTACATTTATTATCTTCAACAGCCATATAATTCATGGGGTCGATATTATTGGATCATTAACCATATATCCCTATCAAATTAATTTTATAATTTAATGATCTTATTTCAGTTTTTATTTATTACAATATTTTATATGATTTTTTTAATATTTCAATCACTGTCGTCATCAAAAGTATTTATATTCAATTTATTTATTTATTGTTAAAAACTAATAAAAGTATAATTAAATTAAGTAAATTATTTATATAATGATAAATCTTAATGTTACTTAAATATGAGATTTTTCAAAATAATTTAACCATATTTTATTTATATAATAAAAGTAAGATCGTAATTAGAATCAAAATCATTTTACTAAATTTGAATCGTAAAATCGTAAAATTATAAAATTGATTGGATCGGATTTGGATTCTGAAAATTACGATAGATACTAATAGTGGTCAAAGAATTTCGTCTACCTCAGCAAATGTTTCTGTACTAAAAATGGTCAAAAAAATTAATAAAAAAACTGTTGCCTGTCTGCCTGGGGAAATTTGCATATGTAGCATTTTTGTAAAACCGGTTCGCATTTATCGCACAAGCGTAATAATCCTTACAAATATACCACTTTTCCTAGCGAAAAGATGCCAATGCCCCTTCATCCTTCCTACTTCATCATTCATCCTTCTCTGTATCCTTCATCTTTCTCTGTATCCTTCGTTCATCCTTCTTTGTATCCTTTATCATTCTCTGAATCCTTCATCCTTCTCTGAATGAACAACCCCCTGAGAGCGAAGTCATTGTCGTCTATGGGTGAAACCTATGCATGCGAACAATTTATGAATGGACTGGACGAACTAAAAAATAACAAAAAAGATCAGTCGATATGCTCGAACTAGATGAACTGGACTGGACATATATCTTTCATATTTAATTTGGATACGTTTTTGTATGATGAAGAAGGATAGTCGACCTAGTTTGAACGAGAAAGGAGGGAGAAAATGTCGATAAATATGTCGTCATACATGTCGACGAATCCCGTAAAGGAAAAACTGTCGACAATATATGTGGACATATATGTCGACTCCACATAAATGTCCACATATGTGTCAACATTTTATATGTGGACATTTATGTGGAGTCGACATATATGTCCACATTTGTGTCGACATATATGTCCACATTTGTGTCGACATTTTATATGTGGGCATATATGTGGACATTTATGTGGAGTCGACATATATGTCCACATATGTGTCGACATTTTATATGTGGACATTTATGTGGAGTCGACATATATGTCCACATTATAATGTGGAGTCGACATTTAATTTGTGGAGTCAACATTTTACACTTGAAAAATGTGTACCTTTTAGGGTACTTCTATGTAAATGTAAATAGTATCGATTATTGTTCCACTCTTCCACTTTACCCGCTCAATTATTCTCACCCATTACGCAAAGTCCTGATATATATTTTCCTCGAAGTGTGGCCTTCGTCAGCTGTGGAAGGCCGATGATTATGCCGTGCTTGCTGAAGATTTGTATGCTTCGATATTAAAGAATCTTGCACCGTAATCAAAACTTTTTCTATACAAATTGAGGAAGAGTATTTTCCATACAGTTCGGGCATATCGGCTAATCTTTTTTGTTATTTTTTGGTCCATCCAGTCCATTCATAAATTGTTCGCGTGCATGGGTTTCACCCGTAGACGACAATGATTCCTCTCAAGGGGTTGTTCATTCAGAGAAGGATGAACGAAGGATTCAGAGAAGGATGAAGGATACAGAGAATGATGAATGATGAAGTATGAAGGATGAAAGGGCATTGGCGTCTTTTCGCTAGGAAAAGTGCTATATTTGCAAGAATTATTACGCTTGTGCTGTATATGCAAACTGGTTTTATATAAAGGCTATATATGCAAATTTCCTGTCTGTCTGCTTGGCTGAGTGGGATTAGCTCATCTCCTGCCCTAGCAAACTTCTTCATTCTTTATTTTCCATCAATCAGAGACACGAATGTAGGGTGCGTGACAACAAGTGCTAAAACCGCAATGTTTGGATTGTGATTTATTTAAAAAAATTATATTAAATTATATAAAAATTTTAGTAGGTATTTTTTTATAGAAAAATTATTTTAAACGAAAAATAAGAGAAAATATTGTTTTAAAATTATGTGAGATAAATTTGAATGGAAAAATTTGAAATTCAAATTTTAGAATAAGAATGTGTTCAAATATTTTATTTTTTTTAATAAAAAATAATTTTTTAAAAATAAAATTAAAGGCCAAACATAAGTTGATGATAAAAGAAACATAACACGTGGACCGTGAAACTTGAAACAAGGTATCCTGCGCCCCAGGGAAAGCCACCATCAAACTCATCCTGCGCCCCAGGGAAAGCCACCATCAAACTCGTCAAGTTGTCATTAATGTGGAAGTGTATCACATTGTTGGTAGGGGTGGCAATAGATCAGCTTTCGGGTTCACGTATCGTGTTTTGAAAAAATAACAAGATTGCAAAAAGAAAAAGTAGAGGGCAATAAAAATTTGATCAATGCGATTGTTTTCGTGTCGAATTTTCGTATTAGGTTCGGGTCACATTTTGTCTCACAATTTCGTATCGAGTTTTCATGTCGTATCAGAAATTGTCGCCACTAATTGTTGGCCGTTCAAATTTTCGTATATTTTTAATTTTTGTCTTGAACCAAAAACGTGATTCGCGCCGAATATGCTTTCGCATCTTTTTAATTTGGAATAATTAATTATACCTTATTACCAATATCTCTTTATAATTTGACAAAACTATCAATATCCCCTGTTGTTTATATTTCTTTAACAAATAAATCCATTTGATTGATTGTACTATAGCTACAGGGTAAAAACGTTGGACAAAATTGCCCTTCATGTGGAATGTGCACAAGCATTTTTTTTTTTTTTGCTTTAGAACTCTTTCTACACTCACTAGTTATGTAACATACTTATGCACTTCACACTCTGGGCGATAAAATTAATTCCTCAACAGCTTAACAAAGCCCCGCCCAGGATATCTATTCATTACCAGACTTGATCCCTAAAACTCTTTCTCCTTGAATCATTTTTCATCTGGGGTTTGCCGCTGGACCAAGTCTGGAGGGAATGCCCAAGTACTCTCATCCCTCTCAAAACATAACCTTTCGAGTACAAAAATTAATTTTTGCATAGAGCTTACACTGTGCACATGATCTCTCCGACACACACATTCCGAGAAACGAACATTTTAACGTAACATGTTGTAGTCATATGTGAATATTAGAAATTCCCAATTTATACGACCAATAATTTATTTATGTAAAAAATATAAATTTATCTTTAATAAAAACACAAACAAAATGATTATTCATTAATTTGACCGATTTAATACAAAATTAATTTAAACAGCCGCGTATTCTACATATCCCAATCAAATTTACTACATTCAACATCCAACTATTCATGTGGTCCACATTAATTATTGGATCACTATCAATATCTCTTTTTCTCTAGATTTAAGTCTCGTAAATCTTCTCCTATAAATAAACAAGAGAATGCACAAGCATTCTCATCCCTCTCAAAACATTACTTTTCGAGTACAAAAATAATAAGCTCTGGTGAGGTAAGAAAATGAGTTTCAAGCCAATTCTTTTCCTATGCCTTTTGGCACTAGTCATGACGATTGCCTCGGAGGTCACAGCTAGGGACTTGGCTGAAAGTAAGATATCTATGTTTAATATTCCCCCTTTTCTATTATTAGCAAAAAAATAAATAAATAATTGACTTCTTGTAATTGCATACAAAATGCGAACAACCATATTCTTTCTCGTTAAAGAAATATTTCTTCTTTTTACTATATATAGAAAGTAACTGGATATTTATGTGTTGTCCATTTTTCTTCTTCAAAATCAACTGACAATTAGACAGTCACTTTTAATTCTGTCTAATGGTGGATTTTTGTTTTCCTTAGTAGAACTCATTTCTTGACTTCTCAATGTCGTCTTTATGTTAATACTTGATTTCTATAAATAATGAACGAGCATATTTTTAAGTTCTTTATACGGCTATTAAGAGTATTGATCATCAAAAATGATAACAACACCATATATGGATATTTTTGTTCCATTTGACAATATTATTTGACAGGAAAAACGAACTGGGCTTGTTTAGTAGCTACCAGATAATACCTTAGAGGCATTCCTGTGTCATGAGGAAGGGAGTTGAATCCATTCCCTCACTTTCCTCCTCGATTTCCACCTTCTCACCTCTACCCCTAGATGTGATGAAAAATTTTATTTTGAGAATTTGATCCCACATTTTATGAGAAAACAATCCATAGATTGTAACCAGAATATGTTGATTAAAATTATTTTGATAGTAACAATTGATGATTAGTAAAATTGAAATTATGATAAAAATATCAATTAAAACATTCAGGTTCTATTTGACTTAAAATTCCTAGAGATTAAACCAATTACCTCTAACGAGCATGATACATTATTACTCTTTTCAGAAGACGCAGTTGAGACTAATGGCGTAGAAGAATCCAAGTATGGCGGAGGTGGATATGGAGGATATGGAGGATATGGAGGATATTCACCCCCCAGTGGTGGATATGGAGGATATGGAGGATATTCACCCCCCAGTGGAGGATATGGAGGTGGTGGATATGGAGGATATGGAGGATATTCACCCCCCAGTGGAGGATATGGAGGATATGGAGGATATTCACCCCCCAGTGGTGGATATGGAGGATATGGAGGATACGGAGGATATCCACCCCCCAGTGGTGGATATGGAGGATATGGAGGATATGGAGGATATCCTCCACCCCCTAGTGGTGGATATGGAGGATATGGAGGATATCAACCCCCTAGTGGCTATCCTGTTAGTGGTGGATATGGAGGACGAGGTGGCCATGAAGCTGTGGAGTCTGTGCCTGAATCCAAGCCTCAAAATTGAAGATCTTCCCTCTTGCGGTGCCTCAGGAGTGTATTCATGTATTCATGAATGCTAAAACTGGCTTTATTTTATGTGTATTATAAAAAATTATGTATTTTAATTTTACGCAATATGATGAATAAGAGCTTTATTGGGGATATCCTCCATTTTTTTAAAATTTTTCCTTCTTTATTTATTTATTTTTGTTATTGTGGTTTTTATGTTCATGTATAACGTTAGGTTGTTAAATTCAAGTTTTTATATAAAATCAGTGGAGGGTTCACAAAATTGGGTCGTAAAAACGTAAGATCCTACAAATTATAAAAAATAATATAATAAATATGTTATATATAATATATGTTAAATTTATAAATTATAAACCTATTCAAACTTATAAAAGGTACACAAATTTCAAACAGAAAATATTATCAATCATACCTAAAAATTAATAACAATCATAATTCATTAACAACCATGCATAATAAAAGTTAATTTCCAAATGATCACACAATCATTCAAGTCACACATACTTAAACAATACCACCAAAAAAAAAAAAATAGTTCCATCATTCATATCCTCATCACACTTATAAGTCACACATAAAAATTAAAAAATTACAAAAATTAAAACATCAATATTCCAAGTGCAATATTGCAATAATCAATAAAGATCTCCTCCATTCAAGCTCTACCTCACAAAGAAAAATAGCTTTGATGGGTACTCTAGAACTGGCATACTCAAAGATACTTTAGACTTAAAATCTTTGTTTTGTAAGAACCAAGGTCTCTTAAAATCCATGAAAGGAATCCTTAAACATATATTTGAAATATTTTTCACCCTCAATGATACGGCTTGGAACCCCATTTTGGCAACAAAGGGAAAGCTTAACTTTGAATAGTATCAGAAAAATGGAAAGCTTATTGATGGAAAAGATATGCAACAATCAAGAAGATCTCCCAAGAGCAATGAAAGAAGATAGATCTGTATTTATCATAACATAATTCAAGATAACAACATTGTAGGAAAGATCGATCTGTATTTATCATAACTAGATTCAAATCCAACAAGAGATTGAACAATATTGCAGGACTTATCCGAAAAAAACCCAGAGCCCTTCAAATCCAACAGATTGCCCAATTTTGCAAGACTTATCCAAGCTGTCAATCAACGATAACCAATCATCACCAGGTTCAACAATGAATCCACAAGCTCGATGCGAATGGATCTCAATCATGTTGGGCTTAAGAGTCTTCTCCCACCATCTCAAAGCTATGTTAACACAAATTGATGCTTGTGCCTAACATCGATAAGAACAAGTGATGAATATTAAACACAGATGAAAACATATTGAGAAAGTTCAGCACAAATCAACGCTTCTGCCAAACAAAATCATGAAGAAAATTAAGGAAATTTTGCAACTATGAGCACAAGACCTAAGACCAAAAAACAAATCGAATAAAATGAAAAGTATGATTTCATACCTTAACACAAAAACTTGTTTGAGTTTTAGCATCCCAAATGCTTAAATTCTGTATTGACCCATCCAACTGTTAGCCCATAAACTCTTTTGATCTTGAATCTACTAATTGCAGAGCCCCAGGGCAATTCGCTGAAGACCTTTTAACACCGTGCCCCAAAAGGACACTATTTGAACCATAAACAGAAAAACCAGTCTTCAATGAACAAGCCATTTCTACAAACCCTAAGCCGAACTTACGTCATCTCGATTTGGAGTTACACCAAATGGATGTTAAAACAACTTTTCTAAATAAAGACCTTGATGAGGAGGTCTATATGGTTCAGCTCAAAGGTTTTACAACTGATGATTCGAGAGAGCTTGTGTGTAGATGTAAAAAGTCTATTTATTGACTCAAACAGGCTTATATACAATGGTACTTAAAATTTCATAGAGTTGTAACATCATCTGGTTTTGTTGAAAACAAGGTAGATCAGTGTGTATATAGCAAGGTCAATGGGAGGAATTTCATTCTTTTCAGATTATATATTGATGATATTTTACTTGCCAGTAAGGATCTCAACTTGTTGCATGAGACTAAGCAAATGTTGTCATATAGTTTTGATATGAAAGACCATGGTGAGGTGTCATTTGTCCTCAGCATAGAGATCCATAGGGATCGTTCTTGCCATTTGTTATGCTTATCTCAGAGGGCTTACATAGACCGTGTTCTGGAATGATTTAGTATGCATGAATGCAAGCTAAGAATCGCTCCCGTCTTCAAGAGTGATAAACTGAATAAGTTCCAGTTCCCTCAAACAGATGTTGAGAAAGTCCAAATGAAAAATGTACCTTATGCTAGTGCACTTGGCAGCATTATGTATGCTTAAGTATGTTTTGCAACTGGTCTTCTGGGCAGATATCAGAGAAACCCAGGCCATGATCATTGGGTAGCTGCCAAGAAGGTTTTAAGGTACTTAAAGAGGACAAAAGACTACATTATGACATATAGACATGTTCAAGACCTTGAGATAGTAGGGTATATGGATGCAGACTTTGCTGGCTATGAAGATGACATGAAATTGACATCCGGTTATGTCTTCAAGTTAGCAAGTGGTGTAGTATCTTAGAAAAGTGAGAAACAGAAGGCAATTTCATCTTCTACCATGTAGGCAGAGTTGATAGCATGTTTTATAGCTACTACTCAAGCTGTTTGGCTTCGTAATCTCATCAAAGAGTTAGTTGTATTTGATTTTGTAAATAGACCCATATAGCTGTGTTGTGACAATAATTCAACAGTATTATTCATTAATAATCATAAAGGTTTCAAGGGTCTAAACATATGGAGATCAAGTTCTTGACTATCAAAAACATAGTACAGAATGGTGACATAACAGTGGAGCATATTTTTATAGATGATATGGTTGTAGATCCACTAACAAAAGGACTTCACCCATGTGTATTAGAAAAACATGTCGAAAGTATAGGCTTAATGGCATTATTAGATGCTATAGTTTAGTGGGAGTCGATTTATGCTCATAAATTTTCCATTCTTTGTTGCATTTTAGTGACAATTTTGATGTGTATTGGCGTTTTAATTCAATATAGTTTGATGAATTTTCCGGTTATATGTTGAATACATATATAAACATAAGGGTAGAAAACATTGGAGGCTACTAAACTTTTGAAATCGCATACTTTTAGCCACTCATCTAACAAAATTACACAAATAGCCATTTAACTCGTAAATTTGGCAACCTGTGGCCATTCCGTTACATTTAGCCATTAAAAGCCAAACGGATAGGGGCAAAATGGTTAGTTTTGCATTCTGAAATATGGGTAAGTGTTTTAATAAATTCCATTTTTTTAGGATAATAAGTACAATACTTTTTAAAAATATTTAAAAATATTTTAATACACCATTTTATATTAAAATATTTAATATAAAATTGATTGAAGAAACTTATATTTGAATGTGAGAGGAAACTGACCATTTTGCCCTGTAAAGAACATTTGGAAACACTGCTGTTTGGCTTTTAATGGCTGAAAGTAACGGAATGGCCACGGGTTGCCAAATTTATGAGTTGAATGGCTATTCATGTAATTTTGTTAGATAAGTGGCCAAAAGTATACGATTTCAAAAGTTTAATGGCCTCTAATATTTTTACCCTAAACATAAAGTGCAAGTCTCAAGGCATTGTGTAAACCTTGAGCAGACTAAACAGCATACGATTATTAGTCTGGGATATATGTCTTACACACATAAAGTTTTGTTAACAATAAAATAAGACATATGCAAGTTCATTGAAACTATAAAGTCATTCTCTAGTGGCATATAAGGGCTTTGTGGCACTGAATGAGAGAGAATAGAACTGACAAAAGGGATAACACATATAGTTTGACTCTATATGAGGTGTTGTTTGGTTTGCCACACTTCCACATTAGGTCCATATTAGTAGAGTTAACAGCATTTGTGATCATGGATGGCTCTATGTGATTGCATACAGTTACTACCATGGTTCGGTGTTGAAGGCTTTATGGGATATGATTGACGATTAAAAGTAATATCTAAACTAGCATAATGGTACGCACATTAAAGTAATCTCTCTACCCAATCCCCTTTTGCTTTATCCAGTTGAGTCTTGAGTCCTTGTAATATCGTGCAATTTGTGACTTCAACTTGACCGTTGGCTTGTGAATATGCAACGGAAGTAAATTTTTGTTTTATCTTAAGCTCTTCGCACCAAGAACGGAAGGGGTCATCTCAGCTGTTGCTCATTGTGTGAGAAAATAACACAAGGGATGCCAAATCTGCAGACAATTTTGTCCCATACTAACTTCAGGACGTTTTTTCTAGTGATAGTGGCTAATGGTTCAACTTCGATCTATTTAGTAAAGTAATCGTGACAACTATTAGGAACTTTGAACATCTGGCTGCTTCGGGAAAAGGCCAAAGAATATCAATCTCCCATTGCGTGAAAGGTCACAAACTTTGGATATTTATCAACTTCATCTGGGGGGGGGGGTCTTCTAACTATGAGAGCAGGAAGTTGGCATTTGACACATTTTTGCACAAAGTCATGGGTTTCTTTAAACATGGTTGGCTAGCAGTAACCCCAACGAATGACTTTCTTAGCAAGCATGCGGGGCTCTACGTGGCTTTCACAAGATCCGAGGTACACTTCTTGGACTACATAATCTGCCCGCTGAGGCCCAACTCATCTGAGCAAAGGTTTGAGGTAGGATCGTTTCTAAAGGACTCCGTCTTGTATTGCATACTGGGACGCCTTTAACTTTAGTTTCCTTGCTTTGTTCTTGTCATCTGGCAGTTCCCTATTTTACAAATATTTCCATATAGGATTCATCCAATTATCTCACGCCTCTTCGATGGTCATCTTTACCCTTTTTTCAATGCTCCTGCAAAGAAGTATCTTTACCAGGACCTTTTTATTTAAGTGAGAAAAGGTGGATGATGCCAACTTGCTTAGGGCATCAACTCTTTTATTTTTCAATTTGAAGATCTGTACAATCTTAAAACCATCAAAAGAATTGCTAAGATGGCATAACTTATCAAGATACTTCTTCATGTAAGGCTTATTAACTTCATAGGAACCACGTACCTGATTGACAACTATTTGGGTGTTGTTGTATGCATGCACCTTCTTTGTTTTCATTCTTTGAGCCAGTTTCAACCCTGTAATCAAGGCTTCATACTAAACTTCATTGTTAGTTGCTTTGAAGTCAAAGCGCAAAGCATATGTAATCACTATGCCCTTTGGGTTTCAAAGCAACAGACCCATTCCATTGCCATCTTCGTTCGAAGCACCATCCACCTATAAAATCCAGGCTTTTGAATGTTCTGTTTTCCTTTCCATGGACTTGGGCAATGGCGGAGTGTTACTATCCAAGGTCTCTGTGATAGGCATCTCAGCCATGAAATCTACTAGAACTTGAGTCTTTATCGCTGTCTGAGGCTAATAATGTATATTATGCTTCTCCAACTCTATGGCTCATTTTGCCAATCTCCCAGAGGCTTCCGGTTTGAAGAGTATCTGTTTAATACGTTGATCAGTAGGAACACATATGGGATGTGCTTGGAAGTAGGGTCTCAACTTCCTAGCGGCATGAATCAGAGTTAGGATTAACTTCTCCTCTAGAAGGTACCGCATCTTGGCTCCTTGAAGGGCATGACTAATGTAGTATACTGGCCTTTGAAAACTGTTCACATCTCGAATGAGTACTGAACTAACATCATTAGTTTAGGCTACTAAATATAAATACAAGACTTCCCCAAGTGTAGGTACTATGAGTGCTGGCAAATTTGTTGGATTATGCCATAAGGACCAATCATGTAATGATGGTTTAGGCATATATTATGTTATAATGTTTATAATTTATAAGGACCAATCATAGCAATGATTATTATGTTTATTTCTATATCTACGTTTAATGAATAAATATGATAGTGTCCCAAGAATTTAATTACTCTAAAATTATCCCTAGTCAAGTTTTATCATTAAAGGGACAATTGTAATGCATTAAGACTAGCATATGTAGTGATTGATAACATCTGCCATGATATGAGATATCAAGTCAACACATGGGTACCTATTAGACAACAATGTATTGGATCGACTTACCATGAGAAATGCTACATGGGTTATTACATGAAGTGTCATAAGCATATCTCGTAGTAATGATGGTGTAAGTGATCCTTAGGCTTGAGATCATTATAGATCTCAACACGAGGAGTTATATGTTTTGGTGGTACTAAACGTTACCCGTAAAATTATGAACTATAAAAATAGTAATTGGATATGTAATAAATCATGTAGTGAGATGTTAAATGTTCAAGATAGGATTTGCCCCTCCTAAGTAATAGGAGTGATATCTTTGGGCCCCTTGATCATGTGAGACCATAAAATGCATGACCATGCTCAATTGAGTCAATATATGATATCGAACTCATTTGCTTAGATGTGTCTACTTGAGAATCAAAATACGCAAAGATTGAACTACGCGAGTGTGACACGCTCCATGGCTCGTGTTCAATCAAGATATCTAGGGCAAAAGGATTGAATTACATGGTAACATCTATCATAAGAAAAGTAATGTCGAATTACTAACATTCTTATAGCTTGGGTAGCATTGATGTGTTGCTAGACACCACTCAATGCTTATGGCATAAAATAGATTTTATGTTATTGCCAACGTTATAAGAACATGTTGGGCCACACACTTAGATCATATCCAAAAAGAAGTGTAAAATTCATGTATTCGTAATTGCATTTTTAAATTAACCAAAAAATTCATGTGATGAATTTTTTGGTTAATTTAAAAATGCAATTACGAATAAGACTCTATATGCTTTTCTGGTTAAGGGTGGTATTGGGATTTGTATCTAAATCGTTTTGGTTTTGTGTTAATAAATTCAAAACAGTTTTGAATTTATTAATTCACGTGAAAACCAAAATTAGAAAGCCAAATTAGAATGGGATTCTTGTTTTGGAAACCACTAAAATTTAGAAAGTTCCAAAATAGAAAAGAACTTGTAGTTCAAGCAAAACTCTTCAGAAGAAGTTTTACACTAATTTATTTCCATATATATTTGGACTTATAATTTCAGTAGCCAGTCAACTCTACTGCGAGCAACATGATCATGCTCTTTTGTTGCATCAAACAAGTCGAAATCAGTTTTCTTGGAGAAGAAAAATTCTCCAGCAAAAGACAACCAAAAACCGAACCCTTTTTCTTTGTTCAGCAAAAATAAATTTGTGGCATTTCTTTTGAAGAAATAGTCATGAATTTTATCAAGAGTACAAGAAGACTTTCAACTATTATTTGGAGAAATATCAGCTGCTACTTATGTGATAAAGGAACAAGAAAATCCAAAATTTAGAGAAGCTTGGAAGTTGAAAACTAAAGGTAGAAATCCAGGCTAGCGCCATTATATTTTTGCTACTTCTTCTCTCAACTAATTGTGTGACAATTAACTTGGGACTTCGAGATGATCATGTGAATACCATAGAGGCAAGAGTGTGCTGGTTTTGCCATTAGTTTGACGATCAATAATGTTGGAAAGAAATTTTTACCGCTACCGATAAAGGTAAAATTCGTCACGACCGATTTGATTTCACTTTGTAAGGATAATTGGAGGAAACCAAAAATTTTAAATTTCTGCTGCGTGCTGTATTTGGTTTCCTACAAAACTTGCTATATTCTTTTTTAATTTCTCAAATTTTTTTTGGCAATCTTCGTTCCACTTAAAATTTTTTGCCTCTCTTAATGTCTGGAAGAATGGGAGATGCCAGTCTACAAATCGCGATAGGAATCTATTCAAGGCCGGTAATGATTCGGTCAACTTCTGAACTTCTTTTAAGGTTCGGGGAGGTGCCATCTTGGCAATGGCCTTTATTTTTATGAGTTGGTTTCAATTCCTTTCTTAGAAACCATAAATCCCAAAAATTTGCCAAATCCTACCCCAAAAGTACACTTTTTGGAGTTCAGATGCATTCCAACGTTTAACATGATTTGTAAAGTCTCTTCTAAATCCCTAGGTGCACTTCCACTTTTTTTTTACTTTATTATCTTGTTGTTCACATATACTTCCAAGTTTCTACCGATCTAGTTGGAAAACACTTGGCTGACCAGGCACTAATAGATTGCCCCTACATTTTTCAAATCCAAAGAGTATCTTTTTATAATAGAAAACTCTCATTTCTGTGATGAAAGATGTCATCTTGGCATCTTCTTCAGCCATCAGAATTTGGTGGTAACCCTTATGAGCATTGAAGAACATAAGGACCTTGTATTCCGATATGGCTTCAACCTTTTGGTCAATCACTGACAAAGGATAACAATTTTTCGAACAGTACTTATTAAGTTCAGTATAATCAATGCACCTTCACCAATTACCATCAGGTTTTTTGGCCAGTACTGGATTAGATAACTAAGTTGGGTAAAATACCTCTTTGATGATATCAGATTGGAGTAGTTTTTTTCACCTCTTCATTGACCACCAAATTTCTGTTTGGGGGCCAACGATATTTTCTTTTGCTAGACATGCTTCACCTTGGGATCAATGTTGAGCTTGTGCATCATCAAAGATGGCGAGATCCTCGGCATATCCTCGAGGTTCCATGCAAAGACTTATTTCTATTAGCAGAGGAGATGAATAATGTGATCTTTAATTGTAGCCGATAGCGTGGTTCTCACTTTAACCGTCTTGTCGAGATGCCTATCATCTACTACAACTTTTTGTACTTCATCAGTGATCTCCTGCGATTCAGCCAGGCTTTTTTTCATGCCAACATCTTAGGAGCTACGAAGTGCGACCTCAGAGCCCTTGGTATCTTGGGGTTTCCGAAGTGTGACCTCAGAATTTCCAATAGTATCTTGAGGTGTGACCTCGAGATTTCTAACTTTTTCGAGGTCTCGAGGTGCGACCTCAAAATTTTCAGAGAGGACTATTACACCTTTTCCTTTATCCATCTTTCCACAAGGTGTCACCTTGGGGTCAAGTTGTAATATCTTCGGGGTTTGGATGGCGTGCACACCTTTCATCAAAGTAGTTTTGCCTTTGATGGCAATACGTATGCATTCTCTTCCCACATATTGATCTCCTCGGACCGACGCCACTCCATGCTTCGTAGGAATTTCATGACCAATTGGTTAGGTGACCAAATAGCCTTGGCTTTGCTCATCCATGATCTCTCGATGATCGCATTGATGGGAAATAGGGCATCCATGATATAAAAGTCTGTCATTATGGTTTTGTCGCAGGGGTAATCCCCCACTATAATCGCAAGTGTAATTATGCCCACTGGATGAACAACTTCAGGAGCAAATGTCACTAAAGGCATACTGGATGGTTTTAAGGTTACTAGGTCGATCCTTAGCTTGTGAAAACAATCAATATACAGGACATCGACTGCACTGCCATCAGCAACATAAACCCTATATACTTTCTTATTAGCAATAATAGCTTTGATCACTAAGGCATCATTGTGTCAACTAATCGTAAGTACCGCATCATCTTTTGAAAAAAGACTACCTCAGAGGGCTTGAAACATTTATGGACTAGTTCTTGAGGTGGGATCCTTCTAGCATTAGCTTTGATAGCAGACTACGACTGTCCTTTCGGGTAACCATCAAATATGTTGGATTATGCCTTAAGGACCAATCATATGATGATGGTTTACGAATATATTGTATCATAATGCCTTTCATTTATGGCAATTTATTATTATGTTTTATTCTTTATCTACGTTTCATGAATAAATATAATAATTTCCCAAGAGTTTAATTGTTCTAAAATTATCCTAGTCAAGTATTATCATTAAAGGGATAATGATAATGTATTGAGACTAGTATGTGTACTGACTGATGAAATGTGTTATGATGTGAGATATCAAGTCAAAACATAGATACATGTTAGAGAACTATGTACTGGATCGACCCGCCATGAGAAATGCTACATGGATTATTATATAAGTGTCATAAGCATATCTCATAGTGTTGATGATATATGTGATCCTTAGACTTGAGATCATCAGAGATCTCAACATGAGAAGTTGTATGTTTTAATGCTATTAAACGTTACCCGTAATAGGGTGAACCATAAAAGTAGAATTGGATATGAAAATAATCATGTAATGAGATGTTAAGTGATCAAGATAGGATTTGCCCCTTCTATATAATGGGAGTGACATCTATGCGCCCCTTGATTGAGTGAGACCTTAAAATGCATGGCCGTGCTCAAATGAATCGATATGTGATATCGAACTCATTTGTTTAGATGTGTCTACTTGGGAATTAAGAAATGCAAAGACTGAACTTTGTGAGTGTGACACGATCCATAGGTCATGTTCAGTCAAGATATTTAGGGCAAAGGGATTGAATTAAATGGTAAAATTTATCACAAGAAAAATAATATCAAATTACTAACATTCTCATAACTTGAGCAGCTTTGATGTGTTGCTAGATACCGCTCAATGCTTTTAGCATAAAATAGATTTTATGTCATGGCCAACGTTATGAGAACCTATTGGGTAGCACACTTAGATCGTATCCAAAAGGAGTGTAAAATTCACATGATGAATTTTGGTTAATCTAAAGAATTCTTTTGCGAATAGGACTCTATAAGGTTTTTCGGTTTAAGGCAGTATTCAGATTGAAGGCTAAATGATTTTGGTTTTAGTATTAATAAATTTGAAACAATTTTGGTTTTATTAATTAAGTAATAACTGAAATTTAGAAAGCCAAATTTGAATGGGGTTTTGTTTTTGGCAGCTATCAAAATTTTGAAAGTTCAAAAATAGATTAGAACTTGTAGTTCAAGTACAATTCTTTAGAAGAAATTTTACCCTAATACTACAATCTATATCTATAAATATGGGATTATAATTTTAGCAGCCACACCCCAATGTGAGAAAAAGAACTCACATTTTTCTTGTTGCTGAAGAAAGCCGAAACTTAGCTTTCTTTGAGAGAAAAATTCTGCAACTTTTCTTTTGAAGAAAACAGCCCCAAAACCGAACCTTGTTTTTCTTGTTCAGCAAAATAAATTTTTGGATTTTCACTTGAATAATTAGCTACCATTCTTTTTAGCAAAACGAGAAGCTCTTCAACTGTTCTTTAGAGAAAACAACCACCATTCTCTTAAGCTGAAAGCTTAAGAGAAACCCGAAGGCAAAAACTCCAGGTTAGCACCATTAAATTTTTGTTGCTCCTTTTTTGGTTATTTTTTGAAAATAACTAGAGGCTTGGAAAAATCTTGTGGATACAATAGAGGCAAGGCTGTGCTGGTGTTGCTGATAATTCGATGAGCAATGATCTTCGCAAGAAAACTCTACCGCTATCGATAAGGTAAAATCCTTCACTATCAATTTGATCTCACTTCGTATAGATCCTTGGAGGAAACCAAAATTTTAAATTTCCACTACGCACTGCATTTGGTTTCCAATAGTGGTATCAGAGCCACTTATGAAGACTCAAATCGGTTTTATGTGAAAGCATGTTTCTTTTCTTAAATTGTTTACGAATTAGCATGCTGAATTTGGATATATGAACATATTTGATGTAATCTGAATTTTAATTAAACATATATGATATGTTTATGTTTATTAAATCAATTTAGGGTTTGCTTTAATATGTTATTACTAGATTTGAATAATACATGATATATATATATATATATATATATATATATATTTAGAAGATCATTGGACTCATGTTCTGAGTTATTAGAATTATCATAATCAACAAGAAATTTAGCTATTTGATCTAACACTGTTTCTTCTAAATTTAATTCCTGAATTTTATTTTTAAGTCTACAATAGTGGGCTAGATGACCTGGCAGGCAGAAGAAGTTTTCTTAAGCCGATCATGCAAATGTTTAATGAGATTGCTAAGTTCTGAAATAAAATCAGAAACATAATTTAAACAACCTAGAAATCTTTGAAGTTGTTGTTTATCTAGAATTTGATTAGAAAATTTATCAGCAAATTGAATTGATCTTTCAATTGGAATAATAGTTCTAAGTGAATATGATGTCCTAGGAATCTAATTTTTGTTTGAAAAAGACTAATCTTTCTCTGAGAAACAGCCAAACCATAATTACAAGTCTTGGTTATATATATATATATAAGAATGCATGGAAGGCAAAATTTGGTTTTGTTATACAAGAAACCCTAGCTTCGGGTTTTAAGAGCCAAGACTTCATTTTTTTTCTTGATTTTGGTTGGTCATGGGTTTCTTGATTTTAGGTTAGTTTCGGCCTTAATTAAAATTAAAAAAAAATTTATCAATAAACCCGAAGCCTACATATGCAAGAAAAGGGAATTTGGATTTTCTATTTTCTTTTGCTAGCTTCGGTTTTTCAAGCTTTTGGATAGCTTTGGATTTTTTTTACGTTTTATTTTATTTTCTGTGTTGAGACCGAAATTAATGTGTGTTAAATCACCCATAAGCCAAATTATATATGTGGTATGTAATTATTCCGAATTATGAACTTGCACCTGAAACATAGGATGTAATAGTTAGATTAGAGATAGGATTAGATTGGGAATCAAGGAGGCAAGGAGTTGGTGACCATACAAGAAGAACCAAGGAGGCACTTGGAGAAGATGCCGATACCCTTGGTTGATCTTATAGTTCTCTTTTTGGCTTGAGAGAACTAATAGTTTGGGCTATAACTATGTCACGTTTATTTTATTGTTATTGTATGAGATGCATGTAATATATGTTTATTGGTCAAATGCATGATGAGATCATGATTGTAATAATTAGTTAGTAAATTATGTGATTAATTAAACTAATAATTACAATAACCAATTCAAATAAAATGGTGAGAATTTAACAAATCCCTCAAACAAATATTAAGTCTAAGATGCCTTTCAATGCCTAGCAATTGTCAAGGCTTCAATTGATCATGTGTAGGTTTGCCAAAGTAAGGTGTCATGGTCAATCTTAGTGAGACGCGACTAGATAATAGTAATATCTGACTGCTAATCAATGTATTTGACTTAACTAGGTGGACTCAATAGGATTGAGACCTAGAGGCATAGAGTTGGGCCTTGGCTTATTAGATTAGTTAGAACAATAATTGTTCACGCAACTATCCACGAGTTGTATAAGATACAATTGGCAATTGTTGTCTACCTAAAAATTTGAGTTTTGGGTGATTAGCCAAAGTTAAATCAAAATTAGGTCAAATATGGATCTTGGCCCACAATAAAGTTAATTAGATTAATCTTTCCAAACTAATATTGAGGGTTATTAATTTGAGTAAAATAGTGGGAGTAACATTTAAGAAAAGTCCATATTAAATGTTTGCATTCATGATACTTATTTTTACATATTTCTGTTGTAGATAACAATGGCTGCAAACACTAACACTAACACTGTCACTGCGATCTGTCCTTGAGAAGGACAAGTTGAATGGGACAAACTTCCTAGATTGGTATAGGAACTCGAGGATTGTCCTCAAGTAAGAGAAAAATATGTATGTCCTAGAGGAACCCTTACTTGAGGAACCTATGGCCGACACTCCAAGAACTGAAAAAGATGTTTATAGGAAGCATCAAAATGATGATATAGATGTCACATGCCTTATGCCTGCTACCATGCACTTTAGGCTTCAGAAGCAGCATGAGAACATGTAGGCATAAGATATGATCGAACACCTCAAACAACTATATGAAGAGCAAGCTCGTCAAGAGAGATTTGATATCTCTAAGGTGTTATTCCAGTGCAGAATGGTAGAGAGAGCATCTATTGGTTCTCATGTGCTCAAAATGATTGGGTACATTGAAAGACTTGAAAGATTAGGTTGTCTATTAGGCTGAGAGTTGGTCATATACGTTATCTTGCAATCGTTGCCTAATAGCTATGGTCAATTCATTCTTAATTACGATATGAATGAACTTGACAAAACTCTGCCACTGTTGCTGGGCATGTTAAGAACTACCGAAGCAAACATGAAGAAGTCTGAACCTAGGAATGTCTTAATGATTAGTTAGGGAAAGAAGAAGGGTATGGCTAAAGCAAAGGGCAAGGGCAAGAAAGCCAAGTCCAAGCCCTCTGCAGCTGCAGTGAAACCTAAAGGAAAGGTAACCAAAAAAGGAAATTGCTTCCATTATGGTAAGATCGGACATTGGAAGAGGAACTGCAAAGTTTACCTAGATGATCTAAAGAATGAGAGGAAGCAAAATGATACTTCCACTTCAGATATTCATGTTATAGAAATTAATTTATCTACTTCTTCATCATGGGTATTAGATACCGGATGTGGTTCTCACATTTGTGTGAATGTAAAAAGCGAAAAAGCTGGATTTTAGCTAAAGGCGAAGTCGTCCTACGAGTCGGAAATGGAGCAAGGGTTGCTACATTAGCTGTAGGGATTTATTTCTTGAATTTACCTTTAGGGCTTATTTTAGAACTAAATAATTTTTAATATGTACCTTCGATTACTAAGAATATCATTTTAATTTATTGTTTAGACAAGATTGGATTTTCATTTATAATAAAAGACAATTGTTACTCCTTTTATTTAAATGAAATTTTCTATGGTAGTGCACAAATGATGGATGGTCTTTATGTTCTAAATCTTGACATGCCTATTTATAACATAAATACCAAAAGGATTAAATTAAATAATTTTAAACCGACTTATCTCTGGCATTGTTGTCTGGGCCACATAAACGAAAGCCGTATTTCTAGACTCTACAAAGATGGACTTTTGGACTCATTCGATTTTGAATCGTATGAGACATATGAATTATATTTAGCAGGCAATATGACTAAAGCCCCCTTCACAAGGTATAGTGAAAGGGCCAGTAATTTATTGAAACTAATACATACTGATGTATGTGGACCATTAAATACACAGGCTAAAGGTGGTTTCAATACTTCATTACATTTATTGACGACTGCAGTTGATGCGGCTATGTGTATCTTATGAGACACAGGTCGAAATCATTTGAAAAGTTCAAAGAGTTCAAAAATGAAGTACAAAACCAACTTGGCAAGACTATCAAAGCACTTCGATCTAATCGAGGAGGTAATACTTAAGCCAAGAATTCGATGACTATCTAAAGGAGTGTGAGATAGTCTCACAACTCACTCCTCTTGGAATACCACAATGGAATGGTGTATCCAAGAGAAGAAATCAAACTTTGTTAGACATGGTTTGATCCATGATGATTTATGCAGATCTTCCAAATTTCTTATAGGGACATGCTTTACTTATAGCCGCTTTCACACTGAACTGTGTTCTTTCTAAGACAGTTCAAAAGATGCCAAATGAGATATGGACTAAGAAATGTCCTAGTGTGTCTTTTATGAAGATATAGGGATGTAAGGCTTATGTTAAACGTCAAGTCTCAGACAAACTTAGGCCCAAATATGATAAGTACAATTTTGTGGGGTATCCTAAAGAAACAAAAGGATGCTATTTCTATAATCCCAACAAGAACAAAGTGTTTATTGCTCGGATTGGTGTTTTTCTAGAAAATAAATTTATTTCTAGAAAGTCCCGTGGAAGACAAATAGAATTCAAGAAGTTCAAGAACCAAAAAATAATGTTGAACTTGCTGAGATGGAAATTGAGAAAACACCACAAACGGTTGTGGAACAAATGCCTACTCAAGAGACACAAGCCCATGTAGGTATACTAGGATTCATCGTGACCTGTAGAGATATGGACTTCTGGTGACTCAGAATGGTGACATCTTGCTAATGGATCAAGATGAGCCTACGACCTATCAAGAAGTAATATGGGGCCAGACTCTGAAAAATGATATGAGGCCATGACTCATGAGATCTAACATGGAATCCATGTATACAAACCAAGTATAGACTTTGGTTGATCAACTTGAAGGGGTAAAACCCATAGGGTACAAATGGGTCTTCAAAAAGAAGACTTACATGGATGGTGAAGTACACACTTTTAAGTGGCAATTGGTTGCTAAAGGTTTCAAGCAAGTTCATGGTATAGACTATGACGAAACCTTTTCGCCAGTTGCTATGCTTAAATCCATTAGGATCTTGCTTACAATAGTTGCATACCATGATTATGAAATCTGACATATGGATGTTAAAACTGCTTTCCTTAATGGAAATCTTCTTGAGGATGAGTACATGACACAACTTGAGGGTTTTGTTGATCCAAAAAATGCTAGAAAGGTTTATAAACTACAACGATCCATTTATGGGTTGAAGCAAGCTTCTCGAAGTTGGAATCTTCAATTCGATGATGTAACCAAAGAGTTTGGTTTCATCAAGAACGAAGATGAACCTTGTGTCTACAAGAAGGTTAGTGGGAGCACAATTGTCTTCCTACTATTGTATGTGGATGACATACTACTTATTGGGAATGATATTCTTTCTTTACAATCTGCAAAGACCTAGTTAGGAAGTTGTTTTTCAATGAAAGACTTAGGTGAAGCAACCTATATATTAGGTGTCAAGATCTATAGAGATAGATCAAAGAGATTAATTGGCCTAAGTCAAAGTACATACATAAATAAAGTGCCAAAGCGGCTTAGCATGCAAGAATCGAAAAAATGATTCTTGCCTATGGGGCATGGAATTACTCTATCGAAGGAACTTGTCTTTCGACACCAGAAGAGAGGCAATGCATGAGTAAAATCCAATATGCCTCAGTTATTGGATCTATCATGTATGACATGCTATGTACTCGTTTCGATGTCTCATACGCTTTGAGCATAACAAACATATATCAAGTAGATCCCTGTGATTGTCATTGGATCACTATTAAAAATATCCTTAAACAGTTGAGAAGGACTAAGGATACATTCTTGATATATGGAGATGAGGAAGAGCTCAATGTAATTGGTTACATTAATGCAAGCTTCCAAACCAACAAGGATGATTATCGATCGTAGTCAGGTTATGTGCTTTGCCTAAATTGTGGTGCTGTGAGTTGAAAAGGTTCAAAGTAGGCAACAGTAGCTAACTCTATGACAGAGGCCAAGTATATTGTTGCTTTTGATGCAGCAAAAGAGGCTGTTTTGATCAAAAAGTTCATAACCGAACTTGGAGTTATACCTAGCATTGCCGATCCAATTAAACTCTATTGTGACAACAATGGAGCTATTGTGCAGGCTAAGGAACCCAGATTTCACCAACGATTCAAACATATATTTCGGCACTTCCATCTCATCCGAGAGATCATTGAGAGAGGGGATGTGAAGATATGCAAAGTACCAACTAATGATAACATCGCTGGCCCACTGACAAATTCTCTGACGCAGTAGAGACATAATGGTCACACTAGATCATTAGACACTAGAGAAATGACTTATTAGTCTTAGTTCAAGTGGGAGTTTGTGAGATTATGCCCTAAGGACCAATCATATAATGATAGTTTCGGCATATATTGTATCATAAGGCCTTTTATTTATGGCAAATTGTTATTATGTTTTATTCTATATCTGCGTTTTATGAATAAATGTAATAATGTCGCAAGAGTTTAATTATTATAAAATTATCCCTAGTCAAGTATTATCATTAAAGGGACAATGATAATGCATTAAGACTAGTACGTGTAGTAACTGGTGAAATGTGCCATGATATAAGATATCAAATCAACACATAGGTACATGTTATAGAACTATGTACTAGATTGACCCGCCATGAGAAATGTTACATGGATTATCATAGTGTGATAAGCATATCTCATAGTGATGATGATGATGTATGTGATCCTTAGCTTGAGATCATCAGAGATCTCAACATGAGGAGTTGTATGTTTTAATGTTAGTAAACGTTACCCGTAATAAGATGAACCATAAAATTATTAATTGGATATGCAATAAATCATGTAATGAGATGTTGAGTGATCAAGATAGGATTTGCCACTCCTATATAATAGGAGTGACATCTATGGACCCCTTGATTGAGTGACACCATAAAATGCATGGTTATGCTCAAATGAGTCGATATGTAATATCGAGTTCATTTGCTTAAATGTGTTTACTCGGGAATCAAGAAATGTAAAGATTGAACTATGCTAGCATGACACTCTGTTCTATTTCTTTTTTCAGGTCCTTACAGTCATTGGTATCATATCTACGGTAATTATGGAAAGTGCACCACAAGTGTCGTGACCTTTTGTGAAACGCTATGGTTAACGGAACTGGGGGTCTGAAGAGATCTCTGTGTATAGATAAGATCACAGAAAGACTCTTGGTCAGTGGTGTGAGACTTTTTTCTTGAATTCAAGGCTTCGAACAATCCTGGTTGTAGTTCAGCCTATCAAATGCACTCTCCTAGGTGTTTTTCCGTTTAGCATCCTCTTGATGCTTCTTCTCATTTTTTTTTTCATTTTCTTGCTTCTTTCTATTGGGTTCTTCTCATTTAGTATAACTCTCCAGCATTTGCCACAGTGCTTGAGTGTCAGTTGGTGTGTCCCATGCTAATTTTTTGTAGAATGGTTAGAGGTTTAAACCATTCATAAAAGCCGAGATTGCCAACTGATATGTTCTATCAGCCACTTGAAGACTTTTGCTGTTGAATCTTTCCACGTACGATTTTAGGGATTCGTCTTTCCCTTGCTTGAGATTCATCAAATCTACAGCCATTTTGTGAAATTTCTTCATTTGAAAGAAGTGAGTGTGGAAAAGTTGCTTCAATCGCCAAAAAAGCGAGGCGCTATTACGTGGTAGGCCATTGATCCACACTTGAGCTTTTCCACTCAGATAGATAGGGAATGCCTTACACATCACCTCCATTGGGGCATTTTTAAAATTAATCCCGTATTTAAATAGTGTTAAAAAATCTAGAGGATCAGAATCCCCCTCATAGGATCAAATTTCATTAGGCAATTTGAAACCTACCGGCGTTGCGTACTGCATGATGTCAGGTGTGAAGGGTGATGGGGCGTCTCTTTCATCATCAAAACCCAACAAACCATGAATATTGTCAGCCACTCTATTGCTAATCGAAGGGAAATCATTATGTTGAGAACGCTTCGGACCATGCTTCGATCTGACCCTAAAACTTGTTTTCATAATTATTATCAGTATGAAAGGCTGAAGCTTCTTTTCTATCATCATTCTTCATCCGTCGGCCATGTTCTCAATTCAGTCTCGAACGGATGTGGGTTATGCCTGGCTCTAAGGAATTCTTCAAATTGCGCACGATGTTGCTCTATAAAAGCTTTCTCATCTTCTCTATATTGTCTCCGCGCTAATGAATTGTCTCGAGCCGAAGCTGTGCGTCGTGAATGTTCACTTTCATGGGTGGAGGGATCATTCAGGAATCCCACCTAAATGTAACGAATCATTTTCGGTAGGGTCTGAATGACTGCGCATGCTCCTATTTGGCTAGTTTCTTCATTTGCCCTTCATCCTCTAGACGTGGTATCCTCCTTCGGAAATAATATTCCCATAGATGGCGCCAATTGATGAAGGCCATATCTGTAACCCAACTATGACCCAATAAGATGATACTGATATGAAATTCTTCATTTTCTCGGATGGTAAACATTCCTACAAAATAGATCCCGAAGTGGTTCTCCGAGGTAAATCCTTTGATGCTTAAATAGGCACTTAGTAAATGTACTATATTCTTAATTTTGCCCAAGAATCCCCATACATGGTTGTTTCCCAGACCAATATATCTCCTTCCTCCATTTGTGGGATTCGTTATCACGTTTTGGCGTGTTGGCTACAGCTGTAACTACTGATTGCACGCCGTTATATTTTTCCGTGATTGTAGCGTATTGTTACGCACTCATGGATAAGCATGACCTCGTTGAATTCCCACCATGTAGTCTGGGACCTCGTCTGCCTCAGTTAGAGGTTCCATACATTTGGTGTGATTTCAGTGTGCTTCTATTGTAATATTTATAGTTAGACTTGGAGTTTAAAGTCTAGCTGTGGAACATGCTGTTGGCTGAGATTTAGGCAATTGGCCTTCATATGTTGCTGAGGTCCAGACCATATATTGCTGAGGTCGGACCTTGGACGAGATGTGGTCCTGTCTTGTGTACATCTCGTGTATTGCTGTATATAGTCTGAGATCTAGTCTTTGGTTTAAGATAGGAGGTTGGGTCCCATATACATCACCTATGAAGATCATGTTCTTCCTATAGAAAGCACGCCACAATATCTGTCAATCGTTGGACCAACTTCTCAAAAGAGGAATCATCACTCCAAAATTATGCGCTAGATGCAATGAACAGGTAGAAGGCATAACACGTCTTACTACAATGCTCTCATGCAAAAAGAACTTGGCGACTTTCACCACTGGGATTCAACTTTGGTATTGGGAATCCAGAGCCGAGCGTCCTTAATTTTGTTAAGGAGATCAGACACCTTTGTTATCAAATTGAGGATGTGTGGAGACATATGCAGCTGATGTTGTATTCAAAAAGCAAAGAAAGGGCATCATGAACATCCTCAAAAGAATTACTTCCTCACTCGGTTAGTGAAAAAGCATGCCTCAGGTTGGAACAGAGATTACCAGAATTCAAACTAATATTTCCATCTTGACTGCACGAATGGAGGCTTATGGAATTCTCAAAAATGCATTGGCGAGTGAGAATCGGAGGAAGACGATCAGAGAAGAAGATGGCTTAGGAGAACTCATGGTCTTGGGGTGAAGAAAGATTTCGTTGGGACGAAAAGAGATGTAGACATACTGGTTGCAGAATTGTTGAATTGTGATGCTAGGAACTACAAAGTTGTTTCAATACGTGGTATGGATTGGCCGGGAAAGACAACTTTGGCTGAGAAAAACTATCACCACAACGATATTCGACGCAGGTTTGAAGCTTTTGTTGGGTTTGTGTGGCCCGAATTTGCAAACCCAAGAGTATTTTTCAGGATTTGTTGAGGCAACTCAACCCAGATAAGAGAAAAGACATAAACAATATGGGGGACAGTGAGCTGGTCGAGGAGGTTTATAAAGTGCTACTAGAGTACAAGTGTTTGGTTGTTCTTGATGATATCTGGGAAGTGAATGATTGAAAATGTCTTAAATCGGCTTTTCCAGTTGCAGAGGGAAATAGTAAGTTTTTAATTACAACTCGGATAGAACGTGTAGCCATGCTTCGATTTTTCCATCCTCTTGGTGTTTTGAGCGCAGATGAAGCGTGGGAATTGCTCCAGAAAAAGGCATTTATCAAAATAGATCCCAAAGGTCAGCAAAGATTTCATTTTCTTTTTTTTTCCCAGACTTCGTAAATTTCTTGACAATTCAAGAAATTCTTATTGTGTTTTAGTATTCCTTCTTTCTCTTTTTATTTGTTGCAATAAACTTTATCACTTTAATTTAGGTCTAGAAGTTCCCCATTTTAATGATTTTCTTATATATGGCTTTGGGATTTTTTTAAAGAGTAAATTTTTTTTTTAATTGTGAATTGAAGTATAACAAATTGACAGTAATGAACTATCTACATTTTCACTCATAACATATGCTATCACAAAAAAGACAGCACCAAAAAAGAAAAATCATAAATATTGACCCACAGTGTACAACATAATATAATGCTGCTTTGGGTTTAATAGGACTGAAAAGATCATATAGATTTCTTAGTATCCTGTAGTTTACTCCAGATCAAGGAAATGCATAAAGGTCCTATCTGCGGCGGCAAATTGCTTGGATATATCGAAGAGGGTTGGTTGAGTGGTGAGGTAGGAAGAATTCTAACTAAGAGGTTTGAGTTGACAAATAATTGCTTGGATAATTTTATTTCTGACTTGGATGACTCCCAGTTACCTAAAAAAAAAATTTTAAAAAAAAAAGCTTGGATAACATTATTTCTAGCTTGGATGACTGCTATCACTTTCGTGGTCTTCCTACTACTATCTAGACAAAAACCTACCTAAGATTTTTTAATTCATAAAAATTCAGTTTCAAAAATTTTATTTTATTTTATTTCTCTGGGTTGGATGACTACTATAACTACCGTGGTCTTCCTACTATCCAGACCGAAACTTACCCAACATTCTCTATTTATTATTATTGTTGTTGTTGTTGTTGTTGTTATTACTCTCTAAAAGTTCAGTTTCAAAATGTTTGTTTGTCTCCAAAAAAAGAGTCTAGTTTTGATGAAAAATTCTTATATTACCCTTACTAATAATGACAATGTATAATTTAAATTAAAAAGTACAGATATACATTTAACAGTAAATTAAATGTGTTGCAAATTGTAACTGAAAAAGAAAAGTTGTACCAAATTTAGGGTGAAATCTTTTTTTGGATGGATCACATTGTCATTATTAGTGAGGTAATACAAAAATTTTCACACCAAAATGAACTCTTTTTCAGGATAAAGAAAATTTTATAAATTATAATCTTTTTTGGGCAAGGAGGTAGTAGTATTAGTATTATTATGCCTTAAGCGAAGGATAAAAGGAGTTAAAAAGCTTACAGAATCAAAAACATGGTTAAACATAAAATGCAATGCTGGAGAACCCTTTTGGTTTATTGAGTTTTGCTAAGTTTTTAGCATATTGTCTCGGCAGATTCCAGCCCCGATCCCCTGGAACTCTTAGGAAGGGAAATGGTGCCCAAATGTGGATACCTACCCTTTGCAATATCAGTGTTGGGGGCATATTGAGCGAAAAGAATTCTTTATATGCATGGGAGTCACTAAACAAAAAAATTGATGTTAATCAAAGGGCCGGTGTGTTGGGGAGGATTTAACCATGGGAAGCCCAACTAGAGCGGCCCAATAAGCAGTAGGAGCCCACCTGAACCCAAAAACTTAAGCTAGTGGGTTCTGGATCCTTGCCACTTATTAGGTGCTCTAGTTTCTCTTACTTTTCCAATGTGTGATAGTATCCATGAACACAACAAATCTCTCCCTTCATGGATACACCACCACATTAAAGCCCACTCCCCCACAAGCCCATTCCCTACTCCAGCAAGCCCATCTCTTCACCATGGACCCATTTAGTGCCCGTGCAAGTAGTAAAGCATCAAACCTACTTGCCCACGAGTTACCCACTAAGGCCCGGTCCAACCAGAAGAGGAACCACCTGCTTCCCCGAGTAGGCCAACATTCCGGCTCTGATACCACTTGTTGGGGAGGATTTTAACCATGGGAAGCCCAACTAGAGCGGCCCAATAAGCAGTAGGAGCCCACCTGAACCCAAAAGCTAGTATTTGGTTGCCCTGCATATGCTCATGTTAAGGATGGTAAGCTTGAACCAAGGGCAAGGAAGTGCATATTTCTAGGGTATGCAGATGGAGTGAAGGGTTATCGATTGTGGTGTTCTGATAACAAGTCATCCAAGTTTTTAATCAGCAGGGATGTTACCTTTGATGAGTCTGCTTTATTATCAAAGAAAGAGGAGAAGACTGACATTGATAATGACAAGAGCATTGAGAAGCAGGTGGAGTTTGAGGTTAAAACTTTTGAAAAAGTTCCCCAAATAACTCCAAAAGAGCCCATTGAAAATGTGGTGGACACCATTAGTATGGATGCACCACAAATACAACAACAAGAAGACTATTGTCTTGCTCGAGATAGAAAGAGAAGATAGATTAAACCACCAAAGAGATATGGATATGCAGACTTGGTGTCTTATGCACTAAGTGTGGCAGATGATATCGAGACTTTAGAGCCTGCTACATATCGAGAGGCCATTACAAGTTCCGAATCGTCAAAATGGGTGGTTGCTATGAATGAAGAGATTGAATCTCTTCATAAGAACAAGACTTGGGAGCTAGTTGTACTGCCTAAAGAACAGAAAGTTGTTGGGTGCAAGTGGGTTTTCAAGAAAAAAGAGGGAATCCCAGGGGTTGAAGATGCAAGGTTCAAAGCACGATTAGTTGCTAAGGGTTTTACACAGAGAGAAGGTATTGACTTTAATGAAGTTTTTTCTCCTGTTGTGAAACATACTTCTATTCGTGTGTTATTATCTATGGTTGTTCTATTTGATATGGAGTTAGAACAATTAGATGTCAAGACAGCTTTCTTACACGGAGAGTTGGATGAAAGAATCTATATGCGACAACCAGAGGGGTTCATAGTCTCCGGTAAGGAAGACTACGTTTGTTTGCTGAAGAAGTCATTATATGGCTTAAAACAATCACCTAGACAATGGTGCAAACGATTTGACACTTTCATGATTGGGAATGGATTTTCTAGAAGCAATTATGATAGTTGTGTTTATCATAAGAAACTCCCTAGTGGTTCTTTATTGTATTTGTTGTTGTACGTTGATGATATGTTGATTGACATATCGGAAATCAACACTTTAAAATCTCAGTTAAGAGGTGAGTTTGAGATGAAAGATTTGGGTGCAGCAAAGAAGATTTTGGGAATGGAAATCACAAGAGATCAACATGCAGGGAAGTTATATCTATCATGATTGGGAATGGATTTTCTAGAAGCAATTATGATAGTTGTGTTTATCATAAGAAACTCCCTAGTGGTTCTTTATTGTATTTGTTGTTGTACGTTGATGATATATTGATTGCCTCCAAAGACATATCGGAAATCAACACTTTAAAATCTTAGTTAAAAGGTGAGTTTGAGATGAAAGATTTGGGTGCAGCAAAGAAGATTTTGGGAATGGAAATCACGAGAGATCAACATGCAGGGAAGTTATATCTATCGCAGAAGAGTTATATCGAGAAAGTTCTTCAGCGGTTTGGAATGCAAAACGCCAAGGCTGTTGGTACACCTCTTGCTGGACACTTTAAACTTTCAACAAGTATGTCACCTAGTACTGAGGAGGAGGTGGAGCATATGTCTCATGTTCCATACGCTTGTGCAGTTGGCAGTCTCATGTATGCCATGATATGCACTAGACCAGATCTTTCATATGAAGTAAGTGTTGTGAGTAGATTCATGCATTGTCCTGGAAAAACTCACTGGGAAGCTGTGAAATGGATCTTAAGGTATCTCAAAGGAACTGCAGATATTGGCTTAGTATATGAACGAGATCATAGACTTGGCGAACTCGTTGGTTATGTGGATTCGGATTATGCAGGAGACTTGGACAAAAGAAGATCTTTGACAGGTTATATTTTCACACTTCGCGGTTGTACTATCAGTTGGAAGGCTACGTTACAATCAACTGTTGCTTTGTCTACAACTGAGGCAGAGTACATGGCTTTGGCAGAGGCTGTGAAAGAAGCTATTTGGTTAAATGGTTTGGTTGGCGAATTGAGTATGGAGTTAAAGCAAAACACTATCTATTGTGATAGTCAAAGTGCCATACACTTGACAAAGAACCAAATGTACCATGAGAGAACCAAGCATATTGATGTTAGACATCATTTTGTTCGAGAAATTTTGTCTCAAGGGTTAATCTCTGTAAAGAAGATTGGGACTGCAGATAATCCGGCAGATATGATGACTAAGTCCATTACATCGACAAAGTTCAAGCATTGTTTGGATTTGGTAAATGTGGGGAATTTGGGATATGGAATTTTTGGATGGGCGAAGACGTCATGATGGGAAACAAGTCAAGGTGGAGATTTGTTGGATTATGCCTTGTTTCCAAATTGGAATGGGATTAGATAATTTTATCTAATATTCTAATTTGGTGTTTTTCATAATTCAATTAGGATTTGGAACCTTTATATAATCCTACTGTGTTTTGTAGCACTAATCTAAATGAGATTAGGATTGAATCTCTATCAGGTTAGGATTGGGTCTCTACTTGGTGTCTATAAAAATAGATGTCGTAGAGGTCTTTTTCATAGAGAAATTGAGAGAGATTTCAAAGAAAGCTTTAAGAGCTTTTGTGAGAGGTGGGGTGTTTCTAAGGGTTTAGGAAATCCTTGTAATCTCTGCGTTTGTTATTAATATCATCATCGTCTTTGTCGTGGACGTAGGCTTGAATTGTTGAGCCGAACCACGTTAACTCTTGTGTCTTGATTTATTCTTTGTTCATACTTTTCTGTTTTGAACAATCTTGGGAATAACTACAACACGGTGACAGTGAAGAGGAAATAAAAGGAGTTTTGAGCTTGAGTTATGATGATTTACCCCAACATTTGAAGCCGTGTTTTCTGTCTTTTAGCCAATTTCAAGAAGATGAAAAATAAGAGCAGAGGAGCTTTATTTATTGTGGATAGTTGAAGACTTAGTTTCACCTAAAGATCAACAGATGGATGAGACGCTAATGGAGGTAGCAAATCGCTATTTATGTGAATTGGCTGGCAGGTCTATGGTGCAGGTGCACGTAGGCTGGATTCTTGAACTAGAACAAGAAATCGAGTTCTGTGGGCTTCATGATCTTTTGCGAGATTTTTGTCTTGCAAAGAGTGTGGAAGAAAAATTTCTCAACCTCATGGATTTTCGAGGTGGAAAGCGACCATCAATTTCATATGCAAGTTCCTATTTGTTGGTTGAATTTCACACGCAAGTGCACGTGATCGTTAACAAGTAATATAGAGTGAATATAATTTATCGTTCCCACAGAAACTAATGAATTATTAAATACCGAAATTAAAATAGTTCTAACTTTATTTGAAGAAAAAAAAATATATTTTATGGATAAGCTAAATTAAAAGTAATTTTAAAACTTAATTAAAACTAAAATTAAAAACTAAACAAAGCAAGTTAATAGATTAAGTTGACGAAAGATCTAGGGTTTTCGATTTCACCATAACTAATCCATCCTAATATTAATCTATTTCTATAATCTAATTTAATTTCCTGGTTGATAGTCGAGATTCCCAAATTTATTTACTAGTCCCTCCCGAGATCTAATAAAAATCCTCCTAATTGCTAATTCACTATATTCCTATGTGAATTACAACAATTATGAAGTCATTAATTTCTATGGATTCTCATATAGCAACTACACAAACCATGTAGGTATATTCCTATCCTACATGCAATTTATGTCATTTATCTCAATGAACTTGACACATAACTCCTCTTCCAATTCGTTATGATTAACAAATCATCTAATTAGTGATCAAGTAATTAGAAGCATTAAGCACAAAGATAAATACTCAACCATAGAAAATTAAATCAAATTATGTTAATAGAAAAATATTAAGACTTCATAGTTAGGCTACATCGAAACCCTAGAAAAAGAATTTAGTTCATTTTAATATAAAAGAACAACACCAATTTCTTAAACATAATTGCAAAAAGAAAAAAATATGAAAAAAATAAATAAATTCCAACAAAACCCGTAGGTGGTAGCCACTCCCCTCTTTGTTCTTTGACTTTTGTCTTCTCTACCCGTAAACTTCCAAAGAGAAGGTTCAGCTGCTTCCTTTGTATCCAAGTCAAGCTTGGCGGCTGCTGGAAGAACAACAAAAAGAAGAAGAACAACAAACAGAAGAAGAACAACAAACAGCGGCTGAAATTCTGCTAAGAAAAACCAAGAAGAAGATCAAGAAGAAAACAAGAAGAAAAATAGGAAGGACAGGAAGAAGAATAAAAACAACGACTGTAGTTTCTGCTAGGAAAACCAAGAGAAAGTGCAACTGAAAAACAAGAAAAAACCGAGAACAAGGAGAAGAACAAAAAGAAAAATCCGTAAAAGGAAAATTTCGCTAGAAGCTAAAGAAAAGGAAGCAAAGAATTCTTTGAAGAAAATAAAGGATCACTTTGAAATTCTGCTAAGAACAAAACTAAACTAAAGAAAAGAAAAGAACAAACTGATCCTAAACTAAAGGAAGAAAGGAAAAACAAAGAAAAAAATGCCGCTCATTTGAAAATTGGATGATTTCCTCCGTTCCAAGTCGCTATTTATAGGCAAGGCTTTGTCCATTTTTTCTTTTCTTGTTTCTTTCTTTGTTCAGCCACAAACATGTGTTGTTGTCTTCCATGTGCTTTTCATCTTTTATGCAAAGAAAGCAGCCCAAGCTTTGCTTTTCACATGTCATTCTTGCCCGATCTCTTTTTCTTCTTTCCTTCTTGTTTTCCTTCGGCCACCCTTTCTTTCTTTCTTTTCTTCTTTTGCCTTTCTTTTTCCCATGTGAGACTGCATTTTGGAGAGACTTTCTTGCTGTCCTCATGCAATTCTTTCTTCAGAAAAAGAAAAGAATGGCAGCTGGTTTTTCCTTTTTGCATGTGTGCTGTTTCTTTCTTTCTTTTGTGTATTGCTCGGCTGTCACTTTTTCTTTTGCTTCTTTGTTGTCCGATTTGTTGCTTGGTTATCAGATTTATGATCAAATGGATGGAAAGCTAGTGCTGGTTGCTGCCTTTTCTTTTGAAAATTTTGTTGATTCTAAAATTCCACCCGTATCTAAGCTGTCTAAAGGGCGGCTACTGAATGATGGGTCTTCTTCTTTTGCTGAGTCTCAAGTGCTGCCCTTCACTAAGCTGATTTGTGACCAATCGAATGTGCATGCAGTTGAGGCGGTGGTGTCTTTGCATGTTGATCATGATCCCTTGCTTCCAATTGTGAAACTGATACATGAAACAAAGGAGTTGTTGATCCAAATTTGTGAAGGGTATGGATAAAACAAAGATAGAAGCTAATCCTCTTCATTCCCTTTTTCCTTTGGCTTTTGACAATAAAATAGTCCAAGATAATTGGTTAGTCCTTTTATCCTCAAATTAGAAAAAAATTCACCATTATGCTCAAAAATTCTAAAAATATTTGAAAACTTGGAAATCATAAAATCAAAGGATAATTTGGCCAAAATATGTAAGAATAAATTAAAACACAAGCCAATTTCTAACCAAAATTAATAAGAAAACTCTATATAAAATAGAGTTATCAAATTACCCCCAACTTAGATCAAAGCTTGTCCTCAAGCTTGCACTAGAAGAACATATTTCTTTTCATTCCATACCCTTTCTAACTCACTCATAAATAATTCCAAGTTATTGTACATTAAAAATTCAAACTGGAATAATAAGCCAAAAAACAAGTATTCATAGCCCTTTTTAATCTAAACAAAATACACATCTCATTAATTCCAACAATTTCGTTGAAATCAAATGTACAAAATTTGAGAACCTCTCATAGGTTGCACTCTAATCACTCAAAGTGTTTAGGGGTTTCATTCAACACTCAAATCAAACATAGCATGTCATTACCATAAGCTTGCTTATATATCACATCTCCACCACTAATAAATATGAATCCATGCAATAATCAAAGGTTCTTTATAAGGGTTGTAACGGGGCTTAGATAAAGGTAGGTAAAAAGAAAGGAAAATTTAGGTTAAGCATATCAAGGTATGAAGGAACTTTCTTGCATAACTCAAAAGCACAAAAATAGCACATTAGAACTACTTCTTATTCCAAAAAAACATGCATTCCCTTTTTGCAGTTTATCATGTAGTTGGACCATCTTGTACACAATGAAGAACATCCACTTTGTAGAACATCTACTTTGTCCAATCTTTGTCGGGAATATTTTTATTTTTCACTTCTTTTCTTTCTTTCCTTTTCTTCTTCTTTGTTTTTTTTTTTTTTTCACTTTTCATTCATCATCATTTTTTTCAGTGGTTCTTTTCTTTGAATCAATGGTCATTTTATCATACAATTAATTCCCACATACTCTTGACATAGGTTTCAACATTGGTAAACAAAAACAACGGTTTAAGGCTAAAGAATGTGGTGTTTATAACAAGGAAAGGTTAAGGCACAAAATTGGTTGACTAGGGGTATATGTAATGGGATGGCTTTTTAGAAAGTTTAAACGGCTCATCCTAAATGCCCTTATCATCTCAAAGCATGAATTCATATTGTGATCTCAACATGCATAACAAAGCAAGTTCTAGAATGAACATACCATATTTGACAACACTCAACAAAGAAATATGTGAGCAATGAAAATAAAATGCTCATAGGCTCAAATACTCACAATGGGTTCATTATATCAAACATTGCACATTCTCATTCAATTCAATCATTAAAATCAATAAGATGCATTAAAAATTTTCAAAACAAAGACTAATCATACTTGCCTCATTCATACATTCCAACCCAAATAACTAATGCATATAACTCAAAATTATTATAAATGAGTATCAAAAGAATTAGAAATTTCAAAGAAGATATCAATAAAATTGAAAACTTGGAAGGACTTTTCTTTTTAACCCAATTAAAATTGAAATCTTGCAAAAAATTTTGACAGAAATCCAGCACAAAATTTCATGTATCCCACCCCCAACTTAAAATTTAGCATTGTCCTCAATGCAACAAGGAGCAAGATCAAGTATAGCAACTAAAGATAACATAAGAAAACGAAAAGTGAGGAAACTGCCCTGTTGTGAACAACTGTTGAAGATGAATTTATTTCAGGTACCAAAACAGCTCCAAAAAATCTGAAATCTGGTGGATATGAACCTGGGGAAATCTTCTTCCTACCTGTAAAATTTCAGCACAAAATTCCAATAGGAAGGCCCTGAACCGAATTCTTCTTTTGACTGGTGCAGCAACAAGGTGAAGCAGAATTTCACATAGTAATAATTTTTTTTTTTCAAATAAGACAAAAATAAGAATAATAATAATAATAATAAGAACAAAATAAAAGAAATAAAGGCAAAAGAACTTGGGTTGCCTCCCAAGTAGCGCAATTGGTTAACGTCGTTATGCTCGACGTCCTCTATTGCTCAAATTTTTACCAATTGCTTGGACCACATCTGCATGTTTTTTATTGATTTTTCAGAAGCCAACATTTCATTCTCAATCACTTTAAAATGTGAATTAAGCCTCCTTTGTGGTTGGATGACTGTAGTGGGTTTGGCTTCTCCTAAGCCAAGTTTCCTGAAAACAGA
Source organism: Gynochthodes officinalis (assembly GCA_020080225.1). Lineage (NCBI taxonomy): Eukaryota > Viridiplantae > Streptophyta > Magnoliopsida > Gentianales > Rubiaceae > Gynochthodes > Gynochthodes officinalis. The sequence goes on from CM034619.1 coordinate 17,114,549, forward strand.
GAGAGGCATAAGATTAATACTTGCACCAAAATCACACAAGGCTTTATGAAAATAAGAATTTCCTATAGTGCAAGGAATAGCAAAACTCCCTGGATCTTTAAGTTTAGGAAGACGCTTTTTCTGCAAAATGGCACTGCACTCTTCAGTAAGTGCAACAGTCTCATACTCTTCTAGCTTTCTTTTGTTGGAGAGGATCTCCTTCATGAACTTCACATAGCTAGGCATCTGTTCCAAAGCATCAGCAAAAGGAATATTAATATGTAATTTCTTAAAAACATCAAGAAATTTAGAAAATTGCTTATCTAGCTTTTGCTTTTGGAATCGCTGAGGATGTGGCATAGGTGGCACATAAGGAGGTGGATTATCTGGAAACAACTTTGACTTGGGTTTCGCAACTTCTTCAGTTTGCTCCTCAGATTTTTCAGACTGCACTTCCACTACTTCTTGTTTTGACTTTTCTCGTGTCACGCATCTGTAACTCTTTGCCACTTCTTAGTGTAATTGCCTTCACTTGTTCTTTCGGGTTGATTTCAGACATTACTAGGCAAAGACCCTTGTGGTCTAGAATTTAATGCATCGCGCTTGTCCCACTTGAACTTCCAAATTTCGGATGGATGTTGGTGATTTTTCATTGTGGCTTCAGTCTTAGTCATGAACTGTGAGGTGGTCATGCTCAATTGAGCAAGAGCATCTTCTAAAGACACCTTTTGTGCATGGGGTTGAATTGGCTGTGGAGGCTGAAATCCTTGGGTGTTATCAACAAGCTGATTGTTTCTCCAAGAAAAGTTAGGATGGTTTCTCCATCCCGGATTGTATGTGTTGGAGTAGGGATTATATTGTCTATTAGAATTCCCCACAAACTGAGCCTGTTCCATCTGAGATTGAGCGAAAGGATTTCCCACTTGACAATCAACACTAGGATAAAGTCCACCACAAGCTTCTGGAGGAATATGGATGGCATTTGCATTGAGTGTACTAAATTGCTTTGACAGTGTAGCAACCTGGGCTGATAGTGCAGTGAGGGCATCAACCTTATAGTTGCCATGATTTTTCAGTAGTGTGGATCTCCCTGAAGACCATTGGTAGTCTGTAGATGCCATCTCATCCAAAAAGATAAAAGAACAAAAGTAAATAAATTAAAATAATAATAATAAAAATAAAAGTTCAAATTAAAGGTAGAACTACTTGGTATCGATATTAATAAAATCAAATTAGTCCCCGGCAACGGCGCCAAAAACTTGTTGGTTGAATTTCACACGCAAGTGCACGTGATCGTTAACAAGTAATATAGAGTGAATATAATTTATCGTTCCCACAGAGACTAATGAATTATTAAATACCGAAATTAAAATAGTTCTAACTTTATTTGAAGAAAAAAAAAATATATTTTATGGATAAGCTAAATTAAAAGTAATTTTAAAACTTAATTAAAACTAAAATTAAAAACTAAACAAAGCAAGTTAATAGATTAAGTTGACGAAAGATCTAGGGTTTTCGATTTCACCATAACTAATCCATCCTAATATTAATCTATTTCTATAATCTAATTTAATTTCCTGGTTGATAGTCGAGATTCCCAAATTTATTTACTAGTCCCTCCCGAGATCTAATAAAAATCCTCCTAATTGCTAATTCACTATATTCCTATGTGAATTACAACAATTATGAAGTCATTAATTTCTATGGATTCTCATATAGCAACTACACAAACCATGTAGGTATATTCCTATCCTACATGCAATTTATGGCATTTATCTCAATGAACTTGACACATAACTCCTCTTCCAATTCGTTATGATTAACAAATCATCTAATTAGTGATCAAGTAATTAGAAGCATTAAGCACAAAGATAAATACTCAACCATAGAAAATTAAATCAAATTATATTAATAGAAAAATATTAAGACTTCATAGTTAGGCTACATCGAAACCCTAGAAAAAGAATTTAGTTCATATTAATATAAAAGAACAACACCAATTTCTTAAACATAATTGCAAAAAGAAAAAAAAATATAAAAAAAATAAATAAATTCCAACAAAACCCGTAGGTGGTAGCCACTCCTCTCTTTGTTCTTTGACTTTTGTCTTCTCTACCCGTAAACTTCCAAAGAGAAGGTTCAGCTGCTTCCTTTGTATCCAAGTCAAGCTTGGCGGCTGCTGGAAGAACAACAAAAAGAAGAAGAACAACAAACGGAAGAAGAACAACAAACAGCGGTTGAAATTCTGCTAAGAAAAACCAAGAAGAAGATCAAGAAGAAAACAAGTAGAAAAACAGGAAGGACAGGAAGAAGCATAAAAACAATGACTGTAGTTTCTGCTAGGAAAACCAAGAGAAAGTGCAACTGAAAAAAAAGAAAAAAAACCGAGAACAAGGAGAAGAACAGAAAACAGAAAAATCAAGAAAAGGAAAATTCTGCTAGAAGCTAAAGAAAAGGAAGCAAAGAATTCTTTGAAGAAAATAAAGGACTGCTGCCTGAAATTCTGCTAAGAACAAAACTAAACTAAAGAAAAGAAAAGAACAAACTGATCCTAAACTAAAGGAAGAAAGGAAAAACAAAGAAAAAAAAAAATGCTGCTCGGCTGAAAATTGGATGATTTCCTCCGTTCCAAGCTGCGCTATTTATAGGCAAGGCTTTGTCCAGATTTTTTTTCTTTTCTTGTTTCTTTCTTTGTTCAGCCACAAACATGTGTTGTTGTCTTCCATGTGCTTTTCATCTTTTACAGCAAAGAAAGCAGCCCAAGCTTTGCTTTTCACATGTCATTCTTGCTGCCCGATCTCTTTTTTCTTCTTTCCTTCGGCTGTTTTCCTTCGGCCAGCCCAGCTTTCTTTCTTTCTTTTCTTCTTTTGCCTTTCTTTTTCCCATGTGAGACTGCATTTTGGAGAGACTTTCTTGCTGTCCTCATGCAATTCTTTCTTCAGAAAAAGAAAAGAATGGCAGCTGGTTTTTCCCTTTTGCATGTGCGCTGTTTCTTTCTTTCTTTTGTGTATTGCTCGGCTGTCTCTTTTTCTTTTGCTTCTTTGTTGTCCGATTTGTTGCTTGGTTATCAGATTTATGATCAAATGGATGGAAAGCTAGTGCTGGTTGCTGCCTTTTCTTTTGAAAATTTTGTTGATTCTAAAATTCCACCCGTATCTAAGCTGTCTAAAGGGCGGCTACTGGATGATGGGTCTTCTTCTTTTGCTGAGTCTCAAGTGCTGCCCTTCACTAAGCTGATTTGTGACCAATCGAATGTGCATGCAGTTGAGGCGGTGGTGTCTTTGCATGTTGATCATGATCCCTTGCTTCCAATTGTGAAACTGATACATGAAACAAAGGAGTTGTTGATCCAGCCGGCTGTGAAGGGTATGGATAAAACAAAGATAGAAGCTAATCCTCTTCATTCCCTTTTTCCTTTGGCTTTTGACAATAAAATAGTCCAAGATAATTGGTTAGTCCTTTTATCCTCAAATTAGAAAAAAATTCAACATTATCCTCAAAAATTCTAAAAATATTTGAAAACTTGGAAATCATAAGTTAATCCATCTGAGGCTTGCTTGCAGAAATTGCTAAGTTAATCCATCTGAGGCTGCTAGGTTTTGTGTCATGTCGCTTAGTGGCGTTACCATCATGTATAGGCGGCTTGCTATTCTTGCATACTATTGATCTTCGTTTTTGTGAATGACCTAATATTTCTAATGTATCCTGTGGAAAATCCAGCGATTGAAGCATCTGCATCTTCCTGAAGTTGGTGCTACTGAAAGTGAAGGAAAACTGGCTTTATTTGGCTTGGATGGGTTGGAGAGACTGTATGGATTCAACAGCCAAACGTGTGAAACTGCAGATCTTTATGAACTTCGAAGCTTGAGGCGACTCGGAGCAAATATCTATGGATATGACAACCTATCTAAGTTCATCGAATGCATGGAGACCATTGGAAAGCAAATGAACTATACCTACCTTGGGATTTACGAATGTGATGTTAGATCAGAAGGAGATGCGCTTTTCAGGACTTGCAACCTTCACCATATTTTTGTATCAAGAAGCTTCCGTATAGGTAAACTACCTACGTACGAGCGCAGTTGCTTTCCAAATCTTGCTTCATTAGAGCCGTATGGAGGTGAGAAGAGTGTCAGATTGCAACAAATTAGAGATGATGCCTGAAGAGTTCAAGAATTTGATACAGTTCGTCATGCTCATTCAATAATTACAAATTGGTGACTCGGAGGCTTGGATTCAATAATTATCTTGAATTGCCTAATCTAAATGGGGGAATGGATTTAGTTTGAAGCTTTTCTTTAGGATTTCATCTTTGTCAGGATTTGGTGACAATGCATCGCCCATATGGCGGTGTATATTGTTATTTCCAGTTTATGCCGATTATTTTGTCAATGGATAACTTTATGCGGAGTAAAACGGGATGTGATTGTGTAAATTAATAATAATTTTAGATTAAAATTAATGCATAAATTGTTGTATTGTTTACAGAACGGGATGAGAACGCCAAAATCAAAGAAAAAAAATTAACTCCAGCCTTAGTATTTTAAAAGGAAAATTGGTGGTAAAGGCATAACAAGATTTCAAAAATATTCTTAAAGTGGGCATAAAAATGTCTAAATTCCTCTCAAAGGCATAAAATTGTATTTAATATTGCAATTAATTTGTCAATAACCTTTTGTGTGTTTTTTCATCCTTACTCAAATTCTCTATAAAATAAAAGTCAATCGAACCCTTCTCTTGTCATCTTTTTCTCCAACCCACAATGAAAATATATAATTAGCAATTTAATCATAAATTATCAATAAGCAATTCTACCAATTTTCATATAAAAAATCTAATTAAAAAAACAACAAAAGAATTCTAATTCCAAAAAGCAACCACTTTTATCACATAAAAAAATCACAAATCTTTTGGGTAAATTGTGATCCACCACCTTCTCCTAAATCACACAAACAAGGCTGCTTTACCTATACACATTGTGTTGCAAGTCTTGTAGCAATTTTTCACAAGAAATAAAATTAAAACTAGCACCCTAATTCATGGCAGGCTCCATATTCAAATGTGATATCTCTCTGCAGCAACCATCCCTTGTATAACCATCAAAACTCCTAATTTATTCATCCAAATTGGCCGAAAACTTGGTCTTTTAACTCTTAGAAGTCTCAATACAAATGCTATGAGGTGCTGTCAGGCTTGAAGATTAACTTCAATAAAAGTAGTTTGATTGGTATTGGGGTAGATGTTGGTATATTGAATGAGTGGGCGGTCAAGCTCTCCTGTAAGGTTGAAATGCTTCCGGTAAAATATCTAGGTCTCCCTCTGGGGGCCAACTCATCATCTCAAAATATCTGGAGACCCATTTTAAATAAGATGAGATCAAAGCTTGCAGGTTGGAAAACAAGATACCTTTCGATAGGAGGTAGGGTGACTTTAATCAAATCAGTCCTCTCAAGTTTGCCGATTTTCTTCATGACCGTATTCAAGATTCCTTGCGGCATTAAGAATGATATGGACAAATTAATACGGAGATTTCTTTGGGGCAGTTCGGATCAAGGGCGCAAAATGCACTATGTGGACTGGAATACAATGAATGCTCCCAAGTGGCTCGGGGGTATTGGCATGATTGACTTCCATTTAAAAAATTCAGCCTTGCTCACTAAATGGCTGTGGAGGTTTGGCAATGAGGTCAATACATTGTGGAGAAATTTTATGGTGGAAAAATACGCACTGGACAAGAGGAGTCTCCTCCCCTCTTTTACTAATAGCAGGCTCGCCTCCAACTCATGGAAAGCAATCACAGCACCGCTTAACCCCTCTGACAAACTCTTTAATGTGATATCTTCAGGGTTGAAGCCTTTACTTGGGAAAGGAGATAATATTGTTTTTTGGCATGATGAATGGATACAAGGTATGACTCTAAAAGTGTGTTTTCCCCGTATCTTTGCTCTTTCTGTAAATAAGAATGGATATGTGACAGAGTATGGAACATGGAGAAATGGTCAATGGGAGTGGAAAATAGAGCTTAGAAGGAATGTTTTTGATTGGGAAAAGCAACAATGGGAGGAATTGCTTGATATCCTGCAAGGCCAATTTCTCAATCAAAATGCACAAGATCGGATCATTTGGAAAGGAGTTCCAAACGGTATGTTTTCCACCTCCTCATTCTATAAAACTGTTTTGATGCCCCAAAGACAATGCCGAGCTATATGGAACTTAGTGTGGAAAGGATATGCGCCCCCCAAAGTGGAAGTATTTGTATGGCAGCTTATTCATCAAAAATTGCCGGTCAAGACCTGTTTATTGAGTAGAGGCATTATCAGGGCTGAGCTTGCTTTATGTCCACTTTGTAATCATGAGCTCGAATCCGTGCAACATTTGTTTTTTAATTGTAGGAGCAGCTGGTTGGTATGGAATAGTTGTTTGAATACTTGGTCTATATCTTGGGTCTGCCCAGGAGACCCATCTACATTCTTGAGTAGTTGGCAGCAAGCTCTTCCAGAGAGCAGAGGGAGACAACCTTGGATTTTGATGTTTTACGTTATATCTTGGTCAATTTGGCTATGCAGGAACCAGATCACTTTCAACAGCAAGAGCTTTGATCTTACTCAGTTAATGGATCTGATTTTCATAAGATTTGCTACCTGGTTTAAGGCAAAGTGGCCTACTTCTACAATGGCGGTCTCCGACATATTTCGCCAGCCAAACAGTGCGACAGTTATGCAAGTGCAGGGATGCAAGAAAGTAAACAATCCTTGGATTCGACCTAAACCTGGTACAATGAAGTTCAATGTAGATGGTTCGGCTATTGGGAAACCAGGTATGGCAGGGATTGGAGGTATTCTCAGAGATGATTTAGGCAGAACAAAAGCTGTGTTTTCTAAACATGTGGGAATTCTTGAATCAAATCAGGCAGAGTTCTACGCTATTCGTGAGGCTTTATTGGTATTCTCCGAATCTATTTGGCAGCGGTCACATGTCCTTGAGATTGAGAGTGACTCCACTAATGCTATCAATTGGTTAAAGAACCCTGAGAAAGTCCCATGGCACCTGAAAAATGTATCCAACCACATTGAACTACTAAAGGGGAGAATTAAGGAATGGGAGGGTCATCAAGTTCCGAGGACGATGAATAATGTTGCTGATAGATTGGCAAAATCAGGAGTTTCCAGAATTCAAAACCTATTGGCGATTATTGTGTAGGTAAATATTATATTACTCTAGTCTCTCTTTTATGTCTTTTATTTTCTGCTGCCAACCCATCATATTGCTGCTAGCTAATGCAGCCTGGTGGTGGTTCTTTATTATGTAATTGGAAGCTTTCTAATAAAAATCAACAGCTTTCTGCTTGTCAAAAAAAAAAATACAAATAACATGAACGAAGAAATTATACCACATGAGACAACCCCAATAATGAAAGAAGATCTTAGAACCTATTAATTTATTGGGTTAGGAGATGACTGCTTTCTATCCCATTTGAGATTTAGCAATGAAGTTAAAAACCCAAGAAGGATTCACGCCAATTATATATGACTTGTTTGATTTGGTAAATATATTTCGAGAACTGGAGTTTGGCAATGGTGGAGATATGAAAAAAAAAATGTTATAATAAAATTGCTGACTACTTTGTTCGACTGTATTTAATTTACATTGAAAAAAAATACAATAAGAGAAGAGTTTGAATTTGTGATTTAGATTGTGAAGAATACTTCAAAGAGAATTTGTGTAAGAATTAAATATATAAGGGTAAAAAGAATACTAACAAATTAACTAAAACATCAAAGGAAATTTTGTGCCTCTAAAAGGACTTTGAAAACTTTTACACTCATTTTAAATTCTTTCCGTCATTGACATGTTGCAGCTTGTTATGCATGGTGGGCAATGCTGTGAAACCTGGATAGAACCGGCTGGATGAAACAGTCGGGAATCAATCATAAGTTCATTTTAAATTTTGAAGATAAACAAGTCGATCAAACCCCGATTTTAGTTTAACCTCGTCATTGTCTCCTTACAATGCAAAAGAAAAATCTGTAACGTTTAAAAATTATAATTTGAATTTAGATATATATAAAATTCATTTCTATTTGTTTTTATATAACTATTCTAAAATCTCACCTATAATTTTTAAAAATCTTTGCCATTAAATATTTGAAACATTTGCAGAAAAATTTCTCTACAATTTTTAATTCTTTCTTTACCAAAAACATTTTTTTTAACACCCACAATGCCTTTTTGAAGAAACAATCGACAATTTTTTTAAGCATGCACCCCTTCCTAGCTTTTAGTTTTTGGCATCTATTATCCAAAAGAGGCAGCAGGAAGAATATTAAGAAGAACAAAAGGAAAAAAATTTACGAAATCATCTTTCTCAAATCTATTACAACCATTCTTTGCCAAATAGTCACTTAATTGCAGTTTATATTTCTAGTGAAAAAATTATATCAGACGTCAAGATTATATTATAAAGACAACCGATGTTTGATGATGCCATCACAAGACTTAGACCAAATGTTATTAATCAACTGGGAATTTTCACTGAAATAGAACATTAACGAAAAGGCATAGCAATTTATAAATTGATGTGTCAGCGTTTATTCACAAAGACAATGAGCAAATGCAACACGTAAATGCTGGTAATTAATAAGCAATACCAGGAACAAACTAAAAAAATTCCTTTTATTACTTTTAAACTTCTCCACTACAGGACAATGTGGACCTCCATTCATAAGTTCAAATATATAGTAATCTCCCCCTAGGCGGATACTGAAACCCACAAACAAGCAAAACCAGACAACTATTTACTTATTACTTTGCTCATTAATCTATCCACGTCTAGATTTGAATGACGTAGGTTGAAGATGGAATGAGATGATATTCACTAATTTTATTTTATTTTTTTAAAAACGATAGTTGTATTTATATTCCAAACATACAATCATATACAGTTTGCCCGCTGGCTACGACATATTTAGTACTCAACTTGAGTCTAAGGCTCGAAAAGATAATTTCTCCATTGTGCCTATCTCTCTATATATGTCTAAGCCTCAGCTACACAAATTGACTATTTGGCTAAAAGGATCCTATCAACCAGAAAAACTAGTCACTTTACACGTTCTTTAGGGTAAGCTCTCAATTATATCCCCCTATAGTGGAAAGTATATCCTACCTTCTTGAAAGTTGGTTACCCTACACACTATATCTTTTACAAATTTAGCCCCCTCCATGCATAACTAGGAACCACTAAATTAAATAAAAATCCTAGTCCCTATTCCATCATATCCTACACAAAGTCTGTCAGTTGTGATCTTCTCCCTTTTTTTGGATGTCTTGGAATTCCATCCATTCTGCCATAGATAGATCCACTACAAGTTTCTCTTCTTTCCAATCTTTCTCGAACAGCCATATATTTCTTGTGGATCCAAAGGATATAGACTGTCAATTAGGCTTTATCTTGCCAATTTCTATCTTTTTTCCTTGAACATATGTTTTGCCACCATCTTTTGAATGTCAAGTATTACCGATTTGGATCCTCCCACTGAACTATTGTAATTTTCCATACCAACCTTGCTCTTTGACAATAAAGTAAGGCATGCTCTAATGTTTTATTTTGTTCTCCACACATATAGCATATGGGGTACTCCTGGATACCTCTCTTCCCCAGCTAATCCTTTGTAGGTAGAATGCCATGCCAGCATCTCCAAAGAAAATGTTTCAACTTCCCTTTGATAGCTGGCTTCCAAGTTTTCCTCCATATGCTTTTTAGTGTTCCTCTGGTTGTACTACATTCAGCTCTATTTAATTGAGTCATCTATTTTCATAGTACCATCTGATATGCTGACTGGAGAGTGTATGTTCCTTGTTTGCTTGGTTTCCAGATAAGCTTGTCCCTATTTCCACCCAACTTAATTGGAATGGTTAGAATGGCCTCAGCATCAGACCAGCTAAAGATTTTCCCAACTAGTTCCTTCTTCCAAGGCTTACCATCTTGATTCAACAGCTGGTTGACCCAAGTAATTTGCTCCTTATAAGGGGCTGCTAAGTAGAGCCTTCCTCCTTGTCTTCTAGGAATCCATATATGGATGATCTCAAATTCTGATGGATTTCCCGTCTCCCACTTGAAATCTTGCCCCCTTGTTTTTTATGATGTATCTTGCTCCCATCCAACTCTTCTAGATCCAAGAAGTATTACCTTTCTTATGGGCAGTCAATAACCCCCCACTAGGGAAGTACTTGGCCTTTATCACCTTTCTCATAAGGAGGTTGGGTTGAGTGATTAGCCACCATAGTTGTTTGGCTATCAGTGCATCATTGAACAGTTGAATATTTTTAAAGCCAAGCCCCCCCTCCTCTTCCTTAGGTGTATCCAGCTCCCTCCAAGCCTTCCAATGAATTTTTGGTTTCCCCTCCTCTTTTTCACCACCAAAACCTTGTTGTGTACCTAACAATATCCTGAGAAATACTGCTGGGAAGTTTCAAGTCGGCCATCACATATGTGGGAAGAGAATCAATCATTGCTTTGATGAGTACCTCTTTTCCTGCCAAGCTTACAAAGCTGTTCTTCCACCCATTGATTATTTTCCGAACTTTCTCCACTACATAGGCAAACACTTCTCTCTTAGACGTCCTTATATGCATAGGCAGACCTAGATATTTTGCATTTTTCTGCTCCTTGACTCCATCCAAGGTTTGGCATATAGCATTTTTATGCTCCTTTAACATATTTTTGTTGAAGAAGATTGAAGACTTTTCTCGGTTGACCATTTTAAATGGTCCAAGAATTTGCTATACTTGGCCAACAATGCCTTAATCTTCCTTGCTTGTTCTATATTTGCTTCACAAAATAGGAGAGAGTCATCTGCAAACAAAAGATGGGTGATTAAAGATCCATTTGTACATACACACTTTCATTCCCCTATATTCACCTTTCATACTTGCTTGCTTAATCATATTCAAAAAGGCTTTGGATATGATTAAGAACAAGTAAGGCGATATTGGATTTCCTTGCCTTAAACGCCTTGTTGGCTGGATATACCCATATTTTTCCCCATTGATGTTAATTGAAAAGGTGGAAGAACTAATACATTGCCTAATCCAATTTATGAAAATGTAAGAGAACCCCATTTTCCTAAACACCTTACATAAAAAGTTCCACTCTACTCAATCATAAGCCTTAGCTATGTCTAACTTTAGTGCCGTGAACCCTATTTTTCCTTTGTGCTTAGAGTATAATGTATGGATACACTCATGAGCTATCACCACATTATCTAAAATCTGTCTCCTATGAATAAAGGCTATTTGGTTAGGACTAATGCATTTATGGAGGCGGATTTTCAACTTTTAGCCACAATCGTAGATATAATTTGATACACCACATTACACAAGCTAATAGGTCTATAGTTAGCAATTGAAGTGGGATTCCTGACTTTGGGGATTAGGGTAAACAATGTATGATTTATTTGTTTAAGCATTTTCTTTTGAGAGAAAAAATTTTGAACAGCATTGCAAATATCCATTTTGACTACATTCCAATAAGATTGGAAGAAAAGAGGAGTCATACCATCTGGGCTGGAAGCTTTATTGGGATGCATTTGAAAGAGTGCATTCTTGATTTCATTTTCTTCCACTGGCTGAGTCAATCTGTAGTTTATAGCCTTAGTGATAGACAGTGAGATACCCTCTAACCCTTCATGAAATTGTTGTGGATTGGATGAAGTAAATAGATGGTTATAGAAGTCCAATATCTTTTCCTTTACTTCCTCAGGCTTCTCACAAATTTGTCTGTTGCCACTTATCAACCTTTCAATAGTGTTCTACCTCCTTCTGCTCACTATGCATTCTTGGAAGAACTTTGTAATCCTATCACCTTCTTGTAACCATTGCACTCTAGACTTTTGTCTCCAATATGTCTTATTTTCTCCATAGGCTATACTAAGTTCCGATTTAGTCGGCTCCCCTAATTCCAATTCTTGTTGCCCCCTTGTTTTCTTAGGTCTTCCGATTTTCATTTAATCTCTCAGATTTGTTTGGCTAAATTGAGTTCTTGCTTGTGGCTCCATTTCAGTAGCTCCACTCTGCACTATTTAATTTTTGAACAAATTTGGTATAAAGGAGTTCCAGGTTGTATTTTCCTCCAAGCTTGCTCAACTATCCTTTGCACCTTCTCTTTCTTGATCCATCTTCTGTCAAAAATAGACCTCTTTTTCACTCGCTACATATTGGGTGTCGTATCTAGGAGAAGTAGTGAGTGATCTAAGGATTGCCTTTTGGATTCAGCTCTTGTTTGCTCTCCTTTCTTTTCCCCTTGATGCACCAAATCATTAAACCATCCCTTTCTCCCCCCCCCCCCCATCCTCCCAATAAACCATCTATCTCCCCACTCTTGCTTTTGTCCCTCCAAATACTTTCGTTGTTCCTCCCTTACCTTTGGATCCATGCTAGCAAAAACAAATATAGCCCAAAACTTATTGGCCTCCCCTACCAATGTCCATTCTAGTTGCAAGCAAAAACTTGTGGAGATGATTTTGGAGACATTGACTTCTTTAGACCAACAAACCAATAAGCCTTCCTTAGCTCATTCTGATTCCACAGTCCTCCATCTATCCTGGAAGTGACATTTTTTACAAACAATTGTAACAAAACCTTTCTTTTTCTTTGTTTTTGACAAAAAGATTTACTTTGGGTGGTGGGATCTTAGTGTCTCCCTCAATTGGGAAATTATAAAGGATCATCCTATACCTCTACAATTCCACACACAAACCTTCATAGTTCTTCTACGACCAATTTAGGCTGGTTGTCCTCACCTTCATTTCACCTGATGATCCTTGTGACATTTGGAAATGACATCCTCTATTGAAGCCTCCCAATCAAGTCTAGAACTCCCATTTACTACAAGAAAAAGTAGCATTAGCGATATAAAAAAATTAATGAGGAAAGTTTGTGACAAAACTAGAAAAGGGATGTGTGAATACTTGAGCTAAAAAAAAAACTTGCCACTTTTCATCTCTATTGCTTCGGTGAGAGAATTTCCGCCATTTGAATAATATAATTCCTTTACTTTATTAGAGAGGAAATCAAAATTTTTCTCACTATACGACATAGAATATAATCACTGCAAAAAAAAAAAAGTTCTTTTTAGAAGCAAGACATTTTCTCTCAAAATCTCCCTTTTGAGATTTTTTATATTAAATACAGGAGAATTTATAGTTGAGGCCCCTTTGAGTGAGAAACTATTTTATTGCAAAAGCTCACTTTTTGAATTTTCATCTTAAATGTTGGAGAATTAAAATAGTTGGTGTGTGGTTTGTGGTGTTCATTAACAAAAAGACAAAGCTTAATAGCTTTCTTTTTCCTAGCTAACTTCTGTATTTTGACATTTTCATCAGTCCCTCGTCACTTCTATTATGAACCAATTCCAATATATTTTACAAAAGATATCTTTTGTCTTTTATTTTCTCAATATATTCTTCAAGTCACTATGGTATTCTTTTTTTCTGATATTTGCATATACAAAATTTTCCTAATTACACATCCCTATTTTCTTCATAATCTCATTTCTATATTATTTGGTTGCGATTAATTAGTGAACTAAATTAACAGGAAATGTAAAGGACTCGAAATACAAGATATAATAGTAAGCACAATAGTTAATGATGTGTTGAAAGTTAGTTTATTGGTAAGAAACTTTATTTTCAACTTGAACAAAAATTAACTTCAACTTTACAGAACAGTGCCAAATTTTATTTTATTTTTGACAAGTCATATTTGAAACATGCATTGCAATATTTATCCCCATATTAAAAAATATATATATTACATATACATATGTTGCATTCTTATTTTTAGTACAATAAGTTAATCATACAAATTTTTATTTTTTTGCCCTTTACGTCTAATTAAATTATCATTAATTATCTTTGTCTCCACTGCAACACGTGAAAAAGCAGATGTATGAAATATTTATTTTTAAATTATGATGCTACATATTTCTCTAATTGGGCTACACTAAGTTAGCCCAAATGTAGCCTTATTTTGAATCTAATCAAGTGGTCTAATTCGAGTCTAGTACTTGTTGAGATGCACTAATTGACCTCATATTTTTGCCTTCAATTGGATTGGTAATAATAGCCCAATCTCTAGTTCAAATTTAGATATTTAAATAGCCCAATCTTTTGAGAGGGTTCATCATATGTCAAGCAAAGAAAAGGTTTTTTTACTTTGTTTTGAATCAAAAACCACATGCCCCGCTATTTATATAGCCCATGCTAATTTAAGTTTTATTCTTTCACACATACTCCTCAAATGGGATATTTAACATTTTAGCTATAGCACTGTGTGGGTCCATATACGCAACACTTAGTTCCATATAATGTTAAGACTATAAAGATATCTAATGCTATTTACTCACTTAGCTTTCATTTTTCAATGTCATTGTTAGACCAACAGAGTGCTTTCACCGTTAGTAATTTTTCTCATCTTTATATATTTTACTGTTTCACCAAATATTCCCTTTGCTTTACCGTACTCCAGTTTCGTAGTTTCCACTACCTATCCAAGATTGAGCCCTATGATTTGATAACAAACTTAAAAAGTTATCCCCAAATGTTTTACACCTAATCATTTTAGATAATACTTGCATCCTCTATCTTATCATGGCTATTGGCATAGAAATAGCCTATATTTATTTTCTAGATATTGTTATTACCTTTTCTTTGCGTAAAAAAGTTAACAAACAGTGGACCCTCTACTTCTATGCAGTATTGCTCCATCAGACTTTTGCCCCATTGTAGAAAATTCATCTTTGTTGTCTCTGTGGGAGTCCATGTATTAGACCTATTGTGATTAATCAGTCTCTCGGACTAGTTACCAATCATTGACTTGGTAAACTATTGCCTTACTAACTAGTTAATCAAATGTGAGCCTCTTCTCAATTAGATTAGTTCTTTTACTTCTCAACCTATGAGGTATTACTAGTCATTTCCAGCCTTTATTCCTATCCTAAGGATAGGTTCTTACGTGCTATTCATCTATCTACCACTAGAAATACCATTTCCCATCCAACTTGCATGTGTTAAGCATGTCGCCAACATTCATTCTAAGCCAAGATCAAACTCACTATGAAATTTATAGTTGCATTATTTATAAATTTATTATTCATAGATAAAGGAGATTCAGAATTGTCTTTCATTCCAAGGTGCATGGTGCAACTTATGTTTATATGTTTTATATTTGCTCGGAGTTCACTTCCAAAAATATAGATATCTCTACCCTTTTGCATCAATCTTATGAGTTTTCTATTATCTATTTGAATCACCGCACGGGAGTAGGGGCAAAATTAAGTACAAAAACTCACATTTGGTTGAGGAATAATCAAGGTTAAACTAATGACTTTCACTACTTAAATGTGATACTCTGTTGTTGACTTATATTCCTTTTCCTATGTTAATCAGGAAATAGGAGTGATCAAATTTTTTTACATTGATCATCTTCAATAGCCAACTACTTCATTGGGGTCGACATTATTACATAACTATCAATATCTCTTTTTCTCTAGATTTAAGTCTCGTAAATCTTCTCCTATAAATAAACAAGAGAAGGCACAAGCATTCTCATCCCTCTCAAAACATTACTTTTCGAGTACAAAAATAGTAAGCTCGGGTGGGTTAAGAAAATGAGTTTCAAGCCAATTCTTTTCCTATGCCTTTTGGCACTAGTGATGATGACTGCCTCTGCTAGGGACTTGGCTGAAAGTAAGATATCTATGTTTAATATTCCCCCTTTTCGATTATTAGCCAAAAAAAAATAATTGACATCTTGTAATAGCATACAAAATGCGAACAACGGCATTCTTTCTCGTTAAAGAAATATTTCTTCTCTTTACTATCTAGAGAAAGTAACTGGATATTTATGTGTTGTCCATTTTTCTTCTTCAAAATCAACTGATAATTAGACAGTCACTGTTAATTCTGTCTAATGGTGGATTTTTCTTTTCCTTATTAGAACTCATTTCTTGACTTCTCAACGTCGTCTTTATGTTAATACTCGGTTTCTAGAAATAATAAACGAGCATAGTTTTCTTTATACTGCTATTAAGAGTATGGATCATCAAAAATGATAGCAACAGCATATATGGATATTTGCACTACAAGAAAAGGCTGAATTTCCGACGGAATCTTCCGACGGCGCCAATATATTCCGACGGATGATCCGTCGGAAAAGCTTTAAAAAAATTTATTTTTCAAACTTTTTCGGCGGAGTATCCGTCGGAATATTTAAGAAAATAATATAAAAAAGCAAATTATATTTCTGACTGATTTCCGTCGGAAATAGTTTTTAAAAAAATAAAAAATTAAAAAGTTCCGACAGAAAATCCGTCGGAATGTACAAAAAATATTTAAAAAATTTAATTCCGACGGGCCGACATTTTCCGACCGATGTCCGTCAGAAAATTGTGAATTCCTACGGGCCGACATTTTCCGACGGATTTCCGTCGGAAATTTCGGCAATATCAACCCAAGCTTCGACAGCATTCTCTTCTTTGTAGCTTTTCTTTCTGCCACTCTTCTTTGTAGCTCTTCTTTGTGAGCTAAAAAAAAAATGCGCCACCAGTTATTTTGCTACCGCCGTTGATCAGCTTATCTCTTCCACCTACGGAGTCCAACCTGCAAATCTAACAACATTTGAAAGGCCTCCTCTTAGGAGTTTTTCATCGATCAGCTTTGCTCTCCCATCTATGGAGTCCAACATCTAAATCTAACAAAATCACTGTAAGGCCTTATCTTCTTCTCTATTATTTTCTTCTTTTTCTCCATTCAACCAAAATAACTCGTTTATTTTTCATTTTCATCCAAGGTTTTATTCTTCTAGATAAATAAATGTACGTAAAGAACACAAATCTGACATTTTAACAAGGTACGTAGTTAATTTTTTATTACTATAATATTTAATTTTATATGTGTAGATGGATTGTATTTGGTACCGCAGTTGTTTATATATCGTGGTCATGCTATATTAATTTTATCTCATGACATAAATTATGCTTTATATTAATGTTATATTTTTATTACTGTGATATTTATTTTTATATATGTGTAGATGTATTTCATTGAACACCGTAGTTGTTTATATATCGTGGTAATGTTATATTAATTTTATGTCTTGACATAAATTATGCATTATATTAATGTTATATTTTTATTACTGTGATATTTATTTTTATATATGTGTAGATGGATTTCATTCGACACCGTAGTTGTTTATATATCGTGGTCATGCTATATTAATTTTATGTCGTGACATAAATTATGCTTTATATTAATGTTATATTTTTATTACTGTGATATTTATTTTTATATATGTGTAGATGGATTTCATTCGACACCGTAGTTGGATGTATAACAGAATAAATCCTAACAGAAGAGGTTTAACCGATGAATTTATGAGTGGGGTAAATGAATTCGTGCAACATGCTTGTACTCTTCTTAAATATCAGAATGAAGGAGTCATTCGGTGTCCCTGCAGAAAGTGTAAGTCTGGTAAAACATTTGGTCCAGAAGATGTGGTGGTTCATTTATATAAGAATGGTTTTAAACCTAAATATTGGTGGTGGATTGACCATGGTGAGGTAGAGCCTCCGAATTTTGACTCTATATATGCTACATATATGCATGAGCAGAGGAATATCGCGAGAACAGATAATGCAGAAAGTAGTCGATATCATGATATGATAAGAGATGCAGCAAATTCTCATTTTATGGGTAGTGGTGAACGTGAATTTGTGCAAAATACTGAACAGCCTCCTAATGAAGAAGCTCAAAAATTTTATGGTTTGTTAGAGGCTGCTAGTCGTCCATTGTGGGAAGGTTCAACTCATTCTGAATTATCCACAACTGTTAGACTAATGAGCATCAAGTCAGATTGGAACGTACCACACGACTGCATGAATGCCATCATTGAATTGATGAGAGAGGTTAACCCCCAACAAGTAATAGACATTCCAAAAAGTTATTATCACACGAAAAAGTTGGTGTCTAAATTAGGAATATCTGCCCAGAAGATTGATTGTTGTCCAACTGGTTGTATGTTGTACTACAATGAGAACGATCACATAAAGGAGTGTAAATTTTGTGAACACCCTCGTTATAAAAGTGAATCGACTAGCCAAGGAAAGCGAGTGCCTCTTAAGTCAATGCATTACCTTCCTCTAATACCCAGGCTTAAGAGATTGTATGCCTCCATGAGTTCTGCAACGTATATGAGGTGGCATTATGTGAACAGAAGGCCAGATGGTGTATTGTGTCATCCATCCGATGGGTTGCCATGGTGACATTTTGATGAAAAATATCCAGATTTTGCTGCGGAACCGCGGAACATCAGGTTAGGTTTGTGTGCGGATGGTTTTACACCCTTTAGTATGTCATCTACTCCTTATTCATGTTGGCCAATTTTTGTGACTCCGTATAATCTTCCACCTGAGATGTGCATGACAACTTCATATCTATTTTTGAGTTGCGTCATTCCAGGCCCGCATAATCCAAAGAATTCAATTGATGTCTACTTGCAACCCTTAATAGATGAATTGAAATTGTTGTGGCATGTTGGAGTCTTGACATATGATATTTTCACAAAAGAAAATTTCAATATGCGTGCTGCACTTATGTGGACAATTAATGATTTTCCTGCGTATGGAATGTTATCTGGGTGGAGTACAGCTGGGAGATTGGCTTGTCCGATTTGCATGGAGGATACGAAAGCATTCTATTTAAAAGAAGGCAGGAAAAATTCGTGGTTTGATTGTCATCGACGATGGTTAGGACCTGATCACACATTCAGGACGAATGTGTCGGATTCATTAAAAATCGTGTTGAAGTTGGTGATCCACCTCGAAGGTTGTCTGGGGAAGAGATTTGGGATCGAATTTCATCTATTCCTAAGGTATATGAGGCAGGAAGTTTTAGACTTCACGGATATGGCATTCAACATAACTGGACAAAACAAAGCATATTTTGGGAATTGCCCTACTGGAAAGATAACTTGCTTCGCCACAATTTAGATGTCATGCATATTGAGAAAAATTTCTTTGATAATTTGTTCAACACTGTTATGGATGTAAAGGACAAAAGCAAAGATAATGTGAAGGCAACATTGGATCTGATGAAGCATTGTAGGCGGAGTGAATTGCACCTACAAAAACAGGCCAACGGCAAGTATTCCAAACCGAAGGCAAAATACACATTCACATTGGATGAAAGACGCAATATTTGTGAATGGATAAAGAATTTGAAGATGCCAGATGGGTATGCATCAAATTTGCGTAGGTGTGTACAACTGAAAGAAGGAAAATTAACGGGGTTAAAAACCCACGATTGTCATGTCTTAATGGAGAATTTGCTTCCCGTTGCTTTCAATTCACTTCCTGAAAATATTTGGAAACCAATAACAGAGATCAGTCAATTCTTCAAGCAATTGTGTTCGCGCACTTTGAGAGATACGGATTTAGACAGAATGCAAGATAATATCCCTGTTATACTGTGCAAGTTGGAGAAAATCTTTCCACCTGGCTTTTTTGATGTAAAGGAGCATCTTCCTATTCACTTAGTAGAAGAAGCCAGACTTGGATGGCCGGTTCAATATAGGTGGATGTATCCTTTTGAAAGGTAATTAAACCTATTTTTTCCTAATTACGTCTTTCATAATTTTTTTTTTAGTCCCCTAACATGTTGTTTAACGAATTTCAATTGTAGGAACATTGGGAAATGTAAACGGTCAGTGAAACAAAAGGCTAGAGTCGAGGGTTCGATTTGCGAAGCATACCTTGCCAGGGAAACTTCACATTTTTGTTCATTCTATTTTGAGAAGCATATCCCGAGTTTAAGAAACAGAGTGAATCGGCATGATGATGGAGGTCCTAGTACGAACCCTTCATCTTTGTTAATATTTGATCTTACGGGCAGAGCATCAGGAAAACCAACTATTCGGTGGTTAGACTATAATGAGCTCTACGCTGCAAAACAGTGCGTTCTGCTTAATTGTGAGGAGATCCAACCAACTCTGAGGTATAGTCTGTTGATTATGTTTCTTTTACCAT
Organism: Gynochthodes officinalis; assembly: GCA_020080225.1. Taxonomy (NCBI): domain Eukaryota; kingdom Viridiplantae; phylum Streptophyta; class Magnoliopsida; order Gentianales; family Rubiaceae; genus Gynochthodes; species Gynochthodes officinalis. The sequence goes on from CM034619.1 coordinate 17,134,608, forward strand.
TTTTCTTATGTAATCTAATCGCTACATTAATGATTGAAATATATTTCAGAGATTTCAGAAATTATTACGGGAATGAAGCTGTTCGTGAATATTTTAGTACATGGTTCAAAGATTCTGTAAGTGGTCATTAGCCTGCAAATATGTATTACGCAATAGATGTAAATTCATTGTAACTTAAATGTTGAAGTTTTTTTTAATTCAATTGCAGGTACAAAATGTTTCCAACGGAGTGACCATCCCAAATCTACATGCTCTATCATGGGGACCAAGTCGAAAGGTGAAATCATACCAGACGTACTTTGTAAATGGATACAAATTTCACACAGCCACCTGGTCTGAAAAAAGAAAGACGATAAATAGTGGTGTATGGGTTAGAGGTGATGGCAGTGAAGCTGGCGAGGTCGACTATTACGGAGTTCTTCAAGACATTGTGGAACTAGAATACTCATCAGGAGATCTCGTCAAAACAGTAACATTATTTTACTGTACCTGGTTCGACACACGGAGACCATCAGGAACAAAGGTACATCCACAATATAAATTAGTTGATGTGAGATATACAAGACAATACGGTACATTTGACCCATTTGTGATTGCACAAAATGCTAGACAAGTGTATTATGTTCCTTATCCTTTGAGACCTGATAAGTCTGAATGGTGGGCTGTGATTAACACAAACCAGTGGGTAGGGTCGAACTGGAAGATTCAATAGACATAGCATTCCAAACTGACACATCAAACGTGGAATACACTGTAGACAATGATTTAGAAGATAGTCTCCGAAATTTTCAGTGCAATAATGATGAAGATGTTGATGTAGAAATGAACAGGCATGAGGATGATGAGGATGCTGAAGAAGAACACGTGAGCAATGATTCAGATGAAGAGACAGAATTTGTAGACAGCGAAGAAACGAGTCCCGAAGAAGAATTCGAGAATATATATTCAGACTAAATAATATGTTTTTTTACAGAATTCTAGGATATATATGTTGTATTATTTTACTAATTGATTCTTATGCATAATATTTTGAATTAAAAAGAGGTTTTAAGAAATAGTGAGTGGATGAATGATTTAAACAACCTTCATATTTGAAAATAATTTAATTCACAAATTACAACGTGTAAAAATAATTATTTTTCATTTATGAAATATTTTAAAATTTGAATAAAATATTTTCATTTTTTTTATACATTTGAAACTTGATTAATTTAAATTTTTTATTTCAATTTTTTGACGGAATTTAAATTTTAATGGATATCTCATTTAATATTAAAATAAAAAATAAAATTTCTGTCGGATATTTTGTTATTTATTTATTTAACATAATAAACCAATTAGAAGTATTCAAAGTTTAAATGGGATAAAAACTCTTTCTTGGATGTAAAAGAGTATATATTTTTTTAAAATACTTAAATAAATAACAAACAGAGATAGATAAAAATATATCATTTTCAATATATATATTTTGAATAGTTAAAGAAATAACAATTATGATAAAAAGGAGGTAAACAATATGAACAAAAATACTTTAAAAATGAGTTGGCGGAAATATTCAAAAAAAAAATTTAAGAAAAATATTCAAAATAAAATATAAAAAAATTTCCGACAGAAAATCCGTCGGAAGTTCTTGCCAAAAATTAAAAAAATTTAAAAATTTTCGACGGATAAACCGTCGGAATTTTAAGAAAAATAAAAAAATATTTAACTTTCCGACGGATATCTGTCGGAAATATTCAAAATAAAAATTTAAAAAAGTTCTGACGGATAATCTGTCGGAATTTCTTCCGGAAAGTAAAAAAAATTACTCTTTCCGACGGCTATCCACCGGAAATGTGACACTACATAAAAACCCCCCCCCCCTTTTCCCCCTCCCTCCCGCCCGCCCCTCCTGCCTCCCACCTGCCCCCCCCCCCCAAATTTTTCGGCCATTTTCGGCCATTTTCGTCCTCCATTTTCAGTCCTTCCATCGCCGTCACTCCCGCCGCCGTCCGTCGCTAGCCGCTAGTCCGAAAGCACCGTTGCCCCCATCTACAGGTTAAATGTCGATGGAAATTTTGTGAAATCTTCCTCTGAAATTCTTTTAGATTATTGTTCATTTTTTAGTTTCTCTAATTTCGCCTTAATCTATTTCCTCAATTTGAATCTTTCTTTTTTGTTTTTTTTAATTTTGTTCGTTAGTTCTCGTGGGGTTAGGGTTTTGTTTATGTCTGTTTATATGTTCCAGTTTTTGTTCCCGTAAATTGAATTTTGGTGTTGTTTTTGGTTTCTGTTCTGGCTTTGTATGTGTTTTTGTTGGGAATTTGTACTTGAATTTTTGGATTTTGCCCTAATTTGAGATTGTTTAAGTAACAAATGAGGGATTTTGGTAATTTGTGAAAATATATGCTTGTTATCGAATTTTTAAGAAGAAATTATTGAATTGTGACTCCAATTTTGGTTTGGCGTGTATTGATGAAGTGTTGTTTTCCTTTAGCAATTTTTTTGGTTTGGTTTGGCGTGTTGATGTTGGTTTAGCAATTTTTTGTATCCATGGGCTGGAATTTTCTCATACAAAAGTTCTCCAATTTCATGACAAATTGAATTCTCAGATGGAGTCAAACTCATTTATTCTTTGAAGTCTTTCATTGCCTTCAAGAGTAAACATTCCTTTTTTTTAAGCCCAAATGCGTATGATTTTCTATTAAAAACCATGGTTTTGAAGTAGTTGAAAATAGCATATTGCTATCTCAAAAAAATAGAGAAATATTTGATCAGATCATGGAAGTCTATAATTCCAAAGATTAAAAGAGACAGGAAAAAAAGGGAAGTATGCAATGGTTCAATTGTCATTTTGTTTTGGGATGATGAGTTGTATTCCAAATTTTTTAATGCCATTTTGATCTTTTAGTTTGCTGTTTGATTTGGTTGGCAGTATGTATCAATGTGTGTATCTTCTACAGGTGGGATTATGATTTATGACTGCCTTCTTTGCATTATTGGCTCTCTTCTCCTTTATGGCCGGTCATAGAATAATAATCTATTTGATGAAAGTTTTTGTGTACTTGCAATTGTGGCCCTTGTGGGGTTGTGATTTTGTTTCTCTTTTTTAAGGAAGTTTTTTTTCAAATGAATGTACATTTCCGTGAGAAGCATGGAAGAAAATTATATTCTGGTTTCTTTATTCTTAGTGGAACTTGTTCGATTGATTAACCCCTTTATCTGGTAATTTGAACGATTTACATTCGGATCCGAAATTTAGAACACCTTAATATCCATTTTGATCAAGGGTTAAAATTTTGAGACTTTATTCTTTTTTCCTTTTATCTTACATGTTTACATAATTCTTTATTTTGAGCTTCTCCCAAATGAACTGAACAATGGGAATAGGAGAGACAAGTGTAGTGGAGGTTTGTCCCAAATGAACTAAAGATAATGGTGCGAATTTTGTTTGCCCTTTTCTGGATTTTATTGTGCAATTGGTCATCCAACTTCTTGAATTTATTTTCAATTTTTTCCTAATTATTAGGTTGTTAGTTCTTTTTCATGGAGGTATTTTATTATACTTATGTGAAGTTTGTTTTTAATATATTTATCAAGATGTGGATTATTTTACAACTTTGGTCTATTAAATAATCACAATGGGAAAAGTCCTAAGATAAAACCCCCCCCCCTTTTCCCCCTCCCTCCCGCCCGCGCCTCCCGCCTCCCGCCTCCCGCTTGCCCCCCCCAAATTTTTCTTACCTCTTTCCCCTTCCCATTCTTTGACGCTACACAAGGGTTTCCGAAGAATCTAGTTCAATTTCGTCCTCCATTTTCGACAATTTTGGCGATTGTTCAGTCCTTCCATCACCACCACTCCCGCCTCCGTCCGTCGTTAGCCGCCAGTCCGAAAGCATCGTCGCCCCCATCGACAGGTTAAATGCCGATTTTGTTATCTTCTTAAATTGTTTCATTGATGATTTTGTGGCTAATGGCTAATGGGTGTGAATGTGCAGAAAAAATTTTGAGTTTTTATATGTTCTGAAAACTTTTGTCTTCGGAAATTTGGATGGAAACTAGATGAATGTGCCGAATTTCCGATTTGTTATCTTCTTAAATTGTTTCATTGATGATTTGTTTCTGAATTTGTCTTGTCCCTCTATACTGATTTTCTTTGCATTTTGGTTTGGTTGCAAGGCCCATTTGAGGACCATTTCTGCTGCCGCCGCTACCAATGCAAGCGCCGCCGGCCGAGTGACGAAGTAAGAAGAACAAAGTTCGACAGAAATGGTAAGCATAACTTTCTGTGAAATTTTGTGCGATTTTTGTTTGCCATTTCTGGATTTTTCTATGAATTTGGTCGTCCCATATCTGGATTGGAATGTGCATTTGTTGGTATGATTTTTGGAGTTTTTTTCGCATCCATTCCTGGAATTTTGTTTGCCCTTTTCGTCATCCAATCTCTTGATTTTTTTTAGCATTTGTTGGTATCATTTCTGGAAATTTAGGGTAGCAATTTTTCTGGCAATTTTTTGTATCCATGGGCTGAAATTTTCTCTGATTTGTTTGGCCTCCTTGAATTGGAAAATGGTGCGAATTTTGTTTGCCCTTTTCTGGATTTTATTGTGCAATTGGTCATCCAACTGCTTGAATTTTGTGTGCATCTCATTTCTGGAATTGTTTTTTGGCATATTTTCTGGAATTTTTCTTTCCATCCTGCCGCTGCTTTTCCTCCGTGGACTGAGATTTTGTGCGATTTTTTTGGACCCTGCTGGATTGTATTGTGCATTTGGCCTTCCAATTTCTTGAAAATTTTGTGCATATGTTGGGATAATTTGTTAAAATATTTTTTGGATTTTTTCTGGAAATTTTTTAGTCATCCTTTGGTCGAAATTTTCTCTGAATTGTTTGGCTTCCTGGGACTGATTTGTTCGGCATTTTGGTTTTGCTGCAAGCCCCATTTCTAGACTGATTATTTTGGCCTCCTGGATTGAAATTTTGTGCTTCCTTTTGTTTGCCTATTTCAAGAATTTTTTGTGCATTTGTTCGTCCCATTTTTGGAAAAAAATTTTTTGCATTTTTTCTGGAATTTGTTCCCTGATCCCTGGCATTTAATTTTTTCTGAAACACGAAGGGCAGTGTCTCCAGTGGGAAGTTAGTGTGATGTTGCAGTTTCCTTACCATTGTGATTTCTTTGAGAGCTAATGGTCAATCACTACGTATAACTGTGTTAAGCTGGAGAATACAATCGTAAATTTCCTTGAACTCTTTTGACAACCTGTGTGAGCACAAATCCATTGGTTTTGAAGTCTAGATATTTATGAGTAGGATCTACCTGATATAGTTGCAGTAGTATAATTTGTCTTGAAGAATAGTTGCATCTGTTGAACCTAGGCTATCTAGTTATTTACGTGCCAAAGTTTTAAAAGTAGGTCATGCATTGCACATTTAGGTATTAATAATTTTTTAAAGACTTGGGACGTGAATTAATCATTAATTATTAATCGTGAATTATGAGTCTATACATATACACAAGTTGTTATATATATATAACAATCAAACATCAACAAAGAAGAATGCCTTTGGGAGGGATTAATAAATAATAGTACGAAATGTGTTTGAGCTATTCTGCTAACAAAATACAAATTCTAATGTCAATCACACCTCGTTATATTTTGTTAGATATTGTAGGATTTTAATTAAATGGATAAAGATCAGAGCAGAGGTAGCCGTGCAAGTCGCGGCAGAGGTCGTGCTAGTTCGCGCTCGTCGGAGCATACACCATTGCGTCCCCTTCCGTCAGGGTTCACTTTCAGTCGTCCACTCTTAGCCGGCTCAACACAGAGCACTGGAGATGGATCGGGTCCATCTTCATCACCACCGCGCATCACACATACTGGAGATGGATCTAGACCATCATCATCACTACCGCATTCGGAGCATCGTGATGATGGCGAAGCCGAGATCGAGCCTCCATTGGATCATGTACGGGAGGAGGATGGTGCAAGATATATCATACCAGACGAGACTTCTACCGGGTAAAATTTTTAGCATTTATTTTAAATAATACTTGTTTTCAATTAAAATTTTAATATTGATTTCTTCTTTTGTTTATATTTTTAGATTCATTCCGAGTCATACTGCTGCGGGTTCAATTTACGATGCAATCAAAGCCCACTTTGAAAAACCTTCTGTAGTATGGCGCAAAATTCCACTAGAGGTTCGCGATAGGATGTTTTCGAAGTTTAAGGTAATTTTTTACTGTTATATTATTATTTATATTGATTTATATAAATTATAAGTTATATAATTACTAATTTCGTCATTTATGTTTGTAGCGCAAGGTTTATTGTTTGCCAAGAAATGATGAAAACATCCGCCGAATGTTCGAAGTACAAGGGGCAAAGCACTTTGCGGATATTTTTCATCAAATCCGCCGCAGAAAGACAAGACCGCAATGGATAGGTGACCACGTCTGGGAATGCCTTCAAAAACATTGGGCGTCTGAAGCATTTAAAGAAAGGCAAATTCAGGCAAAGGAGGCTCGTGCTTCAGAGAAAGGCGGGTCTCTCAATACTTGCGGCTCAATATCACTTGCTACACATGCAGCGAGAATTGTAAGAATATTTATATATTTTTTTGTTTCAATGTCATTTATGTATAATTTAATATGATTTGTTAATCTAATATTTATATAATATGTAGGAAAATACTATGGGTAAAAGGCCATCAAAGATTGACCTTTTCTTAATTGGCCACAAGAAAAAAAATCCCGAGACTGGAGAGCGGGATCAGTGGGTTGCTTCCCGTGTCGAGGCTACATATGTGAGTTTTTTAGTAAAAATACTTTTTTTAAAAAAAATCTATTTAGTTTATTAATAATAAATAAAAATGTGTAATATATTTTTTTCCTTGATAGAACGCTTTTCAATCTCTTGCGGCTGAAGAAAGACTCAATCAGACAGAAACGACAGATGATAGTACTGCGCGGACGCAGAATCCCCCACACAGTGATGAAGAATTATTTACTCAGACTGCCGGTGGAGTCTACAAGGGTAGAATTTATGGGATGGGGAATCAGCCTTCTACCAGTCGCTCTGTATATTCAGTATCATCTTCGACGTTCGTGTTGCAAGCTGAGTATGATCTGATGCGTCATAGAATGGCCGAACTGACTGAGGAGGTCAGTACTGGGCGACAACAAATGACGGAGCTGATTCAGAGTCTACAGGCAAAGATAGAGAAAATGGAAAAGCGCGGAAAGAAGAAAAGAAAAACGAGCAACAATGAAGATACTGACTCAAGCACGTATACGGACAATGATTAGGATAGTATTGCTTTTTTTCAAATTTATGTGTATAAAATAATTTTTAGTTTTTTGTTAAAATGGAATTTATTTTTTTAAAAAAAGTTTTATTAAATTTCCGACGGATTTCCGTTGGAAATTATGTATTTCTTTTTAAAATTTTATTTAATTTCTGAAGGATATCCATCGGCCAATATTTATTTTTTAAAAAAATTTTAAATAATTTCCGACGGAACTCCATCGGTAATTACTTATTTTTCAAAAAAATGTTATTTAATTTCCGACGGATTTCCGTCGGAAATTATTTATTTCTTTTTAAAATTTTATTTAATTTTCGACGGTAATCCGTCGGAATTTTTTTTTTTTAATTTCTTCTCATAATTTCCAACGGCAATCCGTCGGAAATCTGTTCAATTTCCGACGGTTGATCGCCGGAAAATTTTTTGCGACGAACGTTATTCCGACGGATCGTTTGCCGTCGGAAATCTCAAATTTTCCGACAGAACGGTGGATTTGCCGTCGGAAATTTTCCGTCGGAAAAATCTAATTTTCTTGTAGTGTTGTGTTCCATTTGACAATATTATTTGATAGGAATAACCAACTGGGCTTGTTTAGTAGCTACCAGATAATACCTTAGAGGCATTCCTGTGTCACGAGGAAGGGAGTTGAATCCATTCCCTCACTTTCCTCCTCACCTCTACCCCTGAATGGGATGAAAAATTTTATTATGTGAATTTGATCCCACATTTTATGAGAAAACAATCCATAGATTGTGATGTAGCGTTCAGCGTAGAGAAATATTTGGGAAAAATCAATTTCGAAAAAACTGAATAATAATAATGAATTGTATCTGTCAAAGAAATCCTAAATAACCTTATATAGGCCTAAAACACAACTCGACTATGGTTAGGATACTAAAACACAATTTTGTTAGATTTAGGACACTCTAAATAAAAATCCTAAAATATATTAAAAATCAAAAGGATAAGAAAATAATTTTAAAAAAATTTAAAAACTCTAGGTAATCGTCCAGGTAAACGATCCCCATCATTCTCCTCCACTTGAAGAAAACTCGTCCTCGAGTTAGAATCAAAATCTGGATACATCGGCTCAGTGGACTCATGGAACGGCGACAAATCAGCAGCATTGAAAGTGTTGGAAATGCCCATGCTACGTGGGAGGTCAATCACATAAGTATTGTCATTAATCTTCTTGCTGACAATGTAAGGTCCATATTTCTTTGGCTGCAATTTGCTGTAAGATCCCACTGGGAACCGCTCCTTGCGAAGAAATACCATAACTTGATCCCCAACTTCAAACACTTGCTTTCGACGGTGTTTGTCCGCGGTTGCTTTATATTTCTTATTAGCCTCTTCTAGCTTCTGCTTGATTTTTTGATGAATCTCTACGACCTGTTGGGCCATATGACTGGCTGCTATACTCTTGTCGGTTTGCTTAGGCAGGTATACCAAATCCAGAGTATGTTGAGGCGCATTTGTATACACAACAGAAAAAGGCGACATACCAGTAGAACTATGAACTGCATTATTATAAGCAAACTCTGCCTGCGATAAAGCCACGTTCCATTGGTTTGGCTTATCCTTGCAAATACACCGAATTAAGTTGCCCAAAGTTCTATTGACCACCTCCGTCTGGCCATCAGTTTGTAGGTGAGCTGTACTACTGAAATTCAAAGACGAATCAAAAAACTTCCACAAAGTCTGCCAAAAATGTCCCAGGAATTTGCTATCCCTATCAGAAGTAATAGATTTAGAAACACCATGCAAGCGAACCACCTCCTTAAAGAACAATCTAGCCACACTTAAGGCATCAGAAGTCTTCCTACAAGGAATGAAATGTGCCATCTTGGAAAACCTATCAACCACAACGAAAACCGAATCTACACCCCGCTGGGTTCTTGGCAAACCAAGCACAAAATCCATGGACAGATCTTCCCATATATTGTCAGGAACAGGTAAAGGCATATATAGACCCATATTATTACATTACCCCTTAGCAGTTTGGCAAATATAACACTTCTGCACATACCTGCTAACGTCTCTACGTAACTGTGGCCAATAGAATCGCTCCTTAACAGCAGCGATGGTTTTGGCACGGCCCAAATGTGCAGCCAGTCCTCCCTCATGTAAATCACGAACTACCTTCTCTCGCAACGAAGTCTGAGGAAGGCAAGCTGATTGCCACACATCAAATACCCATCCTGCACATAGAATTCTCGCATAGGTTGACCAGCAGCACATGACTTCCAAATTTGTCCAAAGTCAGCATCACCTGCATAACATTCTTTTATTTGCTCAAACCCTAGAATGCTTGGCTCAAGGTAATTAATAATCCAGCTCTCCTGCTTAATGCATAAGCCACCACGTTATGCACACCTGATTTGTGCTGTAATCTGAAAGGAAACTTCTGCAAAAATTGACACCAACGTGCATGCATATCTTTGCTAATTCTTTTCTGGCTATTCAGATATTTCAAAGCTTCATGATCTGAATATAGCACAAATTCTTTTCCAATCAGATAATGTTCCCAGGTCTTTAAAGCCCTTACAACAGAATAAAATTCCTTGTCATAAGTACTCCATTTTTGCCTGGCGTCACTAACCTTCTCACTGAAATAGCAAATAGGCCTACGCTCCTGAGATAAAACAGCTCCTACGCCCACACCACTAGCATCACAATCAACCTCAAACAGTTTATCAAAGTCTGGTAATGCAAGAACAGGTGCAGTACATAACTTCTCTTTTAATATAGCAAAGCTATTCGCTGCTTCTTCCCCCCATAAAAATTTACCTTTCTTCAGGCTCTCGGTAATTGGGGCGGCGATAGTACTGAAATTTTTGATAAAGCACCTATAAAAAGTAGCCAACTCGTGGAAGCTCCTAACTTAAGAAACAGTCTTAGGGGTCGGCCAATCTCTTATTGCCCTTACCTTTGCCTCATCCACCTTTATTCCCTCAGCAGTAATAATAAACCCCAAGAAAAGCAGCATATTGGTTAGAAAACTGTACTTTTTAAGATTTATATATAGCTTATTATTCTGCAAGGACGTCAACACCTCCCTTAAGTGCATTAAATGATCCTTCTCAGTTTTGCTATAAATCAGGATATCGTCAAAATAAACTACAACGACTTTGCCAATGAAAGATTTTAGAACTTGATTCATAAGCCTCATGAAGGTGCTTGGAGCATTCGAAAGCCCGAACGGCATCACCAACCATTCGTACAGCCCTCCTTTGTCTTGAAAGCTGTCTTCCACTCGTCTCCGGGTCGTATGCGAATTTGATGATATCCATTCTTCAAATCTAACTTTGTAAACCACTTAGCTCCATACAACCTATCCAACATATCATCCAATCTAGGAATTGGAAATTTGTAGCCCACGGTTATCTTATTAATGGCTATGCTATCCACGCACATCCTCCAACTCCCGTCTTTCTTAGGAGTTAATAGCGCCGGAACAGCACAAGGACTCATGCTATTCTGAATGTGCCCCTTTCGCAACAACTCCTCCACCTTTTGTTTTAGAATCTCGCTCTCCTTAGGACTCATCCTATAGTGCGGGAGATTGGGCAAACTAGCATCAGGAATTAAATCTATATGGTGCTGAATATCGCGCATAGGAGGCAATCCATCTGGAATCTCGTCGGGCATCAACTCTTTAAATTCCTCTAACAAAGGCTTAACAGCTTCAGGATACTCCTCCACTTGTAATTTAGCCCCAGCCTCTATGGTTTGCTTCACAATCAATACGTGAATTTGCCGAGTATCTGCAACTTCCGCTTCAAACTTTCTTGTGAGAGTAATGAAATTGTCACTTACGGCCTGCTTACTTTTATTCTTTGAGGGCAGCAAGGTATATCTCACCCCATCTTTCACGAGGCTATACTAATTGACCCTTCCTAAATGCTGAGCATCTACATCAAATTGCCATAGCCTTCCAAACAACACATGACAGACATCCATATCCACCACATCACAATATATCTCATCACGCTACTTACCAATGAAGAATGGTATTTTGCACCAATCAGTCACCTGGATACTCTCCACCCCAGATTTAATCCACCCTAACGTGTAGGGATTGGGATGTTTCTCCATAGGTATGCCCAACTTCTTTACTGTTTTCTTCCCGATAATATTCTCCATGCTCCCACTATCAATACCCACAGCAAAGATCTCACCCAAAATATTGCATCGGGTTCGGAATAATTGATGACGCTGTGACTCATCCTCTCGTTTTGGAGATAACATCATATGGCGCACCACAAAATTCTGTTCCCCTTCTTCCTCTTCTTCAAAATTTTCGGCCTCACCATCTGGCTCGCAGCAATATTCATCTTCCTCCTCTTCTCTCGCTGCCATGTTCACGGTTTTCCTTTGAGGGCACTCATTAGATCGATGCCCTGGTTGATTGCACCGATAACATTTAAACCCCGCCGGTTTAGCATACGGGTTGGGATTGGCAGATTTTTGTGCCTGCGCCCCTTTCACTTCGGTCATAGGACGCTTGTCTACCGTCTTATCTTCTTGATTTCACCCCACATTATAGCGATTATTGGAACCGCTCTTTTCTGTAGAACCAGCCGAACTACTACCTCTATAATTCTCGTAGCTCTTTTTATTCCGCTCTTGCTGCATCAATTCGGCCTTCATAGCCATATTCTTCACTTCAGAGAGATTTCACAAAAATTGTACTGCAATTTTGTCTCTGATGAAAGGCTTCAGTCCCTCAAGATACCTCGCCACCTGCTGTCCCTCTGTTTCTGACAAATTATTCCGTTCAGCCAACCTCATAAATTCGGCTGTATATTCATGTACAGTCCGAGTACCTTGTTGACAGCGTTGGTATTGCTGGAACATAATCTGCTCATAATCTGGTGGAGGGAATTCCTGTTTCAACAACCTCTTCATCCTATCCCAAGTCCGAACTCTCTCCTTTCCTTCTCGTTCCCTTCTATTCTGCAATCTTTCCCACCATGCAGACGCACCCCCCCTTTAGTCTACAGGCTACTAATTGCACCTTTTTCTTACTTGGGGTCTCCATGTAATCAAAGAATTTATCTATGTCGGCAACCCAATCTAGAAACTCTTCTATTCCTAGACTTCCATTAAAATAAGGAATATCGACTTTTAATTTAAAGTCGTTACCTTCATAATCTCCCTGGCGCCAACATTCTTTTCTTCCATCACGTCCCCTTCGAAATCCTCCATGACGATTTCTGTCGCCACTTTCGTCATTGGAAAATTCGCTTTCTTCCGAACTTTCTGAAAAAATCGGGTTATTTTGCCTGCGAACAGGAACAAGTATATCGACAAGTTCACCGCGAGCAACATATGCACCCGGTCTTCTGCCATTCCGCCGATTTCGGTTCACATCAACGCCAAGATCCTCAAACCGATCTACTAGTTCACCGAGTCGCTCTTCAATACGATGAAGGCCCTGATCAATTCGCTGATAAATATGTTCCATTAAACGCTGCTCCAATCGTTGCAGCGCGTCGTCCCCAAAGATTGGGGCTCCAGTCTCCTGAACATCGTCACAAAGACCACCGCCAGTCGCCATGGGCTCTGATACCAACTGACGCAGCGTTCAGCGTAGAGAGATATTTGGGAAAAATCAATTCCGAAAAAACTGAATAATAATAATGAATTGTATCTGTCAAAGAAATCCTAAATAACCTTATATAGACCTAAAACACAACTCGACTATGGTTAGGATACTAAAACACAATTTTGCTAGATTTAGGACACTCTAAATAAAAATCCTAAAATATATTAAAAATCAAAAGGATAAGAAAATAATAAAAAAAAAAATTAAAAAACTCTAGGTAATCGTCCAGGTAAACGATCCCCATCAGATTGTAACCAGAATATGTTGATTAAAATTATTTTGATAGGAACAATTGATTATTAATAAAATTGAAATTATGATAAAAATATCAATTAAAACATCCAGGTTCTAGTTGACTTAAAACTCCTAGAGATTACACCAATTACCTCTAACCAGCATGATACATTGTTACTCTTTGCAGAAAACGCAGTTGAGACTAATGGCTTAGAAGAATCCAAGTACCCCGGTGGTGGGTATCCTGGTGGTGGCTATCCTGGCAGTGGTGAATGTGGAGGACGAGGTGGCCATGGTGGTTATGGGGGAGGTAGATATGGAGGAAGAGGTGGCCATGGTGGTTATGGCGGAGGTGGATATGGAGGAGGAGTTGGCCACTGCCGTTATGGCTGCTGTGGGCACAGTTACTATGGGTGCAAGTGCTGCTCATATGCTGGTGAAGCTGTGGAGTCTGTGCCTGAATCCAAGCCTCAAACTTGAAGATCTTCCCTCTTGTGGTGCCTCATGAGTGCATTCATGCATGAATGAATGCTAAAACTGGCTTAATTTTATGGGTATTATAAAAGTATGTATTTTAATTTCATGCAATCTGATGAATAAGAGCTTTATTGGGGATATCCTCCACTTTGTGTGATTTTTCCTTCGTTTTGTTTTTCGTTCTTGTGGTTTTTATATTCATGTATAACGTGAGTATTCACGTGTCAGTGTTTTATATCATTAGTGTCCAATTTTATCCATTCTTTTTTTTTTCTTTCTTCAGTGTTAACATTGTATGCAAAATGCGTACTTATACCCAAAAAAAGTTCTTAAAGGTGAAAGATAATAAGTAGAGCAAAAGTGGATGATAGTTTAAATAATACTACCTTAGTTCCAAAATAAAGTCCAATATCAAAAAAAAAAAAAAAGGTTCCAAAAAAATAGTATTTTTGGTGTGAAATTCTTGTGTTACTTTAGTAATGATGACAATGCATAACTCAAATTAAAAAGTAAGGATAAAAAATGTAAAAATGTAAAAATCTAAAGAATCCAGACAGCGCCCCCTGGCACCTTAAAATTGTCTCAAACCATCTGGACCTGCTGAAGAAGAAACTTAAGCACTGGGAGGCTTACCATATTCCAAGAGGCATCAATAGTGTGGCCGATAGGTTGGCAAAGTCAGGAGTGTTCAGATCGCAAAACTTGTTGGCAATGATTGAGTAAATAGTGCATGCCTCTATCTCCTAACTCTATAGTAGTCGGAGGAGTAGGATTGTGATTGTGCCTCTCTTATTTACTATCTTATGTATTGTAAACTTTTTCTCATCATCTAATAATAAATTGCCTTCTTGGCTTGTCAAAAAAAAAAGATGTATTGTATATTATAATTTTAAAAAACAATTGTATCAAATCTAAGTTGTCTTTGATATAGCCTCCCACCTCACTTTTCACTTCCATTAACTTTCACTTTTCTTAACAAATGAAATAAGAAAACCAAAATATTAGTGCTGAAGAAATAAGTGTCCTTATTAATCTTCATAACTCACGAATACGCTCTCCGACTCTTGATAGCATGGATCATATTGTGCATTATAATTAAAAATAGTTATACATACTTAAAAGTTAATTCTTTTTCTACAATGGAGGGTGTAAATCTAATTTTAGAGTTATAAAAACTTTGTAAAACAAAATTCAATCTCTTTTGTTCCTTTCCAAAATGGACGATTTCATCACCTTCTTTTACACTACGGTCTTCTTTCATCCTATAATTAAACCAAACAATTAATGAAAGAAATCAACGCATGAAATTATAATTAACAAAATCAAAATAATGAAAATAGTTGAGTTTAAATAATCGTAAGATGAAAGGAAATGTTAGGATTTTCATTTATTAATTTTTTTCTTAAGCTATTGACCTTTTTTTTTCACTTTTAGCAGGAATTTTTTCCCTTAAAAACCTTAATTTCCTTTATTTTTCCTTATTCCAATGATAGATAGCAAAGAAAATCATTATATATTTTTTAAAGCTGTTTTGCTTCTTTTCTTCGCCCTTTCTTCGATACTACCAAATTAGGCATATAATCTGCATTTTCTTGCCACTTAGGAGAGTCATGGTACTAACATTCTCTCTTGAGTTAATTTTTGTTTGAGCTGACAGCTCGCTTTTGTTAGCTTCGATTTTATTGAAGAAAGATGCGAGTGTGAAATTTGGGTCGCCAAGTTCTTGATGCTGACTTTCGTCTTTTGTTGAAATTATTTAGTATTGTCTGCTAAAGCTTTTACTATCTCATCTAACGACATTCCTAAGCTTGAGGGTTGAATAGGCGCTGGAGATGGCCTATTGTAAGCTTGATGTTGGCATCTTTGTTGTCCTCCTTAATTTCCATGGCTAAAATTGGGGTGATTCTTCATCTATAATTAATTATAGTTATTATAATAAGGATAGTAACGATGTTAAAATTAGGAAATCCTTCTACAGTATTAATTTATATATTAATAAGAGTTTGCTTGTACTGTAGAGCACATGTTCATAGGATGTCCAACAACTAAACATATTCCACAAACTCTAACTGTTTGTAACTGATCTATCGCCAATTGAAAAACCGCGGTAATTAAATAAAAAATTTGATTTTCAAGATTATAAATACTTACCTCATTAGCTGGCATAGTAGATTTATCAATCCTTATCCCGAGCTACTAAGACTTCTTTGCCATATTTGAAATCCATTGTTTGGCTATTTTTCGTGTCTTGTTTGCTAAGGCTTATTCACTTGTTGCATTTACTACAATCCTATGCATTTTCAATAACCCTACATAAAAATATTGCGGAAGTAGGCTAATAATTTGATGGTCTGGGCAGCTAGCGCACAATTGTTTAAAACATGTAGTAATATTCATATAATGTCTCACCACTAAATTGCATTATTCAACATAATTCTTTTCTAATATTGGCAACTCAAAATGCTGGAAAAAATTTCTCCAAAAATAGCATTGTCATTTAATTCCATGTTGTTATTGAACTAGAGGGAAGATAGTGGAGCCAATCTTGTGCCTTGTTTCTAAAAGAGAAAGGAAAAGTTCTTAACTTTATTTATTCCTCAGTTGCCCCTCATGGTTTCATATAGAATAGATAACATAAAATTCTTTCAACTCTTTATGTGGATCTTCTCTTGCAAGACGATGAAAAATTAGAAGTAAATGAATGAACCCATATTTAAGTGCAAATGCTACCTTTAAAGCTATAAATTTTATGAATAGAGGTTGTTAATTTAAATTAGGTGCAACTAATTCCTTCAATATTCTATTATGGTCATACATCTTTCTTCTTCTTCTTAAAAAATTGATGTGCCATAAATCGTCAGTTATATTTCTAAATTCACCCTTAAAGATGAGCAACCTTACTTTTGTCTAGACTCTTTTCTCAAACAACGAGTTGTATTCTCAATTTTAGGAATGTATTATACTCCACCTTTCTATAAAAAGGGTCATAAAAAGTAAGATATAATATCACAATTGAAAAGTACAACAACTAAGAAATTTCACAATTCCCTAGCAACGACACCAAAATTTTTATAGCTTTGTCAAAACCATCAAAATTTATCACTTTTTCTCCAGTGGATTACAATTATGTTTATAGTAATAGTGAACTAGGTTGAATTTCAAAAGAACTAATTAAGAGTTTCTTTGTTCAAAGACAATAAAAAGTAAAATATGGAATTTTGATGAACTATTAGACTAAGAAACTAAATTGAAAAAACAATCAACGAAACAAGTTAATGGGAAAAAAAAAAAGAAGAATAAATTTGATATCACAAGTTTTTTTGTCCAAGGGTTTAATTTCATTCAATTCTATCGATCATTTCTTTTGAAGAATTAAAGTCACATTTGGCTAGTCTGTCATCATTAAGTATATCTCTTCTAGGAGGGGTATTGTACATGTATCTTACAACTTCAGAAGATGCAATAAATGCTATGCTAGTGCAAAGTGATTAGGGTGTTAAAAGGGCAAAGTATTTTGTCAATCAGACCTACATGGATTTGAGTTGCAATAGCTACCAACAAAGAAAATAGTGTTAGCATGTGCCAGTGCTGCTAGGCAACTAAAAAAATAGGCTATCGACTTAGGTCAACATGATATTATATACCAGCCAGTGCTGCTAGGCAACTAAAAAAATAGGCTATCGACTTAGGTCAACATGATATTATATACCAGCCATGAAAAGATATTAAGGGAGAAGCTCCAATAGATTTCACATTAGATGTGCCTTAAAATACATAATCTGTTGCTTAACCCCATATTTCAAACTCCGTTAGAGAACTCATCCTAGGATACTGAATTGACAGATTATTGGACATTGTTTGTAGATGGTGTGTCCAATGAAAATCGGAGTGGAGTTGGACTCTTACTATGAAATCCTGACAGCATAGAACTTACCTATGCACTATGCTTCAATCTCAAAGGAACAAATATTGAAGTTGAGTATGAGGCCTTAATCAATGGATTGAGCTTAGCTCACAAGATGAATGTAGAAAAGATCAAGGTTTTTAGTGACTCACAGATTGTTGTAAATCAAATCAATGGAAATTGTGAATCAAAATAAGAGCAGATGAGGAAGTACCTCGGGAATGTTCAATAGCTATGTAAGTTTTTTTAGTATTTTGTTGTCAATCAAATTCCCATGTCTAAGAATAATCGTAGTAAACTAGTTTGTTCTGTATTCTCTCATTTAAATAAATACAAAAAGTTATTCTTTGAAATTTTAGCATGTCAGAGCACTAAGATAAGAGAAATGATGACTATTGAAAAAGAAGACATAATTGAATGACTCCTATTTTTTGATATTTAAAAATGGGGAACTTTGTATTGATAATATTGAGGCTCAAACGTTAAAGATGAAAATGCCTCGATATGTTCTGCAAAATGATGTGTCATATAAATTGTTACATCTTTAATCCCTCCTCAAGTGTAGTAGAACCTCAACAAACAAAATATGTCCTTCAAGAGGTGCATCTTGGGTCTTATGGTGTCATATAAGACGTCAGATATTAGCTAAAACAAATTATGAGGTGGGGGTATTATTGACCCATTATGTTCCAAGATATTTATGATTTTGTCCAAAAGTATGTTAAGTATCAACTACACAGCCACATTATTAGAAGATCTCAGATGAAAGTAGTTAACATCCAGAGTTCTTGGCTATATATATAGTGGAGAACCAATGTTCCAAGGCCTTTTCCAAAAGCCTTGAGAGTTATTGGGTGACTATTGATTATTGTACAAAATCAGTAAAAGCTGAACCTTTGTCTAGTATTACAAGAAAGGAGTTTGTATGGACTAAAATTGTTTGCAAATTTGGCATTATCCATATTATTATTCCAAACAATGGGAAGCAATTCACGAAAGATAGAAATTAATTATGGTGTGTGAAGTTGAATATTAATCAAAAGTTAACTTGTGGTCCATTCTCGAGTTAATAAGCAGGTTGAAATCATGAACTACATGTTCCTCCAGGGGTTGAAACCTCATTTGGACAAAGTAAAAGGGGATTGGGTGGAACACCTCTGTAATATTTTATAGATAGATTGTACTACATCTTGGACATCTACAAAAAGGACACGTTATTTCGGCTGAAATTGGGCTCCAAAATCCAAGAATAATTGCCTTTGCTTCCACCTATAATAGAAAAGAAATGAGGTTGTGGTGAGTGATGGGATGTCGGATCCACCAAAATAAAATTTCCTGCTCAAAATATTTCTAAGTATCATAGTGAGTAGGGTCTTTTCCACAGAGATTGATAGATTTATCTCCTTTAAATAAAAACTATAAATAAAGTCGGGGATTGTTTTGAGAGATCAACTAAAATAATCTAAACTAAAAAAAAATAACAAACAATTAAATAAGAGAAAAACAATATGCAAAAAGCTTTTAGTCAAAGGATAAATCTCAGCCTTAGTATAATTAGTTGATCATCAATACAAAAATAAATTCATACATTCATGAATAAATTCGTTGTGGTTGTTAATACAAGTAGCAACAATCAATCTCTTTTTAGTTTGTTGGTAACCAAGTGACGCTAATTAAATTACTTCTCTAATCAATAGACAAACCTAGATACGATAAGATGATTTAATCTATCAATAGCATTAATAACTAGAGAGATCCAATTCTAGCCAACAAACTCACAAGAGGGTTTACTTAAGTTACATTATTTATTTCCACTATATAGATTAGACTCTTGCTAGGAACTAAATCATGTCATTTATCACAAATATTAAAACAATCAAACAATTATGGATTTAAAGTTTTAATTGGTAACAGACTATTTAGTTGATCAAATAGTGGCCAGTTATTTAACCAAACAAAATAATCAGAAATATCAAAGTGCAGAAAATAAATAAGTACCCATGAACAACATAAACACAAACAAAGCAATTTAGATATCATAATTGATATAGAACCAAGGCCCTGATTATCCTTCAAGTAGAAAAGAAAATTTAGCTGTTAGCCATGAATAAAACCTATACCAGAATTTTAGAGAAAATGATAGCCTACAAGTGTTGGCCTAGATGCTAGAAAGCTGTCCTATTTATAGGAGTAGTTGGCTGAAAGTAAATTTCCTAAAATTCTGGAATATCTAAACCCGAAGCATAATATAATTTCCTAAAAGTAAACATCCTCTATACTATGAAACTACCTATTATCACTAAATAATAACAACAACAGCAACAGCGAAAATATAGTTTCCAAAATAGTTCCCTATATTTTAACTCTTATTCCAGTAAATGGGTAGTACATCAATTTTTTTTTCTCTTTTTCTTTTTTTTTTTTTGCCGATATCCTAGTGTACTTCTATTCTATGGGGGCGAGGGGAACCCAACTGGGTTATATTTGTATGAGGGGTTAGAGATTGACTGAACCACCATACCAAAGTGGTACATGGCACCAACTATGGATTTTTTTTATGTTTGTGCCAGGATTTGAACCTTGGACCAACCCCAACCAAGAGCCTTAGAGCTCTAGCTGGAGGCCAACTTAGCTAAGCCTAATCTACATCAATTCTAATAGCCCGTGCCCACATCAATCTGCTGATTCTTCAACTTCACTTCAGCTTTTGGAGACACGCCCACGTCCAAGACAAAGTGATGTACTGTTTTTCCTCCACATGGCCGAAAATTGCTTTTTGAACTCCAAAAGTTTCAAAGTCTTCTTTCAATGCACCTAATACAAAAACATAATCAAAATCAACCGACTAGTGCAATATTTTTGTCAATGTGAGGGGAAATTACTTACAAGAATTATGAACTTTAATCACCCTATCAACGAGTTTGCCGAGACTTTCGAAATCAATTATTGAACCTCTAGTGACTACACACTAATTTTTCAAAAATAGCAAAGTAGGTCGAATCTCAAGGGAACTAAATATTAATTTCTTAGTTTAAAACAAAGAAAAATAAAGATGGAGGGGTTTTGAGTAATTAACTAATTAATTAAATTATAACAATTAACTAAGATAAATAATTGAATAGAAAATAGAGAAGAAAATTTATATTACTGAACTTCAAATCCAAGGGTGTGATTTCATTCAATTATATTACTAATCATGGGTTACAAATATTTACTTTGCAAATTCAAATATTTAACTAAAGACTTATTAGGAAAGCCATATCAAATTTTCAATTTTCCAAAAGTAATAAATTAAACCTAGCATTCAAATCAAAGCTTATCATTAATTAATAGGCATGATAGTCTGCCATATCAATTTAATGATAACTTTAAAATCTATGAAAATAGTTAATCCAAAATAAAATGACTGAGATAGATGCAATTATTCAATCCTGTCCCATTGATTCTCCCAGGTTAAGCATGCATGTTTTGATTCAAAAATAGAATTAACTTCATTAGTTGCTCCTTGTATAAATCACTGTGACAATTACAAATCACTGAACATTTTTTAATAGTAATCATACAAAAGATAATGAATTAAATTGTCATATTAACCAACATTAAATATTCGTAGAAAGTTAGATCAAGAATCAAAAACTATTTGAAATAAAAGTAAGAAATAAATTAAGCACAGTATCTCACAGTAATAGCCATTGAAATAAAAATAATAATAGTTTACTCACTCATGGTGAAAGATATGTCTCTTTGATTTTATTGGAACAAGCCAACCCTATGGAGAGAGATATGTGTAGGGCGTGTGTGCTTTTTCCTTTTTTTTTGTATGAAGTGTGTGTTCTCTTTTATGATGATGATGTTTTTGTTGTGTTCTATGAAGCTTAAATAGAAGAAGACAATTCCTATAATATAAGAGTAAATTCTTGAAATATAGTAAAGATGTCAACCCCAAAAGAACTTAATTCTAAAAATCAAATACTCGTCCAAACAATATAGAAAAAGTATTCCTAATTAAAATAAAGGCCCAATTTTTATTGATTTATTGCAACAAACTCTCTTTCTTTCTTTTTTTTAATCAATCACCAACAATCTTCATTTTTAATTAAAATTCTTCCTTCACAACAACTAGTAAGGCATGCTTATACCTTATAAAAATTAGTCTTTTGCCTCCAATTTTCATAATAGCTCAACAAATTTAGCTCCAAGTAATTGTTCCACATCTTGTTGTTTTCAAATCTCCATACTTCAACATTTAAAAAAATATAAATAAAATAATTAAATAATGTACTAATTAAATCAACTTGCCATTTTTTGTCACTATTGGTTTGGTGAGAGAATTTCTACCATCTCAATAATGTAATAACGAGAAATTCCTCTACTTTATTAGTGAGGAAATCAAAATTTTCTCACTAAATGAAATAGAATATGGTCACCGCAAAGAAAGGTGCTTTTAGAAAGAAGACATTTTGTCCAAAATCTCACTTTTGAGATTTTTTATATTAAGTGCCAGAAACTTTATACTTGAGGCCTTTTAGTGAGAAAATATTTTCTCACAAAAGCTCATTTTTCAATTGGAGAATTAAAATAGTTGGTGTTTGGTTTGTAGCTAAGTTCATTCAAAAAAAAAAAAAGAAAAAGAAAAAGAAGACAAAGCTTAATAGCTTTCTTTTTCGTAGCTAAGTTCTGTATTTTGACATTTTCATCACGCCCTTGTCACTTCCTTTTTTTTTTTTTTTTGGGTCTGAAAAGGATAGATGTTTATTAATTGCCAATGGCAAAAAATATACAAGACTTAGCAAAAAAGGCTAAAGGATCTTCATGGCTGTACAGTGTAGATTTACGCCATAGAGGAAAGTGCACAGCTAAAAAAGAAAATAAGATTGCTCAAAAGATTGATGTGATTAGAGAACATGATATCAATAGCAATCGAGACACCTATACAAAACTAGTTGATTGGTCTACACTAGAGAATCACAAAAAGTCATGAAACGAAACACCACTGAACGGAAACTAGGGTCACAAGCCTCGTCCCTAGCATTTGCTCCATGCCTAGCATGACTTTACTGCTTACGTTGAATAGCTCAGCAACCAAACTACTACTGCTAACGTTGAATAGCTCGGCAACCAAACTACAACTGCAGACGTTGAATAGCCCTACAATCAAACTAGTGACCAAAAAGCCTTCATCAGGGAGGAAAAAAGCCCTAATAAATAGGAAATAAAAGTCCTAATAAATAGGAAATGAAAAAAAAAACAACCAAGAGATTCAATCGCACCATGGTCGCACCTAAATCGCCCACAGTGAGCAATTTGTCACTTCTATTATGAACACATTTTTGTTGCACTACTTCTGCTACTACTGGAGGATGCACACACTGTGGGAATTCATGGCATACCAAAGATACGTGTTTCCGAATTCTTGGTTATCTAGAATGGTAGGATGCTTTTCAAAAATGAAAGAAGGAAAAAGGAGCAGGGACAAGTGGTCAAGTGACCCTGGTCTCAACTGAATAGCTCAGCAACCAAACTACTACCGCTAACGTTAAATAGCTCGGCAACCAAATTACAACTGCAGATGTTGAATAGCCCTGCAATCAAACTAGTGACCAAAAAGCCTTCATCAGGGAGGAAAAAAGCCCTAATAAATAGGAAATAAAAGTCCTAATAAATAAGAAATGAAAAAAAAAACAACCAAGAGATTCAATCGCACCATGGTCGCACCTAAATCGCCCACAGTGAGCAATTTGCCACTTCTATTATGAATCAATTTTTGTTGCAGTACTTCTGCTATTACTGGAGGATGCACACACTGTGGGAATTCATGGCATACCAAAGATACGTGTTTTCGACTTCTTGGTTATCTAGAATGGTAGGATGCTTTTCAAAAATGAAAGAAGGAAAAAGGAGCAGGGACAAGTGGTCAAGTGACCCTGGTCTCAACTGAAGTGGAAAAAGGGGCAAAAGAAGGTACAACTAGTGGGCAAGCAATCTTAGTTTTGGCTGGAGGTACTAAGTTTTCATTAATACCATATCAGAAGTCTAGTGAAGACCCTCTAGGTAATCTTGGCTATGTTTTTTGTCTCCCGCATGAATAAATCTGGGGAATGGATTATTGATTCTTGAGCCACCGATCACATGACATTTGATTCTAACGATTTTACCTCCACTACTTCCTCAAGACAATCTTGGATTTTTAATGCCAATGGTCATCAATCTACTATAGAAGGTGCAGGAGATGTTGCACTCCCTGATTCTTTCTCTCTACCAAATGCATTCCTTGTTCCTTCTTTATCAAATAAATTTATTTGTGTTGGATAGTTAACTCAAGATTTACAATGTTGTGCTCTAATGTATCCTGAATTTTGCATTTTTCAGATCATTTGTACAAAGGAGATCTTTGGACGTGGTACTAGAAGGGATGGATTATATATTTTGGATGGTTTTGGACCTTGGTTTGGACGAGCTCTTCATGCTAAGAGCCAACAAGACAAAGAGCAAAGTTTGGTGTGGTTATGGCATTGCCGTCTTGGTCATCCTTCCTTTGGGTCTTTGAAGAATTTATTTCCCAAATTATTTCATAAGTTTGATGATCCCTTTTTCAAATGTGAAACCTGTATACAAGCTAAAAGTCATTGTGTTAGCTTTCCTCCTAGCACTAATAAAAGTACCCATCCTTTTTCACTTATACACTCTGATGTTTTGGGACCATCTCTACTGTCTACAATGTCTGATGTTAGATGGTTTGTTACATTTGTGGATGACTATACTCGCATGACTTGGCTTTATCTTATGAAACACAAGGATAAGGTTACACCACTTTTTGAGAATTTCCATGCAATGATTAAAATACAATTTGATGGGAAAATTCAAGTACTACGTACTAATAATGGCGGGGGGGAATATGTGAACCATGGACTTCATACTTACTTTAATCACCATGGCATTATTCATGAAACATCATGCGCTCAAACTCCACAACAGAATGGAGTAATGGAACGCAAGAATCGACACATTCTCGAGACTGCAAGAGCTCTACTTATAGGAGGTCATGTGCCAAAAAAGATTATGGGATGCTGCTGTAGTCACGTCGGTTTACCTTATGAACAGAATGCCTTCACAGGTGTTGAATTTCAACACTCCTTTACAACATCTTGCTCAGTTTGTGAATGTTCTTGGCGTACTAACTTTACCTCCCAAAGTATTCAAGAGTGTGGCTATGGTTCACTTACATAAAAACCAGAGGACCAAACTTGACTCCTGTGCTGAGCGGTGTATTTTCATTGGTTATGGACCACATCAGAAAGGATACCGCTGCTATAATCCCCATACCTAGAAGCTTTATGTCACTCTTGATGTTACCTTCCTCGAAACGGAATTTTTCTATACGACTCCACACCATATGCCGTCAGATATTCATGAAGACGAGCTGATTGGTCAGGTTGTTGAAGCCCCCAAAATTAATTCATATTTTCAGATTAGTTACAATTGATTTGTAGTAGTAGTAAACCAGTTCGAATCCCACAAGGAGCTATGTGTTGAAGGGGTTTCTTAGCAATGGAAATGAAGAGAAAAATAAAAGAAGAATTTTTAGTACCAACTCTAATAGTAGTAAATAAAATATATATATATAAGAAATCAACTGCAAATATTAAAAGATTACTTCAATCTTACCAGGCTCCGATCCAAGGTACTGTAGTTGTACCGAATATATCTAGATCATAGGATTCTTAAAACACTTCTTTATTCAAACATTTAACTGAAAATTTTTCAGAATAGCCATGACAAAATTTTGAGTTTTCCTATTCTATTTGTTTAAACCTAGCATTCAAAACAAACCTTACTAACAAATGACTGGGGGCGATAGCGTTCCATATCATTTGATAGCAGCACTAAGAACCTTGAAAATAGTTAAAACAAAACTAACAATTGAGATAGCTGCAATTGAAAATCTTTCTATCATTAATCCCCTTTAAATCATAAATGCATGATTACTATCACTTTACACATGCAAAAAGATTTTAGTGCTACTTGTACTAATTGTTCCGGACAATTACGGATCAAGAA
Organism: Gynochthodes officinalis; assembly: GCA_020080225.1. NCBI lineage: Eukaryota > Viridiplantae > Streptophyta > Magnoliopsida > Gentianales > Rubiaceae > Gynochthodes > Gynochthodes officinalis. The sequence continues at coordinate 17,160,179 of CM034619.1, forward strand.
CAAATAGATAGCTATAGGAAGAAAAATTGAAAATAAGTTGTCAATTTATTTAACATTCAAAATCCATAGAACACATAACGCAAGAATTAATGATTACTTGAATGCAAAAAGATTATTAAACTATAAACAACACCTCACTAAATATACTGGCATTAGCACCCCTTGGATCGGAATGGAAATAAGTTAGCCACTCATGGTAGCAAAACTATTCTAACTTTATTCTAAAATGAAAGAGATGTACAAAAGAAAGGAAAATTTCTGCAGAAAATTGAAGGAAAAACTTATGTCTTCTAAGTTCACTAGCCCTCCTATTTATAGCCTTCTTCTCTAACAACCTCCCTAAAGACTTCCTAAAATCTCTCCAACAAATCCTAAGTCTTTAAACCTTTAATTCCTAACTAATTATCCATCTAAACATCCTATCCTATCTAATCCTAACAAATGTCTTTCAATCCATTCTAACTTGAATTACAAAAGCTGAAATAAAAAAAAAAAAACAAATTCAAATCTTCAAAATTCAACTCATCAGCTCTTTATCTCAACTCAAGACATGGTCACGTACATTTTCTTGAGTTTCACCTCCAATACTTTATCCTTTTAGGCGTGATCTCAGTTTATCCAAGATAGTCTTCTGTTTTTGCTTCAAAAATCCTTATCCAAAAAATCGTCTAAATCTTCATTGAATTACATCTTTCGCTTTAGTCCATCAATTTCACTTCCTAGTATAGAAACACTTCAAATTAGCCATTTTCATAGCAAATAAAGCATTAACATCATAGTTTTGCTACTATTAAATGGTAACAAATTAAATCCTATCACTGACTAAATCATGGGGGAATATTTCACCTCCCTGCCTAGATGAGAGTTCTTCTCAGCCAATCTGAATTGGGAATTTGCCTTGCTAAGATGGGGAGTTGTCTCAGCTAATCCGAGATGGAGTGTTTCAGGAAAATGGAAATTATGATGGGTCTAACATACGTGAGCAGACTGAACTTGAAACTTCTAATCCATCCATCTCCCTCCTTTGCACCTAACCTAGCTCCTACAGATGTCCCTAAGGTAATTGCTTCTCCTTCTTCTAATTATTTAAATGTTGGCAAACAATATGTCCTTCTTGACAGGCACAACTGTGGCAAACCACTAGACAGTTATTCACCTGAGATCAAGGGGCGAAAATCTATCTATCCTATTGCCTACTAAATTTCCACAAGGAATTTATCATCTACCTACAAGGCCTTTATTACTAATGTCTCAGCCGAGTACATTCCCACAAAGGTGGAAGATGTAATGCAGAATCCTAAATAGGTGGCAACCATGAAGGAGGAGATGAATGCACTTGAAAAAAATTCAACATAGAGGCTTGTGAATCTTCCAAAAGGAAAAATGGCAGTTGGTTGCAAATGGGTTTTTACAATCAAATATAAATCGGATGGATCTATTGAGAGGTACAAGGCTCGGCATGTAGCAAAGGGATATACACAAAATGTATGGAGTTGATTATAAAGAAACATTCTCTTTAGTGGCAAAATTGAATACAGTGAGGGTTTTACTGTCTCTAGCAACAAATTTAGATTGGCCTCTACATCAACTTGATGTGAAGAATGCCTTTCTCCATGAAAATCTGAACGAAGAAATTTACATGACAACCCCACTAGGATATTGGTGTAGCGATAACCAAAATGTAGTGTGCAAGTTAGAAAGATCACTTTATGGGCTAAAACAGTCTCCTCCAGCGTGGTTTGGACGTTTTTGCATAGCCATGAAGCAATATGGATACACGCAAAGTAATGCAGACCATACATTGTTCTTAAAGCGACAAACTGACAAGGTGACTCTCCTTATTATCTATGTTGATGATATCATTATTACAGGGAATGACCATATGGAAAGAACAACGCTCATGGCGAGACTTAATGGTAACTTTGAGATGAAGATCTTGGAGAATTAAAGTATTTTTTGGGTATTGAAGTAGCACAATCAAAGGAGGGAATATTCTTTTCCCAATGGAAGTATGTGCTAGATTTACTTGTTGAAGTTGGAATGTTGGACTACAAACCAAGTGATACTTCTATAGTGTAGAATCACAAGCGCCATGAAAGTTCAGACCAAACTCCTGCAAATAAGGATCGGTATTAGCGTCTTGTAGGGAGATTGAACTATCTGTCCCATACCCGACCTAACATTGCTTATGCGATGACCATGGTAAGTCAGTTTATGCATGCCCCAATAACTGATCACATAGATGCTGTGGTTCGAAACTTGTGGTATTTAAAGGCCGCTCTGAGCAAAGGATTATTTTTGGAAAGCATGACCATCTCGATATTGAAGGCTACATGGATGCTAATTGGGCAGGGAATACAAATGATAGAAGATCCACTTCTGGATGTCTTACTAAGGTTGGTGGTAATCTCGTTGAGTGGAGAAGTATGAAGGAAAAGGTGGTATCTTTTTCAAGTGCTAAAGTTGAATTTCGAGGGATTACAAAGGGAGTTCATGAATTACTTTGGTTGAAAAGATTAATGACCGAACTTGGGTACCCACCTAAGAAAGGCATGAACCTCTTTTGTGACAATAAGGCAGCTATTAGTATTTCTAAAAAGCCAGTTCAGCATGACTGGACAAAACATGTGGAAATTGATCATAATTTCATCAAAGAGAAACTTGACGAAGGAGTTATTCAACTTCCCTTTGTCAAAGCCAGTGCTCAGCTGGCCGATATGCTCACTAAAGCTGTATCTGGAAAAGACTTCCATAGCTCAATTTGCAAGTTGGGTATCAAAGACATTTTTTCACCAACTTGAGGGGGAGTGTTGGCATGAAGATGTATATTAGGAAATAATGTGTATTTTAGAAGATAATAATAGCAAGTATGTATAGTTATCTTGTTTCCTTTTTTATTTATCTAGTTTTCTATTTTGAGGGAGGTAGTTTAGGGTTCATATTCTGTATATAATATCACATAAGCAGTAAAAAAGATGCATGACTAATTTTTTATTCAAAGAATTTTTCCATTCTCCAGTCTTGCTTCTCTTTTCTTCAGTTTGTGAATGACTGTTTGATAAAGATTTCGATCGTAATGCTAAAAGTGTATAATTATTCATAAAAAATTTTGTTGTACATCATTACAAAGTAAGAAAAGTGAATTTTCCTATACATTATTGCAGTTTAAAAAAAAAAGGAAAAATGATCCTCATTGCAATTGAAAATAATAAAATAAACTTCAAATCTCGATTTTCTATGGATATTCTTATAAGAGTAATAGTATTTAATAGTAAAAATCTCAAGTGAATTCATATAGTGGTTAACTGATATTTACATAATAAAATAATACTGAATGAGATTTTTTGCTATATGTATTATCACTCTGCACAATCTCCTAATAACACTGAAGGCTTCTTGATATATTAAAAAATTATGAAAACTATGTATTTTTACTCTCAAATTAAACTTTTTAGTAAGCAGCCTAGATGAGTACTAACTAAGAACTCATTATAATTTTTCATTATAAATACATTAGTCAATTTTTAACATTTTAACATAGGAGGGAGGACTCTAAATAATGGGATTGGAGGGAAGATATCAAACAACGAGACTCCAAATTAGATTAAAAAATAGAAGTAGAGAAACGTTATAGAAAGAGGTGAAAACTATTGCATAAAGGTACAAAAAAGAATATTTTAAAAAAATTAAAGGGAACAATCAGGAGAAAAATTTATAAAGATTACAAAATTTTATGAATTAAAGTGTAATTTCTTAAATTTAGTGGCCATTTGCCCACGCTTCATGAATTTAGAAACAATTGCATATAGAAAAATTGTTTTGAGTTATAATTGTTGGAATATTGCGAAAATTAGAAGCAAAAAACTTGTTTTTATACCGCGTGGGTACACTCTGAAAACAAATTTCCAACCAAAAGACTTCCTAACATAAGCACAAAGAAAGACAAATTTTTGTTAAAAAGTGAGATTGATGATCGTTGATTATAATAAGAAAAGAGATTTTAGCATTACAAATCAAGAAAATTAGACCTTTATTTTAATTAGGAATATCTTTCTATATTGTTTCCTTTTCCTTTTCCTTTTCAGATTGATATTTGATTTTTAAAAATCTTCTTTTACTGTTTACTCAAATATTATAAAAATAGTTGCTTCTATTTAAATCTAATAGAACACAACAAGAAAATCGTCACCATCATACACATAAAAAAGCCTGTTCCATTCTCTCTCTCTCTCTCTCTAGGGTTAGCTTCTTCCAAAAAAATCAAGGAGGTATATTTTCCACCATAAGTGGCTAAGCTCTTATTTTCTTATTCACAAGGTATTTTTATTTCTATAGTTATTATTGTGAGATTTTGTTCTTAATTTATTTGTTGCTTTTAATTCAAGTATTCATTGATTCTTGATTTTGTTTCCTTTATTGACAATTGATGTTGGTTAATATGACAATTTAATTCATTATTTTTCTTTCTATTACTGTCCATGAATTTAGTACTACATAATTGTCGTATATGAGTAGTAGAAATAGCAACTAGGTTATTTCTATTTATGAATAAAAAAAATATGTATTTTTAACTTAGGTGAATCAATGGGACAAGATTGAATAATTGCACATATTTCAGTTATTTAGTGTTAGTTTAACCATTTTTATAGAATTTAATGTTATCATTAAATTGATAGGAAATACTATTGTAACTAATTAATTAATGATAAGTTTTGAATTAAATGTTGGGTTTGGTCAATTATTTGAGGAAAATAAAAGATTTGTTATAGTTGTTATAATACATTTTCAATTAAATATTTGAATTTGCAAACTAAATATTTGTAACTCGTGATCACCGATACATTTAAATGAAATCACACCCTTAAATCAGAAGTTTGATAATATCAATTTTCTTTTATATTTTCTATTCAGCTATTTATTTTAATTATTTGTTAGAATTGAATTCATTGGTTTAATTATTCAAATGCCCCACCCCTTTTTTTCTTTACACTAAGAAATTGATTATTTAGTTCATTTGCAATTTGATTTGGTTCACTATTTCTGCAAAGTTAATTTGTAACTATTAGATGTTTAGTGATTAATTTTAAGTGTTTCGAAAATCCATCATAGTTTAATTAACTAGAGAGAAACTTTAATTGACACGAGATCCATACATCTGTAATTGAAAGAAAAACCTACCTACCGACCATTTAAATTTGTTGTAAATGATAAGTGATCAGTGATGTATGAAAATGTCCAATTTGATCATTAAATGATTTCCAAAGAGTCTATGGCGTGTTGTCGACAAGACCCAAAAATTTCTACTTTTGAATTGGCATAATAAATGTTGAAAAGAAGTGTATTATTTATCTATTTTAGAAGGTAGTATGCGGCCACTCGAAATCGAACAGAGAAAATGGGCATTTAAATTTGGGCCTTTATTCAATGCAGTAGGTGCAGCAATGTCGGCCTACCAAAAAGTTTAATTTTTTAATTGGCGAAATAAATGTTAAATTTGTTATTTATCCTTTTCAGAAGGTAGGATGCTGCCACCGGAAATCGATTCGAGAAAATGGCTTGGTCACTCAAGCCATCAAAAAATACATACATTTGATCATGTTTGGATATTGATGTTGATTGAGGAATACAACAAACGGAAGCATGCAAATTATTGACTTGGCCAGATAAGAACATTTGCAAAATTGGTTTCCAGAATCTGTATATTTTTTGGACGGAAGTTCTTAAATGTGTTGGTTTAAGGGATGAAGGGAGTCCACATAAACCATTTCCTTCATATAATTGTAGGGACTTTAATTCCATGAGCTTAATTAGTACTAAAAATTTTAATTGTTGTCCAAGTTTATTAAAGTTGGCTTTTCCTCCAATTGTAAACATAGATCATATTGACTGATTCTCATAAATCTTTGTGCTTAATATTCTATTTATTATTTTTCCTCCATCGTTATTACGTGTTTCATCCCACATTATTTGTCGTTATTAAAAAAATATGCAATTTATATATATAGTAATATTAATAAAGAAGGCAATTTTATGCATAATATCAATAGAATTTAAATTGTAAAGTCCAAAATACCCTTCCTTGCCGCCTCCCTTTATCTATTTCCCCTTTCTCGTCTTTATCAAACCCATAAAAAATTCCAACCTGGCAAAACATATATCTATGGCTGTCGTGGCCATGGAATCACCACTACCTCTCCATACATGTTACTCAGAAAACTCTTTATTTTTCGAAAGAACTCGACCAGCAAACAAAGAACCAAAAAAAAAAAAAAAACTTTTCAGTTGCCATATTCTCTTCACTCTTTCATTTATGGTAGGATATAAAAATTCGACGTATAAAATCACATAACGAAAAATAACAAAATAATATATGGTAAGAAAAAATCTTACATTTTAAAATACAACAAATAAAAAGAAATTCCTACTTCTCACAATTCACTTTTTTATTTTTCTGACCCTCACAAAAACTAATAACAATGGGTCCTTTATATAAATCCCATATTTAATTAAAAAAAGGATTTAATAATCAAATCCTACTCAAAATCTATTTTTCTAAAAAATTCAATTCCGATTCAATTAATAATTACTAAATCCTAATCTAACTATAATTGGCTAAATAAGTTTGGTTTAATACATCTACAATGCTTCCCTTAAACCAAACTTACCAAAAAGTAGGTCCAATACCATCTCACGCATAAATTTCTTTTGAAATCTCCTTTGCCATATAAACCATGTACAACACCAACTTGTGGTTGATCTTCATCTTTATTATCACTTTCAATCTTGTCATGGATGAAAATTTATACTTTGAAAAACTTCTATTTGACTTTCTTCTTAATAAAAAAAACTCATCCATATTAACCCACTTTTCAAAACAATACTCTTCGTCATCAATCTTCAAATCAAAAGATTTTATGACACTATGAGATTCCATCTTACTCATATCTTCTTCAACCATGTCAACAATTTTTTATTGTTCTTCTAAATTAACAATTTTTTCATCAACTAAAATATCAATTTCAATTTCTTCTTGTTGTTCATCTGAACCAATAATCTCTTCTTCTTCCTTTACAAAATGAATTTTTTTTTTTAATTTTATCCACAACTTCTTCACTTTCAACACAATTCAAAGAAAGTATTTCGGAGGTCTTCAGAAAGGCTAAATTTTGGTAGTTTTCACAATCCATCTCTTCAAAATTTTGACCTTGAGCATACTCCAAATTGGAAGCATCTTCTTACTAACTTGTTTTCTAATACAAACTTCCGATCAATTTTTTGTTCAAGAAGAATTAATGAACTTTGTAATTTTTCAATGCTCAAAGTCGATAAATTTTTAGTCTCCAATATAAGTGGTACAATATAATCAAACGTCATAGATAATGAATTAAGAACTTTTTCCACCAAAAAAAAATTATCATTAAAAATGTACTCATTAAATTCCATCTCGTTCTTGATATCTAACAAACGAGAAAAATAGCTTTCAATTGTTTCAAATTTTTTCATGCCACACAAATCAAATTCTCTCTTCAATAATAAGACATTATTTTTCCAAACTTGATCTATGCCAATGTATACTCTTTACAAAATATCCCATGCTTGTTTGGCAATTTTAGTAGTACAAATTTTATTAAAAATTGACATATCAATTGCTTGATAAATTTGAGATAGTGTCAATTATACTTTTTTTTTTTTGGTTTAAGCATTAACATTATCTGGTATCTCATTTTGAACGAATTGCAGCAAACCATATGCTCGAAGGTGCATTTCCATCTGGATCCTCCAACATTTATAATTTTGCTTTCTCATGAATTTTGGAACAACACATACTATGTTCCAATTGTCCATGGCTAACAAATAATTCTTAGTCTCCCTTGCTAAAAGAAAAAAAAATCACCAGGATCGAAAAACCAATAACTAACGTTGCTGGTTCTAATACCACATGTAGTATATAAAAATCCCACGTATAAAATCATGTCGCAAAAAATAACAAAATAATTTATTTGGAGGCAAACAATATAGTAAAAAAAAAAAAACGCTACACTTCAAATACAAATGGTAGGAAGAAATTGTATCAGAGTATTAATAATACTATTAATAACGGTCATCTTCTGTGGGTCGGAGTATTCTGATACCAGTACCCAAAAAAAAAAAAAAGAGTATTTTCCCATGTCTCATTAATTGTTTCCAAATTCTTCTGACTAAACGTACAGCTCCATAAAAGGAAAGCATCTTTATATTCTTTGCGGTACGAATGCATCCCAAAGCTGGAAGAAATCTCCAGAACAAAAGAAAGTAGCAATCATGATTGCTTCAATAATTGAAAGTGGTCGTCACAGCTGGAGAGACAATCATTCATTCAACATTTTGTTACGAATTTCAGACATTTATTTTTCTCTTAATGCGTCCAAACCCGAACCGATTAAACGGGCAATGTGAATGCGCCCATCACATTGCTAGAACACGGGCATAAAGCCCCCCAAATTTACACTCTTTTTTTTTCCAACTTAAAAAGGAAAAAAACTCAATGCATGTCCAATATTTGGACGCATTTGTTTTTGGGAAAACAAATTGAATTGCAAAGTCAGTTCCAACTTCAAAAACACACCAAATTAACGTTTTATTACTACCCTTTGAAGAATCAAAGGAAAACAAAGCATGTCCATGACATTACAGCAAGAACTAAACACACGCCCTTCGAAGAATCAAAGGAAAACGAAGCAAACACGTGACGTTACACACTAAACACAAATCACTACACTGGAGCCAGCTGCAACTCTGAGGTATGCATGCATCCATATGTGTGCATGCCCTTGAAGCTTTGCTCCTTTATTTAGTTGAACAGCAAGTACGAACAAATTGATCATTATAGAGCAGATTCAGGCATATACTCATTCAAACTTTTTCTCCAAGATGTAGCAGGTTCCCAAATCCAAAGGCAATCTGGAAATTTTTACGAGGGAAGCAAAATTAAGTATACCACATTCAAAAAATACTTTTTTTCTACTATCATCTCATATCATGGAGCATCTTATATTATTTTTTCCAGTTATCAATTAAAAAAGTTACCAAATTGTGTAAATAGTATGAATAATGTCAGATAACTTAGCAATTTTTGTAAATTGTTTTAAGTGGGAAAAAAATAAAATAACTTTTTTTAAAAATATAAAAATCTATATTACAAATAATAAGAGGCTGCATTTTAGCTCTGCCCCAACACATACCCGAAAGTCTCACATTTGCAGGTACCGCAGTCATCATCACTCCTACATATGGTATCTGGACAAACGTCATCGGCTACTGCCAATGACCCTTTAAAGCCATTCACAACATCTCTTGCAGAATGAACTTCAATCATCATAACTATCAAAAAATAAAATTAAATAAAACCACTCAAGAACGAAGGATGCTTAAGTTAATAAAAATGTAATTGAAGAATAAAAAGAAATCACAACATCAAATATTTCTACTCACAGGAGGCAACCAGCAAGAACAAAACAAAGCAGCCAGCTGACTTAGCCATATGGAGAGTAATTGTGAGTACTCTGGCTGTGGGGATAATGGAAGTATAATATTTGAAGACGCTTGTAATGTTTGTGGGTTACAGGTTGGCAAACTGAGTTTCAATATATAGTGTTGAGGGAGTTAGACCGTACTTATTCCAAAATTAGGAAAAATTATAGTTGAGTCCCTAATATTTGATCTAGTGTTACGTTTAGTTTTTAATATTTTAAATCAATCACATTTAGTCTATAAATTTTTATATTTTGATGCATTTGGTGCAATTGACGGCTATTAAAGTAGGGAGTGACAAAATTTGTCACATGAATATTACATGGTCATTTGTCAATTCCATTAGCAAATTTTTTAATAAACAAATTTTGAAAGTTTTTTTTTAAAACTTTTTCATTATAAATCCTTCTCATTTAATTAATTTACCTCATAAACTTTTAATGTTTGAATGATAAAGGATAAGGGTTTGGAATGAAAAAGTAAAAAGAACTAGTTAAACTTGTGAATTAAAACATTTGATAAAAAGATTGATTATCGATCATGTGATACTCACATGATAAGTTCTGACACCTTTTGCTGTAATAGCCATTAATTGCATCAAATGCATCCCAAGAGTGGGAAGTTTGAGGACTACTATGTTGAATTTAAAACATTGGGAATTGAAAGTGATATTGGGTAAAACATTGAAATCTAAAACTATGATTTTCCCTAAAAATTATTCAATCAAACTTGCATGCCTACAATGTTTCTAAGTTTAGATTTGACAAGTGGTTTGATATACAAACAAACAAAAAAGTCAATTGATTGGACTCTTTTTATGACACAGATGGAGTATATTTTTGTTTTACCAATAAGAGATAGTTAAGGATCAAATTTATGGAGGAATAAAAAAAATAGAGAAATAACAGATAAACATCGTCCTTGGAAAGTAGAGAGAGTACGATTTTCTATTAATTATATAATATTTCATATATTCATAATAATAATAAACTTCAAGTATCTATTTTCTATTTTTATTCTTATAAAATATTGCGTAGTCTACTAAAATGAACTTTATTAGTAATTATGAACTAATTATAAATTTTCATTGTGAATACATTGATCAACCTTTTAACATGGGAAGAGGATACTAAATGATGGAATTGAGAGGGAAGATATCAAACAAGAGGGAGAATGAAAAGTATTGTGTAAAGGTACAAGAACATATATATTTTTTTAATTTAAAGGGAACAATATAGAGAAAAATCTATGAAGATTACAAAATGTTAGGGATAAAAGTGTAATTTCTTAAAATTCAGTGGCGTTTGCCCATACCCTCATGAATGTGCCTGCGGCATTGTCAGTGGAGTCATCAATTGAAAACATTATAAAGAAAAGAAAAGAAAAACGACACACTTTTAACTGATAGTCTTGGACATGAGAAAGCGTTTCTTTTTAATAAAATAAAATAAAATAAAATTCACCTTGTAGTTTTGGGAGTTCAGTATAGATTTTTTTTTTTTAACAAAATGATAGTAGATATTATTGCATTTGCAATATTTAAATAAGATAGCCTAAAAAGGCTAATTGTTTTTTGTGGTGTTGATTGACATGGGATTGTAACCACAAAAGAAAGTGAGATAAGAAACAAATTATTGCTATTTTTGACTGGAGCACAATAGTCTTTACGCCAATAGCAATTTTATTTAAAACCTAATTAAAAAAACCCAACTTGTCAGCCATTCATTGAACTTCTTAAAACTGTAGTTGCAGAAAAAATTGAACAGAACCTGATCTCTAACTCCTATCTATGCCTTACGGGATGCTGCTTAAACTGGACTCCCAAGTGAGTAACAACCACCTCCACTAAGGAATGACAAACCCTTATAGAGTCATATGCTGAATTGAGTGTAGTATCCAAATTTCTTGTAAATGATAAGGCTTGGCACCCTTTGGCTTCTACAACGAATGGTAGGTGATCATTGATGTTATGGTACGTCCTCTTTGATCATTAAATAATTTGCAAATGTCTATACGATATTATCTAAAAGACAATCAATTCCCACCAAAAAATTAATTTTTAATTTGTGATGTGGGACAATTGACACATACATTTTGGTCTCATTTGCTATTAATTTATGATATTATTAGTATCCTTTGTTACTTATGCTTTAATATTATTAATATCCTTTGTTACTTTTGCTCTAATATTATTAATTTAGGATATTTAGGATTATTTATGTTTTAGGTAATTTCTTTTTGTATTTGTTATTTTCTTTTAGTATTAAGATTACAAGTCTACATAAATTGCTCTAAGAAACTATCCTTCGGAAGTTAATCGACAATATTAGTGATTTTTTTTTTAAAGTTGAATTCCCTCCTCCTTTTATGAGTATGTTTACAATGATTTCTTAATTTTGGTAAAAATTACACAGATGCTAATCATGTATATCACTTTTTTGTCATTTTTGCCAATGATTTAGCTCATTAACAACCCGTTTGGTTCAAGGAAATTATAAATTCATTAAAACCTTATTCCTATTCAACTCTAATTCTTTTGTTTGGTTCAAAGGAATTGAAACTTCAATGAATTCCAATTCCTTCCAGAACCTGAATTAGAATTAGCCACATTAGTCAAAAATTGCAATTCCGTGCAACAAGGAATTGGCAAAAAAAGTTCCTTCCAATTTTACTCTTCAGCTCTCCCTAACCCATTCTCACTCTTTTTTCTCTCTCATAATTTTCTCACTATTTTTTCTCTCTCATCATTTTTCTCAATCGACTTTTTCTCTCATAATTTTTCTCACTCTATTTTCTCTCTCATTATTTTCTCACTCTACTTTATCTCTCATAATTTTTCTCAGTCTTTTTTCTCTCTGATAATTTTTCTCAATCTACTTTTTCTTTCATCATTTTCACACTCTTGTTTGTCTCTCATCATTTTTCTTACTTTTCTTTCTCTTTTATCATTTTTCTCACTCTATTTTCTCTCTCATCATTTTCTCACTCTACTTTATCTCTTATCATTTTCCCACACTTCTTTCTCTCTCATCATTTTCTCACTCTTTTATTTTCTCTCATCATTTTCTCACTCTATTTTCTCTCATCATTTTCATTTTCTTTCTCTTTCATCATTTTTCTCACTCTATTGTCTCTTACATCATTTGTCTCACTCTATTTTCTCTCATCATTTTCTCACTCTACTTTATCTCTTATCATTTTCCCACACTTCTTATCTCTCATCATTTTCTCACTCTTTTTATTTTCTCTCTCATCATTTTTTCACTCTATTTTCTCTCTCATCATTTTCTCACTCTACTTTATCTCTCATCATTTTTCTCATTCTATTTTCTCTCTCATCCTTTTCTCACTCTACTTTATCTCTTATCATTTTTCCCACTCTTCTTTCTCTCTCATCATTTTCTCACTCTTTCTATTTTCTCTCTCATCATTTTCTTACTCTATTTTCTCTCATCATTTTCTCACTCTACTTTATCTCTCATCATTTTTCTCACTCTTGTTTCTCTCTCATTATTTTTCTCACTTTTCTTGCTCTCTCATCATTTTCTCAGTCTTCTTTCTCACTCTTATTATTTTATCACTCTTCTTTCTCTCTTATCATTTTCTCATTCAGTAATAAAATGCTTAAGATAAAAGTATTTTAGTCATTTTAACACTATTCATTAATCCTATTCACCCTAACCAAACACAAGAATAATGATTGCACCACATATAATTTATTTGACAACCAAACTTGTTCAGTTCAATTCTAACCTAATTTAATTCTCATCAAATTTATATTTAATTTTAATTTTATTCATCATAGTGAACTAAATGTGCCGTAAATGTGAAAAAGAAGAGTATGGAATGAGACTTCAATTTATTATTTATTTATTATTTTTAGAGGTAGAACGCTGCCAATGGAAGTCGAATTGAGAAGATGAAATGGTCCCTCAAGCCATATTACTTATGGGGCCGTTACTCAATGGAGTAGGTGCAATCATGAATCCCGTTGGCCATTTAAGTACAATTCTGGATCCTTCCAGTTTAGTCGCTTTCATTTCGGAAGTTGTTAAAACAATACAGAAGTACGACAAAAGCAGAAGTAGATTTCTGTTTGAAACGTCAATTCTTTTTACGGTGGGCCAATGAAAGCTGCTTTCATATTGATTTTGATTGCCAAGGACAATCAGTGGAAACATACATATTATTGAGTTGGATGTAGGGACACCCTATCCAATAATTAGTGTATCATACAAAACTCAACGAAAATGACATTTTTTTCCTTATTTAATTATTAACGTTTCATATATTACCTAATGTTAATATATTTCATTTAATGGATTAATTCAATTTGTGTTGAATTTTCTATTACACATTTTTTCTATCATTCTTTGTCATGCATTTTGATAAATTGACATAATTTTTATAATTTGTACTAATATATATAATGAAAGTTCATTGGTATCTTTATTTTATAGAACAAATTAATTTTGATTCTTGAATAATTCACATCACTTTTGCTTCTATTATAACACAAAATTTCTCTTTTTTTTTGGAAAAGACCCGGATCAACAATTATAATCTTACATATGGACAATTTTTCAATATCTTGTTCATTTACAATAAAATATTTTCTTCATACGTCGGTAGAAAAAAAAAACTTTTTAGAGAGAGATATTATTTCACCAATAGAGTTATATATATATACATATACATACATACATACATACATACATATATAGACACACACACACACAAGTATGCACTTTCTTCCTAGTTAATTTGAATATTAATTTTTCTAGATTTTGGTATAAACTTGATATTTCAATAAAATTTTATAGTATTTACTAATTTTTGTATACAAAAAATGTCAAATAAATATAGCCTAATAATAAAAAAAGTAAATTTGAAATATTAAAATTTATTATAATAAAAATGAATATTAATGATTTAACTATAAACATAAATTACAAAATTTATATCAATTTATTAAAATATGTAATTTGGAATAATAAACAAAACCTATAACAGAAATCCTTTGTCCTTAAATGATGGTATATCCTTCAGAATATAGACATGATTCCTACTAGAGAGTTAGTTACAAGTTTACTGTTTACCCTTCACATGATATGGTATGTCCTCCTTTTGTCCTTAAATGATTTTCGAAGAGTCCATGTGGAATCTCGTCTCCCAAGAATTTCCTGTTGTACTTTCTTTTGCTGTTATTTTATTTTGCATATTCTAATAAGAGTAATTATACATATAGTGACTTTTCATATCTGTGAAAAATATGAAAAGTTAAAATTCAATTATTATATTCCTTAAACATATGCAAAATAATAAGGGATTATTTTGTCTTTTTATATTTGCTATATTAGTCGCTATAAAAATCACTATTAATATCATTACTCTTCTAATAAATTGATATAGATCTTATAATTTGTATTAATATTTATGCTTTTGATATTCATTTTCATCATACTAAATTTTAATGCCAAGAAATTTTTTTTTTTTTGTGGGTTAGATTGTATTTATTTGATATGCTTTGATATCATTACTCTTGGTCCTGTTTACCACTTCTGACTCCATCGTCTCCTGGTTGCTTTTTTTATTTATTTCTTCTAAACTCAAGCTTGCTTCACCACTTTGAATTTGAGGGGGAATGTTAGAATATATTAAGAATATTCCGTTATAAATATGTCAAGTTAGAATATACTTAGAATATTTCTTATAAATATGTTAGCCAATATTAATTATAATTAGGCAATATTTAGTTTCTTTATAAACATATTTCATTCTTATATTTATAGGGCATTTGTACCGAATTACAACACATATACAGAAAATACAACTATTGATATTTTGTTTTTCTCAATTTCCAACACAGTACATGTATTAATACAAACTATAAGATTTATACTAAATTATTAGATTGTTTAAACACCAAAAAGTGTGACAAAAAATCTAATGGGATGTTGTCTACAAGATCATCAATTTCTACCACAAATTTATATTTTTAATTTTTCAAAATAATTGTTGGAAACATATTCATCAAGCTATCAGATTTGGGACCTTTATTATTCAATGCTGGCAATGTCAGAAATATATTTGATGATGTTTGCGAAGAACCAAGCTACTCAGACGCACCTTGAACCATCTGTTGGAAAAACAAAGCCTGAAAGCTCAAATCAAAAGCCTGAACCAAAACAAGAGCTTGGTGATATGATGGAAGACTCCCAATATCCTTATGCATCCTATGACGATCACTACATAAATTGGGATGGCTATGGTATTTATTGAGATGTCTCCCACTCTGAAGCATACTACAATTATCATGATAGTGACTAAGCGAAGAAGTCACTTCATGACAATGATTGAGAAGACAACTCTATGATGTGATATGATTAGACCTCCTACAATAATGTCGATTTTGTGGACCGAATATGTTAAGTGAATGCATCTAAATTATTGATTTGGTTAGGTGAATGCTTACCCACACGTTGATGAATTTTTGATGGATAACACCTCATGCAGAATTGGTTTTAAACTTGACTACTGATAAATCCATATTATGAATTTTATGTCCAGAAAAATGTTTATTCCCTTGACAAAATTATCCCCAATTAGATAACTTTATTTTATTTTATGTCCAGTTTTCGTTCTACTTTAATTCTATCTCCAATCCTAAAGTATTATTCTTTCACCTCATAGTTCTTTATAATCAATAGTAAAATTCTTTTCTCTTATGTGAAATTAGAAAAATGCTTGTTACAATAAACCATATTAAGACCAATAAATATAATTTGCGTGAAGAGATGTTTAGGGCATATTCAGAAATTATAAATTAATTCCTGTATGTGTATAACAAACCAAAATAAAGTAAAACACTTTCATGGTTAAAAAAGAAGAAAAAAAGAAAGTGTTCCATATTGGAGTGCGAGTATAAAATAAAAAAATCTAATAAGTTGGTATAATTTAAACCCAAATCCAATCTTTCACAGACGAAGCAAGCATGTTGAACATCAATTAATTTTTCAATGTTATATTTAAAAAGAATAATAATATTGATATTAAATAACTACAATGAGTGGCCTGATATAGATAAATTAGTAAAATATTAATGGATATTCAAATATAGTTGATTTTTTTTTTTTAATGGAGAACGAATCTGAGGTAAAAGTGCATAGATTTTAAAATAGAATATATAAATAAACATTTGAAAACAGTAAAGTTAAAAAAAGTTTAAAAAATTATATAGAAATTGAAGGGATTGTCCTGGTACTGGTACACATTGAGCTTCTTGTTGTCACTTGTGATTGCTATCATACGCCAGAACAACCTTATTCGATGCGTCAAATCCCTGCTGCCTAATTGACGGTGGCCTCCATCTATGCTACTATTTTTTATGGATCCTGCTCCTGCCACGAAATTCAAGGTAAATTACTAACGGCATGTTTGGTTTGCTGTAATGAATAAGGCTGTAATTGAATTTCAATTCGGTGGGAATTAGGTTGTAATGAATTAGGCTGGAATTGAAATGAATGAGTTTGGTTCAAAAAAATTGAATAAGGTTAGAATCATTATTCTTGTGTTTGGTTGGGATGAATAGAACTAATGAATTGTGTTAAATGACTAAAATACCCTTATCTTAAATATTTTATTACTAAGTAAGAAAATGATGAGAGAGAGAAAGAAGAGTGAGAAAATGATGAGAGAGAAAGTAGAGTGAGAAAATGATGAGAGAGAAAGTAGAGTGAGAAAATTATGAGAGAGAAAGAAGAGTGAGAAAGTGATGAGAGAGAAGCTAGGGGGAGAAAATTATGAGGGAGAATGTAGAGTGGGAAAATGATGAGAGAAAAAGTAGAGTGAGAAAATTATGAGAGAGAAAGTAGAGTGAGAAAATGATGAGAGAGAAAGTAGAGTGAGAAAATTATGAGAGAAAAAGTAGAGTGAGAAAATTATGAGAGAGAAAGAAGAGTGAGAAAATAATGAGAGAGAGAAAGTAGAGTGAGAAAAAATGATGAGAAAGATAGAAGACTGAGAAAATGATGAGAGAGAAAGTAGAGTGAGAAAATGATGAGAGAGAAAGTAGAGTGAGAAAAATGATGAGAGAGAAAGTAAAGTGAGAAAAATGATGAGAGAGAAAGTAGAGTGAGAAAATTATGAGAGAGAGAAAGTAGAGTGAGAAAAATGATAAAAGAGAAAATTGAGTGAGAAAAATGATGAGAGAGAAAGTAGAGTGAGAAAAATGATGAGAGAGAAAGTAGAGTGAGAAAATAATGAGAGAGAGAAAGTAGAGTGAGAAAATAATGAGAGAGAGAAAGTAGAGTGAGAAAAAATGATGAGAGAGAAAGTAGAGTACTGACTTTGATGAGAGAGAGAAAGTAGAGTGAGAAAATGATGAGAGAGAAAGTAGAGTGAGAAAATGATGAGAGAGAAAGTAGAGTGAGAAAATGATGAGAGAGAAAGTAGGGTGAAAAAATGATGAGAGAGAGAAAGTAGAGTTAAAAAATGATGAGAGAGAGAAAGTAGAGTTAAAAAAATGATGAGAGAGAGAAAGTAGAGTTAAAAAAATGATGAGAGAGAGAAAGTAGAGTGAGAAAAATGATAAGAGAGAGTAGAGTGAAAAAAATGATGAAAGAGAAAAATGATGAGAGAGAAAGTAGAGTGAGAATTGTAATTCTTAAATAAAATTAGAAGGGCAAAATTGGAAAAAAAAAATTTGACAAATTCCTTGGTGCAAGGAATTGCAATTCAGTACTAAATGGGCTGAATTGCGATTCACCCTTCTAAAGGAATTGAAATTGTCACTTGGATTGCTTTCAACCAAACAACCTTATTCGATGCGTCAAATTGCTGCCTAATTGACGGTACCATGTAAGTAATTTTTATGGATCCTGCTCCTGAACCAAACAAGCCGTAAATTTGGTGGTTGTCGTAAATAAATGAGGATGGTCACAACGGATTATTGAAACATCATGATTTGAGACTAATTAACAATTTTTTGTCTTCATTAGGATGTATGCTTAGCTTCATATTCAAGATGTAACCTTTTAAATTCAAGTTATTTTTTTTTAATTCAAATTTGTTGTCACTTGTCACAGTTATAATACGCCAGAAAATTATTATTCAATGCGTTAAAACCCACGTTACCATCTCCATTTCAAAAGAAAAATTATATTTTTTAAAATTAAAAAATACAATATATTTAATATATTATTAATGTATACTTATATTTTATATTTTTAATTTAAAATTTAAAATTTAAAATTTAAAATTTAAAATTTAAAATTTGAGTTATACATTATTATTTTTTATTTTTTAAAATAAATAAAATTTTAAAAACTGAACTTGTGTTTTTTAGAACTAAGCTAGTACTATTTTTGATGAATTACTATGGTCGGACGAATCCACAGCCCATGCGATGCCAGTGGTTGTGCTCGTAGTGTCTTGATCATGAATGAGGATGGACCGTGAAAAACAATTATTGGAACATGGAGATCCAGGCTATCAATTTCTTTTGTCTTCATTTGGATATCAAATATTAATTACTTATCTTTCTACTAGTTTTGATGGATCCGGTCGGACACATTAATTCGAAGTACTTGCGGTGGTTGTGATATATGAAATCTTGATCATGTGTAGATTGTCGGAGACGAACAATTATTGAAGTATCTGTTCAGGATTAGATTTTAGCTGTCTATTTGAGAAAATCAATTAAATGCTGCATACAACGATAGTAATTAAGTTCGTGAATGCCTGTTTGATAAAGATTTTGATCTTAATGCTAAAGGTCTATAGTTATACTCCCCCCATTCTTAAAAAAAAAATCACTTTAAAAACTTTTTCTTGTCCAAAAAAAAAAAAAATCTACTTTCAAACTAAAGTTTTAAAATATCCTTACTAATAATAATTATGTATACTCAAAATTTAAAAGTAAGGATAAAAATATAAAATTAATACATTGAATAGTGTATTGAATGAGCTGTACCTAATAACTAATAAAAATTTATACTTTAACCAAACTAGGCTCTTTTTTTGTGACAGAGGGAGTACAATTTTTCCCTTCACTTGATTTACTTCATAAATATATACTGATAATATTGTGGCGATGATATTTTTGGAACATGGAATGGGGAATCACTTGCATGAAGATTTTTTGTCTTTTGAAATTGAGGGCAAGATCTTTTTTATTTTTATTTTTATTTTGACAAGCCAAGAAGGCTGAGAATTTTATTAGGAGCTAAAAGCAAGGTTATAAAGAGGAGGACCAATTGAGGGTGAGTTCTTTTGAATTGGAGGAATCTGATAAGGGATATATCATAACAATTTTAACCTTTGATAGATGTTCAAAAAAAATAAATCCCAACTAGATTTTTGGGTTTGTCATAAAAGTAGTTTTCTTGATTGTCGAGTTTATTTTATTTTAAGAATATTATGATTTTTAGGATATTTTTTGTTTCCAATAAATTTCTTTTATTATTAGGTTTGGTTATCTATACAAACTCTTGTAATAAATCAATTTTATTTAGGCTCTCAATAATATATTTGGAACAAGGAATTCCCAAGATTAGATTGCTGCTTCTTTAAGTGCACTCATAGCTTTTTTTTTTTTTTTTAATCTCTATAAAACTAGTTGGATAGTGATCGTATGTCTCATATTTTCATCGTCTTCCACTGTGTTAAATTGTATGCTTATATTTAGTGGAGCAAAATAATCAAGAAAATAATAATAATTTTAGCCTCCTAAAGTGTTCATATTTTCTCCTATCAAATTTATGCTTTTGTTATAGAATTATGCATGTTATAGAATTCTACCTTATAAAACAGCTGCACGGGATATCTTCTCATAATTAAAGGATGACTTCAATCGTTGAAGGCACTAATAGAAACCATTTTATTCAAATTTTAAGACAGAATTCCCACTCTAGATTGTAACCCTCGCCTACAGGAGAAACTGGAGAAATGAGTATGCAAAATTTACTTTACTCAAAATTTGGAAAAACTATCAAATAAATCCAATAGTTTGGAAAAATTACTTAGACCTCCCTTGACTTATAATCAATCATTAGAAAAGTACTAACGGGTTTGTCGAAACTTGCAAAATTAATCACTGATCCTTAAGTGATTGTAAAATAAATTTACTACAATAGTGGACTAGGTCAAATCCCAAAGGAACCGAAGTATAGTTCCAAGTCTTGAACAACAAATTAAAAATAAATAAAACAAGGGGGAGTTTTGAATGATTAACTATTTTACTGAATTCTAAAATTAATAAAAATAAATATTAAAGAAGAAAAATAGAAAATAGCAAAAATTACTGAGTTTCCAATCCAAGGGTTGATCTCATTCAATTACATCACCAATCATGGGTCATGAAAAATAATCTTACAAACTCAAATATTTAACTTAAAACTTATTAGGATAGCCGTAATAAATTTCTGTTTTCCTAATATAATTGACCAAGTCCAACACCTAAATCAAAACTTATTATTAATTAATTGGGCACGATAGCATTCTATATCAAATTAATGATAGCATTAACATTTATAAAAATAGTTAAACCAAAATTAAAGAACCGAGATAGCTGCAGTAAATTAATCTTGTCCGGTTAATTCCACTAGGCTTAGTATGCATATTTCAAGTCATAAATATAATTAACTAGTCGCTACTTGGACCACTCATTCAGGACAATTACGGATCACTAAACTCATGGATAGCAACAGAATAAATAATGAAGAGTTAATTTGTCCGATTAACCAATCATCAATTATTCATAGGAATTAAATCAAGAATCAACAAGTACTTGAATTAAAAGCAATAATATAAACTTAAGAATAAAACCTCACAATGATTGTAATTGAAATCAATCATTCTCTTGAATCGGAAAATAGAGTTTAGCCACTCATGGTGACACACATGAATTCTAGAATTTTCTAAGAGAATTGCTAAAACTAAAGAAAGAAAAGAAAGACATGATTTTCTTGGGGAAAGAAGAGAGGCGGCTACCCTCTGCTATTTTTCTGTCTTTTTCTTGTCTTTTGAGACTTCTAGGGTTCCCCTTTTATAATAAAAGCTAGCTTTTAAAATGTAGTAATAATAACTATTATTAAAATACAATTCTACTCTAAAAGAGAAACATAATAAGAATAGGAAATATACTCCTAACTAAAATAAAATACTTGTTTCCTAAAAACTTGCTGCAATATCCCCTTTCATTCTTTAATTTGACAGCTCATAATTTTCTTTCCTTGATAGAAATCTTGTCCATAAACTTCTTCTTGATAAAAATTCATCTAGCACAATGCCTTTGGCGTGATCACGCCTAGTAACTGGAAGTTTTCTGGATTTTGCTCCAATTCCCTCCCCCCCCCCCCCCCCTCCCCTTTATCCTCTTTTTCTCCAATTCTCCTATTTCCATAACTAAAATAAAAGTATATCAAAACCAAATAATTTCACCTTATAATCAAGTTAATATTGGGAAAATATTAACCAGAAATATATACATTTTGAGTTCTATTAAGTACATAAAAAAAATTAAAATAACCATCAATTTACTGAACAAAATATACAAATTATAAAAAACTAGCAATAAAAGTTGAAAAAGATATGTGACATTCAATTACAAATATTATATAACGGTGAGATTTGGAAATTTGATTGAAAATTTAAACTTTTTTTCAAAAATTTAGATTTTCATTTCCATTTTGTTGTTTTATCAAATTTTCAATCATCAAATCCAAACTACAATATGTTGGGTTCATGGTTAAAAGGAAAGTATCTCATATTAATTTGGGAGAAGAAAATAAAGTAATTAATAAATTAGTGTAATCTAAATCTTACAAGGTTAAATTTTTAAGACCAAATTGGGTTACCTCCTTATTTGGCCACTCTAATAGACTCCCAACAAATTTTAGTTGCCAACAGAATATATATAAAAAATCCACGGAATTATATAAAAAGGAATATTTTGCATTTTTCTAAATGAAGATTTACAATTGTAGTCTTATTTTAAGTAAAGTTGTAACTTTGAAAACTTGCCTCCAATAAAAAGTTTTTGGAGAAATGAGAATGCAAAATTAATATTAACTTGTTGCAAATCTTTTTCTTGCTTTTGTTGTCATAGAAGAAACTATATCTTCTTTGTTCTTTATTAAATCAAAATTTTCTTGTAATTTATCCACAATTTTTTCGTTCCCACTATAATTCAAAGAAAGTATTTCAAAGGTTTCATAATTATATATTTGAATTGTTGAGAATTCTGACTCCGAACATTAGACTCAACATTGGAACCATCTCTTTCCTTGATTATTATAGCTACTTGGGTTTTTAATATTTGTTCTTCTAATTTTTAATATAATACAAACTTTCTATTAATTCTTTGTTCATAAAGAATTAATAAACCTTGCAAATTTTCAATAGTCAAAGTTGATAAGTTCTCAGTCTCAATCATAACTGCTACAATATGATCAAACTTCTCAAATAGCAAATTAAGAACTTTTTACACAAAAATTTCATCATTGATAATATACTCGTTAAGTTCCATCTCATACTTGATATACAACAAATAAGAAAATTAGTTTTCAATCATTTTAGATTTTTCCATAGGACATAAATCAAATGTTCTCTTCAATAGCAAAGCATTATTTTTTTGAACTTGATCTATACCCCTATATGCTTTTTCCGAAATATCCTATGTTTGCTTGGCAGTCTTAGCAATGCAAATTTTTTCAAAAATTAATATATCAATTGGCTGATGAATTTGAGCTACTATCAAACTTATATTTTTTTTAGTTTCGACATTGACATTATGTAATTCCTCTTTTAAAATAAATTGTAGTAAATCGAACACTCGAACATAAGTTTCCATTTGGATCCTCTAAAAAATTATAATTTTATTTTCTTATGAATTTTGGCACAACACTTACACTATTCCAATTATCCGTGGCTAATGAACAACTCTTAGCCACCCTTGCTAAACAAATATTACCAAGATTGAAAAAACCAACAATCTAATATTACTGGCTTTGATAGTAAATGTTAACACTAGAAAATTTATGCAGTAGAAACGCAATCAATAAAATAGTATAACAAATATTTTGATTGAACACTACAAAACAAGTAAGCACAAAAGCTTTACGAAAATAATATAGGAAGAAAATTTACTATTATTCAACACCAAAAAACAAGTGGAACCTCTCAATGCACCAACACAGGCAAGGTTTATCACAATAGTCTTGCCCATTGTTTTTTTATTTTTATTTTTTTGTAGTCACACAAAGCCTTGAATCCTTTATATAGAACATCTTGTTACTCAAAAACAACTAGAATTTCATAACTAGAGGTGTTCAATTGGATCAGCGGATCGAATCGATCCGTTGATCCGATCCGATCCGAAATTCGATCCGCTGATCCGATCCGATCCGAAAATTTCGGATCGGATCGGATCAATACCGGATCGGATTGGATCAGCGGATTGATCCGATCTGATCCGTTTTTATTTAAATGCAAAAAAAAATATTTTTGAAAATAATTAATATTAATTATAAAATATAAATTGATATTTTTTATTATTTAAATAATTCTTTCATTAAAATTAGTCAATTTGTGATAAAAAAAATTAAAATATTTATATGAAAATATACTAATTAATTTACATAAAAATAAAAATTAAATAAAAATTAAATAAAAATTATTTATTATCTTTATATAAAAATAGATAATTTTTTAACATGAAATTTTTAAATCTAAATTAAATCACTTAACATTATATATGAAAATAAAAGTAATAGTAAAAAAAAAAAAAGCAAAAAAAAATTTTTAAAAAGGAAGAAGAAAAGAGCAAAACAAAAAAAAAACAAAAAGAAAAAAATATTTTTAAAAAAAGGAAGAAAAAAAAGTGAAAAAATGAAAGTAATAGTAAAAAAAGCAAAAAGCAATAGAGTTTATATATGAAAATGAAAATGTAAAAAAAAAAGTAAATAAATGGAAAACAAAAAAAAGTAAAAAAAAAAAACAAAAAGTAAAAAAAATTAAAAAGAGGAAGAAGAAAAAAGTAAAAAAAAAAAAGTTTTAAAAAAGTAAAACGGATCAATTCGGATCAAAATACATTCCGATCCGAACTTGATCCGATCCGAAAAATTTCGGATCGGATCGGATTTTGTATTTTGAACAGCCCTATTCATAACCAAATCCTAGAGAAAAACTTCTTTTGAAAATAATTCAAATCCAACTGAACCTGTAATTACCAAAACCCAATTAAAAGATAGTTTTTCAAATAAAGTTGGTTTAATTTTTTCAAATAAAGTTGGTTTAATTCACTAGCAATTTAACTAGGCGAATTCTTATCTTCGTGTTGAAGAATTTTTTATGGATAACACCTCACACAACATTGGTTTTCAGAATCGACTAGTGATACATCCATAGTACGAATTTTATGCCCACAAAAATGTTTTATTCTCTTGATAAAATTATCTGTTGTTAGATAATTTTCTCTCTTTAAATTTTTCATGTTTTCTATCTAATTTGATTCTATCTCCAATCTTCAAGAATTATTCTTTCACCTTTTATTTATTTATTATTCAATAGTAAAGTTTTTTTCTTTTAGTTCAAATTTGAAAAACTTCCGCTACAAGTAAACCAAATTAAAACCAATAAATATAATTTGCGTGGAAATGTCTAGGGCATATTCAGAAATTATTAAAGTAATTCTCGCATGTGTTTAACAAACCAAAATAAAGCCAAACACTCAAACAAATATCAGTCAAAAGCAACATAATCGACTCCACAAAAAACCCACTCTCTAAACACTTTACCACTGGCCATTTTTTTCTTAAATTTCATAATAAATATGAGAAAAAGTTCATGATTATGGATGTATGGTAGATCCTCTTTCTGATACTTAACTATGTTTGAAGTGTCCATACAGTATCGTCTACACAATCATCAAATTTTAATTTTGCAGAATGATTGTTGGAAAGATATTTCTCAAGCCATTAGATTTGGGAACTTTATTGTTTATTCAAGGGAGCAGGTGTAAGAATTCAATCGACAATCTGAGAAATACATTTCATCATATTTGATGTTGATTTGGGGGGGCCCGAATATATTAAATGAAAGCACCTACTATTCCTCTTGTTTTTTTTCCCTTAATTTTAGTGTTCTTTGATCAGTTGACGGGATATTATGCACAAACATTGTAAAAAAAAAGAACTTGTTTGATTGATTTTAGAGGGAATGAAATTTCTGGAATCAACCTATTTGTGTATTTGGGTATTTCTGTGCATGTGTTTCACCAAATAAAAAAGAAGAGATAGGTGATATATTAGATACATATGAAAATTGTTTACTACCTCAATATCATTCTTCTTACCAATAATGATAATGTATAATTTAAATTAAAAAGTAAGAATAAAAATATAAAAATATAAACATAATAATGTATTAAGTGCGTTATAATTTGTAATTTAAAAAATGCGATATCAAATTAAGAGTAAGTAATAAAATTTTAAAACAGTAATGATAAAAAAATGATAAAATAATTGTATAGACTTCAAAGGGATTGTGGTGCTACTGATACACGTTGCGCTAGTTGTTGTGACTTATGATTGTTATACTACGACAAAACTTTATGATTTGATGCGTTAAATCACACGTGCCCGATCCATTCCATACATATACAGGAATGATGTTACCATTTTGATGGATCTTGTCAGACACATATTTGTGGTTGTTGTGCTGCTCATTATCTTTTGTTGACTAAGGAGTTCATAGTCGCTATCAAGAGTGCGCGCTGGGTAAATCTCGCCTTTGTGTAATAGTCCGAAAATCACATAGAAAATGTAAACCGTACTGGACAAGCCCTATGTAACGGGCTAAACCGAGAAGGTGTTGATAAGAGGATTCGAACTAATGACCTTACAATGCTGCTCATTATCTCGATCATATATGGATGGCTTGCCACAAACAATTATTAATACACCAGGATTTAGACTGACTGATAGAGCTTAATTTATATATATGTTTTATTAATACTTTCCATGATATTTGGTTAATTTTATGATGAATTTAATGGATTTGGTTACTTTATGTATTGTAGATGTTGAAAGTAGGTGTTTGAAGAAAAATGTGTTTAAAAGCTGAATTTGGTGAAGCAAAAACCAGAAGACCATCAGTGCTTAGACGTAGGCACAACTAAGGCATTGAAGTCTGGGCAAATTTTAAGCAACCACTTGAGCTTCAATAGCAAACCCTAGAGGCCCAACAAGATAAACATAAAAAAAACAACACAAGAGTAGTCACCAGAAGACATCTCCTTCTCTTTCCATTATTCATTCTTTCTTTCTTTTCTTCCCTTTTACTTTGTTTTTCATCAATCATGTCAAACAATTAAATTCATCTTCTAGTTGAAGGATAATTGAAGGATGGTTCTACAACAATTGCGGGACTTATTGCTTTTAATATTCTTATGAATTCATGGGTATTTGTTTATTTCCTGCAATATATTATTTATGATTATGTTGTTGAATTAGATAATTGGTACCGTTATTTGATTGACAATATAATCTATTGCTAACTAGAACATCAAGGTTTGATTGTTTTAGTAAATTAGCAATTGGCATGATTCTTACTTGGTAAGTGATTCAATTGTGTCAAAGGATAAACAATCTCATTAAAACAACCATGGTATGAGTTTGTTTGTTAGAATTGGGTTTCTCTAAATCTTAAGGCTGTGGGTAAATTGCATTCTATGGTGGTACCTAGATTATTTACCAACAAGAGAAGTAATTAACGAGGGTCTCTTAATTGCCAACAAAATAAGGAGAAATTGGTTGCTTGGTGGTAGTAAGTGACTATAACCAATTTATTTATGGATTTATGAGATTAATTTTGTGTCAATGACCAATTGAATGAACCAATCCTGAAATTATTCCTTTAACTAGATCTTGTTAATCATTGAATTTTACTATTTTAAATTCTGCATTAATTAATATATTTAGTCTTAATTTGTTAATTTGCATTTTTGCATTTTTGCATTGTTAGTATTGTCCTTAAACAACCACCAAATCATTTTTGTTGAGAGATAAATTCACCATTCCCTGAGGAGACGACCCGACTCTCGCTATACTTCGGAAGATTGAGAGTAGGAATTTATTTTTGGTGGTTTAACGACGCACCACTGACAATTTTTTGTCTTGACAAGGATATGAAATATATATTCAGGTTTAGACTTAAAAGTTTAAACTGGACTTTAATTGTTGGGTTGATAAAATTAAATGCCACAAATCCTCTCTAATGCTTTTTTGTTTTATTTGGTGTAACACATTTTAATATCTTTATATAATTGTTTATTTTGTTAAAATTGTATCATTAGTTATTACTTGCATTCAAATATATTTAGTGTGAATATATTTACTTTTTTAATACTCACTTTATATTTTAAATTTTTTTTGGTACAAAAGATATAGTAAGAAAATATTGAAATTTGATTAAAATATATACTTAAAACAAATATATATATATATATATTAAAAATAAGTAAGATAAAAATGAATGTAATGGCATAAATTGCAAGATAAACTAGAATAATTAATTATGTGAAGATATGAATATGTGTTCAAAGGGTAGTACAAGAAAGTGTTATATAAGATTCTATGCAAAATTCATTGTTGAATACTTAAATAGTAATTAAGTTGGTGAATGCCTCCTTAATAAAGATTTTACTCTCAATACTAAAAGTCTATTTAACTATACAATTTTGCCCTTCACTCGATTTACTTCATAATATTATTTACTTCCCAAGATCATCAATGCCTACAAAAAGTTTAATTTTTTTAATTGACGAAATAAATGTTAAATTTATTATTTATCCTTTTTAGAAGGTAGGATGCTGCCGCCCAAAATCGAATCGAGAAAATGGCTTGGTCACTCGAGCCATCAAATCTGGGGCCTTTAATCAATGCAGGGGCAACAACATTTGATCATGTCTAGATATTGACGTTGATTGAGGAATACAACAAATGGAAGCACGCAAATTATTGACCTGGGCAGATAAGAACACTTGCAAAATTGGTCTCCAGAATCTGTACATTTTTTGGACGGAAGTTCTTAAATGTATTGGTTTCAAGGGATGAAGGGAGTCCACGTAAACCATTTCCTTCATATAATTGTGGGATTTTAATTCCAGGAATTTTTTTTTAAGTGTTTACGAAGTTAAGTAAAGTTGGCTTTTCCTCCAATTTTAAAGGTGGATCATATTGACCGATTCCCATAAATCTTTGTGTATAATATTCTATTTCTTTCTTTTTCTCTATCTTCATTACTTATTCCATCCCACATTATTTTTCGTTATTGAGAAAATGTACAATTTATGTATAGTGATATTAGTAGGGAAGGAAATTTTTACATTACTTTGGAGTTATATCTTATTTGATATTGATAATTATAGAAAAAAAAGTAGTGTGATACACGACGGGTAAAGATAAAATTTTATTGAAAACAATAGGTTAAATTTTCTAATGTAGTGGGAATATTATTTTTAGCCAACCGGTTTATTTTTCTTTTAACTATAAATAACCCAATTTATATGACTGCTTTTTGTTTTTTTTTTCTTTTTTCTCATAGAAAATATTTTCAATTTTTTTTTGTAAAATGTTAAATAAATTTCAAATAAATTTTTTATTTTATTTTTTGTATTAAAAATTAATTTTGACATATTGCATCTTTTATATATTGTTATGAATAATATTTGATGCTTAATTTTAAATAAAATAATATTTGAAGACATAATTAAAAAAATTAATAGAAGTGTAAAATAATACAATTTGAGTAATTTAACATTCGAATCAAATATTTATTAAAAAATATTAATTAGTTTAATATTCTAATTCAAATATTGAAAATTAACTTGTTAACCTTCAGAATTCAAAAATTTAACTATTTTGGCATTCAAATTTTAACTTTAGCATTCAAAATTCAACGTTCAATTTTATCAAACATTCCCTTAATCTTTCTTTGATTTCCATTACTTCATCATGTCTCAATGATGCATTGGCTTGCTCTTTTTTTTTTTCATACCATGAGATTCCTTAATTGACACTTTGGTGGATAAGTGGAGCACCCATTAGTCTTCCATTGTCAATCTAACACATAATTGTCATTGATACTCCAAGATATGAGAAAGCATTTTTTAAAAATAAAGTTCACATTATAGAGTTGGGGAGTTTGGCATAGATTCATATGGATATTATTGTAGTAAAATAGGTAAATAGAAATAAATGACTCAATTATCTTAGCTCCTCTAAATTGAGTGCCAAATGGGAAATTTTCAATAACACAAATGATTCCTAACTCTAAACACTAAGAAAGCAACTGCTAGTTTTCTTCTACTTAATGTGATGTGAAAATAGACTTGAGCCATGCAGATGGAAGTGAAAATGCAAATCAAACTTTCAAACTGAATTGCCACTCGAAATTGTAACATGGAACCATTGCCTCCAAGGAAAAAATGAAGAAGTGAGAATGCAAAATTAATACTGATTTTGCTGCAAATGTTTTTAGGAAATTGAATTGTTTTTCAACAACATCACAGGATGGGACATGGAAAAAAATTTGTTTGCTTGTAGTTTAATTAGGTAGTACAAAACTTTGGTATAGGATATCTTAGTTGTATAATTAAAACAAAAATTAGCCAGAATAAAAATTTGTTGCAAATTATAAGGCTGGCACCCCTTGGTTTCTAGAACGAATGAGAGGTTACTATGGATACATGGTATATACTCTTTCGATCCCTAAATCATGTTCGAAGAATATTTGTATGGTCTCCCAAAAATTTCTTGTTAAACTTTTTCAGTATCATTTCAATAATATACTCTAATAAGTTAAAATAAATCTTATAATCTGTAATAATATTTTTATCATTGATATTCATTTTCATCATAATAAATTTTAACTGGAGGTCTTATTTTTTTCGTAGTTAGTATTAAATTTTTAGCTTAAAAAATTAGAAAAACACTATAAAATTCTATTAAAATATTATTTTGATACCAAAAAAAAAAAGTTTAGTATTAAATTTAATTAGAATGAATGTAGATACTAATCTAGTGTGTGTATATTAGTGTAAATTACAAGATTTATTTTAATTTATTAGAATGTATAACAATCCATGACACAATAAAGCATAACTGAACATCCAATGCAGTATCGTCTTCACGATCATCAATACCTACCAGAAATTTTATATTTTTAATTGCACACAATAATTGTTGGAAGGATATTCCTCAAGCCATTAGATTCGAGACCTTTATTGAAATGGCAATGTCAGAAATATATTTCATGATATTTGGTGTTGATTTTGTGGGACGAAAGATTAATAAAAGCAACCTAATTATTGATTTAGCTAGACGAATGCTTATCCACGTCTCGAAGAACACTTATGGATGACAACTCATGCAACATTGACAGAAATTTTATGCCCAAGGAAGTATTTTATTCTCTCGACAAAAGAATTTACTTCGTATTTTTATTTCTTTCATTCTTTTCTCTTGGCCCTAATTCTATTTCCAATCCTAAAGAATTATTTGTTCCCCTACTATTTATTAATTAATCAACAGTAAATTCTTTTCTCTTATATGAAATTAGAAAAATATCAATTACAAGTGAAAATAAAATAAAAATTTGAATAAATTGATTATTTTTTAGTTTTGGAGAGAAAAAGAAAGACAACCAAAAAAAAAAAAAAAAAGAAGAAAGAAAAGGAAGAAAGAACATTCCAAGGAATTAGGGAGGGATTATGGTTGGGATGGAGAAACAATTAAAGAAAAAATAGTAAAGATGACAGATAGAGTTTTTGAAAGTTTTATTTCCCATGTTTGAGGGTTCGATAGTTTTAGTTTCTAAAATGATAGAGTGTATAATTGCATATTTATTGGATCAATTCTCTTGTATTTTAATTGATTAAAATGCTTGTTTATAAGGATATTAATTTTGTTTGTGATTAATGGTTATGAAGATTTTGCCTAAAGAATGTAGCCTCACAAGACACAAGTGGCACAAGAAGCTTTGAATTAAGAGGCTGAATTGAGAAAGCAAACTTGAATTGAAAAGGCTTGAATTGAGGAAAAGCAAATCCTTAAGGAAAGGAAAGGAAAAGATTAAAGGAAAGAAAGAAAAGCCTTGAAATTAAGGAAAAGGAAAGCCTTGAATTAAGGAAAAATAAAGCCAAATGTCTTGAATCAGGCAATATAAATAGGCAAGGTTTGGAAGACAAACAGAGACATCGTTTGTATCACTTTTCTAGTTTTAAGAGGAGAAGGGAAGTGAAGAAGAGGGAGGAAGAGGAGGAATGAATCAAGTTTCACAATTCATTTCATGGTGTAAAAAGAGTAGAAGAAGAAGAAAGAAGTAAAATCGACGGATGATTCATTTTTTGTTTTCTTTTATTTTTTTATGTATATTTCTTTTTTATTTATTTTCCAAAATTAATTTTTCAAATTAAGTTTTGAAAGGTTTGATTCCAACAATTGTTTATTTTTATTTTTTTAGTATTTCTATATTCTCTATGCTTCATTATATTATTGAATTGAATTGTTATTGAAGAGAATGAGCCTGTTGTTTGATAGTTGAATTTTAATAGTAGGTATAAATAATAATCTTTTGTTGATTGTTCTTCTTTGATTGAAATAACAACAAGAAACATCAGCGCCTTAGATTGAAGGTTATGAAAATATAATATATAATTTAAATAAATATAATAAATAGGGTTTCTTTTACGGCGTTTAAGGTTTTTTGAATTTTGAATCTTAAAATAATAATATTAACTAGGGCGGATCAGGTTGTGTTTGTTAATTGTTAATTGTTAAAATAACTAATTTAGAGATTATCCTAAAAATGAAAAGAAGTAGGAAAAGAGGGAAAGTAGGAGACCAGATTTGTTTTAACTAAGGGGAAGATCAAAGAACTCTGTCTTTTGAATCAGATGATCATCAATGCCGAGAATTAATAATTGATTGAATGCTTGAAATTATTAATTTATTCTTTATTTTTGCTTTATATTTTTTTAGGTAATTGTTTTTAATTTTATCTTGTTTAGTTAATGTTTTTACAAAACTCTTGTTTAAATTTTATTATATTATTTAATTAACTAATCTTATTTAAGATATCTATTTACTTTCTACTGGATTAAAAATCTCTCAAGGATTTTTTTTTGGTTGGCCGGAGAAGGATTAAAATTTTTAAGTTGACAAATTTAGACCTTATAAGTTCAATTTGTAATAATTTGAGGACAACTAAC
Organism: Gynochthodes officinalis; assembly: GCA_020080225.1. NCBI lineage: Eukaryota > Viridiplantae > Streptophyta > Magnoliopsida > Gentianales > Rubiaceae > Gynochthodes > Gynochthodes officinalis. Next base: position 17,192,961 of record CM034619.1, read on the forward strand.
AAAAAAAATTAAGTGACTTAATGGTTGGAGTATATGAGACCCATATTTATATGATATTTTTGACAGTTTTAACCCCCAATCTTTAAATATTTGATAGTTTTAGTCCCTAAATAATTTAGGTAGATAAATCTAATTTTTAGATTTCTAATTTATAACAATTAAAGAGTATTGACATTATTACTTTAAAAGAATGGGAAGAGTATATTAACAAGCATTTGTTTTTAATTGTTTAAGTCAGTAACAATAGAAAACAACATTAAAAAAAGGAACAAAAAATGTTCCCTTTTTTATTTACTCATGTTGCTTTGAAAAATAAAACAAATATATGCCAGTTTACCCTTCCATTTTTTTTTAAGTTAATTAGATCATTTTTTATTTTTACAAATTTAAATTATATAAATAGATTTGTTCACGTGAATTATTTAAGGACTAAAACTGTCACACCTTTAAATATTTAGGACTAAAGCTGTCAAATTTTTAAAATTGATAACTAAAACTATGAAAAAAAATATTATATAAATGTGGTCTTATATATTTCAACCGTTAAGTCATTAACTTTTTCTTTTAGTTATTCTTAAATTGTTATAAATTAAGACTATAACAATTAAATTTGTCGACTTAAAAACTTTGGAAACAAAAATTGTCAGACTCTCAAATATTGGAGATTAAAACTGTCAAAAACTCTAATAGATAATAAAATTATCCGTTAAGGGCAATTTTGACAAGAGCATTAATATTGCTTTGACAATAAAATTTATCAGTGAATTTATCACTTGGCTTCGGATTCTTCTAATTCTTTGGACAGATGCTGAAGATTTGGTAAAGCTACCAAATAAATCCAACGCTTTGGAAAAATTTCTAAAACACTCAATGTATAATCAATCATTACATAGTGTAAAAAAATTTGAAGTATCCAACAATTTACTGAACTAGGAATATAAACATACAATAAAATACAATAAAGTGGAAAAAATGGCCATTCAATCGTAAATATTATATAATGTTGTGATTTGGAAATAAATTGAAATTTTTACAATTTTTTAATTTGAATTTTTATTTCTATCTTTGTTGTTTATAATTTTTCAACCCTCAAACTCAATCTCAAATATACAATGTATATATATACATACACACACACTTATCTACCCAACTGTACAAAAAGAATTATTTGCCATATTTTTTCAAATGCAAAATTGCAAGGGTAGCTCTCGAGGAATTTTATTAAAAAATGGACTTTTTTTCTTTAAGTAAAGTTATGGAGGTGACTTTTTTTTTAAGGATCGAATGAGTATTACATGATTGTTCGTTTATAGGTATATCTTCTACTACAAAGTTTGAATCTATACCTCAATGGGTTTTAAATTTTGTATCTTTACCTTATCTTATAAAACGATGTAACTTCTAACTTGCTCTTACCATTACCTATCGCACAAAATCAAGTTGGGAGATAAGTTTACTGTATTCATTTTTTACGCCTAGCTGCGGGTGCAAGAATTCAGCTGGCCATACAAGAAATAAATTTCATTGTGTTCTAGTAATGATTATGATTACCAAAAACATTTATTGGAATCATATAAATTGATGATTGTGCCAGCCGAATTTTTATTCATGTGGAAAACTGATTTTCTGTCTCTGATAATTCTTTGGACAAATGCTCAAATTCTTCCCTATCAATAAGGGATGATTTCTAAGGATAAGGGCACAAAGAGAAACCAATTCCGTCATATAATTATAGGGATTTTAACTCCACAAACTTAATACTAAAAACTTTAATTGTTCAAAGAGTTTAATGATTAGAAGTTAGCTCTATGTCCAACGATAGATGTAGGTTATTTCTTAAAAACAATAGCCAAAGGACCTCATACTATTACTTGGACCTAAAATCTATATGCTGATGCTTACGATGTTGATAACCATATCAGTAATCGACTACTTTATGTAAACTTTTCTATTCATGGTTTATTTCTTATATCTTATTTTATCTTTATATTATCTTTTGGGCTATTAAAAAAGATTCTAGATTTGTTTCCTAACAATAAACTTATCAGATCTTGTAGCCACATCTAACGTGCCCAACGATTTAACTCTTTAATTTTAGGGTAAATAGCACAATTAACCCTTCAACTTGGAACCTTAGTTCAATTTAGTCCCCTATATTCAAAATGTTTCAATTTGGTCCACTAACTTACAATTTTGATTCTAATTGGTCCTTCTAACGAAATCAAACCAAACTAGATTTAATATATCAAATCACATGACTTACATATATTTAGGGTAAAGGGCGGTAGAAGAAACCAAAATAAAACTAAATATAGTAAATTGCAAATAACCATCTTAAACTTTTATTGTTTTGGAAAATACCTCCAAAAGTTTTATTTTGTATTTTATCATTTCTAACTTTGTAATTTTCACAATATACATCAATTTTTATTAGTTGTCAAAAATATATTATAAATAGATAAAATTACTCTTTAACTATCTAAATTGAAAATGTCAAAATTGGAAGCGATTTACATAATTACAAATATAATTTAAATCAAATATTATAAATTGTGCAAGTCAATGACTAAAGCATTAAGTCTTATTTGACTTGATTTTATTAAAAGGACCAATTAGAGCTAAATTTGTAAGTTAAGCGACTAAATTGAAACTTTTGAATGTAAGAGACTAAATCAAACTAATGTACCAAATTGACGGACAAATGATGCTATTTACCCTTAATTTTAGAAGCAATGTAGATTCTTTACCATCTTTAGTAATATAAACATCTGGATGGCCCACAGTTTGCATTATTGCTCTTGGATATGAGTTGAGCCACCCAGAAAGACCATGAAATGAAAGTGACAAACATTTGTTAGCATTAAGCTAATATATACATTTGCAATTATTTACTGTGATGTAAACATGATATGTTGATTAGCTTGTAAAATTTTCAAACAAAATGTTAATGAGGAAAAAAATACCATTAGCTGCAAGATGAGGACCGACTCACGGCCTATATATATCCTCCATTTCCCCGTTTCCACTTCATCCTTCCTCACTACACAAAATATTCTTGGTTTCCTTAGTATCAACCATGGCTTCCTTCAAAGCTTTTCTTAGTTTTCTTCTCATGCTTTTGGTTGTCTGCTCTGCTTTAGACATGTCCACCAATTATGACCAGTTCCCAAGCGGAGAAGATGATGTCATAGCCCTTTTCGAGATGTGGCTTGCCAATCACGGCAGACTTTACAATGCTATAGGCGAGAAAGAAAAAGATTTGAAATTTTTAAGGATAATCTTAAGTTCATAATCGAAGAAAACGCCAAGGGCCATCCCTATAAATTGGGGCTGACCGAGTTCGCTGATTTGACCCATGAGGAGTACATTAACATGTACGGAAGGGGCTTGATTAAGGATCCTGAAGGCCTGTTGAGCGAAAATATTAGAAGCAACGGCTATGCTTTCCAGGTAGGTGATGATTTACCGGACTCTGTTGACTGGAGAGACAAAGGTGCCGTCACCGAGGTGATAAATCAAGGGGAATGTGGTAAGTTTGTATCCTTTATCTTTCTATTTTAGAATTAACTACAGTCGATCTTCTGCAAAATTTGCCTGATGGAACCTAAATTATTGGTAATGAAGGTAGCTGCTGGGCATGGGCAACAGTCGGTGCTGTTGAAGGAATTAATCAGATTGTTACTGGGAACCTAACACGCCTGTCGGCTCAAGAACTGGTCGATTGTGTCACAAGATGCCGAGGTTGCAAGGGCGGTTGGCCGGATAGTGCATTGGAGTTCATTATTCGAAATGGTGGTATTGATACAGCGGAAGATTACCCTTATCAGTACTACCAAGGCAGATGCAATGATCAAAAACGGGTACTTTTTATCAATCACTAATCTAGGATATCGACAAGATCTAAGAGACGTTCAATAATGACTAAATTGGTCTTTCGTTTCAGAACAAAAAAGTTGTCTCTATTGATGGTTATGAAAGAGTGCGGAGAAATGATGAGAAGTCTTTGCAGAAAGCAGTAGCACAGCAGCCAGTCATTGTTGCTGTTGATACTCATCCCCGAGCCTGGCAGTTATACAAAGGGGTAGTTGTCTATTTGGTCCTCCTTACTTAATATTAATGACGACTAGTTACTTGGTGGGATTGAAGTGTGGCAATTACTGTTAAATTTGTTTTTGAACAATTCAGGCGTCTTGACTGCAGCTTGTGGAACCAGACTCGACCATGCAGTTCTTGCTATTGGATACGGCACTGAAAATGGTGTAGATTACTGGCTTGTGAAGAACACATGGGGAACCAACTGGGGAGAAAAGGCTTCTTGAAGATTAGGCGGAATCTGAACTTCAACAGATATGGGCAATGTGGGATCGCCATGTTTCCCTCTTATCCCACGAAGAACGCAAAAATTAGCAGCTATTGACGGACTCTGATGCAGTTCCCTTGTTGCACTGGTGGATGATGAAACAAAATGCATCAATTTAGTTCCAATTGGTGTTTGTATTTCGTTTTCGTTGTTATGCTTGCTTGGCATAATATGCTTGATCATTTGATCACTGGATCGAGTGACTTATCTTAACATGGTTGTTAAATAAAATAAGCCTTAAAGGGCATGGTCATTATTGGGCATCAAATTTATTTCATTTTCGAGATCCAAATCACAAACATATGATAAGAAGTGATGAGTTGTAGTGGGACTTTAATATGAACGGTCACCAATATCATCATATTTTGGACGTAATCGGTAATCATATGTTAAATGAACAATGTGCCTAAATATGGTATAGGTACTCTCTCACACGTCCCTTTATTATTTCTTGTAACAAATTTTAATATGTTCATGGAACTATTATTATTTTGTTAAAAATTATATCAGTAGTGATAATTTTCATTCTAATATATTCCAATGTGAAATTTATTTTTTCTGTACTCACTTTATATATTCTTCCAAAAAAATTTTGTTACAAAAAATTATAGTAAGAAAATATTGAAAATTAATTAAAAATATATGCCTAAATTAGAAAAAATAAATCTTCATATTAAAAGTAACTAAGATAAAAATGAATTCTAATTGTACAAATAACAGATAAGCCAGAATAGTTATGTAGAGACATAAATATGCGTTATAGAGAATGATATAGGAAAATGTTATATAAGATCCGTGCCAAATTGAATGATGAATATACTTGAATAGCAGTCAAGTTGGTTAATGTTAAAAAATTATAATTATACAATTTTGCTCTTCACTTGATTTACTTTATTATATACATTTGTGTGTGTATTATTAACTCAGCATGAAACATTATTATTCATAAAAAACTTGTTTTAACATCATTATAAAATTTAAAATTAAAAAAAGTGAATTTTGTTGAACATCATTGCAGTAAAAAAAGAAAAAGAAAATGAAAATGATCCTCATTACAAATCAAACTAATAATAATCATAAACTTCAGCTATCAATTTTCTACAGATATTTTTAATTATAAGCATATTAACATCTAATAGTGAAATTTTTTAGTAAATTCAGACATGGCAACATGATATTGCATGATTAAATTGATTGTTGTTTAGTAGTTTCTGCCCCTTAGATGCTACCTCAATCACTAAAGAATTTTACTGAAATTTTTCACTATGTATATTTTCGCTCTTCTTATAAAATGATGCACAATCCCCTAATAACACCAACGGTCTTATTGACATGTTGAAAAAAACTGAAAACTCCATATTTTTCCCTTATAAAATGATGCATCCCTAATAACACCAACGGTCTTATTGACATGTTTAATTTTACCTCAAATCAAACTTTTTGCAGAGTATATTTACATGGTAAAGAAAGTGAAAACTGAAAACTCCATATTTTTCCCCTCAAATCAAACTTTGCAGAGTAATATTACATAGTAAGAAATCTTAGTGGATACTAACTAAGGACTCACGGTAATATTTCATTATAAATACATTAGTCAACTTTTTAACATAGGAGAGAGAATGCCAAATAATGGGATTGGAAGGGAAGATATCAAAGAACAAGGAAAACTCCAAATTAGATTATTAAAAAAAAAAAAGAAAAAAGTAGAGAAAACGTTATTGAAATAGGGTGAATGAAAACTATTGCGTAAAAACATAAAAAGAATTTAAAAAAAAATATTAAGGGAACAATGAAGAAAACTTTATAAAGATTTCAAAAATTTATGAATTAAAGTATAATTTCCATAATATTTTTTATTATCATTTCTTGTAATACATTTCCGTAATATTTTTCAGTATCAATTTTTGTTATACATTTCTTCACATGAATATTTTTTGCTAAAATTTATATCATCAGTGACTACTTTTTTTGGTACATAAAGTCCATACACTTGGTGGTGGTGAAATATATATCATCATAATCTTGACCATAAATGAAGATGCCCTGTAACAAAACAATTACAACAACGTCACTTATCTCCATTATCACATGTCTCAATCTAATGCTAGGATTTCAGTTTAAGATCTTTTAGTCTTTTACTCTTACCATGAACTTCCATAATGGACACTTTCGAGCAGTAGATGGAATATCCCAGTAGTCTTATCCAGCCAAGTACAATAAAAATAGAGGAAGTAATAACCTTATCTTCACTAAAATTTTGCAATAAAGCAAATCATTCCTAAGTCTTGACAATGAAGAGCAAAATTTGGTAGTTTTCTTCTATTTAATGTGCAGCGGAGAGTTTGGGAACATGAAGGAAAAACAAAACTAAATTGAGTGCAATATTCTATTGGGGAGGTTTTACACATGGGAATCCCAACTAGAGCAACTCAATAACCCTTAGGAGTCTACTTGAGCCCAAAAACTTAAGTTAGTGGGTATTGGATCATTGTCACTTATTAGATGCTTTAGTTTTTGTTACTTTTTAAATGTGGGACAAGATTTATGAGCACAATAAACCTTCACTTTCATGGATACACTACCACATTAAAACTCACTCCCACAAGCCCAATCCCTACTCCAACAAGATCATCTATTCACAATGGTGCAAGTAGTAATTTCAGATCACAAACCTCACAAGCCTAATTCCTACTCTAGCAAGCTTATCTCTTCACCATAGTGCAAGTAGTAATTTGGTATGACAAATCTCCTTATCCACAAGTCTCCCACTAAGTCCAGTTCAACTGCAGATAGTACTTCTAAAAATTTTGTCCAAAAATTTGGCTATCAATGCACGAATCTAATTTGTCCAAAAGTTTTTATTTCGTCTCAAATTAGCTAGAAGATCAGCCACTATGTTTACTTCTATGAAACAATGCACGAATCTAATTTGGCTAACAAATTGCTTGATGAATTTGATGAATGAAGACACTTTCTAAGTTACTTTATGGTTTTGTTTCTTGATAATTCTGGGTTGCATTAGTCTAATGCTCATGTAGAAAGGCCATTTCTCAGATTGAATAGATCCTCAAATTATTTGAAATTAGGACTATTTGATCATATGAATTGTTATTTAAAATGAATAATGAACAAAGAGATTTTAGTTTTGGATTTGATAATGAAATTTTAGTCTATTTAATTGCTTAAATACAGCTTAATTCGTATAGAAAAATTCAGCCATTAAAATTAGTTTAATCCTTATCATTTAATGCTATCAGTAAAGAATTTTGAACTATTTATATTAATTTTTTCAAATTTATCCACTTTTGTCACATATTAAACAAAATGGTTTCTTTTTTCTTTTAACAATAAATGGCCTAATTTATTTGTCTCCCTACTCTATTTTTTCCCTCTTTCTCGTAGCACATATTTTCAAAAGTGTTTTTATTCATTTTTATTGTAAAATATTAAATAAATTCATTAATTTATTTTCATTTTACTTTTTTTTATTAAACATTAATTTTGGTAGATTTTATCTTTTACATATTTTCATGAATAAGATTTTATACTTAATTAATATTTGTAGATATAATTAAAAATCAATAAAAAGATAAAATGCTACAATTTGAGTAATTCAAAATTCACATCAAACCTTTATCAAACAGTATTAATTAGTTCAATATATAATTCAAATATTTAAAATTAAATTTTAATTATTCAAATTTTCAACATTTAGATTTTGGCATTCAATATTCAGATTTTAGAGTTCAATTTTATCAAACAACCTTAATCCTTCTTTAATTTCTAATGCCTCATGATATCTCAATCCTATTAGGGGGACGAGGGATGCCTCCCCTACCACCCGCCCTATATAGTGACACCCTTCCCCATCACCTGCCCCACCACCCGCCACTCGCCACAATAGGAATATCTCCACTCGTCACTCGCCCTGCTCTGCCCCACCCCGCCTTGCCCTGTTTCCTTTGTTGGCACCCAACGGGGACTCCGTTTCCACAACCATTCTCCTACAACAAAATTCAAAACAAAAATAAAATGAGCCTATGAAGAAGAACAATACATTGGCCAACCGAAATAGAAAAATTGCCCAAATCAAAAGAAAAATTAGTCGATGAAGATGAACAGTACATTGGTCAACCCATCATCCAAATAAAAACAAAAAGGTATCCAAATCAAAAGAAAAATTATGTGATGGAGATTAACAGTACATCGGCCAACCATCCATCCAAATCAAACAAAAATTGACTTGGAGGCTTGAGAAATCGAGGCTTGGCCACTTGGGAGTTCGCAATAAATGCATCTCAGAAATCAACTCTAATAGTTCTCATCTCATTGGCATTTTATGATTCTACCCTTATTGGTATCAGAGCCATTCTGTTTAGGTGTTTACATGCATTTATCTAATCTGCCTTCATATTGTTTATGATCATATTATTTTGAATATTATAGTTGATTAAATTTAATCACGCTTGGTAAATGGTTTTGTGAGGGTCAGTAAATCTGTTGGTAAGCCTTGTGGTGATAGGTGTTCTAGGTTGCCTGCTCCTATGTTTTCGGTTTAAGCTAAAGTCAATATAGTAGCAAACAATTATGTGTTCATAAAAATGGCTACTAGATTTAGAAAAATATTTTTAAACACTCAAAATAGACACTCTGATATAGTGCAGAGTCAAAAAAATTCATATGCCTGTTTATTATTCAATTTGATGTATTCCTCAACAAAATATAGAATCTATTTATAAGATATGTTCTTTAGATTTTAAAGTTACTTTCTCAATTAAAACTCATGAAGAAACTATTTCAATTCAAGAATGACATGTCGTTAAACTACCAAAAATAAATTCCAACTCTCAAATCTTCCGAAGTATAGCGGAAGTCAGGTCGTCTCCTCAGAGAATGGTGGATTTATCGTTCAACAAAATAATTGGGTGTTGTTTTAGGACAATACTAAAAATGCAAAAATGCAAAATAACAAATTAAAACTAAATATAATAATTAATGCAGAATTTAAAATAGTAAAATTCAATTATTAACAAGCTCTAGTTAAATAAATAATTTTAGGACTGGCTCATTCAATTGGTCATTGACACAAGGTTAATCTTATAAATTCACAAATAAATTAGTTATAGTCACTTAGTACCACCAAGCAACCAATTTCTCGTTATTTTGTTGGAAATTAAGAGACCCTCATTTATCACTTCTCTTGTTGGTAAATAATCTAGGTACCACCACAGAATTCAATTTACCCACAGCATTAAGATTTAGACAAACCCAATTCTAACCCAAACTCACACCGTGGTTGTTTCAATTAGATTGTTTATCCCTTGACACAATTAAATCACTTACCAAAAAATAATTATGTCAATTGCTACTTAACTAAAAAAATCAAACCTTGATGCTCTAGTTAGCAATAGATTATATTGTCAATAAAATAATGGTACCAATTATCCAATTAAACAATACAATCATAAATAATAAATTGTAGAAAATAAACAAATACCCATGAATTTATAAGAACATTAACAGCAATAAGTCTCACAATTGTTGTAGAACCATCCTCCAATTATCCTTCAACTAGAAGATGAACGTAGTTCCTTGACATGATTGATGAAAAATAAAGTAAAAAGGAGAAAAGAAAGAATGAAATAAGAATGGGAAAAGAAAGAGATGTGTTTGGGTGGCGGTTGCTCTTGTGTTGTTCTTGTATCCTTTTTTTGGGCCTCCTAGGGTTTGCTTTTATAGTCTAAGTTATAGTTTGAAATTAGCTCAGACTTTAGTGTCTTAGGCGTGCCCACGCCCAAGCACTAATAGTCTTTTATTTTTTGCTGAAATTTGCTCTAGTGCCTTAAGCGTGCCCACGCATAAGCACTGATGGTCTTCTGGTTTTTGCTCCACCAAATTCAGGTTTTAAATTCATTTTTCTTCGAACACCTACTTTCAACATCTACAACACATAAAGTAATCAAATCTAGTAAATTCATCATAAAATTAACCAAATATCATGGAAATTATTAATAAAAAATATATATAAATTAAGCTCTATCAAATCCCCCACACCTAAATCATGCTTGTCCTCAAGCATGCATTAAATCTATATATCCAATATCTTCCTCTCTATTCGTTCCTCTCTTTCAACTCATCCATGAGTAACCCAAAGTCATTACACATTAAAGATCCAAGTTGGAATAGCAATCTAGAGAATACGTATTCATAGCATGATCTTTCTAAACAAAGCATATGCATCTCATCAATTTCAATAATTTCATCGAAATCAAATGCAAAAAATTTGATACCCTCTCATAGGTTGCACTCTAATCATTCAAAGCGTATAGGGATCATTTAGCACTCAAATCAAACATAGCATGTCATTACCATTGGTTTGCTCATATATCACATCTCCACCACTACATAAACATGAATCCATGCAAAAATCAAAGGGTCTTCATAAGGGTTATAACGGGGCTTAGGTAAAAGGTGGGCAAAAAAAAAAGGAAAATTTAGGTTACACATATAAAGATTTGTAGGAACTTTCCTGTATAACTCAAAAGCAATAATACTAGCATATTAGAACCACTTCCTTATTCTGAATAACATGCATCCCCTTTTTGCAATTTCTTCATATAGTTGGGCTCTTTGTGTAGAAAGAAGAACACTTTATTTTCCCTATCTGAATATTCACAAAGGAAAATTTTCACTACTATTTTTTTTCTTTTTCATATTTTTTTTCTCTTTTTTTCTTTTTTATCTCTCTTTTTTTATTTTGGTGGTTCTTTTCTTTGAAGTCAACAAAATTTTTCTCATGTACTTCATTCCCACATACTCTTGACAAAGGGTTCAACAACAGTAAACCAAGACAAAGGTTTAAAGCTAACAATACGGTGTTAGAACAAAGAAAAGCTAAGGCTCAAAATTGGCTAACTAAGGGTATATGTAACGGGACGGCTTTTTAGAGAGTCTAAAGTGGCTAACCTAGGTGCCTTTATCTTGTCAAAGCATGAATCCGCAATGCGAACTCGACATGCATAATAAAACAAGTTCTAGAATGAATTGACAACACTCAACAAAGAAAATAAGAGCAAGAAAAGTAAAATGCACTTAGCTCAAATGCTCACAAGTGTTTAAATGTATCAAATATCATACATTCTTATTCAATTCAATCATTAAAATCAACAAGATGTGTCCAAAATTTCAAAACAAAAGCTAATCATACTCATCTCATTCATACATTCCAACCCAAATTACTAATGTATATAACTCAAAGTTATTCTAAATGAGCATCAAAAGAGTGAGGAATTTGAAAGAAGATATCAAAATGTCAAACATACTTGGAAGATTTTTTTTTTTAATGAAAAATTACAATTAACCATTGAAGCACAAAGCACAAGACACACCCCCACACCTAAATCACCATTGTCCTCAATGTATGGAAAATATGCCCAAGTGAATAAGAAAGGAAAGAAAGTAAAAACAAAGGAATAAGACGCTTCCCTGAACCATGGGAAACAACTGGAGCTATAGTGCAGGTGGGCAAGGTCACTGTAAAAGAAAGAAGTAAAAATAAAATGGATTGGGTTGCCTCCCAATAAGCACCTTTCTTTAGTGTCTTTGGCTAGACAATGCCTTAGTTTTTTTTTTTTTACCTCAAAATCGATAATTGTATTAACTTTTGAAAGTTAACTTGTACAATCAATGTCCTCACACAATTGGACTCTTCTTAGCTGTCAGTAAGGCTAAGACTACCTGACCATAAAGTCACCGTAGCATCCATCCTCCCACAAAATTCAAAATAGGTCAAAAATAAGCGACAGTAATCAAAGGATTAAATCCCTTGATCCCACTATCCACTTCCTCCCTGTCGTGTTCCACCCTCTATACACTAGCCCCTAGTAATTACAAGTCAGCCACTAATCGACCACTTAATCCTAGCTAACTCCAATTTGCTTAATAGAATTCAAACCAAGCATTCCTCGCCTTCTCTACTATTTCCTCCGGCTCCCACCATTTGCGCTGAAACACCCAAACATTCCGACCCTTCCATAGCATCCACATAATGTAGGTTGGAGAAATTTTTGTTGGTCGCTCATTTTATTACTCGTTCTTTCCGTTCCAAGGGGTGTTGATGCCAATATATTTAGTGAGGTTTTGTTCATAGTTTCACAACCTATTGCATTCAAGTAATCATTGGTTCTTGCATTATATTTTTATGGATTTTGAATGATAAATAAATTGACAACTTATTTTCATTTTTCTTCCTATAGCTATCTATAGCATCCACATAGTGTAGGTTGGAGAAATTTTTTCCGACCAAAATTTTGGCGCCGTTGCCGGGGAGCTATTTTATTTTTTTTTAGCATTGTGATTTTTATTGCATGACCTGTGCTTCTCACAAAGGTGATCTTGTGTTCATTTCAGAAATTTAGAAGGAAGCACGACGACTAAAGAAGGAAACAAGAAGGAGGCTACAATTTAATTCAACACCACTTGAGGAAGAAATGATGGCTGCAAGAGATCGTACATTGAGAGAGCTTATTGCTCCAGTTTTAAATCAACAACCTCTTTGCATACAATTTCCAAATTTAGAAGTAGCATTTGAATTAAAATATGGGCTTATTCATTTGTTGCCTATTTTTCGTGGAAATGCAGGTGAAGATCCACACAAACATCTCAAGGAATTCCATGTGGTTTGCTTTAGTTTGAAACCACAAGGAGTGACGGAATAAGTTAATTTGAGAGCTTTCCTTTCTCCTTGGGAGATAAGGCGAAAGATTGGCTTTATTATATTCCTGCAGGTTCCATTACAACTTGGGAGGAAATGAAAAGGTTGTTTTTGGAGAAATTTTTTCCGGCCTCACGAGCTGCAAATATTGGGAAGGAGATATGTTTTATTAGACAACTTGGTGGAGAATCATTATACGAATATTGGGAAAAATTTAACCAATTGTGTGCAAGTTGCCCGCACCACCAAATTTCTGCATCACTTTTGATCCAATACTTTTATGAAGGGTTATTACCAATGGATCGCAATATGGTTGATGCAAAGTGGAGGAGCCTTGGTGAACAAAACACCAATCGTAGCAAGGCAATTAATCTCTAACATGGCAGAGAATTGACAACAATTTGTGAATGTTATGAAAAAGGGAAGGGAATAGAGAGGAAGACATTGATCTATCATATGCTTGAGGACAAGCATAGTTTAGGTGTGGGGGTATTTGATAGGATTTAATTTGTTACCATTTAATATGAGCAAAAATATGATGTTAATACTTTATTTGGTATGAAATTGGCTAAATTGAGGTGTTTTTGTTCCAGGAGTAAAGTTGATGGACTAAGGCAAAAAGATGGAATTTAATGGAGATTTAGATGATTTTTGGAGAAGCACTTTCGGAGCAAAAACAGAAGACTATTTTGGATTAAGCTTGCCCATGCCTTAGAGGATGAAATCTTGGAGGTGAAAGTCAAGAAAATGCACGTGACCACGTCTTGAGCTAAAATAAAGAACCGATGAGCTGAAATTCCAAGATTGACTTTGTCTTTTGATTTAAACTTTTGTAATTCAAATTAGTATGGATTGGATGACATTTGTTAGGGTTAGATAGGATTAGATAGGATAGGATGGTTGGCTGGATAATTAGTTAGGAATTTAAGGTTTAAAGACTTAGGATTTGTTGGAGAGATTTTAGAAAGTCTTTATGAAGGTTTTTAGAGAAGAAGGCTATAAATAGGAGGGTTAGTGAACTTGGAAGACATAAGTCTTTCCTTTAATTTTCTGCAGAATTTTCCCTTTCTTTTGTACTTCTCTTTCTTTTTAGAATAAAGTTAGAATAGTTTTGCTACCATGAGTGGCTAAACTATTTCCATTCCGTTCCAAGGGGTGTTAATACCAATATATTTAGTGAGGTTTTGTTCATAGTTTCATAATCTTTTGCATTCAAGTAATCATTAGTTCTTGCATTCTATTTTTGTGGATTTTGAATGATAAATAAATTGACAACTTATTTTCATTTTTCTTCCTATAGCTATCTATTTGTTCTTGATCCGTAATTATCCTAACATTTAGTACAAGTAGCATTTAAATCTTTTGCGTGTGTAAAGTGACAAGAATCATGCATTTATGATTTAAAGGAATTAATGATACAAAGATTTTCAATTGTAGCTATCTCAATTGTTGGTTTTGTTTTAACTGCTTTCAATGTTCTTAGTGCTACTATCAAATGATATGGAACGCTATCGCCTCAAATATTTGTTAGTAAGCTTTGTTGTGAATGCTAGGTTCAAACAAATAGAATAGGAAAACTCAAAATTTTGTCATGGCTATCCTGCGAAATTTTCGGTTAAATGCTTGAATGAAAATGTGTCTTTAGAATTCTATGATCTAGATATATTTGGTACAACTACACTTTCTTGGATCGAAGTTTGGTAAGACTGAAGAATTTCTTTTACATATTCTTAGTAATTTCTTTTATTTTATTTATTACTATTAGAGTTGGTATTAACCTTTTTATTTTTTTTCTTTTCATCTCAAGTGCTAAAAACCCCCCTCAACACATAGCTCCTTGTGGGATTCGAACTGGTCCACTACTACTACAAATCAATTGTAGTTAGTTGAAGATCTGAATTAATTTTGGGGGCTTCGACAACCCGACCATGCACTCCCTCATGAGCTATAACCATATTATCAAGAATTTGACGCCCAGGAATAAATGCTGATTGATTCTGACTAATACACTTATGGAGACACAGCTTAATTCTTTCAGCCAAGATTTTAGAAACAATCTTATAGACCACATTACACAAGCTAATGGGTTTATATTGTGAGATAAACACAAGAGACTGAACCTTAGGTATCAATGTAATCAAAATATGATTAAGTTTTCTAAGCAACTTCTTATTATGAAAAAACTCCTTCACAACATTAATAATATCCAGTTTAACCTCACTCCAATAAGTTTGAAAAAATAAAGAAGTCATACCATCAGGTCCGGGAGCTTTATGGGGATCAATCTGGAACAAGGCAGCTTTAACTTCATCTTCCTCCACAGGTCGCAACAGAGTTCTATTCATGGCCTGAGTGATAGTTTTAGGTAACCCTTCAAGCCAAGAAAGAGATTGAACCAGATGACTAGAAGCATATAGCTTATCATAAAATCCCACAATATGTTTTTCTATCTCCCTTTTAGTTACACACACCTTCCCATCACTCGTTATTAATCTTTCAATATGATTCCTCTTCCTCTTCTGAAGGGTTGATGTATGGAAAAATTTAGAATTGCTATCTCTCTCTTTCAACCACTGATTCCTTAACTTCTGCTGCCAATATCTCTCTTCTTCCTTATACTCATGTCGGAGTTGAGTCTTAAGCGCATTCCATAGTGTCCAATCCCTACCACCACCATCCTCACTCATAGCCTCCATTTGAGCTTGAAGAGCTTTGATTCTTCTAGCAGAATTATTCCCTAAATTGAAGCTCCACTTTAGTTACTCTAATCGGCATTCGGCAATCTTAGAACTTAACACATATTGTCTCGTCCCCCACTGTTCTCTATTCCATGTTGTCACAACTATTTGCTGGAGATCCGATTTTTTAATCCATTTACTATCAAATACAAATCATCTACGAGACTATTGCTGCTTAGGATCCATCTCCAAAAGAAGGAATGCATGATCGGAAGCTTGTTTGGCACAATGAAGTACCCTAGCATTCGAAAATCTCAACCTCCACATCGATGAGCCAAAGAATCTATCCAACCGTTCCTCCACAAAGCCTTCTTCAACCCTATTATTACTCCAAGTAAATGAACAACCAACAAACCCAAGGTTCACCATCTCCATTCTTCGTACAAAGTTTTTAAAAGAAACACAACTATGGTCTGCTCAACCCTTCCGCCCCTCTTCTCATGTGGAGACACTATGTCATTAAAATGCGCCCCCCCAATAACCCACCAATCTCCCCAATTTTTCCTCTCATTTTCTAAATAACTCCACTGAAGTTCCCTCGTTGCAAAATTCGTACTTGCATAAACAAAAACACCCCAACCCATCCTCGAATCATCCTCAAGTTTATATTGTACCTGTACACAAAATGAAGTAGTAACGACATTCATAACCACAACCTAAGGCACCCAACATATTAACAACCCCCCTCGGGTGCCCTCAGGCTCAACATGCCTCCACCTATCTTCAAACTTCAATGGCCTAACAACCTTCTCAACAAAAACATATTTTTGTTTAGTTTCAGAAAGAAAAAGTACCTCTGGATGCTGGGATATGATAGACTTCTCAACTAGGAAATTGTGAAGGCTGCGCCCAAGCCTCGACAATTCCACACCCCAATCTTCATTGAGTATCATGGGACCGATGAGAGCTGGTCCCTTTCACCCCATAATCCTGAATCAAGACTTGGTGCAGCTCTTTTTGTTTGTGTTTCTTCATAGCTTGATCCTCATAACAACATGACTCCTCATTTTCCCTCAGCCACTCTCGCTTCGCACCAAATCCAACACCCCCTAAAGGCAACTCTTGAATTCCTTTAGTTGTAGATAACAATCGTCTCCCAACCCTCCTCCATTTACTACCTCTCGGACAACCAACTTGAGCAGTAGCCAAAAAAGGCTGAGTAGTAGACAAAGAAGGGTGCAGAATTTGACGATCCAATGATATCACTCCAACTGTAGCCTCCATGAGATTATCCTAAACGAATGACATAGAAACCTGCTTAATGTTGAACTCCAAAGTTGACAAAGGAGTCTGCTCAGCCCCTGGAAGACCCTTATTATCCAACCCAGCATCTATGGAGAGCAGAGCCTGGACAGGAGTAGTCCCAAGAACATTATGCAGCAAATCCAGCGGCTAGCAAGAGGGAACCTCCATACAAGACTGTGAAATCACTTTTAAAGACGGAAACTGAGTGCCCACACACGTAGAATCAACACTCCCTAGCCCAGATTTCTGTAAAAATTCACCGCCACCAACCACATTAAACTGCACTGCAGGCTCCACAGCTTTCCTCAGCGCCAAATCGTATAAAGAATGCGGCAACATCGGATCTGAAAGCAGCTCCTCTCTCACATTCAGTTGGGCTAACACCCCCTAGTTACTGCTGCTACGGTGCAGATCTTGGAGAGTGTCTAGATACCTTTCACCCCGCTTCCTTACCACCACCTACACCTTCTCATCTATGTCTCCAGACAAACCGAACCCAGCTCGCATCCAATTTCCAAATTGCCCTACTGTTAGCATATGAGCTCGTTGATCCTCATGAAGCCTAGCACACATACTCTCAACATGCTCCACACGACCACAATAAACGCAGAAATTTGCAAGAAATTCATACTGAAACATAGCCCAGCGAGAAATATTTTGGAAGAAACCTGAGTTCCACGAAGTAAAGGTTGCTCCAAATCCACCGTGACCAACAATCGCAGATGTCTTCCATGCACGCTACCTCCTTCAGGAATAAACACTTCATGCAACCCAGGAAATATACTCCCAATCCGACTCCCTGTTTCTATTGTAAACTAATGAGAAGGCAGATTCCAAACCTGAACCCAAAGCTCCACTCTCTAAAATTCCACATCTGCACTAGTTACAGTCAGCTCCCACTCCCTCAACAATAGATACTGCCAATCATAGGTCTATCCTCTTCTAGCTAGGACCTTCCTTTTATCCTCCACCGACGTAAAAACAAATTGGAAAAAATTAACCCCCAACTCCCTAACAACAAAAGGATTACTAACTGGCCAGATAGCTTTCATAGTATCCCTCAATCCCATAAAATTGGCCCGTCTATCTCCAAAAACTCTCCCCAACAAACTCCTCAAACCCTCATCCTGGCCAGCTTGAACATCATCAGTCTGTAGTACAACTCTCCTCCCTTCGCCGAAGACAACCCTGCCACCTCAAACTCCTAAGTTGTAGCTCCACCCAAAGACATCAGGTCGCCTCTAAGAGCACACCACCACCTCCGAACACCCCACTCACACAAACACTGACTCAAAGAGAGAAGACTTAATGCAGAAGAAAGATCAAGACACTTTCACCGAAATCACACTTGACTCGCACATAGTGATAAGGAATGCTCACGTGCGGACTGTTTTCATTACAATGCGTTAGTTTCATTTTTGGTAATTTGGGTGTACCAAATTGACCTCCTCTTCATTAGAAACTTCAGAATTATCAAGAAAATGCTTTAACCTATGTCCATTAACTTTGAGAGTTTTGTTAGTCTCCAAATTTGCAATATCAAAAACAACATGAGAATAAACATTGGTTACCACATAAGGTTCAAACCATCTTGATTTTAACTTACCTGGCATAAACTTCAACTTTGAATCAAAAAGTAGTACCTTTTGGCCCACGTAAAACTCTTTACGTTGTGGAAGCTTATCATGGAGCAATTTTGTGCGCCCTTATAAATCCTTGCATTGTCATAGGCCTCCAGACGGATCTCTTCTAACTCTTGGAGTTGTAACTTTCTTCGCTTCTAGCCTCATTAAGGTCCAAATTGCATTCTTTAACTACCCAAGAAGCACAATGTTCAATTTCAACTAGTAAATGACGTAACGATCGTATACTAACCGATATGGTGACATGCCAATGGGGTTTTGTATGCTATGCGATAGGCCCATAATGCATCTTTCTAAACGGACACTCCAATCTTTCCGCTTTGGTTTAACCGCTTTCCAAAATGTTCTTGATTTCTCGATTGGAGACTTCAGCTTGCCCATTTGTTTGTGGATAGTAGGCTGTGGCAACCCGATGTTGAATGCCATATTTGTGCATCAAGGCTTCAACAGTGCGGTTACAAAAGTGTGTCCCATGATCATTGATTATTGCTCGAGGAATTCCCAACCTACTAAAGATGTTAGATTTGAGGAAGCCTACAACAACCTTAGAGTCATTAGTTCGGGTAGCTTTAGCTTCTACCCACTTAGAGACATATTCCACAACCAAAAAAATATAGTAAAAACCAAAAGAGTTAAGAAAAGGTCTCATAAAGTCCATACCCTAGACATATTCGCAAAACAAAACAGGAGTTTGAGGCATTTCATTTCTACGCAATAAATTACCCATCATTTGACATCTTTCACAACTCTTGCAAAAATGATAAGCATCTTTAAACAATGTTTGCCAATAAAAACCACTATCAAGAATTTTCCTAGCAATCTTTTGGGGCCAAAATGTCCACCACATGGATGATTATGACAATAAGCAAGTATGGAATGAATCTCCTCATTAGTCACATCTACGGATGATTTGGTTTGAGCCTATTTTCCATAAATAAGGATCATCCCATATATAATACTTAGAGTCACTTTTAAGTTTGTCCATTTTAGCCCTATTTATATCATTCGGCAATTTACTGCGACAATAAAATTAACAATATCTACATACCTTGGTTCATTACCTCATAGTCAAATAGGTGTTCACCAGAAATACCTCGTAAATTGGTAATGGCTCCTGCTCACGCACCAATCGCTTCAAATGATCACTATAGAATTATCTACTCCTTTGCGATCCTTGATCTCCAAATCGAACTCTTGGAGCAGCAAATCCAACGGATGAGTCTTGGTTTAGACTCCTTCTTTGACAAGAGATATTTAAAAGTTGCATGGTCATAGTAAACAATAACTTTATATCCTAATAAATAAGACCTAAACTTATCAAAAGCAAAGACAATGGCCAAAAGCTCTTTTTAGTGTTGGAGTAATTGCATTTTGCAAGGTTCAAAGTTTTCAATGCATAATAGATCACATGGCTGCTCTTTTCCACCCCTTTGACCTAGAACAACCCCTCCAAAGATATTGACTCACATCACACATGAGTTCAAAGGGTAAATTCCAATTGGGTGGCTATGTGATTGGTGTGGACACGAGCAGCACCTTCAACTTGTCAAAAGCCAACTGACAATTTTCTCCAAATTCGAATGGAACATCTTGTTGCAACAATCTTGACAATGGTTGTACAATTTTTGAAAAGTCCTAGATGAATCTCTTATAAAAACTTGCATAACCAAGAAAACTACGAATCTTCCTTACATTAGTGGGGTAAGGTAAACCAGTAATTAAATCAACCTTGGCCTTATTTACTTCAATGCCTCGATGTGAAACAATGTGACCTAAAACTATCCCTTCTTTAACCATAAAATGACATTTTTCATAGTTAAGAACCAGGTGAGTCTCAATGCACCGTTTCAAAACCTTGGTTAAGTGATCCAGGCATTGATCAAAAGAATTGCCATAAACAATAAAATCATCCATAAAAATATCAATGTAATTCTCAATCAAATCAAAGAAAATGCTTATCATACATCTTTGAAATGTACCTGGTGCATTGCAGAGTCCAAAAGGCATACGACGACAAGCAAAAGTTCCAAACGGACAAGTAAAAGTTGTTTTTTCTTTGTCGTCTTGAGCTACAACAATTTGATAATATCCAGAATAACCATCCAAGAAACAAAAGAAAACTTTACTTACCAATCTCTAACATCCCGTCAATGAAAAAAAGTGGGAAATGATCTTTCCTTGTGGCTGAATTCAACTTCCTAAAATCAATACACATCCTCCATCCATTTTGGAGTCTCATGGGCACTAGGTCATTTTTCTCATTTTGAGCGAGTGTAATTCCCGACTTCTTGGGCACTACATGCACGGGGCAAACCCATCGGCTATCAGAAAATGGGTAGATGATGCCCAATTCTAACAACTTGAGAATTTCTTTCTTGATGACTTCCTTCATGGCTGGATTGAGTTTACGTTGCAATTCCCTTATAGGCTTGGCATCAGGCTCTAACAAAATGTGATGCATGCAAATTGAATGACTAATTCCTTTTATATCCATCAAGGTCCATCCAATGGCTGACACAAGAGCCTTTCTTCTTGGACCTCGGTTAAGTCCTTTGCAATTATCACTGGTAAAGTCTCATCTGCTCCCAAATACACATACTTCAAATGTTTGGGTAGAGACTTCAATTCTAACTTTGGAGCCTGTTCAATAGAAGGGAGAATTCTCTCATCAGAAACTAGTAATGGTAAAAATGAATTCTGAAACCTGTTGGGGACTTTTGGTAGTGAGTACAATGACATGATTGCTTCTTGAATCTCCTCATTACTCTTCAGTAATGCATCACTATCCATTTTCCCATTTTGCAACACAAAGTCTAATTCATCTTCCACAAAATTCTACTCAACATCAGCTTGTACAATAGAGTCAACAATTCCAACATGATAAACAGATTTAGTATCCATTGGATATTTCATGGCTTCCATAATGTTACATGTAGCTATTTCACCATCAAACTCAAGAGACAATGTACCCTTATACATCTATCTTGGTTCGTGCAGTGCTCATGAATGGTCGACCCAATAAAATAATACCAGAATTTGTAGAATGATCAGCATCCATGTCAACAATGTAAAAATTAGTAGGGAAAATAAATTCATTTACCCTAATTAAGATATTTTCAACAAGACCTTCAGGATAAATATTGGACCTATCAACTAATTGAATTATCACCTTTGTTTCTTTTAAAGGTCCTAAATTAAGAGATCTAAAAACTAACAAAGGCATAACATTTATGGATGCACCTAGATCAAGCATACCTTTTTCTAGCATAAGATTGCCTATTATGCAAGGTATAGTGAACTGATGTGACTTTTCTCATCCTTACTACCTTCAAATTAAAGGATCGTAGCTCGTAGTATAGAGCTAGTCCAGAATCGTCCCACAGGGTGGATGTCAAGTACCAAATGGAAAAGAAAATTTTGAAGTATTTGAATCTCTCTCTAAACTTGTTTAGTGATGAAAGCAAAATAGAATATTTAGCAAAAATAAGGAAAATTCAAGTGATTAAATACCTCTAGGAACTTGGATTTCACCAAATAAAGACTCAATGAATTCAATCTACACAAGTTTGGTTTCTTTTGGCTTTCACTTTTCTCACAACCATTCACTCAATTAAGAGTACCCTCTCTTGAGGCGTATCTCTCTTATTTAGGCAATTTTGTGATCACTCTCATGTCTACAAAATTTAACACAAATACATTAAGCACTCAAGAATTTAAGGTTGCTATTTTGTGTTTTACTTTCGTAGCTCCACATTCATAGCCAAAGTACCTACCAACTAATGTTGAATTTCAACTCTCGTTCCATCATCCAACACCTTAAATCATGTAAGAATTGATTTAACCAAGTAGGTTGATCTAATCAAAGAAGAACGTTAAAGGTTACATCCTAGTTCCAAGAGTTGAAGAATTCTAGCTAGACATAATACTTAAACAAAGAATTTCATGAAGATTAAACATTCAACAAAGTGAACTAAGAAAATGATGAATGAAATGAAACAAGTGATGAATCTTTTCTGAAAGTTCTTGCTAGGCTACTGAAATTTTGATATCTAACATCTACTCTACCCTCTATGCTCCTTTGCTACTAAATCTCTCAAGAATTTATAGATTTTTGCTCCTTGCTTTGCTCCATGATTTCAAAAAGAATCCACCCTTGATCTTCTAGTTGGAATAGAAAATCTCAACTATAAGATTTAGTTCAAATCTTATCTCCTTCTTTGATGGTTTGAACAAATTCAGTTTTGACAAAATCTTGTAATAGCATTCTGTTTAGCTAGCATGCTATGTCTTGGAAGTTCAAACCGTGGCATAGTCTTGTAAAACTTTGAATGACAGCAAAGACTTAACCAACTGAGCTATATCCTGAAAACTCAAACTGTAGATAGCCTGCAACAATCAAATCTTATTTTATCAGCAAATCTTACAAAATCTTCCAAATCGGTTATCTTTTCAAACAAATTATTTTACCACTAACAATCCTATAAAACACAAAAACTAACACAACTTAATAGGAAAATTTACTAGTTTCAATTAAAATCTCTAAGTTTTAAGGATAAAAATTACTAAACAATATCAAACTATCATGAACATACTCGGATCTTTGCACTTTTGAGGTAATTTTCTTTGAAGAACTGCCGAAACATTCTCACCAACCCTTCTTTTCTCATCAGTCTTCAATTTATTCCGGTTGGTACATAATCCTTTCAGAAATTTGGCATAATTCGGTATTTGCTTAATTGCATTGATCAATGGCATGTTGATCTCTACCTTTCGAAAAGTATCTAGAATCTCTTCCTTAGTGCCTTCTTTCTTCGACCTTGCTAACCTGCCAGGAAAAGGAGGAGCAATCTCAATTTTGGATTTGGGTTCATGAATTTTACCACTTACCTCTTTGATTGGTGGTTGGAATCTTTTAATGTTATCTTCCTCTTGTTTCTCTTCAGCTTCAACATCCACTTGTGGTGATGTATTTTGCTATTCTTTTCCACTTATAAGAGTCATGGCACTAGCATTATCTTGTGGGTTGATTACAACTTGTGCTGGGAGCTTTCCTTTATTCCTGTCAACATTATTTGCGGAAGCTGCAATTTGAGAAACTTAATATTTTAAATTCCGAATACTTACCCTCATTTCTTGTTGGGATCTTTGAAATTCCTGTCGAAGATATATCACCGAATTAGACAGGATTTTCATATTATCCTCAAGAAACACACCTGGATTGGATGTGGATGGTTGTGTGTATGATGGATGTCTTGCTTGATATGATTGTTGAAACCCAGATGGCTTAGATAAATAACTCAAGTTTGGGTGATCCCTCCACCCTGGATTGTACATGTTCGAGTAAGGATCATATCTCCTTTGGGTTGGTCATGGAAATCCTCCAGCAGCATTCACAAATTCACTTGTGTCTTCTTGAAGAGTTGGGTATAAATCGGTTGAATGCCCAGGAACAGCACATATTCCACAAGTTTTGACTAGTTGATTTTGGCCTAAAACCAACTTTTCAAGAAAAGCGGTTATAATCTCAAGTTTTCTATCAGAACAAGAAGTGCTCACCTCATTTACTTTCATTGGGAGATTATCTTGCCGATTCCCAAATTGTTGTGTATTTGCTGTCATATTTGATATCAGATTTCTTGCTTCTGCAGGAGTCTTGTTCACAAGAGCACCTCCACTTGTAGCATCAATCATATTCCTGTCCATGGTAGAGAGACCTTCGTAGAAATATTGTATAAGCAATTGCTCAGGGATTTGGTGCTGAGGACAACTCGCACACAATTGTTTAAACCTCTTCCAGTACTCATAAAGAGTTGCACCATGAGTTTGACGAATTTCACAAATGTCCTTTCTAATATTCGCGGCCCTCGAAGTAAGGAAAAACTTCTCTAAAAATTGCCTCTTCATCTCATCCCCTGTGCTGATTGAGCCAGATGGTAAATAGTATAACCAATCTTTGGCCTGTCCGCCAAAGAAAACGGAAAAGCCCTTAACTTCATATGCTCTTTGGATACCTCTTGTGGTTTCATGGTGGAGCATACCACATGAAATTTCTTCATATGTTTGTGGGGGTTCTCACCTGCAAGGCCACAAAAAAAATTAGAAGTAAATGTATCAATCCAGATTTTAGTTCAAATGCTACCTCAAGGTTAGGATATTGGATAGCTAGTGGCTGTTGTATCATGTCAAGAGCTGCTAACTCCCGCAAAGTCCTTTACGCAGCCATTGGTTCTTCTTCTTCACTCTTCTCTTCCTCAGAATCTCTTGAGGCCTCAACCAAATTAGTTGTTAAATTGAAACTTGGAAAAGATGCTTGACAAGCTCGTTCTCTAGCTTTCTTTCTTAATTGTTTGGCAATCTTCTCGATCTCTTCAAACCTTCCGAAGTATATTGGGAGTCGGGTTGTCTCCTCATAGAATGGTGGATTTATCTCTTAACAAAATAATTGGGTGTTGTTTTAGGACAACACTAAAAATGCAAAAATGCAAAATAACAAATTAAGACTAAATATAATAATTAATGCAGAATTTAAAATAGTAAAATTCAATAATTAACAAGCTCTAGTTAAAGGAATAATTTTAGGACTGGCTCATTCAATTGGTCATTGACACAAGGTTAATCTCATAAATTCACAAATAAATTGGTTATAGTCATTTATTACCACCAAGCAACCAATTTCTCGTCATTTTGTTGGTAATTAAGAGACCCTCATTAATCACTTCTCTTGTTGGTAAATAATCTATGTACCACCACAGAATTCAATTTACCCATAGCATTAAGATTTACAGAATCCCAATTCTAACCAACACACTCACACTGTGATTGTTTCAATTAGATTGTTTATCCCTTGTTACAATTAATTCACTTACCAAGCAATAATTATGCCAATTGCTACTTCACTAAAACAATCAAACCTTGATGTTCTAGTTAGCAATAGATTATATTGGCAATCAAATAATGGTAGCAATTATCCAATTAAACAATACAATCATAAATAATAAATTGTAGAAAATAAACAAATACCCATGAATTTATAAGAACATTAAAAGCAATAAGTCTCACAATTGTTGTAGAACCATCCTTCAATTATCCTTCAACTAGAAGATGAATTTAGTTCCTAGACATGATTGATGAAAGACAAAGTAAAGAGGAGAAAAGAAAGAATGGGAAAAGAAAGAGATGTGTCTAGGTGGCGGCTGCTTTTGTGTTGTTCTTGTATCCTTTTTTTTGGGCCTCCTAGGGTTTGCTTTTACAGTCCAAGTCATAGTCTAAAATTCGCTTAGACTTCAATGCCTTAGGCGTGGGCACGCCTAAGGCACTGATAGTCTTCTGTTTTTTGCTGAAATTTGTTCTAGTGCCTAAGCACTGATGGTCTTCTAGTTTTTACTCCACCAAATTTAGCTTTTGAACTCATTTTTCTTCAAACACCTACTTTCAATATTTACAACACATAAATACAACATAAAATTAACCAAATATCATGGAAATTATTAATAAAAGATATATATAAATTAAACTCTATCAAAGAAGAATTTCAAACTATTCCTGTATTAAATAAAGTTTCATTACAAATATATATAGGAGGAGGCTATAGGTATATTCATTTTGGCTAAAATTCAAGCAGCAGTCAAACCATTAGTACATTTAGGGGTAGATGCTCCAATATATTTAGCTCTAAGAGATAAAAGACTCAAAAGATATAAAACTTTATTATTAGCTATGATTCAAACTAATGTTTGTAACGGACCTATTTATTTCATTTGTGCTCTTAATTTTTCAGTAGATTTAGCATATCCATTAAGTTTAGATTCATTAATATTAGATATTCTTTTACAAGGAGAAGAATTTGAAAGATTATGTAAAAATTTTGTTGTTATTTACAAGTATATTTCAAATTAATGTCTTCCCAATTAAATCCAAAATTTAATATGACTCACACTTCAAAAGAAGAAATTGTTTTACTTTATGTAGAAGCTGACCATCCTACTATTTTTATTCCAAAAAGATTAAAATGGAATGAAATAACTATTTCTCAAGAATTTCATATTCAAAATCCTTAGCCTCCAAGAAATCTAGCAAGCTGAGAAGTCTCGCAGATTATTGAAGAACCTAATGGAACAATTTTATTAAGATTCAATTAGAAGATATTAAAAAAGTATATCATCAGAATAACTATTCAAATCAAATATTGCATACAATAGCTAATCAAGCAGGTCATTTAGTCAATAAAGTAGATTCAATTCGAAAACACTCCTAAATTTCCACAAGATGTAACTAGTCCTCATTTCCAACCTAGAAGTTTACCTAGAGATAAAGAAGAAGAAATTAATTCAAAATTAATTAGTAATTCAAGTAATTTACTTAGTACATCTCAAAGTTTAGGTAATAGTCAAGGGGAAAAACCAAGCACCTCAAAGTTAGAATTAGTTATTTAGAACAAGGAGGTCAAAATAAAGAATTAGAATTAGAATTAGAAAATTCAACTGAAGAATCATAAAATGAAGAAGTAAAATTCAATTAATAGAACAAGAATTTCAAAATGATCAAGATTTAGAAATTAATAGAATAAGAAGATAGAGAAAATATAATAATAAAAATAACTAGAAATTAGTTGATACTAGGACATTTTATCCTAAGCCTACTCCTCCAGACAATCAATATGAAGAAAGAGCTAAGTTTCATTAAAATAATTGCAACAGAGAGTCAATCTATGAATAGAATATAGATGGTAAAACATAATATAAAATATTAAACACATTACAAGAAATGGGAATGGATAGAATGGCCTATAATGTAAAAAATGTAAAAGAAAGAGATTCGGCATGTTTACTTGCCACACGCTTCATGTGGCAATTATTTTATGGCTAAGATAAAAGGACTAGAATTGCTAAACTTATACATTTTTATACTGAATTAATTCATAGTACCATGGATATTTTGCTAGAGTTATAAGATAGCTCAACATTATTCAAAACCCTTATCAATGTCACTGGTAAGAGAATTCAAAATTAAATGGTGGTCTAGATTCACGGTAGAACTCTGTTCTCAAGAAATGATTATGCATCATTTTCAAGAAGTGTAGATGATTCAAAAGAGTATTCAACAACTTTCCCTGCAAAAAGGACAGGTTGCTAGATCCAGTAGAAAAAGAGAAAGACTGGTTAACAGTAAAAGAAAAAGAAAAGTTACAAGCAATAATTCAACTGTCAAAAGAGGATCCAAAAACATTTCAAAAATATATGGAATTCTCAAATTCAAAAAGAAAAAGAAAAATCAAAAAGGGAAGAAGTTTCATCTAAAGAATTATCATCAGATCCATTCGGAGGGCCCTTAGCTCAGGACCCTTTTGATGTATATAAAAAAAAAAATTACTAATATCTTTTCTTACAACTGCAGAAATGAAGACAAAAATTATTAGTTGGGGATTATTGGGTCCAACAATAATTCATCCATGTGAAGAAACAATTATTCAAAAGAAAAAAGACGATTGTGTGAAGCAACAGCGGGGCAGTAAATCGGGACAAGGTTCGGCTGAAGCGGGAAATCACCTTCACCGGTTCATGGGTTTGGCGACCTGAAAGTTGGAGAATCGAGGGATTGAAGGGATAGGTCCACCGTGGCTAGAGGCGGCGGTGGGTGGCGGCAGTGAGAGTGTAGGGTTTCAAGAGGGGTGGTGGCGGTGAGAGTGTAGGATTTCCATAGGAGAGAGGGAAGCATTGATAAAGGAAAAACAAAAAAAACAAAAAAAATAGAGGCATGCGACTACACAACAAAATTTTTAGGGTTTATAATTTACAACTATAATTTATAGTTTGTAAAATTTGATAATTATTATTTGACCAATAATTATACTTAATATTATTTACATCCCACAAGTTTTTTCTTTTTGTGTTTTTATCTAACAAATTATAATTTCTTTCAAGTACATCCTAAATTAATACTACTTGTATAATTATTGCTTTCTTTTAGGGAAAACAATCATATTATTATAGTGTTATAGTATAACTAAAATAATTAAGGGTATTGTTTAGAATTATTCAAGGGTCTGGTTGAAATATTTTAAAAATCACTATAGAGCAAATAAAAATTTCAAAATATTATAAAAATTTAAGTAAATTGTTGATTTGTTAATTAATTTATTTTACTTCATTATTTTGCAAATACAAATTTTGAAATATTATAAATATTTTATTTCATTATTTTAATTCTTATTTGTTGCATAATAAAACTCAAAGTATAATATATATAATATATATAAACTTATTAACATTAAGTAGGTAGAGTAAATTATTAATAACTAATAGTGTACAATAATATGTATCAACTTACTTATAGTAAATCTTTGTTATCTTCTATTTTTGTTTCTAGTAGTGGATGATGAGGAGTGGCATTTTTTTCAACTTTACTTTTCTATTTTTTTTTTAATAATAATCTTATTTGTCAAAAAAAAAAACTTACTTATAGTAAGTACATTATTAATAACTAATAATGTATAATAATGAAAAAGTTCCTAATTGTAATTTTTTTAATTCAACTATAAAAGTTATGAAACATGAAATATGACATTTTAATTTAGATTCTTTTACATAACAAAATTTAAAATATATAAGACATTACATATATCAAACTAACAATAGTATATAAATATAAGTACAAAAAGTAAATTCTATACTAAAAGTAAATTCTAAGTACTAATAATATATGTTATAACTTATATATATATATATATATATATATATATAAAGAGATTAGAGTGAATAAATAATAATTCATAACTAATTAAGAAATAATAGTAATCTACTAGTAAACAGTACATATATTGAGATATGATAGTTAAAAGTTTTATTAACATAATTTAATATAAACATAATCTAATAATAATTAAAAAAATATTAATAATAAATTAATATTCTAACTTATATTAAAATATTGTATATGTAATTATATAAATAATTTATTTATTAAAATTTAAATAAATATTTATTTATAAATAATATATTTAATAATTATGCGAGTAAAGGAGGTGAGTGACGGGGCGAGATGTGATTTATGTGCGGGGGGCGAAAAACTCCCCCGCACCCGCTTCACCACCTGCTCCACCTGCCCCCGTGCTTCATCAGATGAAAGCACCTTGATATTATTTAAGGTACAAATGCATCCAAAGCGCTAGAAGAAATAATTCCTCCAGACAGGGAAATGAAAAGGGTTGTCACAGCTCGAGAGACAATCATTGGTTCAATATTTTGTTACAAATTTTAGACATTTGTTTGTTCTTAATAACATAAATCAATTAAAATCCATGTCAATATTGGGATACATTTGTTCCAACTTCCAAGAACAGACCAGATTATTATTATCATTATTATTACCCTTTGAAGAATCAAAGGAAAACGAAGCGAATCCATCACATTACAGCAAGAACTAAACAGACCCTTTGAAGAATCAAAGGAAAACGAAGCAAACACGTGACAATACAGCAAGTACGAACTAAACACAAATCCCTGCATTGGAGTCAGCTGCAACTTTGAGATATGCATGCGTCCATATGCGTATGCCCTTGAAGCTTTCGCTCCTTTAGTTAGTTGAACAGCAAGTACGAACAAATTGATCATTATAGAGCAGATTCTGGCATTTACTCTTCAAAATTTTTCTCCAAGATGTAGCAGGATCCCAAATCCAAAGGCAATCTCAAAATGTTTACGAGGGACGCAAAATTAATTATAGCACTTTCAAAAAATACATTTTTTCTTCTATCATCTCATATCATGGAGCATCTTATATTATTTTTTCGAGTTATCAATTAGAAAAATTACCCAATCGTTAACTTATGAATACATTTGCTGCTCATGAAAATGGATATATATATATATATATATATATATCATTAAAAAGTACTAATTACTACGTGCTAACTAGCAGCATTTTTCTAAAATATTTTAAGTGGGAAAAAAAATTAAAATAACTTTTTTGAAAATATAAAAACATATATGACAAATAAAAAGAGGCTGCATTTTAGCTCTTCCCCAACACATACCCGAAACTCTCACATTTGCAGGCACCGCACTCATCATCACTCCTACATATGGTATCTACACAAACGTTATCGGCTACTCCCAACGACCCTTTAAAGCCTTCCACAATATTTCTTGCAGAATGAACTTCAATCATCATCACTGTCGCCAATAGGAAAAAATATAAAAAACAATTAAATAAAATTACACATGAACGAAGCATGCTTAAGATAATAAAAATGTAGTTAAAGAATAAAAAGAAATCACAACATCAAATATTTTTACTCACGGGAGGCAACCAGCAAGAACAACACAAAGCAGCCAGCTGACTTAGCCATATGGAGAGTAATTGTGAGTACTTTGGCTGCGGGGATAGTGGAAGTATAATATTAGAAGACGGTTGTAATGTTTGTGGGTTAAAGGTTGGCAAAATAGCTTTCAATTTATAGTGTTGAAGGGAGGAAGACAATACTACTTCAAAAATTATGAAAAATTATGAAAAATTATAGTTTTAGTTCCTAATATTTTATTCAATCACATTTAGCCTCAAACCTATATATTTTATCGCATTTGTTACAATTGACGGCTATTAAAATAGAGTGACAAAATTTGTTACATGAGTATCATGCGGTCATTGGTCAATTTCTTTTTAAATTTAAAGGGAACAACAATGTAGAGAAAAATCTATGAAGATTACAAAATTTTAGGAATTAAAGTATAATTTCTTAAAATTCAGTGGCATTTGACCATGCCCTCATGAATGTGCCTGCGCCATTGTCGGTGGAGTCATCAATTGAAAACATTAAAAAAAAATATTTTTAAAAAGGGAGAAAAGAGACGATTTTAATTGATAGTCTTGGACATGAGAAAGCGTTTCTTTGAAAATAAAATAAAATTCACGTTTTGGTGTTGAGGAGTTAAATATAGATTCATATGTTGATTGGAGTGCAGTATCCAAATTTGTTGTAAATGATAAGGCTTCGCACTCTTTGGCTTCTACAACGAATGATGGGTGATCATTGATACTTTTGCTCTAATATTATTAATTTAGGATATTTTTGTCTCCATGTTATTTATGTTTTAGGTAATTTCTTATTGTATTTGTTATTTCCTTTTTGTATTAAGATTATACAATTACTACTTCCTTTTATGAGTATGCTAATTATAATGATTTCTTAATTCCAATAAAAATTATTTGGGTAGTGATCATGTATATCATTTTTTTTATCTTCTTTTACCGGTTAATGTGGCTCATTAAATGTTAAAAAGAAGAGTCTAGAATGAGACTTGAATTTATTATTTATTTTTCTTTTTAAACGTGAAACGCTGCCAATCGTAGTCGAATCGAGAAGATGGATTGGTCCCTCAAGCCATTAAGCACAATTCAGCATGTTTTTATATTGATTTTGATTGCCGAAGACAATCAGTGGAAGCATACCCATTATTGAGTTGGCTATATAAGGAAACCCTCTCCAACAATTAGTATATAATCCAAAACTCAACGAGAAATGGCATTTTTTTTTCTTATTTAATTATTAACGTTTCAGATCTTACCTAATACTAATATATTTCATATAAAGGATTAATTGAATTGTTTCTCTCATATATATATATATATATATGTATGTATGTATGTATGTATGTAATTATGTATTAGTAAAGCATAATACCATATGTAGGTGTATTAAACCAAACTCATTTACTAAATTAGAATAAGATTAGGATTTAGTAATTATTAATTGAATTAGAATTGAATTGTTTTAGGAAAATAGATTTTGAGTAGGATTTGATTATCAAATCCTAATTAATTTTGATTACATATGGTATCTATATAAAGGACCCATGGTTATTAGTTTTGGGAGGCTTAGAAAAATAAAAAAGGAAAAACTCCAAATAAAATAGAATTGTGAGAAGTACGAGTTTTTTTTTCTACCGTTTGTATTTTGAAGTGTGGGGCTTTTTCCTACCTGTGGTTTCAGAGCCAGCAACGTTAGTTGTTGGTTTCTTGATCTGGTGATTTTCTAACAAGGGAGGCTAAAAGTTATTTGTTAGCCATGGATGATTGGAACATAAAATGTGTTGTTCCAAAACCTACGGGAAAGCAAAATTATAAATTTTGGAAGATTAAGATGGAAACACACCTTCGAGCATACGATTTGCTATAGTTCATTCAAAAAGAGATACTAGATAATGCAGATGCCAAAATTAAAAGAAATGTATATTTGATCTATGTCAAATTCATCAAGCAATTGATATGTCAATTTTTCAAAAAATTTGTACTGTTAAAACGGCTAAACAAGCATGGGATATTTTAGAAAAAGCTTATATTGGCATAGATCAGATCAAAAAAAAATAGCGTGTTATTATTGAAGAAAAAATTTGAGTTGTGTGCTATGAAGAAATTTGAAACGATTGAGAACTATTTTTCCCGTTTGTTAGATATCAAGAATGAGATGGAATTTAATGGGTGTATTCTTGATGATAATTTTTTTTTGTGGAAAAAGTTCTTTACTCGTTATCTATGAAGTTTGGTTATGTTGTTGCACTTATATTGGAGACTAAAGATTTATCAAATTTGAGCATTAAAGAATTACAAAGGTCATTAATTCTTCATGGACAAAGAATTGATGGGAAGCTTGTGTTAGAGAATAAGGCAGTGGAGCAGATATCAAAACCTCAAGATACTACAATAATTGAGGAAAAAGATAGTCCCAATTTGGAGTCAAATGTTCAAAGTCAAAATTTTGAAGAGATTGATTGCAAAAATTACCATGTTGATTTTGTAAATGATGAAGAAGAGATAATTGGTTCGGCAGAGCAACAAGAAGAATTTTTTTGATGTTTTGGTTTGTGAAGAAATCGTCAATTTAGAAGAAAAATTGGAAATCATTGACACAGTTGAAGAAGATGATAGCAGAATTCAGGGAGGCTATGATTCGACAGTTCGAGATCATGGACATGGGTCTTATGTCAAACTTCCTTGGAATTGAGGTTTCACGGACTGCTCAAGGAATTTTTAATGTCAAAAGAAATATGCTGGAGATATTTTAAAGAAATTCAAGATGGACGGTGCAAAACCAATCTTGACTCCAGCTGAAGAACGATTGCGTTTGACCAAAAATGGGATTGGCACTTGTGTGGACCCTACTTATTTTAAAAGTTTGGTAGGGAGTTTGAGATGCTTGACAGCTACAAGACCTGATATCAATTTTAGTGTCGGCTTAATTAGTAGATTTATGGAGAATCCACGTCAGTCTCACTTGTAGGCAGTTAAGAGAATTTTGAGGTACATTAAAGGTACTCAAGGTGATGAAATCTTCTATGCAAAAGGTGATTCTATTGAACTTCTTGGATTCACGGATAGTGATTGGACTAGTGACACTGTAGAAAGAAAGAGTACTTCTGGTTATGCTTTCTTTATTGGTTCCAATATATTTTCGTGGAGTTCAAAGAAGCAACCAGTTATCGCATTGTCTATAGCGGAGACAGAATACATTGCAGCGGCTAACAGTGCTACTCAAGCATTGTGGCTTAGAAGAATGCTAGATTTTCTTCAGCATAAGCAAGATGGAGCAACTACTATTCTATGTGATAGTACGTCGACAATAAAGATGACAAAGAATCCAGTGTTGCATGGTCAAAGCAAGCATATTGACATCAAATTTCACTTCATTCGTGATTTGGTTCAACAAAAAGAAATTGCGATCGATTATTGCAAGACAGAAGATCAAGTGACTGATATTTTCACGAAAGCATTGAAGATGGATTCGTTTATGAAGCTAAAGAAAGTGTTGGGCATGATAAGTTACGAAAACTTAGTTTAAGGAAGGCAATGTAGTATAATTAAACTAAGTTTCTTATTGGGTTTGTGATTTTGTAATTTAATAATTCTATTGGGTTTAGAATTATTAATCATATTGAATTTTGAATTTAGTAGTTACCAAATCTAATAGGTATAGGGTTTTGTTGAGTTCTATAAATAGAACATGTTATTTTCCACTGCGTGATTTTTATACGTAGGATTTTTATATCCTGCACCATAGATTTAACCATTGTG
This sequence comes from Gynochthodes officinalis, assembly GCA_020080225.1. Classification (NCBI taxonomy): domain Eukaryota; kingdom Viridiplantae; phylum Streptophyta; class Magnoliopsida; order Gentianales; family Rubiaceae; genus Gynochthodes; species Gynochthodes officinalis. The sequence continues at coordinate 17,227,725 of CM034619.1, forward strand.
AAAATTTACCATTCTCGTTTTGTATTAATCTAATATACTCCATCTGTCCCAAAAAAAGAGTTCACTTTGATTAAAATACAACTTTTTATTAATTATTAAGTACAACTCATTTAATGTACTACTAAATGTATAATTTTATATTTTTAATAATGCTTTTAAATTTTGAGTGTACAAAATTATTATTAGTAAGGATATTTATTACTTTAATTTAAAATTGGACTCTTTTTCTTGGGACAAAAAAAAGTTTATGACTTTTTTTTGAGACGGAGAGAGTGTATATATATATATATACATATATATATTATTATCCACTTTCATCCTGGTTAATTTCACTATTGTAAATTAATTCCTGCATGTGTATATATAACAAACCATATCCATGAAAAATTGTTGAGTTCATGGTTTAAAAAGGAAAAAAAAAAAAGTGTTCCATATTGAACTACAAGTATAAAATAAAATATACAATAAGTGGGTGTAATTAAAATCCGAATCCAATCTTTTACAGAGGAAGCAAGCATGTTGCGCATTAATTAATTTCAATGTTATATTCAAAAAGAATAATAATATTAATTGTAAATTACCACAATGAGTGACATGATACGGACAAATTAGTAAAATATTAATGGATATTCAAAATAGTTGAGGTGTAAATGCATATGAAATTAAGAAATGAATTTAAAATATAGTTGATTTTGTTAAATGGAGAACGAATATTAGGTAAAATGCATATATTTTTAAAATAAATTATATAAATAAATATTTGAAAACAGTAATGATAAAATACTTATATAGGGATTGATGGGATTGTCGTGCTACTGATACACGTTGAGCTTGTCGTTGTCACTTGTGATCGTTATTAGATGAGAATGGTCTGTTACAACGAATTATTGAAACATCATGATTGAGACTGACAATTTCTTGTCTTCATCAATTTAGTAGAATTCAACTAAGTTTCTTATTGAATTTATGATTTTATAATTTAATAATTCTATTAAATTTAGAATTCTTAATCATATTGAATTTTAAATTTAGTAATTATCAAATTCAATAGATATAAAATTTTGTTGAGCTTTATAAATAGAACATGTTATTCAAGACTTTAGAACACAACAAAATACAAAGAAATAAAAGGTTCAGCCGGCTTCTTTTTTCAAAAATTAGCCGCACGGTTTTTCTTGATCAATTTTGTTCCGCTGGCCAAGTTTTTGCATTCAATTGATAAAAGTTTCTTTTGTTGTTGTGGGCCCGAAGCATCAATCAATTTCCGTTTCCTTTGTTTGCTTCTATTGCCGGCCGAAGTCAACTTCCAAAATCAATTTTCTCTTGAATTGTTTTGCAACCAAACCCTTCGTGCAAACCCTTACGGCTTTGAGTTCGGTTGGTTTGCTTTGCCCATGGGTTTTGGTGTGTTTTTTGGGATTTATTATTTTGATCCCAACATCTGGTATTAGAGTTTTGGTTGATGTTTGGAAGTTATAACGAATCGGAATATTAATTTTTCCATACCCAAATTAAAGGGTTTCTAGGCATAAGCAATTTCATGTGCTATCTATGTGTTAAATAGATGTCTTACTAGATGCAATGGTGGGAAGACCCCTTATGAGGTTTGGTCTGATAAAAAACCAAATATCTCTCATCTTAGAGTGTTTAATTGTTTGGCATATGCACATATTCCAGATGCTCTCAGGAAGAAACTTGAGAATAAGGCAGAGAAGTGTATTTTTATTGGTTACAGTTCTGAAACTAAAGGGTAAAAGTTATACAACTCTGTGACAAAAAAGATCACTTTTAGTAGAGATGTGAATTTTGATGAGAAAGGTGTCTAGGATTGGTCAGAAAAGATGTCAGATGTGGCGCTCAATCATCATCCACAATCTTCATACTTTGATGACAGTAATGATGAGGTCAATCACTGGTATGAACAGCAACAAGTTGCTACTCAACTGTTCTGTGCAAATTGTCACCACAAAGACAAAGATGTCTACCAGCTCGTTTGTAGGATTATGTTGTTGATGGTCACTCTCAAAATTTCTCTGACGAAGATGTTGTTAATTTTGCTCTCTTTGTAGATTGTAACCCTGTTCCTTTTGAAGATGTTGTTCGTGAGGATCACTAGAAAAAAACAATGGCTGATGAAATTCATACCATAGAAAAGAATGATACTTGGGAGCTCACAAATCTTCCAAGTGGCAAGAAACCCATTGGTTTCAAGTGGGTTTACAAGACAAAGTACAAGCTCGATGGAGAAGTAGACAGATTGAATGCGCGGTTAGTTACTAAGGCTTATAAACAAAAACCTGGCATCGACTATTTTGAGGTATTTGCGCCTGTTGCTCGGTTTGATACTGTTCGCTTAATTATTTCCTTAGCTACCCAAAATGGTTAGAAAATACATCAAATGGATGTAAGTCTATGTTTTTGAATGGTATACTTGAGGAAGAAGTGTACGTTGAACAACCTGTAGGATTTGTGAAAAAAATGTCAAGAAAATAAGGTGTACCATTTGAAAAGAGCCTTTTACGGCTTGAAGCAAGTTCCAAGATTGTGGTACACCCGTATTGATTCTTTCTTCGTTAACAGTGGCTTTCAACGCTGTCCTTTTGATCATGCTTCATATGTGAAGACATCTACTCATGGTGTGGTTGTTATCATATGCTTATATGTGGATGATCTAATATTTATTGGGAATAATCTCAAGATGATTGCAGAATTCAGAAAGGCTATAATTCAACAATTCGAGATGACCGACATGGGTCTTATGTCATACTTCCTTGGAATTGAAGTTTCGTAGACTGATCAAGGGATTTTATTTGTCAAAAGAAATATGCTGGAGATATTTTAAAGAAGTTCAAGATCGATGGTGCAAAACAAATCGTGACTCCACCAAGAAACGGTTACGTTTGAACAAAGATGGGACTAACACTTGTGTGAACCCTACTTATTTTAAAAGTTTGGTAGGGAGTTTGAGATGCTTGATAGCTACAAGACCTGGTATCAATTTCAATGTCGCCTTAATCAGTAGATTTATGGAGAATCCACGTCAGTCTCACTTGCAGGCAGCTAAAAGAATTTTGAGATGCATTAAAAGTACTCAAGGTGATAGAATTTTAGTTGATTGTAAAACTAGGATAATTCTTTCATATATCTCAATGGTATATATACAGAATACAATGTCCTAAATATGTTAACTAGATCAATCATAATCCCCTATATATGTCAACTATATCAATCATCTATATATGACAGCTATATCAATTATACAGCTATATATAAAATCTAAACATATTCCTAATATATTCCTAATCTAAATTAGGAAGTTATTGATCATGGTTCGTGCTAACTATCCTCCTCAAGTTGGGGCATAGATATCACATATGCCCAACTTGGATAATGTTGAATAGAATAATCCACTATTGACAGCATGAGGAATAATATCAACCAACTGATCTGAACTTTTGGTGTAAAGAACTTCTATTGCACTTGAATCAAAACTATCTTTGATGTAGTTCCTGTCTAACTTAACATGTTTAGTACGATCATGTTGAACTAGATTATTAGCAATCTCAATAGCAACCTTATTATCACAGCACAGCACCAAAGGCCCTTTTGTACCAAAACCAAGTTTAGTTAAAAGAATTTTCAGCAAAGAAAGTTCTGTGATTCCATGATGCATAGCCTGATACTCAGCTTCTGCACTAGATAATGAAACCACATTCTATTTTTTACTCCTCCAAGTCACCAAATTGGCTCCAAAAAAGATTAGATATCCAAAAGTAGATTTTCTATCCATTCTACTACCAGTAAAATCAGAATTTGGATATCCCACAATATCTAGATGTCCATTTTTGGAGAACAGAATTCCTTTACCTGGAGCTGATTTTAAATATGCAAGAATCCGATTAATAGCATTCATGTGTTGATCACTAGGATTGTGCATGAACTGACTTATGACATTGACTGCATATGTTATATCTGGCCTTGTATGAGTCAAGTAGATTAACTTTCCAACTATCCTTAGATATCTATTTTTGTTTGTTGGGATTTGATCTGGAGAAACTGATAGCCCATGCTTCACCTCAATAAAGGTATCTATTGGCTCACATGCTGAGTAACCGGTTTTAGCTAAGAGATCCAAAGCATACTTTCTTTGAGAAAGAAACAATCCTTGCTTAGACCAGGATACTTCAATGCCCAAGAAGTATTTAAGAAGCCCCAAATCCTTTATCTCGAATTCTTTGGCAAGGTAACCTCTAAGTTGCTCAATCTCATCTACGTTATTACCTGTTATAACCATATCATCAACATAGACAAGAAGCTAGGTAATACTGTTATGATCATGTTTATAGAACAAAGTATGATCTGCCAAAGCCTGTTTGAACCCATACTCCTTCATTGCATGACTCAACCTCCCAAACCATGCCCCTTGGAGATTGTTTTAGTCCATACAATGCCTTTCGTAATTTTCATACTTTGCCTTCTTCCATTGTAAACTTTGGAGGTGGATTCATAAACACTTCCTCTGTTAGGTCACCGTGAAGAAAGGTGTTCTTCACATCCAACTGTCGTAGAGGCCAGTCTAAATTAACTGCAAGTGACAATATGACGCGAACAGTATTCATCTTAGCAACTAGTGCAAATGTCTCCTGATAATCAATACCATAAGTTTGAGTATAACCTTTTGCTACCAACCTAGCCTTGTACCTCTCAACTATCCCATCTGACTTGTACTTGACAGTAAATGCCCATTTGCATCCCACAGTCTTCTTTCTCATAGGTAACTCAACCATCTCCTAAGTAGAATTCTTTTTGGAGTGCCCTCATTTCATCTACCATAGCATCCTTCCACTTAGGATCTTCAAGAGCTTCCTGAAAATGACTACGAATAGATATAGATGACAACTAAAGAGAAAATGCCAAGTTAGTTTTAGACAGACGGTAGTAGGATATGAAATTTGAGATAGGATAAGCAACATTGGAAGTCTTTAAGAAACCAAGTCTATCAGGTACTTTTCTTTCACGAAGAGGATATCTCCTATTTCCAACAATACTAGAATTAGGATAAAAAATTTTAAGAGATTCAGGAGAATCGGCACATAACTCATTGTCAATCCTAGAAGAGTCATCCGACAGCATGGTAAGATCATCAAGAGATGTATTAGGTTCAAGAGGCTCCTTTTTCCTAGAATATTTTTGCTCAAACAAATGAGCTGGCCTCTCAATTTTATTTTCCTCAAGTGAGTCAACTAATGATTCCCCATTTTTTCCACAATTTTCTGGACCTGAAATCCATATCTTCTTCTCTCCCAACCACAATTGTTCCTCTTCTTTACTCTCAGTCTCCCCCTGAAGAGGAACCATGGCTATATCTTGAGAAAAATAGAACTCATTTTCACAAAACTGAACATCCATAGAGACATAATAAGTGTTTGTAGGAGGATGAAAACATTTGTATCCTTTTCTTGAATTAGAGTAGCCAAGAAAAACACATTTGATAGCACAAGAATCAAGTTTATCTCTATGAATATGATGAAAATGAACATAGCACACAAAACCAAAAACCTTAGGGCAAATATTAAGGGCAGAGGGAATGGAGTGAAATCTAGATAACATTCTTAAAGGAGTTTGAAAATCAAGAATTCATGTTGGCATTCGATTAATAAGAAAAACAGAAGTCAAGACAGCTTCGGCCTAGAAGCATTTTGGAAATTGTAGATTAAAACATAAGGCTCGAGCCACTTCAAGGATATGGCGATTCTTACGTTCTGCTATGCCATTCTGTTAGGGTGTATAAACAAAAGTGTTTTGGTGAAAAATGCTATGCTGTGTCATAAACTTAGCAAGAGATTGATTTACAAACTCACAACCATTGTCAGAATGAAAAACCTTTATTTTTGTGTTAAATTGAGTGAGAATCATAATATAAAATTGAGGAATAATATGGGAAACATCACTCTTAGACTTCATCAAATAGACCCAACTGACCCGAGTGCAATCATCAATAAAAGATACGTAGTATTTATGGCCTAAAAAAGAAGGTGTAGAGAAATGACCCCATACATTAGTAAAAACACAAGAAAAAGGAATAGTACTTTTATTAGAACTGACCTTAAAAGGAATATGATGATTTTTGGCATAAATGCATTGTTCACATCTTAGACTAGAAGCAGAAATATTGGAAAACAACTTAGGAAATAGACGTTCTAAATAAGAGAAAGATGGATGTCCCAGTCGACAATGCCAAAGGATAATTTTCTCTTTATTAGTTGTCACTCTCTTAGTTTGGAAGCCACAAGTAAGAGCTAGAAAGGCTATCAAATTCAATATAAATTCCATTTTTTATGAGGGAAAAAAAAACTTTATAATTTTCTTCTTTTCCTTTTCAAAGGCAATGAGCTCATTTATTTTTCAAAATGAAATCAATTCATTTAGAAACTCCCCTGAGGTATGCTGGTCCCATTTAATTGGGGTTAGGCCTTAACCGAAACCTACTGGGTTTAGGTTAGTCGAATTAGGGTAAGTCCCTAGATGAACCTCTCATATACTGGTTAACTTTTACTTAAAAGTTAATACAATGGACTCTTTTGGAAAAAAAAAAGAAAAAGAAAAAGAAACTCCCCTGAGGGCAGAGATATCATGCTGTTAAACAAGGCTAGTATTCGAATGCATTAATTTTAGATTGAACTGCACTTACAACTACAAATGAACTGGAGACTTAGGTTTGTGGACAGCCTTTTATAATGTTTTCTAAGAAAAATTTTCAATTTCCAATATATTTCTTATCTCACAATCATTATATCAAGACATATAAAAATACATTTTAAAACGTTGTCCATACAATCCAGAAATAATTTCCAGCTCTTGTTTAATTATCTTTGTTGGCCTTGTTGACTTCACGCCATCAAATTCAAGAAGAAATTAAAATATATATATATATATATATATATATATATGTATATATATATATATATATATATGTATGTATGTATGTATGTATGTATGTATATATCGACACTTTAATGCCTGAACACTTTCCAAGAAAATTTTTGTGCACATGATTCAATCTGAAATTTTTTTGAGAATTTTTATCATTGATGTATTTACCTTGATCATCAGCAGTAATGTTGGGTCCAAGGCATATTACGAGATGGCAGCGAAATCTATGCACGATAGACATGTGTGTTAAAATAGGAAGTTTTATTTCTTTGTTACAGAACCAATTGTAAATTAATTGGTCTTTTTATCTGAAACTATTAACTACACCTCTAATTCTGAGATTCATGTTATTCCTTCCAAACAACATGTTACATTCAAGGCATCCCAAATACTTCTAGTTGTGCCAGTATATTAAATCAAACCAATTTAAAAGATTAAATTTTGTTTAGAATTAGTAATTATTAGTTTAATTAATTTCTAATTATTTTAGAATAATAATTTATGCGTAATCAAATCTTAGTTGTTTTTAAGTAACAAAAGGTTTTATATAAAGGATTTAGGGTTATTAGTTTTTGTGGGAAATGAAAGGCCAAAAAATAAAAAGTAAAAGAGAGGCTTTTTTGCTTGATTCCATCTACGCTGGTGTGTTGAGTGACTCCACCTATTTTTTTGGTGTTGAGTGGTGGGAAATTTTCTTCACATATTATTTATAAGATTTTGTATATCTTATATATGGTATCAGAACCCGAAGAGTTGGATTTCGATTGTTATTGGTGAGGGTTAAGACCTATTAAAAAAGAAGAAGAAGAAGAAAAAGGATCTTGGTAAGAATTTGTTTTTATTGATAGAGAGAAGGAGATTGAGAGATTGAGTTGCGAGACCCTTTACAAAGTTTAGAAGAAGACAGATTTGTCTTGATATTTTGATAGAAGATTGTATTTGTTTCTCTCCATCCCACTCATATTTTTGAGTGGTAAAATAAATTTAACTTCCATATCTTGTCTTATTGCTAGTAATCTGGTATTAGAGTACAAGAACTGAAATTAGAGTCATTCCAATTGGTATTAGAGCATAAGAACTTGAATTTGGAGTTCTTCAAATTGGTATCAGAGCCAGCAACACTAGTTGTTGGTTTCTTAATACCGGTAGTTTTTATTTTTTTTTTTCATGTAAGGCTAAGAGTTGCTCACTAGTTATGAATGATTGAAATATATTCTATGTTATTCCAAAACTCAAGGTAAATAAAATTATAATTTTTGGAGGATTCAAATGAAGGCTCATTTTCGAACATTTGATTTGTTATAATTCATTCAAGATAAGGTACCGGATAATGTCGATGGCGAAACCAAAAGAAAAGTATATTTGACATTATTTCGAATTTGTTAGGTAACTGATATATCAATTTTTTATAAAACTTGTAGTGTTAAAATTGCCAAACAAGCATGGGATATTTTGGACAAAACAAATATTGGTGTAGATTGATTTCACAAAAAATATTGTGTTATTATTGAAGAGAAAATTTAGTTATATACTATAGAGAAATCTGAGACAATTGAGAAGTATTTTCCATATTTGTTGAACATCAGGAATGAGATCGAACTTAATGGGTATATTCTTAATAATGAACTTTTTATGGAAAAAAAGTTCATAATTTGCCATATATGAAGTTTTATTATATTGTAACAATTATATTGTGAGATTAAGAATTTATCAACCTTGACTATTAAAGAATTGGAACGTTCATTGATTTTTCATGGACAAAGAATTGATGAGAAGTTTGTATTAAGAACAAGCCAGTAGAATAAGTATTAAACGCTCAAGATCCAACAATAATTGATGAATGAGATGGTTCTAATGTGGTGTCTAATGCTCAAGGTTAGAATTTTGAAGAGATAGATTGTGAAAACAACCAAAATCATGGTATAAATAATTGTTTTACTCGACAACAAGATAGTTACAACAACTCAAACAATTATTCTCATATTTTGATGATAGGTTTGTCAAAATCCCAAAAATTAATCACTGATCTTTGAGTAATTGTAAGATAAATTTGCAACAAAAGTGAACCAAGTCGAATCCCAAAGGAACCAAAGTATAGTTCTAAGTTTTGAACAATAATTAAAAATAAATAAAACAAGGGGGGAGTTTTGGAATTATTAACTACTAGACTAAAATAAAAATAAATGTTCAAGTAGAAAAATTAGAGAAAGAAATGCCAATCTTACCAAGTTTCTGATCCGAGGGTTGATTGCATTCAATTGCATTATTGATCATAGGTCATTAACAATCGTCTTGCAAATTCAAGTATTTAACTCGAAAACTTATTAGGATAGACATAATAAATTCTCAATTTCCCTAAAATAATTGGCCGAGCCCAGCACCCAAATGAAAAATTATCATTAATTGACTGGGCACGATAGCATTCCATATCAAATTAATGATATCATTATAGTCGGTGAAAACAATTAAACCAATAATGTATAATTGAGATAGCTGCAATTATACAATCTTGTCTTGCTGATTCCTCTAGACTAATTATGTACAGCATAATCAATCTAGTTGCTACTTAGTCCACTCATCCATGACAATTACAGATCACTGGACTCATCGATAGCAATCGAATGAAGAGTGTTAAATCAAATTGTCAGATTCATTAACACAACTGATCCATGGAAAAGAAAAACAAGATTCAACAACTACTCGAATTAAAAGCAAGGAAAAAGAATCAAAATTAAGACCTCATAATGATAGCAATTGAATCAACTTATTCCCTTTAATCAAAAAGAAGTTGTTTAGCTACTCATGGTGGACAACATACTAACACTAATTCCTACTTTCTACTAGCCTAACTCTAGTCTCTACTCTTGTTGTTGTAAAAGACAACTGACAAGGTCTTTATATAGAGTAGCAAATAAGGTCTAGATAAGGCTTAGATAAAATAAGATAAGATAACAAAAAATGTTTAACTTCAATTTTATACCTAAAGTAAAGATAATATAATCCATCTAAAACGAATGACGTAATCTCCTAAATTTTTTTGTAACCAAAAAAACAAAACTATCTTGATCCAGCTTGTAACAACCTTCTCTTTGAATTTCAAATTCATCCAACTCAACAATGGCCATGCTTGACTCAAAGAGATCTTCTGGTCTTGATTCTATTTTGTTAGACGTGCCCACACCTAGCACTTTGAAGTTTTCTGGTTGCATTTCTTACAAAAATCTTGTTTTTTATCCTTTTTTTTTCTCCAATTCTCCATTTTCCATACCTAAAACAAAAAGTACATCCAAATCAAAAAATTTCACTCGATAATCAATTTAATATTGAAAAAATATGAACAATAAATATATACATTTTAAGTTCTATCAAATCCCCCACACCTAAACCATGTTTGTCCTCAAGCATGCATTAGATCAATATCGTCCTCTCCATTCCTTCCCTTTTTTCAACCCATTTACAAATAACTCAAAGTCTTCACACATTAGAAATTCAGTTTAGAATAACAACCCAAATAACAAGTATTCATAGCCTGATTTTTCTAAACAAAACATATGCATCTCATCAATCCCAACAATTTCATCGAAATCAAATGCAACAAATTTGATACCCTCTCATAGTTGCACTCAAAGCACTAAAAGTGTTTAGGGGTTCATTTAGCACTCAACTTAACCATAGCATGTCATTACCATAGGCTTGCTTATATATCACATCTTTACCACTAATAGCATGAATCCATGAAAAAATCAAAGGGTCTTTATGAGGGTTGTAATGGGGCTTAGGTAAAGGTGTGCAAAAAGAAAGGAAAATTTGGGCGAGACCAATCAAGATATGTAAGAACTTCCTTGCATGACTTACTATCAAAACATTTGTAGCACATGGAACCACTTCATTTATTGCAAGCAACATTATCCTTTCTTTGCAATTACATAGCAGCTTTTGACCCTTTCATATACAATGGAGAACATTAACTTTGTCCAATATTCGTAGGGAATAATTTTCACTATTTTTTTTTCTTTTTCATACTTTTCATCTTCTTTTTTGTTCATCATTTTTTGCTTCTCTTTTTTATTTATTTTTTATTTTTCCTTTGCTTCTCTTCTCTTTTTGGTGCTTTCCTTTGCATACATCAAAATGTTCACGATGCAATTCATTCCCACATGCTCTTGACAAAGGGTTCAACAATGGTAGACAAAAACAAAGGTTTACGGCTAAACAATGAGGTGTAATAACAAGGAAAGTTTAAGGTGCAAAATTGGCTAACTAGGATATATGTGATAGGGGTAAGTTTGTTAGAAAGTTTAAATCGGCTAACCTAATTGCCCTTATCATTTCAAAGCATGAATCCACAATGTGATATTGACATGTACAACAAAACAAGTTATAGAATGAACATACCATATTTGACAATAGTGTTATAAGAAAGAAAGCTTAAGGCTCAAAATTTGCTAACTAGGATATATGTGATAGAGGTAAGTTTTTTAGAAAGTTTAAATTAGCTAACCTAAGTGCCCTATTCATTTCAAAGCATGAATCCACAATGTGATCTCGATATGTATAACAAAACAAGTTCTAGAATGAACAAACCATATTTGACAACACTCAACAAAGAAAATGTGAGCAAGAAAAGGAAAATGCTGTTAGGCTCAAATGCTCTAACAAGTGGTTCAATGTATCAAATATTGCACATTCTTATTCAATTCAATCATCAAAATCAATAAGATGTTTAAAAATTTTCAAAGGAAAGGCCAATCATACTTGCCCCTTTCATGCTTTCCAACTCAAATTACTAATGCGCGTTAACTAAAAGTTATTCTAAACAAGTATCAAAAGAATTAGAACTTTCAAAAAATACATTCAAATTGTCAAGCATACTTAGAAGGACTTTGCAAATATATAAATTTTTTTTAATGAAAATTTGAAAATAACCAAATAACCATGAAAACACAAGAATACCCCCCATCACCTAAATCATACATTGTACCCAATGTATGGAAGATAATTGCACGGGGCCAAAAAAGGAAAACAAAAGAGAAAAATAAAAAAAATAAAGACAAGGCAACAAGAAACTGCTCTGAACTACTACAAAAAACAAGTAAATCTATCGTGAAGGAGGTCATGTTGGGTTGAAGCCAAAATGGTTGAAGATGTAGCTTGATTTGTCTCCATATTGCAAATGCACCAATCAAGCTGTAGGAGAAAAGTTAGAGTTGGAGAGGAGGGAGCAGTCGGGTGCAAAGAAGGTCCATTAGCATCTTGCAATGGAGTGTATTCATCTTGAGGATGGGAACATTTGTTGTTGCATTGCCACGGGAATGAGGGTGGGCTGGGAGGAAGAAATAGATACTCAATCTCCACAAAAAAAAAAAACCTAAGAACTAATGATGCTTGCTTTCTAGCAGGAAGAGAACTCCGGCAATGGGAAAGGACGGTGGCGCGGCGGTTGGAAGAAATAACAGTGGTGGGAGGTGTGGCAAAAAAAAAAAAAGATAGTGTGAAGACTGGGAAAAAAACACAATGAGGTTGAAGCGATGGAGATGGGAAAACGATGCCATGGTTGGGCAGATGATGGGATGATGTAGCGGAGGTGGGGTTGCAAGAGTGAAAGTGTAAAATGGAGGGCGGCCGAACCCTTATTGACTTAATTGGGTTGGTTTTTTTTTTTTTTTAGAGAACTTGAAATACTCGGAAGAAAGAAAAGAATTAATGTAATATGGCATGGTCACACTTAAAGAAGTAAGGTCTTCTGAAGAAAAATCAGGAGAACGTAGAGCAAATTCCAAAAGACTATATTACTTATGGCGTGGGCACGCCTAGGGAAGTAAGGTCTTCTGGAAAAAAATATATATATCTAGCATAAAACTATGCTTTTAAAGCGTGGTCACGTCTAAGAAAGTAAAGTCTTCTACTACGAACAAGAATTAGTTTCCTTAGCTATCACATAAAAAGAAAGAAAAGAAAGAAAGAAAGAAACAATAAAATCAAGAACGAAGAATAAAAATAAAAAAAGAAATGCTTTGTGTTGCCTCCCAAATACCGCAATTGTTTAATGTCGTTATGTTTGACATTTCTATTTCTTTTAGGAATCCCGGTAGATGGGCGAGGTTAACTCAATGTCAATCAAAGTCGAAACATTAATCTCGTCATGAAATATTTTGAGTCTATGCCTACTTACCTTGAAAACCTTCCCAATGTCTCAACTTTTAATCTCAATTGCACCATAAGGAAAAATATTAGTAACAAAAAATGGACCAAGCCATCGAGAACGTAACTTACCAGGCATAAGCTTTAATAGAGAATTGTACAATAACTTCTTTTGCCCAATTTCAAATTGTTTCCTCACTAAAATATTGTCATGAAATAATTTGGTCTTCTTCTTGTAAATCCTCGAATTCTCATAGGCATCCAACCAAATTATTCTTGCTCTTGAAACCTACAATTTCTTGGTTTTTCCAACTTCGTTCATGTCCATATTGCATTGACGAACTACCCAAGAAGCCCTTTGTTCAATCTTCACTGGATGTAGTTCGATACGAGGACATCCCAATTGGGGTTTTGTACGTAGTTTGATAAGCCCATAATACATCATCTAAGTGTAGGCTCCAATCTTTTCTCCCAAGATTGACAGTTTTCTCCAAGATGGCCTTCACCTCTCGATTTGAAACCTTTGCTTGTCCATTTGTTTGAGAGTGATATGCAGTCGCTATCTGTTAATGTACCCCATACTTTTTCTGCAAGGCCTCAATTGTCTTATTGCAAAAATGACTTCCATGATCATTGATGATTGCTCTATGTATCCCAACTCTGCTAAAAATGTTAGTTTTGATAAAACCTACAATAGTCTTAGAATCATCAAGTTTAGTCGCCTCCGCTAGCCTAACTCTAGTTTCTACTTTTATTGTTGTGAAAGACAACTGATAGGGTTTTTATATAGAGTTGCTGATAAGGTCTATATAAGGCTTAGATAAGACAAGATAAGATAACAAAAAATGCTTAATTTTGATTTCATAGCTAAAGTAAAGATAATATAATCCATCTAAAACTAACAATCTATCTCTTAAATTTTTTTGTAACAAAAAAACAAACTACCTTGATCCAGCTCGCAACAACCTGCTCTTTGAATTTCAAATTTGTCCAATTCAACAATGGCCATGCCTTACTCAAAGGGATCTTCTGGTCTTGATTCTAATCTGTTGAACGTGCCCATGCCTAGTACCTTGAAGTTTTCTAGTTGCATTTCTTACAAAAATCTTTCTTTTTATCTTTTTCTTCTCCAATTCTCCATTTTCCATACCTAAAACAAAATGTACATCCAAATCAAACAATTTCACTCAAAAATCAATTTAATATTGGAAAAATACGAACAATTAATAAATATGTACATTTTAAGTTCTATCTTTTGAACTCTTTTGAAATACTTTCTTTGACTTTTTTTGGGAATGAAGAAGTTGAGGAGAAATTAGGAGGAAAAGTTCATTTTGTAAAAGAAAAAGATGAGATGATTGGTTCAATTGAGCAAAAGCAAGAAATTGAAATTGATGATATTGTAGAGAAAAATACTATTAATCTTTTGGTTAATGAAAAAGTAACTACTAATTTAGGGGAACAATTAGAAACTGTCCACATGGTTGAAGAAAACATGAGTTAGATAGTCTTATGGTGTCGAAGTGAAATTGAATCTCGTACAATATTTTCAATTGAATAATAATTGTGAAGATTATTTGTTTTGAAAAGAAATGGATTAATGTCAAAGTCAATGAGTTTTTTTTTTTTAAATAAAAATGAAGATCCAATTAGAATTTTTCAAAGTATAAATTTTCTTTCATGTTAAGATGGAAGCTAATACTGAAGATTGACCACAAGTTGATGTTCATAATTTGTACGGCAATGGAAATATGGAAAGAAATTCAAGTTCGAGATGGTAGTGGAGGTGCTTTCATGGCAAGTTTGGTGTAAGGGAGGCAATGTTAGGATATTTAACCAAGCTTATTTCGAAGATTATATTTTGATTAAGATTTGGTAATTATTACTTTAGTCAATTTCTAATTGTTTTAGAAAGTAGTTTATGTGAAGGATTTAATTATCAATTTCTAGTTATCTTTTACTAATAAAAGGTTCGATATAAAAAATTTAGAACTATAGTTTTTCTCAGGCTCCAATAAAAAAAAAGAAAAAAAGAAAAAGAATGACAAGCTCCAAAAACTGAGGCTATTTTGATTGACTCCGCCTATGTTGAAGTGTTGAGTCATTCAAACTGTTTTTTAGTGTTAGTTGATAAGGAATTTTCTTCATACATTATTTATAGAAATTTTTTATATCATACTGGTTGTAATGTCAAACGGATTCTTGGAGTTTCTCAAACACTTTAGTAGGCATCAATTAACCGTTAACCCTTTGAGTAGGCGAATAATGTGCCCCTAGTTAAGTGTTCAAGGGAACTTTAGGAAACATTTTATGGAAGCTTTGCTATTTACTTGTTACTCTTCTCATTCCCTTGCCAGGACAATGGCTTCATCTAGCCATCTATTTATAGTTGTTCCATCGAGCTTTTTTGTGGTTATTGCATGAACTAGTGGTAAGATTTTATTTTGAGAAGTATTTTTCCATTTAGATTTTTTTTTGACAAGTGTTTTTCCATCTATGAACTCATAAACCTAGGCATGAAATGGAGCCAAGTGAGAAGAAAGCTAACAAACATAATTCAAGTGGCCATGGTATATTCTTACTTCAAATCTAATCCTTATCATTCTGTACACTACTTTTTTTCTCTCTCTTTTTTTTTTTTTAACTCTTTGTTGCCAATACATACGTTTAGAATCTCGTCATCAAACAAACTAGTTCGATTCTCATCCAAAATAAATCAACAGTACCTTACAGCTAGCCAGAGAGGCAAAAAGATAGATAATATGCTATTTCATATTTTGAAATAGGCCAACCACTTTCTTTATAAGTGAAAATGCAAAAATTATTTTCTTTTTTCAGAAGTAAAGGAATGAAGGGGATTTTGAAAAATATAACGGGGGTAATATATAGGCCAAAAACATATAAAAAATTTATATAGTATAGTCATGAGAAAATCTTTAAAATTTATAAAAAATTTGAGCTCAATTATCATTTTTTTTTTACATTTTAAGTTTGTCCTGTTTATACCCTCCCATCTCTCATTTCACTTCTATTAATTTTCATTTTTCCTAATAAATTATATAGAAAACCCAAAATAAATGTTCTTATTAGTGTGGATGGCTAACAAATACACAACACAAAAACTCCTTGCATACTAAAAAAAAGATTCCACTACTAAATGTATAATTTTATATTTTTATCCTTACTTTTTAATTGTGAGTATACACAATTATTATTAGTAAAAATATTTTAAAATTTTGGTTTGAAAGAGAACTCTCTTTTTTTTTTTTTTGACAAAAAAAAAAAGTTTTGAAAGTGAAATCATTTTTTGGAACAAAGGCAGTATATTAAATTGACATGAATCTTGATCATATAATTGCTACTAATTAAGGATTTTCTTGATCAAAGACCAAATTGAATCAGAAGTTTAGGTTGAGAAACAAATGTCATTATTTACAAGAAAACAAGGTTTTCTCAATCCAACTCTCCATGTCAAATCCATATCCCCAACTAAATTCCGCTCAATCTATGCTTCCTTAATTTTCTTTTATAGGCAAAACAATAATTGATTCTTTCATGATTTATTATTTGTAAATTGGGATTGAATTTTTTATGAGTTTAGTCATTAGTGGGCGAATAATTTTCTCTGGAGTGTAACATAAATTGAGAAAAAGAAAAATAGTTAAATAGAGAAAATCTTGAACATGCATGGGTCAATGGTAATAGTGACTCATTATTGATAGTCAAGATGTGCTTAAGTAATCTACCTCATTATTTTTGTTTTATTTATAATTCATAAAATCATAAGAAATAGTTATAAGATTTGGAAGTGGTGGGAACAGAGGGTATTGGACAGGTATGAATGTACGCTTTGAACCATCAAAATAGATAATATATTCTCTTCTTTTCATCTGTAACATAAATCTGACTAACTTGAAGCTTGCTTCAAAATCTGGAGATTTGAAATACGAGGAAAAGATTTCCCTGTAAAGCTGTCCGGATCAAGATTCTCGCGAGGCTACAATCCCAAGGAAAATAATGTAAAAGATAAACATATATCATTAATTTACAACAATAACAATAACTAAGTTATTATCCCACTATATAGGGTTAGCTAATAAATCATATTTCGTCATCGGTTGTTATTAAAGTACATATTTTTCATTTAAATTTAAAAAATTCATATCATTTTTAAAAGGCTCTTTCCAAATCTTTTTTAAATCTTCTATTCTTCATTTAGTTTGAATTAATAATTATCTAGTCTCTAAACACCATATTGGTACATCTAAAGGTCTCTTATGCACATGTCCAAACTATCTTAAATGTATTTTCTTAATTTTTTCATCTATTGGAGCTACTCCTCCTCCTTTTTTTCCTAACATATTTATTACTTACTCTATCTAGTCTAAACATTCTCAGTTTTGTTACTCTCATTTTCTGTTCATATTTATAGTTAGTACCCAAACATTGTCATTTCATAAAGGATATCTGGTCTTAGGGTTGTTTTATGAAATTTTATTTTTAATTTCAACAATAATTTACTATGATAAAGTATAGAAGATGCAGTTTTCCATTTATTCCATTCTACCTAAATTTTATGTGTAACATATTTATTAATTCCTCCACTTTCTTGGATTATACTCCCAAATTTTGGGACAAAGGGAGTAGATCATAAATATCTAAAACTTTTAGATATACCTAATTCATGCCCACCAATTTTTATGCTTACCACATTGCTTCTCATATGATTATTTAAAGGATACTCCATATATTCAATTTTATTCCTATTTATTTTAAAAAAATTTTACCCTAGTGCCTCATTCCAAGCTTCTAACTTGGCATTCACTCCTTCTCTCGTCTCTTTAAGCAAAACTATATGGTCTATAAATAATATACATTTAAAAAATTGTTGTTTGCATATTTAGTAAGTTCATCTATTATTACAGTGGAGAGATATAAGCTCAAAGAGGATCTCTGATGCAAACCTATAGTATTGGGAAATTTACCTGATATTCCTATTGGCGTCCTTACATATGTCATTACTTTTTTATGCATATTTTTATAAGTTCTATATAAGATACTTTAAGTCCTCTCTTTTTTTATATATACTTGCCATATTATATGATGATTAACTCTATTATATATCTTTTTTAGATTAATAATATCATATTTAAATCTTATTTTCTTTCTTATAATATTCATATAGTTTTGTAATTAGATGCATGGCTTTCATTGTAGACCTCTTGGCATAAAACCAAATTAGTTCTCTATTACACTAGTATCATTTCTCAAGCTTCTTTCTATTACTTTTTCCCACACTCGTATAACATGACACATTAATTTAATGCTCTTATAATTTGCCAAAAAAAAAAAACTTATCTCCCTTATTCTTATATAAAAGTACTAATGTACTTTTTCCCGATTGATTAGTCATTTGTTAGTTTTTTATAATTAAATTAAATTAACTTCTCAACCATGTAATACCACCTTTTTCAAAGCTTCTATGCCTCAATAGGGATATATCGTCAGACCCCGCTTTACCATTTTAAATTATTTGTAATTTTTTCTACCTTCAAATGTTGAATTTGGTGTTAATATATAAATTTTATATAACTTGGCATATTCTTCACACCTATAGATGCGCGGTAAGAACAAAAGTTTGTTATAAATAGCATGACGGGAAGAAAGGAGAGGTTGGCGAAACTTACGTGAGGAAAAGTATTAAAACAAGATTTAGTAGAGTGGGAAATAGATTGGTGGATGGTTCGTAGTAGAGCAGTGAAGAAAACTATTAGTGTGTTGGAAGACAAAACTCTAATGGTCCAGACTGCCATTTATAGTTTTAGCATTTTTATTTATTTCTTTATCTATTTGTCTATTTATTTATCTATTTAGTTTATTATATTTTATTTATTTTATGGATTTATGTCCTTGGGTTCGTCGACCGTCGACCCCAACTAGTTTGGGATAAAGGTGATGATGATGATGATAAAAATTTTATATTTTAGTTTAGATTGTTCTAAATCACCTAGTATGATTTTATTAAATAATTTATAAACATATTTATTCTATCAATCTTTTATTAGTTTATCATCAAATTAAAACATTTTCAATTTCATCTTTTATACACTTGTATTAAATTTCTCTATTTTTTTGGCTTTAAATTTTGTTACTTATGTATTTTTTTGCTCCTTCTTTAATATCTAATCTTTAATATAAATTCTTAGAAGCTTCATTTTTATCTCATTTATTACTTTTTTACCTCATTCTTACCAATCTTGTATTTTTCAATATTTTCATCATTTCTACAAGCATATAACGTTTTATAACTTGTTTTTCTAATTTTCATTTTTTTTAATTTGTTGATTGCATCACCATAATTCTTGATTTCATGTATGGTGTTTTTGACTCTCCGAATACTTTTTCCCCGATTGCTTTCATTTGATTAGTTATCTTTTCCCATGTACTCTCTACCTCCTCTTCTATATTCCAATTGATCGTGCCCAATAAGGTTTTCTAAAAAATATTGCTTTTGTTTTTATTCTTTAAATTGCACCACTTAATTGTAGGGATATCGAGTGACTTGTTTTTAAATTTTTTATTATTAAGCTTATATAAAAATATGTTAACATATGTTGCATATATAGTGATACTTTCTCTAAGTATTACCTTACAATCTTTACACAATTTTTAATCTCTAATTCTATTTATGAAACAATCAATTTTTGATTTATTAGAGCTATTCTTCATATAATTAAGTACACACATCTCTTTTTAAAAGAGACCTATGACCAAATTATAAGCTACAGTAAATTTTAAAATGGTTTTACCTTCATTGTTTTGCAACCCATAACCATAAGCCCCTATATTCTATCATACTCCTCATTACCTTCCCTCACATGACTATTCAAATCCCCACCTATGGTATTACCTAGACCAAAACTTCTTACTCTTTCCAAAATTTAATTTTAATAAATTCATTTAGACCTATTTGAAATGTATATATACTAACAATATTTATTGCTTCGTTTCTTATAATAATCATAAGAATTATAATTCTATCCCCTTTTCTATGTAATCCTATCTCTTGTTTTAAAAATGTTGAATCCATAATAATAACTACTCCATTTCTAGTTCTACTAGTGTTCATAATACCAAAGTTTTTTTTTTTTTTTTGGTAAAAAAAAAAAAGAAGGTACCAAAGTTCCGAACCTTAGATATCAACGTAATCAAAGTATGATTAAGTTTCCTAAGCAATTTCTTACTATGAAAAAACTCCTTCACAGCATTGATAATATCCAATTTAACCGCACTCCAATAAGTTTGAAAAAATAAAGGAGTCATACCATCAGGTCCAGGATCTCTATGAGGATTCATTTGGAACAAGGCAGCTTTAATCTCATCTTCCTCCACAGGTCTCATCAAAGTTCTATTCATGGCATGAGTGATGGTTTGAGGGAACCCTTCAAGCAAAGAAAGAGATTGAGCCGGGTGAATAAAAGCATATAGCTTATCATAGTAACCCACGATTTCCTCTTCTATCTCCCCTTCAGTCACACACACCTTCCCATCACTCGTTAGTAAGCTGTCAATATGATTCCTCTTCCTCCTTTGAATGGTTGACGCAGGGAAAAATTGGAATTGCTATCTCCCTCTTTCAACTATTAATTTCTTGACTTCTGTTGCCAATATCTCTCTTCTTCCACATACTCATGACGGAGTTAACTCTTAAGCGCATTCCAAACTGTCCAATCTCGAACCCCACCATTCCCAATCATAGCCTCCATTTGAGCTTGAAGAACTTTGATTCTCCTGGAAGAATTATTCCCTAAATTAAAGCTCCACTTCAGTAAATCCAACTAACATTCGGTAATCTTGGAGCTTAACACAAATTGTCTCGTCCCTCACTGTTCTCTGTTCCATGCCGCCACCACTTTTTGTTGGAGATCTAATTGTTTAATCCATCTTTTATCAAATACAAATCGTCTACTAGACCGTTGCTGACTAGGATCCATCTCTAAGAGAAGGAAGGAATGATTGGAAGCTTGCTTGGCACAATGAAATACCCTAGCATTTGGAAATCGCAACCTCCACATCGATGAAGAAAAAAATCTATACAACCGTTCCTCCACAAAACCCTCTCCAACCCTATTATTACTCTAAGTATATGGACTACCAACATACCCAAGATCCACCATCTCCAGTCGTCGTACAAAACTTTTAAAGGCAACACAACTATGGTCCGTTCTAACCTGTCTCCCCCTCTTCTCATGTGGAAACACAATGTCATTAAAATCCCCTCCTCCCCACCCCATAACCCACCAATCGCCCCAATTTTACCTCTCATTTGCTAAATAACTCCACTAAAGTTCCCTCGTCGCATAATCAGTACTTGCATAAACAAAAATAGCCTACCCTATCCTCGAATCATCCTCAAGTTTATATTGTAACTGTACACAAAAGGAAGTAGTAATTACATTCATAACCATCACCTGAGGCACCCAACACATTAACAACCCCCCTCGGGTGCCATCAGGCCCAACATGCCTCCACCCATCTTCAAATTTCAATTGCCTAATAAACTTCTCAACAAAAACAAATTTTTGTTTAGTTTCACAAAAAAAAAAAAAAAAGTACCTCTGGATTCTGGGATATGATAGATTCCCTCAACTGAGAAATTGTGAAGGCTGCACCCAAGCCTCGACAATTCCACACCTCAATCTTCATTGAGGTGCTTGGGACCGATGAGGGCTGGTACTTTTCACCCCATTTTGATCCTCTTCTTGTCTATGTTTCTTCACATTTTGATCCTCATAATAGCATAGCTCCACCTCCTCCCGCAACCAATCTCGTTTCTCACCGATTCTAACACCCCTAGTAGATAACTCCTGCACGCCTTCATGAGCCGAAAACAGTCTTCACCCCACCCTCCTCCATTTGTTAACTTTAGGACAAACAACTAAAGCAATAGACGAAGAAGCCTGCAGAATATTATGGTCCAAAGATAGCGACCCAACCAAAGCAGGCTACTGCCTTTTGTGATCCAAAGAAAGCAAGCCCACTGAAGACTCCACAAGACTCGCCTCAGCACGCAACAAAGCAGGCAGCTGCGTTGTGTTAAACGCCTCAACACACGACAAAGCAGGCAGCTAATTTGTGTGAACCTCATCAGCACACGACAAAGCAAGCAGCTGTTTTGTGTGGACCGAAGATAACAAACTAGACGAAGACTCCACGTAATTATCTTTAGTAGAAGACAAACTAGGCTGCTACAACAATGGCTCATTTCTAGAAAAGCCATTATCCAAACCGTCGAGCTATAAATGTAGCAAATCCATCGGCCGACGAGAGGAAACATCCATACAAGGCTGAGACAACATTGAAATAAACTGGAACTGATTGCCCACACCCGTAGAATCAACACACTCCAACCTAGATTTCTGTTAAAATTCCCCACGACCAACTGCAGTAGATAGTACTTCAGGCATCGCAAATTTCTTCAACGCCAATTCCTGTAAAGAATGTGGCAACATCGGATCTAAAAGCATCGCCTCCCCCATATTCAATCGGGGAATGTCTAGATACCGTCCACCTCGTTTCCTCACCACCGTCTGCACCTCCATATCAATGCCTCCATCCAAACCAAACACAGCACGCATCCAATTTCCAAATTGCCCAACTTTCAGCGTATTAGCTTGCTGATCTTCACAATGTCTAGTACACGAACTTTCAACATGTCCCACACAACCACAATAGACATAGAAAACAGCAAGGAATTCGCACTGAAACATAGCCTATCGAGAAATGTTTTGGAAAAAAATCGTAGTTCCATGAAGTAAAAGTTGGTCCAAATCCACCGTGACAACAGCCGCAATTGTCTGCCATGTGCGCTATTGCCTTCAGGAAGAAAAACTTCATGCAACCCAAGAAAAATACTCCCAATCTGACTCCCTGTTTCCATGGTAATTCAATGATGAGGCAAATTCCAAACTTGAACCCAAAGCTCCACCCTCTGAAATTCCACATCCACACTAGTTACACTCGGCACCCACTCCCTCAACACTAGATACTACCTATCATAGGTCCATCCCCTTCCAGCTAGAACCTTCCTTCTATCTTCCACTTACGCAAAAACAAATTGGAAGAAGTTAACCCCCAACTCCCTAACAACAAAGGATTACTTACCGATCAGATAGCTTTCATAGTACTCCTCGATCCCATAAAATTAGCTCGTCGATCTCCAAAAATTTTCCCCAACAAGCTGCGCTGACCCTTGTCCTATCCAGCTTGAACATCATCAATCAGGAGCTCAACTCCCCCCCCCCTCTCCACGCGAAGACAGCTAAAGGCTTTGTACCAACTCAGCTACCTCCAATTCCCAAGTGGCAGCTTCACCCGACGACATCAGGCGACCACCAAGATCAAACCACCAAGTTCAGACACCCCACACCCTCACACACCGACTCACAAAAAGAAAACTTAACGCAGAAGAAAGCTGAGAAACTCTCACCCAAAATCGCACATAACTCGCACGTAGTGATAAGCGTCGCTCACGTGCATACCTCTATCCTTTTTAGTCATTTAGCTTGTGTAATGTGGTCTATAAGATTGTATCTAAAATCTTGGCTGAACGACTTAAGCCGTGCCTTCATAAATGTATTTGTTAGAATCAATCAGCATTTTTTCCTGGGCATCAAATTCTTGATAATGTGATTATAGCTCATGAGGGAGTGCATACTTTGAATTCAATGAGAAAAGGAAGAAAAGGGTATATGGCTTTGAAAATAGATATGGCTAAGGCTTGTGATAGGGTGGAGTGGCGGTTTTTGGAGCAGGTTATGAGGAAAATGGGGTTTGCGTGTGGAGTGATAATGTGGATTAGGCAATGTCTTTGTACTAGTACCTTTTTCATTAATATTAATGGTGATCCTCTTTCGCCGTATCTGTTTCTTATTGTTTGGGAGGCACTATCTCATCTTATTACAAGAGCTAGTGATTGTGGAGAGTATAAGGGGATGAGGGTTAGTAGGAATGGGCCTATCATTATACATTTGTTCTTTGCTGATGATTCTTTGTTATTTTGTAAGGCAAATGTCCATCAAGCACAGCTTATACAGGGTCTTCTTCATCAGTATAGTCAAGCTTCAGGCCAAGCAGTTAATTTGGATAAGTCTTCAGTATTATTTAGTCATAATGTTTCCCAAGTGGCATGGAGTGAGATTTGTCAAATGATGGGGGGAGTGAAGGAACAATCGAATGCTCGCTATTTAGGGCTTCCTATGAGGACTGGGCGTTCGAAAAAGGAGGTTTTTAACTTTATCATTCAGAAGGTGCAGTAGAGAATTCAGAATTGGAAGACTCAGTTTTTGAACTTGGCAGGTAAAGAGATCCTTATCAAATCGGTGGTGAATGCTTTGCCAACGTATGTGATGGGGTGTTTTAAACTTCCGGTCAGGGTGTGTAAGGAAATTTGTCATCTTACGGTGAATTTTTGGTGGGGTGAACGAAAGGATGTGAGACAAAAGATTCATTGGAAAAGGTGGCAAGAGCTTAGTAAGGCAAAGAAGGAAGAAGGGATGGGTGTTCAGGATCTTCAACTGTTTAATGACGCTTTGCTTGCTAAACAAGTCTCGCGTGTTATGTCTCAACCAAATTTATTGATAGGCAGAGTGATGAAAGCCAAGTATTTTCCTAATAATCAATTGTTGTTAGCAGTGGAGAAGAAAAATACGTCTTGGCTGTGGAAGGGTTGGATGGGGGCTAGGCACCTAATTAGAGGTACAGAGGCAGGTACTCGTGACCAGGAATATTCAGTTTGATCAGCTTACTATCAACTGTAGCAAGAGGGGCAACATGCAAAGCAACAACCAAAATGCAGTAATGCAAGAGAGCGAAGGCACCGTATGTGGATGGCTACTTGGAAATTGAAAGTGACAGGTAAAGTGAAGCATTTTTTATGGAGATGTCACAATATTTTGCCTCTCAATGCCAAGTTATACCAAAGGAAAGTGTAGGTGGAGCCTTTTTGTCCAGTGTGTGGAGAGGACAAGGAGACATTAGAGCATATGATGTTCAATTGTTCTCGTGCCAAGTTGGTTTGGAACCTAGCCCGGTTAGGCTGGGATCAGCCTGGACGGCAACAGGTTGCATTTCAGCAGTAATGGCAAGATTTGTGCTCTAGGCAATGGGAGATTAGTTGGATGGACCAGGCACGGTTTTCAACCTACATTTTGTGGATGCTATGGAAGGGTCGGAATATTTGGGTTTTTGAGCGAGAATGGTGGGAGCCGAAGCAAATCGTGGAGATGGCGAGGAATGCTTAGTTAGAGTTCTATGAAGTAAATAGGAGTTAGCTAGGATCACGCGGTTGATCAGTGGCTGACTTGTAATTAGTGGGGATAGTGTATAGTGGCTGGAACATCACAAGGAGGGAGCTAATACTTGGATCGAGGGATTTTTTCCTTTGGTTACTGTTGCTTATTTTTGCTCTGTTTTGTCTTTTGTGGGAGGCAAGTTGATCTAGTGACTTTATGGTCAGTTAGTCTTAGCCGTACTTAGAGCTAAGAAGAGTCTAGTTTTAGGTGGACATTGATTGTACAGGTTAACTTTCAAAAATTGATAAAATTATCGATCTTTGATAAAAATAAAATTACAAAAAAAAAGTATTTAAAATTTTGGTTTTCTCACTTACATCATTTTTTCTTTTTTGAATACATATAATACTTATTTGTTTCCTTCTCTTAGTATCCATCATCTCTATAATTTTATATGTCAGTGTTCCAATATTCCAACTATCAGTTCTAACAATTTTGTTTTTCCAATGTGTTTCTTTCTTATTCTGTCCATTAGTGTGTGATAACACTTGTACATTTTGTACTACACCCGAGCCCTTATTCAAGTGCATTAGTCCTTGCTAAGATATAGTAGTTGGACCCCACAATACACTTTATAAAGTGGGGAGTTTTCTGGTTTTTACACGATTTAAAATATAATCCATATCATTAGGTTATCGGCCTAACACAACCATCCTACTTTATATGAACTTGGGTTTAAAAATGTTTACGATGTAAAAATAACATAATTAAGGATATACATATATTCAAGGAGATATATTCATGGACATCAAATAACTAGATTCATTAAGCATGCCATATAAATTGTATGTTGTGAACCACACAATAACGAGTATACAAAGGATAGGATAGAAATATTAATCAAAGATTTAAAAGATAAGGCTCTTTTTCTAAACAAAAGGGGATAAAATGTGGATTTTTTTAAATTAGAAAATGTGTTTATGTTACCAAGTCCTTTGATATAAAATTGAACCAATACTGTGTTGGGGTGATAATAAAGATTTTGATGTTAAATTTAGGGGTAAAAGACATTGGAAGCCACTAAACGTTTGAGATCATATACTTTTGGCCACTCATCTAACAAAATTGTGCTAATAGCTATTAAATTCGTAAATTTGATAACCCGTGGCCATTCCGTTACTTTCAGTCATTAAAACCAAACAGAAGTCAATTTTTAGGGGCAAAATGGTCATTTTTGTTTGGTTTTAACGGCTGAAAGTAATGGAATGGCTACGAGTTGCCAAATTTACGAGTTGAATAGCTATTCGCCCAATTTTGTTATATTAGTGGCTAAAAGTATACGATCTCAAAAGTTTAGTGACCTCCAATGTTTTTTATCCAAAATTTAGTTGTATTAGTAGTGATTTAGGAGTCATACCTAGGGACTCTAGCTTGCGATTTGAAATTTTTTGACAATGCATGTATACATCCTGTTTTAATGGTGAATTTCGGCTACTATGTTATGTTATATTTGCACTTACTCTTTCTGGTGGCAGTGTAACAAAAATGGCAAAAAGTTCAGTAGAATTCATGGGTAAAAAAAAAATACAGGTACTTGTGCCTGAATGCAAGCCTCAAAATTGAAGATCGGCCCTCGTGTAGTACCTCCTCACCGTTGCCTTGAATGCATGAATGTTTAACCAGGCTTAATTTTTTCAGTACTACGAGAGTAAGTATCGTGAATAATATGATGAATAAGAGCTTCATTGATGATATCATTCGCTGTGTATGTTTTTTAATATTTGGAAATAAATACACTATTAAATTGGGTATCGTAACAACTGATGAGGGTTGAAGTTATTTGTCCGCCCCACAGTTTTATTTTCTTTATTGAAAGTTAAATAATATTGCTAAAAAATTGTAGATCCGAAATAAGAAGATCTATACATTCTTAATTTTCAATTATTAAGGCAAAATAATTTATGAACTGATGTCTTTTAATAAATAAAAGCCAATTTCCAAATTGCTAAGCAAAGATTTTGTTTTTAGTTTAATTCTTCCGATATTTCCCCAACTAAAAGTGGATACCAGTTTATATAATTATATGAATAAAAAGATCAATATAAAAGTATAAAAATGTCTGACAGGAGGTACAAACTTAAGATTTAGTTTGAATTTTATAAAAAAATTCATTAATTCTAATATATTCCTAATGAGACATTAAATATAAATTGAAATTATTCACAGAACTCATAAAATTCAAACCTAATCTTGTCACCAAAAAAAAAAAAAAAACATAACAATTTGAATTCTTATGTTGAACCAAAAACGCCTTTATAGGTTTTTTTTTTTTTGGTTCCAATGAGCTCATATATTTTTGAAAATGAAGTCGATCAAAGTGTAAGCAAGGCTAGTATTCGTATACATCACTCATCTAAATTAGATTGAGTTAGGCTAAAATAAAACCAGTCCATGCCTTAAAACCCAGTTTTAATTATCTTTATTTCTCCTTTACTTGTTTGCCTTCAGCCATCAAATATAAGAACAGATAAAAAAAAAAAATTCATGCTTTAAAGAGATGACGCCTGCCAAGAAAACTGAAGCATATATAATTAAATCCTAACATTTACTTTAGGAACCCTTATAATTGATATATTTACCTCATCATCAGCAGTATCAGGACCAGGGCATATTATAAGATGGCTGCAAAATCTGTGCACTATATATATATATATATACACAAATAAAAATATAAGCTTCTATCTACTTGTTATGAAATTGACCATAAATCAATTGTCCCTTTTATTTGGGAGTATTGACCATATTCCTAATTCTGAAGTTAATGTTACTACTCCCAAATGATTTATCAGGCTCAAGCCACCCAATATACTCGCTTCTAGCATCAAATGAGTCATGGAGTTCCCCCAAACACTTCAGTAGGCAGCAACCTTTAGCCCTTTGAGCAGGCGAAGAATATGCCCCCAGTGAAGTGTTCGAGGGAACTCTACGAAACATCTGATTGAAAGCTTGCAATTTGCTAATTACTAGTTACCTTGCTAGGACAATGGCTTCATTTGAGCCCTCTTTTTATAGAGGTTCCATGGAGTTTGTTTGTGGTCATTGCATGAGGAGTGGTCAGATTTTGTTTTGAGAAAGTGTTTTTCATGCAGTTGTACTATGAACTTATGAATCTAGTCATGATATGGAGCCAAATGAGAAGATGGCAACATAATTTGAGTGGCCACCGTATATTCTTACTGCAAATCTAATCTTTATTACCCACTACGCTTCTTTTTTCATCTCTTTTTTAATGACTTTTCCTTGCCAATACAGACGTTATACGTACTTAGAAGCAGATATTGCTAAAAAAAGAGAGGAAAAAGAAAAAAGAAACGCTTTCACAGCTCTTGACACTCGTAGTCCTGTTGTCAAGAATCTTTGTTATCTAGCCATTGTATGAGAGTTTGATTATAATACAAGATATAGTGAGTACGCTACAATGCGGAAAGCGAAATGTTAAGTTGTATATATTTTTCAACACATTTTATTATAAGGGAAACTGTAAATATTCTTTTTATATCTAGAGATTATATAAAAGAAAGAAGGGAATTTCACAAATTATAAGGGGTAAGGTAACTGTTAATAAAAAAATTTAAATTTTAATTAATGAAACCACGGAATTTTTTTTTTTAATTTTTAAAGCTAATTATAGAAATTTTTAAAAGTTTAAGGCTATAACTGTACACCTTTAGGTGAATGTTGCTTCCCCACAACTACTACCCATTCCACATTTATTTTACCAAGTTAAATAATATTATTCCTCCTCTTAGTTCCTTGGTTTGATTTCATCCTTTATATTAAAAAACTTTCAGTTTGACCTTTTAACCTGTAATTTTGGATCTAATTGATTTTTTAACATAGTCAAGTAAAATAGGATTTAATGTATTTTATCACTTGAATTGCACGTGACTAAAGGTAAGAGGTAGTAGATGGAAACCAAAAAAAAAAAAAAAAGAGTAAATTCTAAGAATTAAAAGCACCCCGAAAAACTTATTCTTTCACAAAATGCTGTATAGAAGTTTAATTCATACATTCACAATGTATACTAATTTTTATTAATTATGAGAAGATATATTATGAAAAAACAAAGTTACCCTATAATTATCTAAATTGTAAAATGGCAAGGTTAAGGGGGTTGGTTTAAATAATTAAAAATGTAAAATAAATAAAAATTTCTAACTATTTAATATAAAACATAACTCATAGGCATTTAAAAAATAAAATACTACTTTTATCACTTTTTATTGAAATATTTTGAATGTTTATTTGACAAATTACGCTCCATAGTAAATATTTATAAATGATTTACTTAAATTTCAAATTTTAAAGGGGAATGAAAGTAGATAGTTAAGGTGTATTTATAAGTATTAAAATAGTTATGGGATAATTTTATTAATTTATAATATATTTTTGAGAACTAACAAAAATTCGATTCATATTATAAACATTACAAAGTTGGAGGTGATAAATTGCGAAATTAAAATTTTAAGTAACTTTTTACGAAAGAATAAAAGTTAAAGCGGTTACTTGCAATTTACTGCTTTTATTTTGATTTTTATAACCTTTTGTCCTAAACACATGCAAGTCATATGATTAAGTCTAGTTCAGTTTGATTTTATCAAAAAAACTAATTGAAATTAAACTTAAAAATTAAATAATTAAATTAAAAAAATTTAAACATGAAAAACAAAATTTAATTAAAGTTTCAAATTAACATACCAATGGCACTATTTACTTAAAAAATTAAATAAACGTGGTGACTAAATAAACATAGTTTGTATTAGTATTTTCTTGATCACTAACAACTACATAGAATCGCACTGATGGTGCAGCATTACCCAAGCTGATAGAGTGTATAATTGCATATTTATTGGATCAATTCTCTTGTGTTTTAATTGATTAAAAGGCTTGTTTATAAGGATATTAATTCTTTTTGTGATTAATGGTTATATGAAGCATTTTTCCTAAAGAATGTAGTCTCACAAGACAAGTGGCACAAGAAAGACACAATTGAGGCCACCAAATTCCACAACAAAATGTTGGCCATTAAGGAAAAGCAAAGCCATGAATTAAGGAAAGCAAAGCCTTGAATTAAGGAAAAGCAAAGCCTTGAATTAAGGAAAAGCAAAGCCTTGAATTAAGGAAAAGAAAAGCCATGAATTAAGGAAAAGCACAACCAAATGTCTTGAATCCTTGCCTATAAATAGGCAAGGCTTGGAGACAATCAAGGCATCCCATTTTTTAGGCTTTCCTAGTTCAATAGAGAGAAAAACAAGGTTTGGAGATGAGAAGGAAGAAGAGGGAATGAATTTTCAGCCACAATTCATCCTTTCATGGAGTGAGCTACGGCCGAAGAAGACGAAAGCCGCACGGGATCGACAAAAAGGGCAGTCATTTGATTTTCTTTGTATTTTCTTTTAATTATGTTTAGCTAAATTTTTATTTTCCAATCAAGTTTAATTAAGGTTTGATTCCAACAATTGTGAGGTTCCGGTAATTTTATTGTTTCTTTTATTCTTGAGTATTTATATATTTTCTATGCTTCATTATATTATTGAATTGAATTGTTAGACAAGAGGCCTATTGTTTGATAGTTGAATTCAATATATAGTCATTTAGAATAATTAATCTTTTGTTGATTGTTCTAATTCAAGTGACAAATAACAACATCGAAAGGTAATCAACGCCTTAGATTGTATGTTATGAAAATATATAATCTAACTTAAATAAACTCGGGGTTTCCGGGTTTACTGGTTAGTAATTGGGTCTTTTTGAATTTTAATGCAATTAATAGACATAACTCATAGGACGGATCCGAAGGTTGTGTTTGTTAATTAGAGAAATAACTCATAGGACGGATCCGAAGGTTATCGAAAAAGTAAGAAAAGATTGGTTGTTAGAGGACGGATCTTCAACAACTATAACCAATTTATTCAAGATAAAAGAACATATCTTTTGAATCAATGATCAATTTGAGGAATCAATACCGAAATTAATTCTTGATTGGAAGCTTCTTCTTATTAATTTTTCCTCATATTTTTAATTAGTTATTTAATTTGGTTGGTGTTTTTAATCAATTCTTGTTTAGTTTCATAATACAAAAACCCCCCTTTATTATTTTATTTAAGGAATAAATTTAACCAATCTCTGTGGATTCGACCCTCTCACTACTTTCTACAGAACTTAGCCAGAGAAGGATTATTTTTGGTGGTTTCGACTCCCATCACAAGCTTACTTGTTGTGTTTCTTATGATTTATAACTCAAGGAGCCCTGCCAACATCTTCATATGAAGTGCTTGACCTTCTCTTTGATGCCCAGCTTCCAACTTCACTTCCAGATCAAATTCATAGCCCCCCTGGTTGAGCTGCTCTCTGGTTGTTGAACAATCTCTTTGTGCCCCTTGATTGCCTTTTGGTAGGCAGACTGAACTATATTGCTGCCATGTTTTGCCAATTGCACACCAGTTTATCTTTGTGGTATCCTGGGCTCTTTCTTGGGCGGGGTATACTCAGTATTGCTTCAGCATCTAACTGGCTAAAGGTTTGGCACACTCGTTCCTTATTCAAAGTGTCCCCATTGTCTATTAGAAGCTTGCTCACCCATGTCACCTTTTCCCTCTGGGTGGGAAATGTGGTTCGTTTGAAAAAAGGTCTTCTAAGAATCCAGGGGCTCTCCCAAACTTGGACTGAATTTCCATCCCTCACTTGGAAAATAGCCTTTTATTGAGGATATATCGAGCGCCCATCCAACACTTCCATAGCCATGATGCGTTAGGCTTAATCGAGATATTCATGAGATCTCCCCTTGGGAAGTACTTGGCTTTCATTACCTTACTCATGAGAAGGTTCGGCGGAGTGATGACCCACCAAAGTTGTTTTGCGATTAGTGCCTCATTGAACAGCTATATGTTTTTGAACCCCAGTCCTCCCTCCTTCCTCGGCAAGGTTAGGTCCTTCCAATCTTTCCAATGGATTTTTACACACTCGTCACCCTTGTTTCCCCACTAGAAGTTTGAGGTGCTACTAATGATGTGCTAACATACTCTTTTGGGGAGTTTGAAACATGCCATCACATAGCTGGGGAGGGCGATTATTACTACCTTGATGAGCACTTCCTTGCCAGCTGTATTGAGAAACCTGTTTTTCCAACCTTTTACTCTCTGCTGAACTTTCTCCCCCACATAGTTGAACAATTCTTTCTTTGATCTGCCAATGATCCTGGGGAGTTCAAGATACCTGCCCTTCTGCTTCTCTTTGATGCTATCTAGCATTTTGCAAATATCCTCTCTAAGTTGCTTTGAGATGTTCTTGTTGAAAATTTTAAGGATTTATCCCAGTTGACCATTTGACCCGAGAAGCGATAGTAGTTAGATAAGAGATTTTTTATCCTATTGGCTTTCTCCACACCTGCTTCACAAAAGAGTAGTGAATCGTCTGTAAACAATAAGTGTGTGATTTAGGGACCGTGTTTGCTGACTCTTATACCCCTATATTCCCCCTTTAGGCTTGCTTGTTTTATCATGTTAGAAAATGCCTCAGACACTACTAAGAAGAGGTAGGGGTCTGACACTACTAGGGCGATAAGGGGTCCCCTTGTCTGAGCCCTCTAGTCTGCTAGATGTACCCACATTTTTCCTTGTTGATGTTAACAGATAGTGTTGAGGAACTAATACACTGCCAAATCCAATTAATGAAAAAGCTAGCAAAACCCATTCTACTAAGGACTACATACACAAAAAAACCCACTCGACCCTATCATACACCTTGGCCATGTCAAGTTTGATGGCCATCCACCTTTTGTTGCCTAAATGTTTAGCATTTAGTGTGTGTATACACTCATGTGCCACAACTACATTATCTAAGATTTGATGCCCAGGAATGTAAACATTCTGGTAGAGGATAATGCATTTGTGGAGGCAAACTTTCATTCTCTCGGTTAGGATTTTAGATATAACTTTATACACAACATTACATAGGCTAATGGGTCTATACTGGCCTGCTGACTCAGGATGTTTAATTTTCAGTACCAATGTGATTAGTGTGTGGTTCGCTTGTTTAAACATTCTTTTATGTACAAAACAATGATTAACAGCACGACAAAGATTGACTCTAATCACATTCCGATAATGCTGGAAGAAAAGGGGAGTCATACCTTCCGACCTGGGGGCCTTGTTGGGATTCATGTTGAACAGGGCTTTTTAGATTTCAGATTCCTTGACAGGTCTTGTGAGCTTATGGTTCATAGATTTAGTGATTGATAGTGGGATCCCCTCCAAATCTTCATGTCGTAGACTCAGACTAGAAGTAGAGAAGAGTTTGGCATAGAATGTGAGAATTTCCTCTTTTACTTCTTGATTGCATTCACAAACACTCCCATTTCCTCTCACCAATATTTCAATGGTATTTTGTCTCCTCCTATTGATGGTTGAGGCATGGAAAAACTTCGCATTTTTGTCTCTTTCTTGAAGCCACTGAACTCTTGATTTTTGTTTCCAACAGACCTTCCCCTCTCGATAAGCATTATAGAGCTCTCTTTTCAGTTTCCCCCTTTCCTGCCAGTTTTTATTGCCCCCATGCCCTGATAGTGCCTCCATTTGAGTCTTGATACTTGTAATTTGCTTGGCCGAATTGTTCATGTGCCTCTGGCTCCATTTTAAAATCTCCACCCTATAGACTCCAACTCTGGCGCATAATTGATACATTAGTGTTCATCTTTGCTCTCGTTGCTAAGAAGCTTCTACCAATTTGCCCACCACTTTTTTTTTTCTTTTACCTTCTTTTGTCAAAGGTGAATCTCTTTTTAGGTCTTTGCTTAGTGGGATTAGTGTCCCTCATTATTAAAGAGTGGTCCGATGATTGCCTCTCCACATGGAAGGCTTTCACTCTCGAAAAACTGAGTAACCACTGGGGGGAGCCAAAGAATCAATCTAGCTTTTCTTCTACAAAACCTTCACCCTCTCTATTGTTAGCCCATGTGAAGCTTCTTCCTGTGGACCTTACCTCTCCCATCTCCATGTTGCCCACAAATGTTTGAAAAGGTTGATAGCTTGCCACAGATCTCTTCCTCCCTCCTTTCTTCTCTCCTGGACATAAGACATCGTTAAAATCACCTCCCAGGAACCACACGTCTCCCCATCCATGACATTGTTGCTGAAGATACTACCATTGTTCCTGTCTTGTCTTGCTATCTATACTAGCATATAGGAAAACAGCCCAAAATATTCTATTCTCACCTTTGAGCTCACACTCCATTTGGACGCAAAAACTAGTGGAAATTATCTTGTTTATAGCTAGGTTTTCGTTCCAAAGTACCAACATGCCTCCTTTTGTTCCCTCCGGATCCACCACTCTCCATCTTTCATTATATTTCAACCTACGGCATACAGCAGTGACGAACTTCCTATTTTTCTTTGTTTCAGAAATAAAAACTAATTTGGGCAGGTGGGAACAAATAATCTTCTTCAACTAGGAAACTATAGAGGGTCTTCCCAAACCTCTACAATTCCACACACAAACTCTCATTGATTATATTGGGACCACTCTTGGTTGGTCACTACCACCATGGAAGAGATTACTGAGTCTTGCCCATCATTTCTTGCCTTTTTGTGCGAATGGTCCCTCCCCTCCTCAGGATAAGGGTTTTCATCTTGGAGTTTCTAATTTCGTTTGCATCCTATGGCTGCTTTGCCTTTAATGTCCTTGTTTCTCTCGGCTTGGTTGCCAATTCTCGTCCATCTTTTGCCTTGTCCCCTTTCCTTGGCATTCCGGCTTGAGGCTGAGGGTATATCAAGAGTACAAGGAGTCTCCTTCTTATGATGGCTTCTCATTTCACTTCTAATTGGGACATTAATCAGTTCTACTTCATCATTTATTAAATCCGCATCCTCCTCTTCTTTTCTGGCGTCTAACTCCATCGCCTCAGGTTGCATGTCATTGCTGATGGATATCACAAGATGTGACTCTTGCCGCGGATCTACTTGCTCAAAGGAAACAGCACCCACCTCCTCAGTCATTGGGCTGTTCGGTTACTGCCTAATTCTAGGGCCTTCCTGCTCCTCGCTTGCATCAACTACTGGACCACCGAGCCTATGATTCCCATTCTCTGATCTGGCCGCCCCTAGCGGATATGTTGCTGCTGCCTCGGCTGGAGCTGAAATTTTCCTTGCCAAATCAGGAGTTCGGGCGGGCGTTTCTGAATTTTTGCTTCCACCTGCTAGAGTCTTGTTCTCCTTAGAAGTAGGGCTGGTCGTTCTCCCTCTAGGCTGGTGTTGAATGGCAGCTTCACAAGTTGGATTTGGAGCTTGCATTGTCGATCCTGGAGGCCTAACCTCGTTCAAATAGTTCTCTAAAGCAGGTTGGTGGAGCTGGTTGTCGACAGTTGCATCGCCCTTTCGATTTGCGCTTCCAACTAATTAATTCTGCCCCAATATTTAGCACTTTAAGAATTGCCAAGGTTGACGTTAAATGTACAAGACAATAAGTAGCGAGCATATAATTATTTTATTTTTTTCTCATCATCAACATAAGCAAAGTCACTGTCGATGATAAATCTAACCATTCGTTAGAACTACCATAGAACTCTAAACACATTGAGCTTAGATTCCGCAATTGAGAATCTCTACCTACAGAAAGATTTTTCCATTATCTTGTTATGATCCTAAAAAACATTCAAAGTACAAAAATCGAATTTCCATCCATAATAACACATGAGCAGTTGAAAGTGTTTTTCAGTGGGAGCGATTGTAACATTCAACTATTAACGGTTCCAAATGAAACTGAGAAATAAATGAATCTGGCTGATGTTGAGCAAAAAAGGAAACGATGCTTACAATTATAAAGTGCCACTAAAATATTACCAAGAAATTCGAACAATAAAGACATCTAATTCACTTTCCAATCTTTCAAGTCTGATCTTCCAAATGATTTTGGTCTCCTATTCACACCAAACATCCTCCCCAACACAAACACAATTAATTCAACATAGATAACGTGAAGGAAACAAGTCAAATTTAGAAGCTTGCTTTGCATCTCGGACAAGAACATATAAAAACACAAATTTAGAAGGGAAATATTAAATAATATCTTTTCATCTCTTCACGAGAGAAAATTGAGCCACTTTATGGCAATGACAACAGAGTTTGTGCAAGAGTCATTGAAAGCTCTTAGCATCAAGTATACAATCGAGTAAAGTATTTCTTTTAAATATGCTCAAAAAGAATTTCCATTCTTTCAATGACTCAGTCAATACATTGAACAAAAACGGTTTGATTCAAATTTTGACCAATCTGAAAAGTAAAATAGCTTCGCATGCATCTATATATATAAAAGGGAGATAGTGGTGTTATCTTTTGTCAATAGGTTTTCTCGAGGTTACAGGTTTCACTTTTATATTAGTGTAATTTTGTGAAATTTTGAAACTATTTTTGTATGCTTTTAGTACATTAATTTACTTTAAAAGTTTTCTTATTGTATTTTTTTTATTATCCATTTAAATTTTACTTCGAAATACAATTAATTATAATCTAAATTAATGAAAATTTTTATCATACATGGGATTTTTTAATTTTCATTCCCATATAAATTTTGCAACTCACCTACATTTACATGTTTCTTTTATATACAGTCTTAAATGTTTTATTTTTCATATTAAAAAAATTTACTTAGTAGTATAAATTTAAAAATTATAGAAATAAATATTTAAAATAATTTAACTTGATCCCCATTTATTATTTTAAATATTTTGACTAAAAAATAATACTAATTCAAAAAATTATTTAAAATTAATAATGTATAATTATTTAACTAAATTATGAACACTATGATTATAAATAATTGACATATTTATCGACAGAAAAAAAATTCATACATATCATTATTTAAATATTTTGTTACTGTTATCTTCAAATATTGCTACTTATTAAATTAAATTAACGCTCTATTTAAAGTTACACATACGAAACAAATTTCATATACACTTAATAGATTTTTTTTTTTTTAAGAAGGAAAACATGATACTTTAACTAGCAATGTAATTATATAAAGTAGTATTAAATTAACTGAAAAAGAACTTTATAGTTCATAAATATAACAAAAGAAATTAA
Organism: Gynochthodes officinalis; assembly: GCA_020080225.1. Taxonomy (NCBI): domain Eukaryota; kingdom Viridiplantae; phylum Streptophyta; class Magnoliopsida; order Gentianales; family Rubiaceae; genus Gynochthodes; species Gynochthodes officinalis. The sequence goes on from CM034619.1 coordinate 17,265,232, forward strand.
AAATATAAATTATATATTTCAAAAATTAAAAAAATTTAAAAATTGATATTTATTGAATTTTAACTTCTTACTGGGCATACGTGGGGCTTAAAAACTCTTATTAAATAATGTTGGCTTCATAGATAGCATTTAACTCCTGGGAAAAAAAGAATTAGAGTACCTAATAAATTAGAATGATCCAAGATAAACTAATGCATCGGTCCACACGATGTCATTAACAGTTGACGAGATGGATATCATGGATTGTTGTTATTCTAGGAACTCAATATGAAATAAATATCTGTGCATTCCCTTTTGTTGGAAAATATTGAGATATTATATTGAGAAATTTTAATACACACAAGAGAAAAATTTACTAAAATTTTTCTCTGTTGCTTAACTTTCATATGACATGACTTACTAAAAACTATTCCGTTTATCTAACAATCTGAAGTCATGCAATCCTGTGACAAAAATTGAAATAATTAACTAAAACTTTTTTTGTAACTACTATTAATTATTCTAATTCATCTTGTGCTGTTGAGGGGATGTTCAAATTTGCTAGAGAGATAAGTTAATTTACGCTCCATTTGGTTGGCAAGAAATCTTGAATTGGAAAGTAATCTGGTTCCTTATTTTTAAATTTATGTTTTTGGTCCGTGTTTGTTTGATTTCAGATTTTTTTTGGAAACGTAATTAGATTTCTAAAAACAAGGAAATAAGTTCAACATTCTAAGATTCTGATTTCTTACTAAAAGTTGTTATTCTAATAACTTTTCTTAGGATTTTAGTTCAATAAACATATCTTTTACTTTCAATCCTATTTCATCTATTTTTTCTTTAACTCTCATATATCTTTTATTTTTAAGTATTAGTTATGTAATTTTCTGTTTTAATTATTATTACTTTTACTTATTTTAAAAAGTTTAGTTCAAAACTTGTTTCTAATCAATTCACAATTTATTAAAATTAAAAACTACGTAATTTTCTATTTTTCCTTATTAAAGTTTTTGACTTATGGTTTGATTTCATCCGAAATTAGGATTTTTTTTTCTTTGCTTTCAATTTTGCTACTAAATTATTAACATCATCATTATTATTCTTTTCCATGAAAATATAAGCTTATATATACATTTATAGGTAGAATCAACTTTTCACATTTTCCTTCGTATTTATATTTCTTTAATTTTCTTTATATTTTTTAATTTTTAATATACTAATTCTTTATATTTTCTTCCTATTTTTATATCTTAAAATTTTCTTTTTTCACATCAAAAACATTTAGTATAAATTTAAAAATTATTGAAATAAATATTTAAATAATTCAACTTGATCTCCATTTATTATTTTAAATATTTGGACTAAAAACATAATACTAATTCAAAAAATTATTTAAAATTAATAATGTATAAGTATTTAACTAAATTATGAAGACTATGATTACAAATAATTGGCATATTTATCTACAGAAAAAAAATCATACATATCCTTATTTAAATATTTTATAACTATTATCTTCAATTATTGCTACTTATTAAATTAAATTCATTCTCTAATTAAAGTTACATGTACTAAACAAATTTTATATGAAAAAAAAAAGAGGAAAACATGATACTTTAACTAGCAATCTAATTATATAAAGTAGTATTAAATTAACTGAAGAAAAATTTATAGTTCATAAATATAACAAAACAAATTAAAAATGTAAATTACATATTTCAAAAATCAAACAAAAGTTTTATTAAAAAATTGATATTTATTAAATTTTAAATTATTGCTGGGCATACTGGGGGGGCTTAAAAACTAGTATTAAATAATGTTGAGTTCAAAGATAGCATTTAACACCTGGGACAAAAAAAAATAAAAATTGGAGTACCTAATAAATTCAAATGATCCAAGATTAACTAATTTAAAATTTAGGGTTCAAAGTGGATTTTATTTACTTATCGAACCACTTTAATTAGGCTTCCATGGTGTTATCTCTTTTGACAAGTAGTATCAAAATTGGACTACATACTTGCCTTGGAATACAAAAACAAATTAGAGGAGAAAAATGAAGCTCATATGGTTAACACATTTCATAGTATGGTACATGAATGAAGGACACAGTGATCTAGCCGTTGGTTGAATGGAACTTGAGCTTTATTAGTTGAAGGAAGAGGTTTTTCTTCTAATAAGATTAAAATTTAGTGAAGGCATGTAAACAAGTAGGTTATGATAAAACCCTACAAGAAAATGGTCTTTAGTAATGAAAACACGGTGACGAAATAAAATCTCATAACTAAATACACCAATTAGTGACAAAAAATGTTGTCGTCACCAATTTTGCTTCTATTCCCCAACTTTGTTGTCGTCACCAATGTTTGTCTCCCGCCATTTGGACTCAATTGGTGACGAAAAATTGGTGACGAGAAATACTCTTGTCAATAAAATTGTAATGCTTATTCATTGGTGCAAAATTATTATTGTCACTAATTTGGATGCCTTTTAATAATGCTTTTTGTGGTCACTAATTTCTTATAATATATGTAAGTTATTCTACTCATATATGAATCTCAATTAAATTTTTAATTATATGGATATATGTGAAATGTCATTAACTCAAATACAGAAATTTTTTTTTGTTAGTTTATCATAAAATTGAATTTTTTGGTTTTAAAAAATTTTAATTAAGAAAATAGTCCCAATGAAAATGAAAATAGTTATAATCTTTTAACTCATCTATATATATATATATATATATAGTTTTAGTATATAATATTATTAAATATGGAGATATAAATATTTGTATTGGTGTGTAATAAAATTGATATTATAAATTTTATAACAAGATATGTATTGGGCCATATAATTTGGGATAGCTTAATAAAATGTTTTGGGCTAAATTAATTGGGCCACAATTTATATAATTATTGGTCTTATTTGGTTAAGGATAATTAGTGGACTATGTAATTTATTAATTGGGCTGAACTTAACTTTTTAAATTTATGGTTCTTAATTTCTAATAATTGCACTATGATACCCTAATATATATGAATTTGACTATGTTATTTTACTTCAAGTATAGAGTCTTTTTTTGGATACACTATGAGTTAATTAAAAATTTATAATTGGATTTCTTTGACTAAGAATAATGATTGGATCAAGCATATTGTTCCTTATGCCAATCTTAGCTTGTTATACTATAACTCTTAATTTTTAATAATTGTACTAGGACACCCTAACATTTTGTTTGTCCATATAATTGTACTTTAATCACACATTTTTTTAGTATTACAACACACATTGATTAGTACTAATTGGATTTCTTTGGTTAAGAATAATAATTGGACTGAGCTTTATTGGGCTATTTATGTTATGGCTCTTAAGTTAAAATAATTATTAGGACATCTTGAAATTTATGAACTTGTGCACATAAGTTTAATTACTTTAAGCACATAATTTTGTTAATATTAAAATACACTATTGATTAATGGTAATTAACGTTTTGACATATATTACCAACTATATTTCCCATAAGAAAATCAGAAATGAAAAATAGATAGTTTCAAAGTAGTTATAGACTTATAGTCACTAATACAATATCATAACATAAGTGGTGGTTAATACTTATAGCCAAATTAGTAAATACTTATAATCCCTTTGTCGCAAAAAAGAGTTCGGTTTCACCAATGTACAACTTTTTATTTTTGGTCAACAAAGTGGAGGTACAACTCATTTTACACCACTAATTTCCTCATTAAGGGTATTGTATATCAACACACCCTTTTAATGTATTTTATCTAATGAAGGGGTATTTTGGAAATTTTGTTGAAAACTCAAGGTTAACTATTGAACCTAGACTCTTATCTTGGGACAAAAACTTGGTTAGAAATTTAATACTTAGTTTTTTTGTTGGAACGTAGGGAGTTATATATATAGTTACAACTAAAACCAATATAGGTAATGAATACATATATATAGTAGTTTGTAAACAATGTAGTTATACTAAACGTAATTATTACATAACATAAGTAGTTTAGTGCATACATACACATAGTTTTATGCCCACACACATTAATTATTTGTCCATTTGTTCATATGTGAAGTAAGTTACATATAATCTTAAATATATATAATCCATATACATAATTTAAATTTATAATATACATAATTTTTTCAATCTCAACATGAAGATGTAAATATTATTTTCCTATAAATTATTTTTAAACGATTTCACTTTGGCCATTTAAAAGCTTATTAGCATTTGTAATTGTAAAATTTAGAAATCATTTCAAATCTGATTTTTTTTAAACCAACATAGCATTGTTAATTAAGTGAAAGATTGATTACTGGTATAAAAAAAAAGTAAAGATCTTTTCATTACGAAAAATTGAATAAAAAGTTTGAATGCTTAAAAATTTGGGTAGAAGGAAAATTTATTGAAAAATGAAAGTGCTCCATGGTTGTGAAAAGTGTTTTTCTTTTCTTTTTTTTTATGCCAACACTTAAACAATTGTGGCTGTTTTTTTTCGCCAACATAGCATCACCCTTCTCTACCTTAAGTAGCCTCTCCTGACTCCCAATCTCCAGACCGAGTTCCACACTTTTTTTCCCCAAACTCCTAGTCCTTGTCGTGCTTCTTCTCGTCGTCTTCCAAATTCCTCGCCTTTATTCCAAGTCTAGCTCGCACCTGTTCTCCCAAACCCTTCAACTAGTTTTTCACTATGCTTTTTCCCAAACTCGCCAAACTCTGAGTCCGTCATTGCCATCTGAGTGACTTTGCTCGTAGATCAATGAGGCAAAAGCTGAAATTGTGCCAACCGTTGCCGATTTGCAGTCAATGGTCTATCGTTGCCCAAATTTTGGAATGCTAAAGTGACGAACGTCGGCCGATTTGTAGTCCTTGGTCTATCGTTGCTTTTCGACCGAAAGTTGGAAAGATTTTTTTGTGAGTCCCATTTTTTTGCTTGTTGGTTCTTCGGTGAGATATGGTCAAGTGTCCCTAATTTGTTAGATCTCATGTCCGCGGTGTTGGAGCTTCGAAAGTCACAGCCACCGCCTCCACCACCATCAACTCGTACCAAGATGCAATTTTTCTTAAATTTTTTGCAATTTTTTGTGGAGTTAATTTTTTCTAGACTATTTTTTAGTGTGAAATGGCGTCTGTTTGTTCTAGACATAATTTTTTTTGAAATGTTTTTGCATTTTTGAAAGTTGTTGATTTGTTGATTTTCGTTGCTTCAATTATGAAAATTTTCCCTATCAGTTGTGGGTTTAGGATTTTTGGAGTATGATTTTGTTATTCATGTGTTGCTATAAATAATTGTTCGAGCTTAAGAATTTCCCCTGTTAATGCTTAGTTGCCGTTACAGTGTATTTGGCGCCATTTCAGTGCTAGTTGCTCAGTTTTTTAGAAAATACACAGTTCGGTTAGTCTGAATGATTTGTTCGTAGTAAGAAAAGATATGATGAAAAAATTGGACTTAAACTTTTCTGGATTGTTTTTAGAGTCATTGTTCGACTATTTTTTTTGAACTTGCATTTTTTCTGGAATTTTTTTGCATTTTTTAAATTTGTTGATTTGTTGATTTTCGTTGCTTAAATTGTACAAATTTTCCCTATTAGTTGTGAGTTTCGGATTTTTGATGTACGATTTTGTTATTCATGTGTTGCTATAATTAATTGTTTGAGCTTAAGAATTTCCCTTGCTAATGCTTCATTGCCGTGCAAATGTATTTGGCGCCAATTCAGTGCAAGTTGCTCAGTTGTTTAGAAAATACATAGTTCAGTTAGCCTGCATGATTTGTTCACAATAAGAAAATATATGATGAAAAATCTTGACTTAAATTTTTCTGGACTATATTTTAGAGTCACTGTCCAATTGTTTTTTCTGGACTTAATTTTTTCTAAAATTTTCCTGCATTTCTAAAAGTTTTTGATTTGTTGAAAGTGTGGTACAAACTTGACACGTTCTTGTGAAATTGTATAATTATCAGGAAAAAACATTAGTTGAGTTGCAAATTTAAACTAACTAAAAATTCAAGATGGTCAAATTTCATGTGTGTGTGTATATATGTGTGTGTATATATATATATATATATTATTTTTTGCTGTTAGTATCTAGGAGATTGATTTGTTCAAAGAACAATAAAGGGTTGGTTTAGTTTCTTGATAAAATTGGAATTAGTTCAAAATTAAATGTATTTTTCATATATTTTAATTTGAATTTTATAGTTTATTTATATAATTTTAAAATATTATAAAATAAACATTATAAATTATTTAACATATTGATGCCTAGCTATATGGATTGGTTTATGATTATTATTTCTGATTCGTGGAAATGTATTATGTCATCAGATACATTTGGTGGTCATTTCTTTGTTTCATTGGTGGAATTGTAGTATGATTATTATCATTGATTGGCGGAATTGTATTATGTAATGAGATATAATTATAAGATGTTGCTACTTATGCAAATATAATTGTCTTATAAATATGAGCTTGGTTATAAAAAAAGTCGTTACCTCCAGAATTGTTACATGTACACTCATAGGTTTCACATCAATATTATCGTTGCATGTGACATTTTTAGCATTTGTCTACGATATGAATATTATGTAACATATTGATGCCTAGCTATATTGATGTAGGACATGTAATCGATGAAGAACAATAACAAGAAAACAAACTAGGTGAATTAATCAGAGAAAATTCACTACCCCTAGGATCCTCGACATGAAGAGTAAGAGATAGTCGTAACCAAAGAGAATTCTTAATATCGATAATCAAAGTCCGCTCTCGACATGAGAGACTACATCCATATTTATAGAGAAATGAGAAATCCTAATACTAAAACTCTAATGAAACTAAGCCCGTAATTATTGGGCTTTATTAAAACAAGTAACATAAATAAAATTAGCAAATAACAATTAAACAAGAAGTTGATCCCATCATTTCTCCCTACTGTGAAGAAGTCACCTATGCCGAAGTAAAAGCTGTATAGGACTCCAATAGGGCATGATCAATCCTACGAAACTCTATAGCACTAATCCACGTGCAATCATCCAGAGGTTTGTTTCGCTATTTAACCAAATACTGTCGTTATCCACCTCGCCGTGTCGGTACAAACCTCTCATTCAAAACATCCTCAATTACCTTTACCTTTTGCTGTGAAGATATAAAAAAAGGTGCAGGTGGAACAGGTGATGAAGGTAAAGACATTGGTTGATCAATAGGGTTAACAGGTGTAGGAGAGACTGATGAAGAAATACGAGAGGGATCAACAGAAGGTCTATGATAAGGAGTGAGATCTTCAACATTGAACACAGGACCAATACCCATATTACTAGGAAGATCCAACTCATATACATTAGCACTAACCTTCATTTGAATTTGAAATGGACCCATCCTCTTAGCATGCACTTTCTTCCGTGTGCCAGAAGGAGACCTCTCAGCACGATGTCACAATATCACTTGATCATTCTCATTAAACTCTAGATACCTGTGATGGACATTTGTAGCAGACTTATAATTTTCATTTCTTAAATTAATTTTCTGTCTTATCTTAGCATGAAAATCATGAATGTGCTGTGCAAAAGACTCTACAGACACACTAGTCCTATATGCAGGGGGAAGGGAAACCAAATCAATAGGCTTTCTAGGTTGATAACCAGTGTAAGCCTAGAAAGGACTCACTTTAGTCAAACGATTAACTAAGCTATTATATGCAAACTCACCATAGGTAAAACTCTATCCCAAAGTGGACACATGATCACCTATAAGACACCATATCAAATCACCTAGACTCCTATTAACAACCTTAGTCTGACCATCGATCTGTGGGTGATAGGCAGTAGAAAACTGAAGTGTGGTATTAAACTTTTTTCAGAGGGTTTTCCAAAAATAACTCATGAATTTCACATCTCTATCAGAAACTATAGACAAAGGTAAACCCCATAATCTCACAACCTCACTAAAGAAAAGTGAAGAAATATGGGAGGCATTATCAGTCTTACTGCATGGAATAAAATGTGCCATCTTGGAAAAGCGATCCACTACAACAAAAACCGAGTCATGACCTCTATGGATCTTTGGTAAACCCAATATAAAATCCATGCTAAGATTCTCCCACGGAGCATGAGGAATTGGAAGTGGGGTGTATAAGCTTGTGTTCTGTTTCAGACCCTTAGTTGTCTGACATGCTCGACACTTAGTAGTTATATGAGCTACATCCCTCTTAAGACTAGGCCAAAAGAACATATCCTCAACAATAGCGATGGTCTTATCACGACCAAAATAACCAGCTAATCCTCCCGCATGTAACTCCACAACTAAATAATCACGCAGTGATATACTAGGAATACACAAGCGAGTTCCTATAAACAGATACCCATCATGGATATGAAAATTACTAGAGGGTGGTGAACTAGGGTCCTGTAAGCTAGCATAAGTATCACTAAAGTCACGACAAGAAAGGTACTCCTAAAATACGCTCAAACCCTACAACTTTCACACTCAAGGTGTTAACAAGGATAGATACCCTACTCAACATGTCAGCAACCTTGTTCTCTATCCCTTTGCAATGCTTAAGGACAAAAGAATACTCCTGAAAGAACTCTACCCACTTAGCATGTCAATGACTCAACTTTTTCTGGGAGTTGAGATATTGAAGTGCCTGATGATCAGAATATAGCACAAACTCCTTAGGCAATAAGTAATGACGCCAATATCTAAGTGCCTAGACTATAGTATAAAACTCCCTATCATAGGTTGAATACTTTTGTTTAGCCTCATTTAATTTCTCACTGAAAAACGCAATCGGATGACCCTTTTGGCTAAGTACTCCCCCTATACCTACTCTTGACGCATCACATGCTACCTCAAAACCTTACCAAAATCTAGTAGTGCAAGGATAGGTGCCTGTGTCAACCTATCATTAATCGCCACAAATGCTTTAGCAGCTGGTTTGGACCAAACAAGCTCCCCCTTCTTCAAGCTATCCAAGAATGGGAGTCATGATAGTTCTAAATCCCCTAATGAACCTTCTATAAAAGGTAGCTAACCCATGGAAACTACGAGTCTCATGAATATTGGAAGGTTCAAGCCACTCCTTAATAGCCTTTACTTTCGCGGGGTCAACAAAAACCCCATCCTTGGAAACCACAAACCCGAGGAATATAATCGACTCCTATACAAAAGAACACTTCTTCAAGTTAACATATAATTTCTCTTGCTGAAGAGCAGCTAATACCTGGCGTAAATGAAGTAAGTGTTCCTCTCGAGTTTTACTACAAATCAAAATGTCATCAAAATAGACCATTACAAACCGACTAATAAAAGAATGTAGCACCTGATTCATAAATGTGCTGGGTGCATTGGTTAGACCAAATGGCATGACTAACCACTCATAAAGCACATCCCCTGTCTTAAAGGCAGTCTTCCATTCATCCCCTTCTCATATGCGGATTTGGTGATATCCACTCTGCAGATCTATCTTGGTGAAAACCCGAGCACCTACTATCATATCTAGCCTATCATCAAGCCTCAATATGGGAAACCTATACTTGACAGTAATCTTATTAATGGCTCGGCTATCACAACACATCCTCAAGCTTCCATCAACCTCGGAGGTGAATAAAAGAGGCATAGAACAAGAACTAAGACTCTGTCTCACAAAGCTCTTATGCAATAAGTCTCCTACCTGTCGTCACATCTCTATCTGCTCAATGGGGTTCATCCTATAACGTGGTAGATTAGGTAAAGAAGACCCTGTAACAAGGTCAATAGCATGCTGGATATCCCTAAGAGATGGTAACCCATTGGGTAACTCATTAGGCATCATATCAACAAATTCATGGAGAATCTGTCTAACATCATTAAAAACCTCATTAGCACTCCCCTCAAGGACATCCCTCACGTCCCTAACAACTACCACATAAACAACCTTTTCCTTTAGGGCACTTCTTTCAAACTCTTTTCTATTAAAGAGATGGAGTGATTTGGTTTGTTGAGTAGGTGTGCTACTTTTCTTTGACGACCTTTTGAGAGACACTTGGGGTCTTACAGGTGCTAAGGTTATATTTTGCCCCTTGTGCATGAACACATAAATGTTAGTTGTCTCATAATGAGTCACATCATGATCATAAAGCTAAGGTCGTCCTAATAAAATATGTACAACATCCATAGGAAGGACATCACACCAAATGCTCTCCTCATAACCCTGAAGGTGGATAGGAACTAAACATCTTTGTGACACAGGAATAGATGTCTTATTGACCCAGGTGACACTATATGGCTCGGGGTGTGGTTCCACTTTCAATTTCAACCGAGTAATTGCACTTTGGGCAACTACATTTAAACAACTACCCCCATCAATAACTTTGCTAGAAGAAATACCACCGACTTTGCTATAAGTTTGGAATATGGTGGTTCTCTTCCAATCCTTCTCTTTCCTAGGGTTAGCATAAATGCATCTCATAACGTTTATTTGCTACCCCATAACCTCCAGGTCCTCATCTACTGCCTCATCCTCTGTGTCATACTCACCTCTATGTCACCCTCTAAGTGTCTCTCATCTCTTTGCTCCTCAATGGCTCGAAGACGACGTTGGGGATACTCAAAGGATTTATGACCAAGCTCATGACATTTAAAACACTCATCTGTGCTCCTAGGCTGTGAGGATGACATTGGAGCCTTTCCTTTCCTAGGGTCTCAAACTAGTGCTCTCATTGTATTACTAGCCCTAGAGGTACCTGTGAGGTGGGAATGAACGACTCATGAAATACTATGACTACTAACTGATTGGTATATGAAGAAATTCTTCTCGAGGAAGAACCCTTCAACCTATACTCTTGTTTTAAAGTAGCTTGAAAAATGTCATCTAAGGTGTTGACTTGAGTGATCAAAATCTCATGTTTAAGCTCGTGTCTTAACCCATTCTTAAACTGGATGATAGTCATTCGACTACTCTCATTAACGCCACACCTGGATTAACTCTATATTTACCAATATATTCAAGAATAGACATGGTACTCAATCAAGTTGTCTAGTTGTTCCATCAACATATCAAGATGTCCTAAAAGTAGGTAGTGCCTTGTTAAGCACATTTTCATTTCGCCCAATGTCTAATAGGTGGTTCCCTTAATCGCTTTAAGTCTCTCTCAACACTACTCTAGAACAATCAGCTTACTTAACAAGCTTCATTTTGGTAAAACACACACTACGTGCATCCGACATATCATACCAGTCAAAGAATTTGTCCATACTGGATAGCCAGTCGGTGAAAATATTTGGGTCAAACCTACCATCAAACTCATGAGCATCTACCTTGATCTTCATAATATCATCATCACGGCGGTCATATAAGTCATAATTCCTATGGTCACGATGCCCATAATTTCTACGCTCCTCATAGTCATGGTCTCGATACTCGAGATAGTCAATATCCCTATGGTCAGAGAGCATATTGCGCCTATGATGCTCATGAACATGTTCAGGGCCTTGAGATTAACTAAGTTTTCCAAATCTCTCTCACCCTCTCTATGCTCAACCACAGGTGGTTTTTGCTCTAACACACGGACCCTTTCAGATACAATGTTGATTTGCTCATTAAAGTTTCATTGCATCTCATCTAGTTTAGCAGGTAAAAGAGTTGTGCTATCATTTGGGGTTTACTAGGTGACACTACTGTTAACATTTGGACCATAATAGGTACCTTTACGGGTAGTCATGGTGCAATGCAAAGCTAAGAATAATCTAGAAATTTAATTTAAACAACGAAATTATAATTCCAAAACATATGCACTTGAAAGCTCAAGAAAAATCAATGATAAGATCAAGTAATATGCCACAAAAGTAGGAATAGTATGCAATTAAATAGAATAAATCAACCGAATCTTTTGAAAGTTTAATACTACGCTTGATAGGGGTTAAAATGTCATTTTCATTGTTAATATTTCTCATTATTATTGTAACTTTAAGGAACATTATTTGATGTTTGTTATGTTTTTTTTGTAGGAATGGAAAATGTTAATCCAGAGGAGAAATTGATAAAAGAAAAGAACAAAAACTATATTGAAAAAGAAAAGAGAGAGAGAAAATACCAAGTCTTTGCATTAGATGTTGACTTGGACAATTTGGGGAGACTTCCTACGGGTGAGATTCTTGAGGCAACAAAAGAAGACAAAAACAAAAGAAAACAAAGAAGGAAGAAGGAGGTTGACTTGGGGTAGAGTTGTGTACAAGACAAAAGTTCATCAACTTTTGGACTTTGGCTAAGGGGAGATACGGAAAAAAAAACCTAGGGACAAAAAGGATGGAGAGGGCGGCTCTCTTTGGAGGCTGAAAAACTCATGTTATTTTCTTTCTTTTGTTTTAGAAAATTCTCTTAGAACATAATTTCATTTTAAATAGTGTGAAGAACAAGCATTCTCTACACCGTGTGAAGGGAGTTTCCTTGTTAACTTTTCTTATTATTTATGATGTTTCGATTTGTTTTCTTCATTTCTTTATCTTTGTCTTTTATTTTTAATATGAGTGGCTAAATCCTTTTTAGGGTTCTTATTCCAATTTGACCATGTGCTTATTGTGATTAATGTAGGTTGTTAGCTTTGATTCATTGGTTATTGTGCTTAATGTCATTTTAGGTTTGATCACCCTAAGATTGAATCGACACTATAGAACTTGATTGAGAGATAGGTTTTGTACGATTAGGCAATAATCTGTTAATAGCTTAATTAGTTGAGAGATAGTTAAGTGGTTAATATTGATTATAAGGTTGTGTAATCAAATTGGAGTTAAAGGGCATTAGATTGGTAAGAGCCATCAAACTTAGTGCTAATTCATTATCAATTAATCATAGGTACTATCTGAGAGAAAGATCTATGGTTTTTAAGATCCCATCGAGATGGATTAGAGTTAACATAGACCTCGTTGGTTAATCAATATTAATAAATGGTCAAAATTTGAGAATAAGAATCCTAGTTTTTTTATATTTGATTGAATTCAGTTTTTACTTTGATTAGTAATTTTAATTCAAAACCTGATTTTGGTGTCTAAACAAACAACATATTGAGTATTTCAATAGTCAGTTTTAAAAATTCTCTGTGGGACGATATCTTAATTTACTACTTAACATAACTTTGTACGTTTGTAGAAATAAGCACATCAACGCTATAAATTGCAATCTAAGTAATATAAGTATATAATCCTAATGTCCATTTTTTTTGTCTAATTGAAAATAATAAAAATAAGGTAGAAAGATTAGGGTTAATTTGAAAGGTTTAGGCTATAAAGAAAAAAAAAGAAGGATTATGATTACCTCCCTTATATTTCACAAAAGTAGTAAGCAAAAATAGTAATAGGGCGGATGCTCCCTCGTTTTCTTTTGTCGGACTGCTCCCATATTTTTGGTTCTTGTGCGGAAGATACCATAGAGAGTCTTCAATTTGTGGTTATACAATCTGGCTCTTTTCCCCGAATTTGGAATGAAGCCAACTGATGGTTTGGCCCCACACAAACAAAAGAAACACTGCTTGTGACTTGATTTTGTAATCGGTTCTCCCTTATTTGTTTACTGGCCCAACAAAGAAAGACAAATTGGTTGATAGCTTCGGCCTCACAAAGAAAGAAAAATTGGTTTGATTCTTTAGACAACGTAGAAATTTGAAAACACTAGTAGAGAACCTTTGGTGGCCTAAATCACTCAAAGCTTTTCCAGTGGTCGAAGTTCTTTTGAACAAAACTGATATAAGAAAATTGGAAACAAGTGCAGCTGAGATGTTGAATGGACAGCGGCTATTGAATGGAAGAAGACAATGAATTATTAGCGGCTAGGGTTTCGAGTTATGTTGATGGTTTCCTCAGAATTTCCAGAACCTTGCGGCTCTGATACCAAAATGATGTAGGACAAGTAACTGATGAATAATAACAACAAGAAAACAAACTAAGGTGAATTAACCGCAGAAAATTCACTCCCCTAGAATTCTCAACTGCAGAAGAGTAAGAGATGGCAGTAACTAAAGGGAATTCTTAATATCGATAATCAAAGTATGCCTCTGACATGAGAGACTACATCCATATTCATAAAGAAATAAAAAACCCTAATACTAAAACTCTAATGAAACTAAGCCAGTAATTATTGGGCTTTATTAAAACAAGTAACATAAATAAAATTAGCAAATAACAATTAAACAAGTTGATCCCCATCATATATGGGTTGGTTTATGATTATTATCTTTAATTGGTGGAATTTTATTATCTCATGAGATATATTTGGTGGTCCGTGGTCACTTCAGTTTTATTTCATTAGTGGAATTATAGTATGACTATTTTCTTTGATTGGTGGAGTTGTATTATGTCATGAGATATAATTATGGGATGTTACTACTTATATAGATATAATTGTCTTATAAATATGAGCTTGATTATCGCAAAAACGATTTGTTCCCTTAAGGAATTGTTACATGTACTCTCATAGGTTTAATATCAATATTATCAATGCATGGGACATTTCTAGCATTTCTCTGAGATATGAACATTATGTAACATATTGGTGCCTAGATATATGGGCTGGTTTATGATTATTACCTTTGATCGGTGAAATTGTATTATCTCATGAGATACATTTGGTGGTCACTTCAGTCTTCTTTGACTGATGCAATTGTAGTATGATTATTGTCATTGATTGGTGGAATTGTATTATGTCATGAGATATAATTATGGGATGTTGCTGCTTCTATAGCTAGTCATATATTCGATTAGATTGGATTGAATGTTCCAACAAAATTTATAATACAAACCATTAGCCATGAATACACATCCAAAATAATATGAGTTGACAGATAAAATTACTCTACCATTCATGCTTAAAAAAGACAAAACAGCTTTATCAAGTAAACTCATAGATATCAAATTATTTTTAATTATGGGTACTACTCTAACATGCTTTAGAGTTAGTAATTTACTTGAAGAAAGCACCAAATTTACTATTCCAGTGTGAGTCACTTCTGCCTCACCACCATTACAATTCTCCATGATGTCTCTCACTTCAATGACTTCAGTGAGTAAATTCTTATCATTTGTAGTATGACAAGTAGCGCCACTATCTAACCACTATTTAGATGATGCACTGGTCTTTCCACAATCATCATTGCAATGCACTGTGACTCACCTTTACCAACTAATATATTGGCCTCCTTTGTGGTGTGTCAATATTTGGCTTCTTTGGTAGCTTACACTCAGCCACCTAGTGACCATACTTTCCACAGTTCTAGCACTTGCCCTTCTTCTTCTTTTTGAAGATAGTCATTTTGGCCTCTAATTGTGAAAAGAATTCACTATTTGGTAACTTGGACTTTTTGGAAGGTTTCTTGGAATGTGAAACTAAATTGGTAAATGACTTTTGGTGTCCAACTTGTTCCAAATCCTTCCTAGCAATGTTTTGATCTTCAATGTGAATATTTCTCTTTAATTTGTCCAGTCCCATCTATTCTTTCAGTCTGTGCATTTTAGCCTTGAAAAAACTCCATTCAGCGGGTAGCTTACTCAACACAAGAATGACAAATAGATTATCAGACAAAACAGAGTTTTTTTCTTTCTACTTGTTCCTCATTTTCTCCAGTTCAATCAATTGAGAGGTGATGCTCGAATTCACATTGAATTTAAAATCAAAGAACTTCTCCACTAGGAGAGTTTTAGATAGCTCCTCTTGCTTTTGAAGCTGAACGTTCAAGCGATCCCATATCTCTTTTGCCGTCCTATACTCACTATAGGCCATAGCTAATTGAGGATTTAGAGAATTCAACAAGTAGTCTCTACAAAAATCCTCATCCTTTTTCCATTGATATTCATCAACATCCTCAATAGTAGATGCAAAATCACTTAAAACAGTGTAAAATATTTCACGTTCTTTCATGCCAAAGTGAACAACAATTTCCAACCAAGAAATTTAGTTGTATCAAAAAGATTGCAATTTGATGATATCATAGGAATTATATTTTGTCATTTTAGATAAAGCAGATGGTAGGAAAGAGTGCACCTTGGGTCCTCTTGACTTATAGAGCCTCTAACCTTAGTCAAACTACTCTCTAGAAAATAAATGAGTCAAAATAGACCTTAAAAATAGATCCAGAGTGTCCCAAAACCTTAAGATAGATTGCCATTGTCGCTAAAAAAATTATCAGAAAAAGTCAACATCGGTCAAACTGTCAGTGGTCAACGCCCAGTCAGTGTCTGACCGGCCCGAGTCAACTCGCTCGAATCGCTATGTCATCTCAGTTCCCGACTCGCCGAAACTTTAGTCGGCTGTATCTCCATTGTCCAACCTTTGATTGACGCCTGTGACCACTTAAAGTGTTCGTCTCGATGAATAGAACAAAGACCAAGTGGTCTTGCAAGCTATAATTAATTATATTTTTCGAGATCTAAAAAAATTTCGCCACAAAATTTCAAACTCAAATCCCAGCCAACTCGACTATCAAATCGGAAATCTGATAGCACCGTTGAATTCCTATCATTGAAAGCTTCAAATGGACACTTTATTTGCTCAGATCAGGCATACATTAATAATACTTCAAGATTGTTAGAGGTATATACGTCTGAGAGAGTTTGGTGCTTAAAGATTACATTTTGAGATATCAAGTTGGAATGCTCAATAGTGTAACCTCCAGTTAGAAACTCTAAAATATATATATGCAAGTTATCGGACTATAGCCCACCTATGCTCTATAACTAAACCTTAACCTATTAGGCTTGTATGTGAACATATTATTTGGATTATATATATTTAAATATATCCAACATTGAATGGGATGAAGAATCCGTCAAAGTCCAAGGGAACAACTATGTGTTTTTGTTTTTTAATTTTAAATATATTTATTTATTTAAAAGATACATGACATAGATGTTATAAAACGTTTACAATCACATTTTATTTATTTACTTATTGTTAGATCATTTTTTTCGGAATTTGTCCAATTAAAATACACTAAAAAAGAATACAATAGTCAATAATAAACAAGTTGAAATTCAATTTGAATTTACGTTAACCTAGTGGGCTGAACCTATATTATTTATTAAATGTTTTATATCACTATATATGTGAATCTCATAGGAGATACTTTATACTTATGAATTTAAACAATTTCTCCGTTTGTGGATAGTTCATCACATTAAAGCCAAATACCATCTAGAAGTATTAACCTGTCGCTAGTATTTTTTGCAAATTCACCTTCTTTTTTTTTTTTACTATTTAACCTCATCCTTATTCTATACAAGTTTCCTTCTTCTATTTAGGCCACACCTCTAAACCCTTAAAATACTGTTAATAAACTATAGTGGGCCTAGTTTTAATAAACTGTAATATTTATTGTACTTCAAAAAATATTTTTATATTTTAAATAAAAATTATTTTAAAATTATAGAAAAAATTTTAAAGTACAATTTATACACACATTGATATTTATAATAAAAATATTCCACACACACGAGTGAAATTCTAACATTTACATTCTTTCAACATGGGCATTATCATTATCCGCGATCAAAATGTTGTTTAAGATTTTTTTTTTTTCCCCTTTAAACTGCAACACTATGCACAATAATAAGGTTAGGAAATAGTTTCTTCAAATTCGACGATAATGAAATAGTTATGTGGTAAAAAGTTATGATTATTCTTACTGCTTTCACAGTTGTTTTATTTGTGATGTAAAATAAGATTATAAAATGATTGCTCATGGCAGAAAAAGAAATAAAAATTACTTCTTCCATCCCCAAAAAAAGTTCACTTTTAAAATTTTCTTTATTCCAAAAACAAAGTCCAGTTTTGAACAAAATTTCTAAAATATCCAAAATAATAATAATTATACATGCGCTCAATTAAAAAATAAAGAGAAAAATGTAAAATTGTGTATTTAGTGGCACGTTAGTTATATTGTATCTAAGAAAAAAGTTACACCTAATCCAAAAATACTCTCTTTGGGACAAAGGGAGTACTAAATTTTATTTAATAAAATTTTAAAATGTTAAGGGTCATTTTCTTTATTTTTTTTGAAAAACAACCTCAAGGGTGTATATTATGTATTTGATTTTTTTGTCTTCTTACTTACTGATTTAGTTTACTTTAATTATCCCTATGCCAATTAAAGGGATATTAGTAGTTTTTCCAAATATTAGAATTTGTTTAATAGTTTTCCAAATCTCAAAGGAGGTAGATGTAATTTATCCACTCCTATTAAAATTTGGAAATATATAGATTTTTACCCCTTCTAAAGTGTGTTTATATAACAATGGCCCAAGTTAAGATATACCTCATAGCTTTATTCTTCTTTTTTTCATTTTTCCTAAATTATAGTAACTAATTAGCACAACCTATTAGAATTTTATTCGAATAGCTTATCTATCAACCATGAATTTCTATACTTTAAAATTTAAATTGTTTCCTAGTTTCATCTAAATGAACTTAGTATATTATTTTATTCAAACAAGCTACTGGCTCATTCAAAATTAAGTTGTTATATAAATTGTTATTATTTAAATTTTCTTATTCTATTAGTATTTTATTCTATTTGCTTGTTTATCAATCCTCTATAACTCTATGCTTTAAAAGTAATATTTATAATTTTCACATAAATTATCTTTTATTTTATTTTATTATATTAAATTATTCATCAACACTGATCTCTAAACAAATATAATTTATGTCATATCTTTTTACATAATAAATATATATAGAAGCTAAATTAATAAATATATGGATGACTTTCAGTTAATCTAGTTCCAATAAACTCCAATTTATGATTAAAATCTTGTTTTAATTTATTAATTTTAATTATATTTACATTCAAATTTATATTTTAATTAATATATTCTGAGAATTTAAACTGTTCCCCCCATATCCAAATGATTGATTCGCCAATAGATTATTGCATCCAACCTTTAATAGCTTCTAATAACTCGAGAAGACAAGGGATGAAATCAAATCTACACCAAGTAAAGGCAGGTGACTAGCTACCTCGCATTATAGCATTGACGAAGACATCTCGTTTTGGCAGCCAGTGTTTTTATTTTTATTCTTTTAGGCGATAAGTTTTAATTTATTTTTCAATGTCCTACAAGGCAAGTTGGAGTCCAAGTGAGTAATATAAACAACTGATACGTGACATGCTGTGGGAACCAAGCAAATGACATGTTGGAGGAATCCAATTCCAATTTGATTGCCTATTGATATGTGAGATTGGCAAGTTGTTAAACTTAGACAAACAGATGTTATTTCAAGAATGTGACAAGAACAATAATTGAAGTAAGATGAAATAGGAACTAGAAACTAATGAATAGATTCAATGGTACCTATTGTGTGGAGAGAACATGGACCAACATAAGACAGAGTGGGTAGGGTCTCCAATTTGGCAAGTTGTTAAACTTAGTCAAATAGATTTTATTTCAAGAATGTGACAAGAGCAAATTAAGCGAGATGCCTGAGTTTTACAAGTAGAAGGAACGAAGAATACAAAAAAAACTGAGGTCGATTAATTTCTTGGCTGGTTGATATGTTGCTCATCAGTTGAATCCTAATTGATATTTTATTCATTGAAGTTTGCGAAAAGTACCTTTTCTACTCCCGTTTAAGAAGCAGCCAGCCAATTGATACTATATCCCGTTTAAGAAAAACTCTTCCAATTAAAACTTTCACCCACTGAACCTTCATCCTTTAGTAAATTTTTCTCTGTGACTTAACTTTCATACGACATGACTTACTAAAAACTATTCCGTTTATCTAACAATCTGAAGTCACGTAATACTGTGACAAAAATTGAAAGAATTAACTAAAAATTTTTATGTAACTACTATTAATTATTCTAATTCATCTTGTGCTATTCAGGGATGTTCAAAATTGTCAGAGAGATAATTTATTGGGTAAATTACATTTACCTCTTCTGAGATATGTTTTGTTACTATATATCCTATATTTGGAGATATAATAATCTTCATTTTGACTATTCAAACGTTAGATTTTTGTCCAGAAACTCTTAAACGCAAAAATCTGATCGACATCACTCAACCACTGATTCCGGATTTTTATTTAAAACTCCAAAACGGTGGTATTATCTCTTACTCCTATGAAAGGCTTTTCAAAGTTTGTAGAAGATGTGGTACAATAGATCACACCTTCAACAGATACATAATTAGAATGATGAACTGTTAGACCTGTATTTGGATGGCCATTTTAAAAGATTGGGTCTTCGCATCCATTCACACGTCTAATAGAAAATGTACCTAAGTACAGCATACGGACGGGACATATGCCCCATATAGAGGAGATTCACAAGAATTCCAAATGGGTACATTCAAGAGTTTCAAACATGTTTTTTCAAGAGCAAAATGAGGGCCAATTCATAGATGGGTTCAAATTTATCCACAAATATTTTATACCTAATCATTTTAGATAATACTTGCATCCTCTATCATATTGTAGCTATTGGCATAGAGATAGCCTATATTTATTTCCTAGATATTTTTATTGCTTTTTCTCTGGGCAAAAAAGTTGACAAATAGTGGACCCTTTATTTCAATGCAGTATTGCTCCATCAGACTTTTGCCTCATTGTAGAAAATTCATCTTTGTTGTCTCAGTGGGAATCTATGTCAATCATTCTGTCGGACCAGTTACCGAGTTGGTAAACTATTGTCTTACTAACTAGTTAATCAAATGTGAGATTCTTCTCAAGTAGATTCCTTCTTTTACTTCTCAACATATGAGGTATTAGTAGTCATTTCCAGCCTTTATTCCTATCCTAGGATAGGTTCTTACGTGTTAGTTATCTATCTATCACTGGAAATACCATTTCCTATCCAATTTGCATGTGCTAAGCATGTCGCCAACATTCATTCTAAGCCAAGATCAAACTAACCATCAAATTTATAGTTACATTACTTATAACTTTATTATTCATCGATAAAGGAGATTCAGAATTGTCTTTCATTCCAAGGTGCATGGTGCAACTTATCTTTATGTGTTTTATATTGCTCAGAGTTCACTTCCAAAAATATAGATATCCCTATCCTTTTGCATCAATCTCACGAGTTTCTTATTATCTATTTGAATCATAGCATGGGAGTTTGGGGCAAAATTAAGTAGAAAAACTCACATTTGGTTGAGAGATAATCAAGGTTAACTAATGACTTCCACTACTTAAATGTGATGCTCCTGCTATTGACTTATATTCCTTTTCCTATGTTAATCAAGAAATAGAATTGACTAATTCTAAATCAAAGAGTCAGAGAAACTTAACACTACTAATGCTGAACAACTTGCATCTAAGCCTTGTTTTAATACTATTCTAGACATAATATAAAATAATGGTCAAAATCGGATTTAATTTTCAACTGCCTATATGAAAAATAAAATTGATTAATGATTATGAAGGAACATTGATATATTTTTATATTTCTATTTAAAAGTTCTTACGTACTTCCACGTTCCTTTAAAGTTTCAAAAAATGGACTACTTTCTATTTTCGAAATACACACACCGTTCATCATTTCAAAAAGGCTAATGATATTCCCAGCCATTATTATTTCATTTATGAATTTTATAATAATAAAAATACATGCTTTAATTTATATATCATTTTATCTCAAATAATTTATTTATGTACAAATTATAAATTTTATTTCTAATAAAATGACAAACAAAATGACTATCGATTATATTGACCCATTCAATAGCAAAATCAATTTAAACAGCCACTTTCAATGTTTTCGATATATCCCAATCAGATGTTACTACATTTATTATCTTCAACAGCCATATAATTCATGGGGTCGACATTATTGGATCACTATCCATATATCCCAATCAAATTAATTTTATAATTTAATGATCTTACTTCAATTTTTGTTTATTACAACATTTTATATGATTTTTTTAATATTTCAGTTACTGTCGTAATCAAAGGGTATTTATGTTCAATTTATTTATTTATCATTAAAAACTAATAAAAGTATAATTAAATTAAGTAAATTATTTATGTAATGATAAATCTTAATTTTACTTAAATATGAGAGTTTTTAAAATAAATTTAACTATATTTTATTTATATAATAAAAGTAAGATCGAAATTAGAATCAAAATTATTTTATTAAATTTGAATCATAAAATCGTAAAATTATAGAATCAATAAGATCGGATGCAGATTTTGAAAATTATGATAGATACTAATAGTGGCCAAAGAATTTCGCTTTTCCTCAACAAACGTTTCTGTACTAAAATGGTCCAAAAACAAACAAAAAAACTGTTGCCCGCTTGCTTGGTGAGTGTAGGATGGCAATTTATACCCACTTCGACGGGTTTCCCGAACCGGAACCCGGTCAAAACTCGTTTGACCGGGTTTTGTCGGTCGGGTTTGCCGAGATATGGAAACACCCGCTTCTCGCCGGGTTCGGGGGTACTTAAACCCACCCCGAACCCGACCCTGAACCCGATCCCCTATGTGTATGTATTTGGGTTTATTGTGTTGTATGTTTCATATATCATCTAAGTTGTTTTAATTGATCTTTCATTTTTTTTTCAAATGGCAAGTCATGAAAGTATTTAAATAGTATTAAATGAAAATATAATTTTTTAATAATAAGTATCAATTTAACATCAATATGTTCTGTTAATGAAATTAGTAATTAATTGTCCATGTTTTCAAATTATTCAACAAAAATATAGAATAATATTAACATTGAGCCTCTCGTGTTTGTAAAATGAATAATTGAGCATATCAACACAACTTTTATTTAATAGTGGACTCTCTTTGTTTAAACAAAAAGAAATTAAAAATATATTATTTTTTTTAGGGGAACAAAAAGAATAAGTATAATTATTTTTTAGTACAATTAACTAATTATAAAAAATTTAGTTTTTGCTTTTGTACTCTATTTTAATTCAAAAAAGAAAGGAACTTCCTTGCTTTTGTACAAAGATTTTGCTTCAATAGTTTTTATCTTGAAATAATTAGATATATCTCTTTATCTTTCTAGAGAGCATCCAATTTTCTTTTATCTGTAGGTACACCTGTCCAAATCAAGTATATTAAGGTACATGCATGAATATATGCTACCAGCTATTTGTCTTCTAACCTCCTAATGAACCACTTATCTCATGTAATCATGTTAAGAAAATAATTAATAAGCATTTTATATGTCATAACTATGCTTTGCAAGTCTAACTAACTATTTCATATTGTAAGCTATGAGTTATAATTCATACATTTATACATACATATTAAGTAATCATTAAATTTATAACTCATAGAGTGTATGGTTCATCAATTATACAAATTACATTGAGTTATATTTATACATATAAGAAGTGTCATATATATATATATATATAAATATAAGATTATGGAGCCGATTAAGAAAATTCTATTGTTTTGAGCATTTGACCAATTGATTTGTATTACTATTACATATGACATGTACTTATATTAGTTTTACTCATATATTAGAACTGATTGAATATAATATAATAATTGAAGAAATGAACATATTTATAATTTTAAATGAAATAAATTTAAATAACAAACAAAATGTTCTTCTATATAGTGTCAGAAAACGCAGAAGCATTTGAATGCCCTTTGTTAAAAGATATATTATCATAGTGTTTCATATACACTAATCTAAAAACTTTAATAATTTTTTCATTAAATTATTACTTCTTTTTTTTGTCATTAAATTATTGCTTCATATCTTGTTTATATGTACTTTATCAAAATATATATAAGATTATGGAGTTAATTAACTAAATGCTAGTGTTTTGAGCATTTGACCAATTGATTTGTATTACTATTACATATGACATGTATTTATATTAGTTTTACTCATATATTAGAATTGATTAAATATAATATAAAAATTGAAGAAATGAACATATTCATAATTATATATTAATATCTATATTCAAATTACTAAAAAATTATTGAATAATAAGTAAATAATCTTTTTAAAATTTTAACCATCTTTTAATTACTAAATATTAATATGAATGTTAAAGGAATATAAAAGACAATTTAATTCTTAATATTTGTAATAGACATTGAAATACTTTTATATAATAAACATTTGTTTTATCATTTTTTTATTTTTCATATCATTTGGATTTGAATATGATTGCCATAAGTATATCGATATTAATCTTCAAATTTTTTTATAAGCATAAGTATAATAATTTTTGCTATACAATGAATAACACTTTTGGCCCTTTCTTCTCTTTTTGCAAACCCTAATCTGTTTGGCCCTTTCTCCCCTTTTCCATTTTCCCTCCCCGCCGCCAAGTCACTGACCATTGCCCCCGCCTCCGACGCACAAGATCACTAGATCAAGAACCTTCTCGCCTCGCCCACACCCAAAACCCGTAGACTAATGTAAAATACCTAAACATAGAATTGCAATTTGCAATTTGCAATTAGAGTTCTTCCGCCCCGCCTCCATTTGTTCAACAATCAGCCACCTCTCAATCTTCAACCGCCATCAATCGCCGCCGTCTGCTCATCCTCATCCTCGGTCGTCACCTATCCTCCATCCGTTCATCCTCTTTCGCGCCGCCGCCGTCCTCCATCATCGCCTCCTCGCCTTAAGTTCGCCGTGCATCCGCTCGTGAAGTTATGTAAGTATTTTTTTGTGCCAATTTTTTTAAATGAGCAAATTTTCTGGTTAATTGACTATTTCTGGTTAAATGTGCTAATTAGAGTTTTTAAATGTGCTAATTTTCTGGTCATTTAACTAGCTTGAAAATTAGTTATTGCTATTAATGAGGTCAGCTTATCAATTTTCTGATGTTGAGAATGATGAAGAATCCTTGCATGTGTGTTCCATTTGGATTTGTATTGATCATATTCTGTTTGGTTGGCAGCACAAGATATTAGGCCATTCAATTATTCTGATTGTGGATGCTCTCCCCCTCCCAAAATTGAGGCGTACAAGTTGATATCAATGTCATTGGTGTCTCTGAAAGAGAACTAGACAAATGATATATATTCATATTGTATGATACCTTTTTGATAGTATTTTTTTAGCATAGAATACCCATTTTATGGATGTACTACAATTTTCCCATCTAATGTGGCTGGAGTGAAAAATTACGTCTTTGTAATTGAGTATTAACCACACCTTATTTGACAAATACCCTATTGTCCCTCTTTCCTCCATTCCGACTAGTACATTTTGTTATTTTGTGGAAGTGTTGCTGTAGTGAGGAGACATATTAATCTTGAAGAAGGTATGGTTCATTTTCTGTTCTAGTCTGCGTAGTGGAACTATGAGAACATGTTCCTAGTAGATTGAATAGGTTAAAAGTCGGTCTTAAGTCCTAGTATTTGGTTTTCGTGGTGTGTTATGTGTTTTGGACAAGTAAATCGTCGCAAAACATATTAGCTAACGATAAATAGAATCGTGAAGCAGAAAACATGATTAGCTTTAGCGAGTGACAGAAGGAACATGGCTGTGTTAGTAATATGTTCTTGACGGCACATTTCTGTTGAGGTCGAAGTCATGATGCCTGTGCTATATGCTAAGGAATAAGTTAATTGATGGTTCTGTTATTGGCTATGTTCAACATCAACTGATTTTCAGTTATTGAGCTACAGAAATCAGTATTAATATGTGATCATTGGATGGATAATTCAGGCGCATTCTCTCCTTAATTCTTCTCCTCCATTGTTCTTTCTTTCCTTCCTTTATTTTCTGTTCTATTTCGATCCTCAATCTTCTCCTCTCTT
Organism: Gynochthodes officinalis; assembly: GCA_020080225.1. Taxonomy (NCBI): domain Eukaryota; kingdom Viridiplantae; phylum Streptophyta; class Magnoliopsida; order Gentianales; family Rubiaceae; genus Gynochthodes; species Gynochthodes officinalis. Next base: position 17,290,955 of record CM034619.1, read on the forward strand.
CTAATTCTTCTGAAAACTGAGCATGCCTTGGTATAGGGTAGCTGATTTATGCTATTTTCAGGGTTTCGACCATTCATTGAATTGTTTCACATTTATAGGTTCGGGTTTCAAGGTTCGGGGTTGGGATTTCGGGGTTTGAGTTTAACCCTCTTGGTCGGGTTTGGGGCCTCCGCGGGGAACCTGAAACTCGATCGGAGGCGGAGATGGGGTTTAAAGTTAAAATCTGATCGGGTTCAGGTTCGGGGATATCCTAAAATTTCGGGGTCGGGGATGGGTATAGAAAACCCAACCCCGAACCCAAAAATTGCCATTCCTAGTTGAGTGGGATCATCTCATCTCCTGCCCCAGCAAACTTCTTCATTCTTTATTTTCCGTCAATCAGAGACACGAATGCAGGGTGCGTGACAACAAGTGCTAAAACCGCAATGTTTGGATAGTGATTTGTTTAAAAAAATTTATATTAAAATATATAAAATTTTTAGTGAGTATTTTTTGATAGAAAAATTATTTTGAAAGGAAAATAAGAGAAAATATATTTTTAAAATTATGTGAGATAAATTTGGGAAAAAAATTTTGAATTTAAATTTTAAAATAAAAATGTGTTTAAATATTTTATTTTTTTAATAAAAATTAATTTTTATAAATAAAATTAAAGTTCAAACATAGGTTGATGATAAAAGAAACATAACACGTGGACGGTGAAACTTGAAACAACGTATCATGCGGCCCACGGAAAGCCACCAGCAAACTCGTCAAGTCGTCATTCATGTGATTGGTGGCCGTTCGAATTTTCGTATCTTTTTAATTATTCTCAATGTGATTCGCGCGGAATATGCTTTCGCATCTTTTTAATTTGGGATAATTAATTATACCTCATTGATTTATTATCAATACTTCTTTATACTTTGACAAAACTACTAATACCTCTTATCGTTTATATTTTTTTAACAAATAGATCCATTTGATTGATTCTCATATTATCAGAATTACAGGATAAAAACGTTGAACGAAATTACCATTATTACTTTAGTCTTCATTTTTATTTTGTCAAACTATAGGGTGGTAATAAACCAATACCTTGCGCAGAATGTGCACAAGCATTTTTTTTTTTTTATCTTTAGAGCTATTTCTACACTCACTAGTTATGTAACATACTTATGCACTTCACACTCCGAACGATAAAATTAATTCCTCTGTCGCTAAACAAAGCCCGCCCAGACTATCTAGTCATTACCCAAACTTGATCCCTAAACCTCCTCCCCTTAATCTTTTTTCATCTGGGGGCTTGCCGCTGGACCAAGTCTAGAGAGAATGCCCAACAGTCTCATCCCTCTCAAAACATAAACTTTCGAGTACAAAAATTAATTTTTGCATAGAGCTTACAGTGTGCACATGATCTCTCCGACACACACATTCCGAGAAACGAACATTTTAACGTAAGATGTTGTAGTCATACGTAAATATTAGAAATTCCCAATTTATATGACCAATAATTTATTTATGTAAAAAATATAAATTTATCTTTAATAAAAATACAAACAAAATGATTATTCATTATTTTGACCGATTCAATACAAAATTAATTTAAACAGCCACGTATTCTATATATCGCAATCAAATTTACTACATTGATCATCTTCAACAGCCAACTACTTCATGTGGTCGACATTAATTATTGGATCACTATCAATATCTCATTTTATCTAGATTTAAGTCTCGTAAATCTTCTCCTATAAATAAACAAGAGAATGCACAAGCATTCTCATCCCTCTGAAAACATTACTTTTCGAGTACAAAAATAGTAAGCTCTGGTGGGGTTAGAAAATGCGTTTCAAGCCAATTCTTTTCCTATGCCTTTTGGCACTAGTGATGATGATTGCCTCGGAGGTCACAGCTAGGGACTTGGCTAAAAGTAAGATATCTATGTTTAATATTCCCCCTTTTCTATTATTAGCAAAAAATAATAATTGACTTCTTGTAATTGCATACAAAATGCGAACAACCACACTCTTTCTCGTTAAAGAAATATTTCTTCTTTTTACTATATATAGAAAGTAACTGGATATTTAGGTGTTGCCCATTTTTCTTCTTCAAAATCAAGTGACAATTAGACAGTCACTGTTAATTCTGTCTAATGGTGGATTTTTCTTTTCCTTATTAGAACTCATTTCTTGACTTCTCAACGTCGTCTTTATGTTAATACTCGATTTCTATAAATAATAAACGAGCATATTTTTAAGTTCTTTATACGGCTATTAAGAGTATGGATCATCAAAAATGATAACAACACCATATATGGATATTTTTTTACCATTTGACAATATTATTTGACAGGAATAACCAACTGGGCTTGTTTAGTAGCTACCAGATAATACCTTAGAGGCATTCCTGTGTTACGAGGAAGGGAGTTGAATCCATTCCCTCACTTTCCTCCTCGATTTCCACCTTCCCACCTCTACCCCTAAATGTGATGAAAAATTTTATTATGAGAATTTGATCCCACATTTTATGAGAAAACAATCCATAGATTGTAACCAGAATATGTTGATTAAAATTATTTTGATAGGAACAATTGATGATTAGTAAAATTGAAATTATGATAAAAATATCAATTAAAACATTCAGGTTCTATTTGACTTAAAATTCCTAGAGATTACACTAATTACCTCTAACGAGCATGATACATTATTACTCTTTGCAGAAGACTCAGTTGAGACTAATGGCGTAGAAGAATCCAAGTATTATGGACACTGCTATTGTCCACCCTACTGCCATTATGGCTGCTGTGGGAACGGTTACTATGGGAAATGCAAGTGCTGCCCATATGCTGGTGAAGCTGTGGAGTCTGTGCCTGAATCCAAGCCTCAAAATTGAAGATCTGCCCTCTTGTGGTGCCTCATGATTGCATTCACGCATCCATGAATGCTAAAACTGGCTTTATTTTATGGGTGTTATAAAAGTATGTATTTTAATTTTATGCAATATGATGAATAAGATCTTTATTGGGGATATCCTCCACTTTGTGTGATTTTTCCTTTTTTGTTTTTTTTTTTGTTATTGTGGTTTTTATGTTCATGTATAACGTGAGTATTCACGTATCAGTGTTTTATATCGTTAGTGTCCAATTTTATCCATCTTTTTTTTTTCTTTCTTCAGTGTTAACATTGTATGCAAAATGCGTACTTATACCAACAAAAAGTTCTTAAAGGTGAAAAATAATAAGTAGAGCAAAAGTGGATGGTAGTTTAAATAATGCTACCTTAATTCCAAAATAAAGCCCAATATCAAAAAAAAAAATGTTACAAAAAAATTAGTATTTTAGTGTGAAATTCTTGTGTTACTTAATGACAATGCATAACTCAAATTAAAAAGTAAGGATAAAAATGTAAAAATATAAAAATATAAAAATATATATTTAATAGTGTATTAGATGTATTGTATATTATAATTTTAAAAAACAATTGTTTCAAATCTAACTTGTATTTGCTATAGCCTCCCGCCTCACTTTCCACTTCTATTAACTTTCACTTTTCTTAATAAATGAAATAAGAAAACCGAAATATTAGTGCTGCAGAAATAAGTGTTCTTATTAATCTTGATAACCAACGAATACGCTCTCCGACTCTTGATAGCATGGATCATATTGTGCATTATAATTAAAAATAGTTATACATATTTAAAAGTGAATTCTTTTTCTAAGATGGAGGGTGTAAATCTAATTTTATAGTTATAAAAAATTAGTAAAACAAAATTCAATCTTTTTTGTTCCTTTCCAAAATGGACGATTTCATCGCCTTCTTTTACACTTCGGTCTTCTTTCATCCTATAATTAAACCAAACAATTAATGAAAGAAATCAAGGCATGAAATTATAATTAACAAAATCTAAATAATGAAAATAGTTATGAGTTTAAATAATCGTAAGATGAAAGGAAATGTTAGGATTTTCATTTATTAATTTTTTTCTTAAGCTATTGACCTTTTTTTTCACTTTCAGTAGGAATTTTTTCCCTTAAAAACCGTAATTTCCTTTATTTTTTCTTATTCCAATGATAAATAGCAAAGAAAATCATTATAAATATATATTTTTTAACTGTTCTGCTTCTGTTTTTTCCCCCTTTCCTCGATACTACCAAATTAGGCATATAATCTGCATTTTCTTACCACTTAGAAGAGTCATGGTACTATCATTATCTCTTGAGTTAATTTTTGTTTGAGCTGGTAGCTTGCTTTTGTTAGCTTCAATTTTATTTAAGAAAGATGGAAGTGTGAAATTTGGGCCTCCTAGTTCTTGATGTTGACTTTCGTCTTTTGTTGAAATTATTGAGTGTTGTCTGCTAAAGCTTTTACTATCTCATTTAACGACATTCCTAAGCTTGAGGGTTGAATAGGCGCTGGAGATGGCCTATTGTAAGCTTGATGTTGGCATCTTTTTTTTTTTTTTTTCTTAAAGATAGTTATATTAACTTTTGACGGTTAATGGATACACTTTAATTCACCAAGGTGAACTCTTCTTAGCACTCACGTTGGCTAAGACCAATTGACAACTTGTCAAGACATTTAAAACATCCCTACACCTATCTAATTCCCACAAAAATAGCATAGCAGAACTCAAGTGGAAACTCTAACCATATTATATACACCAAAAAAATGGTTAGTCTTACCACTTGATTCCTTACTATGCTCCATCCCCTAACTCATAAAAATTCCTACCACACCCCTTGAAACTCCTCAATACTATTAGCGTGTTGGTATTCCATCCATGCATCAATAGCCAATTCAACCACCTTCCTTTCCTCCAACCTTTCCTTTTCAAAGACCCAGAGATTCCTGCTTTTCCATATCATCCATAGAAGGTAAACTGAAAGCTGTGCTCTTTCTTCCCAATTTTCTTCTTGATGAATTGAACATATGTCTTGCCACCACTCTATGAAGCGAATGCCATGTTGTTGAGAGTGATGCCATGATATTGGAGCCAATTTCTAAATGTTCTGCGCTCTAGTACAAGTAAACATAATATGTTCCATACTTTCCTCTCCATCACCACACATGGGGCATATGGGATCCACTGGGACTCTTCTTTGTTGCAGTCTAAAATTAACAGGCATTATGTCATGACAACAACTCCAAATAAAATGCCTCAATTTCCTCTTGACATTCAGATTCCACGTTTGCTTCCACATATTCTGCATTTTACTTTGGTTGGTGTTGCTATCCGGGTTTTGCTCCTGCTCTGGGCTGATTTGTGTCAACTGTGTATATGCCGATTTAACTGTAAACTTTGTATCTGAACTCGAATGCCAAATTAGCTTGTCTCGGCTGCCCGGGGAATCTAGTTTGAGTTGCAAAATAGCTTCCTCATCCTGCTTTGGGAAGAGTTGTGAAATGATGTAGTATTCCAAGTCACGCTATCATCGGACAATAACTCACTTACCCATCTTATTGGCTGCTGATTTGGCTGAATACACCTAAGGCGAAATTGCATGCGCTGTATCCAAGGTGACTCCCACACTCGGATTGTCTTCCCATCCCCCACATTATATCTTGCTCCATTTGTAATCACATGTCTTGCCCCCATCCATCATTCTATAACCAAGATGCATTGCCTTTTGTTTCCGATCTCATCATTGCCGTATGAGAAAAGTATTTAGCTTTCACTACAAGAAAAACCCCCCTTTAGTGATGGAATTTCTAGTGACGAAAAAAAATATCGTTACTAAATATCACCTTTAGTGATCAAAACTTTTATCGTCACTAATTTTTTATCTACTCCCAATTTTTAGTGACGAATCACAAAAAGTCGTCACTAAAGAATGTATGAAAGTTTCCGCTAAAATAGTCGTCATTAGTGACGAGAATTCAGTCACGACATTCATTATCGTCACTAAAATAATCATTGTGACGAAATTTTAGGGTCACTAAGTTTTAATACCTTTTAGTGACGATATCTTTTTCGTCACTAATGGGAATATGTTTTAGTGACGCAATTGTTTCGTCACTAATTGCTTTTTTTTTCCAAACCAAACTGATTGTATTAAAATGGAAATCCCCAATTAACACATTACATTAGTGTCCATAAAAATACTAGGTTTAAATAGACGTGCGTTAACACAAAGTACCTAACCCCAGTAAGGATTGGTTAAGGCCTAAACCTGCTACTGATATATGATTTTTAATCAAATTCTTGATTATATGTATATGTGTGAAATATCAGTAATTAAAAAATATAATTTTTTTTAGTGCATTATAAATATAATTTTTTGGTGCAAAAGAAAATTTAATTAGTGGGTTTTGTGACAATGAAAAAGAAAATAGTTGTAATTTATTAATTCATTTTTTTTTATACATAGGGTTGAAGTGTGTAATATTATTACATATGGAGATAGAAAAAATTTATTTTAGTATATAATAAAACATAATATTATAAATTTGATGAAAAATATATGTGTTAAGCTAATTAATTTGGGATAGAATAGATAAAATGTTTTGGGCTAAATTACTTGGGCCACAACTTATAAAGGATTGGGCTTGTTTTGGGCTAAATTGCTTGGGACACAACTTATATAAGGATTGAGCTTGTTTTGGGCTAAATTACTTGGGCCACAATTGATATAAGGATTGGCCTTAATTTTTGTTTACTTAAGAATTGGGCTATGTAATTTAATTATTGGGCTGAAGTTAACTTTTGAAAATTATAATTCTTAATTTTTAATAATTGCACTAAAACACCCAAATATATATGCATTTGCCAACATTAGTTGACGTACGAATAGAGTATTTGTTTGTAGATACACTATCAACTCGAGAATTTACGCATATATATGAATTTGACTACATTATATGAATTTGCACATATAAGTTTAATCACTTTAAATATATAATTTTGTTAGTAGTAATAAGCACCTCAAGAACCAATTAGTTTACTAGTTTGACATACAAACTGGGTTTAATAATATTATTAATTATGTTTGTTGTATTCATAGTTTATAACTAATAAGATGTTTTACTAAATTAGCCATTTTTAACAGATGGAGAGAGAGGGAGAAAATGTAAAATATTTTCACTATTTTAATTAAATTTGGCTCAAACCACAGGTGCCAAAGCCTCGTCAAGAACAATATTGCTTTGCCATTTGACTAACAAGAAATGGCTCAAAATTGTATTTTAGTGTATAATATTATTAACTATGGAGATATACAATATTTGCTTTGGTATACAACGAAATTGAATATTATAAATTTTAATAACAACATATGCATTGGGACATATATAGTTTCAAACTAATTATAGCCATTAATGTAATATAACAACATAAGTAGTGATTAATACATGTACATATATAGTGAGACGTATAATGTATAACAAAAGTAGTAAATACTTATACAGTTATACTCCTTTTGTTCCAAAAAAGGAGTTCGGTTTTACTAATGTACAACTTTTTCTTGTTAGTCAACAAAATGCAAGTACAACTGATTTTATACAACTAATTTCCTCATTAAAGGTATTGTATGTCATACACAATTTTATGTAATCTATCTCATTAAGAGTATTTTGGATATTTTATTGAATAATCAGTATGCACTTTTGAAATAGTGGATATATTTTGAAACAAACACTTTTTTTTTAAAACAAAGGGAGTATCTATATATACATATATCACTACAAGAAAAAAATTGGTCTTTAGTGACCAGAAAGGCTATAACAACAATATTTTTGGTTACCAAAAGTAGCTTTTAGCAACGAGAAAAATGTAGTCATAAAAAATTGGTCACAAATATATTCATTCTTGACCACGTAAAAAAGTGGTCACTAAATGACATCCTTTAATGGCGAGAAAGAAAAAGTGGTCACTACGTGGTCACTAATTGTTATAGTGTGAAAAAGACAACCAAAAGTTGACCACATTTAATGACCAGTATTGGTGACGACGCTTCCATTTGTCACAAAAAAGTTACAAAATATGTTTTGTTGACTAAAAAAAATCGTCACTAAATTTATGACTTTTAGTGACAATGTTTTGTAGTCACTAAAAGGTTATGATTAGGTTAACAATAAATCTATTATTGGGCTTGCGTTGGTTTGGCTTACAAATTAATTGGGCTTACAAATGGACCTATGATTGGACAAACAAATTAGTATGATTGGACCTAACTTTATATTAATTGGGCTTATGTTATAAGAAATAAGGTTTGGGCTAAACAAATATTTTATTGAGTCAAACTTAGCTAATTTATATTATGACATTTAATTTCCATTAATTGTATGTTGACACCCTAATAGTTATATATTTGCTATATAATTTTACCCAAAGTACATAATCATTTAGCATTAAAATACACTATTAACTAATAGCCTTCTTTGATCAAGAATTATGATTGGGTTACACAATTTATTCACTAGACCGAAGTTAGCTAATTTGTATTATGACTCGTAATTTTTAATAATTGTAGTAAGACACATAATACTTATGAATTTGTACATATAATTTTACACTACCAAAAAAAAAAAAAAAAACCTTCTTTGATTGCCACCACTTATATAATGATTGGAATTGTTTGGCTAAAGATAATAATTGGGCTATGTAATTTATTCATTGGGCCAAACTTAACTTTTTTAATTTATGGCTCTTAATTTCTAATAATTACACAAATACACCCTAATATATATGAATTTGCCTACATTATTTTACTTCAAAGATAAAGACTTTTTTAAATACACTATAAATTAATTATAATTGGATTTCTTTGGCTAAGAATAAGTATTAAACTAAATTTATTTTTTCTTATGCCAAATTTAGCATACTTATATTATAACTCTTAATTTCTAATAATTGTACTAGGACACCCTAATATTTTTGTTTGTCCATATAATTGTACATTAATCACAGAGTCTTTTTAGTATTACAATACATTATTGATTAGTACTAATTGGCTTTCTTTGGCTAAGAGTAATTAACAAATGGACTAAGTATATTCTTCATTAGGCTGAGTTTCATTTGCTTAATTATGTCATGACTCTTAATGTAAAATAATTATACTATGACACCTTGATATTTATGAACATGTGCACATAAGTTTAATTACTTTAAGTACATGATTTTGTTAGTTTTAAAATATACTATTGAAAATCAGAATAATTTTAATTACTTTAAAATACACATAAGTTTGATTACTTTAAGTACATAATTTTTAATACTTATGTATGGTGGGTACATTATATAAGTAGTCCGTATATGAATATAGTTATAGATAGATACAATATTAAATATTGGTAATAATATTCATAAAATAATATTTTCTAGTGTTCTAGATTTGTTGAACTCTAGATATTCTTGTACAGTGTCCAAAGTGAATCCAAACTAAAAAAACGTAAGGAGTCACTCACAAAATAACTATTCATTGATGAAAATTGTGTTAGTTTTAAAGTATAATAATCGACTAATAATTTATATGGGTTTGAGACTCTAATGTTGTTGGCTTGTGTGAGAAAACTTATCCCTATTCAATAATGAATGTCATAGTTTTGTTAGGTGAAATTTATTATATTTTATTACTTAAAATTTTTGATAAACTTTTAACTTGAATAAGTACTATAATTAAAATTTTTCATAAATTATTTATATAAACCTTAAATATCCAATATATATATATTTATTTATTTCATTATTAAAATTTGGACTTTATTTTTTCCTTTGATTTACCTTAAAATTTTTTTAATTTGGGCATAAATTATTAATTAGAATTTTAGTTTTCAAAATCTTAATAATTTCATTTTCAAAAATAAATTTTTTTTTCACTCCAACTATAAACTAATGAATTTCAATAGGTAGAAGAGTAGGTATAAAACATTAAATTTGAATATTCTTATAATTTATTATTGACAAGATCTTAAAAAGAGTTTAAAAAACAGAAAATGTTCAAATGAAAAGAAAAGCGCCAAACCCAAAAAAAGGCTCATTTTCAACACTTTCCCACCCACTTCCTTTCTCTATTTCTTTTTCTTCTCCAAATCATTGCCGCCTGTGTTCTTCTTTTCTTTCCTCTTGTAGCAGGCCGACAACATCCGCCGCCTCCATTATCCGCACGTCCAGACCGCCGTGCTCTGCCTAGATCACGCCTACGGTGTCGCTCTGCTCGTCAAGCCGCAGCTCACTCACGCCGTTCATCCTCCACTATTCTTGCTCCGCCGTTGCTGCACCATCCGTGCTTCATCAAGCTCGCCACTGCCGTCAGCCCAGTCACCGCTCTGCTGTCATACCGTGCTTTTCTACAGCCTTCTCTTTACTATAGTTTCGCCCACATCAGCCGCCGCATCGCAGTGGACAACGCTGCAATTGTTTCGCCTCTCTGTTCCGCCACCATGCTCCGGCGTACCTACTCTGAAAGGCCAACCGGTGATTTCTTGAGGATTTTGGCCGATTGAAGCGGCTATTAGCAGCGTGGAAGCTTCCTCAACTTTCGAGAGAGGTATTACTGATTTAAAACGCTGTTTGTGTGTGTTCTTGCGGAAATCCAAGCTGAATATCGAACTTTGAAATAACGGTTGTCTTTGATTTTGGATTTCTTGGATGATTTTATGTCGATATAAGCTCTGCATCGCACTTAAGGAACCTATATTAAGCTCTTTTAACGATGGGTTGTTGATTTAAGGGTGGAATCGGGTTTATAGCTTTTAAATTTGAAATTTTGTATTCCGCGTATTGATTTCATTCGATTTGTGCGGTTTTAATCCTGTTTTCCCAGTGCTCCTCCATCCTTAGCATCGATTGTTGTGGGATTTTGATGGTTTGAAAGGATTTTTACAATCTCAGACTTATATGAGTAAAAATGTTTGTACATGATAATCTTTGAAATGATCGGTTAAATCTTTGTTTGTTAGTTTTGAAACACTTTGGTATTGGAAAGCATCCAGTTTTTAGGGATCAATTATACTCTTCACATGGATGAACATGTCATGATTAGTGTCTTAATCTATTGCAGCAATTGTATCAGTTGATGAAATTCTTGATGTTTGTCTCGCCATGCTTTTGCTTTAATAGTACCGATGTTCGATTCAAACTCTCCTCTATTAGTGTGCATGTGCATTCCATAGGGACATTATTGCCAAAGCCTTAAGATGTTGCAAATGCAGTCAGTGTTTCTGAAAGTGGTCCATCATTTCCACTTGAAAAAAGAGACCGGGTATTGATTATATATTAAGGCCGATCGATAGAGATAATGAAGATGGTTTTTTTTTTTTTAATTCAACTTGTGAGCATTTTTGTACTCATCACATAGAAGTGAATGATTTAGAATTGGATTTAATAACAGTTTACTCAGCACTTTTATTTGATTCAAATTTTTTGTTCTGTTTTTTCCTACCTACAAATTCTTAACTGTTTGTCAGCTTACCAAGATCTATAATTCCAATTCTGGATGGATATAGATTTGTCCTGTGGTGCTTTGAGCTAACTTGAGGATTTCATATCTATTCTAAGAGCTATAAATTTAGGATTTTTGAGTTCTCTCTTTTACTGAGATGTTTTCAAATGCCCCCTTTCCTAAATTCTTTTTCTTTCCTTGAAAAGCATTCTCTTCTCTTTGGTTATCAAATGTGTTTTCCAACTTCAGGATGCGTTTTGGATCCATCCTGTATTCCACGGGGTTAGTTTGTTCGATTAGTTGTTTATTGACCAAGGTTAAGGTAGAGTCGACGCAAGCATTTTTTCTTGTATTACGTTGATTTTAATAAAAGAAGTGAATGTTTAGTATACAAATTTTACTAACATGCTTTTCATGTTTGTGAATTTTAGTTCTGAGATGTAAAACATTCTATCTATTCTACCTCAACTCTCTGGTCAACATGTCCACTTTTCCTATTTTGCATTTTTATATTTTGGATTTACTAACTTTTGTTTTGATTAATAGGAAGAAATAAGAGGCCAAGTAATGGACTTGGAAATAGGTTTGTGAATGAAAATGAGAAATTCACCTCTAATCTTACGGACAGGACAAATCTGCGAAACAAAGCCTTGGCTGGATAGAAAATTTGATATGCGATGCAGAGGAGAATGTAAGTAATTTGATTCTAGGTGTAAGGAAAATATATTTAGTAAAAATAATCTATATATAAGCATTATCCAAAAACTTTATGTAGGAAAAGATGGGATTAAAAGGGTGAGTGCTAAGTGCATTTGATTCTTAAACTCTGCAGGCTACAAGAATTGGGCGTAAATTTTTCTGATTTTTTTTGTAATTTTTTCGCATTGGTGCCTAAGGTTCAAAGCTGACTTTTTTTTTTCTCTTTTTGCTGATTACCTACATTGCTAGAATGTGCTATCCAATAGTTGGATTGTAGGAATGTTCAACTAGATTTACTTGAACACCTTGTTCTGCACCTTACACAAATGATTCCATGTTTTGTATACTTGGTTTATCTCACAATATCTCATGTTTTTGGCCTAGTATTATCAAATTGGTTTGTAATTGAATGAACTATAATGTTGGAGTAGGGATACTACTGGACAAGAACGATTCAGGTTTGTACTTCTACTTCATAACTTCTTTAGCCTTATAATGTTGATGGTGTTATATTCCATTTGATGTAACTGGTGTGATTTTTGGGGTTTAGGCTGGCAATCTTTCCTGAACACTTCAAAGTGGATTGAGGAGGTTCGCACTAAGAGAGGCAGTGATGTCATCATTGTCCTTGTTGGAAATAAAACTAACTATGTGGATAAGAGGTAATGAAAATTAGCCATCTTTTTGTGTTTGGATGAAATAAAATTGCATTTCTGTTGTATGGACTCTCAATATAAGGCAAATTGTTGTATCGTAAAAGTTCCTTTCTGTTTTGGGTTTATTGTTGTTTTTAAAGTGGATTGAAGTTGTGAATTTGTGGGATTTTTTTATGCAGTTTATTGATATTAATGGGTTATGCTTAAATTGGGTTATTTATGCACTTAATGGTTTTTTTTTTCATATGTACCTTTGTCATAGAGGTGTTTCATCATTATATGGAAAATTTTCAGCTTTCGTGACCTTAAAAATAGAAGAGAATCGCTTGAAACGTCATTTGATCCAAAACTATGAATAATGCAATTGAAGGTTGGCTTTCGAAAATTGTGTAGAAGGATAAGTGGCAACAACTTTAGGGTACCAATTCTTGATTATTTTCAGTATTGGAAACAAATGACCAGATTGTAATCTTCATATCACTTTTGGCTGAATTCTTTGGGTGAAGTATGAAGTATAATGTGACTAATTTTTGGTTTTTTAGATTGAATTGGCTTTGAACTTGAAGTAGATGTCGACTAATTTTTCAGTTTTTTTTTTTGGTTTTTACGGGTGAATTGGCACAAGCATGTTGCTATGTGTCTTTACGGTTAATTTTACGATTGTGTCTAGATTGATTTTATGGTTTTTCTGATTTTTTCTGATTTTTACGATTTGAAATATTGTGATTGGTTTCTTGATTTTGTTCGATTTTTACGGATCAGTAGAATGTGAATGAGGCGATTTTTGGGTGTTTTTCTGAATTGGGTGAACTCACTAAAGTAGATGGCGTGATTTTTCGGCTTTTAACTGGATTGGCTTGAAGCATTTGTTTGTTTACGCTGAATCTTCAATTATTTTTGGCTTTTTCTTTGGATTGGCTTTAGCATTTGGCTTCTTTTGCTTGTTTCTGGATTGTTTTGGTGTTTTTTTGGCTTTACTGAATCGAATTGGCGAAGTGTTGTGACTGATTTTTTTGCCTTTTTACGATATTTTCTTGGTGAATCGATCGCAATAGAATCGACAAAGCGCTTTCGATTTTCTGGATTGAATTGAGTATTGGACTGAAGTAGATGCCGACAGATTTTCTAGTTTTTTTTGGTTATTTCTGGATTGAATTGGCCTGAAGCATTTATCTCTGTGTTTTTTTGGTGTTCATTTTCTAGTTGTATGAGTGTTTTGTTTTTCTGGCTCATTTTGTGGTTTTTCTAAACTAATTTTGGGGTGTTTTTCTAAGTTTTTCTAGACTGAAGTGTTGTGAGTTGTGAGTTATTTTTGGTTATGTTTTCTAATTTTTTTGGATTGAAGTAGAATGCGACTAGTTTTCTTGGACTGAAGTTTCTGGACCAAAGTAGATTGCGGTTTATGAGTATGATCTTCGATTTGTGGTTTTGTATTATGTCATGTGATGGATTGCGTGGTTATTTCCGTTAAATGTGATTGGTGGAAAATGTAGTATGATGATTATCATTCATTACGATGAATTGTACTATGTCATGAGATATATAGTTATGGGGTGTTGTTTTAGTAGCTAGTCATATTTACAATTGGATTGGATTGAATTTATAATATTGAGTGCTTTTTCTTTTCTTGTCACAGTGACGCAACCACCACCACATATAGCCAAGCATCCATAGATTAAAGGCATCACCAAATGGCCTGTCGAGGTCTAAGTTATTCTTTTTGCCTCTTTTTTTTTTAGAATGCCAAGGGAATTATGTGTACATTACTATTTTGTGAGGTGTAAGGTGTTTGAATAATGTTTTATTCTAATGGTACAATTGGGATATTTGACTTTAATTTTCTTGTATGTTGGAAAAGGAAAATGTTATCTTTTGCAATGCACAAGTTTATCTTTTGTCTTTCTTCATATAGGTTGTGAATGTTGAATGATTAGTATGATTGCTTTTGTTACATTTTCGACGTCGACGATGTTTGTATTAAAAGGATAAATAATGTCACAATCAATATATTGATGTTATCAATGATAAAATATTGAAATATAGAATGTTATAGCTTCGGTTAAAATTGTTACTAATAACACTATTTAGTGCAAAAGGACGTCAAAATTTTCCGTCACAAAATTGTATTCGCCAACAAACTTTCTGTGACAAACTTAGGTGCTGTTTGGTATGTGGGCTTGGCTTGGGATTGGAATACTTTAGAGTCAAGTGGGATGTTTGGTACATGGTTTTGGGTTTTTGTAACCCTTTGGGGGTGGGTTTATGTGAAACCCACCCCTCCCTCCTCCTTTTGTGTAAACCCATCCACATGGGTTTTGAAAAAACAAAAAAACGACGTAGTTTTAATGAAAAAGAAAAAAAAAAATTTCAGCGCTGGCAGGCGCTCAGCGCTGATGTATTGGGCGCGCGCTATATGGCAAAGGGGGTTGCAAACCCCTTATGGTTTGCAACCCCTATTTTGCTTTTTTTTTTTTTATTTTTAAAAAAAAAATTTCACTAAATTATAGAAAATATTTTTCTTTACAAAATGACATGCACTTTGACTATTTTTTGAATAAAATATAATTTATTAAATATTATATAATGTAAAATATTAATATTTTTGTTATAATTTTAATATAAAATTTTAATATAAAATTTATTCATAAATTTATTATTATTAATATTAAATTTTAATTTTAATATAAAATCTATTCCATTTCATTACAAAATAATACCAAACAACATAATTATTATCAATCTATTATATTCCAAACCTTTCCATTCCACGAATCCATTCTATTCCTAAACCTACCATTTATACCAAGCGTCCCCTTAAAGTCGTCACTAACCATTTAGTGACAATAAAATTTTTGTGACAAACATAAAGTCGTCACTAACCATTTAGTGACGACAAAACATATCGTCACTAGTTCGTCACTAGTTCGTCACAGAAAGAGTTGACCAAGGTTCTTTTTAGTGACGACTTTTTTTTCGTCACTAAACTGTCACAACTGCCCAACTGACCGATATAGTTTCAGTGACGAAAATTTTTCGTCACTAAATTTCGTCACTAAACGTGCTCAATTAGTGACGATTCTTAACTTTTAGTGACGACTTTTTCCCCCTTTTTGTGACGACTTTTTTCCGTCACTAATTTTTGTCACATCTTCAAGTCGTCACTAACGCCACTCATTTAGTGATGACTTTTTTGTTTCGGTCACTAAAACCCTTCTTGTGGAGCATTAGTGACGACCTAGTGACGAACCATTTTTTCGTCACTAATTGGTTTTTGTGACGAAAAAGCGACCTTTAGTGATGATATTCCAATCGTCACTAAAGGGGGGTTTTTCTTGTAGTGTTTCAAAATTTGGCTCATCATTAACTCTGGCTGTGTCAGAAGTCGCCAAAGTTGTTTAGCAAGTAATGCATCATTAAATTTCTGAATATCCTGAAAGCCCATTCCACCCTCACTCTTGGCTTGTGTCAATTTGTTCCATGCCTTCCAATGCATTTTCTGTTTGCCCTCCTTTTGCGCACCCCACCAAAAATTAGCCGACAGTTTGCATATTTGTTTGCATATCCCCCATGGCAACTTGAAACACCCCATAACATAAGTAGGGAGTGCATTAATCACTGCTTTCATCAACACCTCTTTCCCAGCCATACTCAAAAATCTATTCTTCCAGTTTTGCATTCTTTTCTGGACATTTTCAATAACAAAGTTGAATACCTCCCTCTTGGACCGCCCCACTCTCATCGGCAGTCCCAAGTACTTTGCCTGATGTTGTTCTTTCACCCCTTCCAACACTTGACAAATTTGGAATTTTTTCTCCATTTTCACATTGTGACTAAAGAACACGGAAGATTTCTCCATATTGATAAGTTGTCCAGAGCATTGGCTATATTTGTTGAGAATAGCTTGCAATTTTTGTGCCTGTTTGGGATCCGCCTCACAAAACAACAAAGAGTCATTGGCAAAAAACAAATGGGTGATTAGAGGTCCCTTCCTACTGACTGTCATACCCTTATATTCCCCTCGCACACTCGCTTGTTTAATGAGATTAGATAAAGCTTCAGAAAGAATAAGAAACAAGTAAGGCGAAATAGGGTCCCCCTGTCTAATGCCTCGTGAAGGATGGAAAAAACCACATGATTCCCCATTTATGTTAATTGACATAGAAGTAGTGCTAAGACACTGCATTATCCATCCTATGAATTTTCTATCAAATCCCATCTTTCTCATGACTACCTCCAAAAATTGCCACTCAACTCTATTATATGCTTTAGCTATATCAATTTTCATTGCCATAAATCCTTTCTTTCCTGTTCTCATTGAATTTAAGGTATGGATACATTCATGAGCTATGACCACATTATCAAGTATTTGCCTTCTCGGAATAAAAGCAGCTTGATTTGGGCTAATACACTTATGCAAACAAAATTTGAGACGTTTCACCAAAATTTTGGAAATGATTTTATAAATCACATTACATAAACTTATAGGCCTATATTGAGAGATGAACATAGGCGTTTGAACCTTAGGGATTAATGTAATCAGTGTGTGGTTTATTTTCCGCAATATTTTACTATGAATGAAGAAATCATTGACTGCATTGCAAATATCAACTCTAACCACATGCCAATACTTTTGGAAAAAAATTGGAGTCATACCATCCGGGCCGGGAGCTTTGGTTGGGTGCATTTGAAAAAGAGCTTTTTTGATTTTGGATTCCTCCACTGGTCTCATCAGCCGCTCGTTCATGATGTTGGTAATGGATCTAGGCATTCCTTCAAGAATGGTCCTGTCATATGTAGGCTTGCTTGATGTGTAGAGCTTCTCATAGTACTCCAGAATTTCCTTTTGCACCTCCTCCTTTGACTGACATATCCCTCCATTTTGTGTTTGCAATCTCTCAATAGAATTCACCTTTCTCCTTTAGATAGTTGTCGCATGAAAGAACTTTGAATTTTTATCCCCTTCCTTTAGCCATTGATTTCTGGATTTTTGATGCCAATATTCTTCTTCCTTCACGTATGCTTGCTGAAGTTGATTTTTTAGCTCTCCCCATCTCCTCCAATCTCTATTTCCTCCCTCCCTATTCAACACCTCCATTTGTTCTTTGATCCTCATGATTTTCTTAGCAGAATTATTCCCATTGGTAGCACTCCAAAGCTGAAGATCAAGTTGACATTGTGATATCTTGGAGGTAACTATATATTGCTTTGTGCCCCATTGTGGTTTGTTTCAGGGTGCACTCACTCGTTCCAACATCCCTTCCTTTTTCACCCATCTGTCATCAAAAATAAATCTGCTCCTTCTTCTATGTTGGTAAGGATTCGTGACTAACAGAAGCATATCATGATCCGAGGTTTGTTTGGCACAATGTAAGACATTAGCTTGATGAAACTGCATTCTCCATCTTGCCGCACCAAAAAATCTATCCAACCTTTCCTCAACAAAACCATCTCCCTCTCGGTTGTTACGCCAAGAAAACGGATACCCCATATATCCCAAATCAACCATTTCCATACGTCTAATAAAATTCCTAAATGGCAAACAACTAATTTCAGATTTAGGCCTACCCCCTCTTTTCTCACACGGATATGATACCTCATTAAAGTCCCCTCCCAATATCCACGACTCTCCCCATTTTTCCTTCTCACTTTCCAAAAAATGCCATTGTTGCTCCCTAACTCTAATATCTATACTAGCATAAACAAAAATAAACCACCACATCAAAGGATCTCCTTTTATTTGACATTGAAGTTGTACACAAAAGTTGTTGCTAACCAACTGATTCACAAAAACATTTTCTGTCCAGCAAACTAACATACCTCCTTTAGTACCATCGACTTCAACGTGGCTCCATCTTTGATCAAGTTGCAACCTCCTACACACCTTATCCACAAAAGGCGTTTTCTGTTTTGTTTCTAATAGACAGAACACTTCCGGGTGATGGGATTTTATTGTCTCCCTCATTTGGGAATTGTAGAGATTCCACCCATTCCTCTACAATTCCACACACATACCTTCATAAAGTGTTTTGGGACCCTTTTAGGCTAGTCCCTTTCACCCCAGAATTCTACCCAACTTCCAGACTTATTACTTTACTTTTCTTCTTTGGCATGGCCTAGTTCTCTTGTAAGCTTTCCTCCTCATCAAGTAGTTGCCATCTTCGTTTTTCACCAGTCTGCCCCCCACTTATTTGCAGCTGTTTTTTCCCACATCTTCAGACCTTAGCCTTCTCCCTAATCTTCTCCATTTACTAGGCTGCTGGCTCAAGTTTTCTTCATCTCCCACAATGCTCAAAGGCAATTTTCTGGTTCCCTCAACCGAATTTTGCTGAACCAGTCCCGCATGCATAACTGGAACATTTATCAACTCAATGTCCATCAAGTGCGTACCACTATGCTCACCTTCGACAGCAACCTCTTCCTCACTAACATACCCTTGGTCGCCTGCTTTTAACTCATTTAATTCACTCTGAATTTCTGCAATTCTTTCTGATTGAAAATCTTGTTGTTCTCCAGCGCCCAACCCCTCCTCATGTGCATTCAGACTCTTGGAACTTTCAGTTGAAACTGCGGGCCTCTCGGCTCCTTTCTCCCTCTGCTCACCTATTGTTGGATTCATTTTCAGTTCTCTACCCAAACTCCCTTGCTTCCTCAATGTTTCCCCCTGCCTTGAACCAAACTTCCAAATTTCCCAATTGCAGCCCGCATCCATTCACCATATTGTCCCTCAGAAATTTGCTGTTTTTTGTGATCATCACTTCTTTTTTCACACATTTTTTCAGCATGCCCGACTCTCCCACAATAAGCACAAAAGTTTGCTAAATGCTCATATTTAAAACTAACCCAACTAGCTTTCTCCTTCAGCTGGACATTTATACCTCTAAGCAACGGTTGATCTAAGCCAATAGAAACAAGAACTTTGATGTATCTCTCATGCTTGCTTCCTCCTTCCGGAATGATCACATCCAATAATTGCGGAAAAATTTTGCCAATCTTGAGTCCAGTGTCTCGTGTAACCCAATGGTTTGGTAGGTTCCAAAATTGCACCCAAATGGACACAAAACTGAACTCTTTGTCATGGAATTGAGCTGCTTCAGTCCATTCCCGTAATACCAAATAGTGATTATCAAAAGTCCAGCCTCTGCCCGCAAGTACTTTGTTCCTATCAGCGTGAGTTGAGAAGACAAATTGAAAGTAGTTTGGCCCCAGCTCTTGGATGATGAATGACTGCTGAATAGGCCAGACAATCTCCATAGTTTTCTTCAGCCCAGCAAACTCACCCGTTTATTCCCAAAGATTTTCCCCAGTAGGCTGCATTCACCTTCTTCTTTGTTAACTAGCACATCGTTCTCCTCAAGCGTCACTGCTCCTCTCTCTACTGTGGAGAGCTTCAAATTCTATAACAGTCCCGACACTTCCTGTTCCGCCCTCTGTTCAGCCCCTAGATCCATTACCACAGCCTCAACAACGGAAGATCAAACCTGCAAAAACAAATCAAAAACCAAAACAGCTCCCTGAAGAGGTTATGGGAAGGTTATCTAGTTGCTAACTTTGGACTTCTTGCGGAAGAAATGGCTCACTCACTCACCTCACCCTCTCTGTAAACGGAAAAAAAAACAACCTTTTCTCCTTCAAAATTTCCTAGTTTTCAAGATATAGTTACGATCACTTAGTTCCTTGCTTCCAGTTGATACTCCACATCTTAAAGCACCTCACTTTGTTGCCCTCAATTTTGTTGTCTCTGCTGTGTTTGTTGCTGCCGACCAACGTGCACAGTGCCTCCCCAACGGGAACAGTGTTCTCTTCTCAAAGAGAAGAGAAATATCTACTCTCAAGAGAGAAGCGTGAGTCGGCACCTCTACTAGGTGTAAAAATACCAAACTCTGTTGGCATCTTTGTTGTCCTCCTTAATTTCCATGGCTAAAATTGGGGTGATTCTTCATCTATAATTAATTATAGTTATTATAATATATATGGATCGTAACGCTGTCAAAATTAGGAAATCCTTCTACTGTATTAATTTATATATTAATAAGAGTTTTCTTATAATGTAGAGCACATGTTCATAGGATGTCCAACAACTAAACATATTCCACAAAATCTAACTGTTTGTAACTAATCTATAGCCAATTGAAAAACCAAGGTAACTAAATAAAAAATTTGATTTTCAAGATTAGAAATACTTACTTCTTTAACTATCATAGTAGATTTATCAATCCTTATCCCAAACTACTAAGACTTCTTTGCCATAATTGAAATCCATTGTTTGGCTATGTTCCGTGTCTTGTTTGCTAAGGCTTATTCACTCGTTGCATTTATTACAATCCTATGCATTTTCAATAACCCTACATAAAAATATTGCGTCAAAAGTAGGTTAATAATTTAATGGTGCAGGCAGCTAGCGCACAATTGTTTGAACATGTAGTAATATTCATATAATGTCTCACCACTAAATTACATTATTCAACATAATTCTTTTCTAATATTGGCAACTCACAATGTTAGAAAAAATTTCTCCAAAAATAACATTTTCATTTAATTCCATGTTGTTATTGAACTAGTGGGAAGATAGTGGAGCCAATCTTTTGCCTTGTCTCTAAAAGAGAAAGGAAAAGTTCTTAACTTTATTTATTCCTCAGTCACCCTAATGGTTTCATATAGAATAGATAACATAAAATTCTTTCAACTATTTATGTGGATCTTCTCTTGCAAGACAATGAAAAATTAGAAGTAAATGAATGAACCCATATTTAAGTGCAAATGCAACCTCTAAAGCTATAAATTTTATGAATAGAGGTTGTTAATTTAAATTAGGTGCAACTAATTCCTTCAATATTCTATTATGGTCTTACATCTTTCTTCTTCTTAAAAAATTGATGCGCCATAAATCGTCAATTATATTTCTAAATTCACCCTTAAAGATGAGCAACCTTACTTTTGTCTAGACTCTTTTCTCAAACAACGAATTGTATTCTCAATTTCAGCAATGTATTGTATTTCACCTTTCTGAAAAAAGGGTCACTGAAAGTAACATATAATATCACAATTGAAAAGTACAACAACTAAGAAATTTCACAATTTCCTAGCAAGGACACCAAAATTTTTATAGGTTTGTCAAAACCATCAAAATTTATCACTTTTTCTCTAGTGGATTACAATTGTGTTTATAGTAATAGTGAACCAGGTTGAATTTCAAAAGAACTAATTAAGAGTTTCTTTGTTCAAAGACAATAAAAAGTAAAATATGGAACTTTGATGAACTATTAGACTAAGAAACTGAATTGAAAAAACAATCAACGAAACAAGTTAATAGCAAAAAAGAAGAAGAAGAAATTTGATATTACAAGTTTTTTTGTCCAAGGGTTTAATTTCATTCAATTCTATCATCAATCATTTCTTTTGAAGAATTATAGTCACATTGGCTAGTCTGTCATCATTAAGTATATCTTGTCTAGGAGGGGTATTGTACATGTATCTTACTACTTCGGAAGATGCAATAAATGCTATGCTAGTACAAAATGATTAGGTGTTAAAAGGCCAAATTATTTTGTCAATCAGACCTACATGGATTTGAGTTGAAATAGCTACCAACAAAGAAAATAGGGTTAGCATGTGCCAGTGCTGCTAGGTAACTAACAAAGTAGGCAATCAACTTAGGTCAGCATGATATTATATACTAGCCATGAAAAGATATTAAGGGAGAAGCTCAATAGATTTCACATTAGATGTGCCTTAAAATACATAATATGTGGCTTAACCCCAGATTTCAAACTCCGTTAGAGAACTCACCCTAAGATAATGAATTGATAGATTATTGGACATTGTTCATAGATGGTGCGTCCAATGAAAATAGGAGTGGATTGGACTCTTACTATGAAATCCTAATAGCATAGAACTTACCTATGCATTATGCTTCAATCTCAAAGGAACAAATCGCAAGACAAATGTAGAAAAGATCAAGGTTTTTAGTGATTCACAGATTGTTGTAAATCAAATCAATGGAAATTGTGAATCAAAATAAGAGCAGGTGAGGAATTACCTTGGGAATGTTCAATAGCTATGTATGTTTTTAGTATTTTGTTGTCAATCAAATTCCCATGTCTAAGAACAATCATAGTAGACTAGTTTGTTCTGAATTCTCTCATTTAAATAAATACAAAAGGTGTTCTTAGAAATTTTACCCTGTCAGAGCACTAAGATAAGGGAAATAATGACTATTGAAAAAGAAGACATAATTGAATGACTCCTCTTTGTTGATATTTAAAAAATGGGGAACTTTATATTAATAATACTGAGGCTCAAAAGCTGAAGATGAAAATGCCTGGATATGTTCTACAAAATGATGTGTCATGTAAATCGTTACATCTTTAATCCCTCCTTCAGTGTATTAGACCTCAGCAAACAAAATATGTCCTTCAAGAGGTGCATCTTGGGTCTTATGGTAGTCATATAAGACATCAAATATTAGCTAAAACAAATTATGAGGTGGGGGTATTATTGACCCATTATGTTCCAAGATATTTGTGATTTTGTCCAAAAGTACGTTAAGTATCAACTACACGCCCAGATTATTAGAAGATCTCATATGAAAGTAGTTAAGATCCAGAGTTCTTGGCTATATGTATAGTGGAGAACCAATGTTCCAAGGCCTTTTCCAAAAGCCTTGAGAGTCATTTAAATTCTTATTGGGTGACTATTGATTATTTTACAAAATCGGTAAAAGCTGAACCTTTGTCTAGTATTACAAGAAAGGAGTTTGTATGGACGAAATTTGTTTGCAATTTTGGCATTATCCATATTATTATTTCAAACAATGGGAAGCAATTCACGGAAGATAGAAATTAATTATGGTGTGTGAAGTTGAATATTAATCAAAAGTTAACTTGTGGCCCATTCTCAAGTTAATAAGCAGGTTGAAATCTTGAATTACATGTTCCTTCAGGGGTTGAAACTTCATTTGGAAAAAGTAACAGGGGATTGGGTGAAACACCTCTATAATATTTTATAGATAGATTGTACTACATCTTGGACATCTACAAAGGGACACGTTATTCCGGCTGAAATTGGGCTCCAAAATCCAAGAATAATTACCTTTTCTTCCACCTATAATAAGAAAGAAATGAGGTTGTGATGAGTGATGGGATGTCGGATCCACCAAAATAAAATTTCCTGCTCAAAATATTTCTAAGTATCATAGTGAGTAGGGTCTTTTCCACAGGGATTGATAGATTTATCTCCTTTAAATAAGAACTATAAATAAAGTGGGGGATTGTTTTGTGGGGGATTGTTTTGAGAGATCAACTAAAATAATCTAAACTAAAAAGAAAAAATAACAAACAATTAAATAAGAGAAAAACAATGTGCAAAAAGCTTTTAGTCAAAGGATAAATCTCAGCCTTAGTATAATTAGTTGATCATCAATACAAAAATAAATTCATACAATCATGAATAAATTGGTTGTAGTTGTTAATACAAGTAGTAACAATCAATCTCTTTTTAGTTTGTTGGTAACCAATTGATGCTAATTAAATTACTTCTCTAATCAATAGACAAACCCAGATACAATAATATGATTTAATCTATCAACAACATTAATAACTAGAGAGACCCAATTCTAGCCAACAAACTTACATGGTTTACTTGAGTTACATTATTTATTCCCACTATATAGATTAGACTCTTGTTAGGAACTAAATCATGTCATTTGTCACAAATATTAAAACAATCAAACAATTATGGATTTAAAGTTTTAATTGGTAACAAACTATTCTTTTTTTTTTTGTTTTTTGTCGAAAGAGGAGTTGATTATATTAAGTGGGAAATTCCCAGTTAATACGATACAAAGGTGGTCCATCACTAGGACAAACAGGTCCTAACCCAACTAACTTAACTTAGTAGGGGTTGGTAAAAATATTTTCTGTTAGAGCAGGGCGATTCCCATTCATGGGGACCGGAGCCTCCCAAGTACTACCTAAGTAAGAGGCTAAAAGAAACCTAAGACTAACATCTCGGCCTTAACACCGCGACTTCTGGATCACGAACATGACAAACGGATCGCAACCTTCCGTGTAGTGTGGCGTTCCGCTGATCAATCCCTTCTATCCAATGACCTTACACTGCGTTTCAACTCGTAGTAGGTCCACCCAAGCTAAGACTCCAGAAGGCTTCAGTATGGGAGCCAGCACGCCCATACTAAGGATCACAACCCCTCCGTATAGAAACAACGCCATTATCCTCACGAACTCCAAGACCCTCACCTACTTCAACTTCAGCAATAGTCGTTCGTAAAACGGCACATCTCAAACTTCCATACGAGGAACAACAAAAACTGATGATCGTCGGCCACAAAAAAAAAAAAACTATTTAGTTGATCAAATAGTGATTATTTAACCAAACAAAATACTTAGAAATATCAAAGTGCAGAAAATAAATAAGTACTCATGAACGACATAAACACAAACAAAGCAATTTAGATATCATAATTGATCTAGAACCAAGGCCTTGATTATCCTTCAAGTAGAAAAGAAAATTCGTTGTTAGCCATGAATAAAACCTATACCAGAATTTTAGAGAAAATGATAGCCTACAAGTGTTGGCCTAGATGCCAGAAAGGTCTCCTATTTATAGGAGTAGTTGGCTGAAAGTAAAGTTCCTAAAATTCAGGAATACATCTAAACCCTAAGCATAATAAAATTTCCTAAAAGTAAACATTCTCTATACTACGAAACTACCTATTATCAGTAAATAATAACAACAACAACGAAAATATAGTTTCCAAAATATTTCCCTATATTTTAACTCTTATTCCAGTAAATGGGTAGCACATCAATTCTAATAGCCCGTGCCCACATCAATCTACTGATTCTTCAACTTCTCTTCAGCCTTTGGAGACACGTCCACGTCCAAGGCTAAGTGATATACTGTTTTTCCTCCACATGGCCCAAAATTGCTTTTTGAACTCCAAAAGTTTCAAAGTCTTCTTTCAATGCACCTAATACAAAAACATAATCAAAATCAACCGATTAGTGCAATATTTTTGTCAATGTGAGAAATTACTTACAAGAATTATGAACTTTAATCACCCTATCAACGAGTTTGCCGAAAATTTCAAAATCAATTATTGAACCTCTGGTGACTACAAACTAATTTTTCAAATATAACAAAGTAGGATGAATCCAGGGGAACTAAATATTAATTTCTTAGTTTAAAACAAAGAAAAATAAAACTGGAGGTTTTGAGCAATTAACTAATTAATTAAATTGTAACAATTTACTAAGATAAATAATTGAATAGAAAATGGAGAAGAAAATTTATATTACTAAACTTCTAATCCAAGGGTGTGATTTCATTCAATTATATCACTGATCAGGGGTTACAAATATTCATTTTGTAAATTCAAATATTTAACTAAAGACTTATGAGGATAGCCATAACAAATTTTCTGTTTTCCAAAAGTAATAAATTGAACCTAGCATTCAAATCAAAGCGTATCATTAATTAATAGGCATAATAGTCTTCCATATCAATTTAATGATAGTTTTAAAATCTATGAAAAATAGTTAATCCAAAATAAAATGACTGAGATAGATGCAATTATTCAATCTTGTCCCATTGATTCTCCTAGATTAAGCATGCATGTTTTGATTCATAAATAGAAATAACTTCGTTGCTCCTTGTATAAATCACTATGACAATTACAGATCACTAAACTTTTTTTACAGTAATCGTATAAAAGGTAATGAGTTAAATTATCAGATTAACCAACATTAAATATTCATAGAAAATTAGATCAAGAATCAAAAACTATTTGAAATAAAAGTAAGAGATAAATTAAACACAGTACCTCACAGTAATAGGAATTGAAATAAAAATAATA
This sequence comes from Gynochthodes officinalis, assembly GCA_020080225.1. Taxonomy (NCBI): domain Eukaryota; kingdom Viridiplantae; phylum Streptophyta; class Magnoliopsida; order Gentianales; family Rubiaceae; genus Gynochthodes; species Gynochthodes officinalis. The sequence goes on from CM034619.1 coordinate 17,317,542, forward strand.
ATAGTTTAGTCACTCATGAGGAAAGCTATGTCCCTTTGATTTTATTGGGACAAGCTAACCCTATGGAGAGAGATGTCACTACAAGAAAAGGCAGAATTTTCGACGGAATCTTTTGACGGCCATTTAATCCGTCGAAAAAAGCGAATCACAGCAATGGCAAAATCTCACGGACATCCGTCGGAAAAATATTTCCGTGAAACCAGGAAATCGTAGGAACATATTGGCGCCACCCGGCGCCAATATATTCCGACGGATTATCCGTCGGAACATCTTTAAAAAAATTTATTTTTAAACTTTTCCGACGGAGTATTCGTCGGAATATTTAACAAAATAATATAAAAAAGAAAATTATATTTCCGACTGATTTCCGTCAGAAATAGTTTGTAAAAAAATAAAAAATTAAAAAAGTTCCGACGGACATTCCGTCGGAATTTAAAAAAAATATATTTTAAAAAATGTAATTCCGACGGACCGACATTTGCCGACGGATGTCCGCCGGAAAAGTTTGAATTCCGACGGGCCGACATTTTCCGACGGATTTCCGTCGGAAATTTCGGCAATATCAACCCAAGCTTCGCCAGCATTCTCTTCTTTGTTGTATTTGATCTTTCTGCCACTCTTTGTAGCTCTTCTTTGTGAGCTAAAAAAAAAAATGCGCCACCAGTTATTTTACTACCGCCGTTGATCAGCTTATCTCTTCCACCTAAGGAGTCCAACCTGCAAATCTAACAACATTTAAAAGGCCTCCTCTTAGGAGTTTTTCATCGATCAGCTTTGCTCTCCCATCTATGGAGTCCAACATCTAAATCTAACAAAATCACTGTAAGGCCTTATCTTCTTCTCCATTATTTTCTTCTTCTTCTCCATTCAACCAAAATAACTCGTTTATTTTTCATTTTCATCCAAGGTTTTATTCTTCTAGATAAATAACTGTATGTAAAGAACACAAATATGACATTTTAAGAAGTGCGTAGTTAATTTTTATTACTATAATATTTAATTTTATATGTGTAGATGGATTGTATTTGGTACTGTAATTGTTTATATATCGTGGTCATGCTATATTAATTTTATGTCGTGACATAAATTATGCTTTATATTAATGTTATATTTTTGTTACTGTGATATTTATTTTTATATATGTGTAGATGGATTTCATTCGACATCGTAGTTGTTTATATATCGTGGTCATGCTATATTAATTTTATGTCGTGATATAAATTATGCTTTATATTAATGTTATATTTTTATTACTGTGATATTTATTTTTATATATGTGTAGATGGATTTCATTCGACACCGTAGTTGTTTATATATCGTGGTCATGCTATATTAATTTTATGTCGTGACATAAATTATGCTTTATATTAATGTTATATTTTTATTATTGTGATATTTATTTTTATATATGTGTAGATGGATTTCATTCGACACCGTAGTTGGATGTATAACAGAATAAATCCTAACAGAAGAGGTTTTACTGATGAATTTATGAGTGGGGTAAATGAATTCGTGCAACATGCTTGTACTCTTCTTAAATATCAGAATGAAGAAGTCATTCGGTGTCCCTGCAGAAAGTGTAAGTCTGGTAAAACATTTGGTCCAGAAGATGTGGTGGTTCATTTATATAAGAATGGTTTTAAACCTAAATATTGGTGGTAGATTGACCATGGTGAGGTAGAGCCTCCGAATTTTGACTCTATATATGCTACATATATGCATGAGTAGAGGAATATCGCGAGAACAGATAATGCAGAAAGTAGTCGATATCATGATATGATAAGAGATGCAGCAAATTCTCATTTTATGGGTAGTGGTGAACGTGAATTTGTGCAAAATACTGAACAGCCTCCTAATGAAGAAGCTCAAAAATTTTATGATTTGTTAGAAATTTGCAAGTCGTCCGTTGTGGGAAGGTTCGACTCATTCTGAATTATCCACAGCTGTTAGACTAATGAGCATCAAGTCAGATTGGAACGTACCACACGACTGCATGAATGCCATGATTGAATTGATGAGAGAGGTTAACCCCCAACAAGAAATAGACATTCCAAAAAGTTATTATCACACGAAAAAGTTGGTGTCTAAATTAGGAATATCTACCCAGAAGATTGATTGTTGTCCAACTGGTTGTATGTTTTACTACAACGAGAACGATCACTTAGAGGAGTGTAAATTTTGTGAACACCCTCGCTATAAAATTGAATCGACTAGCAAAGGAAAGCGAGTGCCACTTAAGTCGATGCATTACCTTCCTCTAATACCCAGGCTTAAGAGATTGTATGCCTCCATGAGTTACGCACGCATATGAGGTGGCATTATGTGAGCGAAGGCGGATGGTGTATTGTGTCATCCATCCGATGGGTTAGCATGGCGACATTTTGATGAAAAATATCCAGATTTTCTTTGGAACGCGGAACATCGAGTTAGGTTTGTGTGCGGATGGTTTTACACCCTTTAGTATGTCATTTACTCCTTATTCATGTTGGCCAATTTTTGTGACTCGTATAATCTTCCACGAGATGTGCATGACAACTTCATATCTATTTTTGAGTTGCGTCATTCCAGGCCCGCATAATCCAAAGAATTCAATTGATGTCTACTTGCAACCCTTAATAGATGAATTGAAATTGTTGTGGCATGTTGGAGTCTTGACATATGATATTTTCACAAAGAAAATTTCAATATGCGTCTTTGCACTTATGTGGACAATTAATGATTTTCCTGCGTATGGAATGTTATCTGGGTGGAGTACAGCTGGGAGATTGGCTTGTCCGATTTGCATGGAGGATACGAAAGCATTCTATTTAAAAGAAGGCAAGAAAAATTCGTGGTTTGATTGTCATCGACAATGGTTAGGACCTGATCACACATTCAGGACGAATGTGTCCGGATTCATTAAAAATCGTGTTGAAGTTGATGATCCACCGCGAAGGTTGTCTGGGGAAGAGATTTGGGATCGAATTTCATCTATTCCTAAGGTATATGAGGCTGGAAGTTTTAGACTTCACGGATATGGCATTCAGCATAACTGGACAAAACAAAGCATATTTTGGGAATTGCTCTACTGGAAAGATAACTTGCTTCGCCACAATTTAGATGTCATGCATATTGAGAAATTTTTTTTTAATAATTTGTTCAACACTATTATGGATGTAAAGGACAAGAGCAAAGATAATGTGAAGGCAAGATTGGATCTGATGAAGCATTGTAGGCAGAGTGAATTGCACCTACAAAAACAGGCCAACGGCAAGTATTCTAAACCGAAGGCAAAATACACATTCACATTGGATGAAAGACGCAATATTTGTGAATGGATAAAGAATTTGAAGATTCCTGATGGGTATGCATCAAATTTGCGTAGGTGTGTCCAACTGAAAGAAGGAAAATTAACGGGGTTAAAATCCCACGATTGTCATGTCTTAATGGAGAATTTGCTTCCCGTTGCATTCAATTCACTTCCTGAAAATATTTGGAAAGCAATAACAGAGATCAGTCAATTCTTCAAGCAATTGTGTTCGAGCACTTTGAGAATCTGATTTAGACAGAATGCAAGATAATATCCCTGTTACACTGTGCAAGTTGGAGAAAATCTTTCCACCTGGCTTTTTTGATGTAATGGAGCATCTTCCTATTCACTTAGTAGAAGAAGCCAGACTTGGAGGGCTGGTTCAATATAGGTGAATGTATCCTTTTGAAAGGTAATTCAACCTATTTTTTCCTAATTACGTATATATAATTTTTTTTTTAGTACCCTAACATGTTGTTTAACAAATTTCAATTGTAGGAACATTGGGAAGTGTAAACGGTCAGTGAAACAAAAGGCTAGAGTCGAGGGTTTGATTTGCGAAGCATACCTTGCAGGAAACTTCACATTTTGTTCATTCTATTTTGAGAAACATATCCGAGTTTAAGAAAGCAGTGAATCGACATGATGATGGAGGTCCTAGTAATGCGAACCCTCCATCTTTGTCAATATTTGATCTTACGGCGAGCATCGGAAAACCAACTATTCGGTGGTTAGGCGATAATGAGCTCTGTTGCAAAGCGATGCGTTACCATTGTGAGGAGATCCAACCAACTCGAGTGCAGTATGTTGATTATGTTTCTTTTACCATTTTTCTTATGTAATCTAATCGCGACATTAATGATTGAAATATATTTCAGAGATTTCAGAAATTATTACGGGAATGAAGCTGTTCGTGAATATTTTAGTATATGGTTCAAAGATTATGTAAGTGGTCATTAACTGCAAATATCTATTACACAATAGATGTAAATTCATTGTAACTTAAATGTTGAAGTTTTTTTTAATTCAATCGCAGGTACAAAATGTTTCCAACGGAGTGACCAACCCAAATCTACATGCTCTATCATGGGGACCAAGTCGAAAGGTGAAATCATACGGGCGTACTTTGTAAATGGATACAAATTTCACCACACTGGTCCGAAAAAAGAAAGACGATAAACAATGGTGTATGGAGTCGAGGTGATGGCGGTGAAAGGCGAGGTCGACTATTACGGAGTTCTTCAAGACATTGTGGGCGGAATACTCATCGGGAGATCTCGTCAAAGCAGTAACATTATTTTCTTGTGCACAGTTCGACACACGGAGACCATCAGAACAAAGGTACATTCACAATATAAATTAGTTGATGTGAGATATACAAGACAATACGGTACATTTGACCCATTTGTGATTGCACAAAATGCTAGACAAGTGTATTATGTTCCTTATCCTTTGAGACGATAAATGCGAATGGTGGGCCGTGATTAACACAAAACCGATGGGTAGGGTCAAGTGGAGGATTCAATAGACATAGCATTCCAAAGCGACACATCAAGCGTGGAATACATGTGAGACAATGATTTAGAAGATAGTCTCGAGATTTTCGATTGCAATAATGATGAAGATGTTGATGTAGAAATGAGCAGGCATGAGGATGATGAGGATGATGAGGATGCTGAAGAAGAACACGTGAGCAATGATTTAGATGAAGAGATAGAATTTGTAGACAGCGAAGAAACGAGTCCCGAAGAAGAATTCGAGGATATATATTCAGACTAAATAATATGTTTTTTTACATAATTTTAGGATATATATGTTGTATTATTTTACTAATTGATTCTTATGCATAATATTTTGAATTAAAAAGAGGTTTTAAGAAATAGTGAGTGGATGAATGATTTAAATAACCTTAATATTTGAAAATAATTTAATTCACTAATTACAACGTGTAAAAATAATTATTTTTCATTTATGAAATATTTTAAAATTTGAATAAAATATTTTCATTCTTTTTATACATTTGAAACTTGATTAATTTAAATTTTTTATTTCAATTTTTTTACGGAATTTAAATTTTCGACGGATATCTGTCGGAATATTAAAATAAAAAATAAAATTTAGAAGTATTCAAAGTTTAAATGGGATAAAAACTCTTTCTTTTAAATAAAAGAGTATATATTTTTTTAAAATACTTAAATAAATAACAAACAGAGATAGATAAAAATATATTATTTTCAATATATGTATTTTGAATAGTTAAAGAAATAACAATTATGATAAAAAAGGAGGTAAATAATATGAATAAAAATACTTTAAAAATGAGTTGGCGGAAATATTCAAAAAAAAAAAAAAGAAAAATATTCAAAATAAAATATAAAAACATTTTCGACGGAAAATCCGTCGGAAGTTCTTGCGAAAAATTAAAAAAATTTAAAAATTTCCGACGGACAAACCGTCGGAATGTTAAGAAAAATAAAAAAATATTTAACTTTCCGACGGATGTCCGTCGAAAATATTCAAAATAAAAATTTTAAAAAAGTTCCGACAGATAATCCGTCGGAATGTCTTCCGAAAAGTAAAAAAAATTACTTTTTCCGACGGATATCAGCCGAAAATGTGAAACTACATACACCCCCCCCTCTTTTCCCCTCCTCCCATTTCCTCCCTCCTCCCCTCCCGCCTCCCGCCTCCCCTTTTCCCCAAATTTGCTAGTAGCAAGTAGGCTTGTCTTCATTTCTTGTCTCTTCCGCCCGACCGAAGAGTCATTCCACGATCGATTGGCGCTCTTCAATCTCCAACCGCCGGTCGTCACTATCGTTCTCATCCTCAACGTGAGCTCGTCGGCCGTCATTGTGCACCTCTCACCGCGATTACTGCCTCCGCCGCCTCAAGTGTATTCCGGTCCTTGTCTTATTTTTTCTCATTGGCTACGAATATTGGTGTTGTTTTTGGTTTACATTACGGCTTTGTATGTGTTTTTGTTGGGAATTTGTGTTTGAATTTTTGGATTTTGCCCTAATTTGAGATTGATGAAGTGCGAATTTAGATATTTTTCACCTTAAATTGTTTCATTGATGATTTTGTGGCTAATGGCTAATGGGTGTGAATGTGCCAGATTTTGTAGGTTGTCCTTTTCTATTATGGTTTCTAAATTTTTGTGGTGGTTTTGTGTTTGTTGTTTGTCTTGCATCTTGGCTTGTGCAAAGTGGAAATCTTTTGCTATATGGTGTCTTGGGGAAAATATATTTAAAAAAATTGAATGAAGAGAAAAAATAGTGAGGAATTTGGGTGAAAAGGAATGGAAAAAAAGAAAAGGAAATAACAATGAGGAGTTGGGTGGAAACAAGAAAAAAAGAAGAGGAAAAAATAGTGAAGAAGGTGGATGAAAAAAAAAATTATTGAGGCATGTGGGAAAAAACAATCTGGAATTTGGGTGAAAAAATGAAAGGAAAAAAGAAGAGGGAAAAAACAGTAAGAATGCGTGTATATTTCTGTTGGGATCTAGAATTGTATGTTTGTGTGTTATAGCTTGTTGTGTGTTTGTCCCTGTGTGTGTGTTTTCCTTTCAAAAATAGTCTTTTAAAAAAAAACACAGAAGTTTGTGGAGATTGTATAAATGTGAAATGAAATGTGCATTCATGCAAAGTTCTCATTCTCTTCATGTATATAACCAAAGCAACTCGGCCAGTTTTCCAATTGTCTAGTTAGGGGAAAAAGGGAAAAAGAGGGAGGGAGAGAGTTCCAGAATGGGTGATGTTCTTGTTTTACCCGATTGCGTGGAAGAAATGATAGGCAAATTTGCTTGGAAAGCGGCCAAGACCCACCGGATGCAAGTGCCCGACGAAGGCTTGCGAAGTTGGGGAGAAGCGACCATAGATATAGTTTGCGAATATATAACTCCAAGCAGCCCATTAGTACTAACCTCACTACATTAACTGGTTTGTCACTAATCCTCAAAGCCCAACACGGTAACAGATTAAAAGAGACAGGAAAAAAAGGAAAGTATGCAATGGTTCAATTGTCATTTTGTTTTGGGATGATGAGTTGTATTCCAAATTTTTTAATGCCATTTTGAACTTTTAGTTTCTTTGTTTGATTTGGTTGGCAGTATGTATCAATGTGTGTATCTTCTACAGGTGGGATTATGATTTATGACTGCCTTCTTTGCATTATTGGCTCTCTTCTCCTTTATGGCCGGTCATAGAATAATACTCTATTTGATGAAAGTTTTTGTGTACTTGCAATTGTGGCCCTTGTGGGGTTGTGATTTTGTTTCTCTTTTTTAAGAAAGTTTTTTTCAAATGAATGTACATTTCCGTGGATTAGATTTGCATTCTTGATGACAATCCTAATTGGCTAAATGGTACGTTAATGCACGACTTTGACAAGAAAATAAAAGGGGGCTTGACTTTTAAAGTTTCATATATATATATCTATATATATATATATATATATATATATATATATATATATATAGCTCATGTAACCGACAAGTTTTTGTTAGGTTTGGATCAAAATGTTTGATTGGTTGCACTTAATCATATTCAAAAAATTTTAATAAAAATGCCACTAGTACTACTTAATTACGACAACTTATGCATTAAAAACTTGTACCAAACAAAGTAAAGACTTGTATATATAGGTACTTTAAAGTGGCACAAAAACAAAATCCTATTGCCAATATTTTGAGCTTATGTACTTTGTTCTTTTGTCTCATTGTTTAATGTGGCTAGGAATACTCTCAAGTTGCATATAGCTGGACTGGAGCATTCCATATCTTTATTTTGTTTTGTTGTTTTGGTTAGGGAGGTGGCAACAATTGAATTAATATTAGGTACCAAAGTGTCCATTGATTTCTCATTATTATTATGGAAACTCTCTTAAGTAGTTTAATGCCTTGCCTGGCGTTGAAAGTCTTGATAGAAGCTGTGTAAACGTGTTTAAAATTCTTTGTCCCTTTCCATGGGTTTATTCTGTTTTACTATTCCTTTAAAATAATGTCGTTTCTTGTAATTATTTCTTTTCACCTAATGACTATATAGTTTTTTTTTTCAACAATTCTGGATGCTATATTATTTTTCCCAACAAGCTAAGGAAGAAAAATCTGTTGTTTTTTTTTTCTCTCCCAACAATTTATGCCACTGCGTTTATGGTGTTTTGTTTTTCAACAATTTCTGGACTCAATATGTTTTGCGGGGCTTTTTTTGTGATTTGCATGGGTACAAGTGAATTTCTTGGTTCATGATTGTGTAAGTTTTTAATAGAGCATTGAACTATGGGTTGTAAATGAAAAAGGGCTGCATATTGTTGACTTTTTCTTGTCTAAATTAGAAATCTAACTGGTTATAAAAATTTATATGTGCACTATCTGTTTAGATTCATGTATTTATACCAACAACACTGCCTCCTACCCCCTTACAATAGCTAACTTCAATCGATTTGGTTAAATCTTTCACCAAATCTTTCAATATGAAAAGAATAAGGTCATTAATTTTTCTTGTTTGGAAAACATTAGCCAAAAAAAATAAATAAAATTTTTGAAGTACGCTTAGCTAACAGGAGATCCCATCTTATGTTCAAATTTTAAAGAATTTTTAAATCTTTTATTTTACATTATATTTTTAATCAAATTTTAATTCAATAATCTTATTCAAATTCAACATTCTTACCTTTCTATATTCTTAATCATATTATTTAAATAAAGTTTTAAATTTCTAATAGTTTTATCTAAATTGGTAATAGTTTTAATTCATGGTAAATATTCATGGTAAATTGAATTAAATTCATGGTAAATATTATTGGTAATAGTTTTATCTAAATGGTAAATTGGTAATAGTTGCATCTGTTGAACCTAGGCTATCTAGTTATTTACGTGCCAAAGTTTTAAAAGTAGGTCATGCATTACACATTTAGGTATTAATAATTTTTTAAAGACTGGGACGTGAATTAATCATTAATTATTAATCATGAATTATGAGTCTATACATTTACACAAGTTGTTATATATATATAACAATCAAACATCAACAAAGAAGAATGCCTTTGGGAGGGATTAATAAATAATAGTACGAAATGTGTTTGAGCTATTCTGCTAACAAAATACAAATTCTAATGTCAATCACACCTCGTTATATTTTGTTAGATATTGTAGGATTTTAATTAAATGGATAAAGATCAGAGCAGAGGTCGCCGTGCAAGTCGCGGCAGAGGTCGTGCTAGTTCACGCTCGTCGGAGCATACACCATTGCGTCCCCTTCCGTTAGGGATGACTTTCAGTCGTCCACCCTTAGCCGGCTCAGCACAGAGCACTGGAGATGGATTGGGTTCATCTTCATCACCACCGCGCATCACACATACTGGAGATGGATTTAGACCATCATCATCACCACCGCATTCGGAGCATTGTGATGATGGCGAAGCCGAGATCGAGCCTCCATTGGATCATGTACGGGAGGAGGATGGTGCAAGATATATCATACCAGACGAGACTTCTACCGGGTAAAATTTTTAGCATTTATTTTAAATAATACTTGTATTCAATTAAAATTTTAATATTGATTTCTTCTTTTGTTTATATTTTTAGATTCATTCCGAGTCATACTGTTGCGGGTGCAATTTACGATGCAATCAAAGCCCACTTTGAAAAACCTTGGGCAGTATGGCGTGAAATTCCACTAGAGGTTCGCGATAGGATGTTTTCGGAGTTTAAGGTAATTTTTTACTGTTATATTATTATTTATATTGATTTATATAAATTATAAGTTATATAATTACTAATGTCGTCATTTATGTTTGTAGCGCAAGGTTTATTGGTTGCCAAGAAATGATGAAAACATCCGCCGAGGGTTCGAAGTACGAGGGGCAAAGCGCTTTGCGGATATTTTTCATCAAATCCGCCACAGAAAGACAAGACCGCAATGGATAGGCGACCACGTCTGGGAATGCCTTCAAAAACATTGGGCATCTGAAGCATTCAAAAAAAGGGAAATTCAGGCAAAGGAGGCTCGTGCTTTAGAGAAAGGCGGGTCTCTCAATACTTGCGGCTCAATATCACTTGCTACACATGTAGCGAGATTTGTAAGAATATTTATATATTTTTTTGTTTCAATGTCATTTATGTATAATTTAATATGATTTGTTAATCTAATATTTATATAATATGTAGGAAAAAACTATGGGCAAAAGGCCATCAAAGATTGACATTTTCTTAATTGGCCACAAGAAAAAAAATCCTGAGACTGGAGAGCGGGATCAGTGGGTTGATTCCCGTGCCGAGGCTACATATGTGAGTTTTTTAGTAAAAATAGATTTTTTTTACAAATTCTATTTAGTTTATTAATAATAAATAAAAATGTGTAATATATTTTTTTCCTTGATAGAACGCTTTTCAATCTCTTGCGGCTGAAGAAAGACTCAATCAGACAGAAACGACAGATGATAGTACTGCGCGGACGCAGAATCCCCCACGCAGTGATGAAGAATTATTTACTCAGGCTGCCGGTGGAGTCTACAAGGGTAGAGTTTATGGGATGGGGAATCAGCCTTCTACCAGTCGCTCTGTATATTCAGCATCATCTTCGACGTTCGTGTCGCAAGCTGAGTATGATCTGATGCGTCATAGAGTGGCCGAACTGACTGAGGAGGTCAGTACTAAGCAACAACAAATGACGGAGCTGATTCAGAGTCTACAGGCAAAGATAGAGAAAATGGAAAAGCGCGGAAAGAAGAAAAGAAAAACGAGCAACAATGAAGATACTGACTCGAGCACGGATACGGACAACGATTAGGATAGTATTACTTTTTGTCAAATTTATGTATATAAAATAATTTTTAGTTTTTTGTTAAAATGGAATTTATTTTTGTAAAAAATTTTTTATTAAATTTCCGACGAAATTCCGTCGAAAATTATTTATTTCTTTTGAAAATTTTATTTAATTACCGACGGATATCCGTTGGAAAATATTTATTTTTTAAAAAAATTTAAATAATTTCCGACGGAAATCCGTCGGTAATTACTTATTTTCCAAAAAAAATTTAAATAATTTCCGACGGCCATCTGTCGGCAATTACTTATTTTTTAAAAAATGTTATTTAATTTCCGACGGATTTCTGTCGGAAATTATTTATTTCTTTTTATTTTTTTTTATTTTCGACGGATATCCGTCGGAAATTATTATTTTTTTTTAATTTCTTCTCATAATTTTCGACGGAAATCTGTCGCAAAAATATAATTTTTTATTATCCGGCTGCCGTCGCAAAATCCGTTCGATTTCCGACGGTTGACCGCCGGAAAAGTTTTTGTGACGACCGTTATTCCGACGGATTGTTTCTGACGGAAGATTGTCGGAAATCTTAAATTTTCCGACGGAACTGTGGATTTGCCGTCGGAAATGTTCCGTCGGAAAATGCCAATTGTCTTATAGTGTGTGTGGGACGTGTTTTTTTTTTTTTTTAAATTTTTTTTGTATGAAATGTGTGTTCTCTTTTTATGATGATGATGTTTTTGTTGTGTTCTATGAAGCTTAAATAGAAGAAGACAATTCTTGTAATATAAGAGTAAACTCTAGAAATATAGTAAAGATGCAACCCTAGAAGAACTTCTAAAAATCAAATACTCGTCCAAACAATATAGAAAAAGTATTCCTAATTAAAATAAAGGCCCAATTTTTATTGATTTCTTGCAATAAACTCTCTTTCTTTTTTATAATGAATCACCAACAATCTTCCTTCACAACAACTAGTAAGGCATGCTTATACCTTATAAAATATGTCTTTTACCTCCAATTTTCATAATAGCTCAACAAATTTAGCTCAAAGTAATTGTTCCACATCTAATTGTTTTCAAATCTCCATATTTCAACATTTAAAATAAAATATAAATAAACTAATTAAATAATGTACTAATTAAATCAGCTTGCCATTTTTTGTCACTATTGGTTTGGTGAGAGAATTTCTACCATCTCAATAATGTAATAACGAGAAATTCCTCTACTTTATTAGTGAGGAAATCAAAATTTTCTCACTAAATGAAATAGAATATGGTCACTGCAAAGAAAGGTGCTTTAGAAAGAAGACATTTGGTCCAAAATCTCACTTTTGAGATTTGTTATATTAAGTGGCGGAGAATTTATACTTGAGGCCTTTTAGTGAGAAAATATTTTCTCACAAATGCTCATTTTTCAATTGGAGAATTAAAATAGTTGGTTTTTGGTTTATGGTGTTCTTTCAAAAAAAAAAAAAAAAAAAAAGAAAAAAGAAAGAAGGCAAAGCTTAATAACTTTCTTTTTCGTAGCTAATTTTGACATTTTCATCAGTCCCTTGTCACTTCTATTACGAACCAATTTTTGTTGCACTAATCGATATTGTCCCATATTGAAAATTAAAAAAAAAAATCACTTAATAAGTGGCAAAAATTTCAAAACCCATTAGTTTATACTTTTGGGTTCAAATGGGTTCCTACTATATATTGGACCATTATAGTTGGTTCCCCATAAGTAAATCTCCCCAACAATTCCAATATATTTTACAAAATATATCTTTTTCTTTTATTTTCTTCAATTCGTTATGGTACTGTTTTTACTAATATTGGCATAGACAAAAATTTCCTAATTACACATCCCTATTTCCTTTGTCATCTCATTTCTATATTAATAGGTTGTGATTAATTAGCTAGCTAAATTAATAGAAAATGTAAATGACTCAAAATACAGAATATAATATTAAGCACAATAGTTAATGATGTTTTGAAAGTTAGTGCATTAGTAAGAAACTTTATGTTTAACTTGAACAAAAATAAACTTCAACTTTACAAAACAGCGCCAATTTTTTTTTTTTTTTTGACAATCATATTTGAGACATCCATTGCAATATTTATCCCATATAGAAAAAAAAATTATATATACATATGTTGTATTTTTATTTTTAGTAGAGTAAGTCAATCATATAAAATTTTCTTTGTTTGCCCTCTGCGTCTAATTAAATTAACATTAATTATCTTTGCCTGGAATGTAATGCATGAAAGAGCATATGTATAAAATATTTATTTTTAAATTAAGCTGTTACATGTCACTCTAATTGGGCTACACTAAGTTAGCCCAAACGTAGCCTTATTTTTAATCTAATTGAGTTGCAATATGATAGTCCAAGTCTAGTACATGTTGAGCTACACCAATTGACCTCATATTTTTGCCTTCAATTGGGTTGAAAACAATCCTCAATCTCTAGTTCAAATTTACATATTTAAATAGCCCAATCTTTTGAGAGGGTTCAACATATGTCGAGCTCTAAAAATATTTTTCCCTTTATTTTAAATAAAAAACCACATGCTCCACTATTTGTGCAGTTCTTGTTAATTCCTTTAAGTTTTATTCTTGCAAACATACTTCTCAAATGGGGTATTTAATATTTTAGCTACAACACTACATGGGTCGACACACATAATACTTAGTTCCACATACTCTTAAAACTATTGGGTTATCTAATCATATTTGCCTACTTAGCTTCGTTTCTCAATGGCATTGTTAGCCCAATAGATTGTTTTCACCATTAGTATTTTTTCTGATTATTACATATTTTCTGTTTCACCAAAATTTTCCTGTGCCTTACCATACTCTAGTTTTGTAGTTTTCACTACCTATCCAAGATTGAGCCTTATGATGGGAAGGAAAAATCAATTGCTAACGCTGATACAAAACGAAACCCGTAGCCGCGCTTTCACTTAAAAACAGAAGACAATGAGCTAAGGCCAAGTAACTAACTTAAAAAGCCACCTACAAATGTTTTACACCCAATCATTTAAGATAATACTTGCATCCTCTATCTTAATGTGGCTATTGCCAAAGCAATAGTCTATATTTATTTCCTAAATACTGTTATTACTTTTTCTCTTGGTAAAAAGGTTGACAAACAGTGGACCCTCCACTTCTATGCATTATTGTTCTATTAGGCCTCCATTAGGAAAATTCATCTTTGTTGTCTCTCGTAGGAGTCCATGTCTTAGACCTATTGTGGCTAATCATTCTCTTGCACCAGTTACCAATCATTGACTTGGTAAACTATTACCTCACCAACTAGTTAATCAAGTGTGAGTCCCTTCTCCAGTAGATTCCTTCTTTTACTTTTCAACCTATGAGGTATTAGCAGCTATTTCCAACCTTTGTTCCTATCCTAAGGATAGGTTCCTACATATTATTCATCTATCTACCACTAGAAATACCACTTCCGTCCAACTTACATCTGTTAAGCATGTCGCCAATATTTATCCTGAGCCAAGATCGAACTCACTATGGGATCTATAGTTGCATTACTTATAACTTTTTTGTTTGTGGATAAAGGAGATTCATAATTGTTTTTGATTCCAAGGTGCAACTTATATTTATGCATTTTATATTTACTTGGAGTTCACTTCCAAAAATATAGCTACCCCTGTTCTTTGGCATCAATCCCTTGAGCCTCTTATTATCTATCTGAATCACAGCAGAGGAGCTTGGGGCAAAATTAAGTAGAAAAACTCACATTCAGTTGAAGGATAATCAAGGTAAACCTAATGACTTCCACTACATAAATGTGATACTCTATTGTTGAGTTATATTTCTTTTCTTATACGGATTAGGAAATAGAACTGACTAATTCTGAATCAAATGATCAAGAAACTTAATACCGTTATTCGTGAACAACTTGTAGCTAAGCCTTGTTTTAACACTACTATTGACATAATATGAAATAATGGTCAAAATCGAATTTAATTTTCAACAGCCTATTTAGGAATAAAATTGACTATTCATTATGAATGAACATTGATATCTTTTGAATATTTCTATTCAAAAGTTCTTATGTATTTCTACGTTCCTTTAAAGCTAAATGGACTAATTTCTTTTGAAAAAAAATAAATAATATTCGTCATTTCAAAAAGGCTAATAATAACCCCACCCATTATTATTTCATTTATGAATTTTATAATAATAAAAATACATGCTTTAATTTATATGTCATTTTCTCTCAAATGACAAAATGCGACTCAAAATCTAACTTACAAGTACCCTTAAATGGCATGGCTTGATGTGATCCACATCCAAGATTATCCTTATCTCAGAACGACAAATCTTAAGGAGTAACATACAAATAAACACAAAAGTTGTAATACGAGAAATAAGGATTGCCGAGAAAAATAATCTGAGACAAAAGGATCGCTCTAGTCCGCCCCAACTTTTTGTCTTTTTCCGAGAAACGAACATTCGAATGTAACACGTTGTAGTCATATGTGTACAACAGAAGGCAGAAAATCAATAGAAGTTTGTCAATTTAATTCAAAATATGTATTAATTAAAAGTCTATGAAAATTTTATAAAAACACATTCTAAAATAGCATTTTAAGTGTGAAAATCATCTAACATGCAACAACGAAAAAGTTGAAACATCACAATTGGAAAAACATTAATTTATGCATAGACCTTGCAGTGTGTGTTAGGAAATCATGTATGCCATAAACAAATTTATAGGCAGCGGAATTAAAATATGATTTTCACCAGGATCAATTTCAATATACGTATAAATAAAAAACCTGTTTTGATGACTGAAGATTGTGTTGATGAAGGAAGATCTGTCAACCACAGCCGCACAGACGTCCGGCCTCAAAGGTATCCACACGAACTTGTTCTTAGGATCCTCCTAGGATTGATTGACACCAAGCCAATATGCTAGTTCCTTCAATGAGCGTCGCAAAATTTTAGAGTCCAGAGAACTCTTAACAAAACAAAAGAAGAACTTTTTCCCTCTGTCTTGCACGTCAAAATTCTGTACGTACGCTCTCTTTGGAACTTGGTGTCTGTCTCCTATTGAAAGGTAAGTTCTATCTATCTGTTAGACAGTCTAGCAGACTGATCAGACATTCTATCGTAATAGAATTCTTTTAATAAAATTAAAACTAATTTTAATTCTATTAAGATAAAACAATTTTATCTTATCACAACTTATCTTATAGGAGATCTTTTAAGTTAATTATTTTACAAATTAACCCCCATAATTATCACATAATTATTTAATCATTTTAATCCAAGAACAAATTCTTTATGTGTGTGACCCTTTAGGTTTTTAATCACTTAGCAATAAATAACAAATTATAATCTTAGATTTAATTGGCTTTAGTACAAAACCAACAAACTCCCACTTGGACTAAAGTCAATTTAGTCAAGAGTATTCTAAAATCAAATAAATTAAACAACTTTAATTTATCATTAATTCAATAATTAATGAGCTTGTATTTATAGATTAAGATTGGCCTCTAGCCAGGCATCATGACCACCCAAGAGTTAAGAAAAGTCAAGTGGTTGACTTCACCTTTCCATGAACCAGAATCCGTGTAATTAATATCCTTTCACCATACTATATCCCTAATTAGTACAAGAGTAAGGTATAAGTGCCAACTCTTAATGTACTAATTATTATAATTTCTTGTTCCAGAAATTCAACTCCTTTAAAATAAATTTAGAACTCTTCCAAATTTATTTACTCGTTTGCAAACATTTTGAGTTGATATTTCAACAAGTGGCCATTTGTGGGATATATTCTTCTTACTATTTGAAGTGGTGAATCCTTTATTGATCATAAATCATCTATCAATGTTTCATGTTATACCCAACTTCTATGACACACACAACTAGTTACAGTTATGGACTCATAGGGTTAAAGTATAAAATTCACACTATAGATACTCTTATGATCTCAAGTCTGAGGATTACTTACACTACTGTCACGTAGAGATTATACCATTGGCACTCAAATAGTTAACCTCATGGAATCTCTAAGCGGATCAATCCAATGAATTATTCTCCAACAATTCATTCATATATCACCATATATGCTAATCTAACCGTATTAACAACGTCCTTAATTTTGTTAATACTATGATTAGGGATATTTAAGAATAATAAGTATTATTCTAAGAACTTTATCATCAATATATAAATATATAATCCAAGATGATAAAACACCATATATCTTTATTGCATAAAATATCAAAATACATACATAACAAATCCCCTACTAAAACCAATCATTCATGTATTTTAAACCGAATGAAGACACATGACAATCATGTTTCTTTTGAGATAAAGGCTTAGTCAATGGATCTGCTATATTTTCATCTCAGAGAAACCTTTTCTATCTTTACTTCATTTCTACCAATGATTTCTCTAATCAAATGATAGCGCCTAAGTACATGTTTGGACCGTTGATGAGACCTAGGTTCCTTGGCTTGAGCAATAGCCCCATTATTATCACAATACAAAGGTATTGGATCGGCTATTGAAAAAACCACTTCAAGTTCAGAAATGAACTTTTTGATCCAAACAGCCTCTTTAGCAGCTTCTGAAGCAGCAATATATTCGGCTTCTGTCGTAGAATCTGCAGTAGTTTCTTGTTTGGAACTTTTCTAACTTACAGCACCACCATTGAGGGTAAAAATGTACCCAGACTGAGACTTGCTATCATCTTTATCAGATTGAAAGCTAGCATCAGTGAACCCACATACTTGAAGTTCCGTCTCTCCATATATCAAGAATAAATCCCTAGTTCTTCTTAAGTACTTAAAGATATTCTTAACAGCTTTCCAGTGACCATCACCGGGATTAGCCTGATATCTGCTCGTAACACTTAGAGCATGAGAGACATCTAGTCTTGTACATAACATAGCATACATAATTGATCCTACAGCAGAAGCATAAGGAAC
The DNA here is from genome assembly GCA_020080225.1 of Gynochthodes officinalis. NCBI lineage: Eukaryota > Viridiplantae > Streptophyta > Magnoliopsida > Gentianales > Rubiaceae > Gynochthodes > Gynochthodes officinalis. The sequence goes on from CM034619.1 coordinate 17,335,556, forward strand.
ATTTTGCATACTATGTTTTTCAACATCAGTTTTTGGACACATATCTTTAGAAAGGTAAATCCCATGAGACATAGGAACATAACCTCTCTTAGATTGATCCATGCTAAACCTTTTTAGCATTTTATCTATGTATGTTGATTGTGAAAGACCAAGAAACTTATTGGATCTATCACGATAGATCTTTATTCCCAAAATATAAGTTGCTTCACCCAAATCTTTCATTGAGAAGTTTTTGGACAACCATACCTTAACTGATTGTAGAGAAGGTATGTCGTTTCCCATCAATAATATGTCATCCACATATAATATGAGGAAAACTACAGCACTCCCACTTATCCTTTTGTATACACAAGGTTCATCTTCGTTTTTGATAAAACCAAACTTTTTGATTATATCATTAAAATGAATATTCCAACTCCTTGAAGCTTGCTTAAGTCCATAAATAGACTTTTGTAGCTTACATACTTTATTAGAGTCTTTGGATACAAAGCCCTCAGGTTGTATCATATACACCTCTTCTTGCAAATGACCGTTAAGAAAAGCTGTCTTAACATCCATTTGCCAGATTTCATAATCATAGTATGCAGCTATAGCAAGTAAAATTCTAATGGATTTCAGCATAGCAACTGGTGAAAAGGTTTCATCATAGTCAATACCATGTTTTTGCGTGTAACCTTTTGCAACCAGTCGAGCTTTATAAGTAGTCACATTACCATCCATGTCGGTTTTCCTTTTGAAAACCCACTTGCACCCTATGGGTTTTATCCCTTCAGGTGGATTGACTAAGGTCCATACCTTATTGTCATACATGGAATCCATTTCAGATTTCATGGCTTGAAGCCACTTCTCAGAGTCCTTATCAGATAAGGCTTCTTTGTAAGTAGTAGGTTCATCATTATCCATAATAAACACATCATCATACCTACTAGGTGCATGACGTGTCCTAATTGACCTACGTACAGCTTGTGTATCTTGAGTTTCGATTTCTACCACATCATTATGAGGTTCAAGCTCTTGTTCCATGTTCCTATCTTTGCTAATTTGTGTTTCTAGAACTTCTTCAAGTTCTATATTGCTCCCTTTTGCCTTTTCTAGAATAAACTCTTTTTCTAGAAATATGGCGTGTTTTGAAACAAACACCTTTTGTTCAATGGAGTTATAAAATTGATACCCAAAAGTTTCTTTTGGATATCCCACAAAATAGCATTTTACAGATTTTGGATCGAGCTTGTCTGATTCTACCTTTTTAACAAATATGGGACATCCCCCAATTCTTAAATGTTTAAAATTTGGCTTTTTCCCATTCCATATCTCATATGGGGTAGTATCAACAACTTTAGATGGAACATGATTTAATAGGTAGGAGGCAATATTTAGGGCATAACCCCAAAACAATTTAGGGAGAGTTGCATGACTCATCATGGATCGAACCATATCTAATAATGTTCGATTTCTCCTTTCAGATACACCATTCAATTGTGGTGTATATGGAGGAGTCCATTGTGAAATAATCCCATTCTCTTTTAAATAATTTTGAAATTCTTGGTTTAGATATTCTCCACCTCGATCTGATCAAAGTATTTTAATACTCTTCCCAAGTTGTTTTTCTACTTCACACTTATATTCTTCGAACTTTTCAAAGACTTCAAATTTATACTTCAATAAGTATACATGACCATATCTAGAATGATCATCTGTAAATGTTGGGAAGTATGAAAAACCTCTTCTAGCTTGAATTGACATAGGTCCACACACATCGGTATGTATGAGACCTAATAATTAAGTAGATTTTTCACCTTTTCCAGTAAAAGGTGTTTTAGTCATTTTTCCGAGTAAACAAGATTCGCATGTTTCATATGATTCATAATCAAATGAGCCCAAATAACCATCATTATGCAATTTGGTTATGCGTTTCTCATTTATTTGACCTAGTCTACAATGCCAGAGATAAGAATTTCTGAAATTATCAATTTTGGGTTTCTTTGTATTTATGTTGAAAATTGGATTTTCAAGATCTAATATATAAAGACCATTATTTTGATAACCAGCACCATAAAAAATACCTTCACGAAAAATAGAACAACACTTATTCTTTTGATTTATTTCAAAACCATCATTGTCTAAATAGGAAATTGAAATAATATTCTTCGTGAGTACTGGAACAAAATAACAATCTTTCAAATCAAGAATTAATCCACTAGGCAGAGAGAGACTATATGTTCCTACGGCTAAAGCAGCAACTTTTGCTCCATTGCCACGCGTAGGTCTACCTCTCCCTTTGCCATCTTTCTACTTATCTTTAGACCTTGCATATTATTACAAATATGAGAGCCAGATCCGGTATCTAATACCCAAGAATTTGATTTTGAAGTAGAAAGGTTTATTTCCATCATAAACAAACCTGAAGTAGAAGCTTCAGTAAGCTTCTTCTGCTTCACGGTTTCAAGATAAGCCTTGCAATTTCTCTTCCAATGTCCATCTTGTCCACAGTGGAAGTAAGTGCCCTTTTCTTTCTTGTCCTTTTTGGCTTTCTGTGTTGCCTTGGGTCCAGCTTTCTTTTTGGTCTTCTTAAGACCAGTTTTACGCTTTCTTTTATTGGACCCCTCAATTAGCAACACATTAGCCTTTTCTTTCTTCATGGTATCCTCAGCTTCCTTAAGCAAGTTCAATAACTCAGGCAAAGTAGAGGTCTCAACTTTGTTCATGTTGAAGTTCATCACAAACTGAGAAAAGCTAGGAGGAAGGGATTGTAGTATCAAGTCAGCACTTAACTCATGATACATTATAAATCCCAGTTTACCCATCTTTTCAATGAGACCAATCATCTTCAGTACATGAGTTGAAACTGAAGATCTTTCTGCCAACTTGCTATGAAAGAGTTCATTCGTGGTATCATATCGCTCACTTCTAGCCCTTTTATCATATAATGCTTTCAAATGTTAAAGCATTGTAAAGGCAGTCATGTCCTTATGCTGCTTTTGCAGCTCGGAACTCATTGACGCGAGCATGATACAACATGCATTTTCAGAATCATCTAAATGCTTCTGATATGCATTTCTTACTACTTGATCAACATCAGCAGCAGGCTCATCAGGAAGAGGACCATCAAGGACATAAAGCAACTTCTCATTCCTAAGAACAATTCTTAGGTTTTGAACCCAGTCCACATAGTTTGGGCCAGTAAGTTTATTGTCTAACAAAATGCTACGCAAGTTCATGTTGTTATTCATTTTCTACAACAAGAAAATAAAGATAGAATAAGAATTTAAATTTATGCAATTTACAAAACCAAAATACACAAATATATGGATTTTATAATATCTTGGTTTTGCTCCCACTATTTTATTCAAATCAATATCCCTCAAATTGATTCGAGAATTTTTCTCAAAATTCTTAGTAGGCTAGAATCCCATCTCAATTATTTTTAATCTTGAGTTAGCTCAACAAATCAAAAATAATTTTAATGAGTAGGTATTAATCACCAATTGCAACTTATTTGCAACTCCTAGATAGTTAGGTTATCAACTTTTGATACACATGTCACATATGTCTCCTAACCCTTGCCTCAAAGACTTTTGACCTTGAGTTAGCTCAACAAATCAAAATCTTTGTTAAACCATACCTATTATTCAGAGATCTTATCTCATAGTTTGAAACACATTTTTGGTAAGACAACCTTGAGTTAGCTCAACAAGTTATCCTAACAAAAACTGTTTTAAACTATAATAATGGAAGGCATTTAAATTGATTTAATATTTAATTGAGGGATTAAATTGATGGGTGTCGAAACCACCAAAAATAATCCTTCTCTGGCTAAGTTCTGTAGAAAATAGTGAGAGGGTCGAATCCACAGAGATTGGTTAGATTTATTCCTTAAATAAAATAATAAAGGGGGGTTTTTGTATTACGAAACTAAACAAGATTTAATTAAAAACACCAACCAAATTAAATAACTAATTAAAAATATGAGGAAAAATTAATAAGGAGAAGCTTCCAATCAAGAATTAATTTCGGTATTGATTCCTCAAATTGATCATTGATTCAAAAGATAGGTTCTTTTATCTTGAATAAATTGGTTATAGTTGTTGAAGATCCGTCCTCTAACAACCAATCTTTTCTTACTTTTTTGATAACCTTCGGATCCGTCCTATGAGTTATTTCTCTAATTAACAAACACAACTTTCGGATCTGTCCTATGAGTTATGTCTATTAATTGCATTAAGATTCAAAAAGACCCAATTACTAACCAGTAAACCCGGAAACGCCGTGTTTATTTAAGCTAGATTATATATTTTCATAACATACAATCTAAGGCGTTGATTACCTTTCGATGTTGTTATTTGTCACTTGAATTAGAACAATCAACAAAAGATTAATTATTCTAAATGACTATATATTGAATTCAACTATCAAACAATAGGCCTCTTGTCTAACAATTCAATTCAATAATAAAATGAAGCATAGAAAATATATAAATACTCAAGAATAAAAGAAATAATAAAATTACCGGAACCTCACAATTGTTGGAATCAAACCTTAATTAAACTTGATTGGAAAGTAAAAATTTAGCTAAACATAATTAAAAGAAAATACAAAGAAAATCAAATGATGCCCTTTTTTGTCGATCCCGCGGCTCGTCTTCTTCGGCCGTAGCTCACTCCATGAAAGGATGAATTGTGGCTTGAGAATTCCAAACCTTGTTTTTCTCTCTATTGAACTAGGAAAGCCTAAAAATGGGATGCCTTGATTGTCTCCAAGCCTTGCCTATTTATAGGCAAGGATTCAAGACATTTGGTTGTGCTTTTCCTTAATTCATGGCTTTGCTTTCCTTAATTCATGGCTTTTCTTTTCCTTAATTCAAGGCTTTTCTTTTCCTTAATTCAAGGCTTTGCTTTTCCTCAATTCAAGCCTCAATTCAAGGATTTGCTTTTCCTCAATTCAAGCCTCAATTCAAGGATTTGCTTTTCCCTCCTTTGCTTTTCCTCAATTCAAGCCTCAATTTAAGGATTTGCTTTTCCTCAATTCAAGCCTTAATTCAAGGATTTGCTTTTCCTCAATTCAAGCCTTAATTCAAGGCTTTCTTGTGCCCTTGACTTGTGAGGTTACATTCTTTAAGAAAAATGCTTCATCTAACCATTAATCACAAAAATAATTAATATCCTTATAAACAAGCATTTTAATCAACTAAATCACAAGAGAATTGATCCAATAAATATGCAATTATACACTCTATCATAAATTATGGTCTCATCATTTACATATATCATATGTAATAAATATTTAAACAATATGCAATTAAATAATTTAATCATTTAATTAAATATTAAATCACATATGACATTACAATTGAATAATCACATTAAACAATTATAAACAAATTTCAGTCATAAATCTTGTATGCATTACATTTCTAATCATATTAGAAATATTATTGAATTAATTGAGAAATTTTATGGGTTAACATAAAAGTTTTTCAAATCTTGGGCCATAATAAATAAATAACAGAAATTAAAAGGATTTTAACATAAATAAACTCTTTATAATTAAAAATGTCCCAAATTTCTTTATTTATTTATTTTGTATTAGTTCAATTGGGTTTGATCCATATGGTATTAATGGACTAAAAGTCCACTCTACATGCCAGAAAGTTTAAGTCTTAGCCCAAACCATTTGGCCCAACTCCCAACTTAAAGCCCGCCATACCATCTGGCCCAGCTTTGGTTAAAGTCCACATTAAATAAAAGGAAACCAATTCCTAAATGTGGACTTGATCCAATTCCTAAATGATGACTGAAGATTGTGTTGATGAAGGAAGATCTGTCAACCACAGCCGCACAGACGTCTGGCCTCTAAGGTATCCACACGAACTTGTTCTTAGGATCCTCCTAGGATTGATTGACACCAAGCCAATATGCTAGTTCCTTCAATGAGCGTCGCAAAATTTTAGAGTTCAAGAGAACTCTAACAAAACAAAAGAAGAACTTTTTCCCTCTGTCTTGCACGTCAAAATTCTGTACGTACGCTCTCTTTGGAACTTGGTGTCTGTCTCCTATTAAAAGGTAAGTTCTATCTGTCTGTTAGACAGTCTAACAGACTGATCAGACATTCTATCGTAATAGAATTCTTTTAATAAAATTAAAACTAATTTTAATTCTATTAAAATAAAACAATTTTATCTTATCACAACTTATCTTATAGGAGATCTTTTAGGTTAATTATTTTACAAATTAACCCCCATAATTATCACATAATTATTTAATCATTTTAATCCAAGAACAAATTCTTTATGTGTGTGACCCTTTAGGTTCTTAATCAGTTGGCAATAAATAACAAATTATAATCTTAGATTTAATTGGCTTTAGTACAAAACCAACCGTGTGCACATGATCACTCCGACAAACATGCAATAAAGATTACTGTCCCTAGATCTATCTCCGACACACATGGAAATCAAATGTAACTACATTTATATCAATTATTTTAACACCTAACCAATTCAAGGGTTGCATATCTTAACTCCCAACTAACGGCATCTATGTCATTTCTCCAAATCCAAGTCGAGCCCTGTCATCTCATTTTATATTTTTTGCAATTTGAAAATAATACTAATACTTTTTATAATAAAAATTATATAAAAAATATAAAAATTAACTGTCAAATGTAAAAATAAACAATAAGATGACAAATCATGAAAACTTATAGACAGATACTTTTTCGGGTGCACCAATTGTTTTTTCCTTATTATTTCTCTAAGCCTAAAAAGAATATATTTAAACAGTAAATGAGTCCGCGTGCGTTCCTTTGTCAAGATTGCCTAAACGGTTCTTTTCTTTTCTTTTTTTTATGGAAAGAAAATCATTTGGGGCAATTAATCTCTTAAAATGAATAACGAAGGTGCATTTTTTCTATAATTCTTTGTACGAGCAATAATTTATTTATGTAAAAAATATAAAATTATTATTTTTAACAGAAAGAGAAACAAACTGACTATTCATTATTTTGACCTAATGAACATAAAATTAATTTAAACAGCCACATTCAATGTATTCTATATATCCCAGTCAAATTTACTGCATTGATCATCTTCAACAGCCAACTACTTTAGGGGATCGACATTATTGGATCACTATCAATATATCTCTTTTTCTCTAAATTTAAGTCACCTAAATCTTGTCATATAAATAAACAAGAGAAAGGCACAAGCATTCTCATCCCTCTCAAAACATTACCTTTAGAGTATAAAAAAATGAATTTCAAGGCAATTCTTTTCCTATGCCTTTCGGCACTAGTCATGATGATTGCCTCAAAGGTCACAGCTAGGGACTTGGCTGAAAGTAAGGTATCTATGTTTAGTATTCCCCCTTCAGTATTATTAACTACAAAAATAATTGACTTCCTGTATTTGCGTACAAAATGCAAACAACGGCATTCTTTCTTGCTAAAGAATTGTTTGTGCATTTTACCATATATCGAAAATAACCCAATAATTTTGCATTGTCCATTTTTCTTCTGCAAAATCAACTAATAATTAGACAGACTGTTAATTCTTCTTAAAGGTATTTTGGTGTTTTTTTTTTCCCGTATTGAAACTCATTTCTTAACTTCTCAACGACATATTTATGATAATACAATTCCCATACATCAGAAACGAGCACATTTCTAGTTCTTTATATTTTGTAGTTCTTTATATATATTAGTTCTTTACATATGTAGTTCTTTAATACGATCTACAAATTTCCAAACATGCACTCATTTATCATTTGGAGGAAAAATAGTAGCCTTTCATTACTGTTAGGAGCATGGATCACAAAAAACGATAACAAAATCATAATATGAATATTTTTGTTCATTTGACAATATTATTTATAGGAATAACCAGCTAGGCTAGTTTAGTAGCCACTAGAGAGTAAGAAGGAAGGGATGAGACTCAATATGGGACCTCAGTACCCATCAATGCTTGGTGTTCTTCAATTCATTGTTATTCTTGATGGCGAAAATATTATTGATTGTGAACCAATATTAGATTATTTACACAAAGGGATGGAAAATATTGTAGAAAATCGAACAATTATACAATATTTGCCCTACGTAACCCACTGGGATTAGTAGCTGTTCTCCCTCACTTTCTCTCCTTGATTTCCACTTTCTCCCCTCTAACTCTAAATGTAATGAAAAATTTTATTATGAGAATTTCGTCCACCACATTTTATGCATGGGAAAATAATCAATCGACTGTAACAAGAATATATTGATTAAGAAACTTATTTTGATAGGAATAGTTGACTGATTAGTTCGAGCGGAATTGAGATAAAACATCAAATAAAAAATCCAAATTTGTTTGGACTTAAAATTCCAAAGCTATAGATTACTCCAATTACGTCCCTTCGACATGCGTGATACATTATTACTCTTTGCAGCAAATGCGGTTGATGCGAATGGCTTAGAAGAATCCAAGTACCTTGGAGGTGGATATCCTTGTAGAGGTTGCCCTGGTGGTGGATATCCTGGTAGTGGCTACCCAGGCGGTGGATATCCTGGCAGAGAAAATGGAGGCTACCCTCGTGGTGGATATTGGGGACGAGTGGCCTCGGTGGTTATGAGGGTGGCCGTGGTGGATATCCTGGCTGAGAAAATGGAGACTACCCTCCTGGTGGATACTGGGGACGAGGTGGCCGTGGTGGTTATGAGGGTGGCCGCGGTGGATATTGCCGTTATGGCTGCTGCGGGGGGCAATTATTATGGGAGAAGGTGAAGGTGCTGCTCATATGCAGGCCAGGATGTGGAATCTAAGCCTGAATCCAAGCCTCAAAATTGAAGATCTTCTCTCTTGTGGTGCATTAGTACATGCATGAATAATAAAACTAGCTTAATTTTATAGAATCAAAGTATGTATTGTGTGAAAAATGTGATGAATAAGAGTTCATTGACGATATCCATTAACTACTTTCTTTGATTTTTTTTTTTCCTGTTATTGTAATTTTGTAGATTCAAATATCATGTGAGAGTTGAAATATCAACGTTTTACTCCCTCCATCACAAAAAAAAAAAAAAAGAAGTAAGAAAAAGTCAACGTTCAAATCAAATTTCTAAAATATTCTTATTACTAATAATTGTGTATAGTTACAATTAAAAACTAAGGATAAAAATGTAAAATTGTACATTTAATTGGTTTATTAAATGAATTGTACCAATAACTAATAAAAAACCGTACCCAAACTAATGTGAACTCATTTTTGGGAGGGAGGGAGTATATAATTAGCGTCCACTTTTATCTTAGTTTATTTTTTCAGTTTTAACTTTGAATTTTAAAATTTTTATTTTCTAAGAAAAATAAGAAAGTATATAAAAGCTATTCAAAATGAGTACTTAGACCCAAAGAAGTTTTGAAAGTGAAAAATAACTTGAATAAAAGTGGATAATAGTTTAAATAATAATATAAATAAGAGGTGCATACTTGAAATTTAGCCTGAATGTTATAAAAAGTTTCATTAATCCTAACATATTTTGATGAGACATTAAATATAAATTGAAATTATAAACAAAATTTATAAAATTGGAACCAAATATTATAGAAAGGCTATCAAATTCAATATAAATTTCATTTTTTTATGAGGAAAAAAACACACTGTTATAATTTTTTTCCTTTCCTTTTCAAAGGCAATGAGCTCATATATTTTTCAAAATGAAATCAATTCATTTAGAAACTCCCCTGAGGGCAGAGATATCATGCTGTTAAACAAGGCTAGTATTCGAATGCATTAATTTTAGATTGAACTGCACTTACATCTACAAATGAACTGGAGACTTAGGTTTGTGGACAGCCTTTTATAATGTTTTTTAAGAAAAATTTTCAGTTTCTAATATATTTCTTATCTCACAATTATTATATCAAAACATATAAAAATGCGTTTTAAAACTTTGTCCATACAAGCCAGAAATAGTTTCCAGCTCCGGTTTAATTATCTTTGTTTGCCTTGTTGGCTTCACGCCATCAAGTACAAGAAGAAATTAAAAAATATATATATCCACACTTTAATGCCTCAACACTTTCCAAGAAAATTCCAGTGTACATGATTCAATCTTAAATTTTCTTGGGAATTTTTATCATTGATGTATTTACCTTTATCATCAACAGTAATGTTGGGTCCAAGGCATATTACGAGATGGCAGCGTAATCTATGCACGATATACATGTGTGTGAAAATGGGAAGTTTTATTTCTTAGTTGCAGAACCAATAGTAAATTAATTGGTCTTTTTATCTGAAACTATTAACTACACCTCTAATTCTGAGATTCATGTTATTCCTTCCAAACAATATGTTACATTCCAGGCATCCCGAATACTTCTAGTTGTGCCAGTGTATTAAATCAAACCAATTTAAAAGATTAAATTTTGCTTAGAATTGGTAATTATTAGTTTAATTAATTTCTAATTATTTTAGAATAATAATTTTTGTGTAATCAAATCTTAATTGTTTTTAGTAACAAAAGGTTTTATATAAAGGATTTAGGGTTATTAGTTTTTGTGGGAAATAAAGGCCAAAAAAAATAAAAATAAAAGAGAGGCTTTTTTTTATTGATTCCATCTACGCTGGTGTGTTGAGTGACTCCACCTATTTTTTTGGTGTTGAGTGATGGGAAATTTTCTTCACATATTATTTATAAGATTTTTTATATCCTATATATGGTATCAGAACCCGAAGAGTTGGATTTCGATTGTTATTGGTAAGGGTTAAGATCTAGAATAAAAAAAAAGAAGAAGAAGAAAAAGGATCTTGGTAAGAATTTTTTTTTACTGATAGAGAGAAGGAGATTGATAGATTGAGTTGAGAGGCCCTTTACAAAGTTTAGAAGAAGGCATTTTTGTCTTGATATTTTGATGGAAGATTGTATTTGTTTCTCTCCATCCCACTCATATTTTTGAGTAATAAAATGAATTTAACTTCCATATCTTGTCTTATTGCTAGTAATCTAGTATTAGAGTACAAGAACTCAAATTAGAGTCATTGAAATTGGTATTAGAGCATAAGAACTTGAATTTGGAGTTCTTGAAATTGGTATCAGAGCCAGCAACACTAGTTGTTGGTTTCTTGATACTGGTGTTTTTTTTTTTTTTTGTTTTTCCAAGTAATTAAGGCTAAGAGTTGTTCATTAGTTATGAATGATTGAAATATATTATGTGTTATTCCAAAACTCATGAGTAAATGAAATTATAATTTTTGGAGGATTCAAATGAAGGCTCATTTTTGAACATTCGATTTGTTATAATTCATTCAAGAGAAGGTACTGGATAATGTCGATGGCGAAACCAAAATAAAAGTATATTTGACATTATCTCGAATTTGTTAGGTAACTAACATATCAATTTTTTTATAAAACTTGTACTGCTAAAATTGCAAAAGAAGCCTGGGATATTTTGGACAAAGCAAATATTGGTGTAGATTGATTTCACAAAAAAAAAATGTGTTATTACTGAAGAGAAAATTTGAGTTATATACTATGAAGAAATCTGAGACAATTGAGAACTATTTTTCTTATTTGTTGAACATTAGGAACGAGATGGAACTGTTGCGAATTTTACACGCAAGTGCACGTTATCGTTAACAAGTAATATAGAGTGAATATAATTTATCATTCCCACAGAGACTAATGAATTATTAAATACCGAAATTAAAATAGTTCTAACTTTATTTGAAGAAAAAAAATATTTTATGGATAAGCTAAATTAAAAGTAATTTTAAAACTTAATTAAAACTAAAATTAAAAACTAAACAAAGCAAGTTAATAGATTAAGTTGACGAAAGATCTAGGGTTTTCGATTTCACCATAACTAATCCATCCTAATATTAATCTATTTCTATAATCTAATTTAATTTCCTGGTTGATAGTCGAGATTCCCAAATTTATTTACTAGTCCCTCCCGAGATCTAATAAAAATCCTCCTAATTGCTAATTCACTATATTCCTATGTGAATTACAACAATTATGAAGTCATTAATTTCTATGGATTCTCATGTAGCGACTACACAAACCATGCAGATATATTCCTATTCTACATGCAATTCATGGCATTTATCTCAATGAACTTGACACATAACTCTCCTTCCAGTTCGTTATGATTAACAAATCATCTAATTAGTGATCAAGTAATTAGAAGCATTAAGCACAAAGATAAATACTCAACCATAGAAAATTAAATCAAATTATATTAATAGAAAAATATTAAGACTTCATAGTTAGGCTACATCAAAACCCTAGAAAAATGATTTAGTTCATATTAAAATAAAAGAATAACATCAAAATCTTAAACATAATTAAAAAGAAAACAAAAGAAACAAAAACTAAGCCAAACCCGTAGGTGGTAGCCCACTCCTCTTTGTTCTTTGACTTTGTCTTTGTCTTCCACCCGTAAACTTCCAAAGAAAAAAGGTTCCTTTGTATCCAAGTCAAGCTGGCTTTGAAGAACAACAAAAAGAAGAACAACAAAAGAAGAAGAACAACAAACAAGCAGTAATTTGAAATTCGCTAAGAAAAACCAAGAAGAAGATCAAGAAGAAAACAAGAAGAAAAAGAAGGATGGAAGAAGAATAAAAACAACGATCGTAGTTTCGCTAGGAAATCCAAGAGGAAGTACAATGAAAAACAAGAAGAAAAACGAGAACAAGGAGAAAAACAGAAATGAAAATTCAAGAAAAGGAAAATTTCTGCTAGAAGCTAAAGAAGGAAACAAAGAATTCTTTGAAGAAAATAAAGGATCGCTGCTTAAATTGCTAAGAACAAAACTAAACTAAAGAAAAGAAAAGAACAAATGATCCTAAACTAAAGGAAGAAAGGAAAAACAAAGGAAAAAAATTTGTCATTTTGAAAATGGGATCACTAAATGGAATGTCTTCCTCCGTTGTAAGCTTTCTTATTTATAAGCAAGGATTTGCTCTTCTTTCTTTGCTCTGCGAAGGTGTTGTTGCTGCCATGTGCTTAGTTTCTTCTCCAAAGAAATAAAACAGCCCAAGCTTTGCTTTTGTAGTTGGCAATTCATGTGACTTGATTCTCTTTTCTTTTTCTTTCTTCGTGTGCATGCTCTACTGTTTGCTTGTTTCTCTCTATGTTGCTGCCCGATTTTTCTGAGCTTTGTTTTTGCCCATGTGAGACTGCATTTTGGAGAGACTTTCTTGCTGTCCTCATGCACTCTTTCTTTAGAAAAATAAAAAGATGCAGCTGGGTTGGTTATGCTCTCATGTGCGGCTGTTTCTTGGCTTTCTTTTTCTCATTGCTTCTTTGTTGTCGAAGTTGCTTCATTCTCTTTTTCCTTTTTCTTTGTGGAAGGCACGGACTGCGGAAGTGGGAGAAATAATGGAGTGATATGAACCAAATGGAAGTTATTGCTTCCTTGAGCTAGTGTTCTTTCCGAAGCATGGCCATTTGTGGCAAATAAACCAAACAAAATTGGTTATATAGTTTCCTTTGGCTTTTGACAATAGTCCAAGAAAATTGGTTAGTCCTTTTATCCTTAAATTAGAAGAAAATTCAATATTATGCTCAAAAATTCTAAAAATATTTGAAAACTTGGAAATCATAAAATCAAAGGATAATTTGGCCAAAATAAGTAAGAACAAATTAAAACATAAGCCAATTTCTAACCAAAATTAATTAGAAAACTCTATATAAAATAGAGTTATCAAATTACCCCCAACTTATATCAAAGCTTGTCCTCAAGCTTGCACTAGAAAAACATATTTCTTTTCTTTCCATACTCTTTTAACTCACTCATAAATAATTCCAAGTTATTGTACATTAAAAATTCAAACTGGAATAATAAGCCAAAGAACAAGTATTCATAGCCCTTTTAATCTAAACAAAATACACATCTCATTAATTCCAACAATTAAGAAATCAAATGCACAAAATTTGATAACCTCTCATAGGTTGCACTCTAATCACTCAAAGTGTTTAGGATTTTCATTCAACACTCAAATCAAACATAGTATGTCATTACTATAGGCTTGCTTATATATCACATCTCCACCACTAATAAATATGAATCCATGCAATAATCAAAGGGTCTTTATAAATGTTGTAACGGGCTTAGGTAAGGGTAGGTAGAAAGAAAGGAAAATTTAGGTTAAGCATATCAAGGTATAAAGGAACTTTCTTGCATAACTCAAAAGCATAAAAATAGCACATTAGAACCACTTCTTATTCCAAATAGCATGCATTCCCTTGAAGTTGGACCATCTTGTACACAATGAAGAACATCCACTTTGTAGAACATCTACTTTGTCCAATCTTTGTCGGGAATATTTTTCACTTCTTTCTTTTCTTTTTTCTTTTTTTTTTTTTTTGTTGATTCTTTTCTTTGGAATCATCAGACATTTTATCATGCAATTAATTCCCACATAGTCTTGACATAGGGTTTAACTTGATAAACAAAAACAATGGTTTGGGGCTAATGATGTGGTGTTTATAACAAAGAAAGGTTAAGGCTCAAAATTTGTTTGACTAGGGGTATATGTAATGGGATGGCTTTTTAGAAAGTTGAAAATGGTTAATCCTAAATGCCCTTATCATCTCAAAGCATGAATTCATAATGTGATCTCAACATGCATAACAAAGCAAGTTCTAGAATGAACATAACATATTTGACAACACTCAACAAAGAAATATGTGAGCAATGAAAATAAAATGCTCATAGGCTCAAATACTCACAATGGGTTCATTATATCAAATATTGCACATTCTCATTCAATTCAATCATCAAAATCAACAAGATGCTTTAAAAATTTTCAAAACAAAGACTAATCATTCTTGCCTCATTCATACATTCCAACCCAAATAACTAATGCATATAACTCAAAATTATTCTAAATGAGTATCAAAAGAATTAGAAATTTCAAAGAAGATATCAATAAAATTGAAAACTTGGAAGGACTTTTCTTTTTAACCCAATAAAATTGAAATTTTTTCAAAAATTTTGACAAAAATCCAGCACAAAATTTCATGTATCCCACCCCCAACTTAAAATTTAGCATTGTCCTCAATGCAACAAGAAGCAAGATCAAGTATAGCAACTAAAGAGAACAAAAGAAAACGAAAAGTGAGGAAACTGCCCTGTTTTGAACAACTGTTGAAGATGAATTTCGTTCAGGTACCAAAACAGCTCCAAAAATTCTGAAATTTTGTGGACATGAACCTGGTTGAATATTATACCTTGCTGTAAAATTTTAGCACAAAAATCCAATGGAAAGGCCTTGAACCGGATTTTTCTTCAGAGTGCAGCAAAAAGGTGAAACAGAATTTCAAATAGTAATTTTTTTTTATAAGAAAAAAAAAAATAAGAATAATAATAATAAGAAGAAAAAATAAAAGCAATAAAGGTAAAAGAACTTGGGTTGCCTCCCAAGTAGCGCTTGCTTTATAGTCTTCAGCCAGACTTTCTCTGTTCGCCTCAATTTGCATCCACTAGGGTGATAATGCACTTTTGAAAGTCTACTCCACCTTCGATATAAGCCTTGAGTCTCTGACCATTTACTTTGAACCTTCTATCTTCGCCTTGAATTTCAACAGCGCCATAGGGAACACTTGCACAATCAGTAAAGGGTCCGGACCACCTCGATCGAAGTTTCCGAGGAATAATTTCAACCTTGAGTTGTATAGGAGTACCTTTCGGCGGATGAAATTCTCGATGCAAAATGTGCTTGTCATGCCAAGCCTTTGTTTTCTCCTTATACATCTTAGCATTCTCATACGCCCCTTGGACGGAATTCATCCATCTCATTTAATTGGAGTAACCTTTTTCACAGGTGCCAAGTCAAAGTTAAGATGCTTGATGGCCCAATAAGCACGGTGTTCCAACTCCACGGGTAAGTGACAGGCTTTACCATACACCAATCGATCTGGAGACATACCAATAGGTGTTTTAAAAGCTGTTCTATATGCCCACAAAGCATCATCAAGCTTCGAGACCAATCTTTCCTATTAGAACTCACTGCCTTCTCCAAAATCCGTTTCAACTCCCTATTGGATATCTCCACTTGGCCTTTGGTTTGGGGATGATAGGCAGTGGCAATTTTATGTTTTACCTCATACTCCACCAAAAGAGCAGCTAACAATTTATTACAAAAGTGAGTTCCTTCATCATTAATGATTGCTCTAGGCGTCCCAAAGCAGTGAAAATATTTTCCTCAAAAATTTACTACCACTTTTGCATCATTGGTAGGCAAGCGATTGCTTCAACCCATTTGGACACATAATCCACAGCCACAAGAATATAGAGGTTATTGTATGAAGGAGGAAATGGTCCCATGAAGTCAATACCCCACACATCAAATAGTTCAACCTCTAGAATATTGGTGAGAGGCATCTCATGTCTCCTTGAAATATTCCCTGGTCTCTGGCATCGATCACATGCAGCTACATAAGATTGTGCATCCTTGAATATTGTTGGCCAATAAAAGCCACATTGAAGAATTTTAGCTGCGGTTCTATTGCCTCCAAAATGACCACCATATTCAGAAGAGTGGCAATGCTGCAAAATGCTTTGTATTTCCTCTTCTGGAACACACCTCCGTATTACTTGGTCAGGACATAATTTATACAAAAAAGGCTCATCCCAGTAATAATGCTTCACATCAGATAAGAATTTCTTTCTCTGTTGGCTAGATAAATCTAGGGGAAGCACATTAGTGACCAAATAATTTGCAAAATCGGCAAACCAAGGAAACTTACCTGTAGCAATATTGAACAATTGCTCATCGGGGAAGATCTCATTTATCACCGTTTGTGGTTCATCAATCTTGGCTTGAGGTTCTAAACGAGATAGGTGATCAGCAACTACATTTTCACTACCCTTCTTATCTCTGATTTCCAAATCAAATTCTTGTAACAACAAGACCCATCTGATCAACCTAGGCTTTGCATCTTTTTTAACTGGCAAATACTTAATGGCAGAATGATCAGTATAAACAATAACTTTGGAGCCAATTAAGTATGATCTGAATTTATCAAAAGCAAATACTCACGCTAATAACTCTTTTTGGTGGTAGCATAATTCAATTGTGCATCATTGAGAGTTTTACTAGCATAGTATATAGCATGAAAGATCTTACCTTTTATTGACCCAAAACTGCACCAACTGCATAGTCACTTGCATCACACATCAACTCAAAAGGTAAATCCCAAGATGGAGCAACAATAATGGGAGCTGATACTAATGCACTTTTTAACAAGTCAAAAGCTCGTAGACAATCAGCAGTAAACTTAAAAGGAACATCTTTTTCAAGAAGATTACACAAAGGTTTTGTAATTTTAGAAAAATCTTTTATGAACCTTCTATAAAATCCAGCATGTCCTAGAAAACTTCTTACCCCTTTGTGATGGTAGGTGGTGGTAATTTTTCAATGATTTCAATTTTAGCTCTATCAACCTCAATCCCTTTGCACAGACACTCTATGACCCAACACAATTCCTTCTTGAACCATAAAATGACATTTTCCCAATTCAAGACTAGATTAGTGTCTTCACATCGTTTAAGCACAAGTTTAAGGTTAGATAAGCATGAATCAAAGAAGAACCAAACAGAAAAATCATCCATAAATATTTCAATGAAACGTTCCACCATGTCAGAAAAAATTGCCATCATACATCTTTGAAAAGTAGCAGGTGCATTACACAAACCAAATGGCATTCTTCTATATGCAAATGTACCATAGGGGCATGTAAAGGTGGTCTTTTCTTGGTCCTCTGGGGCTATTGAAATTTGGTTATATCCCGAATAACCATCTAAAAAACAATAATAAAAGTAACCAGCTAATCTATCAAGCATTTGATCAATAAAAGGCAAAGGAAAGTGGTCTTTCCTAGTGGCTGCATTCAACTTCCTATAATCAATGCATACTCTCCATCCAGTAGCAGTCCTAGTAGGGATCAATTCATTTTTTTCATTCTCAACTACAGTAAACCCTCCTTTCTTAGGTACTACTTGAACAGGACTGACCCATACACTATCTGAAATAGGATAAATAATTCCTGCATCCAAAAGTTTTAATATCTCAGCTCTCACCACTTCTTTCATGTTAGGGTTTAATCTCGTTGGTGATCTGAGATGGCCTATAGTTCTCTTCCATCAAAATTTTATGCATGCAAATTGAAGGGCTAATCCCTTTATGTCAGCTATAGTCCATCCTAATGCCGATTTATGTTCCCTCAACACTCTTAGCAATTTATCCTCTTGCTCTTCATTCAGATATGCAGAAATAAAAACAGGAAGAGTAGAGGACTCACCTAGGAATGCATACTTCAGATGCTTAGGCAGTGGCTTGAGGTCTAACTGTGGTGGCTTCTCAATTGAAGGTATTGATTCGGCCCCACCTATTCCAAGGTCTTCAAATGGCCTTTTGATGAATGCAGGTGCCAAGGTCACTAATTGTTTGGAGCATATATCTACCTTTGGATTTTGAATTTTCTATCCCCATCAGTCATGCTTCCATGGGATCTTTTGGATGGCTTGCCTGAAACTTTTCTTTAGTGCAATCATCAATTGTATCCACCTTCATACAATTGTCTATCTCACTCGGAAATTTCAATGCTTTAAAGACATTGAAAGTGACTTGCTCATCTTGAACCCTCATGGTTAGTTGCCCTTTTGCACGTCAATTAGGGTTCTTCCGTAACCAAGAAGGGTCTACCAAGAATAATAGGAATTTCTTCGTCTTCTTCCATGTCAAGTACAATGAAGTCAGTGGAAGATAAATTTGTCCACCTTGACAAGCACATCCTCTATAACACCTCTTGGGTATTTGAGTGATCTATCGCCATTGCAATGTGATCAGTAGTGGGTTTGGCTTCTCCTAAGCCAAGTTTCCTGAAAGCAGAGAGGCATAAGATTAATACTCGCACCAAGATCACACAAGGCCTTATTAAAATTAGAATTTCCTATAGTGCAAGGAATAGTAAAACTCCTGGATCCTTAAGCTTAGGAGGAAGCTTTTCTGCAGGATGGCATGCACTCTTGATAAGTGCAAAATCTCATATTCTTCTAGCTTTCTTTTGTTGGAGAGGATCTCCTTCATGAACTTCACATAGCTAGGCATCTGCTCCAAAGCATCGACAAAAGGAATATTAATATGCAATTTCTTAAAAGATCAAGAAATTTAGAAAATTGCTTCTCTAGTCGTTGCTTCAAATCGAGGATATGGCATCGGTGGCACATAAGGGTGGATTATCTGGAAACAACTTTGATGTGGGTTTCACGACTTCTTCAATTTGTTCTCCGATTTTTACGGTTTCCTGTTTCTTGTTCGCTTTCTCTGTGGTTCCGGTTCAGCAACTCTTTGCCACTTCTCGGTTTAATTGCCTTCACATGTTCCTTAGGGTTGATTTCCGTGTTACTAGGCAAAGACCCTTGTGGTCTAGAATTTAATGAACTAGCAAGTTGTCCCATCCCGAACCTCCAAATTTGAATGGATCTTGTTGATTTTGCAATGTGGCTTGATCTTAGTCATGAATCGAGATGTGTTCAAGCTCAATTGAGCAAGAGCATCTTCTAAAGACACCTTTTGTCTTTGGCGGTTGAATTGGTGTGGAAATTTGAAATCCATAGGGTCTATCAGCGGTGATTGTTTCTCCAAGAAAAGTTGGGATGATCTCTCCATCCACGATTGTAAGTGTTGGAGTATGGATTATCTTTCTGTTTGAATTCCTACAACCGAGCTTGTTCCTCTGCGATGGGGCAAAAGGATTTCCCACTTGACAATCACCACTAGAATGAGGTCCACCAAAAATCACAAGCTTCGGAGGAATATGGATGGCATTTGTAGTGATTGAACTAAGTTGCTTTGACAATTAGCAACTCGGGTGATAGTGCAAGTGAGGGCATCAACCTTATAGTTGCCATGATTTTTGGTAGAGTGGATCTCCCAAGACCATTGGTAGTCTGTAGATGCCATCTCATCTAACAATGTATAAGCAGCCTCATATGTCTTCCCCATTAGTGAACCTCCCGCTGCCGCATCTACAAGTATCTTGGTTGATCGTGTCAACCCATTATAAAACGTCTGCAATTGTAACCAATGGGATACCGTGATGAGGGCATGCCCGCGATGAAATCTTTGTACCTCTCCCATGCTTGAGAAAGTGATTCCATCTCATTTTGAGTGAATGTGGTGATCTCATTCCTCATCTTTGCGCTTTGGTGGGTGGAAAATATTTCGTCAAAAATTTCTGCCTACACATGTCCCACGTGGTGATTGCTCCTGCTGGCAAAGAAAGCAACCAACTCTTGGCCCTATCCCTCAGTGAGAATGGGAAAAGCCTCAGTCTAATGGCATCATCAGAGACACCATTCATTTTCAATGTAGCACAGATCTCAAGAAAATTGATTAAGTGAGCATTAGGATCCTCATGTGCCAACCTGAATCGATTAGCTTGAACCATCGGATTATGCGACTTCAATTCAAAATTATTTGCCGCACAGTTGGAGGTATGACAACGTGGAGATCATATGTGGCGAGAGGCAAAGCATAGTCACGTAATGCTCTAGTGTTGGCATTAGCGACCAGGATAGCGTTCTCTTCATGTTCAGCCATAGTGTTATGAGATTGTGCAGAAGCTCCTCTCTTTTCCTTTCTATTCAAACGACAAGTCTTTTCTATCTCTGGATCCAATGGGAGGAGATTATCACTTCCAAACCTTCTCATGCACCACAGAATAATATCTAAAAAGATAAAAGAACAAAAGTAAATAAAAGTTCAAATTAAAGGTAGAACTACTTGGTATCGATATTAATAAAATCAAATTAGTCCCCGGCAGCGGCGCCAAAAACTTGTTGCGAATTTTACACGCAAGTGCACGTTATCGTTAACAAGTAATATAGAGTGAATATAATTTATCATTCCCACAGAGACTAATGAATTATTAAATACCGAAATTAAAATAGTTCTAACTTTATTTGAAGAAAAAAAATATTTTATGGATAAGCTAAATTAAAAGTAATTTTAAAACTTAATTAAAACTAAAATTAAAAACTAAACAAAGCAAGTTAATAGATTAAGTTGACGAAAGATCTAGGGTTTTCGATTTCACCATAACTAATCCATCCTAATATTAATCTATTTCTATAATCTAATTTAATTTCCTGGTTGATAGTCGAGATTCCCAAATTTATTTACTAGTCCCTCCCGAGATCTAATAAAAATCCTCCTAATTGCTAATTCACTATATTCCTATGTGAATTACAACAATTATGAAGTCATTAATTTCTATGGATTCTCATGTAGCGACTACACAAACCATGCAGATATATTCCTATTCTACATGCAATTCATGGCATTTATCTCAATGAACTTGACACATAACTCTCCTTCCAGTTCGTTATGATTAACAAATCATCTAATTAGTGATCAAGTAATTAGAAGCATTAAGCACAAAGATAAATACTCAACCATAGAAAATTAAATCAAATTATATTAATAGAAAAATATTAAGACTTCATAGTTAGGCTACATCAAAACCCTAGAAAAATGATTTAGTTCATATTAAAATAAAAGAATAACATCAAAATCTTAAACATAATTAAAAAGAAAAACAAAAGAAACAAAAACTAAGCCAAAACCCGTAGGTGGTAGCCACTCCCCTCTTTGTTCTTTGACTTTTGTCTTCTCCACCCGTAAACTTCCAAAGAAAAGGTTCGGCTGCTTCCTTTGTATCCAAGTCAAGCTTGGCGGCTGCTGGAAGAACAACAAAAAAGAAGAAGAACAACAAACGGAAGAAGAACAACAAACGGAAGAAGAACAACAAACAGCGGCTGAAATTCTGCTAAGAAAAACCAAGAAGAAGATCAAGAAGAAAACAAGAAGAAAAACAGGAAGGACAGGAAGAAGAATAAAAACAACGACTGTAGTTTCTGCTAGGAAATCCAAGAGGAAGTACAACTGAAAAACAAGAAGAAAAACCGAGAACAAGGAGAAAAACAGAAAACAGAAAATTCAAGAAAAGGAAAATTCTGCTAGAAGCTAAAGAAAAGGAAACAAAGAATTCTTTGAAGAAAATAAAGGACTGCTGCCCGAAATTCTGCTAAGAACAAAACTAAACTAAAGAAAAGAAAAGAACAAACTGATCCTAAACTAAAGGAAGAAAGGAAAAACAAAGGAAAAAAAATTTGCTGCTCGGCTGAAAATGGGATCAGCTGAAATGGAATGTCTTCCTCCGTTGTAAGCTTTCTTATTTATAAGCAAGGATTTGCTCTTCTTTCTTTGCTCTGCCGAAGGTGTTGTTGCTGCCATGTGCTTAGTTTCTTCTCCAGCAAATAAAACAGCCCAAGCTTTGCTTTTGTAGTTGGCAATTCATGTGACTTGATTCTCTTTTCTTTTTCTTTCTTCGTGTGCATGCTCGGCTGTTTGCTTGTTTCTCTCTATGTTGCTGCCCGATTTTTCTGAGCTTTGTTTTTGCCCATGTGAGACTGCATTTTGGAGAGACTTTCTTGCTGTCCTCATGCACTCTTTCTTTAGAAAAATAAAAAGATGCAGCTGGGTTGGTTATGCTCTCATGTGCGGCTGTTTCTTGGCTTTCTTTTTCTTTTTGCTTCTTTGTTGTCCGAAGTTGCTTCATTCTCTTTTTCCTTTTGTGGAAGACGATTTGCAGGAAGTGGGAGAAATAATG
The DNA here is from genome assembly GCA_020080225.1 of Gynochthodes officinalis. Lineage (NCBI taxonomy): Eukaryota > Viridiplantae > Streptophyta > Magnoliopsida > Gentianales > Rubiaceae > Gynochthodes > Gynochthodes officinalis. The sequence goes on from CM034619.1 coordinate 17,358,206, forward strand.
GAGCTGATATGAACCAAATGGAAGTTATTGCTTCCTTGAGCTAGTGTTCTTTCCGAAGCATGGCCATTTGTGGCAAATAAACCAAACAAAATTGGTTATATAGTTTCCTTTGGCTTTTGACAATAGTCCAAGAAAATTGGTTAGTCCTTTTATCCTTAAATTAGAAGAAAATTCAATATTATGCTCAAAAATTCTAAAAATATTTGAAAACTTGGAAATCATAAAATCAAAGGATAATTTGGCCAAAATAAGTAAGAACAAATTAAAACATAAGCCAATTTCTAACCAAAATTAATTAGAAAACTCTATATAAAATAGAGTTATCCGGAACTTAATGGGTATATTCTTAATAATGAACTTTTTATGGAAAAAAGTTCATAATTTGCTATATATGAAGTTTTATTATATTGTAACAATTATTTTGTGAGATTAAGAATTTATCAACCTTGACTATTAAAGAATTGGAAGGTTTATTGATTTTTCATGGACAAAGAATTGATGAGAAGTTTGTATTAGAAAACAAGCTAGTAGAACAAGCACTAAAAGCACAAGATTCAACAATAATTGATGAATGAGATGGTTCTAATGTGGTGTCTAATGCTCAAGGTTAGAATTTTGAAGGGATAGATTGTGAAAACTACCAAAATCATGGTATAAATAATTGTTTTACTCATCAACAAGACAGTTACAACAACTCAAACAATTATTCTCATATTTTGATGAAAAGTTTGTCGAAACCCTCAAAATTAATCACTGATCTTTGAGTGATTGTAAGATAAATTTGCCGCAAAAGTAGACCAAGTTGAATCCCAACGGAACTAAAGTATATTTCTAAATTTCGAACAATAAATTAAAAATAAATAAAACAAGGGGGGAGTTTTGGAATTATTAACTACTAGACTAAAATAAAAATAAATATTCAAGCAGAAAAATTAGAGAAAGAAATACCAATCTTACCAAGTTTCTACTCCAAGGGTTGATTGCATTCAGTTGCATTATTGATCATAGGTCACTAACAATTGTCCTGCAAATTCAAGTATTTAACTCGAAAACTTATTACGATAGACATAATAAATTATCAATTTTCTTAAAATAATTGGCCGAACCCAGCACCCAAATGAAAACTTACCATTAATTGTCTGGGCACAATAGCATTCCATATCAAATTAATGATAGCATTATAGTCTGTGAAAACAATTAAACCAATAATGTATAATTGAGATAGCTGCAATTATACAATCTTGTCTTGCTGATTCCTCTAGACTAATTATGTATAGCATAATCAATCTAGTTGCTAGTTGGTCCACTCATCCATGACAATTACGGATCACTGGACTCATAGATAGCAATCAAATGAAGAGTGTTAAATCAAATTGTCAGGTTGATCAACACAACTGATCCATAAAAAAGAAAAACAAGATTCAACAACTACTCAAACTAAAAGCAAGGAAAAAGAATTAAACTTAAAACCTCGTAATGATAGCAATTGAATCAACTTATTCCCTTGAATCAGAAATAAGTTGTTTAGCCACTCATGGTGGACAATATACTAACACGAATTCCTACTTTCTACTTGCTACTAGCCTAACTCTAATATCTACTCTTGTTGCTGTGAAAGACAACTGACAAGGTCTTTATAGAAAGTAGCTAATAAGGTCTAGATAAGGCTTAGAGAAAATAAGATAAGATAACAAACAATGTTTAACTTTAATTTTATACCTAAAATAAAGATAATATAATCCATCTAAAACTAACGACCTAATCTCCTAAATTTTTTGTAACAAAAAAAAAAAAACTATCTTGATCCAGCTTGTAACATCATTCTCTTTGAATTTCAAATTCATCCAACTCAATAATGGCCACGCCTGACTCAAATAGATCTTCTGGTCTTGATTCTAATTTGTTAGACATGCCACACCTAGCAGTTTGAAGTTTTTCTGGTTGTATTTCTTACAAAAATCTTGCTTTTTATCATTTTTTCTCCAATTCTCCATTTTTCATACATAAAACAAAAAGTACATCCAAATCAAACAATTTCACTCTATAATCAATTTAATATTGAAAAAGTATGAATAATAAATATATACATTTTAAGTTCTATCAAATCCCCCACACCTAAACCATGCTTGTCCTCAAGCATGTATTAGATCAATATCTTCCTCTCCATTCCTTTCCTTTTTCAACCTATTCACAAATAATTCAAAGTCATCACACATTAGAAATTCAGTTTAGAATAACAATCCAAAGAACAAGTATTCACAGCATGATTTTTCTAAACAAAACATATGTATCTCATCAATCTCAACAATTTCATCGAAATCAAATGCAACAAATTTGATACCCTCTCATAGTTGCACTCTAATCACTCAAAGTGTTTAGGGGTTCATTTAGTAATCAAATTAACCATAGCATGTCATTACCATAGGCTTGCTTATATATCACATCTCCACCACTAATTTCATGAATCCATGAAAAAATCAAAGGGTCTTTACAATGGTTGTAATGGGGCTTAGGTAAAGGTGTGCAAAAAGAAAGGAAAATTTCAGCTACACCAATCAGGATATGTAGGAACTTTCTTGCATGACTTACTATCATAACATTTGTAGCACATGAAACAACTTCATTTATTCCAAGCAACATTATCCCCTTATTTGCAATGACATAGCACCTTTGGACCCTTTCGTATACAATGAAGAACATTAACTTTGTTCAATATTCGTAGGGAATAATTTTCACTATTTTTTTTTCTTTTTCACACTTTTCATCTTCTTTTTTGTTCATCATTTTTTCCTTCTCTCTTTTTTCTTTTTTTTTTATTGTTTTCTCTCTCTCTCTCTCTCTCTCTTCTTTTTAGTGCTTTCCATTGCATACATCAAAATGTTCATCATGCAATTCATTCCCACATGCTCTTGACAAAGGTTCAACGATGGTAGACAAAAACAAAGGTTTAAGGCTAAATAATGAGGTGTTATAACAAAGAAAGATAGGCTCAAAATTGGCTAACTAGGATATATGTGATAGGGGTAAGTTTGTTATAAAGTTTAAATTGGCTAACCCAAATGCCCTTATCATTTCAAAGCATGAATCCACAATGTGATATTGACATGCATAACAAAACAAGTTCTAGAATGAACATACCATATTTGACAATAGTGTTATAAGAAAGAAAGTTTAAGGCTCAAAATTTGCTAACTAGGGTATATGTGATAGGCGTAAGTTTTTTAGAAAGTTTAAATTAGCTAACCTAAGTGCCCTATTCATTTCAAAGCATGAATCCACAATGTGATCTCAACATGTATAACAAAAGAAGTTCTAGAATAAACAAACCATATTTGACAGCACTCAACAAAGAAAATATGAGCAAGAAAAGGAAAATGTTCTTAGGCTCAAATGCTCAAACAAGTGGTTCAATGTATCAAATATTGCACATTCTTATTCAAATCAATCATCAAAATCAATAAGATGTTTAAATATTTTCAAGGCAAAGGCTAATCATACTTGCCCCTTTCATGCTTTCCAACCCAAATTACTAATGCACGTTAACTAAAAGTTATTATAAACAAGTATCAAAAGAATTAGAACTTTCAAAAAAGACATTCAAATTTTCAAGCATACTTAGGAAGACTTTGCAAAAAGTTTTTTTTTAAATGAAAAATTCGAAAATAACCAAATAACCACAAAATAGAAGAATACCCCCCATCACCTAAATCATCCATTGTGCCCAATGTATGGAAGATAATCGCACGAGGTCAAAAAAGGAAAAAAAAGAGAAAAATAAAACAAATTAAAAAAAAATAAAAACAAGGCAACAAGACACTGATCTGAACTGCTACAGAAAACAAGTAAATCTATGGCGAAGGAGGTCATGCTGGGTTGAAGCCCAAATGGTTGAAGAAGCAGCTTGATTTGTCTCCATCTTGCAAATGCACCAATCAAGCTGTTGGAGAAAGTTAGAGTTGGAGAGGAGAGAGCTGTCTGGTGCAAAGAAGGTCCATCAGCATCTTGCAATGGAGTGGATTCATCTTGAGGATGGGGACATTTGTTGTTGCATTGCCACGGGAACGAGGGTGGGCTGGGAGGAAGAAATTGATACTCAAGCTCCACAAAAAATTAACTAAGAACCAATGATGTTTGTTTTCCGCCAAGAAGAGAACTCCGGCAATGGGAAAGGACGGTGGCGCGATAGTTGGAAGAAAAAATAGTGGTAGGAGGTGCGGGGAAAAAAAAGAAGATAGTGCGACGACTGGGAAAAGAACACAACGAAGCTGAAGCGATGGAAACGGGAAAATGATGCCATGGTTGGGCTAATGACGGGACGATGCAGTGGAGGTGTAGCTGCAAGAGTGAAAGTGTAAAAAAGGAGGGCGGCCGAACCCTTCTTGATTTAACTGGGTTGGTTTTTTGGTTTTTTAGAGAACTTGAACTACTCAAAAGAAAGAAAAGAATTAATGTAATATGGCATGGTCACGCCTAAAGAAGTAAGGTCTTCTGAAGAAAAATTAGGAGAACGTAGAGCAAATTCCAAAATACTATATTACTTATGGCATGGGCACACCTAGGGAAGTAAGGTCTTCTTGAAAAAAACTTATATATCTAGCATAAAACTTTTCTTTTAAAGCATTGTCACGCCTAAGAAAGTAAAGTCTTCTGCTGCAAACAAAAATTAGTTTCCTTAGCTATCACATAAAAAGAAAGAAAAGAAAGAAAGAAACAATAAAATCAAGAACGAAGAATAAAAAGAAAAGAAGAAATCCTTTGTGTTGCCTCCCAAACAAATGCAATTGTTTAACATCGTTATGTTTGGCATCTCTATTTCTTTTAGGAATCCAGGTAGATGGGTCAATCAAAGTCGAAAGATTAACCTCGTCATGAAATATTTTGAGTCTATGCCAATTTACCTTGAAAACCTTCCCAATGTCTAAACTTTTAATCTCAATTGCACCATAAGGAAAAATATTAGTAACAAAAAATGGACCAAGCCATCGAGAACGTAACTTACTAGGCATCAGCTTTAATAAAGAATTGCACAATAACTTCTTTTGCCCAATTTCAAATTGTTTCCTAACTAGAATATTGTCATGAAACAATTTGGTTTTCTCCTTGTAAATCCTCAAATTCGCATAGGCATCCAACCATAGTTATTATTGCTCTTGAACCTACAATTTCTTGGTTTTTCCAACTTCGTTCATGTCCATATTGCATTGACAAATTGCCCAATAAGTCATATGTTCAATCTTCACAGGAAGATGGCAAGATTTGCCATAAACCAACCGATATGAGGACATCCCAATTGGGGTTTTGTACATAGTTCGATAAGCCTATAATACATCATCTAAGTGTAGACTCCAATCTTTTCTCTCAGGATTGAAGTTTTATCCAAGATGGCCTTCACCACTCAATTTGAAATCTTTGCTTGTCCATTTGTTTGAGGGTGATATGCAGTTGCTATCCGATGATGTACCCTATACTTTTTCAGCAAGGTCTCAATTGTCTTATTGTAAAAATGACTTCCATGATCACTGATGATTACTCTATATATCCCCACTCTGCTGAACATGTTAGTTTTGATAAAACCTACAATAGTCTTAGAATCATCAATTTTAGTAGCCTTCGCTAGCCTAACTCTAGTTTCTACTTTGATTGTTATGAAAGACAACTGACAGGGTTTTTATATAGAGTTGTTGATAAGATCTATATAAGGTTTAGATAAGACAAGATGAGATAACAAAAAATGTTTAACTTCGATTTCATACCTAAAGTAAAGATAATATAATCCATCTAAAAATAAAAATCTATCTCTTAAATTTTTTTGTAACAAAAAAAAGTACCTTGATCTAGCTCGCAACAACCTACTCTTTGAATTTCAAATTTGTCCAACTCAACAGTGGCCACGCTTTACTCAAAGAGATCTTCTGGTCTTGATTCTAATCTATTGGACGTGCCCCCGCCTAGTAGCTTGAAGTTTTCTAGTTGCATTTCTAACAAAAATCTTTCTTTTTATCTTTTTCTTCTCCAATTCTCCATTTTCCATACCTAAACAAAATGTACATCCAAATCAAATAATTTCACTCAAAAATCAATTTAATATTGGAAAAATATGAACAATAAATATGTAAATTTTAATTTCTATCATTTGAACTCTTTTGAAATACTTTCTTCGAATTTTTTTGGGAATGAAGAAGTTGAGGATAAATTAGGAGGAAAAGTTGATTTTGTAAAAGAAAAAAGATGAGATGATTGGTTCAATTGAGCAAAAGCAAGAAATTGAAATTGATGATATTGTAGAGAAAAATACTATTAATGTTTTGGTTAATGGAAAAGAAACTATTGATTTAGGGGAACAATTAGAAATCATCGACATGGTTGAAGAAAATATGAATTAGATAGAGTCTTATGGTGTCGAAGAGAAATTGAATCAGAAAAGATTTTAAATTGAATAATAATTGTGAAGATTATTTTTTTGAAAATAAATGGATTGATATCAATGAGTTTTTTTTCAAATAAAAATGAAGATCCAATTAGAATTTTTCAAAGTATAAATTTTCTTTCATGTTAAGATTGAAGCTAATATTGAAGATCGACCACAAGTTGATGTTCATAATTTTTATGGCAATGGAAATATGGAAGGAAATTCAAGCTCGAGATGGTAGTGGAGGTCTTTCATGGCAAGTTTGGTGTAAGGGAGGCAATGTTAGGATATTTAACCAAGCTTATTTGGAAGATTATATTTTGATTAAGATTTGGTAATTGTTATTTTTTTTTCTCAAAAAGATAGGTATATTAACTTTTGAAGGTTAATGAATACAGTGATATTCACCAAAATGAACTCTTCTTAGCACTCATGTTGGCCAAGACTACTTGACAACATGTCAACCCTTTAAAACTACTCTTCAACTAACTAATTCCCACAAAAATAACATAGCCTAAAAACAAGTGATAAATCTAACCATAGTATACAAAACAAAAGAGGGTTAGTCATACCACTTGATTCTTTGCTATGCTCCATCCCCAAACTACTTAGAATAACTATCCCTCTCCTTGTATGTACTCAAAACTATTGACATATTGATATTCCATCCATGACTCCATGGCCAATGCTACAACCTTCCTTTCCTCCATCCATTCTCTCTTAAAAACCCAAAGATTTCTACTCTTCCAAATCATCCAAAGAATGTAGATAGTAAGCTGTGCACGATTTTCCCAATATTCTTCTTGAGTTATGGAACATATGTCTTGCCACCGCTGAATGAACTTAATTCCATATTGTTGTGAGTGATGCCATGATACCGGAGCCAGTTTTCAGATATTCTACGCTCTAATGCAAGTGAAGATAAGATGTTCTAAACTCTCCTCACTATCTCCACACATTGGACAAATGAATTCCACCATGATTCTTCTTTTTTGCAACTTAGCATTAATAGGCATTATATCATGACAACATCTCTAAACAAAATGCCTCAATTTCCTCTTCACTATCAGTTTCCAAGTTTGCTTCCACATATTCTGCATTTTGCTTCGGTTGTTGCTGCTCTCCGGTTGTTGCTCCTGCTCCGAATTGATTTTTGCCAACTGAGTATATGCCGATTTAATAGTATATTTTGGATCTGAACTGAATTGCCAAATCAATTGATCTCTACTACTTGGTGCATCCAATGACAGCTGTAAAATAGCATTTGCATCATGCTGAGGAAAGAGTCCGGAAATTAGGTGGGTATTCCAAGCTGTATCATCTGCGGTCAACAACTCACTTACCCATCACACTGGCTGCTGATCTGGCTGATTACACCTAAGGCAAAAATTCTGTTTGCTAGGTATCCAAGGCGACTCTCACACCCGAATAGTCTTCTCATCCCCCACTTGATATCTTGTTCACATTGTAATAACATGTCTTGCTCCCATCCACCCATTCCATAGCCAAGATGCATTTCCTTTTATGTCCATGTTCATCATCCCCACATGAGGAAAATATTTGGCTTTCAGAATTTTACTCATCAACAACTCTGTTGTGTCAAAACTCTCAAAGTTGTTTAGCTAATAGTGCATTCTTAAACTTGAATATCTTGAAAACCCATTCCCCTCACTCTTACCTTTCACAATTCTCTCCATGCCTTCCAATGAATTTTCTGCTTGCCCTTCTTTTGCTCCCCCCACCAAAAATTAATCGATAGTCTACTAACTTTTTTACATATGGTAACTTAAAGCAACATATAACATAAGTGGGGAGTACATTAATCACCGCTTTAATCAACACTTCTTTCCCGGCCATACTCAAGAATCTATTTTTCCAATTTTCCACTCTTCTCTAAACATTTTCAATTAAGATTTGGTAATTATTACTTTAGTCAATTTCTAATTGTTTTAGAAAGTAGTTTATGTGTAGGATTTAACTATCAAATTCTAGTTATCTTTTACTAATAAAAGGTTCTATATAAAGATTTAGAACTATAGTTTTTGTCAGGCTCCAATAAAAAAAAAGAAAAAAAAGAATGACAAGCTCCAAAAACTGAGGTTATTTTGATTGACTCCGCCTATGTTGACGTGTTGAGTCATTCAACCTGTTTTTTAGTGTTAGTTGATAAGAAATTTTCTTCCTGCATTATTTATAGAAATTTTTTATATCTTACTGGTTGTAGTATCAAATGGATTCTTGGAGTTTCTCAAACACTTCAGTAGGCATCAATTAACCGTTAACCCTTTGAGTAGGCGAAGAATGTGCCCCTAGTGAAGTGTTCCAGGGAACTTTAGGAAACATTTTATGGAAGCTTTGCTATTTACTTGTTACTCTTCTCATTCCCTTCCTAGGACAATGGCTTCATCTAGCCATCTATTTATAGTTGTTCCATCGAGCTTTTATGTGGCTATTGCATGAACTAGTGCTTAGATTTTATTTTGAGAAGTATTTTTCCATTCAGATTTTATTTTTTAGAAGTATTTTCGCATCTATGAACTTATGAACCTAGGCATGAAATGGAGCCAAATGAGATGATAGCTCACAAACATAATTCGAGTGGCTATCGTATATTCTTACTTCAAATCTAATCCTTATCATTCTGTACACAACTTTTTTTTCTCTTTTTTTTCTTCCGGGGGAGCGAATAGGGGCGCTTTTTTTTCTTTTTTTCTTTTTTTTTAAAATTTTAAACTCTTTGTTGCCAATACATACGTTTAGAATCTCGTCATCAAACAAGCGAGTTCGATTCTCATCCAACATAAAATCAACAGTACCTTACAGCTAGCCAGAGAGGCAAAACGTTAGATAATATGCTATTTCATATTTTGAAATAGGCCAACCACTTTCTTTATAAGTGAAAATGTAAAAATTATTTTCTTTTTTCAGATGTAAAGGGATGAAGGGGATTTTGCAAAATATAACGAGGGTAACATATTGGCCAAAAAAATATAAAAACTTTATATAGTATAGTCATGAGAAAAACTTTAAAATTTATAAAAAAATTTAAGCTCAATTATCATTTTTTTTTTACATTTTAAGTTTGTCCTTTTTATACCCTCCCATCTCACATTTCACTTCTATTAATTTTCATTTTTCCTAATAAATTATATAGAAAAACCAAAATAAATGTTCTTATTAGTGTGGATCGCTAACAAATACACAACACAAATGCTCCTTGCATACTAAAAAAAAGATTCCACTACTAAATGTATAATTTTACGTTTTTATCCTTACTTTTAATTGTGAGTATACACAATTATTATTAGTAAAAATATTTTAAAATTTTGGTTTGAAAGTGAACTTTTTTTTTTTTGACAAAAAAAAGTTTTGAAAGTGAATATTTTTTGGAACAGAGGGAGTATATTAAATTGACATAAATCTCGATCATATAATTGCTACTAAGGATTTTCTTGATCAAAGACCAAATTGAATCAGAAGTTTAGGTTGAGAAACAAATGTCATTATTTACAAGAAAACAAGATTTTCTCAATCCAACTCTCCATGTCAAATCCATATCCACAACTAAATTCCGCTGAATCTATGCTTCCTTAATTTTCTTTTATAGGCAAAACAATAATTGATTCTTTAATTTCAGGATTTATTATTTGTAAATTGGGATTGAATTTTTTATGAGTTTAGTAATTAATGGACGAATAATTTTCTCTGTCGTGTAACATAAAAATAGTTAAATAGAGAAAATCTTGAACATGCATGGGTCAATGTTAATAGTTGACTCATTATTGGTGGTCAAGATGTGCTTAAGTAATCTAGCTCTTTATTTTTTGTTTAATTTATGATTCATAAAATCATAAGAAATAGTTATAAGATTTGGAAGCGGTGGGATTAGAGGGTGTTGGACATGTATGAATGTATGCTTTGAACCATCAAAATAGATAATATATTCTCTTCTTTTCATCTGTAACATAAATCTGACTAACTTCAAGCTTGCTTCAAAATCTGAGATTTGAAATACCAGGAAAAGATTTCCCTGTAAAGCTGTCCGAATCAAGATTCTCGCGAGGCTACAATCCCATGGAAAATAATGTAAAAGCTAAACATATATCTACAACAATAACAATAACTAAGTTATTATCCCACTATATAGGGTTAGCTAATAAATCATATTTCGTTATCGGTTCTTATCAGAGTACATATTTTTCATTTAAATTTAAATAATTCATATCATTTTTAAAAGTTTCTTTCTAAATCTTTTTTAAATCTTCTCATTCTTCGTTTAGTTTGAATTAATAATTATCTAGTCTCTAAACACCATATTGGTACATCTAAAGGTCTCTTATGCAACATGTCCAAACTATCTTAAATGTATTTTCTTAATTTTTTTCATCTATTGGAGCTACTCCTCCTGTTTGTTTTCCCAACATATTATTACTTACTCTATCTTGTCTAAACATTATCAGTTTTGTTACTCTCATTTTCTGTTCATATTTATAGTTATTACCCAAACACTCTCATTTCATAAAGGATAGCTGGTCTTAAGGCTGTTTTATGAAATTTTATTTTTAATTTCAACAATAATTTACAATCATAAAGTATAGAAGATGCATTTCTCCATTTATTCCATTCTACCTAAATTTTATGTGTAACATCTTTATTAATTCCTCTACTTTCTTGGATTATACTCCCAAATTTTGGGACAGAGGGAGTAGATCATAAATATCTAAAACTTTTAGATATATCTAATTCATACCGGCCAATTTTTATGCTTACCACATTGTTTCTCATATGATTATTTAAATGATACTCCATATATTCAGTTTTATTCCTATTTATTTTAAAAAACATTTACTCTAGTGCCTCATTCCAAGCTTCTAACTTGGCATTCACTCCTTCTCTCGTCTCATTTAGCAAAACTATATGGTCTACAAATAATATACATTTTAAAAATTGTTGCTTGCATATATTTAGTAAGTTCATCTATTATTACGGTAGAAACATATGAGCTCAAAGAGGATCCCTGATGCAAACCTATAATATTGGGAAATTTGCCTAATATACCTGCTGGCGTCCTTACATATGCCATTACTTTTTTATGCGTATTTTTATAAGTTCTATATAAGATACTTTAAGTCCTCTCTTTTTTTATACCGGCCATATTTTATGATAATTAACTCTATTATATGTCTTTTTTCAGATTAATAATATCATATGTAAATCTTATTTTCTTTCTTATAATATTCATATATTTTTGTAATTAGATGCATGGCTTTCATTGTAGACCTTCTTGGCATAAAACCAAATTAGTTTTCTATTACACTAGTATCATTTCTCAAGCTTCTTTCTATTACTTTTTCCCACAATCGTTTAACATGACGCATTAATTTAATGCTCTTATAATTTGCAAAAAAACTTTTATCTCCCTTATTCTTATATAAAAGTACTAATGTACGTTTTCCCCATTGATTGGTCATTTGTTAGTTTTTTATAATTAAATTAAATAAACTTGTCAGCCATGTAATACCAACTTTTTCAAAGAACTTCTATGCCTCAATAGGGATATCATCAGAACCCACCGCTTTACCATTTTTTATTATTTGTAATGGTTTTTCTATCTTCAAATGTTGAATTTTGTGTTAATATATAAATTTTATATTTTAGTTTAGATTGTTCTAAATCACCTAGTAGATTTATAAACATATTTATTGTATCAATCTTTTATTAGTTTATCATCAAATTAAAACATTTTCAATTTCATCTTTTATACACTTGTGTTAAATGTCTCTATTTTTTTTGGCTTTAAATTTTGTTCCTTATGTATTTTTTTGCTCCTTCTTTAATATCTAATCTTTTCTATAAATTCTCAAAAGCTTCAATTTTATCTCATTTATTCCTTTTTTACCTCATTCTTAGCAATCTTGTATTTTTCAATATTTTCATCATTTCTACAATCATATAATGTTTTATAAATTGTCTTTCTTATTGTCACTTCTTTTTTTTATTATTATGTTTTGATTGCATCACCATGATTCTTGATTTCATGTATGGTTTTTTTGACTCTCCTAATACTTTTTTTGCGATTGCTTTCATTTGATTAGTTATCTTTTCCCATGTACTCTCTACCTCCTCTTCTATATTCCAATTGATCGTGTCCAATAAGGTTTTCTTAAAAATATTGCTTTGGTTTTTATTCTTTAAATTGCACCACTTAATTGTAGGGATATTGAATGACTTGTTTTTAAATTTTTTTATTATTAAGCTTATATAAAAATCTGTTAACATATGTTGCATATATAGTGATACTTTCTCCAAGTATTACCTTACAATCTTTGCACAATTTTTAATCTCTAATTCTAGTTATGAAACAATCAATTTTTGATTTATTAGAGCTATTCTTCATATAATTAAGTACTCACATCTCTTTTTAAAAGAGGTATTACCTATGACCAAATTATAAGCTACTGCAAATTTTAGAATGGTTTTACCTTCATTGTTTTGTAACCCATAACCATAAGCCCCTATATCCTATCACACTCCTCATTACCCTCCCTCACATGCCTATTCAAATCCCCACCTATGGTATTACCTGGACCAAAACTTCTTCCTCTCTCCAAAATTTAATTTTAATAAATTCATCTAGACCTATTTGAAGTGTATATATACTAACAATATTTATTGCTTCATTTCTTATAATAATCGTAAGAATTATAATTCTATCCCCTTTTCTATGTACTCCTAGCTCTTGTTTTAAGAATATTGAATCCATAATAATAACTACTCCGTTTCTAGTTCTACTTGTGTTCATAATACCAAAGTTTATATCTTGAAGTAATTAAAATTTTGTTTTTCTCACAACTCTTTTTTTTTTTTTGATGCACATAATATTTTTATGTTTCCTTCTCATAGTATTCGTCATATCTATAATTTTACCTGTTAGTGTTCCAATATTTCAACTACCAATTCTAATAGTTTTATTTTTCCTACGTGTTCCTTTCTTATTCTGTCCATTAGTGTGTAAGAACTCTTGTACAATTTGTATAACACCCAAGTCCTCATTCAGATGCAGTAGTCCTTGCTAAGATGTAGCAGTTGGACCCTACAATGCACTCCATTAAGTGGGGAGTTTTCTAGTTTTTACACGACTTAAAATATAATCCATATGATTAGGATATCGACCTAACACAACTGTCCTACTTGAGACTAGCAATGTTAAAAATGTTTTAGATGTAGAAATAACACAATTAAGGATATACATATATTCAAGGAGATATATTCATGGACATCAAATAACTAGAGTCATTAAGCATGCCATATAAATTGTATAATTGTGAACTACACAGTAACGAGTATACAAAGGATAGGATAGAAATATTAATCAAAGATTTAAAAGATAAGACTCATTTTTCTAAACAAAAAGGGATAAAATGTGGATTTCTTTTTTAATTAGAAATTGTGTTTATGTTACCAAGTCTTTTGATATAAAATTGGACCAATACTGTGTTGGGATGATAATAAAGATTTTGATGTTAAATTTAGTTGTATTAGTAGTGATTTAGGAGTCAAACCTAGGGATTCTTGCTTGCAATTTGAAAATTTGTGACAAAGCACATATACATCCTTTTTTAATGGTGGATTTCGGCTAGTATGTTATGTTATATTTGCACTTACTCTTTCTGGTAGCAGTACTGTAACAAAAATGAAAAAACGTTTCAGTAGAATTTATGGGTAAAATATATATATATATATATATATATATAGGTACTTGTGCCTGAATGCAAGCCTCAAAATTGAACTTAGGTACAAATTTTAAATACCTAAGTTCAATTTTGAGGCTTGCATTCAACAAATTTTAAATACCTAAGCCTCAAAACCTAAGTTCATAATACCTAAATTCAGGACATTTTAAATTTTTGGTTTTCTCACCTACATCATTTTGTTTTTTTTTTTGGATGCACATTATACTTGTATGTTTCCTTCTCTTAGTATCCGTCATCTCTATAATTTTATATGTCAGTGTTCCAAAATTCCAACTATCAATTCTAACAGTTTTGTTTTTTCCTATGTGTTTCTTTCTTATTCTGTCCATTAGTGCGTGAGAACTCTTGTACATTTTGTCCTACACCCGAGTCCTCATTCAAGTGCATTAGTCCTTGCTAAGATGTAGTAGTTGGACCCTAATGCACTTTATAAAGTGGGGAGTTTTCTAGTTTTTACGTGATTCAAAATATAATCCATATCATTAGGTTATCGGCCTAACACAACCATCCTACTTTATATGAACTTGGGACTAGCAACATTAAAAATATTTAAGATGTAGAAATAACACAATTAAGGATATACATATATTCAAGGAGATATATTTATGGAAATCAAATAACTAGATTCATTAAGCATGCCATATAAATTGTACGCGATAACGAGTATACGAAGGATAGGATAGAAATATTAATCAAAGGTTTAAAAGTCAAGTCTCTTTTTCTAAACAAAAAGGGATAAAATGTGTATTTTTTTAAATTAGAAAATGTGTTTATGTTACCAAGTCTTATGATATAAAATTGGACCAATATTGTGTTGGGATGATAATAAAGATTTTGATGTTAAATTTAGGGGTAAAAGACATTGGAGACTACTAAACTTTTGAGATCGTATACTTTTAGCCATTCATCTAACAAAATTGTGTGAATAGCCATTCAATTCGTAAATTTGGCAACCCATGGCTATTTCGTTACTTTCAGCTGTTAAAACCAAATAAAAATGACTATTTTGCCCATGAAAAATTGATCATTTGGTTTTACTTGGAATTTTCTAATTTTTTTTTAGTATTTTCTTATCTTTTTTGATTTTTAATATATTTTAGGATTTTTGTTTGGAGTGTCCTAAATCTAGTAGAATTGTGTTTTAGTGTCCTAAATCTAGCAGAATTGTGTTTTAGTGTCCTAAACCTAGTAGCATTGTGTTTTAGGCCTTTATAAAAGGTTGTTTGGGATTTCTTTGAGGATCATTCATTCATTAATTATTACTATTTTTTTGGAATTGATTTTTTCCAAATATTTCTCTACACTGAACGCTTGCGTCAGGTGGTATCAGAGCCCCCGGCGACTGGCGATGGTCTTCGTGACGATGTTCAGGGGATTGGACCCCCAATCCTTGGGGACGATGGCGCGCTGCAACGATTGAAGCAGTGTTTAATGGAACGCATTGATCAGCGAATTGATCAGGGCCTTCATCGTATTGAAGAACAACTCGGTGAAATAACAGATCGGTTCGAGGATCTTGGCGTTGATGTGAACCGGAATTGGCGGAATGGCAGAAGTCTGCGTGCATATGTTGCTCGTGGTAAACTTGTCGATAGGCCTGTTTCTGATGGTTGGCAGAACAACCCTCTATTTTCAGAGAATTCGGAAGAGGAAGAAAGCGAATTTTCCGATGATGATAGTGGCGACAGAAATCGTCATGAAGGATTTCGAGGGGACGTGATAGAAGAAACGAACGATGGCACCCAAGAGATTATGAAGGTAACGACTTCAAGTTAAAGGTCGATATTCCTTATTTTAATGGGGTCTAGGAATAGAAGACTTTCTGGATTGGGTTTCCGATATTAATAAGTTCTTTGATTACATGGAGACCCCTAGTAAGAAAAAAGTGCGATTAGTGACTTGTAGATTAAAGGGGTGTGCGTCTGCATGGTGGGAAAGATTGCAGAATAGGAGGGAGAGAGAAGGAAAGGAGAGAGTTCGAACTTGGGATAGGATGAAGAGGTTGTTGAAACAGGAATTCCTCCCATCGGATTACGAGCAGATTATGTTTCAGCAATACCAACGCTGCCAATAGGGTAATCAAACTATACATGAATATACAGCCGAATTTATGAGGTTGGCCGAACGGAATAATCTGTCAGAAATAGAGGGAAAGCAGGTGGTGAGGTATCTTGAGGGACTGAAGCCTTTCATCCGAGACAAAATCGGAGTGCAATTTTTGCGAAATCTATCTGAAGCGAAGAATATGGCTATGAAAGCTGAATTAATGCAGAAAAAACGGAGGAAAAGAGGCTACGAGACTTATAGAGGTAGCAGCTCCGTAATTCTAGCAGAGAAGAGCGGCTACAACAATCGCTCTAATGCAGGGCGAAATCAAAAAAGATAAGAAAATACTAAAAAAAATTAGAAAATTCCAGGTAATCGATCCCCATCACTTTTCTAATTATCTTTATTTCTCCTTTCCTTGTTTGCCTTCAGCCATCAAATATAAGAATAGATAAAAAAAAAAAAATTCATGCTTTAAAGAGATGACACCAGCCAAGAAAACTCAAGCATATATAATTAAATCCTAACATTTACTTTAGGAACCCTTATAATTGATATATTTACCTCATCATCAGCAGTATCAGGACCAGGGCATATTATAAGATGGCTGCAAAATCTGTGCACTACATATATATATACACAAATAAAAATTTAAGTTTCTATCTACTTGTTATGAAATTGGCCATAAATCAATTGTCCCATTTATTTGGGAGTATTGACCATATTCCTAATTCTGAAGTTCATGTTACTACTCCCAAATGATTTATCAGGCTCAAGCTACCCAATATACTCGCTTCTAGCATCAAATGAGTCATGGAGTTCCCCCAAACACTTCAGTAGGCAGCAACCTTTAGCCCTTTGAGCAGGCGAAGAATATGCCCCCAGTGAAGTGTTCGAGGGAACTCTACGAAACATCTGATTGAAAGCTTGCAATTTGCTAATTACTAGTTACCATGCTAGGACAATGGCTTCATTTGAGCCCTCTTTTTATAGAGGTTCCATGGAGTTTGTTTGTGGTCATTGCATGAGGAGTGGTCAGATTTTGTTTTGAGAAAGTGTTTTTCATGCAGTTGTACTATGAACTTATGAATCTAGTCATGATATGGAGCCAAATGAGAAGATGGCAACATAATTTGAGTGGCCACCGTATATTCTTACTGCAAATCTAATCTTTATTACCCACTACGCTTCTTTTTTCATCTCTTTTTTGATGACTTTTCCTTGCCAATACAGACGTTATACATACTTAGAAGCAGATATTGCTAAAAAAAGAGAGGAAAAAGAAAAAAGAAACTCTTTCACAGCTCTTGACACTCGTAGTCCTGTTGTCAAGAATCTTTGTTATCTAGCCATTGTATGAGAGTTTGATTATCATACAAGATATAGTGAGTACGCTACAACGAGAAAGGCAAAATGTTAAGTTGTATATATTTTTCAACACATTTTATTTGAAGGGAAACTTTAAATATTCTTTTTATATCTGGAGATAATATAAAAGAAAGAAAAGAATTTTACAAATTATAAGGGGTAAGGTAATTGTTAATAAAAAAAAATTAAAATTTTAACTAATGAAACCATGGGAAAAAAATAAAATTTAGAATTTTTAAAGCTAATTATAGAAATTTTTAAAAGTTTAAGGATATGACTGTACACCGTTATGTGAAAAATGTTGCTTCCCCACAACTTCTACCCATTCCACTTTTATTCCTTCTCTTAGTTCCTTGGTTTGATTTCATCCTTTATATTCAAAAACTTTCAATTTGATCTTTTAACTTGTAACTTTGCATCTAATTAATTTTTTAACATAATCAAGTAAAATAGGATTTAATGTATTTTATCACATGACTTGTACGTGACTAAAGGTTAGAGGTAGTAGATGGAAACCCAAAAAAAAAAAAAAACAGAGTAAATTCTAAGAATTAAAAGCACCCCGAAAAACTTATTCTTTCACAAAATGCTGTATAGATGTTTAATTCATACATTCACAATGTATAATAATTTTTATTAATTATGAGACGATCTATTATGAAAAAACAAAGTTACCATATAATTATCTAAATTGTGAAATGGCAAGGTTAAGAGAGGTTAAAAATTTTTAAAATGTAAATTAAATAAAAATTTCTAACTATTTAATATAGACGTGGTGTATATATGGAATTTCGGCCAAAGGCCATTTGCTTTCAAAAATTTTACTGTTCCTAGGAGCGAAAAAGGTGCGATTTTGTGTGCTTTTTACAGTGCAACGGTTTTTTCTTTTCCTTTTTTTTTTAGGATAGTGTAGCGTATGGGTCCCCCGTTTGAGGTGTTTTGGGGTTTCTAGTATGGGCAAGAGAGCTGAAATGGATTTTGGATGTCAGATTGCTTGATGTCGAAGCCAGTGGGGCTCCAGTGTGCTATTGGCCAGGCTTCTCTACTGAGGATTTTTGTGTTCTGGCTTGGGAGGAGGGTCAAGCACAAGGTCATGCAGCGTGAAGCCGAAATGGCAGGTTGCAGGTAGAGGCCAACAAGTTAGGGTTGTAGTTCTCTTAGCTAGTTACTAGCTAGGAGGTACCGGTCCTATTGTGTTGGGGTTTGTCGGTTCCATTTAATCGGGGTTAGGCCTTAACCGAAACCTACTGGGTTTAGGTTAGTCAAGTTAGGGCAAGTCCTTAGATGAATCTCTCATGTATTGGTTAACTTTTACTTAAAAGTTAATATAATGGATTCTTTTTGGAAAAAAAAATATTTAATATAAATCATAACTCTTAGGGATTTAAAAAATAAAGTATTACTTTTATCACTTTTTATTGAAATATTTTTAATGTTTAAATGATGATAAATTACACTCCATAGTAAATATTTATAAATATTTTACTTAAATTTCAATTTTTAAAGGGGAATGAAAGTAGATAGTTAAGGTGTATTTATAAGCATTTAAATAGTTAAGGGATAATTTTGCAGTTTAAATGGGATCATTTTTTTTATTTATAATATATTTTTGACAACTAAAAAATATTGGTTCACATTATAAAAATTACAAAGTTGGAAGTGATAAATTGCAAAATTAAAATTTTAAGTAGCTTTTTGGGAAAGTGATTGCCTGCAATTTACTGCTTTTATTTTGATTTCTATAATCTTTTGTCCTAGACCCATGCAAATCACTTGATTAAGTGTAGTGCAGTTTTGATTATATTAAAATAACTAATTGGAATCAAAGTTAAAATTAAATAATTAAATTAAAAAATTTTAAACATGTAAAACAAAATTTAGTTAAAGTTTCAAATTAACATACCAATGGCACCATTTACCTAAAAAATTAAATAAACGTGGTGACTAAATAAACATAGTTTTTATTTTTATTTGTATTTTCTTGATCACTAACAACTGCATAGAATAGCACTGATGCACCATTACCCAAGCTTACTTATTCTGTTTCTTTTTTTTTTTTTTTTAAATGTTAGTTATATTAACTTTTTTAAAAAATTAATAATTACACCAATAATTTTACAATTATGGACTCTCCTTAGCTCTTTAGATCGGCTAAGGCCAATCTATCCAATCTAACTTGCAAGCGATGGGAATAGAGAGTACGTACTGGGGACTAGTAGAACATTGTATGCTTTAGACGACAACAATAGATAATATTCTCTTCTTTTCATATGCTACATAATTCTGACTAGGTTCAAGCTTGCTTCAAACTCTCGAGATTTGATGCGAGCAAAAGATTCTGTCACGTGGAAAGCTGTCCCGATCAAGATTCGCTTGAGGCTACTATCCACTGTGAAAAGATATTATGTTGGGGTTATTTCTGCATACCCACTAATATATTTCCGTAATCGTTCAAATTCTAACGGGGTAAACATTAAAATACCACATTTGAAAAATGACTCGAACCTTTTTGGACAACAATAAATCACTCCACCAACATGGTATCGTTGGAAGGAACTACTGAAAAATGATACCGTCGATTGAGATTCATGGGCTTCGAAAGAGCTGGTACATACAACAAACTATCTATTTATTTAAACTTTTAGACAAAAATTATATTTTAATTTATTGATCTCTATATTGACTCTATGAGTATTTGCTGCTAAAAAAAAATTGTAACAAGTAGTATTAAATGTCAAGGTTGGAGCTGTTGCAATGATATCATGCCCAAGGTTGGAGCTGAAAGTCAAACCCAAGTTGAAGCATTTTTGGTGGAGATGTTGTAATGATATCATGCCCATCAATGCTAAGTTACAATAACATCGAATGGAGGTGGACTCCATGTGTCCAATTTGTGGTGCAGCAGTTGAAACATTGGAACATGCTTTCTTTCTTTGCAGCCGTGAGCAGGAAATATGGAATCTAGCTTCAGTTAACTGGACTCATATAGCTCAGTTCCGTGGTAAGTTTAGGGAGTGGTGGCAAGAAATTTGTGTTAATAAGAAAGTGATCTTATGGGCAGAAAGGGTTCAACTTACTGTGTACATACTTTGGCTGATCTGGAAGAGTAGGAACTTATGGGTGTTCAAGCAAGAATGGATGGGGGAGCGGCTAGTGCTTGAATTGGCGCAACAAGAATGCCTACGCTTTGTTAAAAATCCAGGTGCTTAGTTACATTGTATATACCGTAGGTAATCGAGGAATACTGCATTGGTTGGTGGTAATACTTTTTGTTCATCATACAAGTGTTGCCTCTTGGAGCATGTAGTGTTGTTTTGTGGGAAGGATGTTAAGAATGTTGTGACGTGAGATCAGCTAGTCTTAGCCTGAGTTAGTGCTAAAATAGTCCTTTTAGTGAGCTTTTATGTAATCATTAACTTTCATTAAATTAATACACTTCTCTATTTTGGAAAAAAAAAATGTCAAGGTTGGAAAATCTAAAATACTGGTTGAAAATTTTAGACTATTAGTTTAAAATTAAGTCAAAGTTGGGTTAAACAGATTTATTAATCTCTATAACTGTTTGAATATATTTTTTTCATGTGATAAATTCCGACCTAAGTCTAATAAAGGGACGGGCAATGAGGATATAAAGAGGATATTGAATTTGAACAAAGGCTTTGGCTTGGGAAATATAGAATGAACAAATAGATATAGAAGTGTAACATGTTGGTTTTGTACTAAAGCCAATTAATTCTAAGATTATAATTTGTTATTTATTGCCAAGTGATTAAGAACCTAAAGGGTCACACACATAAAAATTTGTTCTTGGATTAAAATGATTAAATAATTATGTGATAATTATGGGGGTTAATTTGTAAAATAATTAACCCAAAGGATCTCCTATAAGATAAGTTGTGATAAGATAAAATTGTTTTATCTTAATAGAATTAAAATTAGTTTTAATTTTATTAAAAGAATTCTATTACGATAGAATGTCTAATCAGTCTGTTAGACTGTCTAACAGATAGATAGAATTTACCTTTTAACAGGAGACAGACACTAAGTTCTAGATAGAGCGTACGTACAGAATTTTGACATGCAAGAGAGAAAAAAAAAAGTTATTCTTTTGTTTTGTTAGAGTTCTCTTGAACTCTAAAATTTTGCGACGCTCATTGAAGGAACTAGCATATTGGCTTGGTGTCAATCAATCCTAGGAGGATCCTAAGAATAAGTTCGTGTGAATACCTTAGAGGCCGGACGTCTGTGCGGCTGTGGTTGACAAAACTTCCTTCGACGACACAATCTTCAGTCATCAAAACAGGTTTTTTATTTATATGTTATTGAAATTGATCCTGGTGAAAATCATGTTTTAATTCCGCTGCCTATAAATTTGTTTATGGCGTACATGATTTTCTAACATTGGTATCAGAGCAAAGGATTTAATTTGCGTATAAATATAAATCTATGTGAGTATAAATTGTTTATATTTACATATATGTATGTGTTCTGTTGAATAATTGAGAAAAATTATTTTGTTGAGTGAAAAATTGTTTTTCACTTATGGAACAAGTTGAAAATTTTATTTGAAAATTTTCTGTTTCATTACTGCTTGTCAAAGTTGTTTGTTGAATTTTTGGACCGCTATTCATGTTCTGAAAAAAAAAAATATTATTATTATTATTTTTCTTTGAAACAGCCGCAGCACAAAAAAAAAATTGAAGAAGGCGGCGGCAGTATAGAAAAGAAAAAAAAAAGAAAAAAAATTTTTTTTTTGAAAGAGGCGGCGGCAGTGAATGGATGCTGACGTCATCCCTAGGGCTGATGTCAGATGACATCATCGTCAGCTGCAGAGACATATAAGGGTGATGTCATGTGATGACGTCACTGGTGACGTCATCAGGCCCCATTTATTTAAAAAAATAATAATAATAATTTTTGGGCCATTGGGCTTGGGCTGCTTTTTTAATGGAATGGTTCCTTGGGCTTCTTTTTTTTTTTTTTCAATTTAATGAATCATTTGGCCATTGTGGTTGGATAGGTCCACATTTTGGACTTGTTTTAATTTGGACTAGAATTGATGAATTCTGGTTGGACTCCTTTGGTTCCTTGGGCTGTTTTAATTTGTTTTGGGCAAGATAGTATGGCGGGCTCCAAGTTAGGAGTTGGGCCAAATGGTTTGGGCTAAGAGTTAAGCTTTCTGGCCTATAGAGTGGACTTTGAGTCCATTAATACCATATGGATCAAACCCAATTAGACTAATACTAAATAAATAAATAAAGAAATTTGGGACATTTTTAATTATAAAGAGTTTATTTATGTTAAGGTCCTTTTAATTTCTGTTATTTATTTATTATTGGCCCAAGATTTGAAAACTTTTATGTTAACTCATAAAATTTCTCAATTAATTCAATAATATTTCTAATATGATTAGAAATGTAATGCATACAAGATTTATGACTGAAATTTGTTTATAATTGTTTAATGTGATTATTCAATTGTTATGTCATATGTGATTTAATATTTGATTAAATGATTAGATTATTTAATTGCATATTGTATGTTTAAATATTTATTACATATGATATATGTAGATGATGAGACCATAATTTAATCCCTCAATTAAATATTAAATCAATTTAAATGCCTTCCATTATTATAGTTTAAAACAATTTTTGTTAGGATAACTTGTTGAGCTAACTCAAGGTTGTCTTACCAAAAATATGTTTCAAACTATGAGATAAGATCTCTGTATAATGGGTATGATTTAACAAAGATTTTGATTTGTTGAGCTAACTCAAGGTCAAAAGTCTTTGAGGCAAGGGTTAGGAGACATATGTGATATGTGTATCAAAAGTTGATAACCTAACTATCTAGGAGTTGCAAATAAGTTGCAATTGGTGATTAATACCTACTCATTAAAATTATTTTTTGATTTGTTGAGCTAACTCAAGATTAAAAATAATTGAGATGGGATTCTAGCCTACTAAGAATTTTGAGAAAATTCTCAAATCAAATTTGAGGGATATTGATTTGAATAAAATAGTGGGAGCAAAACCAAGATATTATTAAATCCATATATTTGTGAATTTTGGTTTTGTAAATTGCATAAATTTAAATTCTTATTCTATCTTTATTTTCTTGTTGTAGAAGATGAATAACAACATGAACTTGCGTAGCATTTTGTTAGACAATAAACTTACTGGCCCAAACTATATGGACTGGGTTCGAAACCCAAGAATTGTTCTTAGGAATGAGAAGTTGCTCTATGTCCTTGATGGTCCTGCTCACGATGAGCCCGCCACGATGTTGATCAAGCAGTAAGAAATGCATATCAGAAGCATTTAGATGATTCTGAAAATGCATGTTGTATCATGCTCGCTTCAATGAGTCCCGAGCTGCAAAAGCAGCATGAGGACATGACTGCCTTTACAATGCTTCAACATTTGAAAGCATTATATGATAAAAGGGCTAGAAGTGAGCGATATGATACCACGAATGAACTCTTTCATAGCAAGTTGGCAGAAGGATCTTCAGTTTCAACTCATGTACTGAAGATGATTGGTCTCATTGAAAAGATGGGTAAACTGGGATTTATAATGTATCATGAGTTAAGTGTTGACTTGATACTACAATCCCTTCCTCCCAGCTTTTCTCAGTTTGTGATGAACTTCAACATGAACAAAGTTGAGACCTCTACTTTGCCTGAGTTATTGAACTTGCTTAAGGAAGCTGAGGATACCATGAAGAAAGAAAAGGCTAATGTGTTGCTAATTGAGGGGTCCAATAAAAGAAAGCGTAAAGCTGGTCTTAAGAAGACCAAGAAGAAAGCTGGACCCAAGGCAACACAAAAAGCCAAAAAGGACAAGAAAGAAAAGGGCACTTGCTTCCATTGTGGAAAAGATGGACATTGGAAGAGAAATTGCAAGGCTTATCTTGAAACCGTGAAGCAGAAGAAGCTTACTGAAGCTTCTACTTCAGGTTTGTTTATGATTGAAATAAACCTTTCTACTTCAAAATCAAATTCTTGGGTATTAGATACCGGATCTGGCTCTCATATTTGTAATAATATGCAGGGTCTAAAGATAAGTTGAAAGCTGGCAAAGGGAGAGGTAGACCTACGCATGGGCAATGGAGCAAAAGTTGCTGCTTTAGCCGTAGGAACATATAGTCTCTCTCTGCCTAGTGGATTAATTCTTGATTTGAAAGATTGTTATTTTGTTCCAGTACTCACGAAAAATATTATTTCAGTTTCCTATTTAGACAATGATGGTTTTGAAATAAATCAAAAGAATAAGTGTTGTTCTATTTTTCGTGAAGGTATTTTTTATGGTGCTGGTTATCAAAATAATGGTCTTTATATATTAGATCTTGAAAATCCAATTTTCAACATAAATACAAAGAAACCCAAAATTGATAATTTTAGAAATTCTTATCTCTGGCATTGTAGACTAGGTCACATAAATGAGAAACGCATAACCAAATTGCATAATGATGGTTATTTGGGCTCATTTGATTATGAATCATATGAAACATGCGAATCTTGTTTATTCGAAAAAATGACTAAAACACCTTTTACTGGAAAAGGTGAAAAATCTACTGAATTATTAGGTCTCATACATACCGATGTGTGTGGACCTATGTCAATTTAAGCCAGAGGAGGTTTTTCATACTTCCTAACATTTACTGATGATCATTCTAGATATGGTCATGTATACTTATTGAAGTATAAATTTGAAGTCTTTGAAAAGTTCAAAGAATATAAGTGTGAAGTAGAAAAACAACTTGGGAAGAGTATTAAAATACTTCGATCAGATCGAGGTGGAGAATATCTAAACCAAGAATTTCAAAATTATTTAAAGGAGAATGGGATTCTTTCACAATGGACTCCATATACACCACAATTGAATGGTGTATCTGAAAGGAGAAATCGAACATTATTAGATATGGTTCGATCCATGATGAGTAATGCAACTCTCTCTAAATCGTTTTGGGGTTATGCGCTAAATACTGCTTCCTACCTATTAAATCATGTTCCATCTAAAGCTGTTGATACTACCCCATATGAGATATGGTATGGGAAAAAGCCAAATCTTAAACATTTAAGAATTTGGGGATGTCCTGCATTTGTTAAAAAGGTAGAATCAGACAAGCTCGATCCAAAATCTGTAAAATGCTATTTTGTGGGATATCCAAAAGAAACTTTTGGGTATCAATTTTATAACTCCATTGAACAAAAGGTGTTTGTTTCAAAACACGCCATATTTCTAGAAAAAGAGTTTATTCTAGAAAAGGCAAAAGGGAGCAATATAGAACTTGAAGAAGTTCTAGAAACACAAATTAGCAAAGATAAAACATGGAACAAGAGCTTGAACCTCATAATGATGTGGTAGAAATCGAAGCTCAAGATACACAAGCTGTACGTAGGTCAATTAGGACACGTCATGCACCTAGTAGGTATGATGATGTGTTTATTATTAATAATGATGAACCTACTACTTACAAGGAAGCCTTATCTGATAAGGACTCTGAGAAGTGGCTTCAAGCCATGAAATCTGAAATGGATTCCATGTATGACAATAAGGTATGGACCTTAGTCGATCCACCTGAAGGGATAAAACCCATAGGGTGCAAGTGGGTTTTCAAAAGGAAAACCGACATGGATGGTAATGTGACTACTTATAAAGCTCGACTGGTGTTCGGTGAATTGCAAGTGTACAATATCAACAAGTAATATAGTAGTGAGTAGAGTATCGTTCCCTCGAGGATTGTTTTAATTTAACCAATTACTTACCAAATTGATTAATTCAACAACAAGCTAGCCAATAAAACAAAACTTTCATGCAATTTTAACTAAACTTAACAAAGAATGAAAATTTATAACAATAAGAAAATATTAAAAATTTACCAATTTAACAAAGATGTTAGAGATTTCGATTTCACTTAATCAATCCTAATTAACTCTTTTGACTTGTCATGCAATTAACTTAAATTCCAAATTATGATGGTGAATTTCCCTAATGTAAATTAATAGCCGACATCGGTCTAATAACCCTATTTAGATTAAAATCAACTCACACTTGGTCTAGGTGAATTTAGATTTCTAAATGCATTAGGAACTATGGAAATTTCCGGATTCAATCTAAGTAGCCATTACTTAATTTTACTACCGAAACCACATGAATAACCTAGATTATTACGGTCTAAATTGAATTCATGGTTTAATATCACATGAGCACATGCATGTTATCTCCTCTCGGTATCAAACAAGCATCAACAATCAATTAAGTGGTGATCAATCACCTAAAAGCATTAAGAACATGATATTAAACTCATAATTGAAATATAAATTGCATGAACAAGTCTTAAGAATTAATTATTCATGATTAAGATCATCTAGTCTCTAACAAAAGAAATTAGAACATAATGAAATTTAAACTAACAATAAAAATAAAAATAGACATAATTAAAATTAATACAAATTCTGAAAATTAAAGTAAACAATATTTCATGAATATAAAAGCTATAAAATACTTAATACTTGAAAATAAAACATAATTAGAAATTCTTAACAAAACACAAGAAATAATATTACTAAAATTGTTAAAATTAACTAAACAAAAACAAGGGAAGAAAAATAAAATAACTAAACTAAACTAAACAATAAAAGACAAAACCAGTAAATGAAGACTTGAAGACCAAGAATTCTGCATGGTTTGTTTCTTGCACACCCGAAGCTTCCATAGAGATCAAAAACAAACACTTTGCTACTTCTTTGTGAGTTCAAGTTGGCGGCTATTATTTGCTGCAAAAACTAAACTCATTAACTACCCAAACAAGAAGAAGGAAGTGATGAATACTTGACTGGAAAAGCTTGAAAGAAACACAAGAAGACAACTAAAATTCTGCAGCAAAGAAATACATCAAACCCGTAGCTTCAAGTAGAATAAAACAACAATTTTTCTGCTTTCTTTTCCAGTCCAGCTTGGTGGCTGTTCTAATTGCTAAATTACTGCAAACAATAAGAACAAAACAGAATGACGGGAAAAATAAGAAACAAGAGGACGACTGAATTTCTGCTAAGAAAAGAAGAAAAACTGCTGCTGGAATTTCTGAACAAAACCCGAAATTGCTGCTGTGTTGTTTCACCCGTAAGCTTCTAAACAAAACAGAATTTCAGCTGCTCCAACTCAAGTCCAAGTTTGGCAACTACAAAAGATAAACTAACTAAACTAACTAACCAAACAAAATGAAAGACTGAAATTGTCGGGCAAAGTAAGAAGAAGGTGACTGAAATTTGATGCAGAAAACCGAGAATAAGAATAGCTGAAATTTGCTGAAGAAAATACGAAGAGTATGAAGCTGAAATTCTGCTAAAGATTATTGAAAACACCAACTGGAATTTGTATAATAAAACCACATGAACATCAACTGGAAAAGCTGAAGAAAAACCGTGAGAAGCTAGAAGAAAACCGTGAGCAGGAAATGCAATTCTGCTGAACTACTGAAAAGAAAAGAAAAGAAAACAATGAAGAAAGCTAGCTGCTCTAAACTACTGCAGAAAAGAAAGACAAGAAAAATAACTTGGCTAAACTAAATCTAAACTAAAGAAAACAAGAAAAACAAAGGAAAGGAAATGCTGCTCTAAAGAATGGATGAAAATGGGATGCCTTCTCCGTTCCAAGCTTCGTCCATTTATAGGCAAGGCTGTTCTTTTCTTCCGAAGGTGTTATTGTCTTCCAGCCAAGAAAACAGCCAAGAAAACAGCCCAAGCTTTGCTTTCCAAATATCATTATTTCTCTTTGTGTGCTTTCGGCTGTCTCTTTTTCTTTCTCCGTGCGTTGCTCGGCTGTCTCTTTGGATGCTTTGAGTGTTTGGATTCCATCGGTGTTGGGGCTTTTCTTTTGTTTCCTTTGACCGATTCTTTTGTTTCCCAATTGTAGTTGAGCTTTGTTTCCTTTGTTTTCTTTGTTTATTTGTTTCTTTGTTGTCCGAAGTTGCTTCATTCCTTTTGTTTTCTTTGTGTGCAGCTCGGCTGCTTTCTTTTGCTTCTTTGTTGCAGCCGTTGCAGCCAACACAAACAAAAATCTTCTTTGTCTTGTTGTTGAAGTAATTTGGTCAAGCTTTGATAAAAAATAATTGGTTAGTCCTTTGTTCTCAATTTTCAAGATTAAACTCAAAAAGTTCTAGAAATATTGGAAAACTTAGAAATCATAGAATCAAAGGATAATTTGGCCAAAATATGTAAAACAAATTAAAACACAAGCCAATTTCTAACCAAAATTAATAAGAAAACTCTATATAAAATAGAGTTATCAAATTACCCCCAACTTAGATCAAAGCTTGTCCTCAAGCTTGCACTAGAAGAACATATTTCTTTTCATTCCATACCCTTTCTAACTCATCCATAAATAATTCGAAATTATTGTACATTAAAAATTCAAACTGGAATAATAAGCCAAAGAACAAGTATTCATAGCCCTTTTTTAATCTAAACAAAATACACATCTCATTAATTCCAACAATTTCGTTGAAATCAAATGCACAAAATTTGATAACCTCTCATAGGTTGCACTCTAATCACTCAAAGTGTTTAGGGTTTCATTCAAAGACTCAAATCAAACATAGCATGTCATTGCCATAGGCTTGCTTATATATCACATCTCCACCACTAATAAATATTAATCCATGCAATAATCAAAGGGTCTTTATAAAGGTTGTAACGAGGCTTAGGTAAGGGTAGGTAGAAAGATAGGAAAATTTAGGTTTTCACAAATCAAGATATGTATAAACCTCCTTGCATGACTCAAAAGCAACAAGTAGCACATTAGAACCTTTTTTTTTTTTTTTAACAAGTAACATATATCCCTTTTAACAATTTCAACATATAATTGGACCATCTTGTACATAATGAAAACATTAACTTTGTCCAATCTTCATAAGGAATATTGTTCACTTTTTTCTTTTTTTTTTTTTTTTTTTTAGTGGTTCTTTTCTTTGGAATCAATAGAAATTTTATCATGCAATTCATTTCTACATACTCTTGACAAAGGGTTCAACGGTGGTAAACAAAAACAACGGTTTAAAGTTAAAGAATGTGGTGTTATAACAAAGAAAGGTTAAGGCTCAAAGTTGGTTGACTAGAGGTATATGTAATGGTTAAGCTTTTTTAGAAAGTTAAAAATGGTTAATCCTAAGTGCCCTTATCATTTCAAAGCATGAATCCACAATGTGATCTCAACATGCATAACAAAGCAAGTTCTAGAATGAACATACCATATTTTACAACACTCAATCAAAGAAATATGTGAGCAAAGAAAAAGACAATGCTCTTAGGCTCAATTACTCACAATGGGTTCAATGTATATCAAATCTTGCACAATCTCATTCAATTCAATCATTAAAATCAACAAGATGCTTTAAAAATTTTCAAAACAAAGACTAATCATACTTGCCTCATTCATACATTCCAACCCAAATAACTAATGCATATAACTCAAAATTATTCTAAATGAGTATCAAAAGAAGTTGAAATTTCAAAGAAGATATCAAAATTGAAAACTTGGAAGGACTTTTTCTTTTTAACCCAATAAAATTGAAATTTTTCAAAAATTTTGACAAAAATCCAGCACAAAATTTCATGTATCTCACCCCCAACTTAAAATTGAGCATTGTCCTCAATGCAACAAGGAGCAAGATCAAGTATAGCAACTAAAGAGAACATAAGAAAAATGAAAAGTGAGGAAACTGCCCTGTTTTGAACAACTGTTGAAGATGAATTTCGTTCAGGTACCAAAACAGCTCCAAAAATTCTCAAATTTGGTGGACATGAACCGGGTTGAATCTTCTACCTTGCTGTAAAATTTTAGCACAAAATTAAAATGGGAAGGCCTTGAACCGAATTTTTCTTCAGACTGGTGCAGCAAAAAGGTGAAGCAGAATTGCACATAATAAAAATAAATCTTTTTCTCTTTTCTTTTTTTTCTTTTTTTTTTTTTTTTAAATAGGATAAAAAAAAGCATAATAATAATAATAATAAGAACAAAATAAAAGCAATAAAAGTAAAAGAACTTGGGTTGCCTCCCAAGTAGCGCTTGCTTTATAGTTCGCAGCCGAACTTTCCTTTTTTTGTCTAAGCCGGTGGCATCAAGGTAATGAAGGATGATTGACTAACAACATCTCCTCCATTGTAATGCTTAAGCCTTTGTCCATTAACTTTAAATGTGCCCTCATTTTCAGTAGTGATCTCCACAGCACCATAAGGAAAAACTTTTGTGATGGTATAAGGTCCAGTCCATCGAGACTTTAATTTTCCTGGAAACAAACGAAGACGGGAATTATACAACAAAACTTTTTCTCCAACATGAAACTCTCTCCGCAAGATGTGTTTATCATGCCATTTCTTTGTTTTTTCCTTGTAAATCCGTGCATTATCGTAAGCTTCATTGCGGAGTTCTTCCAATTCATCCAACTGCAACAACCTTTTCTCTCCTACTATCTGCATATCAAAATTAAGAGATTTCAAAGCCCAGTATGCTTTATGCTCCAGTTCAACAGGCAAATGACATGTCTTACCATAGAGAAGTCGAAAAGGTGACATACCAATAGGAGTTTTATAAGCAGTTCTGTAAGCCCATAATGCATCATCAAGTTTCTTTGCCCAATCCTTCCTATTAATATTCACAGACTTTTCCAATATACTTTTGAGTTCCCTATTAGATATTTCAGTTTGACCACTAGTTTGGGGATGGTAAGCAGTGGCTACCTTATGAGTGACACCATACTTTTGCAAAAGTGACTTGAATTGCTTATTTATGAAATGAGTACCTTGATCACTTATAATTGCCTTAGGTGTACCAAACCTAGTAAAGATGTGTTTTTTCAAGAAATTGCAAACAACCCTAGCATCATTTGATTGCAAAGCTACAGCTTCTACCCATTTAGACACATACTCACAAGCAACCAAAATATACATATTACCAAAAGAAGGTGGAAATGGACCCATGAAGTCAATACCCCAAACATCAAATAACTCACATATCATAATATTATTAAGGGGCATCTCATGTCGTCTAGATATATTTCCAGTTCTTTGGCACCTATCACATTGAGCAACATAATTGTATGCATCTTTAAAAAGAGTAGGCCAATAGAAACCACATTGTAAGATCTTAGCAGCAGTTTTAGTGGCACCAAAGTGACCACC
Source organism: Gynochthodes officinalis (assembly GCA_020080225.1). Lineage (NCBI taxonomy): Eukaryota > Viridiplantae > Streptophyta > Magnoliopsida > Gentianales > Rubiaceae > Gynochthodes > Gynochthodes officinalis. The sequence goes on from CM034619.1 coordinate 17,389,968, forward strand.
AGTGGGTCCATCATGGCAATGAAAAAGAATACTAGGAATCTCATTATTAGAAACACAACGTCTGATAATACGATCAGCACATACCTTGAATAAGTACGGGTCGTCCCAAAAGTAATGTTTAACATCAAAGAAAAACTTCTTCTTTTGTTGATAGGTTAAATCAGGGGGAAGAACACCACTTACCAAATAATTTACCAGATCAGCATACCATGGAAGTACAGTGTTGAAAGCAAAAAGTGCTTCATCAGGAAAACTTTCCAAAATAGGTACCTCATCCTTGGGAGCATTTGGCAATCTTGAAAGATGGTCAGCCACAAGATTTTCGGTTCCTCTTTTGTCTTTAATCTCTAAATCGAATTCTTGAAGAAGCAAAATCCATCGAATGAGTCTTGGTTTTGCATCTTTCTTCGCCAATAAGTACTTCAGGGCTGCATGATCAGTATAAACAATTACTTTAGAGCCAATCAAATAAGAACGGAATTTATCAAAAGCAAACACCACAGCCAAAAGTTCTTTTTCAGTAGTAGCATAATTTAATTGTGCTCCATTCAAGGTTCGGCTAGCATAGTAAATTGCTCGAAAAATTCGATTCTCTCTCTGTCCAAGCACAGCTCCAATAGCTTGATCACTTGCATCACACATGAGTTCAAAAGGCTTCTCCCAATCAGGCACAGTCATCACTGGAGCTGAAATTAATTTCTTTTTCAAGATCTCAAATGCCTGCAAACAATCAGAATTAAAATCAAATTTAGCATCTTTCTCAAGTAGTTTAGTCAATGGTCTTGAAATTTTTGAAAAATCTTTGATAACACGCCTATAAAATCCTGCATGTCCTAAAAATCCACGAAGTAGCTTCACGGAAGTAGGTGGCGGCAACTTAGAAATGACTTCAATTTTTGCTCGATCCACCTCAATACCGTCGGCAGAGATTTTATGGCCCAGAACAATACCTTCCTGCACCATAAAGTGACACTTTTCCCAATTTAAAACAAGGTTAGTCTCTTCACATCTTTGTAACACCGAATCCAAATTGTTCAGGCATGAATCAAAAGAAACACCAAACACAGAAAAATCATCCATGAAAATTTCAATATGTTTTTCTATCATGTCAGAAAAAATTGCCATCATGCATCTTTGAAAAGTAGCAGGTGCATTACAAAGACCAAAAGGCATTCTTCTATATGCAAAAGTACCATAGGGACAAGTGAAAGTTGTCTTTCCTCGATCACTAGGTGCAATAGGTATCCGATTATACCACGAATATCCATCTAGAAAGCAAGAAATGCATATCCTCGCAAGTTTTTTAGCAGCTTGATCGATAAAAGGCAAAGGAAAATGATCCTTACGGTGGCATCATTTAATTTTCTATAGTCAATGCAAACACGCCAACCTCGTGGATCGTCTAGTAGGAATTAATTCATCATTGTCATTAGTTAAAACAATATGCCTCCTTTCTTAGGTACTACTTGAACAGACTTACCTACTACTATCGTAAATTGGATAGATAATACCTGCATCGCGAAGCTTGATCACCTCGGCTTTCACTACTTCTTGCATTTTTGGATTAAGTCTCCTTTGTGGTTGGATAACCGGCTTATATTGCTCATTCATTAAAATCTTGTGCATACAAATTGAGGCTAATTCCTTTGATATCCGCAATGGTCCACCCAAATGCACTTTTGTGCTTTCTTAGCACCCTTAATGCCTTTTCCTCCATTACACCTGTCAAAGAAGAAGAAATAATTATTGGAAGATTTAAACCATCAAGGAAAGCATATTTTAAATGAGAAGGAAGAGGTTTAAGTTCAAGAGTTGGTGCTTCTTCAATGGATGGCTTCGGTTTCTTTGTATTCATCCCTAATTCTTCATATTTTGGTGCTCTCCACCTTGGATAAGGTGGATTTGCCTCTAATATGCTCACTGCTTCCCTTACTTCATCATCTTCGCATCTTCTCTCAATGACTGAAACATACACTTTTCAATTGTGTCCTTGGTCATGGCATGAATTGCAAAATTTTGGACAATTTCGTCCACCACTTCAATTTGCAAGCAATCACTCTGATCAGAAGGAAATTTCATTGCTTTGAACACATTGAAGGTGACTTGCTCATTTTGAACTCTAAGAATTAACTTTCCTTGTTGGACATCAATTAGAGCTCTTCCAGTGGCTAGGAATGGTCGGCCTAAAATAATCGGTACTTCAAAGTCTTCCTCCATTTCTAACACAATGAAATCTGCAGGAAAAATAAATTTGTCAACTTTGATCAACACATCCTCCACCACACCTCTTGGATATTTGATAGATCGACCGCTAATCAAGAGAAACAAAGGGTGCCTTTGACTTCTCCTAATCCAAGTTTCTTAAAAACAGAATAAGGCATTAGATTAATACTAGCACCAAGATCACATAAAGCTTTGTCAAAATAAGAATCACCAATTGTGCAAGGAATTGTAAAACTCCCTGGATCTTTAAGCTTTGGTGGTAGCTTATTTTGCAGAATAGCGGAGCATTCTTCAGTGAGGTTGACGGTCTCATAATCCTCCAACTTCCTCTTGTTTGCTAAGATTTCCTTTAAGAACTTTGCATAGCTCGGCATTTGAGCCAATGCATCTGCAAAAGGAATGTTAATATGCAATTTTTTAAACACATCAAGAAATTTGGAGAATTGCTTATCTATTTTGTGCTGCAGAAGTCGCTCTGGAAAAGGAATAGGAGGCACATATGGTGTAGTTTTGTCGGGAAATAGCTTTCTTTGGGGTGGTTCTTCTTTTGATTCGGCTTCATCCTTCGAATCGGCTTTGGACTCCTCTTTTTCTTCTTCACCTTTTTCTTCATTTTTAAGCTCTTTTCCACTTCTTAGGATGATGGCTTTTGCATTCTCAATTGGATTCTTCACAGTGTTGCTTGGAAGACCACCATATGGTCTCTCGGATATTTGGCTAGCAAGTTGACCAACTTGTTTTTCCACATTCCGAATACTTACCTCCATATGTCGAATTGTTGCATCTTGATTGTTCATGCGACTTTCAAAACGATTTATTACTTCCTGATTCGATTGAATAAGCTTTGCCACCATTTCCTCAAGGTTCTTATTCGCTTCTATGGGTGGTGGAAATGTTGGTCTAGGTGGGTTCATTGGTTGCTGATTTTGCCCTCCCCAAGAAAAAATTAGGTGATTCCTCCATCCGTGGTTGTATGTATTTGAGTAAGGATTATTTTGAGGTCCCTCTGAAATTAGAAACAAAATTAGCATCTTCGTGAGTATAAGAATTATGATTTACCCGACAAGCGGTTGACTCATGTCTTCCACCACGAAGTCGCAAGTTGTCTCCTTGATCTTCAAAACCGAATCTATCTTTCTATTCAAAGCGAGAAATTGAGCAACAATGGCGATTAACATCAATCTCATGCACTCCACTTGGTTTCTTTGCATTGAATCTTTCATTGGCCATTGATAGCTATTAGACGCCATTTGATCAATCAACTCAAAAGCTTCTTCGGCGTTTATTATTCAATGTACCTCCAAATGCGGCATCTATAGTACTTCTCATATTTGGACCAATTCCATTATAGAACGCTTGCACTTGCATCCAAATTGGAATACCGTGGTGTGGACATCTCCTTATGACTCCTTAAACCTTTCCCATGCCTCATATAAGGATTCTCCATCATTTTGTATGAATGTGGTGATATCATTCCTCATTTTTGGACTTGGCGGTGGAAAATATCGGCTTAAGAATTTTTGGGCCATATCCTCCCAAGTGATGATAGAACTCAGAGGAAGAGAAGATAACCATGCCTTAGCTTTATCACGTAAAGAGAATGGAAATAACCTAAGTCTAATAGCATCATTGTGGACTCCATTATATTTAATGGTATCACAAATTTCAAGAAAAGCTTCAATGTGGAGATTAGGATCTTCATTCGGCAAGCCACTGAATTGAACAGCATTTTGAAGCATTTGGATCAAAGACGGCTTGAGCTCGAAATTGTTGGCTTGAATGGCTGGTCTTCTTATGCTTGAAGTGGAATCTTGAACTGTTGGAGCGGAATAGTCCATCAAAGTTCTCCTTTGAGGTTGAATTGGGAAATGTTCTTCTTCAGCCGCCATTGGATTTGTGTCAATGACTAACTCTTGCTCTTTCAATCCTCTTAGAAGTTTTCTTTCAGGTTCAGGATCAAATTCTTCCAATTCTCCTTTCCGACTTCTCAAATTCATCCAACTTTGGAATTCCCTTGACAAAAATCAAACCAATAAAATTAAAAGGCTAGTCTCACCAAAAATCAATCAATATCAATAGCAATTGGAAAAATTAGTAAATTCAATCCCCGGCAACGGCGCCAAAAACTTGTTCGGTGAATTGCAAGTGTACAATATCAACAAGTAATATAGTAGTGAGTAGAGTATCGTTCCCTCGAGGATTGTTTTAATTTAACCAATTACTTACCAAATTGATTAATTCAACAACAAGCTAGCCAATAAAACAAAACTTTCATGCAATTTTAACTAAACTTAACAAAGAATGAAAATTTATAACAATAAGAAAATATTAAAAATTTACCAATTTAACAAAGATGTTAGAGATTTCGATTTCACTTAATCAATCCTAATTAACTCTTTTGACTTGTCATGCAATTAACTTAAATTCCAAATTATGATGGTGAAATTTCCCTAATGTAAATTAATAGCCGACATCGGTCTAATAACCCTATTTAGATTAAAATCAACTCACACTTGGTCTAGGTGAATTTAGATTTCTAAATGCATTAGGAACTATGGAAATTTCCGGATTCAATCTAAGTAGCCATTACTTAATTTTACTACCGAAACCACATGAATAACCTAGATTATTACGGTCTAAATTGAATTCATGGTTTAATATCACATGAGCACATGCATGTTATCTCCTCTCGGTATCAAACAAGCATCAACAATCAATTAAGTGGTGATCAATCACCTAAAAGCATTAAGAACATGATATTAAACTCATAATTGAAATATAAATTGCATGAACAAGTCTTAAGAATTAATTATTCATGATTAAGATCATCTAGTCTCTAACAAAAGAAATTAGAACATAATGAAATTTAAACTAACAATAAAAATAAAAATAGACATAATTAAAATTAATACAAATTCTGAAAATTAAAGTAAACAATATTTCATGAATATAAAAGCTATAAAATACTTAATACTTGAAAATAAAACATAATTAGAAATTCTTAACAAAACACAAGAAATAATATTACTAAAATTGTTAAAATTAACTAAACAAAAACAAGGGAAGAAAAATAAAATAACTAAACTAAACTAAACAATAAAAGACAAAACCAGTAAATGAAGACTTGAAGACCAAGAATTCTGCATGGTTTGTTTCTTGCACACCCGAAGCTTCCATAGAGATCAAAAACAAACACTTTGCTACTTCTTTGTGAGTTCAAGTTGGCGGCTATTATTTGCTGCAAAAACTAAACTCATTAACTACCCAAACAAGAAGAAGGAAGTGATGAATACTTGACTGGAAAAGCTTGAAAGAAACACAAGAAGACAACTAAAATTCTGCAGCAAAGAAATACATCAAACCCGTAGCTTCAAGTAGAATAAAACAACAATTTTTCTGCTTTCTTTTCCAGTCCAGCTTGATGGCTGTTCTAATTGCTAAATTACTGCAAACAATAAGAACAAAACAGAATGACGGGAAAAATAAGAAACAAGAGGACGACTGAATTTCTGCTAAGAAAAGAAGAAAAACTGCTGCTGGAATTTCTGAACAAAACCCGAAATTGCTGCTGTGTTGTTTCACCCGTAAGCTTCTAAACAAAACAGAATTTCAGCTGCTCCAACTCAAGTCCAAGTTTGGCAACTACAAAAGATAAACTAACTAAACTAACTAACCAAACAAAATGAAAGACTGAAATTGTCGGGCAAAGTAAGAAGAAGGTGACTGAAATTTGATGCAGAAAACCGAGAATAAGAATAGCTGAAATTTGCTGAAGAAAATACGAAGAGTATGAAGCTGAAATTCTGCTAAAGATTATTGAAAACACCAACTGGAATTTGTATAATAAAAACCACATGAACATCAACTGGAAAAGCTGAAGAAAAACCGTGAGAAGCTAGAAGAAAACCGTGAGCAGGAAATGCAATTCTGCTGAACTACTGAAAAGAAAAGAAAAGAAAACAATGAAGAAAGCTAGCTGCTCTAAACTACTGCAGAAAAGAAAGACAAGAAAAATAACTTGGCTAAACTAAATCTAAACTAAAGAAAACAAGAAAAACAAAGGAAAGGAAATGCTGCTCTAAAGAATGGATGAAAATGGGATGCCTTCTCCGTTCCAAGCTTCGTCCATTTATAGGCAAGGCTGTTCTTTTCTTCCGAAGGTGTTATTGTCTTCCAGCCAAGAAAACAGCCAAGAAAACAGCCCAAGCTTTGCTTTCCAAATATCATTATTTCTCTTTGTGTGCTTTCGGCTGTCTCTTTTTCCTTTCTTTGTGCGTTGCTCGGCTGTCTCTTTGGATGCTTTGAGTGTTTGGATTCCATCGGTGTTGAGGCTTTTCTTTTGTTTCCTTTGACCGATTCTTTTTGTTTCCCAATTGTAGTTGAGCTTTGTTTCCTTTTGTTTTCTTTGTTTATTTGTTTCTTTGTTGTCCGAAGTTGCTTCATTCCTTTTGTTTTCTTTGTGTGCAGCTCGGCTCTTTCTTTTGCTTCTTTGTTGCAGCCGTTGCAGCCAACACAAACAAAAATCTTCTTTGTCTTGTTGTTGAAGTAATTTGGTCAAGCTTTGATAAAAAATAATTGGTTAGTCCTTTGTTCTCAATTTTCAAGATTAAACTCAAAAAGTTCTAGAAATATTGGAAAACTTAGAAATCATAGAATCAAAGGATAATTTGGCCAAAATATGTAAAACAAATTAAAACACAAGCCAATTTCTAACCAAAATTAATAAGAAAACTCTATATAAAATAGAGTTATCAACTGGTTGCAAAAGGTTACACACAAAAATATGGTATTGACTATGATGAAACCTTTTCACCAGTTGCTATGCTGAAATCCATTAGAATTTTACTTGCTATAACTGCATACTATGATTATGAAATCTGGCAAATGAATGTTAAGACAGCTTTTCTTAACGGTCATTTGCAAGAAGAGGTGTATATGATACAACCTGAGGGCTTTGTATCCAAAGACTCTAATAAAGTATGTAAGCTACAAAAGTCTATTTATGGACTTAAGCAAGCTTTAAGAAGTTGGAATATTCGTTTTAATGATACAATCAAAAAGTTTGGTTTTATCAAAAATGAAGATGAACCTTGTGTATACAAAAGGATTAGTGGGAGTGCTGTAGTTTTCCTCATATTATATGTGGATGACATATTATTGGTGGGAAACGACATACCTTCTCTACAATCAGTTAAGGTATGGTTGTCCAAAAACTTCTCAATGAAAGATTTGGGTGAAGCAACTTATATTTTGGGAATAAAGATCTATCGTGATAGATCCAATAAGTTGCTTGGTCTTTAACAGTCAACATACATAGATAAAATGCTAAAAAGGTTTAGCATGGATCAATCTAAGAGAGGTTATGTTCCTATGTCTCATGGGATTTACCTTTCTAAAGATATGTGTCCAAAAACTGATGTTGAAAAACATATTATGCAAAATGTTCCTTATGCTTCTGCTGTAGGATCAATTATGTATGCTATGTTATGTACAAGACCAGATGTCTCTCATGCTCTAAGTGTTACGAGCAGACATCAGGCTAATCCCGGTGATGGTCACTGGAAAGCAGTTAAGAATATCCTTAAGTATTTAAGAAGAACTAGGGATTTATTCTTGATATATGGAGAGACAGAGCTTCAAGTACGTGGGCTCACTGATGCTAGCTTTCAATCTGATAAAGATGATAGCAAGTCTCGATCAGGTACATTTTTACCCTCAATGGTGGTGTCAGTAAGTTGGAAAAGTTCCAAACAAGAAACTATTGCGCATTCTACCGTGTTTAATATATTGTCGCTTTGTTCGCTAAAGAGGCTGTTTGGATCAAAAAGTTCATTTCTGAACTTGAAGTGGTTCCTTCAATAGCCGATCCAATACCTTTGTATTGTGATAATAATGGGGCTATTGCTCAAGCCAAGGAACCTAGGTCTCATCAACGGTCCAAACATGTACTTAGGCGCTATCATTTGATTAGAGAAATCATTGGTAGAAATGAAGTAAAGATAGAAAAGATTCCTACAGATGAAAATATAGCAGATCCATTGACTAAGCCTTTATCTCAAAAGAAACATGATTGTCATGTGTCTTCATTCGGTTTAAAATACATGAATGATTGGTTTTAGTAAGAGATTTGTTATGTATGTATTTTGATATTTTATGCAATAAAGATATATGGTGTTGTATCATCTTGGATTATATATATTTATATATTGATGATAAAGTCCTTAGAATAATACTTATTATTCTTAAATATCCCTAATCATAGTATTAACAAAATTAAGGACGTTGTTAATACGGATAGATTAGCATATATGGTGATATATGAATGAATTGTTGGAGAATAATTCATTGGATTGATCCGCTTAGAGATTCCATGAGGTTAACTATTTGAGTGCCAATGGTATAATCTCTACGTGACAGTAGTGTAAGTAATCCTCAGACTTGAGATCATAAGAGTATCTATAGTGTGAATTGTTATACTTTAACCTTATGAGTCCATAACTGTAACTAGTTGTGTGTGCCATAGAAGTTGGGTATAACATGAAACATTGATAGATGATTTATGATCAATAAAGGATTCACCACTTCTAATAGTAAGAAGAGTATATCCCATATTATGTACAGAACCGGCCCACGCTCTATCTAGAACTTAGTGTCTGTCTCCTGATTTACATCTCACGTGCTGACCTTAGGGCGGGTTCGCGTGGGCCGGTTCAGGGTGTGCCGGTATTTCACACCTTTTGCTCCAAGAGTATATCCCACAAATGGCCACTTGTTGAAATATCAACTCAAAATGTTTGCAAACGAGTAAATAAATTTGGAAGAGTTCTAAATTTATTTTAAAGGAGTTGAATTTCGGGAATAAGAAATTATAATAATTAGTACATTAAGAGTTGGCACTTATACCTTACTCTTGTACTAATTAGGGATATAGTATGGTGAAAGGATATTAATTACACGGATTCTGGTTCATGGAAAGGTGAAGTCAACCACTTGACTTTTCTTAACTCTTGGGTGGTCATGATGCCTGGCTAGAGGCCAATCTTGATCTATAAATATAAGCTCATTAATTATTGAATTAATGATAAATTAAAGTTGTTTAATTTATTTGATCTTAGAATACTCTTGACTAAATTGACTTTAGTCCAAGTGGGAGTTTGTTGGTTTTGTACTAAAGCCAATTAATTCTAAGATTATAATTTGTTATTTATTGCCAAGTGATTAAGAACCTAAAGGGTCACACACATAAAGAATTTGTTTTTGGATTAAAATGATTAAATAATTATGTGATAATTATGGGGGTTAATTTGTAAAATAATTAACCTAAAGGATCTCCTATAAGATAAGTTGTGATAAGATAAAATTGTTTTATCTTAATAGAATTAAAATTTGTTTTAATTTTATTAAAAGAATTCTATTACGATAGAATGTCTAATCAGTCTGTTAGACTGTCTAACAGATAGATAGAATTTACCTTTTAATAGGAGACAGACACTAAGTTCTAGATAGAGCGTACGTACAGAATTTTGACGTGCAAGACAGAAAAAAAAAAGTTATTCTTTTGTTTTGTTAGAGTTCTCTTGAACTCTAAAATTTTGCGACGCTCATTGAAGGAACTAGCATATTGGCTTGGTGTCAATCAATCCTAGGAGGATCCTAAGAATAAGTTCGTGTGGATACCTTAGAGGCCGGACGTTTGTGCGGCTGTGGTTGACAAAACTTCCTTCGACGACACAATCTTCAGTCATCAAAACAGGTTTTTTATTTATACGTTATTGAAATTGATCATGGTGAAAATCATATTTTAATTCCGCTGCCTATAAATTTGTTTATGGCATACATGATTTCCACTACAAGAAAAATGGGCTTTAGTGACGACTGGAATATCGTCACTAAAGGTTGCTTTTTCGTCACAAAAACCAATTAGTGACGAAAAAATGGTTCGTCACTAGGTCGTCACTAATGCTCCGTCACTAAAGGGTTTTAGTAACCGAAACAAAAAAGTCGTCACTAAATGAGTGGCGTTAGTGACGACTTGAAGATGTGACAACAATTAGTGACGAAAAAAAATCGTCACTAAAAGGGGGGGAAAGTCGTCACTAAAAGTTAAGAGTCGTCACTAATTGTGCACGTTTAGTGACGAAATTTAGTGACGAAAAATTTCCGTCACTGAAACTATTTCGGTCAATTGGGCAGTTGTGACGGTTTAGTGACGAAAAAAAAGTCATCACTAAAACGAACTTTGGTCAACTCTTTCTGTGACGAACTAGTAACGATATTTTTTGTCGTCACTAAATGGTTAGTGACGACTTTATGTTTGTCACAAAAATTTTATTGTCACTAAATGGTTAGTGACGACTTTAAGTTTTGTCACAGAAAGTTTGTTGGTGAATGCAATTTTGTGACGGAAAAATTTGACGTCCTTTTGCATTAGTGACGGAAAAATCTCGTCACTAAAAATTCGTTCGCAAATATAATTAGTGACGAAAAAAATTTGTCACTAAATAGTGTTATTAGTGACAATTTTAACCAAAGCTATAACATTGTATATTTTAATATTTTATCACTAATAATATCAATATATTGATTGTAACATCATTTATCCTTTTAATACACACATCATCGATATCAAAAATGTAATGAAAACAATCTTACTAATCATTCAACATTCAAAGCCCATATGAAGAAACGTACGAAAGATAAACTTGTGCATTGCAAAAGACAACATTTTACTTTCCTAGCATACAAGAAAATAAAAGTTAAATATCGTAGTTGAACCATGAGAATAAAACATTATCCAAACATCTAACACCCCACAAAATAGTTATGTACACATAATTCCCATAGCATTCTAAAAGTAAATAAGCAAAAGGCTATTGTAAGACCTTTACAACAGCAACCAACTGGCCATTTGATTCCAAAATATGTCTACAATCTGTGAATGCTTGGCACAACCTGGTGATGGATGCGTCCATCGTGATAAGAAAAGGAAAAAGCGATAAATGTTATAAATTAAATCCAATTGCAAATATGACTAGCTACGGAAACAACACCCCATAACTATACCTCTCATGACATCGTACAATTCACCGTAATGAATAATAATAATCATATTATATTTTCCACCAATCACATATAACAAAAATGACCATGCAACCTATCACATGACATAATAGAAGACTACAAAGCGAAAATCATACTCTTAACCAATCCTTTTAACTAGGCATCATTATGTTACATAATGTTTATTTCTCAGACAAATGTAGAAATGTGCCATGCATTGACAAAAAAGAAATGAAATGTATGAGTGCACATTTGAGAACGTATTAAAGGAACAATATCATGTCGCGATAACAATTAAAGGCTTAGAAGCAGCAACATCCCATAATTATATCTAATTACAAAATACAATTTCACCAACAAATTATAATAATCACACTACATTCTACACCAATCATAGAAAAACGAAGTGACTACGAAATGTTTCACATAACATAATACATTACGACCAATCAAAGATAATCTTCATAAACCAACCCTGTTAACAAGGCACTAATATGTTGCATAATGTCCATATCACATAGGAATGTAGAAATATCCCCTGCATTGATGATAATGACATGAAACTAAAAGCGTAAATGCAACAATCTTTAAGGAAACAACATGTTTTCATGAAAAAAATAGGCCAAAAATTGCAGCACAAATTCGAGAAACGATCAACGGTAAGAAAAACTTACAAAAAGTCAAAAAAAAGCGATCGGCATAACATTATGAGAGAATAGTCCAAAAAATGCAGAAAAAATTCCAAAAAAACAATCACCATTACAATGAAAAAAATAGGCCAAATATTGCAGCACAAATTCTAGAGAAACCAGTCCGGACCAGTCAAAAAACTTTAGAAAAAATTTGAAAAAACAGTCGGCATAACATTATGAAAGAATGGTCCAAAAAAATGCAGAAAAAGTTCCAAAAAAACAGTCACCACTGCATTCAAGTCACAATAGGCCAAAAATGGCAGAACAAATTCCAGAAAAAAACAGCCCGGACCAGTCAAAAATTCCGAAAAAGTAAAAACAAAAATAGTCTTGGTCCACATTACAAGAAAGCAGTCCAAAAATTTTAAAAACTAGTTCAGACAAAACTTAGAACAAAACCACAACATTGGCAACTTAATCGAAAAGGTAATAGGATGCAACAAGAAACAGAAAATTTATAAACTCTAAACATAGAAGAGGAAAGTCAAAACCATCAACATCAATGACATCCACAGACTCAAACTTTACCGTACAAGCTATGCATCCTAATTCCTACACAAGGCGGTTGAAGTGAAGACATAAATCTCGAGAAAAAGTGAAGGCAAAGTCACCCTTACATCCTAATTCCTACACAAGGCGATTAAAGTGAAAGACATTACATTCTAAAGAAATGTAACTAAATTGCAGAACAAATTCCAGAGAAACCATTCGAAACATAGCAATACCCTTACATCCTAAAGATCCAATTCAAGAACAACAATAAACCCATAAATTGGAAATAGCCCAACAAGAGTTTCAACCAACTTCTAATGAAAGCAGCGTAGCATTTTACCACAATATCACAAGAGAACAACAAAAATGCAGAATCCACCAAGGCTAAAAAATGCAGCAAAAATTCCACAAACATTGAAGCCCAAAACATTACTTATCTTACAAAAGTACACAACTAAAATTTCATTATCTATCATGTCATATAGAATCAAAAGGAACCCTTTGAACACGAACCAAAACTAGCATACTCCATGCGAACGGTCCAAATAGCATCCACTCCATGTGAAAGATGAGCCACTGCAAACATTCCATAGAAACATCAATGAAAATCAAATAAGTAAGCTCTTATGAAAAAACACAAAAAATCAAGTTAGTATTGAATTTAAAAAACACCAAATACAAAATAATATTAGAAATTATGAAGTTACTATTATATCAAAAATGTTTCTAACTTCTTTGTTGCAAAGAAATGAACTTTCTGTTTGTTAAATACTTTCTCTTCGCCTATTATATTGCCAAAAATGAAAATAGAAGTAAAGGTGCTGTAGCAACATTGCATTTGACAACAATGCAACAACATAAGAAAATTATTCCATCCCTAGGTTGGGCTCAAAATCTTAGCTACATTGCATTGTCTTGCAATAATGAAGTCCACAAAGAAAGGAACTTTCTGCTTGTTAAATACAAGAACATACAAAGAAAGAAAGAAATCATGTGTTTCCTCTAATTAAATAGATGAGTAGAGAAATCATTTAAAATCGGGAGAGAGTACAAATAGTGTGTGCGCTTATGCAGGTGTAGACGATTACTAAATAAACACTAACAAAAATTCATACAAGGAACTAACAATTTCGCATCAAAATTGAATCCTCCTGGTGCCAAACCTCCCTGTGATTCAAAGTAAGATCATGAGACATGGAAACTTTTGCAATTGCCTTCAGCTAATATGACTAAAGGGATTGACAAAACTTTTAACTTACATTTCTAATGACACTGAGCATAACCAAAGTTGCTTCCTGGATGTCCATTAGAAATTGATCTGTATCCCAACCTATTGTAATAGAAAGCAAGAAGTGAAGTCAACTTTACCTTTTTGGGTGATGCTTTTTCCAAAGTGTTGAATGGAGTTTTGAGTGGGAGTAAGAAAAGAAGAAGACTATTCTAATTGAAGCAGGAAGTGAAGTCAACTTAATTTAATTATCGGTTGCTGTTCTAAAGGATGAAGTGAAGTTTTTTTTTTTTTTTTGATCGAAAATTAACTTCTGTAATCCGAGCTAATAGCAATCACCAAAAACAAATTGGAGCCTCAAAAACCGATCATAATTCCTAGAAGGCACCAATATCGGGTTTCAGAGTATTTTCGGACAAGAACCAATCACCAAAATTTCTTATTTATTATTTATTTATAGGTAAGGTGGTGAAAAGTTAAGTATATGAATGGGTACATAAAATAAATAGACAATGATGAGCAATTATTATGGAAGAGTTAATTGGTTGAACAAGTAAGAAGTAAACACAAATTAAATGGTATCAAAAGAAGACCACTACTCAGGTGGAGAATTATTTGAAGTAAAGATTGATCATAGAATCTCACAATTTGAAGTTTAATGGTCTTTCCATCTTGCTCAACAGTTCGTATTTTCTGCCAAATTTTAAAACTGAATCAGTGCAATGATTAAACAAGCTAATAGGAATGTCGGAACACATTGATTATGAAATCTTACAAAATCAACACCAATTGTCTTGATGTAGCTATCGATATGAATCATCCTAGTGAAAAACAAAACCCAAGGAAATGAATATTTGGAAACACAAATGTTAATCCAACATTAAATGAAAGAGAAAAGAAAAAGTTCATTAAAATAACTCAGCTAAAAAGTATGGATATCGAACAATATTTCAATACAATTTCGGAAGAACTTTTATAGACCATCGATATTTTATTTTACAATTGGATCCAAATGAATAAAACATCAACTGCAATTTCGCCATAGAAACCCACTTAGCTATAGTAAAGGTCTACAAGGTCAACATCAACAACATGAATTAACTTTTAAAGCTTAACAAACTTGTAAGCAACTCCTAACAACTTGTCATAGTGGTTTAAACCTAAAGTAAGACTTCTCTAAGGTTATTGGAGTAAGAAGCATGGGGTGGGTGTGCATGTGTTATATGCATAATTGGGCACATTGAATATTGGTATAAAAGAGAAAAGAAGCTTTGATGTGTGCATATACAAGTCGCAAAATTTAAGTTCATTTTCATTTCTGTATGCCAGCATCCGGTCTAGCATTTATCATGTGTAGATACAAACAGGGAAACTTGGAAATTCAGTTAGTGCCGATTGTAGGTGGCACACCACCTACCTTCATATTTTTTTAAAAATGGTGGCTCAAAGGGCAAACTTGGTTGATTCTGATTCTATGCACGCTACCAATAAAATCACACGACTCACATACCAAAAAGATTCATGTGTCAGTTTTAGCAGAGACATATGCACATCTAAATCTCAATTTGCAAGCAGGTGTTGTGTTCTGATTGAGGGTAATTAGACCATATGTCACTTGTAATCTCCACATAAAGGAACCTTGGCCCAAATAGATAGATGTACATCTTGATTAAATCAAACAACTCACACACACCACCACCTCCCCTCAAAAAAATATGCACGTGGCAGTTTTAGCATTCTGATCGAGGGATCATATGTCACTTATAATCTCCACATAAATGAACTTTGGCAGATAGATAGATGTATACCATGATTAAAGCATTGTCTAAAACTCAGATATGAATGGTATTTGTTATGTGATAATAGTATGACTAAGACAAACACCTTCGGATTTTAAGAGTTTAATAATTTATTTGTATAAGTATCCATTTTCTAGACCATACAAAGAAACTCAACAAAAGAAGAAAGACATTATTTAACCAAATATACAACCAAAAATAAAAGCTAAACAAACTTGAGTAACATGAAGGTCAATAGCAAGCATAAGTGAGACCATCAACTTGCAAAAAAAGTACAGGTTAAAAGTGAGTACAAATTGTCTAGTTTAATTTCAGCCTCTATTAAGACACTAATCATGACATGTTAATCCATGTGAAGAGTATAATACTATAATTGATCCTTAAAAATCTGGATGCTTTCCAATACCAAAGTGTTTCAAAAACTAACAAACAGTATTTAACCGATCATTTCAGTATCATGTACAAACATATTTTTACTCATATAAGTGCTGAAATTGTAAAAATCCTTTCAAACCATCAAAATCCCACAACAATCAGATGCTAAGGATGGAGGAGCAGCTGGGAAAACAGGATTAAAACCGCACAAATCGAATGAATCAGCTACGCGGGAATACAAAACTTCAAATTTCTGAAAAGCTATAAACCCGATTCCACCCTTAAATCAACAACCCACTGTTAAAAGAGCTTAATATAGGTTCCTTAAGTGCGTACAGCAGCTTATATCAGCATAAAATCATCCAAGAAATCCAGAAAATCAAAGACAACCGTTATTTCAAAGTTCGGATATTCACTTGATTTCGCAAGAACACACACAAAGCAGCGTTTTAAATCAGTAAATACCTCTCTCGGCGAGTTGAGGAAGCTTCCACGCTACTAATAGCCGCTTCAATCGGCCAAAATCCTCAAGAAATCACCGGTCAAAGGTTCGGATTGTCCTTGACCGGGACCCGATCGATCTTGCAATCAATCGGCGGTCCGGTTATCTCCGCAATAACGTTCTTCAAGAGCTTGTATCCATACTTATCACGTTGAGAGTCTCTATAGAGCAATACAATTAAGTGTTAACGTTAGCTAGCAATCGGACTCCACAATCCGTAAGTTGCTAGGAAACGCCCAGAGAGTACGCAGAACTTGACTTTCTTGTTGAGTGATAGATGAAGTGAAGTTGTGAGTGGGAAATTTTCCAAGTGTTGAAAATGAGCATTTTTTTGGGTTTGGCGCTTTTTTTTTCATTGAACATTTTTTATTTTTTAAACTCTTTTTTAATATCTTGTCAATAATAAATTATAAGAACATTCAAATTTAATTTTTAATACCTACTTTTTTACCTATTAAAATTCATTAGTTTATAGTTAGAGTGAAAAAAAATTTTATTTTTGAAAATGAAATTATTAAGATTTTGAAAACTAAAATTCTAATTAATAATTTATGACCAAATTAAAATTTTTTTTAAGGTAAATCAAAGGTAAAGTCCAAATTTTAATAATGAAATAAATATATATATATATATTGGATATTTAAGGTTTATATAAATAATTTATGAAAAATTTTAATTATAGTACTCATTCAAGTTAAAAGTTTATCAAAAATTTTAAGTAATAAAATATAATAAATTTCACCTAACAGAACTATGACATTCATTATTGGATAGGGCCAAGTTTTCTCACACAAGCCAACAATATTAGAGTCTCAACCTCATATAAATTGTTAGTCGATTATTTTACTTTAAAACTAACACAGTTTTCATCAATGAATAGTTATTTTACGAGTGACTCTTTACGTTTTTTTAGTTTGGATTCACTTTTGACACTGTACAAGAATATCTAGAGTTCAACAAATCTAGAAACACTAGAAAATATTATTTTATGAATATTATTACCAATATTTAATATTGTATCTATCTATAACTATATTTATATACGGACTACTTATATAATGTACCCACCATACATAAGTATTAAAAATTATGTACTTAAAGTAATTAAACTTATGTGTATTTTAAAGTAATTAAAATTATTCCTGATTTTCAATAGTATATTTTAAAACTAACAAAATCATTTACTTAAAGTAATTAAACTTATGTGCACATGTTCATAAATATCAAGGTGTCATAGTATAATTATTTTACATTAAGAGTCATGACATAATTAAGCTAATGAAGCTCAGCCTAATAAAGAATATACTTAGTCCATTTGTTAATTACTCTTAGCCAAAGAAAGCCAATTAGTACTAATCAATAATGTATTGTAATACTAAAAAGACTCTGTGATTAATGTACAATTATATGGACAAACAAAAATATTAGGGTGTCCTAGTACAATTATTAAAAATTAAGAGTTATAA
The DNA here is from genome assembly GCA_020080225.1 of Gynochthodes officinalis. Taxonomy (NCBI): domain Eukaryota; kingdom Viridiplantae; phylum Streptophyta; class Magnoliopsida; order Gentianales; family Rubiaceae; genus Gynochthodes; species Gynochthodes officinalis. The sequence goes on from CM034619.1 coordinate 17,407,805, forward strand.
TATAATTAAGCTAAATTTGGCATAAGGAAAAATAAACTTAGTCTAATACTTATTCTTAGCCAAAGAAATCCAATAAAATATCCAAAATACTCTTAATGAGATAGATTACATAAAAGGATGTATGACATACAATACCTTTAATGAGGAAATTAGTTGTATAAAATCAGTTGTACTTGCATTTTGTTGACTAACAAGAAAAAGTTGTACATTAGTAAAACGAACTCCTTTTTTGGAACAAAAGAAGTATAACTGTATAAGTATTTACTACTTTTGTTATACATTATACGTCTCACTATATATGTACATGTATTAAGCACTACTTGTGTTGTTATATTACATTAGTGGCTATAATTAGTTTGAAACTATATATGTCCCAATGCATATGTTGTTATTAAAATTTATAATATTCAATTTAGTTAGATACCAAAGCAAATATTTTATATCTCCATAGTTAATAATATTATACACTAAAATACAAATTTGAGCCATTTCTTGTTAGTCAAATGGCGAGCAATATTGTTCTTGGACGAGGTTTTGCTTTGTGGCGGTTTGAGCCAAATTTAATTAAAATAGTGAAAATATTTTACATTTTCTCCCTCTCTCTCCATCACAGAAAAATTGGCTAAATTTGTAAATCATCTTATTAGTTATAAACTATGAATACAACAAACATAATTAATAATATTATTAAACCCAGTTTGTACGTCAAACTAGTAAACTAATTGGTTCTTGAGGTGCTTATTACTACTAACAAAATTATATATTTAAAGTGATTAAACTTATATGTGCAAATTCATATAATGTAGTCAAATTCATATATATGCGTAAATTCTCGAGTTGATAGTGTATCTACAAACAAATACTCTATTCGTACGTCAACTAATGTTGGCAAATGCATATATATTTGGGTGTTTTAGTACAATTATTAAAAATTAAGAATTATATTTTTCAAAAGTTAACTTCAGCCCAATAAGTAAATTACATAGCCCAATTCTTAAGTAAACAAAAATTAAGGCCAATCCTTATATCAATTGTGGCCCAAGAAATTTAGCCCAAAACAAGCTCAATTCTTATATAAGTTGTGGCCCAAGCAATTTAGCCCAAAACAAACCCAATCCTTTATAAGTTGTGGCCCAAGTAATTTAGCCCAAAACATTTTATCTACTCTATCCCAAATTAATTAGCTTAACACATATATTTTTTCATCAAATTTATAATATTATGTTTTATTATACACTAAAATAAATTTTTTCTATCTCCATATGTAATGATATTACACACTTCAACCCTATGTATAAAAAAAAAATGAATTAATAGATTACAACTATTTTCTTTTTCATTGTCACATAACCTACTAATTAAATTTTCTTTTGCACCAAAAAATTATATTTATAATGCACTAAAAAAATTTATATTTTTTAATTACTGATATTTCACACATATACATATAATCAAAAATTTAATTAAAAATCATATATCAGTAGCAGGTTTAGGCCTTAACCAATCCTTACTGGGGTTAGGTATTTTGTGTTAACGCACGTCTATTTAAACCTAGTATTTTTATGGACACTAATGTAATGTGTTAATTGGGGATTTCTACTTTAATACAATTAGTTTGGTTTGGAAAAAAAAAAAGCAATTAGTGACGAAACAATTGCGTCACTAAAACATATTTCCATTAGTGACGAAAAAGATATCGTCACTAAAAGGAATTAAAACTTAGTGACGATAAAATTTCGTCACAATGATTATTTTAGTGACGATAATAAATGTCGTCACTGAAATCTCGTCACTAATTATGACTATTTTAGCGGGAAAGTTTCCCGCCACACTCTTTAGTGACGACTTTTTGTGATTCGTCACTAAAAATTTGGAGTAGACAATAAAATAGTGACGATAAAAGTTTTGGTCACTAAATGTGATATTTAGTGACGATATTTTTTTTCGTCACTACAAATTCCGTCACTAAAGCCCATTTTTCTTGTAGTGTTCCTTACATAACATATAAATATTAGTTTGTTATTCATTAATGAGAAATATGTACATATATATAGTATAGTTTATGATTAAAATAGAATTCATGAGAGAGATAATGTAGTACACTACTACCATTAGAATACACTTTTCTACATTTAGAAGATTACAACAATTTGACTCTTATGTATAATAATTTCTTTATCACCTTCTCTTGCAAGTTGTACAGGATTTGGAAGAATTCTCAACTTGTTCTCTAAAAACAAAAATCTTTATCTAGAAGTGGCACTGTAAGAATGTTGGCCAATTGATCTTTGGACGAGATATAGCAAATACTAAGTTCTTTATTAGATACCTTATCCCTCACAAAATGAAGATCTATTTCTAAGTGTTTAGACCTTGAATGAAAAATAGGGGTGAAGGTGAGATAAGTGGCACTTAGATTATCACGCCGTAAGATAGGAGGTTTAGGAAGCATTGCACCTATTTCATATGGTAACGAGTATAACCAATAAAATTCATTAACTGTGGTGGCAATGGCTTGGTATTCTGCATACGTAGAAATTCAAGCTACGGTCCTTTTTATGTGGGATCCCCATGAAATTAAGTTTGAACCAAGATAAATAGAATACTCAAAAGTAGATTTTCTATCATCAAAACTATTCCCTCAACCCGCCTCACTGTATGTTGAACTTGTTGTATTTGTAGATGAGTGAAAAAACAAGCCATGAGAAATAGTTGATTTTAGGTACCTCAAAATGAGCTTAACTTTGGTCAAATGATCATCTGTGGTGCAACCACGAACTGAGTAACTTTGTTTAGTTTAAAACAAATGTCAGGCCGAGAAAAACATAGATATTGAAGTGTTCCAATAGTGCTTCGATAGAAAGTAGGATCCAAAAAAGGAGAAACGCCATTTGCAGTAGTCATTCCAACTTTTGCAAGCAAATCATGAATATACTTGGACTGAGTGAGAAGCAGACCCCATTACACCAAGAAGCTTCCACTCTAACAAAGTAATTAAGTCGTCCAAGATCCTTCAATGAAAATTTCAATTGCAACAAAGCAATGATTGAATTGATAAAATATAGTTGGTTGCTAGTCATCAACACATCAACATATATTAAACAAAAAACTTGAACTGAGCCTTTTGAATAGAAAAACAAAGAGTTGCCTGCTTTGGAACCTTTCAACCCAAAAAAAACTGAAAATAATGTGAGACATTTGAACCATAGCTAAGGAGCCTATTTAGAGCATAAATTGATCTATCTTATTTGCAAACATAATCAGGGAAGAGTGAGTAAACAAAACCTTGTAGTTGAGTCATAAAAATGTCTTCTTTAACAGAACCATGAAAGAAGGCATTGGATACATCAAATTGCTTGACTTCCCATCCTCTGGATAGACAAGAGATAAAATTAACAAAATGGTGGATGGTTTAGTGATTGGACTGAACCTTTTGTGTAATCAACTCCTAGCACTTATGAAAACCCTTGACAACAAACCAAGCCTTGAGCTGATCTAAAGTACCATTCTTGTGACGTTTGATGTGGTAAATCCATTTACTGCCCACATCATTTTGGTTTGGATTAGGAGAAACCAATTTCTAGGTGTGGTTCACATCATAGTATTGTATTCTTCTGCCATTGCATGATGGCAGTGAGTTGATTTATCAGTTTCACTAAAATAGGTTGATTCATTTTCTTGTTTTCTTAGACAAACAAGAACTTAGGGTTTTAGGGAGCTAGTTTACAAGCTAGTAACCATGTGCTGGGTACAGTTTTGATTTGAGTTTGGGCTGATGTTGGTGTGTTAGTACAAGTAATTAGGTTATTGGTTAAGTTGACAACAAGAGGTAAACTTGGTGATTCTGGAGGGGTTGAAAGTGAAAATTCAGTTGAGGATTGGGGTTGAGGTGAAGTCAGAATTGATGGTAGATAAGGTTAAGTTGGAGTTGTTGGTAATGGGTGAAAATAAGGGAGAATTAGGTTGGATTGTGTGGTAGGAGATGAATCCTTGTCATTGGCGGGCAATACATCTTGAGAGAGAAAAGGATATTCCTAGTCTACAAAATAGCATGACATGCGATGACAAATTTTAAGGAAGATAGATCAAGGCAGATAAACCTTTTTATGAATTTTTCTATAACCCATGGAGGCACATTTTTAGAATGGGAAGACAATTTATTTTGTTAATATATTCAAAGCCAAGGATGGCATAAGCACCCAATAACATGCATATTTTGATGATCTGAATTTTGGTGAAACAATTTTGTAAGAGGTTTTTGCAAATTGAGAAGAGGGGTCGATAATCTATTAATTACATACACTGCTACATCAAAAACATACATCCAATATTTGGTGGGAACATGCGAATGTTACAACAAAGCCAAACTAGTTTCCACTATGTGTTTGTATTTTTTTCTCTATACAACCATTTTGCTCTGGAGTTTTGGGACAAAAAATACAGTGTGTAATGTCATTGTCAAGAAGATAGTTGGACAAAGCTTGGAATTCACTATCCCAGTCTACCGAAGAGACTTTATTTTATTGTCAAAAAATTTTCAACCAAATGTCTTAACTTGATACACATTGAGAATTTCAAATTTATAATTCAGAAAATAAATCTAATTATATTTGCTGCAATGGGCATAGAAAAGAACAGAGCAACGCCATCATAAGGAACTGGGGATTGGTCCTAGATATCTGAGCATATAAGTTCTAATGATTGTGAGACATGAAAATTAGATAAGGGAAAAGGTAACTTATGACTCTTACTAACATTGAAAACATGACAAGCAAACAAATTTTTATTACTAACAAAGGGAATTTTAGAATTTTGGAAAGTTTAACGAACTGTTTCCATATTGGCATGTCCATGAATGGAATGCCAATGAGAAAGACTATGTGCCATCTTGAGGAGAATTTGTAGACTATTGAATTAGATCAAAAAGCATGGAATAAAGACCATAATCATTTGGCCCCATGTAGAGTAGCTCCCTCATGTGAACATCTTTGGTTTCAAAATGGTTAGAGAAAAATTCAACAAACATTATTAGCAATAGTAAAAGAATGAACTAAAAGGAGACTAGTATAGGCAGCAGGAACATGTAAAATATTATTCAAATGAAAAAAACAATTTGTAGAACGACATATAAAGGAGCCAATATTAGACATTGGAAGAGATCTTCCATTCCCAATTGTGACCTCATTAGGACCTTAATATGCAGAGGGCAAAGATAAGTTCTCAAGAGCATATGTTAAATGATGTGCTACACAAGTGTTAAGAACCATCGTTGGCTATTTTTCAATGTAGAAGTGGAGACAACTATATTGGTGACTGGTGTGCAATATTGGGTAGGGACTGAATGTTGTTGTTTGAATTTGATAGAATGATAGTAATAGTATTGGTGGAAGAAGGCATGAAATTTTTTTTTGAGCTATTTGGTTATTAGACCTTTTGTTAGCTCTAATACCATATAAAAATGTAACATATAAATATTGGTTTGTTATTTATTAACGAGAATATGTACATATATATAGTACCGGTCATGATTATAGTATAACTCATGATAGAGATATGATTGACCAAAATTATGATACACTACTACAATTAAAATATACACTATCACAATTAATAAATTGTAGCGATCTCGGTTCTTTAACTTTGGTTTAGCTGTTTTTATTGATTTTAATGCTATCATTAATTGAATATGAAACACTTTATGTATAATCAATTAATGATAAGTTTTGATTTGAGTGCTGGGCTCTATCAATTGTTTTAGGAAAATAGAAATTCATTATGGCTATCCCACTAAGTTTTCAAGTTAAATATTTGAATTTATAATATAATTATTAGTAATATGTGATCAATGATGCAATTAAGTGAAATCACCCTGTGGATCAATAATTATTAGTAATATATAGAACCACTTTCTTTTCAAGATTGATATCCCCTATTTTTTATTCTTTTTTTTTTCACACTTAGTTGGACCATTTTGTATATGCACACACACTTAGTTGGACCATTTTGTATACACAAAGAATATTTACTTTGTCCAAACTTTTCAGGGAATACTTTTTCAATTTTTCCCATTTTTTTTTCGCACTTTACTTTCTTCATTGCTTTTCTCTTCAGTGGTTCTTTCCTTTGGAAATAACAACAATTTTATCATGCATTTCATTCCCACATACTCTTGACAAAATGATTCAATGATGGTAAACAAAAACAATGGTTTCAAGGTAATGATGTGGTGTTAAAAACAAAGAAAAGTCAAGTCTCAAACTGGTCAACTAGGGGTATATGTATAGACAGTAAGCTTTTTAGAAAGTTTAAACGGTTCATCCTAAATGCCCTTATCATCTCAAAGCATGAATCCACACTGTGATCTCAACGTGCATAACAAAGCAAATTCTAGAATAAACATGATCTATTTGACATCACTCAACAAAGAAAAATGTGAGCAAGGAAAAGAAAATACTCTTGGCTCAAATACTCACAAAAGGTTCATTGCATCAAATATTGCACATCCTCATTCAATTCAATCATCAAAATCAACGAGATGTTTAAACAAAATTTTAAAAAAAAAGGCTAATCACACTCGCTCCTTTTTATGCTTGTCAACTCAACCCCTAATGTATGCGAAGTATGAGGTATTCTAAACAAGTATCAAGGAGTTAGAAATTGCAAGAAAGACATTCAAATATTTAAGCATGATTCTTAAAATTTTAACACCATAACAGCACAAGAACAACCCTCTGCCAAACTCATTTCAGCCATTGTCCCCAATGGCTGGAAATAAAAAGCAAATTAAAACTCACTCCCCTTCAAGAGCGTGATGCCTCCTGGTCTCTTTCTTCCTCATCTAAAAATGGATTTGGTAGTAGTTGCAATTGCTCCATTAACTTCACTCTGTGTTTTGTGCCTAACTTCGCCAGGACACCCATAATGACTTCATTACTTTGCTGGAAATACCTAACAGAAGTACCAAAACGTTGAGAATGCATGTTAACCTCAGAACGCATGTCTTTACTGCTACTTCCACATCTCTTATTCTTGCTCCCAAAAAAGGTTTAGGAGGGGTTAAGGGCGGAGGAACTACTTCATGACTATATGTAGCAGGCACAACTAATCGTTCTTTCATATATTTAAAAGATTTATTACTAATGACCCCTTTTATATGCTGCTCACGAATTTCCATGGGTGCCCAACGAACCCCAGCTTGTTTGCACAAAGAAGTAATCAATAAAGGGAAAGGTAGAGCAAGACCATTATCCATTATAGCACCAATTATAGCCTCATAAATTAACTTACCCACATGAATGGATTTTCTCAATTTTATAGCATAAAGTAGTGTAGCTCTATCACTATAGACTGTGCTATGATGTGTATGAGGCATGATTCTAGAGGAAATAAACATATACATGGCCTATCCTCACTACCCATAGCCTTTGTGGGAAAATAACTAGCTCTGTTATTAGAACTATATGATGATCAAGTGGTTCCTTTAGCACACAAATAGTAAAGTTCTTGGTTCCAATCAAATTTTGAATTAACAAGATGTAAAAAGTCACAAGCAGCATTGTCATGAAGACCTTAGAATTCATTAATTGTTGTCCAATCAAAAGCTACCATTTTTCTTCTTACAAATATTTGATCACCCTTCCTAGCCGTGGCATTAGCATAAAATTCTTTTACCATAGATATTATTCCAGGCTCAAGATATTTTGCTAACTTTTCCCAACCATAGTGTTGAATGCTATCAAGTATTGAACCGGACACATTAATTCCTCTCTCAGGGATAAAAGTTTTGTTTTCTTTAAAAATATCAAATGTGACTTTACTGACAAATCTACTTGAATCAAATCTTTCCGCCTTGGCTGGTGTCTTAATTTTTTGTTTTATCTTAGGGGGCATTTTGAAAGATCAAATAACAGCACAATCACCATAAAACCAACACCGAAACAAGCACAATCACAACAAAACCGAAACAAGCACAAAATTCTATCACAAAACTTCTAACCAATTTCCAACAAAATTCACAAAATAGAGTGAGAGAAAGAACTCGCTATTTTTGTCGTCAAAACTTCGCTGGATTTTGTCTGGTCACCATTTGAAATCGCCCCAAATATGCTTGCTATGTCGTAACTTTGTGGCTAAATGAAAATTCTGCACAACCCAACCCTCTAAACAATCTCAAATGAATGAGAAGATTTATGATGTTGTTGTGAGAAAAAAACAAGAAGAAGATTTTTCTTTTTATGTTTTGAGAAGGAGGAAGGATAGGCAGCAGTAGACAAAAAAAAAACACACAAAGTAGAACATGTCCTAGGGTTAACGTAGATTGGAAAAAAAACAAAAAAAAAAATTTTGGTGAAAAAGCTATGCCTTATCATGAGTATTCATGCTATGGCCATAAGATTTCTGGACAAAAAATATCCTTATGAACTATGTCATGTCATGACATTCCATGCTACACTTGTCAATTTTCTAGAAGCCTTCTGCTAAACCATGATGTGGCATGAGTTTTCATACTACGGTTGTCAATTCTCTGGAAGCCTTCTGCTAAACTATGTTGTGGCATGAGTTTTCATGCTACAGTTGTCAATATTCTGGAAGCCTTTCTACTTAGCCATGCTGTGGCATGAGTTTTCATGCTTCGGTCTCCATTTTTCTATTTCCTGCAACATGATTTTTCTACCATTATACCTGCAACATGGAAGAATTCTTATGTCAACTCTCTCTCTCTCTCTCTCTCTCTCTCTCTTTCTCTCTCTCTTTTAAGGAAAATTAACAAACTATTTGAAATACAAATAAAGATAGAAAAACTTGGTTTAGGCCCCAAGATGCACTTTTTTAGGTCTATTAGCTTAGACTATCATATTCTTCAAGGAGTTGAATTAATTAAGAAGGCCAATTGGCGTGAATTTTCCAATGCGCCTCCATGGTAGACTTTCAATCTTTGACCATTGACTTTGAACTTTTCTCCTTGAATGTTGCAAACTTCGACAGCTCCATAGAGATACACACGGCTCACTGTAAATGGTCCCGACCATCTACTCTTTAGTTTCCCTAGGAATAGTCTAGGTCTGGAATTGAATAGCAACATTTGGTCTTCTTCTTAAAAACTCTTAATCTTTACCTTGGCATCATGCCATCTCTTTGTACGTTCTTTATAAATTCTGGATTTTTCATATGCCATGTCTCTTATTGTCTCCAATTCACTCAATTATAGAAGTCTTTTTTCAGTAGATTTCTTGTAGTCGTAATTTAATACCTTGATTGCCCAGTAAGCCTAATGGTCAATTTCTACAAGAAAATGGCATGCTTTTTCATAAACCAACCTATATAGAGACATTCCAATAGGTGTCTTAAATGCTGTTCGGTATGCCCATAAAGCATCATCCAACTTCCTTGCCCCAAGATGACCACCAATGACCACCATTGACCATTCCATGGCAGTGTTGAAGAATTAAACTAGTTTCTTCTTCTCCTACACATCTTCTTATCAGGCCATCTCTACATAGCTTCCATAGATACGGATCACCCCACCAATAAAATTTAGCATCATATATGAGCTTCTTTTTTTGTTGATTGTTGAATTCTTCCCGAAACTTTCCACCTGAGACAAAATTAGCAATGTCAGCAAACCATGGTACATTTAAACTTTGAATTTCCAGAACATCTCATTCGGAAATAGCTCCTGGATTGGTTCTACAGTTTCATTTCCTTCTTCTTGCTCTGACTCCAATCTTGAGAGATGACCAGCTACCAAGTTCTTTGATCCTTTCTTATTTCTAATCTCAATGTCAAACTCTTGTAAAAGAAGTACTCATCTAATGAACCTTGGCTTTGAGTCCTTCTTGTTTAAGAGATACTTTAGTACTGCAGGATCTGTATACACAATAACTTTAGAACCAAAAAAATAAGATCTAAATTTATCATAAGCAAAAATTGCTGCTAGCATATTTTTCTTGGTTGTGGTATAGTTAAGCTATGCATCATTCAGCGCTCGTCTTACATAATAGATAACATGAAGTTTATTCTCCCTTCTTTGGCTGAGTACGGCTCCTATTGCATGATCACTTGCATCACATATCAACTCGAATAGGAGATTCCAATTAGGTGATACAACTATAGGAGCTGATATCAAGGCTTCTTTCAATCTGTCAAAGGCGAATTTACAGGCATTAGTAAAATCAAAAGGAAAATCTTTCTCAAGTAACTTACAAAGCAGTTTAGAAATTTTTGAAAAGTCCTTGATAAACCGTCGATAGAATCCTGCATGTCCTATGAAACTACGAACACCTTTAACATTGATGGGATATTGAAGCTTTTCAATGGTTTCTACTTTAGCTTTGTCCACTTCAATTCCTTGTGCTAATATTCTATGTCCAAGTACAATTCCTTGTTCCACCATAAAATGGCACTTTTCCCAATTCAACACTAGATTTGTCTTTTCACACTATGTAAGAACTTGCTCCAAGTTCTCCAAACATCCTTCAAAAGAGCTTCCATAGACTGAGAAATCATCCATGAACACATCCTTGATTTCTTCTACCAAATCTGAGAATATGGCCATCAGGCATCTCTGGAAGGTTGCTGGAGCATTACATAATCCACATGGCATCCTTCTATAAGCATATGTGCCATAAAGACATGTGAATGTCGTCTTCTCTTGATTCTCTGGAGCAATTGCTATTTGATTGTAACTTGAATAGCTATCTAAGAAGCAAAAGAAAACTTGCCCTGCTATCCTCTTCAACATTTGATCAATGAATGGTAGTGGAAAGTAATCTTTCCTTGAAGCAGAATTTAACTTTCTATAATCAATGCATACCCTCCATCCATTCACCACTCTTGTTGCAATCTACTTACCTTCTTCATTTTCTGTAATGGTCATGCCTCATTTCTTTAGAACACATTGGATAGGGCTTACCCATGAACTATCTGAAATTAGGTAAATAATTCCATCTAATAGCTTAACCACCTCTTTCTTCACCACTTCTTGCATGTTTGGATTGAGCCTTCTTTGCCTTTCAATGGTTGGCTTGTATCCTTCTTCCATCAAAATCTTGTGCATGCAATAAGATGGAATTATTCCTTTTATATAAGAAATTTGCCAACCAATTGCTCTTATTCTCCTTTTAAGCATCCTTACAAGCAAGTCTTCTTGGTCTTGGGTAAGTTTAGAGGATATGATCACAAGTAACGTTTGATTTTCTCCAAGAAAAGTATACCTCAAGTGTTCAAGTCCACATTTGGTGGTATTTGGTAATTGGATTTGAGAAAAAATCTAGCTTCTTCAGTATTGCTCCAAAGCAATTCATCGAACAAGTAGAAGGCAAAGAAAACATACCCCAATAATGGAAATTCCAATTACACTAGCCAGCAACAGACGCTCAAAGAAGGTGAGATGTCCAGCTACAAGCAAAAATAGTCCCCAAACAAACATCAAAGCCATAATCAGCAAATTAATTCAGACTTTTTTGGTTGTACATTAAATTCATGGCAATCCATGGAAACCTAAAAATGGAATGCAAAATCTTTAAAAATTGAAAATATTGAAAAATAAATCCCAAAAGTGCAAGGTGAAATATAATTCATATGAATCCACATGGACTTATGAGTAACATAAATGCAAAATAAAATTTCAAAATATTTAGAAAAACATAAAAATGCAAATTAAAATCCAATTTATATGCACTTACGAAACATACATACATCCACCGGTCGAAAGGCAGAAGACATCGTCAGGGCTGAAGACCGCACTTCTCCACTCCAGCCTTTTCTCTTCACCAACTACTCTACCTGTTCTCTCCCTCTCCCTGATTCCCCTTTTGTCCCTTCTCTTCCTCCAAAGTCAAAACATGTTCAGTCCTTGAAATCCCTCGTCCTCTACTGCTCCCCTTGTTACTCCTCCCTCGACTCCCCTCTTCATTTCTCCTCTTTCGAACACAACCTCCTCTGCCAATTCCACCCCCCACCTGTCCGAAATTAATTCAGGTTTTTTTGGTTGTACATTAAAAGATTACACCGGTGAAGGGTTTTCTGTCTTTCCGGTGAAGGTCTTGGAATAGAGGGGATAGAGGTGGGCTAATTTTTTTTAATTCCATTTTTGTCCATGGGTAAAAAGTCACTTGCATCGCACGTGGCTTATTTGACAGAAAACTAACAAATAGTAACGGAGGATTAAAAGAGTACATTTATAAAATATGAAGGACTATTTATTCCTATTTTGAAAGTGAATGACTAAAAAGATTATTTGCCAAAATGTGAAAAACTATTTTGGGTGTTAAAAAAAACCAATATGTTTTTGAACCTATCTTACTTATTAAGTTAAGATTCTTTGTCCCACTTATTATATCAGTTGTGTCCTATTAAAAAAATAATGTCATTTTATTAATAAATACTAAATCCTAATATGAAATGTACAAACTATAGTGGGCCTAGTTTTAATAAACTGCAACATGTATTGTACTTCAAAAATTATTTCTATATTTTGAATAAAAATTAATTTTAAAATATAAAAAACAATTGAAGTACAATATGATTTATACACACATTGATATTTATAACAAAAATATTCCACACACGCGAGTGAAATTCTAACATTTTCATTCTTTCAACATGGGCATTATCATTATCCGTGGTCAAAATGTTGTTAAAGATTTTATGTTTTTTTCCCTTTAAACGGCAACACTATGCACAAGAAGAAAATTAGAAAATAGTTTTTTCAAATTCGATGATAATGAAATAGTTATATGGTAAAAAAAACATATTTTTTTATTTTATTAATTTGTTTTTAAAAATTCTAAAGATAAGTTTTGATATGAGTATGATTATTCTTACTACTTTGACAGTTGTTTTATCTATGATGTAAAATAAGATTATAAAATGATTGCTCATTGCAAAAATAGAGAAAAAATAAAAAAAATAAAAGAAGTAAAAGTTCCTCCATCTCCAAAGAAAGTTCACTTAAATTTTTTTTTTCCAAAAACATAGTCCACTTTTGAACAAAAATTCTAAAATATTGTTAATAATAATAATTATACATGTGCTCAATTAAAAAATAAAGAGAAAAATGTAAAATTATGTATTTAGGATAAGTTAATTATATTGTATGTAATAACTAATAAAAAAGTTATACCTAATCCAAAATATACTCTCTTTTTTTTGGGACATAGGGAGTACTAAATTTTATTTAATTAAATTTTAAAACATTAAGGGTCATTTCAATTTTTTTTTTTAAAAAGAAAAAACTCCAGGGTATATATTATGTATTTTATTTTTTTGTCTTCTTACTTATTGATTTAGTTTACTTTAATTATCCTTGTGCCAAGGGGATATTATAGTAGTTTTTCCAACCATCATAATTTGTTTAATAGTTTTCCAAATCTCAAAGGATGTAGATCTAATTTAACCACTCTTATTAAAATTTGGAAATATTTAAATTTTTAGCCCTTCTAAAGTGTGTTTATAACAATGGTCCAAGTTAAAACATACCTCATAGCTTTTTAATTTTTTCCATTTTTCCCTAAGTTGTAGTAACTAATTAGCTCAACCTATAAGAATTTTATTCTAATATCTTATTTATCAACCATGAATTTCTATACTTTAAAATTTAAATTGTTTCTTAGCTTCATCTAAGTGAACTTAGTATATTATTTTATTCCAACAAGCTACTGGCTTGTTCAAAATTAAGTTGTTATATAAATTGTTATTATTTAAATTATCTTATTCTGTTAGTATTTTATTCTATTATGCTTTAAAAGTTATATTTACAATTTTCACATAAATTATCTTTTTACATTATTTTATTATCTTGAATTATTCATGAACATTAATCTCTAAACAAATATAATTTATGTTATATCTTTTTACATAATAAATAAATAAATAAATATATATATATATATATATATATATATATATATATATAGAAGCTAAATTAATAAATAAATGGATGACTTTCAGTTAATCTAGTTCCAATACAGTCTCCAATTTATGATTAAAATATTTTTTTAATTTATTAATTTTACTTATATTTACATTCAATTTTATATTTTAATTAATATATTCTGAAAATGTTAACCGTTCCCCAAATATCAAAATGATAGATTCGCCAATAGATTATTGCATCCAACCTTTAACAGCTTCAAATAACTCCAGAAGACAAGGGAGGAATTATTTGGCCATTTATTCTCTGTCCGCATGCAAAGGAGTCAACAGTTTGCTTGAGCACGCAAAAGACAGCTGACTAGCTACCTCGCATTATAGCATTGACGAAGACATCTCGTTTTGGCCGCAAGTGTTTTTATTTTTATTTTTATTTTTATCAAAAGATCGATAATTGTATTAATTTTGTAACAATAAATATTTATAATCAAATATCTCCCAAAATTAAACTCTTCCTATCTCTAGTCTTGGCTAAGACGAAATGACAATATGTCACATTTCAACCCACCCTCTCACAAAAATACACCATAGAAGAAATAGAGACCTTACTAAAACTGAAAAGAATCCCTCCTAGTAGGGTATCTATTACCTCAATATCGTGTTATCCGGGTGATAAATTTGTCAGCCATTAATCTTTCCTATGATCCTAGCTAACTAACCTACCCTTCAAAAATTTCGGCAGCATGCCCTCTGTACCTTGAGCAAACCCTAGTTCTGAAACAGTAGAAACTAGCTCAAGAACATGAAATCGACACCCAAAACAGCAAAACCAACACCTATACAAACAAACTTGACACAAAAGTCAAAAATGTATCTAAACTACCATGTGTGCATGCATAAGTTCCAACCAAGCATGTCTCACCTGCTCAACTACATCCTTCACTGGCATCCATTCTATCTAAAACACCCGCATGTTTCGGCTCCACATAAGATACGCTGTGAATTGTATCCATTCATCCCAGCCATTCTTCCTACGCCTAGAACAGAGATGTTGCCACCAGTGCTGAAAATTATTTGGAGGCAGAACCCTAACCCAATCCACATGAGCCATTTTCCAAATTTGTTGTACTCTAAAACAATGAAACATGAGGTGTTCTATAGTTTCAACCAATACTCCACACATTGGACATGTAGGCTCAATTGGTATCTTCCTTTGATGCAGCTTATCATGTATTAGCAAAATATTATGACAACAACACCATACGAACTATGTGACCTTACCTGTGACCTTGAGCTTCCAAGTAGCTGTCCACATACGATGCCTTCTTTCTCTAGAAGTACTAAACTCAGGAACTTGTTCTGCAAGTTGTCGATTCTGCTGCAACTTATGATATGCTGACTTCACAGAATAACTCTGGATACCCTCAGTTGATTCCCCTCGTACAATATACCTTGCCTCCATCCAACCCTTCCAAAGCCATGAAGCATTTTGTTTAATAGCAACCAACAATACATCTGTGTGCGGAAAATATTTTGCTTTTATGACCTTGCTCATCAATAACTCGGGATGATTAATAACTCTCATCAATTGTTTCGCAAGTAGAGCATCATTAAAACTTTGAATCTCTTGAAAGCCCAATCCCCTCTCCTCCTTTGCTTTAGTAAGGTCCTGTCATTTCTTCTAATGAATTTTCTATCTTGCATATTTACGTGCACCACACAAAAAATTCGCCGTAAGACGACAAATTTCCCTACACACTCCTTTGGGAAGTTTAAAACATCCCATGACATATGTGGGCAAAGCATTTATCATTGCTTGAATAAGAATCTCCTTGCCTACTAAACTCAAGAACTGGGACTTTCAATTTTGAATTCGGTGCTGAACTTTGTCAATAATAAGCTGAAAGACCTCTCTTTTCGACCTACCAATCCTCATAGGCAACCCCAAGTACCTAGCATTCGATTGCTCCTTCACACCCCCCATCACTTGGCAAATCTGACTTCTTACCTCCCTGGAGATATTAGGACTAAAAAAGACTAAAAATTTGTCCAAATTGACAGCTTGGCTTGAACATTGACTATAAGAGTGAAGAATCTGGTACAAAATATGTGCTTGATCTATATTTACCTTACAAAATAATAATAAATCATCAACAAAAAATAAATATGTAATAATAGGTCCATTTCTATTGACTCTCGTCCCTTTATATTTCCCTCTTGCACATGATTGTGTAATGGAGACTATTGATTATATTGACCCATTCAAATTTAAACAGCCACGTTCAGATGCTTAAGATATTTAATTTAATAGATTTTTGGGTTTTGTCGGGTCTTGCAGGGATTAGATTTTTTGCGTGTTGTCGGGTCTAGTGGGGATTAAACATATTATCCACTAATTCAATAGATTTTGATGTTTGGGTCTTGTCAGGTCTTGTGGGGACTAGGAGATATTATCCACTCATTTAATAGATTTTTTGGTTTTGTCGGGTGGTAATTTTTAAAAATAAATTATTAAATAATGCAACATATATATTATATGTAATTCTAAAATCCCAGAAATAATCCAAACTCATTCATCGATACCTATTGTCTATTATTCGTCAATACCATTCGGCCATGCAGCAAAGTTTAATAATCTGAATAATCTGTCCAATTACACAACTAGGGGTTGACTGATATTCGTGAATTTTTCAGGAATGTTATTAGTGTTTGTGAATATTTTTGATCCGTAATTAAATAATTTCCTACCAATTAATAATAATAATAATAATAATAAACAAAACATATTGAGTATATATTGTTATTTTGTGTGTGTGAACACTTTTTCTTATGCCGTTTTACTTGTCCTATACTTATAAAAGAAATTTGGGAGTAGATGGAGTAATTATTTATCCTCTGTTACAATAACAAAAAATGATTCATATAACTCATTCTATATAATGAAATAAATATTTTGTTGTTATTAGTCATCACGACTAGTTTAGTCATTCTGACTCATTAGCATGTCAAATATGTTTATCTTTGTTGTATTATACATGATGGTCACGGTGAAAATATTTAATTAATTTATCTCACTTTGAACCCACAGATAATTGATGTCAAATCTTTCTTTTCACATCACTCATTAAATAAATATTATGTGATTTATATGGCTATAACTGAATTATTGAGCATTGTTTTCGATATATCACAATAGATGTTACTACATTTATTATCTTCAACAGCCAACCAATTCATGGGGTCGACATTATTGGATCATCTTCAATAGCCAACTACTTCATTGGGGTCGACATTATTGGATAACTATCAATGCCTCTTTGTCTCTAGATTTAAGTCTCCTAAATCTTCTCCTATAAATAAACAAGAGAGGGCACAATCATTCTCGTCCCTCTCAAAACATTACTTTTCGAGTACAAACATAGTAAGCTCTGGTGGGGCAAGAAAATGAGTTTCAAGCCAATTGTTTTCCTATGCCTTTTGGCACTAGTGATGATGATTGCCTCGGAGGTCACAGCTAGGGACTTAGCTGAGAGTAAGATATCTATGTTTAATATTCCCCCTTTTCTGTTGTTAGCAAAAAGAATAATTGACTTCTTGTAATAACAACCGCATTCTTTGTCGTTAAAGAAATATTTCTTCTTTTTACTATATATAGAAAGTAACTAGACATTTATGTGTTGTCCATTTTTCTTCTTCAAGATCAACTGACAATTAGACGGTTACTGTTAATTCTGTCTAATGGTGGATTTTTCTTTTCCTTATTCGAACTCATTTCTTGACTTCTCAATGTCGTCTTTATGTTAATACTAGGTTTCGACAAATAATAAGCGAGCATATTTTTAAGTTCTTTATACTGCTATTAGGAGTGTGGATCATCAAAAATGATAACACCACCATATATGGATATTTGTGTTCCACTTGACAATATTATTTGATAGGAATAACCAACTGGGCTTGTTTAGGAGCTACCAGATTATACCTTAGAGACATTCCAGTGTCACGAGGAAAGGAGTTGAATCCATTCCCTCACTTTCCTCCTCGATTTCCACCTTCTCACCTCTACCCCAAAATGTGATGAAAAATTTCATTATGAGAATTTGATCCCACATTTTATGAGAAAACAATCCATAGATTGTAACCAGAATATGTTGATTAAAATTATTTTCATAGGAAAAATTGATGATTAGTAAAATTGAAATTATGATAAAAATATCAATTAAAACATCCGGGTTCTCTTTGACTTAAAATTCCTAGAGATTACCCCAATTACCTCTAACGAGCATGATACATTATTACTCTTTGCAGAAGACGCAGTTGAGACTAATGGCGTAGAAGAATCCAAGCAAGTAGTCCATGGTGGTTATGGCGGAGGTAAATATGGAGGAGGAGGTGGCCATGGTGGTCATGGCGGAGGTGGACACTGCCGTTATGGCTGCTGTGGGCACGGTTCCTATGGGTGCAGGTGCTGCACATATGCTGGTGAAGCTGTGGAGTCTGTGCCTGAATCCAAGCCTCAAAATTGAAGATCTTCCCTCTTGTGGTGCCTCATGAGTGCATTCATGCATCCATGAATGCTAAAACTGGCTTTATTTTATGGGTATTATAAAAGTATGTATTTTAATTTTATGCAATATGATGAATAAGAGCTTTATTGGGGATATCCTCCACTTTGTGTGATTTTGTTCATGTATAACGTGAGTATTCACGTATTAGTGTTTTATATCATTTGTGTCCAACTTTATCCGTCTTTTTTTTTTCTTTCTTTCTCCGGTGTTAACATTGTATGCAAAATTCGTACTAATACCAAAAAAAAGTTCTTAAAGGTGAAAAATAATAAGTAGAGCAAAAGTGGATGGTAGTTTAAATAATACTACCTTAGTTCCAAAATAAAGTCCAATATCAAACAAAAAAAATTTGTTCCAAAAAACATAGTATTTTTTGTGTTAAATTCTTTCGTTACATTAGTGATAATGACAATGCATAAATCAAATTAAAAAATAAGGATAAAAAATGTAAAAATATAAAAATGTAAAACTATATATTTAATAGTGTGTATTAGATGTATTGTATATTATAATTTAAAAAAACAATTGTATCAAATCTTAAGTTGTCTTGGCTATAGCCTCCCACCTCACTTTTCACTTCTATTAACTTTCACTTTTCTTAATAAATGAAATAAGAAAACCAAAATATTAGTGCTGCAGAAATAAGTGTTCTTATTAACCTTGATAACTAACGAATACGCTCTCCGACTCCTGATAGCATGGATCATATTGTGCATTATAATTAAAAATAGTTATACATACTTAAAAGTGAATTCTTTTTCTAAGATGGAGGGTGTAATTCTAATTTTATGGTTATAAAAAAATTATTAAAAAAAATTAATATTTTTTGTTCATTTCCAAAATAAACGATTTCATCGCCTTCTTTTACACTCCAGTCTTCATTCATACTATAATTAAACCAAACAATAATCAAGGCATGAAATTATAATTAACAAAATCAAAATAATGAAAATAGTTATGAGTTTAAATAATCGTAAGATAAAAGGAAATGTTAGGATTTTCATTTATTAATTTTTTTTCTTAAGCTATTGACCCCTTTTTTTTCACTTTGAGTAGGAAAATTTTCCCTTAAAATCCTTAATTTCCTTTATTTTTCCTTATTACGATGATAAATAGGAAAGAAAATCATTATATATATATATATATATATATATATATATATATATATATATATAGATTTTAACTGTTTTGCTTCTTTTTGTCCCCCTTTCTTCGATACAACCAAATTAGGCATATAATCTGCAGTTTCTTGCCACTTAGAAGAGTCATGGTACTAACATTCTCTCTTGAGTTAATTTTTGTTTGAGCTGATAGCTCGCTTTTGTTAGCTTCAATTTTATTTAAAAATTATGCAAGTGTGAATTTTGGGTCTCCAAGTTCTTGATGCTGACTTTCGTCTTTTGTTGAAATTATTGAGTATTGTCTGCCAAAGCTTTTACTATCTCATCTAACGACATTCCTAAGCTTGAGGGTTGAATAGGCGCTGGAGATGGCCTATTGTAAGCTTGATGTTGGCATCTTTGTAGTCCTCCTTAATTTCCATGGCTAAAATTGGGGTGATTATTCATCTAGAATTAATTATAGTTATTATAATAAGGATCGTAACCATGTTGAAATTAATTAGAAAATCCTTCTACATCATTAATTTATATATTAATAAGAGTTTTCCTATAATGTAGAGCACATATTTATAGGATGTCCAACAACTAAACATATTCCACAAACACTGTTTGTAGCTGATTTGTAGCCAATTCAAAAACTGAGGTAATTAAATAAAAAATTTGATTTTCAAGATTAGAAATACTTACCTCATTAACTAGCATAGTAGATTTATCAATCCTTATCCC
Organism: Gynochthodes officinalis; assembly: GCA_020080225.1. Classification (NCBI taxonomy): domain Eukaryota; kingdom Viridiplantae; phylum Streptophyta; class Magnoliopsida; order Gentianales; family Rubiaceae; genus Gynochthodes; species Gynochthodes officinalis. The sequence goes on from CM034619.1 coordinate 17,428,089, forward strand.
GAACTACTAAGGGGGCACTTGGTTGGGGAAGGGAAATGGGAAAGGTAATGAAAATGATATTAGCAGAGAATAATAGTGGGTCTTTCATTATAATTCTAGTGGTTGAATTGTGCTAGAGATTGGGAATAATTACTAATAATGGTGGTTGGTTTGTGCTGGGAAATGGAAATGATTATAAATTAATTGTAATAATTAGTATTAATTAATTAATTATTATTAGTTAATTATTTATTATAAATGAGAATAATTAACTACTAATAAAAATATTATTGATTAAATTAATCTTAAGTAATTAATTAATTATGAATTATTTAATATTATCAATTACTTATTTATAAATTAATTAATATTAATTATACATTAATTAAATTAATTAATATTAATTATACATTAATTGTAATAATTAATATTAGTAAATGAGATTAATTAATATTAATTATAATATTAAATTACAATATTAAGTAAATGAATGATTAATTAAATTAATCTTAATTAGTTAATTTATTACTACTTAACAATAATAAGTTAATAATAAATTAATTTATATTAATTAAAATAATCTCATTTAAATAATTAGTTAGTATTAATTATAATAACTAATATTAATTAATTAATTAGTTTTAGTTAATTAATTAGTTAGTAATAATTAAGAATTAATTAATACTATCAATTAATTATTTATAAATTAATTATACATTAATTATAATAAGTACTATTAATAAAATTTGATTAATTAAATTAATATTGCTCAAATAATTTATTATTACTTTTAATAATAATAAGTTAATAATAAATTAATTTATGTTAATTATAATAATTAATGTTAATTAATTAATTAATTAGTATGAATTAATTATTAAATTAATTTTAAAAATTATTAGCATTTCCTAACTTCCATACCCCCCAATATTGGGGGATATGAGGATTACCCCATATGAGGAAATGAAAAGTGAGAAAAAGTGGGCCAGGGAATTCCATTCCCTTGAACCAATCACCATGAATAGTATCAAATCCATTTCCCCCTCAATCAAACCCATGAGCCAGGCAGCCCCTAAGACTTCTTTGCCATATTTGAAATCCATTGTTTGGCTATTTTTCATGTCTTGTTTACTAAGGCTTATTCACTTGTTGCATTTACTACACTCCTATGCATTTTCAATAACCCTACGTAAAAATATTGTGTTAGAAATTGGTTAATAATTTGATGGTGCGGGTAGCTAGCACACAATGGTTTGAACATGTAGTAATATTCATATAATGTCTCACCACTAAACTACATTATTCAACATAATTCTTTTCTAATATTGGCAACTCATAATGCCAAAAAAATATTCTCCAAAAATAGCATTTTCATTTAATTCCATGTTGTTATTGAACTAGAGGGAAGATAGTGAAGCCAAACTTTTGCCTTGTCTTTAAAAGAGAAAGGAAAAGTTCTTAACTTATTTATTCCTCAGTCACCCCTCATGGTTTCATACTAGAATAGATAACATAAAATTCTTTCAACTGTTTATGTGGATCTTCTCTTGCAAGACGATGAAAAATTAGAAGTAAATGAATGAACCCAGATTTAAGTGCAAATGCTACCTCTAAAGCTATGAATTTTATGAATAGAGGTTTTTAATTTAAATTGGGTGCAATTGGCAGGTTTGTCGAAACCCACAAAATTAATTACTGGTCCTTAAGTGATTACAAATTAAATTTGCATTAGTAGCAAACCAGGTCGAGTCCTAAGGGAACGAAGTATAGTACCAAGCTTTGAACAATAAATTATAAAACTAAATAGAACAAGGGGGATTTTTGAAGTTTAACTAAACTATGGAAATTTTGAAATTTAATAAATTAATAAAAATGAATATTTAAAACAGTAAAAATAGAAAATTACTAAAACTACCAATTAACCGAGTTTCCAATCCAAGGGTCGATATCATTCAATTGCATCACTGATCATAGGTCGCAAAAAAACATTTCTTGCAAATTCAAATATTTAACTTGAAACTTATCAGGATAGCCGTAATAAATTCCCATTTTCTTAAAATAATTGACCGAGCCCAGCACCCTAAATCAAAACTTACCATTAATTGACTGAGCACGATAGCGTTCCATATTAATTCAATGATAGCATTAAGAACTATGAAAACAGTTAAACCAAAATTAAAACACCGAGATAGCTGCAGTGAATTAATTTTGTCCCATTAATTCCCCTAAGCTAAGCATGCATATTTACAAACATAAACAATTTTAACTTAGTTGCTACTTGGTCCATTTATTCATGACAATTACGGATCATTGAACTCATGGATAGCAATAGAATAAATAATGAACAATTAATTTGTTAGATTAATTAATCATCAATTATTCATAAAATTAAATCAAGAATTAACAAGTACTTGAATAAAAGCAAGAAAATAAAATTAAGAACAAAACCTCACAGTGATTGCAATTGAAATCAACCCTTCTCTTGGATTAGAAAAGAGAATTTAGCCACTCATAGTGGCATACATGGCTGCTGGAATTTTTCTAATAATATGACTAAAACTAAAAGAAAGGAAAGAATAAAATAAACAAAACCCATGAATTCCAGAAAGATAAAAAGAAACCCTAGGCGGCTGTTTTGTTGAAGCATACCCGGATGTAATTTTGTCTTCAAGAGAAACCAAAACAAATGGTTAAGAAGAATGGCAGCTAGGAATTTTCTAACAACTTCTAAATAGCTAAAGAAAAGAACAAAAAAACAAAGGATGTGAGGGACTAGGGAAAAAAAATCAAACACCTAGCTAAACCAAAGAAAGAAAACAAGATGATGACTATGGACGAAGATGACTACTGCTTTTATAGACTTCATGTTGTCCTTTTCCTGTTGTAAACTCACGTTCGTTTCCCTTTGTTTCTCAACGACCGAAATCAATTTTGTCTTCTACTTCAATTGCACTTGTTTTGTTTTCTTTAACCACGAGTCCTTCTTTGTTTTTGTCTTCAAGTTGTAGTCAACTTCTTCTATTTGTTGCTGATTTTGTTTTCTTTCTTATGTTGAAATTTGCAGCCGACTATTCCTTCAATTCCCACCCACAAGGAACTACTTCTTGTCTCGGGTTTGTTGTAATTTTCTCCAGTAAGCTACACCTTTCTTGTCTCCTTCTTGTGTTCCAATCCCAACCGTATTCTACTTCATTATTGCCCGATTCTTGTCTTCTTTTGCTTCCTAATTCAGCTCAACTTCTATCTCTTTGTTGCTTCCTTCTTTTACTCAGCTTTTAGTAATCTTATTGCAGTTGGTTTATACTACTCTTTGGCTGTTTCTTTCCTTATTTCCAACTGCCAACTGACTTCTCTTTTCTTGATTGTAGTAGTCTTTCTTTGTCCTTCTACAACACGGTTTTGTCTTTTTCAATCTGCAGCTAAAGTCTTCTTATTGTCTTCCAATTAGCAGCTGCTTTCTAGGAAATAACAAGGTGCGGTGGAGCTGAATATTTCTTCTTGTGGCTGCAGAATTCTTTTATTTCCCTTGTATGGTTGTATTGTTGTTCCTCTTTTAGTACAAATCCTTCTTCAACTTAGCTTTTAATCTTCTTATGGCTAAAGAAGTCTCTTGCTTTTGTTGTGCAACATGGCTTTCTGTTTTCTAGTTGCTAAAGAAGTCTTCCCCGAATGTCTCTTGTTGCAGCTGGTTGTTCTTGTTTGTTTTGTACTACTTGAATTGTACGCAAATGGAAGGGCTGTCTCAGTTGCCATCTACAAAAGGCAGAAAATCTCCTGCAACCAGAATTTTCCTATCTTTCTCTCTAGCCAAAGTCAACTCCCTGAATGCTTCTTGTTTTCAATTTTGTTTTGTTGTGTGGCTGCCCTCTTCTTCTTGTTTTGTTTTGTCTTGTTGTGTGGCTGCCCTCTTCTTGAAATTTGACTTCTATTGCCGAATGAACTTCTTATTCTTTGATACAAATTTGCCCAAGTCCAATGGCCAAGAGCTTGCTGAATTCTTTTGCAATTTCTTCCTTTTTCTCTTCTTTTGTCTTCTTCCTTGTTTAGCTTGTGCAGCATTTTTTTGTTTGTTTCCTTTTTGGTAAATGACTTGTGCCACGAACTTCTTTGTTTCCTATTTTGTTTTTGTTTCTTTGTAGCTTCTTTTGTGCTCCAAGACCAACGTCCATGCAAGGAATTGGAAACTTTCTTTTTCTACTTCAAATCTTGCCTTTTATCAACTTTTCCTCCAATTCACTTTTCTTCATACCTAAAACAAAAAGTATAGTAAAACTAAATAATTCCTCCTAAAATTCAAATTAATATTAAGGAAATATTAACAAAAAATATGCACAATTTAAACTCTATCAGCAACTAATTCTTTCAATATTCTATTATGGTCTTACATCTTTCTTCTTCTTAAAAAGCTGATGTGCCATAAATCGTTAGTTATATTTCTAAATTCACCCTTAAAGATGCGCAACCTTACTTTTGTCTAGACTCTTTTCTCAAACAACGAGTTGTATTCTCAATTTCAGGAATGTATTATACTTCACCTTTCTGTAAAAATGGTCACAAAAAGAAAGATATAATAGCACAATTGAAAAGTTCAACAAGAAATTTCACAATTCTCAAAGAATGACACCATGATTTTGACAAGTTTGTCAAAACCATTAAAATTTATCACTTTTTCTCTAGTGGATTACAATTATGTTTATAGTAATAGTGAACCAGGTTGAATTTCAAAATAACTAATTAAGATTTTCTTTGTTCAAAGACAATAAAAAGTGAAATATGGAACTTTGATGAACTATTAGACTAAGAAACTAAATTAAAAAATAATCAAAGAAACAAGTTAATAGAAAACAAAAAGAAGAAGAAATTTGATAATACAAGTTTTTTGGTCTAAGGGTTTAATTTCATTCAATTCTACATCGATCATTTCTTTTGAAGAATTAAAGTCACATTTGGCTAGTCTATCATCATTAAGTATATCTCATCTAGGAGAGGTATTGTACATGCATCTTACTGCTGCAGAAGATGCAATAAATGCTATGCTAGTACAAAATGATTAGGGTGTTAAATGGCCAATGTATTTTGTCAATCGGACCTACATGGATTTGAGTTGCAATAGCTACCAACAAAGAAAATAGTGCTAGCATGTGCCAGTTCTGCTAGGCAACTTGCAAAGTAGGCAATCGAGTTAGGATGGCATGATATTATATACCAGTCATGAATAGCTATTAAGGGAGAAGCTCCAATAGATTTCACATTAGATGTGCCTTAAAATACATAATCTGTGACTTAACCCTAGATTTGGACTGCTAGAGAACTCACCCTGGGATAATGAATTGATAGATTATTGGACATTGTTCATAGATGGTGCATCCAATGAATATAGGAGTGGAGTTGGACTCTTACTGTGAAATTCGAATAGCATAGAACTTACCTATGCATTATGCTTCAATCTCAAAGGAACAAATATTGAAGTTGAGTATGAAGCCTTAATCAATGGATTGAGATTAGCTCGCAAGATGAAGGAAGAAAAGATCAAGGGTTTTAGTGACATACAAATTGTTGTAAATCAAATTAATGGAAATTGTGAATCCAAATAAGAGCAGATGAGGAAGTACCTTGGGAATATTCAATAGCTATGTAAGTTTTTTTAGTATTTTGTTGTCAATCAATTTCTAATGTCTAAGAATAATCATAGTAAACTAGTTTGTTTTGCAATCTCTCATTTAAATAAATTCAAAAGGTACTCTTGAAATTTTACCTTGTCGAGCACTAAGATAAGAGAAATGATGACTATTGAAAAGAAGACATAATTGAATGACTCCTATTTGTTGATATTTAAAAAATGGGGAACTTTGTATTGATAATACTGAGGCTAAAAAGTTGAAGATGAAAATGCCTCGATATGTTCTACAAAATGACGTGTCATATAAATTGTTACATCTTTAATCCTTCATCCAGTGTATTAGACCTCAACAAATAAAATATGTCCTTCAAGAGGTGCATCTTGGGTCTTGTGGTAGTCATATAAGACATCAGATATTAGCTAAAACAAATTATGAGGTGGGGGTATTATTGACCCATTATGTTCCAAGATATTTATGATTATGTCCAAAAATGCGTTAAGCACCAACTACACGCCCACATTATTAGAAGATCTCAGATGAAAGTAGTTAACATCCAGAGTTCTTGACTGTATATAAAGTGGAGAACCAACGTTCCAAGGCTTTTTCCAAAAGCCTTGAGAGTCATCTTAAATTCTTATTGGGTGACTATTGATTATTTTACAAAATCGTAAAAGTTGAACCTTTGTCTAGTATTGCAAGAAAGGAGTTTGTATGGACTAAAATTGTTTCCAATTTTGGCATTATCCGTATTATTATTTCAAACAAAGGGAAGCAATTCATGAAAGATAGAAATTAATTATGCTGTGTGAAGTTGAATATTAATCAATAGTTAACTTGTGGCCCATTCTCGAGTTAATAAGCAAATTGAAATCATGAACTACATGTTCCTTCAGAGGTTAAAACCACATTTGGACAAGGTAAAAAGGGATTGGGTGGAACACCTCTAGGGCTGTTCAAACTAGTTGATCCGATCCGATCCGAAATGTTTGGATCGGCTCAGATTTCAGATCGGTTCGGATCAAATTCATTCGATCCTTTTTTTCCCTTTTTGCCCTTTTTTACTCTGGTTACCATGATACTATCCCTTCTCTTTAACCCAAATGCCGAGCAAATCCATACATTATACTCAAATCCAGAGCACCATCAATCATGGCACCTTTCACACAGATATAGATTATAGAGAAACATACCTACAAAGTACAAAGAGAAAACCATGACTCTTTTCACGCATACTGGTTTGTTGGCACTTGGTTGTTTGGCACTACCTTGTGACAATTTAAGTATCAAAGGGAGTGGTTGAGTAAATTGGATTATGAATCTATGACCCAAATGGTAGATGAAGGTTTTTCTAAAGCTACATCATCTAACTAGATGTATTCTTTGCCAGCCTGTACACTTTGAGCGTTGACAAATGGATGGTGACCCTCTGGCTTCACACGTCTGTATGTGACCGGACCACCGTGTCATTGCTAAGGGAGTCCTGGGGGCTGATGTGTCCGAAGAGCGAAGAAGGAGCGGATAAGAAAATTGTCGAAGAGCGAAGAAGGAGCGAATAAGAAAATTGCAAAAGAGTGAGAGATAAGACTAGGGATTGAAGATCATGTCTCAAGTGAGAAAGGCAATAAACCATTCTAGGCAACGGGATTGGATGTGCTTGGATACTCAATGAATTCATTCAGATTATCAAATCTAGATTTCAAGACTTGAATCACCAAGATCATCACAAGTCCTAAGGTTGCAAATGAATAACCAGACACCGGACAAATTCTGTCGATCAATTTGAAGGAAAAAAGACCAAATTGCCTCTCCGATCAATTAGGGTTAATTTTGAATTCAGATCAGATCAGATCCAAGGTGATCTGATCCGATCCATAATGTTAAAAAAAATTAACTTGATTTGATTTTGTCCGATTCGATTCGATCCACGAGTCAATTTTGAACAGGCCTAAACACCTGCATGCTATTTTATAGATAGATTGCACTACATCTTGGACATCTACAAAAGGGATACGTTATTTCGCCTTTGAAATTGGGCTCCAAAATCCAAGAATAATTGGCTTTGCTTCCACTTATGAGAAGAAAGAAATGAGGTTACGATAGTGATGGGATGTTGGATCCACCAAAATAAAATTTCTTGCTCAAAATATTTCCAAGTATCATAGTGAGTAGGGTCTTCTTCACGAGGATTGATAGATTTATCTCCTTAAATAAAAGCTGTAAATAAAGTGGAGGATTGTTTTGAGAGATAAACTAAATTAATCTAAACTAAAAACTAAAAATATCAAACAATTAAATAAGAGAAAAACAATATGCAAAAAGCTTTTAGTCAAAGGATAAATCTCACTTTAGTATAATAAGTTGATCATCGATTACAAAAATAAATTCATACATTCATGAATAAATTGGTTGTGGTTGTTAATACAAGCGGCAACAATCAATCTCTTTTAGTTTGTTGGTAACCGGTGACACTAATTAAATTACTTCTCTAATTAATAGACAAACCTCGATATGATATTATGGTTTAATCTATCAACAACATTAATAACTAGAGAGACCCAATTCTAGCCAACAAACTCACAAGGGGGTCTACTTAAGTTATGTTATTTATTTCCACTATATAAATTAGACTCTTGCTACGAATTAAATCATGTCATTTGTCACAAATATTAAAAAAATCAAACAATTATGGATTTAAAGTTTTAATTGGTATGAACTATTTAGTTGATCAAATAGTGGCCATTATTTAACCAAACAAAATAATCGAAATATCAAAGTACATAAAATAAATAAGTACCCATGAACAACATAAACACAAACAAAGTAATTTAGACATCATAATTGATATAGAACCATGGCCTTGATTATCTTTCAAATAGAAAATAAAATTTAGTTGTTAGCCATGAATAAAAACTATACCAGAATTTTGGAGAAAATGTAAGCGTACAAGTGTCGGCCTAGATGCTAGAAAGCTCTCCTATTTATAGGAGTAGTTGGTGGAAGTGAATTTCCTAAAATTCAGGAATATATCTAAACCCTAAGCCTAATATAATTTCCTAAAAGTAAACATCCTCCACACTATGAAACTACCTATTATCACTAAATAATAACAACAACAATGAAAATATAGTTTTAAAAATGTTTCCCTATATTTTAACTCTTATTCCAGAAATGGGTAGTACATCAATTCTAATAGCCAGTGCCCACATCAACCTGCTGATTCTTCAATTTCTCCTCGACTGCAGACATGCCCATGTCCAAGACAAAGTCTTTGTCTTGTTTTTCCTCCACATGGCCCAAATTTGCTTTTTGAACACCAAAAGTTTCAAAGTCTTCTTTCAATGCACCTAATATAAAAACATAATCAAAATCAACCGATTAGTGTAATATTTTGTCAATGTGAGGGTAAATTACTTACAAGAAATATGTACTTTAATCACCCCATCAACGAAGTTTATCAAACTTTCAAAATTAATTCAACCTCTAGTGACTACAAATTAATTTTTCAAAAATAGCAAAGTAGGTCAAATTCCAAGGGAACTAAATATTAATTTCTTACCTTAAAACAAAGAAAAATAAAACTGGAGGGGTTTTGAGCACCTACAAATGTTTTATACCCAATCATTTCAGATAATACTTGCATCCTCTATCTTACTGTGGCTATTAGCAAAGCAATAGCCTATATTTATTTCCCAAATACTGTTATTACTTTATCTCTAAGTAAAAAGGTTGACAAACAGTGGACCCTCTACTTCTATGCATTATTGTTGTATTAGGCCTTTGCTCCATTAGGAAAATTCATCTTTGTTGTCTCTTGTAGAAGTCCATGTCTTAGGCCTATTGTGATTAATCATTCTCTTGCACCAGTTACCAATCATTGACTTGGTAAACTATTACCTCGTCAACTAGTTAATCAAATGTGAGTCCCTTCTCGGGTGGATTCATTCTTTTACTTTTCAACCTATGAGACATTAGCAGCTATTTCCAGCCTTTGTTCCTATCCTAATTAAGGAAAGGTTCCAACGTATTATTTATCTATCTACCACTAGAAATGCCACTTCCTGAGCCAAGATCGAACTCACTATGGGATCTATAGTTGCATTGCTTATAACTTTTTTGTTCCTAGATAAAGAACATTCATAATTGTCTTTAATTCCAAGGTGCAACTTATATTTATGCGTTTCATATTTGCTTGGAGTTCACTTCCAAAAATATAATTACCCCTGTTCTTTCACATCAATCCCATGAACCTCTTATTATCTATTTGAATCACGGTAGAGAATCTTGGGGCAAAATTAAGTAAAAAAACTCACATTCAGTTGAAGGATAATCAAGGTAAAACTAATGACTTCCACTATGTAAATGTGATACTCTATTGTTGAGGTATATTGCTTTTCATATATGGATTAGGAAATAGAATCGACTAATTTTAAATCAAAGGGTCAAGAAATTTAACACCATTATTCTTGAACAACTTGTAGCTAAGCCTTGTTTAACACTACTATTGACATAATATGAAATACTGGTCAAAATCGATTTTAATTTTCAACTGACTATATGAGGAATAAAATTGATTTCTGATTATGAAGGAACATTAATATCTTTTGTATATTTCTATTCAAAAGTTCTTATGTATTTCCACGTTCCTTTAAAGCTTCAAAAAATGGAATAATTTCTTTTGAAAAAATAGAAACAACATTTGTCATTTCAAAAAGGCTAATAATAATCCCACCCATTATTATTTCATTTATGAATTTTATAATAATAAAAATACATGATTTAATTTATATGTCATTTTCTCTCAAATGACAAAATGCGACTCAAGTTCTTGTTAAATCAGAGAATTTTTAGAAAAAATTTTATTTTCTGAATATTTTGTCTATTTTCTTCCATATTTTTTACAATGACCTAAATGTCTATATATATACAAAGAAAATAAAAACTCCTAATACTACATAAATTCTAATTTAGTTAATTACAAGTCACATACATATATTACAACTAATTTCCATATTTTACAGCTCATTCTCTCACTCCCCCTAAAGTTGGTTCATAGATGTCGTAAATGGCCAACTTGTCAAGTGAGCTGTAGAAGACTCTGCTTGATATAGCCTTTGTCAGGAAATCTGCCAATTGGTCTTCAGATTGCACAAATGGGAACCGAATCACTTTGGTGTCCAAGTTTTTCTTGATGAAGTGATGATCGACCTCAACATGTTTGGTACGGTCATGCTGAATTGGATTGTGGATGTGTTTGACACAAACGCTCTAAGTGGATCTGACAATCTTTTGGTTGACACATACTTCGCAATAGGATACATTGATCTTTTCTCTTCAGCATCGGATGGATATCTATTCGGGGGCTTGCCTCGATTGTGCCTAGCAGGCAGTTTATATCCCACACAAGTATTAAGCTCATAAAAAAAAATAAGTGAGAGGAGAAAGGGTTACCTCAAGAATATTTTCAGGAGTTGAGTCGAGCACTAAAGATGAGGGAAGTTGTTTTTCTTGATTTTACTCTTATAGGAGTCGCACTGGAGATGAGGGAAGTTGTTCATCCTCTTCTATCCGGGCCTGTTCAATATCTTGTACCAACTGTCCAGTCACCTTCCCTTCTTGTTCGGCTTCTTTCGATGATTCATGTACTTGCTGAAGTTGCTCATCAGGCAATGCCTCCTTCTCCATACCCCCAAGTTGCCTATCTACTACCTTTACCCCTCCCCCTCCTTTGGATACTCCGGATAATATATTACTAGAAAACTCCCACCAATTCGCCCTTTCTGTCAGTGTTTCCTCTTGGAAGGAAGAATTGGAGTCTGGGTAAAAAGATTTGGCTTCAACAAAATAGACATCTATAGTGACATAGGTTCACCGAGTGGAGGGGTTATAGCATCAATACCCATTCTGATGTGTACTATAACCCAAGAATGCACAGCGCAGTGCACAGGGATCAAGTTTTGTTTGTTGGGTCTTCGGGATGTGGACAAATACAACACACCCGAACACCCGAGAAAGAATGGTTAGGATGGAAGGCAAAGGAACATAGGTGGATAGAGCCTGTAGTGGTGACTAGAAGTTCAACACTTTAGATGGCATTCGGTTAAGAAGATGGGCTGCTGTGGTCACAGCGTTGTCCCAAAATTTTTGAAGTACATGGCTCTCAATCAAAAGAGCTCAAGCTGTTTCAAGGATATGTCTACTTTTTCTCTTCACAACACCATTCTGCTGAGGTGTTTAGGAGCAAGAAATCTCATGGATCAAGCCATGTTGTTGGAAATACTCCTTAAGATAATCATTCAAGTACTCCCCACCATTGTCACTTCTTAAAACCTCGATTTGCCTTCCAAATTGAGTTTGTATCATAGTACCAAAATTTTGAAATATCTTAGCTACCTTATTTTTTGTTTCTCATCAAATAAAGCTATGTCATCCTAGTACAATCATCAACAAATATCACAAACCACCTACACCTTGAAACAGTAGGAAGAGGAGATGCACCCCAAACGCCCGAATATATCAAAGAAAAAGGAATTTCACTTTTATTTAAACTTATAGGAAAAGGAACTCTATGGCTCTTAGCCAATATGCAAGTTTGACATTGTAAATCCAAGTGATTCAAGTTCAAAAACAAATCAGGGAAATAGCCATTTCAAATAACCAAATGATGGATGCCCCAACCGTAGATGCCAAAGCCATATTTGTTTTTCCCTACTATTGAATGCACCTTGAACGTGATTTTCACTCCTAGAATGGAAGTCATCCATGTAAAACTGCCCCCCTCTCTTAGTACCATGCCCAATTATCTTCCGCGTGAGAATATCTTGAAATAAACAAAAATAGGGATACATTAGAACAACACAGTTCAAATCTTGGGTAACTTGGCCAACCGAAATTAATTTGGTAGATAATGAATGGACAAGCAACATGTTAGGGAGAGAAAGTGTAGAGGAAATCACAACAATTCCAGCCCCAGACATCGGATAGGTGAATTCATTGGCATTTGAGATACTATCACATCTTGGTTCTGAAGTACAAACAAAGTCATCGAGAGTAAATGTCATGTGATTTGTAGCTCCTGAATCGATGATCCAATTATTGCAGTCAGCCTGATTGGAACTAACCAAAGCATGACCATGTTTACCTTCTAGCTTCACATTCTACTTATGCTATGGATCCATGTGGGGTACCAATGACAGTTGAAGCTCTGCAGTCACTAGAAAAGCTTTCCCTTTGCCTTTTGCTTGCTTTCGAGTTTTCAACTCCTTCCACCAATCTGGATACCCATAAAGTTTAAAACAAGTCTCCCGGTATGATTAGCATTACCACAATTTGAGCAACCTTCCCCAAGATGATTTTTTTGACGTGGAGTTGAGGTAGATCGGCCTTCTTCCTGAACAATCCCAGGCTTAGCCATCTATAATAATGGCTCTTAGGTCGTCTTGACATTCTGCTTATTCCCCAGAGATATCATGGCTGCCGAATCATGAAAAGTATCTTTTTTGGTCAGCATTATAGTTTCTCTTATATCTTCCTGTCGAACCCGCTCATATGCTTGTTTAACTATAGGAAATGGCTACATTTGCAAAACATCTACTCGGACATTGTCTAGACGGTCATCCAACCCATCAAGAAAGATGTATACCCGATTTTCCTGTATAGCCATATTATGTCTTTCAATATCTTCAGGACACCTCAATGGATTTGGACGACGAAAGTCAATCTCTCATCACAGACCTGAGGTCGTTGTAATATGTCTTAATCGGTCCGCCTACTTGTTGTAACCGAGACACACACCTCTTCAAGTTATAAACCTGAGAAGCATCGGTTCCATTGAAGAAGGTTGTTGCAACTGAATCCTAGATGACTTTCTTGTTCGTAACCAAATGCAATTGCCAATTAAAGGGTTCATGGAATTGCTAAGCCATCCTTTGACAATTGAGTTCTTAGTTTTCACTTCGAAATTGAGGTGCAGAGGTGGAGGTTGGGAAAATCTCCATTGATGTATCCCGACTTATCTTTGCTCGTGATATACATCTTGACAACCTGGGACCTTAAGCCATAATCGATCCGTGATGTTGGGAATAAGTCAGTTACGGGTTAGAATCTATGTCCATTTGGTAGTCAAATTCTCTAAAAGTGCTTCAGTGGTCAAATTCTCCCCTCAATGTTGGTGGGGAATCACCGCCTCTGTAGGATTATGATCGGTCATGGTGTTGGGATAAAAAATAATAAATCCCAAAAATCACCAAAATTGATTCAAGACAAAAGCTTATCAAAGTTTAGGATTAACCACTAAAATAACAAAATTGAATGAATGACAAGCACAACAAAATCATGCGCTACGGCCACCGCCACAAAGCAAACATCAAAGTTTGGTCAAAACACCAAAACCACAAAATGGCCTCCGCCACAAACAACGTATCAAAGTTTCGGTCAAACACCAAAACAACAAACGGTCATGTCACAAGCAAACAAAATGCTTGATCAAAGCGAGAAATGGCCGCACCATAAGCAAACAAAAATGCTTGATCAAACCAACAAACTTTAGCCAAACAGCAAAACACCACACCGCCGCCACCACAACCAAACAAAAAAAGGCAATCAAACAAAATCAAAGCTTGCCAGGAGAAAACAAATAAAGTCAAATTCGGGTAGGACGTTGTTGGCCTTGTGTTGGGGACTAGACTTTAGAGTTTCTCCTCACTAGCTCCTCGACGGTGACTCTGGTTACCTGATTTCTCCATCATTGGCACCATCTTCTTGCTCTAATACTATGTTAAATTAGAGAATTTTTAGAAAAAAAATATTTTTTGAATATTCTGTCTATTTTCTTCCTTATGTTTTACAATGACCTAAATGTCTATATATATACAAAGAAAATAAAAACTCCTAATACTACATAAATTCTAATTTAGTTAATTACAAATCACATACATATATTATAACTAATTTCCATATTTTATAGCTCATTCTCACAGTTCTAACTTATAAGTACCCTTAAAATGACATGGTTTGATGTGATCCACATCCCAGATTACCTTTATATCCCAAACCATTGGCTATCGCGGGAGACAAGGCTGAAATTGGGGAGTTTGTTTCTAAAGGTTTGGGATGTTGTGATCTCAAACAGAAGTAAAAATGGCAATGTCTCAAATCAGATGTTACTATCAACTTGGATTAACCACTATTACGAGGGACGCACTCAAATTCAACGATCGGCATTGTTGGGTGATCTTTAAGTATGAGCGACTTTTGAATTTTTCTTTTATTGTGGCGAATTGGTCATGTAGAATCATCTTTGGTTCGTAAAGGATGATAGTAAGATCATTGCATTGAAAGAGAGCCGTGATGGTGAGTGGCTTAGAGCGAAGTGCCTAAAGGTGTCAATAGGGTTGGAGGTGACAAGACAATCGATTCACAAGGGTTGAATGGGAATAATATTCTTTGAACAATTTGTTAACCTTGGTTCGGATTAGGCATGTTAATAGCGAATGCGACCGAAAGAGTTAGAGGAGAGAGAATAAATGGGAATAAAATTGCCGATCACACTATTCATCGGTTTTGGTTATGGGATTGTTAGTGGGGAATGTGACTCTCAACATTTAATGGGCAAGAAGCATCCACTGGGAGAGGAAGTCACTTATAAGACTTTTGAAGTTCATCCTATCAAGTATCGTTGTGGTATGGATTTGGAAGAAATTGTGCTTGTGAACCAAGGAGCTCATAGCTTTCAAAGTCCTCCGGAGCAGGTAGATGGTGTTGTAGTATTTATGAACTTGAAGAATAATCCATTGGATCTAAAAAATGGAGCTGAAGAACCTATTACAGTGCAAGATATACCACTGAACCTAGAACCAGGATTGGATCCTACAAGCCGTGGGCTGCAACCAATGGTTCAAAATCTTGTTGATGTACCCGTAACGACTTCATTTCCAATCCTTGAGAAAGAAATGGTAGAACTAGAGGAAACACCGCAAGGACGAATGACTAAGCAATGGGATCGAATTATAAGTGCAAGGGGTCAGCATAGTACTATCACTCCACGCTTTGCCAAATTACCAATTACTGTCAAAGAAAAAAGCAAATGGATCCTTACAAATGAAGAGGATATTGAGGAATTGATTATGGGTTTTGTAGGCAATAAGAAGAGCAGGAATCAAGAAGTCAAAATCAGATATCTGGAGGTGAAGGATGCTAGCCTTAAATGGCCCCACAGGGATCAATGAAAACTTGTGTCTGGAATTGTCGGGGTCTAAGAGGGCCCTCCATAGTTTCTCAACTTAAGGAAAGGGTAAAAATCCACCTCCCTAATATAGTATTTGTACGTGAGACTTAAAAAAGGGTATTATTTATTTAAACTGTAAGTAAAAAGTTGTGTAACCAACATAGATAGAAAAACATCGACTCAAGGGGGAAAAGTGGTGGTCTTCTAGTTTTCTGGAATGATAAAATTACAATGAGCCAAATGCTATCTATGGATTTTTGCTTTGAATTGCAAGTTTAGAAGGAAGGCGAACAAGAGAAATTTTGGGCTATATTTGTGCATGCAAGTACTGACCCAAAAATGAGAAGTCAGTAGTGGGAATATTTTCAACAAGCTAAGTGGAAATGGGGTGATATGTGGTTTATGGGTGAGGACTTTAATGATCTAATTGATAATGCAAATAAACAAGGGAGTAAGCTTAGGTCTGAGGCTAGTTTCACAGTTTGTAGGAATTTTATTCAGACAATGGGAATGGAAGAGTTAGGATACTTGGGCAGAAAATATACATGGGCAAACAATAGGGTGGATGAAGGGTTTGTGTAGGAATGGCAATTTCCGGGTTCGGGGTCGGGTTTGCTATACCCATCCCCGAACCCGAAATTTTGGAACATACCCGAACCCGACCCCGAACCCGATCGGGTTTTACTTTCAAATCCCATACCCGACCCCGATCGGGTTTCGGGTTCCCCGCGGGTACCCGAAACCCGAACTTCAAAACCCGAACCCCAACCTCCGAAACCCGAAACTGTGAAGCAGCTCAATAAATGGTCAAAAAACCTAAAAACAAGCAATTCAATGACATTCATAAACTGTTCAAACGTTCATAACAGAACAAAAAAAAATACACACAAACTTATAACTCAATGTCAAAACAACACTTGATCAGCTCATTGTCAAAACAAATGAAGAACGAGACGATCGATTCATGTGACAAGCGAGTAAAAGTCGATCCATAAGAGGAAATTAATAATCAAAGTCATGTACACTGGATGAATTTGTTTATTAAACAGCATTTCTATCCTTAAAATATGTCTTATTGGTAGCTTTTAATAAACATAACAAGTTTATAGATAGATTTAATTTAGAATGGAAATTACATATGTGCACCAATTTCTTTGAAAAAGTCCACAAAAACTTCCGAGTTTGCAGAGACTATCACTTGCTCACAAAAAACCAACCAAAGGAACATGTGTTCTTTGTAAAGAAATAAGAAGCAAGTCCTGGGCTAAATATATTAAAGATATAGACTCAAAAGCTAAGAGTGGTCATAAAGAGGTAAATAAATCGATCTCTCTCAGTATCATAGAACTTAATCTCGTTTATAGCCTAAATAACAACAAACTTTACTAAATAAAATAACCAAAGTCAATGCCATTTACTTTATCCGAAATGCTCCACATTTTGCTAGCGTGAAATGCTCCGCATTCTAAAAGATCCCTTCAGAAATGCTCCACATTTTGCTAGCGCTTTGTAGTGAATTAAACTATTTGAAGGATCATTCAAATTGGTCATCTAGATGGATTTAACCTCTACCTTTCATATCATTGATCAAGTCATGTGCATCAACTCCACATTTGTTTGCATTTTGCCATCGAGATAATAAAGTCACCGTGAATGGATGTCAAAAAAAGAACAAGAAGAAGGAAGGCGGCGGGCGATGAAGGTGAAAAAGAAAGGAGAAAGTTTAGGATATAACCTAGCAAAGGAAATTGGAGTATTATTTGCCAAATTATGGCTTTAATTTTGTAAAATTGCAGAATCGTCCAATTTAAGTAATTTTATTTTCAATTTGGCCCAATTACAATAGTTATTATTATAATAATACCAATACTTTCCTTCTATTTTAATTTTAATCTCTCAATAAATCTAATTTAATTAATCATATCCTTAAAATATATTTCTTTCTTTTAATTACACCCTTAATAAGTTAATATGTTAATACAAAATTTAAATAATTAATGTAACATGTCATATATTAGAATTGATTAAATATCTTATTTATTTGAGTAAAACTAATATAAATACATGTCATATGTACTAGCAATACAAATCAATTGGTCAAATGCTCAAAACACTAGCATTTACTTAATTAGCTCTATAATCTTATATATATTTTGATAAAGTACATATAAATAAGATATGAAGCAACAATTTAATGAAAAAAGGAAGCAATAATTTAATGAAAAATTTTATAAAGTTTTTAATATTAGTGTATATGAAACACTATGACCATATACAATGTCACAAAGATTATTAAAAGTAGAAAATGGTGTCACTATATAGAACAACATTTTGTTTATTATTTAACTTTATTTCATTTAAAATTATAAATATGTTCATTTCTTCAATCAATCAATTCTAATATATGAGTAAAACTAATATAATAAATGTCATATGTAATAGTAATACAAATCAATTGGTCAAATGCTCAAAACAATAGCATTTACTTAATTAGCTCCATAATCTTATATTTATATATATATATAACACTTCTTATATGTATAAATATAACTCAATGTAATTTGCATGAATGATGAATCATACACTTTATGAGTTATGAATTTAATGATTACTTTATATGTATATATAAATGTATGAATTATAACTCATAGCTTACAATCTCAAATAGTTAGTTAGACTTGCAAAGCATAGTTATGACATATAAAATGCTTATTAATTATTTTCTTAACATCATTACATTAGATAAGTGGTTCATTGGGAGGTTACAAGACAAATAACTATTGAAGCATAATCTTTGTACTATTAGAAGGAAGTTCCTTTCTTTTTCGAGTTAAAATAGAGTACAAAAGCAAAAACTAAATTTTTTTATAATTAGTTAATTGTACTAAAAAATAATTATACTTATTTTTTTTGTTCCCCTAAAAAGAAGAATTTATTTTTAATTTCTTATTATTTAAACAAAGAGAGTCCACTATTAGTAAATAGGAAAGAGTAAAATAATTTAAAAGTAGTATTAAAGAGTTAAATATATTCCAAGTGCCTTTATCTAAGAATTTAAAAGGAAAGATATAAATTCAAAATACTACAATTATTCTAATCCAATCAATTAAACTAGAGGGCAAGGAAATATTATGTTGCATATTTGTTGGGGGTGAATAGAAGTAATAGCTTGTGGCAAAAGTATAATTAGAATGAGGAAATAGACATAAATAAAAAATGGATAAATGAAGTTCTTAATTTCAAGTGGTACTTCTTTTTTTTTTTTCTAAATCAACTTTGCTACATATATACAAGTGACAAATACTAAATATAAAAATTAAAACATGAAATAATATTAAAAATATATAGAGAACATGGTCGGGTTTTTTTCGGGTTCGGGGTCGGGTTTTCCCCGAACCCGAACATTCGGGGTCGGGTTCGGGGCGGGTTTAGGTATACCCGAACCCGACCCGAACCCGACCCCGGGTTTTTTCACATCCCCGAACCCGAATCCGAACCCGAAAAAACCCGGTCAAACGGGTTTTGACCGGGTTCGGGGAACCCGTCGGGTCGGGGGTAATTTGCCATCCCTAGGTTTGTGGAAGAACGGCTTGACAGATTTTTTGGGTTAGCTACTTGGTTGAGAAAATTTCCTAATGTAGTAGTTCGACATATAGAAAAATAGTTCTCGGATCATTCTCTATTGGTATTAACTAGGAATCCGGGAATACAAAGGCAGAAGAAAAGATTTGATTTCAATAAAAGATGGATTCAACTTGAGAGAGAAACAGAATTCATTGAGAAGGCATGGCAAATGGCACAATTTGGTAATCCAATGTATCAAGTGGGTAGTCGAATCAGAACTTGTCAAGTGGAGTTGTTGAAGTGGAGTCGTAATATGCAGACTAATTCTGCCAAAAAAATAACTTCGATCAAAGGACAATAGAGCAGATGAGTCAACAAGGAGGAGCGGGGGATTGGACGAAGTGGAAGTTTCTAAGAGGAGAATTACATAAAGCCTATCAAGAGGAAGAGTTGTATTGGTAACAAAAATCTCATTGAATTTCTATAAAACGCTTTTTACTACTGCATCTTCCTATAATGGGCCACACTATCTGCAAAGCATTCCACAAACAGTCACTAGTGCAATGAATGAAAGATTGATCCAACCTATTGAGGATGTTGAGATTCGGAACGCATTATTTGGAATGCATCCTAACAAGGCCCCAAGGCCTGATGGTACGACCTCCCTCCCTCCCCCCCAAAAATTTTTGTCAACATTATTGGCATCTAGTTCAAAAAGTGTTAATCATACACTTATTACTCTAATTCCTAAAATTAAAAACCCCACCCAAATTTCTCATTATCAGCCAATAAGTTTGTGCAATGTGGTTTACAAAATCATTTCCAAGATCTTGGTAGAACGAATGAAAAGTTGCCTACCTTTCTGTATACATGAAAGTCAAGCTTTGCATTTATTTTAGGAAGGAAAATAACTGATAATGTTGTCATTGCACATGAGTGTATACACTATATTAAAAGTCTTAATAGCACACAAAATAATTTTATGGCTTAAAGTTAGATATGACTAAAGCCTTTGATAGGATTGAGTGGAGCTTTTTATGTCAAGTGTTAGCTAAAATGGGGTTTGTGGGAAAGTTTATAGATTGGATTATCAGATGTATTAGTTCCTCTTTTTTTTCTTTTAACATAGATGGGGAAGTGAGTGGATATGTGGAGGCTACACGGGGTTTTAGACAAGGTGATCCAATCGCTGCCTATCTTTTTATCATTGTAGCTAAGTTTTTTTCAACTTTGATTCGTGAGGCCGTTAGTGAAAGAAACTATGCAGGGATGAGATTGTGTATGAAAAGTCCACTGTTAACTCTTTTTTTTTTTTTTTTTTGCAGATGATTCCTTACTTTTCTGTGAAGCCACAGTCAAGCAAGCTCAGAAAGTTCGAAGGATCATGGACAATTATTGTGTAGCTTCAGGGCAGCTAGTTAATTTGGCTAAATCTTCTGTTTTATTTAGTAGGCATACTGTTAAAAGCTCTAAAGCTGCAATCATTCAAACTCTAGAGGGTATCAAGGGTCAAAGAGCGCCAGATATTTGGTACTACCTTTGGTGATTGGCAAATCAAAAAAAGAAGTGTTTGCTTATATGATTGAATCTGCTCGAAGACGAATTGGAAACTAGAAAACACAATTTTTGAGCCATGCAAGTAAAGGGACTCTCATCAAAGCAGTGCTTCAGTCACTACCCATCTATGTTATGTCTTGCTTTAAAGTGCCTATTGGAATATGCAAAGATTTGAGCAAGGAAGTAGCTAATTTTTTATGGGGATTAAATGGCAAAAATGGCTCAAAAATTCACTCGCGTGCATGGTCTAAGCTAACAACTCCAAAGGATATAGGAAGACGTGGTTTTCAAGACATTCAAATGTTTAATGATACATTGTTAGCCAAACAACTGTGGAGAATCATAGATAACCCAAACTTATTGATGAGTCGCATGATGAAGGCAAGATATTTTCTTCCAGAAACTTAATGAATGCCATAGTGCAAAGAGAATGCATCTTGGTTGTGGCGGTGCTAGATGGGAGAAAAGTATATTTTAGAAATGGGAATGAGGTATAAAGTTGGTGATAGAAAATCCATAAGAGCTTGGGAGTCTCAGTGGTTGTCTCACAGAGCAAATTTCAAGCCTCTTTCGAATTAGACAACTTCAGAACAAGTCACTTGGTGTAGGGAATTGATGATGATCGAGGTACAAAGTGGAATCCAGATCGATCGTAAGTTTGTTTCAACCTCAAGATGCAAGCTATTCTCAAAATTTAGATAACCTAGGTAGGAGAAAAGGATATGCTAATATGGCAGCATGATAGCAAGGGTCAATTCATCGCTCACTCGCTTATAAATTTGCTTTACACAAAGAAATCCAATCAACCATGCTACTATTAGTTATGGGATGGAATCGGCTAAACATATGTGGATGCAAATCTGAATCTTGATTAAAGGCAAACTCAAGCATTTTCTCGTGGCGATCTTTGTCAAGGTATTCTCCCAACAAAACCGCGTTGATCCATCGAGGATTGTCATGGAATCCATGTGTAGTCTGCGTGGAGAATTTGAGGAGACAATAGAGCACATTTTTTCTTTTGCGAACGGTCAAAGTTAGTATGTGAACTCTCTCCGTGAAATGGGATGGCTTGCAAGCGGAATGTAATTGTTTTAAGAGCTAGTGGGAGAAATTGAGCAGCTTGGGAAAGGATCCAATTGATAGGATTGAGTCCAACTTTCCGTATATGTTGTGGATGCTATGGAAGACGCGGAATATATGGTTATTTCAAGAGAAAACAAATCGCTAAGGATATTGTTGATCAAGCTATTTTGGAATGGCGGGAGTTTCAAGATGTTATAATGTGTTGAGCATCAAAAGAGATTATAGCTATGAATATCATGACTGGAAAAAAGGAGAAAAAAACCTCAAAACAAAACCAAAACAAATTATTATTACCTAATTCGTTATCTCTCACCGCTTTATTCCTACAATAAATGTGGCTATATATGCATTGGGTTTACATAGTGTTTTCCTTCATATTTGTCGCTTTTCTTCCATCTTGAATTTGGCCTTCTTAGTGCTCTCTTGAATCCTCCGCTACTTGTTCATCATTTCTCGAGTTTTTCTACCGTGTTGTTTTCTTCTCCTTGTTTTGGATTTACGGAATGTATTGGCTTATTTATGCCTTTGTTGGAAAGTCTTGCGTTGAAAGGACATTAATCGTGATGGATTTTCGATTGATTTCATCATTTCTAGAAATTTGCTGCTGCATTTCATCATTTCTTCATCGCAAAGTCTTGTCTTTATGTCTAGTGCTGGAATGTATTGGATTATTTCACTGTGTTATGATTTAAGATACTTGGCACAACAACGCTTTCTCTTTTTGTATTCCACTGATTGTCAAATTGGAAGGATATGAAATGTGATGGATCTTCTGCATTTCACCATTTCGAACTTTTTGCCTAGATTTCATCATTTCTTCTCTTTGGAAAGTCTTGCTGTCTTTTGTTTTGTGTCCGAATGTCTTAAAAGTTATTGGATTTGAATGTATTGGATTATTATTCTTGTGTTAGAATGTCTTGCACTGGAAAGATTAAAGATGCTTGGCACAATTGCATTTTGGGTCCCAATTTACACAATGGGTCATGGAGGAGGCTTGTTGGAATCTAGAATCTGCTTTCATCCGCTTTCTTGAACTCATGGAATTTTGAGGTTGTGTAGAAGCAAACAATATGACATGTGTGAGTAATAGCTAGAAACCAAAGCGTTGTGTTCAGTAGCTCTTGCATTACATATTATATTTCATGCACAAATAGTGGTTGCAAATCTTCAATTACAACCTGTTTAGATTGCAAACGAGGTATCGGATATATACCCCAATTTTGTGCAATCTTTTTGAATTATTTATGTTTTCCTTTGTATAGAAAGATATAAATTTATCTTATCCTAAACTAGTTAGAATACCAAACTAATTGGATATCAGTTTTGCATTGTTATCACATTTTCTTTCTTAGTTAGCTTGTTTGGCCAAGGCGATCAATTAGCCTATATTGGCTAATACATGTACAAACATTTATTCATATCAATGGATGACTAATGTTTTTAGAGGGAAAAAAAAAAACAGACAATTAAACACAAAAGTTGTAACACGAGAAATAAGGATTACCGAGATAAATAATCTGAGACATAAGGATCTCTCTAATCTGCCCCAATTTTTGGTCTTTTTCGGTGAAACGAACATTTGAACGTAGCATGTTGTAGTCACGTGTGTGTATAACTTTTTTTTTTTTTTTTCGAAACGATAGATAGATAGTAGATTAATAGAGTGGCACAAAGGCCAATATACAAAGCCACAAGGGCTTAGAGTTTCGTGGCGTCGCAACTGAAAACAGCGCTATAACCCACGAAAACAAAGGCCCGCAAAGGGGCAAAAAGCCCACAAGGGGCAAGATAAAGCAAAATAAAATAAACCCGCACATGACGGGAAGGGAGACAACCTAGACGACCTAAGTTCAACCGCATTGAACCCCGCCCAAAACGGGAATGGTTGAGGACTTGGACAACCTAGGAACTACCCGAATACAAAATAACCCGGTTATAACTGACGGCAGAAAATCAATATAGAATTCTGTCAATTTAACGCAAAATATGTATTAATTAAAAGTCTATGAACATTAAAAAATATATATTTTTTAATATGGGATTTAATTGTGAAAATCATTTAATAGGCAACAACGAAAAAGTTGAAACATCACAATTGGAAAAACATTAATTTATGCATAGACCTTGCAGTGTGCACATGATCACTCCGACACGCATGCAGTAATGATTACTGCCCCTAGATCCATCTCCCCCTAGGCCCTTAGATATGTCTGATATACCACTGTATAATTTAGTATCATATGTTTGACTTTCAATCAAATGTAACTATATTTATGTAAATTATTTCAATCATAGTTGTCAGAATCCAGATCCGATCCACCGATTCTACGATTTTACGATCCTAACTTACTAAAATGATCCCGATTCTAATTACGATTCTACCTTATTATATAAATAAAATATAATTAAATTTACTCAAAAAAAAAACTTTCTATATCTAATTAAAATTAAAATATATACTAATATAAATAATTTAATTAGTTTAATCATACTTTTATTAGATTTTAACAATAAATAAATAAATTGGACATAAATACCCTTCGACTGCGCCAACAACTAAAATATTGAAAAAATCATATAAAATGTTATAAGAAATAAAAATTAAAATAAAATCATTTAATTATAAACTATACATGAATTTTCCACATATCCATTCATATATTGATTAATAATTATTTTAAAAAGAATTTATAAATTATATTTTCTCATTTTTTGTAGAATCTTACGATTCTACGATCCGATCCCACCGATCCGATTCTGCTACCCTAAATTGATTTTGTGTAGAATCCCGATTTTATAAACTATGATTTCAACACCTAACCAATTCAAGGGTCGGCAGTCCCAACTAACGGCATCCATGTCATTTCTCCAAATCCAAGTCGAGCCCTCTCATCTCATTTTATATTTTTTACAATTTGAAAATAGTACTAATACTTTTTATAATAAAAATTATATAAAAAATATATAAAAATTAACTGTCAAATGTAAAAATAAAAAATAAGATGACAAATCATGAACACCTATAGACAGATGCTTTTTCGGGTGCACCTAATGTTTTTTCCTTATTATTTCTATAAGCTTAAAAAAGAATATATTTAAACAAAAAATGAGTCTGCGTGCGTTCCTTTATGAAGATTGCCTAAACGGTTCGTTTCTTCTTTTTTTTAAGGAAAGAAAATCATTTGGGGCAATTAATCTTTTAAAATGAATAACGAAGGTGCATATTTTTCTATAATTCTTTGTACGAAAAATAATTTTATTTATGTAAAAAATATAAAATTATTATTTTTAACAGAAAGAGAAACAAACTGACTATTCATTATTTTGACCTGATGAATATAAAATTAATTTAAACAGCCACATTCAATGTATTCTATATATCCCAATCAAATTTTACTACATTGATCATCTACAACAGCCAACTACTTCAAGGGGTCGACATTATTGGATCACTATCAATATATCTCTTTTTCTCTAAATTTAAGTCACCTAAATCTTGTCATATAAATAAACAAAAGAAGGCAAGCATTCTCATCCCTCCCAAAACATTACCTTTTGAGTACAAAAAGAGTAAGCTCTGGCGGGGTAAAAAAAATGAGTTTCAAGGCAATTTTTTTCCTATGCCTTTAATTTGACACTAGTCATGATGATTGCCTCGAAGGTCATAGCTAGGGACTAGGCTGAAAATAAGATATCTGTTAGGGAGGTTTTTAACATGAGAAGTCCAACTACAGCGGCCTAATACGCAGTAGAAGCTTACCAGAACCCAAAAGTTTAAACTAGTAGGTCATGGGTCTTGTCACTTATTAAGTGTTTCAGTTCTTCTTAATTTTCTAATGTGGGAGTCACTTATTAAGTGTTCCAGTTTTTCTTAATTTTCTAATGTGAGTACAACAAACCTTTCCATCATGGATAAACTACCACATTAATGTCCACTCCACCACAAGCGCAATCCCTACTCCAGCACAGGCCCAATCCGTACTCCAGCAAACCCATTTCTTCACCATGGGCTCATTTAGTGCTCCTACAAGTATTAAAGGACCAAACCTAATTGTCAATAAGTCTTGCACTAAGGCCTGGTCCAACCAGAAGAGAAACCTCTTGCTTCCCTGAGTAGGCAATATTTCGATTCTGATACCACTTGTTGGGGAGGTTTTTAACATTGAGAGCCCAACTAGAGTGGTCCAATAAACAGTAGAAGCCCACCTGAACCCAAAAAACTTTAAGCTAGTAGGTCATGGGTCCTTGCCACTTATTAAGTGTTTCAATTTTTCTTAATTTTCCAATGTGGGACAGTATTCATGAACACAACAATATATCTATGTTTAATATTTCTGCTTGTCTATTATTAATAAGGGTGGCAATTTGCGACACGACACGAAAACACGACACGAACCTAACACGTAATTAGCATGTACAGGTCCACCCCTTAACAGGTTTGGGTCGAAATCAGGTCGGACACGAATAACACGCAAAATAAATGGGTCGTGTTCAGGTCGACCTGTTCAACCCGTGGGTCGACCTGTTAACACGTTTAACTTATATATAATAATACTATTTGTTTGTTAATTATCAATGTGTTTGTTGTAGCATAATGGTAAGTGTCTTAACCACTTACCTTAGAGACCAAGGTTCAATTCCTTGTAATAGCATTTTTTAGTTTTTCCTTTGGGATTTTCATATCCCACATTGACTTTGGATGAAGGAAGGAAGGGAAAACACAATTATAAGTAGGGGAGGAGGGAGTTGTTAGTAGTTTGTTTAAATGAAGAGGCTATGATTATTTGTGGCTTTTTGAACAATTAGTTTAAAAATTATTTATTTATTCTTAATTTAAAATTAATTTATTATTTTTAAAAAAAATTCGTAATAATTTAAAGTTTATTTATTATTTTTTAAAAAAAATTCGTGTTAAATAGGTTTTTTCGTGTCGTGTCGGGTTACCCGAAAAATAAACAGGTCGTGTTCAGGTTACGTTTTCTGACACGAATAGGTTCGCGGGTCGTGTTCGGGTCCGTGTAAAACCTGTAATACCCGTGTCAAAACACGACCCGCGAACCCGAAACACGACCCGATTGCCACCCCTAATTATTAACAAGAAAAATAATTGACTTCTTGTAATTGCATACAAAATGCGAACAACGGCATTCTTTCTCACTAAAGAATTATTTGTTCATTTTACTATATATAGAAAATAACCCATAATTTTGCGTTGTCCATTTTTCTTCTGCAAAATCAACTAATAATTATAGAGACTATTAATTCTTCTTAATGGTGTTTTTATTTTTTTTCCCCTATTGAAACTCATTTCTAAACTTCTCAACGTCGTATGTATGTTAAGAAAATTCCCATACATGAGAAACGAGCACATTTCTAGTTCTTTATATTTTGTAGTTCTTTATATACGATCTACATATTTCTAAACACTCATTTATCATTTGGAGGAAGAATAGTAACATTTCATTACTGTTAGGAGTATGGATCATCAAAAATGATAACAAATTCATAATATGGATATTTTTGTTCATTTGACGATATTATTTATAGGAATAACCAACTAGGCTAGTTTAGTAGCCACTAGAGAGTAAGAAGGAAGGGATGAGAGTCAATATCGGACCTCACAACTCATCCCTGCATGGTGTTCTTGGATTCATCATTACTTTAGATGGTGAAGATGTTATTGA
Source organism: Gynochthodes officinalis (assembly GCA_020080225.1). Classification (NCBI taxonomy): domain Eukaryota; kingdom Viridiplantae; phylum Streptophyta; class Magnoliopsida; order Gentianales; family Rubiaceae; genus Gynochthodes; species Gynochthodes officinalis. The sequence continues at coordinate 17,455,799 of CM034619.1, forward strand.
CTGTGAAACAATATTAAGTTATTTACATATAAGGATAAAAAAAATTGCAGAAAATCAAACAATTATACAATATTTGCCCTACATAACCTTAGGATTAGTAGCTATTGAATCCATTCTCCCTCACTTTCTCTCCATGATTTCCACTTTCTCCCCACTACCCCTAAATGTAATGAAAAAATTTATGATGAGAATTTCGTCCACCACATTTTATGCATGGGAAAATAATCAATCTACTGTAACAAGAATATATTGAGTAAAGAACTTATTTTGATAAGAATAGTTGACTGATTAGTTCGAGTGGAATTGAGATAAAACATCAAATAAAAAATCCAAATTTGTGTTGACTTAAAATTCCAAAGCAATAGATTACTCCAATTACGTACCTTCGACATGCATGATGCATTATTACTCTTTGCAGCAAATGCGGTTGATGCAAATGGCTTAGAAGAATCCAAGTACCTTGGAGGTGGATATCCTGGCGGAGGCTACCCTGATGGTGGATAACCCGGTAGTGGCTACACAGGTGGTGGATATCATGGCAGAGAAATGGAGGCTACCCTAGTGGTGAATATTGAGGACGACGTGGCCGCCCTGGTTATGAGGGTGGCCGCGGCGGATATTGCCGTTATGGCTGCTGTGGGGGCAATTATTATGTGAGAGGGTGCAGGTGCTGCTCATATGCAGGCCAGGCTGTGGAATCTAAGCCTGAATCCAAGCCTCAAAATTGAAGATCTTCCCTCTTGTGGTGCATTAGTGCATGCACGAACAATAAAACTAGCTTAATTTTATAAGTATAATCAAAGTATATATGTATTGTGTGAAAATGTGACGAATAAGAGTTCATTGACTATATCCATTAACTACTTTCTTTGATTTTTTTTTTTTTCCTGTTATTGTAATTTTGTAGGTTCAAATATCCTGTGCGAGTTCAAATATCAATGTTTTACTCCATCCATCACAAAAAAAAAAAGAAAAAAAGTTAACTTTCAAATCAAATTTCAAAAATATCCTTACGATTAATAATTGTATATACTTACAATTAAAAACTAAGGATACATTTAGTTGATGTATTAAATGTATTGTATTTAATAATTAATAAAAAGTTGTACCTAAAAAAAAGTGAACTTTGTTTTTGAGACTGAGGGAGTATATAATTAGTGTCCACTTTTATCTTAGTTTATTTTTTCTGTTTTAACTTTGAATTTTTAAATTTTTGGTTGCTAAGAAAAATAAGAAAGTATATAAAAAGCTATTCAAAATGAGTACTTAGACCCAAAGAAGTTTCAAAAGTGAAAAATAACTTGAATAAAAGTGGATAATAGTTTAAGAAATAATATAAATAAGATTGACCTATGTCAAAATATGAAAATATGGCACAGGAGGGACATAGCTGAAATTTATCGGCCTGAATGTTATACAAATTTTCTTTAATCCTAACATATTTTGATGAGACATTAAATATAAATTGAAATTATAAACAAAATTTATAAAATTGGAACCAAATATTATAGAAAGGCTATCAAATTCAATATAAATTTCTTTTTTTTTTAATGAGGAAACAAACACACTTCATAATTTTTTCCTTTCCTTTTCAAAGGCAATGAGCTCATATATTTTTCAAAATGAAACCAATTCATTTAGAAACTCCCCTGAGGGCATAGATATCATGCTGTTAAACAAGGCTTGTATTCGAATGCATTAATTTTAGATTGAACTACACTTACAAACTACAAATGAACTGGAGACTTAGGCTTTGTTTGAACAACTTTTTATAATGTTTTTCAAGACATTTTTTTTCACTTTACAATACATCTTTTATTTCACAATCATTGGTTCGAAAAATACATAAACACATTTTGAAACATTATCTATACAGTCCAAAAACAGTTTCCAACTCTTGTTTAATTATCTTCTTTGCCTTGTTGGCTTCACGCCATCAAATTCAAGAAGAAATAAAAAAATATCGACGCTTTAATGCCTCAACACTTTCCAAGAAAACTCCAGTGTACATGCTTCAATCTTAAAAATTTTTGGGAATTTTTATCATTGATGTATTTACCTTGATCATCAGCAGTAATGTTGGGTCCAGGACATATTATGAGATGACAGCGAAATCTATGCACGATATACATGCGTGTGAAAATAGGAAGTTTTATTTTTTTGTTACAAAACCAACAGTAAATTAATTGGTCTTTTTATGTGAAACAATTAACTACACCTCTAATTCCGAGATTCATGTTATTCCTTCCAAAACAACATGTTACATACGAGGCATCCCAAATACTTCTAGTTATGCTAGTGTATTAAATCAAACTTATTTGAAAGATTAAATTTTGATTAGGATTGGTAATTATTAGTTTAGTTAATTTCTAATTGTTTTAGAAAAATAATTTATGTGTAATCAAATTCTAATTATTTTTTAGTAACAAAGGGTTTTATATAAAGGGTTTAGGGTTATTAGTTTTTGTGGGACTTTAAAAAAACATAAATAAAGTGAAAGGCCCCAAAAAAAAAGAAAAAAAGGAAAAAGAGAGGCCTTTTTGATTGATTCCACCTATATAGGAAAAGATTTTTTATAACCTATATATGGTATCAAAACCCAAAGAATTGGATTTCGATTGTTATTGGTGAGGGTAAAGATTTAGCCAAACCAAAAAAAGAAGCAGAAGAAGAAGAAGAAATAATGGATCTTGCTAAGAATTTTTTTTTATTGATAGATAGAAGGAAATTGAGAGATTGAGTTGAGAGGCGCTTTACAAAGTTTAGAAGAATAAATGTTTTTCTTGATATTTTGATTGATAGAAGATTGTATTTGTTTCTCTCCATCCTACTCGTATTTTTGAGTGTTAAAATAAATTTAACTTCCATATCTTGTCTTGTTGCTAGTAATCTGGTATTAAAGTACAAGAACTCAAATTAGAGTCATTCAAATTGGTATTGGAGCATAAAAACTTGAATTTGGAGTTCTTCAACTTGGTATTAGAGCCAGCAACACTAGTTGTTGGTTTCTTGGTACTGGTAGCTTTTTTTTTCAAGGAAGGCCAAGAATTGTTCATTAGTTATGAATGATTGAAATATAGTCTATGTTATTCCAAAACTCGTGAGTAAATAAAATTATAATTTTTGGCGGATTGTAATGAAAGTTCATTTTCGAATATTTGATTTGTTATAATTCATTGAAGAGGAGGTATCATGATAGAGTGTATAATTGCATATTTATTGGATCAATTCTCTTGTGTTTTAATTGATTAAAAGGCTTGTTTATAAGGATATTAATTCTTTTTGTGATTAATGGTTAGATGAAGCATTTTTCCTAAAGAATGTAGCCTCACAAGACAAGTGGCACAAGAAAGACACAATTGAGGCCACCAAATTCCACAACAAAATGTTGGCCATTAAAGAAAAGCCTTGAATTAAGGAAAAGCAAAGCCTTGAATTAAGGAAAAGAAAAGCCTTGAATTAAGGAAAAGCAAAGCTTTGAATTAAGGAAAAGAAAAGCCAAATGTCTTGAATCCTTGCCTATAAATAGGCAAGGCTTGGAGACAATCAAGGCATCCCATTTTTAGGCTTTCCTAGTTCAATAGAGAGAAAAACAAGGTTTGGAGATGAGAATGGAGAAGAAGGAATGAATTTTCAGCCACAATTCATCCTTTCATGGAGTGAGATACGGCCAAAGAAGACGAGAGCCGCACGGGATCGACAAAAAGGGCAGTCATTTGATTTTCTTTGTATTTTCTTTTAATTATGTTTAGCTAAATTTTTATTTTCCAATCAAGTTTAATTAAGGTTTGATTCCAACAATTGTGAGGTTCCGGTAATTTTATTGTTTCTTTTATTCTTGAGTATTTATATATTTTCTATGCTTCATTATATTATTGAATTGAATTGTTAGACAAGAGGCCTATTGTTTGATAGTTGAATTCAATATATAGTCATTTAGAATAATTAATCTTTTGTTGATTGTTCTAATTCAAGTGACAAATAACAACATCGAAAGGTAATCAACGCCTTAGATTGTATGTTATGAAAATATATAATCTAACTTAAATAAACACGGCGTTTCCGGGTTTACTGGTTAGTAATTGGGTCTTTTTGAATCTTAATGCAATTAATAGACATAACTCATAGGACGGATCCGAAGGTTGTGTTTATTAATTAGAGAAATAACTCATAGGACGGATCCGAAGGTTATCGAAAAAGTAAGAAAAGATTGGTTGTTAGAGGACGGATCTTCAACAACTATAACTAATTTATTCAAGATAAAAGAACCTATCTTTTGAATCAATGATCAATTTGAGGAATCAATACCGAAGTTAATTCTTGATTGGAAGCTTCTTCTTATTAATTTTTTCCTCATATTTTTAGTTGGTTATTTAATTTGTTTAGTTGTCTTAATTAATTCTTGCTTAGTTTCATAATACAAACCCCCCCCCCCCCTCTCTTTATTTTATTTTGTTCAAGGAATAAATCTAACCAATCTCTGTGGATTCGACCCTCTCACTGCTATCTACAAAGCTTAGCCAGAGAAGGATTATTTTTGGTGGTTTCGACACCCATCATATCAAATAATGTCGATGGCGAAAGCAAAAGAAAAGTATATTTGACATTATTTCAAATTTGATTAGTAATTGATATATTAATTTTTTTTATATAACTTGTACTGCTAAAATTGCCAAACAGGTATGGGATATTTTGGACAAAACATATATTGGGTCTAGATTGTTTTCAGAAAAAATAAAAATGTGTTAGTACTGAAGAAAAATTTTGAGTTATATACCACGGAGAAATCTGAAACGATTGAGAACTATTTTTCTTATTTGTTGAACATCAGGAATGAGATGGAATGATTGAGAACTTAATTGGTATATTTTTAACAATGAATTTTTTATGAAAAAAAGTTCATAATTTGCTATATATGAAGTTTGATTATATTGTAACAATTATGATGTGAGATTAAGAATTTATCAACCTTGACTATTAAAGAATTGCAAAGTTCATTAATTTTTCATGGACAAAGAATAGATGAGAAGTTTGTATTAGAGAACAAGCTAGTAGAACAAGTATTAAACGCTCAAGATCCTACAATAATTGATGAACGAGATGGTTTTAATGTGGTGTCTCCTGGTCAAGGTCAAAATTTTGAAATGATAGATTGTGAAAACTACCAAAATCATGGTAGAAATAATTGTTTTACTCAGCAACAAGATAGTTACAACAACTCAAACAATTATTCTCATATTTTGATGATGGGTTTGTCGAAACTCTCAAAATTAATCACTAGTTTTTAAGTGAATGTAGGATAAATTTGCAGCAAAAGTGGATCAGGTTGAATCCCAAAGGAACTGAAGGATAATTCTAAGCTTTGAATAATAAATTAAAAATAAATAAAACAAAGGGGGAGTTTTAGAATTATTAACTACTGGATTAAAATAAAAATAAATGTTCAAGCAGAAAAATTAGAGAAAGAAATACCAATCTTGCCAAGTTTCTGATCCAATGGTTGATTACATTCAATTGTATCATTGATCATGGGTTAATAATAATCGTCTTCCAAATTCAAGTATTTAACTTGAAAACTTATTAGGATAGCCATAATAAATTCTCAGTTTTCCTAATATAATTGACCGAGTCCAGCACCCAAATCAAAACTTATCATTAATTGATTATGCATGATAGCGTTCCATATCAAATTAATGATAGCATTATAGTCGGTAAAAATAGTTAAACCAAGATTGTATAATTGAGATAGCTGCAATTATACAATCTAGTCTTGTTGATTCCCCTAGAGTAATTATGTATAACATAATCAATCTAGTTGCTACTTGGTCCACTCATTCATGACAATTACAGATCATTGGACTCATGAAGAGCAATCGAATGAAGAGTGTTAAATCGAATTGTTAGATTGATCAACACAATTGATCCATAGAAAAGAAAAACAAGATTCAATAAGTACTTGAATTAAAAGCAAGGAAAAAAAATTAAACTTAAAACCTCATAATGATAGCAATTGAATCAACTTATTCCCTTGAATCAGAAAGAAGTTGTTTAGCCACTCATGGTGGACAACATACTAACGCTAATTCCTACTTTCTACTAGCCTAACTTTAGTCTCTGCTCTTCTTGTTGTTTTCTACTAGCCTAACTTTAGTCTCTGCTCTTGTTGTTGTGAAAGCCAACTAATTGGGCCTTGTTGTTTTCTACTAGCCTAACTTTAGTCTCTGCTCTTCTTGTTGTTTTCTACTAGCCTAACTTTAGTCTCTGCTCTTGTTGTTGTGAAAGCCAACTAATTGGGCCTTTATATAGAGTAGCTAATAAGGTCTAGAAAAGGCTTAGATAAAATAAAAGCTAAGATAACAAAAAATGTTTAACTTCAATTTCATACCTAAAGTAAAAATAATATCATCCATCTAAAACTAATGACCTAATCTCCTAAATTTTTTTGTAACCAAAAAAAAAAAAAAAACTATTTTGCTTCAGCTTGTAACAACCTTCTATTTGAATTTCAAATTCATCCAACTCAACAGTGCCTATGCCTTACACAAAGAGATTTTCTGGTCTTGATTCTAAGTTGTTAAATGTGCCCACACCTAGTATATAGCTTCAAGTGTTCTGGTTGCATTTCTTACAAAATCTAGCTTTTTATCCTTTTTTTCTCTAATTCTCTATTTTCCATACTTAATACAAAAAAATACATCCAAATCAAACAATTTCACTCGATAATCAATTTAATATTGGAAAAATACAACCAATAATTATGTACATTTTATTTTCTATCAAATCCCCCACACCTAAACCATGCTTGTCCTCAAGCATGCATTAGATCAATATCTTCCGCTCCATTCCTTCCCCTTTTTCAACCCATCCACAAATAACTCAAAGTTATCACACATTAGAAATCCAGTTTAGAATAACAATCCAAAGAACAAGTATTTATAGCTTGATTTTTCTAAACAAAACATATGCATCTCATCAATCCCAACAATTTCATCGAAATCAAATGCAACAAATTTGATACCGTATCATAGTTGTACTCTAATTACTCAAAGTGTTTCGGGGTTCATTTAGCACTCAAATCAGACATAGCATGTCATTACCATAGGCTTGTTTATATATCACATCTCTACCACTAATAACGTAAATCCATGCAAGAATCAAAGGGTCTTTACAAGGGCTGTAACGGGGTTTAGGTAAAGGTGTGCAAAAAGAAAGCGAAATTTGGGCTACACATATCAAGATATGTAGGAATTTCCTTGCATGACTTACTAATAGAACATTTGTAGCACATTGGAACCACTTCCTTTATTCTAAGCAACATTATCCCCTTCTTTGCAATTACATAGCACCTTTGGACCCTTTCGTATACAATGGAGAACATTAACTTTGTCCAAGATTCATAGGGATACTTTTCACTATTTTTTTTGTTTTTTGTTTTTTATTGTTTTCTCTCTCTCTCTTTTTTTCTTGAGTACTTTCTATTGCATACAACAAAATGTTCATCATGCAATTCATTCTCACATGCTCTTGACAAAGGGTTCAACGATGGTAGACAAAGACAAAGGTTTAAGGTTAAACAATGAGGTATTGTAACAGAGAAAGTTTAAGGCTCAAAATTGGCCAACTAGGATATATGTGATAGGGATAGGGGTAAGCTTTTAGAAAGTTTAAATTCGCTAACCTAAGTGCCCCTATCATTTCAAAACAAGAATCCACAGCATGATTTCGACATGCATAACAAATAAATTCTATAATGAACATACCATATTTGACAACACTCAACAAAGAAAGTGTGAGCAAGAAAAGGAAAATGCTCTTAGGCTCAAATGCTCACACAAGTGGTTCAATATATCAAATATTGCACATTTTCATTCAATTCAATCATCAAAATCAATAAGATGTTTAAAAATTTTCAAAGCAAAGGCTAATCAAACTTGCCCCTTTCATGCTTTCCAACTCAAATTACTAATGCATGTTAACTAAAAGTTATTCTAAACAATATCAAAAGAGTTAGGACTTTCAAATAAGACATTCAAATTGTCAAGCATACTTAGAATGACTTTATAAAAAGTTTTTTCAAATGAAAAATTGGAAAATAACCAAATAATCACAAAAACACAAGAGCACCCCCAACACCTAATTCATACATTGTCCCCAATGTATGGAACATAAGTGCACACGGTCAAAAAAGGAAAAAAAGAGAAAAATAAATAAATAAAATGTTAAAAATAAAACAATTAAAGGCAAGGGAACAAGACACTGCTCTAAACCACGATAGAAAACAAGTAAATCTATGGTGATGAAGGGCATGGTGGGGTGAAGCCAAAATGGTTGAAGAAGGCAGCTTGATTTGTCTACATCCTGCGAATGCGCCAATTAAGCTATTGGAGAAAAGCTAGAGTTGGAGTGCAAGGAGCAGTCGGGTTTAAAGAAGGGCCATCGGCATCTTGCAATGGAGTGGATTCATCTTGAGCACGGGAACGAGGGTGGGCCAGGAGGAAGAAATTGATACTCAAGCTCCATAGAAAATTAACTAAGAACCAATGATGCTTGCTTTCCGTTGGGAAGAAAACTCCGGTGACGGGAAAGGACGGTGGCACAGCGGCTGAAAACAAAAACAGTGGCGGGAGGTACGGCAAAAAAAAGAAAAGAAAACGGGGGGGGTGACAACTGGGAAAAAGGCAGCGAGGCTGAAGCGCCGAAGACGGGAAGACGATGTCGTGGTTAGGATGATGATGGGGCGATGCGGCAGAGGTGTGCCTGCAAGAGTGAAAGTGTAAAAAGGAGGGCAGCTTATTGATTTAAATTGGTTGGGGTTTTTTTTTTTTTAAAAAAAAAAACTTGAACTACTCAAAAGAAACAAAATACTTAATTGTAATATAGCATGGGCACGCCTAAAGAAGTAAGGTCTTATGAAAGAAAAATCAAGAGAACGTTAATGGTGTACATCCTTTTTTAATGGTGGATTTCGGCTAATATGTTATGTTATATTTGCACTTACTCTTTCTGGTAGCAGTGTAACAAAAATGCAGCAACGTTTCAGCAGAATTCCTGGGGAAAAAAAATACAGGCACTTGTGCCTGAATGCAAGCCTCAAAATTGAAGATGAATAAGAGCTTCATTGATGATATCATTCGCTGTGTATGTTTTTTAATTGTTTGGAAATAAATACACTATTAAATTGGGGGAGGGGTGAAATTTGCCATGTATTGTAACAATTGATGAGGGTTTAAAGCCACATTAAAAATGAAAGAACAAAAAGTACTAAATTGAAAAGTAACTACTCCAATAAAAGTGGATAATATATAGTTTATATAATTATATGAATAAGAAGATCAATATGAAAGTATAAAAATGTCTGACAGGAGGTACATACTCAAGATTTAGTTTTAATTTTATAAAAATTTTCATTAATTCTAATATATTCCTAATGAGACATTAAATATAAATTGAAATTATTCACAGAACTCATAAAATTCAAACCAAATATTGTTGAAAAAAAAAAATCAAAGTACATAACAATATGAATTCTTATGTTGAACCAAAAACGCCTTTATTGGTTTTTTTTTTGTTTTTTTCCAATGAGCTCATGTATTTTTGAAAATGAAGCCAATCAAAGTTTAAACAATGATAGTATTCGAATGCATTACTCATCTAAATTAGATTGAGTTAGGCTAAAATAAAACCAGTCCATGCCTTAAAACCCTTTTTTAATTATCTTTATTTCTCCTTTACTTGTTTGCCTTCAGCCATCAAATATAAGAATAAATAAAAATTATTCATGCTTTAAAGAGACGACCCCTGCCAAGAAAACTCAAGCATATATTATTAAATCCTAACGTGTATTTTAGGAACCCTTACAATTGATATATTTACCTCTTCATCAGCAGTATCAGGACCAGGGCATATTATAAGATCGCAGCAAAATCTGTGCACTATATATATACGTACAAATAAAAATATAAGTTTCTATCTACTTGTTATGAAATTGACCATGAATCAATTGTCCCTTTTATTTGGGAGTATTCACCATATTCCTAATTCTGAAGTTCATGTTACTACTCCCAAATGATTTATCAGGCTCAAGCCACCCAATATACTCGCTTCTACAATCAAATGAGTAATGGAGTTCCCCCAATCAAATATGAGAAGATATGTTATGAAAAAAAAAGTTACCCTATAGTTATCTAAATTGTAAAATGGCAAGGTTAAGGGGGGTTTAAATAATTAAAAATGTAAATTAAATAAAATTTCTAAATATTTAATATAAAACATAACTCATAGGCATTTAAAAAATAAAATATTAATTTTATCACTTTTATTGTAATATTTTTAATGTTTAAATGATGATAAATTACGCTCCATAGTAAATATTTCTAAATGTTTTACTTAAATTTCAAATTTTAAAGGGGAATGAAAGTAGATAGTTAAGGTGTATTTGTAAGCATTTAAATAGTTAAGGGATAATTTTGCAATTTAAATAGTTAAGGGATAATTTAATTATTTAAAATATATTTTTGAAAACTAACAAAAATTGGTTCACATTATAAAAATTACAAAGTTAGGGGTGATAAATTGCGAAATTAGAATTTTGAGTAGCTTTTTGCTAAACAGTAAAAGCTAAAGCGATTACTTGCAATTTACTGCCTTTATTTTGATTTCTACAACCTTTTGTCCTAAACACATCAAACATGCAAGTCATTTGATTAACTCAAGTGCAGTTTGATTATATTAAAATAACTAATTGGAATCAAACTTAAAATTAAATAATTAAATTAAAACTTTTTAAACATGAAAAACAAAATTCAATTTAAGTTTCAAATTAACATACCAATTGCACTATTTACCTAAAAAATTAAATAAACGTGGTGACTAAATAAACATAGTTTGTATTTTCTTGATCACTAACAACTACATAGAATCGCCCTGATGCAGCATTACCCAAGCTTACTTAGTGTGTTTCTTATGATTTGTAGCTCAAGGAGTTTTAAGGATAAGAATTGGGTTACAAGCGATGGGAATAGAAGGTACGTACTGGGGACAAATGGAACATTGAATGCTTTAGACGGCAACAATAGATAATATTCTCTTCTTTTTATATGCTACATAATTCTGACTAGGTTCAAGCTTGCTTCAAGCTCTCGAGATTTGATGCGAGCAAAAGATTCTGTCACGTGGAAAGCTGTCCTCAGCAAGATTCGCTTGAGGCTACTATCCACTATTTAAAGATATTAGGATAAAAAATATTAGAGGTTACTAAATTTTTAAAATTATATACTTTTAGTTATTTATTTAATAAAATTATGTGAATAGCTATTAAACTTATAAATTTAATAACTCGTGGCCATTTCGTTACTATCACTGGTTAAAAGCCAAACGGCAATGCTTCCAAGTGTTTTTTACGGGGGTAAAATAGTCAGTTTTGTTGGGGAGGATTTATTAATAGCCTGAGCGGCCAAAGTTGTGCTCACTGAACTCAAAGTTTGTTAGTGCTTCGATTTTACTTATTAGTGCTCTTACTTTTCATCGGAGATATCATGAACACAACAAACCTCCCTCATGGATACACTAACACAGCCCACTCTTCACGCCCATTCCTACTCAGCCAGCTCATCTTCACATGGACCATTTAGTGCCCGCAAGTAGTAAAGGTGGCAAATTGTTGTACGAGTTGCCACTGGTCGCCCACCGTAGAGAATTACTGCAGTAGCCAACATTCAAGACGATACCACTTGTCGGGAGGATTTAAACCAGGGAGCCCACTAGAGCGGCCCAATAGCACTAGAGCCCACCAACCCAAAAGCCTGCTTCTTTGAGTTCGTGGGCTCCATCGCTTATCGCCGCCTAGTTGGGCTCCCAGATTAAAATCCTCCCAACAAGTGGTATCGTGAGCTAATGTTGGCCTACTCGGGAAGCAGTGGTTCTCTTCCGTTGGACCGGCCTTAGTGGTAACTCGTGGACAAGTAGGTTTGATGCTTTACTACTTGTACGCACTAAATGGGTCCATGGTGAAGAGAGACGGCTTGCCGAGTAGTGAATGGGCTTGTGAGTGGGCTTTAATGTGGTAGTGTATCCATGAAGGAGGTTTGTTGTGTTCATGGATACTATCCCACATTGAAAAGTAAGAGAAACCGAGCACCTAATAAGTGGCAAGGATCCGTAACCCACTAGCTTAAGCTTTGAGTCTGTGTGGCTCCCATCGCTTATCCGCCTAGTCAGCTCCCCATGTGTAAAACCTCCCCAACAAGTGGTATCAAAACCTTAATAACACCCCACCTTTCACAAAAGCTCTTAAAGCTTTCTTTGAAATCTCTCTCAATTTCTCTATGAAAAAGACCTCTACTACATCTATATTTATAGACACCAAGTAGAGACCCAATCCTAACCTGATAGAGATTCAATCCTAATCTCATTTAGATTAGTGCTACAAAACACAGTAGGATTATATAAAGGTTCCAAATCCTAATTGAATTATGAAAAAAACACCAAATTAGAATATTAGATAAAATTATCTAATCCCATTCCAATTTGGAAACAAGGCATAATCCAACAAATCTCCACCTTGACTTGTTTCCCATCATGACGTCTTCGCCCATCCGAAACATTCCTATCTCAAACTGCACACATTGACCAAATCCAAGCAATGCTTGAACTTTGTCGATGTAATGGACTTAGTCATCATATCTGCCGGATTATCTGCAGTCCCAATCTTCTTTACAGAGATTAACCCTTGAGACAAAATTTCTCGAACAAAATGATGTCTAACATCAATATGCTTGGTCCTCTCATGGTACATTTGGTTCTTTGTCAAGTGTATAGCACTTTGACTATCACAATAGATAGTGTTTTGCTTTAACTCCATGCTCAATTCGCCAACCAAACCATTTAACCAAATAGCTTCTTTCACACCGCCAAAGCCATGTACTTCTCGCTTGTAGACAAAGCAACAGCTTGATTGTAACGTAGCCTTCCAACCGATAGTACAACCGCAAAGTGTGAAAATATAGCTCACAAAGATCTTCTTTGTCCAAATCTCCCGTGCATAATCCGAATCCACATAACCAACGAGTTCGCCAAGTCTACGATCTCGCTCATATAGTAAGCCAATATCTGCAGCCTTTGAGATACCTTAAGATCCATTTCACAGCCTTCCCAAAGTGAGTTTTTCCAGACAATGCATGAATCTACTCACAACACTTAATCGCATATGAAAGATCCGGTCTAGTGCATATCATGGCATACATGAGATCGCTTAACCGCATGCGTATGGAACATGAGACATACGCTTCCACCTCCTCCTCAAGACTAGGTGACATACTTGTTGAAAGTTTAAAGTGTCCAAAGAAGAGGTGTACTAATGCACTTGGCGTTTTGCATTCCAAACCGCTGAAGAACTTTCTCGATATAACTCTTCTACGATAGATATAACTTTCCTGCATGTTGATCTCTCGTGATTTCCATTCCCAAAATCTTCTTTGCTGCACCCAAATCTTTCATCTCAAACTCACCTTTTAACTGAGATTTTAAAGTGTTGATTTCCGATATGTCTTTAGAGGCATCATCAACGTACAACAACAAATACAATAAAGAACCACTAGGGAGTTTCTTATGATAAACACAACTATCATAATTGCTTCTAGAAAATCCATTCCCAATCATGAAAGTGTCAAATCGCTTGTACCATTGTCTAGGTGATTGTTTTAAGCCATATAATGACTTCTTCAACAAACAAACGTAGTCTTCCTTACCAGAGACTATGAACCCCTCTGGTTCTCGCATATAGATTCTTTCATCCAACTCTCCATGTAAGAAAGCTGTCTTGACATCTAATTGTTCTAACTCCATATCAAATAGAACAACCATAGATAATAACACACGAATAGAAGTATGTTTCACAACAGGAGAAAAAACTTCATTAAAGTCAATACCTTCTCTCTGTGTAAAACCCTTAGCAACTAATCGTGCTTTGAACCTTGCATCTTCAACCCCTGGGATTCCCTTTTTTTTCTTGAAAACCCACTTGCACCCAACAATTTTCTGTTCTTTAGGCGGTACAACTAGCTCCCAAGTCTTGTTCTTATGTAGAGATTCAATCTCTTCATTCATAGCAACCACCCATTTTGACGATTCGGAACTTGTAATAGCCTCTCGATATGTAGCAGGCTCTAAAGTCTCGACATCATCTGCCACACTTAGTGCATAAAACACCAAGTCTGCATATCCATATCTCTTTGGTGGTTTAATCTGTCTTTTCTCTCTATCTCGAGCAAGACATTAGTCTTCTTGTTGTTGTATTTGTGGTGCATCCATACCAATGGTGTCCACCACGTTTTTAATGGGCTCTTCTGGAGTTATTTGGGGAACTTTTTCAAAAGTTTTAACCTCAAACTCCACCTGCTTCTCAATGCTCTTGTCTTTATCAATGTCAGTCTTCTCCTCTTTCTTTGATAATAAAGCAGACTTATCAAAGGTAACATCCCTGCTGATAAAAAACTTGGATTGACTTGTTATCAGAACACCACAATCGATAACCCTTCACTCCATCTGCATACCCTAGAAATATGCACTTCCTTGCCCTTGGCTCAAGCTTATCATCCTTAACATGAGCATATGCAGGGCAACCAAACACTCTCAATTCAGAGTAATTTGAAGGGGAACCTGACCATCTTTCTTCAGGAGTCTGACAATTAATTGCTGTGGATGGAGACCGATTTACCAAGTAACAAGCTGTGTTTGCAGCTTCAGCCCAAAATTCCTTAGTTAATCGAGCATTAGAAAGCATGCACCTTACTTTTTCCAGAATAGTTCTATTCATCCGTTCTGGAACTCCATTCTGTTGTGGTGTGTATGTGACTGTGCGGTGCCTCACAATCCCCTCATCCTTGCAGAACTCATTGAATTCCTCTTTACAGAATTCCATGCCATTATCCGTTCTAAAGCGCTTAATCTTCTTACCAGTCTGCTTTTCAATCATGGTCTTCCAACGCTTGAACGCCACAAAGACTTCATCTTTGTGCTTAAGAAAATACACCCATACCTTCCTTGAATAATCATCAATGAATGTTAACATGTATCTTACACCACCTTTTGAAGGAACTTGAGAAGGGCCCCAAAGATCAGAATGAATATAATCCAAAGTACCTTTGGTTTGGTTAATTCCAAGATTAAATTTTACCTGTGTTGCTTGCCGAATATGCAATGCTCACGTAAATCCAACTTCCTATCACTAATTTCACCAAGCAAACCCCGCTTGCTTAATTCGCATATCCTCTTTCGCCATATGCCCTAATCGCATATGCCATAGTTTAGTGGTATCCATGTTATTATCCGAACTAGAAGAGGAAATACCGCAAAGACTGCCACCGTGCTACCTTGTAAAATGTAGAGACCAAACTGCCTAATTCCTTTCATGACCATTAGTGCACCTCTAAAGATACTCGTAACTCCACCTCCACCTTTATAGTGACAACCAATTGCGCCAAGTGTTCCTAAAGAAATCAAATTTTTCTTCAAGTCAGTACATGTCCGACATCTCACAAAGTCCTTACCATACCATCATGCATCTTAATTTTATCAGACTATTCCAACCACTTCACAAGCAATATTATTGCCCATGAGAACTTTACCACCATCAATAGATTGATAAGTAGTAAACCAGTCCTTACGTGGACTCATGTGGAAAGTGCATCCTGAATCAAGAATCCACTCTGAACCCGAGTAACCAACAGTAGCAGTGAGAACATCTGCACCCTCTGACTCACCTTCAGCAATTCCAGCATTTCCTGTAGAGCTCATTATCTTCTTCCCTTGGACCTCTGGACAGTCTCTTTTATAACGCCCTTTTTGCCCACAGTTATAGCACTTGTCATTTTTCTTGGATTTAGATTTTGATCGGAATCTTCTTTTACGCCTTTTTCCTTTTTCATTATCTCTACCTCGAATAACCAATCCTTCTGCACTAACTGTATCACCTTGTTCAGTAACTGACTTCCGTAACTCATTAGAGTTCAATGATGCTTTTACATCCTCCATGGAAATTGAGTCACGCCCATACAACAAAGTGGTAACCAAGTGATCATAGGATTTTGGTAAAGAACACAAAAGAATAAGGGCTTGATCCTCATCTTCTATTTTCACATCGATATTATTCAAGTCTAAAATAACTTTATTGAACACATCTATATGTGTATCAATGGGTGTACCTTCCTTCATCTTCAGGTTGTATAATCGTTGTTTCAAATACAACCGATTTGTGAGAGACTTTGTCATGTAGAGATTCTCAAGCTTTAACCAAAGTCCTGCAGGTGTTGTTTCTCCAGCAACTTCTCTCAAGACATTATCCGCCAATGACAAAACAATTGAGCCATATGCCTTCTTTAAAAATTCATCCTTCTCAGAGTCTGTCATTGTTTGAGGTAAATGTTCTTTACCTTTTAATGTCCTCTGAAGACCTTCTTTACATAAAGAAGCATACATCTTCATCTTCCACAGTCCAAAATCATTCTTCCCATCAAACTTTTCAATGTCATATTTGACAGTAGTCATCTTGAACTAACCCAAGCTCTGATACCAGATTGTTGTAATTATTCCCAAGATTGTTCAAGAACAGAAAAGTAAGAACAAAGAATAAATCGAGACACACGAGTTAACGTGGTTCGGCTCAACTATTCAAGCCTACGTCCACGACAAAGACGATGATTGTATTAATAACAAACGCAGAGATTACAAGGATCCCAAAACCTCCCCCTTCATGGATACACTACCACATTAAAGCCCACTCCCCTACAAGCCCATTACCTACTCCAGCAAGCCCATCTCTTCACCATGGACCCATTTAGTGCCCGTACAAGTAGTAAAGCATCAAACCTACTTGTCCACGAGTTACCCACTAAGGCCCGGTCCAACCAGAAGAGGAACCACTTGCTTCCCCGAGTAGGCCAACATTCCGGCTCTGATACCACTTGTTAGGGAGGTTTTCACCTTGGGGAGCCCAAACCAGAGCGGCCCAATAACCAGAGTTCCCCAAAGATTGTTGTAATTATTCCCAAGATTGTTCAAGAACAGAAAAGTAAGAACAAAGAATAAATTGAGACACACGAGTTAACGTGGTTCGGCTCAACAATTCAAGCCTACGTCCACGACAAAGACGATGATGATATTGATAACAAATGCAGAGATTACAAGGATTTCCCAAACCCTTAGAAACACCCCACCTCTCACAAAAGCTCTTAAAGCTCTCTTTGAAATCTCTCTCAATTTCTCTATGAAAAAGACCTCTACTACATCTATATTTATAGACACCAAGTAGAGACCCAATCCTAACCTGATAGAGATTCAATCCTAATCTAATTTAGATTATTGTTACAAAACACAGTAGGATTATATAAAGGTTCCAAATCCTAATTGAATTATGAAAAAAACACCAAATTAGAATATTAGATAAAATTATCTAATCCCATTTCAATTTGGAAACAAGGCATAATCCAACAAATCTCCACCTTGACTTGTTTCCCATCATGACGTCTTCGCCCATCCGAAACATTCCTATCTCAAACTGCACACATTGAACAAATCCAAGCAATGCTTGAACTTTGTCGATGTAATGGACTTAGTCATCATATCTGCCGGATTATCTGCAGTCTCAATCTTCTTTACAGAGATTAACCCTTGAGACAAAATTTCTCGAACAAAATGATGTCTAACATCAATATGCTTGGTCCTCTCATGGTACATTTGGTTCTTCGTCAAGTGTATAGCACTTTGACTATCACAATAGATAGTGTTTTGCTTTAACTCCATACTCAATTCGCCAACCAAACCATTTAACCAAATAGCTTCTTTCACAGCCTCTGCCAAAGCCATGTACTCTGCCTCAGTTGTAGACAAAGCAACAGTTGATTGTAACGTAGCTTTCCAACTGATAGGACAACCGCAAAGTGTGAAAATATAACCTGTCAAAGATCTTCTTTTGTCCAAGTCTCCTGCATAATCCAAATCCACATAACCAACGAGTTTGCCAAGTCTACGATCTCGTTCATATACTAAACCAATATCTGCAGTTCCTTTGAGATACCTTAAGATCCATTTCACAGCGTCCCAGTGAGTTTTTTCAAAACAATGCATGAATTTACTCACAACACTTATTGCATATGAAAGATCTATCATGTTTTCAATGGGCTTTTCTAGAGTTATTTGGGGAACTTTTTCAAAAGTTTTAACCTCAAACTCCACCTGCTTCTCAATGCTCTTGTTTTTATCAATGTCAGTCTTCTCCTCTTTCTTTGATAATAAAGCAGACTCATCAAAGGTAACATCCCTGCTGATAAAAAACTTGGATGACTTGTTATCAGAACACCACAATCGATAACCCTTCACTCCATCTGCATACCCTAGAAATATGCACTTCCTTGCCCTTGGCTCAAGCTTATCATCCTTAACATGAGCATATGCAGGGCAACCAAACACTCTCAATTCAGAGTAATTTGAAGGGGAACCTGACCATCTTTCTTCAGGAGTCTGACAATTAATTGCTGTGGATGGAGACCGATTTACCAAGTAACAAGTCGTGTTTGCGCTTCAAATTTCAAAATTCCTTAGTTAATCGAGCATTAGAAAGCATGCACCTTACTTTTTCCGTAATAGTTCTATTCATCCGCTCGAACTCCATTCTTGTGGTGTGTATGTGGATCGCAAGTGCCTCACAATCCCTCATCCTTGCGTAACTCATTGAATTCCTCTTACGTAATTCCATGCCATTATCCGTTCTAAAGCGCTTAATCTTCTTACCAGTCTGCTTTTCAATCATGGTCTTCCAACGCTTGAACGCCACAAAGACTTCATCTTTGTGCTTAAGAAAATACACCCATACCTTCCTTGAATAATCATCAATGAATGTTAACATGTATCTTACACCACCTTTTGAAGGAACTTGAGAAGGGCCCCAAAGATCAGAATGAATATAATCCAAAGTACCTTTGGTTTGGTGAATTCCAAGATTAAATTTTACCTGTGTTGCTTGCCGAATATGCAATGCTCACGTAAATCCAACTTCCTATCACTAAATTTCACCAAGCAAACCCCGCTTGCTTAATTCGCATATCCTCTTTCGCCATATGCCCTAATCGCATATGCCATAGTTTAGTGGTATCCATGTTATTATCCGAACTAGAAGAGGAAATACCGCAAAGACTGCCACCGTATACCTTGTAAAATGTAGAGACCAAACTGTCTAATTCCTTTCATGACCATTAGTGCACCTCTAAAGATACTCAGAACTCCACCTCCACCTTTATAGTGACAACCAATTGCGTCAAGTGTTCCTAAAGAAATCAAATTTTTCTTCAAGTCAGGTACATGTCTGACATCTGTCAAAGTCCTTACCATACCATCATGCATCTTAATTTCATCAGATCTATTCCAACCACTTCACAAGCAATATTATTGCCCATGAGAACTTTACCACCATCAATAGATTGATAAGTAGTAAACCAGTCCTTACGTGGACTCATGTGGAAAGTGCAGCCTGAATCAAGAATCCACTCTGAACCCGAGTAACCAACAGTAGCAGTGAGAACATCTGCACCCTCTGACTCACCTTCAGCAATTCCAACATTTCCTGTAGAGCTCATTATCTTCTTCACTTGGACCTCCGGATGCCTCTTTTATAACGCCTTTTGCCTACGCTATAGCACTTGTCATTTTTCTTGGATTTAGATTTTGATCGGAATCTTCTTTTACGCCTTTTTCCTTTTTCATTATCTCTACCTCGAATAACCAATCCTTCTGCACTAACTGTATCACCTTGTTCAGTAACTGACTTCCGTAACTCATTAGAGTTCAATGATGCTTTTACATCCTCCATGGAAATTGAGTCACGCCCATACAACAAAGTGGTAACCAAGTGATCATAGGATTTTGGTAAAGAACACAAAAGAATAAGGGCTTGATCCTCATCTTCTATTTTCACATCGATATTATTCAAGTCTAAAATAACTTTATTGAACACATCTATATGTGTATCAATGGGTGTACCTTCCTTCATCTTCAGGTTGTATAATCGTTGTTTCAAATACAACCGATTTGTGAGAGACTTTGTCATGTAGAGATTCTCAAGCTTTAACCAAAGTCCTGCAGGTGTTGTTTCTCCAGCAACTTCTCTCAAGACATTATCCGCCAATGACAAAACAATTGAGCCATATGCCTTCTCTAAAAATTCATCCTTCTCGTAGTCTGTCATTGTTTGAGGTAAATGTTCTTTACCTTTAATGCCCTGAGACCTTCTTTACATAAAGAAGCATACATCTTCATCTTCCATACCAAAATCATTCTTCCCATCAAACCTTTCAATGTCATATTTGACAAGAGCCATCTTGAACTAACCTAAGCTCGATACTGCATTGTTGTAATTATTCCCAAGATTGTTCAAGAATGTAAAAGTAAGAACAAAGAATAAATTGAGACACACGAGTTAACGTGGTTCGGCTCAACAATTCAAGCCTACGTCCACGACAAAGACGATGATGATATTGATAACAAATGCAGAGATTACAAGGATTTCCCAAACCCTTAGAAACACCCCACCTCTCACAAAAGCTCTTAAAGCTCTCTTTGAAATCTCTCTCAATTTCTCTATGAAAAAGACCTCTACTACATCTATATTTATAGACACTAAGTAGAGACCCAATCCTAACCTGATAAAGATTCAATCCTAATCTAATTTAGATTATTGTTACAAAACACAGTAGGATTATATAAAGGTTCCAAATCCTAATTGAATTATGAAAAAAACACCAAATTAGAATATTAGATAAAATTATCTAATCCCATTCCAATTTGGAAACAAGGCATAATCCAACAAGTTTCCTCTCACCTTCAAATATAAGTTTTTTCAATCAATTTTATATTAAAATATTTTTGAAATAATATCATTTATTTGTTTCAAGGTTTTGTAATATATCAATTAGCCACTCATTATTTAAAAAAATAACAACCAGCCCCCATTACTAATAATAAACTGAATTGAAGTTGGCAAAAAGATGAAAAAGTTCTCAGGGGGCTAGTTGTTATTTTTCAAACCTCAAGGGGTTGGTTGTTATATTACAAAATTTCGAGTAGGTAAATGATATTAACTCTAAAATTTTTATTATATATTATAAAAGACAAAAAAATATGAAATTTAAAGACGACATTTAATAAAATTATTTAAACTATATAATAAATTTTTTTTAACTAAAAAGATGAAATTTAATAAAATTTAAAGACGAAAAGATCTCAAAAAATTTGAGCTTAAAAAAAGTAACTATATAATAATTTTTTATCTTTCTACATTAAAATTTTGAACAAAATTTTACATAAATTTAAAACTAAGGAATTTGGGTCAAATTAGCATATGCAAGGGTGGATCTTCTTCAGGAATCTTAAAAAGTTCATCAATCATGTGAAATAATTTCCAATTTTGTTTTACAAATATAAATTTGCAATAAAATTTGGAGAATATTTATTATGAATGAGATAACAAATATCGATTTCATCGCTAACAAAATCCATTAATGATATTTATTATGAATGAGATAACAATATCTATATATCTATATATATATATATATATATATATATATATATATATATATATATATATATATATATATATGATTATGAAGAAAAACAAAACAAAGATGAAAAGAAACATCAATTAGAAAAAAAATTTACGAAATAAAATTAAACTGAATATGAAATATTAATTCTAATAATTATTAAACTTACGAAAAAAAAGAATTAATTTTTTTAATACCAAAATAATTTTTTATATGAATTATTGAGACTTGTTGCATGTTTGAATTAAATAAAAAAAAACCTTTTTAACTTTTTTTCAAAAAAAGAATTTACGTTTAAAAATTTTCCCATATCATTTTTAGTAGGAGAATATATGATCTAAATTTAAAATAATAAAATAATAAAATATTATTGAGATATAATAAAAATTTTAGAGTTAATATCATTTAGCTCCCTCAAAATTTTGTAATATAACAACTAGCCCCTCGTCGTTTCCAAAATAACAACTAGCCCCCTGAGTGCTTTTTTGTCTTTTTGCCAACTTTATTTCCGTTGACTATTAGTCAAGAAGGTTGGTTGTTATTTTTCCAAACCACAGGAAGCTAGTTCATATGTTACAAAACCTTGAATGAGGTAAATGATATTATCTCAATATTTTAATATAAAATTGTGTCTTACAATATTTTTAAATTTTTTAAAAAAGTATTGTACTGATTATTAAAAAAAAAAATTATTAAAACATTTACTCATATTTCAGAATGCAAAATTGACTATTTTGCCCCTGTATGTTTGGCCTTTAATGGGTGAAAATAACGGAATAGCAACGGGTTGCCAAATTTATGAGTTGAATAACTATTCATGTTATTTTATTAGATAAGTGGCCAAAAGTATACGATTTTAAAAATTTAGTGACTTCCAATGTCTTTTATCCAATATATTATGTTGGGGCTATTTCTGCATACCCAGTAGTATATTTCCGTAAACGTTCAAATACTCAAATACCACATTTGAAAAATGACTCAAACCTTTTTGGACAACAATAAATCACTCCACCAACGTGGTATCGTTGGAAGGAACTATTGAAAAATGATACCGTCCATTGAGATTCATGAGCTTCGAAAGAGCTGGTACATACTACAAACTATCTATTTATTTAAACTTTTATACAAAAATTATATTTTAATTTATTGATCTCTATATTGACTCTATGAGTATTTGCTGCCAAATTTTTTTTTTTCTAACAAGTAGTATTAAATGTCAAGGTTGGAAAATCTAAAATATTGGTTGAAAAATTTAGACTATTAGTTTAAAATTAAGTTAAAGTTGGGTTCAACATATTTATTAATCACTACAAGAAAAATAGGCTTTAGTGACGGAATTTGTAGTGACGAAAAAAAATATCGTCACTAAATATCACCTTTAGTGACCAAAACTTTTATCGTCACTATTTTATTGTCTACTTCAAATTTTTAGTGACGAATCACAAAAAATCGTCACTAAAGAGTGTGGCGGGAAACTTTCCCGCTAAAATAGTCATAATTAGTGACGAGATTTCAGTGACAACATTTATTATCATCACTAAAATAATCATTGTGACGAAATTTTATCGTCACTAAGTTTTAATTCCTTTTAGTGACGATATCTTTTTCGTCACTAATGGAAATATGTTTTAGTGACGCAATTGTTTCGTCACTAATTGCTTTTTTTTTCCAAACCAAACTAATTGTATTAAAGTAGAAATCCCCAATTAACACATTACATTAGTGTCCATAAAAATACTAGGTTTAAATAGACTTGCGTTAACACAAAATACCTAACCCCAGTAAGGATTGGTTAAGGCCTAAACCTACTACTGATATATAATTTTTAATTAAATTTTTGATTATATGTATATGTGTGAAATATCAGTAATTAAAAAATAGAAATTTTTTTAGTGCGTTATAAATATAATTTTTTGGTGTAAAAGAAAATTTAATTAGTAGGTTATGTGACAATGAAAAAGAAAATAGTTGTAATCTATTAATTCATTTTTTTTTATACATAGGGTTGAAGTGTGTAATATGATTACATATGGAGATAGAAAAAATTTATTTTAGTGTATAATAAAACATAATATTATAAATTTGATGAAAAAATATATGTGTTAAGCTAATTAATTTGGGATAGAGTAGATAAAATGTTTTGGGCTAAATTACTTGGGCCACAACTTATAAAGGATTGGGCTTGTTTTGGGCTAAATTGCTTGGGCCACAACTTATAAAGGATTGAGCTTGTTTTGGGCTAAATTGCTTGGACCACAACTTATATAAGGATTGAGCTTGTTTTGGACTAAATTACTTGGGTCACAATTGATATAAGGATTGGCCTTAATTTTTGTTTACTTAAGAATTGAGCTATGTAATTTACTTATTGGGCTGAAGTTAACTTTTGAAAAATATAATTATTAAGTTTTAATAATTGTATTAAAACACCCAAATATATATACATTTGCCAAAGATTAGTTGACGATTTAATAGAGTATTTGTTTGTAGATACACTATCAACTCGAGAATGTACGCATATATATGAATTTGACTACATTAGATGAATTTGCACATATAAGTTTAATCACTTTAAATATATAATTTTGTTAGTAGTAATAAGCACCTCAAGAACCCATTAGTTTACTAGTTTGACGTACAAACTGGATTTAATAATATTATTAATTATGTTTGTTGTATTCATAGTTTATAACTAATAAGATGTTTTACTCAATTAGCCATTTTTAACAGATGGAGAGAGAGGGAGAAAATGGAAAATATTTTCACTATTTTAATTAAATTTAGCTCAAACCACAGGTGCCAAAGCCTCGTCAAGAACAATATTGCTCGCCATTTGACTAACAAGAAATGGCTCAAAATTGTATTTTAGTGTATAATATTATTAACTATGGAGATATAAATATTTGCTTTGGTATACAAATCTAAATTGAATATTATAAATTTTAATAACAACATATGCATTGGGACATATATAGTTTCAAACTAATTATAGCCATTAATGTAATATAACAACACAAGTAGTGATTAATACATGTACATATATAGTGAGACGTATAATGTATAACAAAAGTAGTAGATACTTATACAGTTATACTCCTTTGTTCCAAAAAAGGAGTTCGGTTTTGCTAATGTACAACTTTTTCTTGTTAGTCAACAAAATGCAAGTGCAACTAATTTCCTCATTAAAGGTATTGTATGTCATACACCCTTTTATGTAATCTATTTCTTTAAGAGTATTTTGGATATTTTATTGAATAATCAGTATGCACTTTTGAAATAGTGGATATGTTTTGAGACAAACACTTTTTTTTAGAACAAATGGAGTATCTATATATACATATATCACTACAAGAAAAAAATTGGTCTTTAGTGACCAAAATGACAATAACAACAATATTTTTGGTCAACAAAAGTAGCTTTTAGCAACGAGAAAAATGTAGTCACAAAAAATTAGTCACAAATGTATTCATTCTTGACCACGCAAAAAAGTGATCACCGAGTGGTCACTAAATGACATCCTTTTGTTGCATCGCCCTTGCAATATGCGCTTCCAACTAATTAATTCTGCCCCAATATTTAGCACTTTAGGAATTGCCAAGGTTGACGTTAAATGTATAGGACAATAAGTAGCTAGCATATAATTATTTTATTTTTTTTCTCATCCTCAACATAGGCAAAGTGTGATCATCGATGATGAATCTAACTATTCGTTAAAACTACCATGGAACTCTAAACACATTGAGCTTAGATTCCGCAATTGAGAATCTCTACCTACTGAAATATTTTTCCATTATGTTGTTATGATCCTAAAAAACATTCAAAGCACAAAAATCGAATTTCCATCCATAATAACATACAAACAGTTGAAATTGTTTTTCAGTGGGAGCGATTGTAACATTCAACAATTAACGGTTCCAAATGAAACTTGAGAAATAAGTGAATCTGACTGATGTTGAGCAAAAAAGGAAATGATGCTTACAATTATAAAGTGCCACTAAAATATTACGAGGAAACTCGAACAATAAAGACATTTAATTCACTTTCCAATCTTTCAAGTCTGATTTTCCAAATGATTTTGGGCTCCTATTCACACCAAACATCCTCCACGAGACAAACACAATCAATTCAACAAAGAATAAGTGAAAGAAACAAGTCAAAAACTGCAACTCGTGCTTTTTTTTTTTTAATTTTTTTTTATTTTTATGCTCAATTACTCCTTTGAGTTAATTCGTTGTGGTCTTTAATCCTTTTGTGTTTGCTTTGCATCTCGGACAACAACATATAAAAACACAAATTTAGAAGGAAAATGTTAAATAATATCTTTTCTTCCCTTCCCGCTAGAAAATGGAGCCACTTTATTGCCATGACAAGAGAGTTTGTGCAAGAGTCATTGAAAGCTCTTAGCACCAAGTATTCAATCGGGTAAAGTGTTTCTTTTAAATATACTCAAAAATAATTTCCATTCTTTTGATGATTCAGTCAATAGATCGAACAAAAACAATTTGATTCAAATTTTGACCAATCTGAAAATTAAAATAGCTTCGTGTTGCTCAATTTTACACGCAAGTGCACGTGATCGTTAACAAGTAATATAAAGTGAATATAAATTTATCGTTCCCACAAGGACTAATTGTTTATCAACTACCGAAATTTAGTTAATTCTACCTCTATTTGAATGATAAAAGATATTTTATGAATAAACTAAATTAAAACTAAATTGAAAACTTGAATAAAAAAAATAAATTTAAAACAAAGCAAGGCAAAGTAAAGTAATAAATCAAATTGGCTAAAGCTCTAGAGTTTTCGATTTCACCATAACTATTCCATCTTAATATTCATCTATTTCTATAATCTAATTTAATTTCTTGGTTGATAGTCGAGATTCCCTAATTTATTTACTAGTCCCTCCCGAGATCTAATAAAAATCCTCCTAATTGCTAATTCACTATATTCCTATGTGAATTACAACAATTATGAAGTCATTAATTTCTATGGATTCTCATATAGCAACTACACAAACCATGTAGGTATATTCCTATCCTACATGCAATTTATGGCATTTATCTCAATGAACTTGACACATAACTCCTCTTCCAATTCGTTATGATTAACAAATCATCTAATTAGTGATCAAGTAATTAGAAGCATTAAGCACAAAGATAAATACTCAACCATAGAAAATTAAATCAAATTATATTAATAGAAAAATATTAAGACTTCATAGTTAGGCTACATCTAAACCCTAGAAAAAGAATTTAGTTCATATTAAAATAGAAGAACAACACCAATTTCTTAAACATAATTGCAAAAAGAAAAAAAATAAAAATAAACTTCAACAAAACCCGTAGGTGGTAGCCAAAAATTTCATAACAAAATACAAAACTTAAATTACTAAAATTGCTAAATAACACTAAACACAAAAACAAGGAAAGAAAAATAAAATAACTAAATTAAACTAAACAAAACTAAAGGAAATAAGAAAAGATAAAACCCGTAGATGAAGACTTGAAGACCAAGAATTCTGCATGGTTTGTTTCTTGCACCCGTAGCTTCCAAGGAACAAAAACAACAAATTTCTTCTTCTTTGTCTTTCAAGCTTGGTAGCTGAGTTTCTATGTGTATGTCTTTCCTAAGGCAAACTAAAACAGAATAAAAACAAGAAGGAATGGATGTGTGAATTCCAGAAACCAAAAGACCAGTGACCGACTGATTTTTTAGCAGAAAACTGCGTGCAAAGAAGTCAAGTTCTAAAGAAAATCGAGCACAAGAAATCAAGGAAAAATTCAGAAAACCAGGAGAAACAAGAAGAAGAAACAAGAAATCGTGGCTGTAAATCTACTAAGAAAACCGAGATAAACTACTACAAAGTTTAGACAACAAAACCGAGAAGAAGAAGATGATCAAATTCAAGAAAACGAAGAAGGATGAAGACCAAAACAGAAACTCAAAATAACTTCAGACCCGATGACTTCTTCTAAACTAATTGCGTAAAAGAAAGACAAGAAAATAAAATGACTACAACTAAATCTAAACTAAAGGAAGAAAACAAAGGAAAGGAAATGCTTTGCTACTGAAATGAGATCACCGAAATGGAATGTTTTCCTCCGTTGTAAGCTTTCTTATTTATAAGCAAGGATTTGCTCTTCTTTCTTTGCTCACAAGGTGTTGTTGCTTGCCATGTGCTTGGTTTCTTTTCCAAAGAATAAAACAGCCCAAGCTTTGCTTTTGTAGTTGGCAATTCATGTGACTTGATTCTCTTTTCTTTTCTTTCTTTGTGTGCATGCTCGGCCGCTTGCTTGTTTCTCTCTATGTTGTCGCCCGATTTTTCTGAGCTTTGTTTTCTTTTTCGGCTGTTGCTTGGCTTTCTTCTTTATTTTTCTTTTGCCTTGCTTTTGCCCATGTGAGACTGCATTTTGGAGAGACTTTCTTGCTGTCCTCATGCATTTCTTTGTTCAGAAAATAAAAGATTGCAGCTGGGTTGGTTATGCTCTCATGTGCTCTGCCTTCACTCAAAAGTGGCTTCTTCCTTTCTTTTATTTCCTTCTTTATTGTCCAAGTGTAGCAGCCTTTTGTTACTAAGCATTCCTTTCTTTTTACTTTATACTTGTCTGAGTAAGAAGGCTTCTTCTTCTTGAATGTTGCTATCAAATTGTGCTACAAAACCGTGAAGAAACTGCTGAATTTCTGAAACCCGTAGCTAAAGAAAATTTCAGAAAAAATCTTTAAGTTTCTGTCCAGTTTTGGTCCTTTTGCTTCCAGAATTTGAGAAAACTTTCTTCATGAAAGTTTTTGCTCTCTTTCTTAGCTTTCCATATCATCTTGAATCATCTCATTTGGACGTCTGCATCAAGAGTTATGAACTCCGGAAGATGAGTGAGTTTTCAAAGGATAATTTGGCCAAAATATGTAAAAACAAATTAAAACACAAGCCAATTTCTGACCAAAATGAATAAGAAAACCCTATATAAAATAGAGTTATCACTTCGCATGCCTCTATTTATATAAAAGGGAGAGTGTGGGAGTTATCTTCTGTCAATAAGTTTTTTCAAAGTTGCGGGTTTCACTTTGGTATAAGTGTAGTTTTGTGAAATTTTGAAACTATTTTTGTATGCTTTTATTATATTAATTTACTTTAAAAGTTTTTCTTATTGTATTTTTTTTATTATCAATTTAAATTTTACTTTCAAGTACAATTAATTGTAATCTAAAATTAATCAAAATTTTTATCATACATGATTTTTTTAATTTTCATTACCAGATAAATTTTGTAACTCAGCTACACTTACATGTTTCTTTTCTATACATTCTTAAATGTTTTATTTTTCACATTAAAAAATTTTACTTAGTAGTATAAATTTAAAAATTATAGAAATAAATATTTAAAATAATTTAACTTGATCTCTATTTATTATTTTAAATATTTTGACTAAAAATAATACTAATTCAAAACATTATTTAAAATTAATAATGTATAATTCTTTAACTAAATTATGAACACTATGATTACAAATAATTGGCAAATTTATCAACAAAAAAATATTTATACATATCCATATTTAAATATTTTATAACTATTATCTTCAATTATTGCTACTTATTAAAGCAAATTCATGCTCTATTTAAAGTTACACATACTAAAAAAAAATTATATTCCCTTAATAGAATTTTTTTTTTAAAAAAAAAGGGAAAAGATGATACTTTAACTAGCAATGTAATTATATGAAGTAGTATTAAATTAACTGAAAAAAAAACTTTATAGTTCACAAATATAAAAAAATAAATAAAAAATATAAATTACATATTTCAAAATTCAAACAAAATTTTTGTTAAAAAATTGATATTTATTAAATTTGAAATTATTACTGGCATTCCGTGGTGCTTTAAAGCTAGTATTAAATAATGTTGTATTCATAGATAGCATTTAACACCGGGACAAAAAAGAATTAGAGTACCTAACAAGTTAGAATGATCCAAGATTAACTAATTTAAATTTTTGGATTCAAAATGGATTTTATTTACTTATCGAACCACTTTAATTAGGCTTCCATGGCATTATCTCTCTTGACAAGTATATCAAAATTGGACTACTCATGCGATCATACTCTCCTTGGAATACAAAAACAAATTAGAGGAGAAAAATGAAGCTCATATGGTTAACACATTTCATAGTATGGTACATGAATGAAGGACACAATGATCTAGTCGTTTGGCTGAATGGAACGAGCTTTATTGGTTGAAGGAAGAGGTTTTTTTTTTTCTGTGATTAGATTAAAATTTAGTAAAGACATGTAAACAAGTAGGCTATGCTAAAACACTATAAGAAAAATGGCTTTAGAGATGGAAAGCAAAGTGATGAAAAAAAATCTCGTTACTAAATACCCCAATTAGTGACAAAAAAATGTTGTCGTCACCAATTTTACTTTTACTCCCCAACTTTAGTGACAAGTCATCAGAAGTCTTAACAATTTCGTCACGTACTAAAGAGTATGGCGGAAAAGTTTCCAACCATTTGGACCCGATTGGTGATGAAAAGTTGGTGACAAGAGATACTCTCGTCACTAAAATCATATAGTTTATTCATTAGTGACAAAGATATTGTCGTTACTAATTTGGATGCCCTGTAATGACATTTTTTGTCTTCACTAATTTCTTATTATATATATAACTTATACTACTTATATATGATTTTCAATTAAATTTTTAATTATATGGATATATGTGAAATACCATTAATTCGAATATAGAAATTTTTTTATGTTAGTGTATTGTCAAATTGAATTTTCTAGTTTAAAAAAAAATTAATTAAGAAAATGTCACAATAAAATGAAAATAGTTATAATGTTTTAACTCTTATATATATATATATATATATATATATATATATATAACCCTGGGGCTGGAATAGTTGGGAGAAGTTTCTGGGTTTGTTTAGATCATTACCCCATTCGGAAGGTCTAAGGATTTTAAGGATTTGGGCTGTGGAATGGGTAACGTAAGTTTTGTTTTTATCGTGGTAATGTTTGAAAGATACTGATCCAGAGTCCAACAAGATGAACTCATAGTATGTTTGGGTTTTTGAGATGGAGTATGGAAGGAATTGGAACCCTTTGGGAAGAAAGGTTTGGGCCATTTGTAATGGGCTATTTTGGAAAATGTCGGGTTCCATTTGCGTAATATTTACTGGGTAGTCATTTCGTAATATGACTCACAGGCTTTTGGAGAGGAGATAGTTGGGATTACTACTGCTTCGTGGATTTGGAGTCATAATTGTCGAGAAGATCGAATGGGGCTCAAAGCCACCATTTGGGATTTAGTAGGATGGAGCTTGGAGCCGCCACCAAGGTTTGGGGTGATTTTACCAACTGAAATCCTGATTGGGCTGCCAACTGGTAGAGAGCTGACAGTTGTGTTTGACCTTCATCTTCTTCCGCGATATCTGCCCATGATCTGGGTCCGAGGATAGAGATTGGTTTGATGTTTTCTAAAGATTCAAAAGCTTGAATCTGGGTTGGAGTGAGGGCATAGTTTGCTGGAGTTTGCATGTTGACTGTTTTGTTTGAATCCGAGGATTCGGTTTTGGATACATGGGAAGAACTAGGCTTACTGGGGGGTGGATCTTCTTTTTTCTTCCGTGGAGGCATTTTTATCTTCCCTGCAAAAATTCACGAGTCAAATAGTCAGGAAGGGAATTGTTTTCTCCTTTAATATATTCAATATCGAAATCGAAAACAGATAAGATAGCTTGCCACCTTGCAAAAATTTGTTTAGAAGCAAGGTGTTTAACATCTTTTTGCAAAACCTCTTTTGCAGATTTACAATCAACACGTAATAAAAATTGTTTATTTAGTAAATCAGATTGAAACTTAGAAATACATAAAACTATTGCAAGAATTTCTTTTTTAATGGTAGAATAATTCTGTTGGGAATCATTCCAATGCTTAGATGCAAATGCCACAATTTGCTCTTTGCCATTCTGGACCTGTTTTAAGATACCACCATATCCAATGTCAGAAGCATCAGTCTCAACAATTTTTTGGGTTGATGGATCTGATAATGCAAGACAAGGAAGTGCTTTAACTTGCTTTTTAATTTGTCTAACTATATTTGTATGAATGTCAGTCCAGCAGGGGAGTTTTCTTATATGCGTTCATGCAAAGGTTTAATAAGATTGCTAAGTTCTGGAATGAAATCAGAAACATAATTTAAGCAACCTAAAAATCTTTGAAGTTGTTGTTTTTCTAGGATTTGATCAGGAAATTTATCAGCAAATTGAATTGATCTTTCAATTGGAATAATAGTTCCTAAATGAATATGGTGCCCTAAGAATCTAATTTTTGTTTGAAAAAGACTAATCTTTTTCTGAGAAACAGCTAAACCATTTTGTTTAATGACATGCAGAAATATATGAACATGTTTAAAATGCTGGTCAATGTTTTCAGAGAAGACTAACACATCATCAATATAAACAATAATAAAATTTGAATAAGGATTAAAAATATCATTCATAATCCTTTGAAACTCAGAAGGGGCATTCTTTAAACCGAAAGGCATTACATTCCATTCATAATGTCCGAAGGGGACATTAAATGCGGTTTTATACCTGTCAGAAGGATGGATTTGAATTTGCCAAAATCCAGATTTCATATCAAATTTTGAAAAAATTTTTGCAGCATATAATTTTTGGAGAAGATCTTTTTTGTTGGGAATTGGATATCGAATCCACTGAAGGGCTGTGTTTAAAGCCTTGTAATTAATTACAAGTCTTGGAACACCTCTTTCTATCTCAGAATTTTTATTAACATAAAAAGCAAGACAGCTCCAAGGAGACTGACTTTTTTGTATAATCTTCTTTTTCAGAAGATCATTAATTTCTTCTTCACAATGTTGAAGAAGCTCTTGATTCATTTGGATAGCTCTAGCCTTTGTAGGAATTTGACGTTCATCAAAATCAGGATGATTATTACAGTTCTAGTTCAGAAGATTCTGGACAAGAACATTCAATCAATGTTCTTACCAAAGAACAAGATCTTTTAGTTGATCTTCTTGAAGAAATTTCAGATTCTGAAAAGAAGAAAAAATATTTTGAAAAATTGAAACAAGTTTTTGTAGAAAAACAACCTGAAAATGATCACTACTTTTCAAAAGATCCCAGATTTTCTAATATTTACAATTTCAATGATATTTTAAATCGTTTTCCAAAAAATCCTAAACCAGTTTCTTTGCAAGATCTTCAATCAGAAGTCTCATTCCTCAAAGAGGAAATTAAGAAAATAAAAGCACAACAAGAATTGGATCGTCTTGTTATTGACTCATTAATTTCTGAAAAAGGGAAGTTCTCCGAAACTTCCACTCTTTCTAAACCTTCTGCTCT
Organism: Gynochthodes officinalis; assembly: GCA_020080225.1. Classification (NCBI taxonomy): domain Eukaryota; kingdom Viridiplantae; phylum Streptophyta; class Magnoliopsida; order Gentianales; family Rubiaceae; genus Gynochthodes; species Gynochthodes officinalis. The sequence continues at coordinate 17,488,760 of CM034619.1, forward strand.
TTCTAAACCTTCTTCTTCAAATTCCCCTACTTTTGAAAAATTTGAAGAAACTGACCACTTTCTTAATCATATTTCTTTAGTCCAACAAAAATATGATATTTTAATTACTTTAGTTATAAAAGATAATTTCAAACTTGAAATTCCTGCTTTATGGGATACAGGGGCGGATATGTGTTGTATCCAAGAAGGACTTATCCCACTTCCCTCTCACAGAGCCAGAGAGGGAAGTGGGATTGTAATGATGAATTTCAATACTTTATGATATTGTTATTATGCATCTACCTTTAATAATTATTTATTTTCATGCTTTATGATATTGTTCTTGTGGATCTAACCTTTTTTGATGCAGATCTGTTTGTATTTTGCCTGTTTTACCAACAGTGTTATGGTAGTAAGACCCAGTGTAGGGCGGTAAACCCAGTTGAGCTGTTGAGGGTCTTAGAGTCCAAAAAACTTTAGGATTGGTAAAATAATGAGTAGATCTGAGTAAAAATTGGTAGATCTATAACGGCTTTAGCATAAAATGTTAAAATTTATAATTATTTGGTAGATTTATAATAACCTTAGCATGAACTGAAAATTCATGATTATTTTCCCATGGAACTCAAAAGCTTTTGATACTAAAGGAAAGGGTTAAAAGTCTTATAAGGTTTATTGCATTGCCTACTTGCTTCCTTGTATTTTTATTTGCAATATGTCTTCTCTTTTAGATCTTTTCTAGAGCGTCTTCCTCTTCTTTCTTCCTCTTCAAACACTCTTCTTAAAGAAGAAATTAATTTAGAAAACATTGGTCAAACAATAGACAATTGGAAAGTTCCAAAACACCCAATTAATCATGTTTATCATGAGTCAAAATGGTCTTTAACTTCAGATTACACAATTAAAACAGTTGAACAAACCATAGCCCTTCATTCTGATTATGAAGAAATTAAACTTTTGTCAAGAAAACTATAGAAAAACATTTACGAAAATATAACTACCTTCATTTTGGTCTAGTACAAGTGGTCGCAAAACCACTTACTAGAGAAGGTCTAGATACATCTCTTTTACTTGCTCTAAGAGATTGTAGATTTTAAACTTTGATGATTCATTGCTTGGAATGGTTGAAACTATCTATGTGATGGACGATTTATTTTGATTGTTTTCCAAATTTCACTGTTTCTTTACGTGATAGAAACATTTTAGACACTCTCACTTTAAATATTAAAACTGAAAATTATAAAACTAAAACAGTACACTTCCAAAGAGTAATTTTGTTTAGGATCCAAAGATAAAGCCATGTGTTCAAATTTTTAGTACAGAGCCCTAAAGTCTCACAAAAAGGAAACTATCCTCTTCCAGCATGATCTAGCGGATCCCAACTCACTGCATCTGTGTCTATCACTTGGAACCAAGTCACACTTCCGTAACAATGGTCGCACGGATGCGCACCCACTGCTCCAAAGAAAATACAACGGTGTCTAGTATCCAACAGCTTTCCAACAGAGCCGCCCAAATCAGTTTGATAGAACTTCTAGCTTTAGGATTTCTACTTCTAATCTCGCTTGTTCCCAACCTAGACATTCCGTGTCCGACTTTAGACCAATGTCTCGCCTCAACCATGTTTCAACACCTTGACAATTCATCAAGTATACCTCAAGCAAGGTATACATTCAAACCGAGCCATCCTCATCGATCACTGAGATTTACCAAAATCTCCAACATACTCTACTATTATCGATAATACTCCAATTAGTGAATTAAGAACTTTAACTTTAGATACACAAATTGGTTTTCAAATTAATAAAGAATATCTTAGGAAGGAATTTTACTCGTAAGAAAACCTTTCTAAAAGAACATGGTTCTTGAATTCTTTTCAAGGCAATTTTCAAAACAAATCCAAGAAAATTATTATAATTTTCTTAATAAAATTAAAGAACATGTTTTCTTCTTTGAATGGTTCATTATTTATGCAGAAAAAATTCAATTGATTTTCCTTTGATAAAACAATCTGCTTTGAAAAATGGAAAACTTGAAGGAGAAGTCCCATCCAATTTCTCCAAATAAACCTAATACGATTTCTTATAAATCTATTGAATTAAAAGTGTTCCTTTTAAACAAAGAATCAAACAGAACAAATAATCGTAAAGATATACAAAGTATTTTTGAACAAAACAATTATACTAATAAGTATTTACAGACTATTGGAGAATATTTTATTACAAATAATAAAATTACTCCCCAATCTTTTTATGCTCCTCCTCTTTCAAATTTACAGATTTCTACGCCTTCACCTACTTCTTTTCCAAATATTCCTTTATTCAAGCCGTATGAAATTCCTAGTCAACTAACCAACCCCATTCAAGAAAAACCTTTGTCTGAATTTGAAAAAAGATTAGCCAAAATAGAAGAGTCATTTCAGACTCCAAAGCCCAAGCAGAAAATGGAAATGGGGTCATCTTCCGTTTCTGCTCAACCATCTAAGTCAAATGATCCAAATTTCCTCGGCCAACTAATCAATCTCTGTCTTAAATAAAGACACTGATAATGATGAGTCATCCGACCCTGAAGTGGCCAAACTCAGAAGTTTTAGACCTCACACCTATAGTAAAGAAAAGTCTATTTCTACTTGGAAAAATTCACAAAAACTTTATTATCCTAGAGCTACTTATCCAGATTTAGCTTTAGAAGAAAGACCAAATGTTTTCCAAAATAATTATACTGCAAATGGTATTTATGAATGGTGTATTGATGGTCAATCAATACAACATTTTAACAATACTACAACAAATGACTATGGTTGCTACAAAGATACCGAACAACTCATAATTGTCCCGACCAATTAGCACTCATGTTTTAATTCTGGTTTTACAGTCGATTAAAAGGATGGTGGGATGAACACCTATCATCCATAGATAAAGACAAAATTTTAAATTCGTTAAAATCGATGAAGATGGTGAACCCATTTTAGTTAATGGTCAAACTATTTCGATGTCGTTCTACTCTTCTTTTTACAATTGCAAAGACTTTTGTTGGAGACCCAGGGATCTTTAGAGATAGATCATCTGAGCTCCTAAATAATTTGAAATGTAAAAAACTATCTGATTTTAGATGGTACAAAGACACATTTTTTACTAGAATTTATTCTAGGCCTGATGGTAATCAAGCCTATTGGAAAGAAAAATTTTTAGATGGTCTTCCAAAATCTTTGCGTGACATGGTTCGTGATGAACTACGAGTCCAATACAATGGCGTGGTTCCTTATGAACAAATTACTTATGGTCAATTAACCAGTCAAATACAACAAGTTGCTTTAAAATTTTGTAGACAAGATAAAATCCTTCGACAATTAGCTAAGGATAGGGCCCAACAACAAAGAGACTTAGGATCTTTTTGTGAACAATTTGGTCTTCCTAGTTGTCATCCGACCCATAGGAAGAGGTCATCCAAAACTAAGTTTAGAAAGTATCGGCCCAATCTTCCTTACAAACCCAATAAGCATTTTTCTAAGAAACATTCCAATCCACCCAAACCATCTTTCCAAAAGTCAAAAGATATTGTTTGTTATAAATGTAAAAAGCCAGGACATATAGCCCGGTATTGTAGACTTAAAAATAAAATTCAAGAATTAAACTTAGAAGAAGAAGTACTAGACCAAATAGCTAAATTGCTTGTTGATTCTGATAATTCTGATAATTCAGCACATGAGTCCGATGATCTTCTAAACCAATTAGAAGATCAGGATGATTATTACAGTTCTAGTTCAGAAGATTCTGGACAAGAACATTCAATCAATGTTCTTACCAAAGAACAAGATCTTTTAGTTGATCTTCTTGAAGAAATTTCAGATTCTGAAAAGAAGAAAAAATATTTTGAAAAATTGAAACAAGTTTTTGTAGAAAAACAACCTGAAAATGATCACTACTTTTCAAAAGATCCCAGATTTTCTAATATTTACAATTTCAATGATATTTTAAATCGTTTTCCAAAAAATCCTAAACCGCTTTCTTTGCAAGATCTTCAATCAAGTCTCATTCCTCAAAGAGGAAATTAAGAAAATAAAAGCACAACAAGAATTGGATCGCCTTGTTATTGACTCATTAATTTACAAAAGGAAGTCCTCCGAACCTTCCACCCTTTCTAAACCTTCTGCTCTTTCTAAACCTTCTTCTTCAAATTCCCCTACTTTTGAAAAATTTGAAGAAACTGACCACTTTCTTAATCATATTTCTTTAGTCCAACAAAAATATGATATTTTAATTACTTTAGTTATAAAAGATAATTTCAAACTTGAAATTCCTGCTTTATGGGATACAGGGGCGGATATGTGTTGTATCCAAGAAGGACTTATCCCTTCGATCTATTTTGAAAAACCAAAGAACGACTGCTCGCAAATGGTTCTAAATTACAAATAAATTATAAACTTCCGGTTGAAGTTCATTTTCAAAATGGTTTTGTAAAACATCTTTTCTTTTAGCAAAAGATTTAAATGGATTAGCTTATTTAGGCACTCCATTTATCTATCAAGTAACTCCATATTTAACTAATTTCAAAGGAATTTACCTCAAAATATTCCAAATTCTTGTATTCCTTTTGCCAAACCACCTTTGGAAAGAAAATTAAATACTTTATTTTCCAATGATTCTCAAATAAATGTTTTAACCTTAAGACCAAACTAAATAAATTATCTTATTCAAGAAATATCTTGCAAAAGAATTGAAGAACGTCTCCAGCAACCTGTGCTTCAAAATAGGATTAAAGATCTTGAGTCCAAACTCCAAAGGAGATTTGTGCAAATTCCAACAGATTTTGGAATAGAAAACAACATGTAGTTTACTCCTTATGAAAAGGATTTTGATGAACGCCAAATTCCTACAAAGGCTAGAGCTATCCAAATGAATCAAGAGCTTCTTCAACATTGTGAAGAAGAAATTAATGATCTTCAAAAGAAGATTATACAAAAAGTCATCTCCTTGAGCTGTCCCGCTTTATGTTAATAAAAATTCGAGATAGAAAGAGGTGTTCCAAGACTTGTAATTAATTACAAGGCTTTAAACACACACCCTTCAAGGATTCGATATCCAATTCCCAACAAAAAGATCTTCTCCAAAAATTATATGCTGCAAAAATTTTTCAAAATTTGATATGAAATCTGATTTTGGCAAATTCAAATCCATCCTTCCGATTATAAAACCGCATTTAATGTCCCTTCTGACATTATGAATGCAATGTAATGCCATTCAGTTAAATGAATGCCCCTTCTGAGTTTCAAAGGATTATGAATGATATTTTTAATCCTTATTCAAATTTAATAATTGATTATATTGATGATGTGGTAGTCTTCTCTGTAAACAGTGACCAAAGATTTTAAACATGTTCATATATTTCGCATGTCATTAAACAAAATGGTTTAGTTTGCTTCTCGAAAAAGATTAGTCTTTTCAAACAAAAATTAGATTCTTAGGGCACCATATTCATTTAGGAACTATTATTCCAATTGAAAGATCAATTCAATTTGCTGATAAATTTCCTGATCAAATCCTAGACAAACTACAACTTCTAAGATTTTTAGGTTGCTTAAATTATGTTTCGATTTCATTCGTAACTTAGCAATCTTATTAAACCTTTGCATGAACGCCTTAAGAAAACTCCCCCTGCCTGGACTGACATTCATACAAATATAGTTAGACAAATTAAAAAGCAAGTTAAAGCACTTCCTTGTCTTGCATTATCAGATCCATCAACCCAAAAAATTGTTGAGACTGATGCTTCTGACATTGGATATGGTGGTATCTTAAAGCAGGTCCAGAATGGCAAAGAGCAAATTGTGGCATTTGCATCTAAGCATTGGAATGATTCCCAACAGAATTATTCTACCATTAAAAAAGAAATTCTTGCAATAGTTTTATGTATTTCTAAGTTTCAATCTGATTTACTAAATAAACAATTTTTATTACGTGTTGATTGTAAATCTGCAAAAGAGGTTTTGCAAAAAGATGTTAAACACCTTGCTTCTAAACAAATTTTTGCAAGGTGGCAAGCTATCTTATCTGTTTTCGATTTCGATATTGAATATATTAAAGGAGAAAACAATTCCCTTCCTGACTATTTGACTCGTGAATTTTTGCAGGGAAGATAAAAATGCCTCCACGGAAGAAAAAAGAAGATCCACCCCCCAGTAAGCCTAGTTCTTCCCACGATTCAAAACCGAATCCTGATTCAAACAAAATATCAACATGCAAACTCCAAAGAAACTATGCCTCACTCCAACCTGCATTCAAGCTTTTGAATCTTTAGAAAACATCAAACCAATCTCTATCCTCGGACCTGGATCATGGCGTATATCGCGGAAGAAGATGAAGGTCAAACACAATCACACTCTCTACCGGTTGGCAGCCCAATCTGGATTTCAGCTTGGTAAAATCACCCCAAACCTTGGTGGCGGCTCCAAGCTCCATCCTACTAAATCCCAAATGGTGGCTTTGAGCCCCATTCGATCTTCTCGCATAATTATGACTCCAAATCCACGAAGCAGTAGTAATCCCAACTATCTCCTCTCCAAAAGCCCAGAGTCATATTACGTAAATGACTACCCAGAAATATTCGCAAATGGAACCTGACATTTTCCAAAATAGCCCATTACAAATGGCCCAAACCTTTCTTCCCAAAGGGTTCCAATTCCTTCCATACTCCATCTCAAAAACCCAAACATACTATGAGTTCATCTTGTTGGACTCTGGATCAGTATCTTTCAAACATTACCACGATAAAAACAAAACTTACGTTACCCATTCCACAGCCCAAATCCTTAAAATCCTTAGACCTTCCGAATGGGGTAATGATCTAAACAAACCCAGAAACTTCTCCCAACTATTCCAGCCCCAGGGTTATAATTATTGGGATTATAAAACGCACGTTCAATGCTTTTACCCTCCAAAATGCCCTAAACAAACACTCTTGGTTCTTTTATTTTAAAAGAACTAACAAATATGATTTCCCAGTTTGGTTTGTTCAATGGTGGGGAATTCATGGCCCACAACAGAAAATCTTGCCAGAAATAGTCAACCAAGGTTTTCAAATTTTTGATCAAAAATTTCAATCCCCAAAACCATTCGTACCAAAACTGCTTAGCTTCTTTTCCCACTTTTCCCTTTCATGGATCTATTCATGGAAGTTTGAATTTCTCAAACAACACGCTATTTTTCCCCCGCTCCTTGTCAGGCAAGGATATTCCAAATGGTGGAAAGAATTCAACATCGAATCCGTCCAACCTGATCAAGTCTTGGCTTGGTTTACAAACAATCCACAATTTTTGCCTCCAGCAGATCCTCAAATAACTGGATTTTTGCAACAAAAGAGTCTAGCCCAATCCAAATTGGCCGCCGTTACAAATAAAGATGATTATGTCAAACATCTGGAAAGCCTACTTTCTCAATTCAAACAGGAGTCCCCGAAGGCCCAACAAAGTGCTGAGGCCCAAAAGGAAACGGCAAAAGAGAAACAAAACCTTCCCGAATGTTCTACTTCATCCAAAGCCAAAATTGAAGACCAAGAAAATCAAGAACAAGAAGAAGATCCATTTTACTTAAATGAAGATGATTGTTATGGAATATTTTAAATTCTTGCAAAAATTTGTAATAGTATTATCCATTTTATTTAAATGGAGATGATTGTTTTGGAATTTTTAATTCCTTGAAAAAATTGTAATAGTGTAATTGTGTAGTAAAATGTAGCGACATCGTAGTCACTTAAACATCAGAAATGCAGTAGCACCGGACACTATTCAAACACAAAAACATCGTGACACTGCTCACATGTAATGGGCACTGCTCACCCGACATCAGAGCTTCATCAGAAGTGACGGGAATTTTTCTATAAAATTCCCCTTTGTCTTCCATTTGAGCAGAATTTTACACACCACAAACTTTCTATCCAAATATCCTCTCAACCTTTAGACTAGAAGACTTTCCTATCTTTCATTTTCTCTCATTCTTCCTCTCTTTCTTTCTTCCTTTCTTTCTTTCTTTTTTTCTTCCTTTCTTGTACCAACATTCTCCCAAACTTAACCTTGGCTACCAAGGTATAAGCTTTTGTATTTATGAAGTTTAAATAAACTCCAAGTATTGTTCAAGCAAGAGCAAGTCCAATGTTCATCTAGTTCATTTCTTATTTATTTTTCAAAAGTTTATTATTTCTTCCAATGTTTAGCTAGTTCTTTTGTTATTTATTTTTCAAAGTCTATTATTGCTTTTATTTTGATGCTTGGCCGGTTCAACGCCTAATCTAACCTTGTTTATTTATATTCGTCATTTAAATTTCTGTTTATTTAATTATCTTGTTTATATCTTGTTAATGGTTGGCTAAGCCACCTATCCCTTTCCTCTAAGTGGCGGTCAAATCTGCGACCCACTTCTCCTTTTACTTCTGTATCTTTAAGGTCCTCTCTCACCGGTATCGAGCCAGAGAGGGAAGTGGGATTGTAATGATGAATTTCAATACTTTATGATATTGTTATTATGCATCTACCTTTAATAATTATTTATTTTCATGCTTTATGATATTGTTCTTGTGGATCTAACCTTTTTTGATGCAGATCTGTTTGTATTTTGCCTGTTTTACCAACAGTGTTATGGTAGTAAGACCCAGTGTAGGGCGGTAAACCCAAATCAAAATAAACTGGTCCATCACATAGACTGGTTTCAACCATTCCAAGCAATGAATCATCAAAGTTTAAAAATCTACAATCTCTTAGAGCAAGTAAAAGAGATGTATCTAGACCTTCTCTAGTAAGTGGTTTTGCAGCCACTTGTACTAGACCAAAATGAAGGTAGTTATATTTTCGTAAATGTTTTTCTATAGTTTTTCTTGACAAAAGTTTAATTTCTTCATAGTCAGAATGAAGAGCTATGGTTTGTTCAACTGTTTTAATTGTGTAATCTGAAGTTAAAGACCATTTTGACTCATGATAAACATGATTAGTTGGGTGTTTAGGAATTTTCCAATTGTCTATTGTTTGACCAATGTTTTCTAAATTAATTTCTTCTTTAAGAAGAGTGTTTGAAGAAGAGGAAGAAGAAGAGGAAGACGCTCTAGAAAAAGATCTAAAAAGAGAAGACATATTGCAAATAAAAATACAAGGAAGCAAGTAGACAGAAATGCAATAAACCTTATAAGACTTTTAACCCTTTCCTTTAGTATCAAAAGCTTTCGAGTTCCATGGGAAAATAATCATGAATTTTCAGTTCATGCTAAGGTTATTATAAATCTACCAAATAATTATAAATTTTAACATTTTATGCTAAAGCCGTTATAGATCTACCAATTTTTTACTCAGATCTACTCATTATTTTACCAATCCTAAAGTTTTTTGGACTCTAAGACCCTCAACAGCTCAACTGGGTTTACCGCCCTACACTGGGTCTTAGATGGTCTTCCAAAATTTTTAGATGGTCTTCCAAAATCTTTGCGTGACATGGTTCGTGATGAACTACGAGTCCAATACAATGGCGTGGTTCCTTATGAACAAATTACTTATGGTCAATTAACCAGTCAAATACAACAAGTTGCTTTAAAAATTTGTAGACAAGATAAAATCCTTCGACAATTAGCTAAGGATAGGGCCCAACAACAAAGAGACTTAGGATCTTTTTGTGAACAATTTGGTCTTCCTAGTTGTCATCCGACCCATAGGAAGAGGTCATCCAAAACTAAGTTTAGAAAGTATCTACCAATCTTCCTTACAAACCCAATAAGCATTTTTCTAAGAAACATTCCAATCCACCCAAACCATCTTTCCAAAAGTCAAAAGATATTGTTTGTTATAAATGTAAAAAGCCAGGACATATAGCCCGGTATTGTAGACTTAAAAATAAAATTCAAGAATTAAACTTAGAAGAAGAAGTACTAGACCAAATAGCTAAATTGCTTGTTGATTCTGATAATTCTGATAATTCAGCACATGAGTCCGATGATCTTCTAAACCAATTAGAAGATCAGGATGATTATTACAGTTCTAGTTCAGAAGATTCTGGACAAGAACATTCAATCAATGTTCTTACCAAAGAACAAGATCTTTTAGTTGATCTTCTTGAAGAAATTTCAGATTCTGAAAAGAAGAAAAAATATTTTGAAAAATTGAAACAAGTTTTTGTAGAAAAACAACCTGAAAATGATCACTACTTTTCAAAAGATCCCAGATTTTCTAATATTTACAATTTCAATGATATTTTAAATCGTTTTCCAAAAAATCCTAAACCAGTTTCTTTGCAAGATCTTCAATCAGAAGTCTCATTCCTCAAAGAGGAAATTAAGAAAATAAAAGCACAACAAGAATTGGATCGTCTTGTTATTGACTCATTAATTTCTGAAAAAGGGAAGTTCTCCGAAACTTCCACTCTTTCTAAACCTTCTGCTCTTTCTAAACCTTCTTCTTCAAATTCCCCTACTTTTGAAAAATTTGAAGAAACTGACCACTTTCTTAATCATATTTCTTTAGTCCAACAAAAATATGATATTTTAATTACTTTAGTTATAAAAGATAATTTCAAACTTGAAATTCCTGCTTTATGGGATACAGGGGCGGATATGTGTTGTATCCAAGAAGGACTTATCCCTTCGATCTGTTTTCCAAATTTCACTGTTTCTTTACGTGATAGAAACATTTTCGACACTCTCACTTTAAATATTAAAACTGAAAATTATAAAACTAAAACAGGTACACTTCCAGTAGCAATTTTGTTTAGGATCCAGTACAAAGCCATGTGTTCAGCTTTTAGTACAGGAGCCCTAAAGTCTCACAAAAAGGGGGAAACTATCCTCTTCCGCATGCATCTAGCCGATCCCAACTCACTGCATCTGTGTCTATCACTTGGAACCAAGTCACACTTCCGTAACAATGGTCGCACGGATGCGGCACCCATCGCTCCAAAGAAAAATACAACTGTCTAGTATCCAACAGCTTCCAACAGAGCCGCCCAAATCAGTTTGATAGAACTTCTAGCTTTAGGATTTCTACTTCTAATCCTCGCTTGTTCCCAACCTAGACATTCCGTGTCCGACTTTAGACCAATGTCTCGCCTCAACCATGTTTCAACACCTTGACAATTCATCAAGTATACCTCAAGCAAGGTATACGGTTCAAACCGAGCCATCCTCATCGATCACTGAGATTTACCAAAATCTCCAACATACTCTACTATCGATAATACTCCAATTAGTGAATTAAGAACTTTAACTTTAGATACACAAATTGGTTTTCAAATTAATAAAGAATATCTTAGGAAGGAATTTTACTCGTAAGAAAACCTTTCTAAAAGAACATGGTTCTTGAATTCTTTTCAAGGCAATTTTCGAAACAAATCCAAGAAAATTATTATAATTTTCTTAATAAAATTAAAGAACATGTTTTCTTCTTTGAATGGTTCATTATTTATGCAGTAGAAAATTTAATTGATTTTCATTTTGTTAAAACAATCTGCTTTGAAAATGGAAAACTTCGTAGGAGAAGTCCCATCCAATTTCCTCCAAATAAACCAATACGATTTCTTATAAATCTATTGAATTAAAAGTTGCCTTTTAAACAAAGAATCAAACAGAACAAATAATCGTAAAGATATACAAAGTATTTTTGAACAAAACAATTATACTAATAAGTATTTACAGACTATTGGAGAATATATTATTACAAATAATAAAATTACTCCCCAATCTTTTTATGCTCCTCCTCTTTCAAATTTACAGATTTCTACAGTTCCTTCACCTACTTCTTTTCCAAATATTCCTTTATTCAAGCCGTATGAAATTCCTAGTCAACTAACCAAACCCATTCAAGAAAAACCTTTGTCTGAATTTGAAAAAAGATTAGCCAAAAAAGGGGGAAACTATCCTCTTCCAGACAGATCTAGCCAGATCCCAACTCACTGTACCCAGGTCTATCACTTGGAACCAAGTCACACTTCCAGAACAATGGTCACGCTACGGACGCGCACCCATCGCTCCAAGAAAATACAACGGTGTCTAGTATCCAACAGTTTCCAACAGGAGCCGTCCAAATCAGGTTTGATAGAACTTCTAGCTTTAGGATTTCTACTTCTAATCCTGCTTGTTCCCAACCTAGACATTCCGTGTCTGACTTTAGACCAATGTCTAAAGTCATATTTATATCTCCATATATATCTACATATATATGTAGATATATATGTAGATATATATAGTTTTAGCGTACAATATTATTAAATATGGAGATATAAATATTTGTATTGGTATGTAGTAAAATTGAATATTATAAATTTTATAACAAGATATGTATTGGATTATATAATTTGGGATAGATTAAATAAAATATTATGGGCTAGATTGATTGGCCACAATTTATACAATTATTGGACTTGTTTGGTTAAGGATAATGATTGGGTTATGTAATTTATTAATTAGGCTGAACTTAACTTTTTAAATTTATGACTCTTAATTTCTAATAATTGAACTACGACACCCTAATGTATATGAATTTGCCTATATTATTTTACTTCAATCATAGAGTCTTTTTTTGGATACACTATGAGTTAATTACAATTGGATTTATTTGACTAAGAATAATGATTAGATTAAGCATATTGTTCCATATGCCAATCTTAGTTTACTTATATTATAACTCTTATTTTCTAATAATTGTACTAGGACACCCTAACATTTTGTTTGTCCATATAATTGTACTTTAATCACACAATCCTTTTAGTATTACAATACACCATTGATTAGTACTAATTGGATTTCTTTGGTTAAAAACAATAATTGGACTAAGTATATTTTTCATTGGACTGAGCTTTTTTGGGCTATTTACGTTATGGCTCTTAAGTTAAAATAATTATATTAGGACACCTTGAAATTTATAAACTTACCCACATAAGTTTAATTACTTTAAGCACATAATTTTGTTAATATTAAAATACATTATTGATTAATAGTAATTAAACGTTTTGACATATATTACGAACTATTTTCTCCATATGAAAATCAAGAATGGGAAATATATAGTCTCAAAGTAGTTATAGTCACTAATGCAATATTATAAAATAAGTGGTGGTTAATACTTTTAGCAAAAGTAGTAAATACTTATACTCCCTTTGTCCCAAAAAAAGAGTTCGGTTTCACTAATATACAACTTTTTATTTTTGATCAACGAAGTGGAGGTACAACTCATTTTATACTACTAATTTCCTCATTAAGGGTATTGTATATCAACACATCATTTTAATGTCTTTTATCTAATGAAGATGTATTTTGGAAATTTTGTTGAAAACTCAGAGTTGATTGTTGAACCTACACTCTTATTTTGGGATAGAAACTTGGTTAGAAACTTAACTCTTTTTTTTTTTTTGACGGAGGGAGTTATATATATAGTTACAACTAAAAGTAGTAGTATAAGTAATGAATACATATATATAGTCGTTCTTAAACGATGTAGTTATAATAAAAGTAATTATTACATAACATAAGTACTTTAGTGCATACATACACGTAGCTTTATGCACATACATACTGACGCACATATTAATTATTCATCCATTTGTTTATCTGTGAAGTAAGCCACATATAATCTTAAATATATATATATATATATAATCCATATAAACTTAAATTTATAATATACATAATTTTTTCAATCTCAACATGAAAATGTAAATATTATTTTTCCTCTAAATTATTTTTAAACGATTTCACTTTGGCCATTTAATAACTTATTAGAATTTGTAAATGTAAAATATAGAAATCATTTCAAATCTGAATTTTTTTAAAACCAGCATAGCATTGTTAATTAAGTGAAAGATTGATTACTGGTATAAAAAAAAAAAAGGTAAAGATCTTTCTATTATGAAAAATTGAATAAAAGTTTGAATGCTTAAAAATTTGGGCAGAAGGAAAATTTGTTGAAAAATGAAGTGCTCCATGATTGTGAAAAGAGTTTTTTTTTTTTTTTTTTTTGCCAACACTTAAATAATTGTGGTTTTTTTTTTTTTTGCCAACATAGCATCGCCTTTCTTTGCCTTAAGCTGCCACTCTCGACTCCCAATCCCCAAACTGAGTTCCACACATTTTTTCCCAAACTCCCAGTCCTTGCCGTGCTTCTTCCTATTGTCTTCTAGTCCTCGCCGTCTTCCTTCCAAGTCCAGCCAGCGCCGGTGTTCTCCCCAAACTCTTCAACTGGTTTTTTGCTATGTTTCTTCCCCAAACTCAGGGCTGAACTCTAAGTCCGTTGCCGCCATCTGAGCAACTCAGTCTGCAGATTAGCGAGGCAGAAGAAAAAATGGTGCCAACTGTTGCTAATTGGCAGTTATTGGTCCGTCGTTGCCTATCACCGGAAAGTTGGAAAGTTTTTTTGTGAGTCCCACATTTTTCCCTATCGGTTCTCCAGTCGAGTGTCCCTAATCTATTAGATCTCATAGCCGTTGTGGTAGAGCTTGGAAAGTTAGAGGCCGCCGCCGCCACCACTATCACCGTCCGTACCAAGATGCAATTTTTCTTACATTTTCTGCAATTTTTTGTGGACTTAAATTTTTTTTAGAAGGAAATGGTAACTATTTTTTCTGAAATTTTTATGCATTTTTTTAAGCTGTTGATTTGTTGATTTTCGTTGCTTCAATTGTGAAAATTTTCCCTAGCAGTTGTGGGTTTAGGATTTTTGGATCACGATTTTTTTATTCATGTGTTGCTATAATTAATTGTTTGAGTTTAAGAATTTCTCCTGTTAATACTTAATTGTTGTGAAAGTGTATTTGGCTCCATTTCAGTGCGAGTTGCTCAGTTGTTTAGAAAATACATAGTTCGGTTAGCCTACATGATTTGTTCATAGTAAGGAAAGACATGATGAAAAATCTAGACTTAAACTTTTCTAGACCATTTTTTAGAGTCACCATCAGACTATTTTTTCTGGACTTACATTTTTTTTTGAATTTTTTCTGCATTTTTGAAAGTTGTTGATTTGTTGATTTTCGTTGCTTAAATTGTACAAATTTTCCCTATCGGTTGTGTGTTTAGGATTTTTGGAGTACGATTTTGTTATTCATGTGTTGCTATAATTAATTATTTGAGCTTAAGAATTTCCCTTGTTAATGCTTCATTGTCGTGCAAGTGTATTTGGCGTCATTTCAGTGTGTGTTGCTCAGTTGGTTAGAAAATACATAGTTCGGTTAGCCTGCATCATTTGTTCACAGTAAGGAAAGATATGATGAAAAATCCATACTTAAATTTTTCTGGACTATTTTTTAGAGTCACAGTCTTACTATTTTTTCTGGACTTAATATTTTTTTTTTTTTGGTAATTTTTCTACATTTTTGAAAGTTGTTGATTTGTTGAAAGTGTAGTACAAACTTGACACATTGTTGTGAAACTATATAATTATCAGGAAAAAACATTAGATGAGTTGCAAATTGAAATGAACTAAAAATTCAAGATGGTCAAATTTCATGTGTGTGTCTATATATATATATGATTAAATGGTATATTTGGTCCCACAAAAATAGGACTTTAACTTTTTTGATGCCACAAATTTCAAAATGATTGTTTTAGTCCTTTAAATTACAAATATGATTATTTTGGTCATTCGTCTGTTATCTTGGACGGAATCAGTTTGCAAGATACATATGCACGCAGCGTGACACTATAATGAAGAGAAAAACAGTCCTATCACACATAACTATACAAAAAAGCCTCAAAAGATTCTAATGAATTTCCTTTGGATTTTTTGCAACTCACCCGAACCTACACAAGTTCAAGCAGATTTTCAAATTTGCTCTAGATTGGGTTGTTGGGTTTTTTCTATGGGTGGAGAGAGATCTAATTCATCTCCCCAAGATTTTCCAATGCTCATGGGGTTGGATTATAGCCACCCAAAATTTTTCTTCAATTTTTTTTTTGGAATTTTCTTTGATTTTTTCTGTAGCTCTCCCAAACCTTCATGGTTCCAAGCAGAAATTTCAGATTTGCTCTAGATTGGGTTGTTGGATTTTTTCTGTGGGTGGAGGGTCATCTAATTCATCTCCCTAAGATTTTCCCAAGCTCATTGGGTTGGATTACAGCCACCCAGAATTTTTCTTCAATTTTTTTTGGAATTTTCTCTAATTTTTTCTACAGCTCTCCCGAATCATCACGGTTCCAAGCGGAAATTTCAGATTTGCTCTAGATTTGGTTGTTGGGTTTTTTCTGCGGGTGGAGGGTAATCTAATTCATCTCCCCAAGATTTTCCAAAGCTCATTGGGTTGGATTACAGCCACATCTTGTAAAGTCTATGTCTTCCCTACAGTCACTCAAATTCCATCGTGGGTTTCATTTTTTTACCTCAAAATCTTGTTTTTTCCTGCCGTTGCCCGCCTCCCCTCCACCACCAATTCAGGGCAGGCGTTGACTTTCCTAATCAGACTTGCTTTGCACTGGTTCTTCTCCTTATTCGCTTTTTATCAAGCGGATTGGCAATAATGCTTCTTCATCTTCTTCGGTGCTGCCTTATTTTTATCAGCAAAGTATGGGGTATGGTAGGTTTGCATATGATGAGTATGCCTCAGAGGAGGATGATTGCCCCTCTGATCATGAAATGGGGTCCAAGGAAATTGTGAGTTCCTTATTTTCACTAGCTATGCTCCACTAGGTTCGCAAGAATTTATCTATTGCACACTTTTCTGAATATCTTTTAGCTTGTGGGTTAGCTGAATTTCTGAAAATTCCGAATTCTTCGGTTTTTCGAATTCTTGTGCTTATTTTTTGATAACCTGAACCTTTATTTTTAAAAATCCGAAGCTTTCATTGAAGTAGCGGGTTTATGAAATAGCGGCTTTTTATCGTGGGTTTCTGGAAAATTTTCTGAATCCTCAAGCTCAAGTGATTTAATCTTTGATTCTTGTGGGTTTATTCCTGAATCTCTGAATTTGCTCAATTTGTGGGGGGTTTTTCTTTATTTTTTCTGATCCCAACTGGTTTGCTGAATTCAAGTCGCGACCAGTCGCGGGCTTGCTTCTTTCCCATGGTTTGCTAAATCCTGCACTTCAATACCATGGGGAAGAAGAAAAAAGCATCCTCAAGCGCTAGGAAATATAGGGAAAATCACACGAGCACCACTAGTTGTTCTAAGGAAATGGAACTCACCAACACCCGTATCTTTAAACTCGTGGCTAAAATTGCTTTAAATTGCAATTTATGTGATGTTAATTCTGATTTTTCTAACTCTGGTAATGATGATTGTTGTGATTCTGCTGTTTGTGAATAAGGAAACAACCAGTGTTGGAAATTTTGATAACAAATAAGGAATCAAGCTTGATAACACCAGTCTTGTGAATGAAGGCAAAGTGTTTGATAAAATGCCTCAACATGAGCTCGGAGTGAATCAAGCTGGCTCCTCTAGGGATTTGGTAATTTTTTGTACTTTTGAGGGTTTTTCGTGTAGTTATGTGCGATAGGACTGTTATGACTTTCATTATAGTGTCACGCTGCGCGCACGTGCATCTCGCAAACGGATTCCGTCCGAAATAATAGACGAAGGACCATAATAATCATATTTGTAATTTAAGGGACTAAAAAGATCATTTTGAAATTTGTGACACGAAATAAGTTAAAGACCTATTTTTGTCGGACCAAATATACCATTTACTATATATATATATATATATATATATATATTATATTTTCTGCTATTAGTGTTTAGGAGATTGATTTGGTCAAACAACAGTAAAGGGTGGGTTTAGTTTCTTGATAAAATTGGAATTAGTTCAAAATTAAATATATTTTTTTATATTTTTTAATTTGATTTTTATAGTTTATTTATATAATTTTGTAATATTATAAATAAGCATTATAAATGAATTGCAAACTAACACAAGTTTTCTCTTGTGGATGATAATGAAGTGCAAACTAACACACCACCTCAATACACAAGTTTTCCTTTTTCTTTTTTTTTTTCTTTTTTGAGGTGAAAATAATTCAAGAGGGTGTTTTTCTTTTCTTTTTTTTTCTCCAATTTAAATGAGCTAGGAAAAGGAAGATTAGTGATGCAAGTTAGAGTTGAGGAGACATGAGATAAGGAGCTTTCTGCTATGGAAAAAATGATTAACGCATGATTCTTAAGATGTGGGCATGCTTGAGAAAAATAGCCAAGATTTAATCAACAAAAGTTCCCACCAACTTCTTTCTAGTCCGTTTGGTCTAAATCGTTAGAATTGATATTAGCTTAGAAGTGGAATTTTTATTATATTTAATTGAGTTTTATAATTTTTTATTCGAATTCATTTATAATTTTTATTTTATAATATTTTAAAATTATATAAATAAACTATAAAATTCAAATTAAAATATAACAAAAATATATTTAATTTTGAACTAATTCCAATTTTATCAAGAAACTAAACCAACCCTTTATTGTTCAGCGGCTAAATCAATTTCCTAGACACTAACAGCATTTCTTTGAGATATGAACATTATGTAACATATTGATGCGTAGCTATATGGGTTGGTTTATGATTATTATCTTTGATTGGTGGAATTGTATTGTGTCATGAGATACATTTGGTGGTCACTTTAGTTTTGTTTCATGGGTGGAATTGTAGTACGATTATTATCGTTAATTGGTGGAATTGTATTATGTCATGGGATATAATTATGGGATGTTGCTCCTTTTGTAGATATAATTGTCTTACAAATATGAGCTTGGTTATTGCAAGAACATGTTGTTCCCTTAAGGAATTGTTGCATGTACACTCATAAGTTTCATATCAATATTATCAATGCATGTGACATTTCTAGCATTTTTATGAGATATGAACATTATATAACATATTGATGCCTAGCTATATGGGTTAGTTTATGATTATTATGTCATAAGAAACATTTGGTGGTCACTTTAGTTTTCTTTCATTGGTAGAATTGTAGTATGATTATTATTGTTGATTGATGGAGTTGTATTATGTCATGAGACATAATTATGGGATATTGCTGCTTATGTAAATATAATTGTCTTATAAACGTGAGTTTGGTTATTGCAAAAAATGAGTTGTTCCCTTAAGGAATTGTTATATTCACATTCATGGGTTTCATATCAATATTATCAATGCATGGGACATTTCTAGCATTTCTCTGAGATATGAACATTAAGTAACATATTGATGCTTAACTATATGCGTTGGTTTATGATTATTACCTTTGATTGATGGAATTGTATTATGTTATGAGATACATTTGGAGGTCACTTCAATCTTCTTTGATTGGTACAATTCTAGTATAATTATTATTGTTGATTGGTGGAATTGTATTATGTTATGAGATATAATTATGGGATATTGCTATTTTTGTAGTTAGTCATATATTCGATTAGATTGCATTGAATGTTCCAACAAAATGATAACATTGAGTGTTTTTATTTTTTTTGTCATAGTGACTCATCCACCACCACATAACCAAGCATCCACAGATTAAAGGCATAATAAATTGCCTTTTGGTTGGTGTTGTCGAGGTCTATTTCATTCCTTCTGTCTCTTTTTTTTTTTCAAAATGCTAAGCGAATGATGTGTAGACTTCTATTTTGTGGATTGTAAAGTTCTTGGACAATATTCTATTCTCATGCTACAATTAGGATGTTCAACTTTTATTTTCTTGTTTTATGGGAAATTAAGATGTTGTCTTTTGAATTAATCAAATTTGACTTTTGTTCCCTTCATTTCAATATTTTTTGGTGTTCAATAATTAGTGTGATTGCCTTCATTATATTTTCGACTTCGATGATCTATGTATTCTAAAGATGAATAGTATTACTATGAATACAGTGATGTTATTAGTGACAACATACCAAAACAAACAACGATACTACTTTGGTTAAAAGTTATCACTAATGACACTATTGAGTGACAAATTGTTTTTGTCACTAATTGCATTGGCCAAGAAACTTTTGGTGACAAACTTTTTCCATCACGAATAAAATCGCCACAAATTTTTTTCGTCACTAATTGCATTTGCCAATAAACCTTTGGTAACAAACTTTTTTCGTCACCAATGAAAACGCCAATTGGTGACCATTGGGAGTCGTCATCAGCTCATCACAAAAGGCATCGACCAAGGCATCTTTTTTTGACAACTTTTTTCCATCACCAAAACTCATTACCAAGTGCCATTGACCGTTATACTTTCAATGACAAGAATTTGTCGTCACTAAATTTCATCAATAATCTGTTGAAATTAGTGATGACTCTTAATTTTTAGTGACAAAATATCCTGCCATTTGGTTACGACTTTTTTTCTTCAGTAATTTTGGAGACAATGTCATTTTGTCACTAAATCCAACCATTTGGTGGTGACTTTCCTTTTTCGTCATCACAAAACCTTTGGTGACGGAGCATTAGTGACAAGTTGGTGATGAACCGCTTTTTCGTCACTAAATGTTGTTGGTGATGAAAAAGTATTTTTTAATGACGAGATTTTTGTTATCACTAGAGACCATTTTTCTTGTAGTGAAAGTTACATATTCTAAGGGCACTAAATGGATATATAATGAAGAGATGAATTTGTTAGAATAAGCACTCAAATTGTGGGGAGGAAAGTTTTCTCATAGTAGTGTATCTCAAATTTAAAAAGAAAGAAGAGAAAAAACCTCTTATTTCCTTTGAGGTCACACCAAGAAAATATATATCATTATCGTAATGGCATTATTTTAAATAAACTTTTGTCAAGATCAATTGAGCCAGAGAATTTGAGACGAGGATGCACATTTTTACACCAACAAGCGCGAAATTCTTTTCTAATTTTTCATACTCGGTGAGATATCCACCTGCCTTTTATTTATCTCTCTGTCATGACTGAATCTTTTCATCAATAAAATATTTATTTTATCGTTAAAAAAGAGATTCCTATAATTAAGGAAAAATAACTGATGAAATTCTTATTCATATTTCAAAACATAAAGTACGAATTTCAATTTCACTGAGCTTGTATAATTAGAGCATACTCATGGTAGCAGCTTCTAAGGCTCAGAAGCCTGATCACCATAGCCACCGTGGCCACCATGGCCACCGCGATTATATCCACCACGGCCATCATAACCACCATGGCCACCGCGATTATAACCACCACGGCCGTCATAACCACCATGACCACCTCGATTATAACCACCACGGCCATCATAACCACCATGGCCACCTCGATTATAACCACTACGACCATCGTAACCAACACGTCGTCCGTAGCCACCTCCATAATACTTGGATTCATCTACTGCTGCCAACAAAATTGAACATGCAGATTCGTCATAATTTTCTTGCAAGCATGCTACAGGTGGAGTGTATAAAAAGGAATATTTAAATTTGAAAAATGGAGTTGATGTATGTCTTACCTTTGTCCACTGAATTGGAAGTGTCAACCAACTCTCTAGCAGCCACCTCTGTGGTTATCATTATTGCAATAATCGAAAAAATGCAAACCAAAAGGAGTGCCTTAGAACCCATAAATTTTTTTTTTTGGGCGAAAGATTTAGTTTTAAGTACTAACTGGAATTTGATTTAAGAAATGGATGAGAAAGCTTGAACCAAATTGATTTCTATTTATAGAAAAATTTAGATCTTATCCTAGGGATTAACTCCAGCAAAAACACAACAATCAAAGAGGTAGCGCAGCATCGGTCCACACGACGTCATTGACAGTTGACGAGATGGACATCATGGGTAGGAAGTCAATACGAAATAAATATCTGTGCAATCCCTTTTATGGGAAAATATTGAGATATTATATTGAGAAATTTCAATACACACAATACAAAAATTTTAGTAAATTTTTCCCTGTTGCTTAACTTTCATATGACATGACTTACTAAAAACTATTACGTTTAACAATCTGAAGTCATGTAATACGGTGACAAAAATTGAAAGAATTAACTAAATTTTTTTATGTAACTACTATTAATTATTCTAATTCATCTTATGCTATTCAGGGGATGTTCAAAATTGTCAGAGAGATAAGTTAATTTATTGGGTAAATTACATTTACCTCTCCTGAGATTTGGCTTTATTACTATTTATCCTTGGCAAAAATGTGATAAGAAAGTGTTTTTAATGTAGTTAAATTACGAATTAAAAATATTTATTTAAAACGAATATGTATTAAACATAAACTATAAGTCGAATTATAATACAAATTCAACGTAGAAAAGGCACATTAAATTCTATTTTTCATCTAATTTTTTAGTCATTCATAAATTTTTTTAACAAAAAAAAACTAAATTTTGAATAGTTAAAGGGAGAAATTATAATATTTTCAAATTTTGGGGAATATTTGATATAAAATCAAACTTCAGAGAGAGTAGATGTAATTTATCTTAATTTATTTTGTACGTATATTATAAGCATTGCCTTTTCTCACTTTTAAGCTAAGTGGATAATTGATCCTAAGTAGAAGGTGAGACTTGGTGGAAATTGTCGAGTTAGTAGAAAAGAAGAATCCACGAAATTGTTCATATTCAATGACAGTTTTGAATGGGATGAAGAATCTGTCAATGTCCAAGGGAACAACTGTGTGTTTTTCTTTTTTACTTTTAAATATATTTATTTATTAAAAAGATACATGACATACCTGTTAAAACGCCTTTACAATAACATTTTATTTATTTACTTTTCGTTAGATAATTCTACTTTATTTTTGTTAGGAATTTGTCCAATTAAAAAACACTAAAAAAAAAAATACAACAGTCACTAATAAATAAGTTGAAATTCAACTTGATCTTACATTAACCTAGTGGGTTGAACCTATGTTATTTATTAAATGTTTTATATCACTGTGAAGCTCACAGGAGATACTTTATACTTATGAATTTAAACGAGAGTAATGGATGATTAAGGAGGGTAAGGATTGATTTTGTCTTTTCATACTTATCACATCAGTCACTATAAAAAGTCACTAAAAGTATCATTACTTTTTAAACAATTTCTCCTTTTATGGATAGTTTATCACATTAAATCCAAATACCATCTAGAAGTATTAACATGTCACTAGTATTTTTTGCAAATTCGACAATTTGACCTCATCCTTATTCTATAAAAGTTTACTTCTTCTATTTAGCCCTCACCTCTAAACCCTCAAAATACTCGATAACCAAACCCAACAACAGAAAGACTTGATCCAATCTCTCAACTCCAACACCATTTGTCGACAAATAATCGGAATCAATACTAAGAGGTCATGTGTGTATACACCATACACATTTGCTACCAATTAACTCAGTAGTCTAGATTCCCAAATCTTGGAATCTGACACCGCTATTAGGAATTTGATTTGGGAGGAAAACACCAAAAGAGCGATAATAGAAACATGGATCTAAATGTTTAAACCAATATGTTTTTTAACCTATCTTACTTATTATAAGTTGAGATTTTCTCTCTTATTGTGTATCTATTGTGTCCCATTAATAAAATGATGTCATTTTATTAATAAATACTAAATCCTAATATGAAATGTTCAAACTATATATAGTGGGCCCAACATGTAATGTACAAAAATTATTTTTATATTTTAAATAAAAATTATTTTTAAATTTTAAAAATAATTTTTTAAGTACAATTTATACACACATTGATATTTATAATAAAAATTTTCCACACACATGAGTGAAATTCTAGCATTTACATTCTTTCAACATGGGCATTATCATTATCTGTGATCAAAATGTTGTTTAAGATTTTATTTTTTTTCCTTTAAACTGCAACACTATGCACAATAAGAAAATAGTTTTTTCTAAAGATAAGTTTTGATATGATTATGATTATTCTTACTGCTTTCACAGTTGTTTTATTTGTGATATAAAATAAGATTATAAAGGATTGCTCATAGAAACAAAAGAAAAACAAAAAATAAAATAAATAAAAATTACTTCTTCCATCCCCAATAAAAGTTCACTTTTAAAAATTTCTTTATTCAAAAAACAGAGTCCACTATTAAACAAAAAATTTTAAAATATCTTTAATAACAATAATTATACATGTGCTCAATTAAAAAATAAAGAGAAACATAAAATTGTGTATTTAGTGGTATGTTAATTATATTGTATCTAAGGAAAAAGTTACACCTAATCCAAAATATACTCCTTTTCGGGACAAAAGGAGTACTAAATTTTATTTAATAAAATTTTAAAACATCAAGGGTCATTTCAATTTATTTTTTTTAAAAAAAACTCAAGGGTAAATATTATGTATCTGATTTTTTTGTCTTCTTACTTATTGATTTAGTTTACTTTAATTATCCTTATGCAAAAGGGATATTAGTAGTTTTTCCAAATATTAGAATTTGTTTAATAGTTTTCAAAATCTCGAAGGAAGTAGATGTAATTTATCCACTCTTATTAAAATTTAAAAATATTTAGATTTTTACCCATTCTAAAGTGTGTTTATACAACAATGGTCCAAGTTAAAACATACCTCATAGCTTTTTCCTTTTTTACATTTTTCCCTAAATTGTAGTAACTAATTAGCTCAACCTATTAGAATTTTATTCTAATAGCTTTTTTTATCAACCATGAATTTCTATACTTTAAAATTTCAATTGTTTCCTAGCTTCATCTAAGTGAACTTAGTATATTATTTTATTCTAACAAGCTATTGGGTTATTCAAAATTAAGTTGTTATATAAATTGTTATTATTTAAATTATCTTATTCTATTAGTATTTTGTTCTATTTGCTTATTTATCAACCCTCTATAACTCTAAGCTTTAAAAGTAATATTTATAATTTTCACATAAATTGCCTTTTTATATTATTTTATTTTATTAAATTATTCATCAACACTAATCTCTAAACAAATATAATTTATGTCATATCTTTTTACATAATAAATATATATAGAAGCTAAATTAATAAATAAGTAGATGACTTTCAGTTAGTCCAAGAACTCCAGCCCAATATACTCTCGGATTTATGATTAAAATATTTTCTTGATTTATTAATTTTAATTATATTTACATTTAAATTTATATTTTAATTAATATATTATGAGAATTTTAACCATTCCCCCAATATCAAAATGATAGATTCGCTAATAGAGTATTGCATCCAACCTTTAACAGCTTCTAATAACACGAGAAGACAAGGGAGGAAACATTTGGCTATTTATTGTCTATCCACATGTGAAGGATGTTAGGGTTTAAAGTCAAGCAATAGTATATGTGATTAGTTGGACCATTACATCCTAGGTATCTAATTTGGAATACATAGCATGCTACCTCCAACTAGCATATAACATATATATAGGGATACACTAGAATTATAACCAATTAATAGGCTCTTGTCCATACAAGCCCACTACAAATGTGCATTACCTATTGGACTTATATTAGAGCATACACTTGGGTTATATTAATACCCAACAATCTCCTCCTATGTTCTACATATAGCACAATCCAAGAGATAGATAATGTAATGTTCAAAACAGAATATTGAATCATTCATAGCACAAAAAGATTCATTACTCAAAAATATGAATTTTTAAGACACGATTATGAGTTTTAGAAACAATCTAAACTCAACCAAACACAATCAATAGGTCTCACTTACAAATGAACCAAATCAAAGTTTTAGAAATTCTCTAAATTTCGAACACAAGAGTTTTAGAAATACTCTAAACTTAAACTAAATGGGCAATTTCATATGTAAGTGAACTATTTATTCAACTGAAAAGAAAATAATAGTCTCCCATTGTCCAGAGCTCTAGAGGAATTATCCATCATCCCCTTCACATCCCGGGCTTGGAATCACTCCTCCATTTTCGCTATTTTCTCAAGTTACCAAATATGAATTTCATGTAAATCCAATCATTTGTGTAACAAACTAAAGTATCTAGTTTTGACAAAAGAACTTAGCACAATACCACAATGATTGAAAATAAATATATTTCAATGTCAATATGCATCAATATCAATAACAATAATTATCAATGTCAATAACAACATGCATCAATGTCACATACCAACAAGCATCAATGTCCGTTTCTTTATAAGAACAAAACCTAAGCTTTTTCAAAAGTACCATTTCATGTTTCTATGTGGAATGTTATAGCCGTTAAGTCCAAATTCAGTTAAGCTACATCATCAGATATGGAATGATACAGCCGTTCTAAGCAGAACATCCAAAATGAGTTAAGTTACCTCATCAAATGTGGAATGAGACAACTCACTCAAAAAGGATATATCATCAAATGTGAAATAAAATATTGACAACCATAAACATCATCAAACAAGATCCAAAGGCCTATCTTGGCTAACAACGGGAGATTCGAAATATTCAAAATAACGTAGATGTAGGTTAAGACATTTTTAAATCGTCTTTAACCCCATTTCCCCCACAATTTTGAAAATTTGATCTTTGTTCAGTCCCTTTATGAGAGCATCAGCCATATTATCCTTTGATCTCACATTAATCAAAGTAATAATACCGTGTTCTATGAGATAATTCAGCATGGCAAGTTTTAACCTAACATGTCTCCTTTTACCATTAAAGAGTGAGTTTTTCACTACAAAAACTGTAGCCTGATTATCATATAACATACTTAAATAATTAATCTTTAGGGTTAGTGGAATATCTAGGATTAGTTCTCTCATCCACTCGCTTCCTTCATGAAAGCTAGAGCAGATAGTTCGATTCCATAGACAACAGAGCAATACAACTCAGATCTTAGATTTCCATGCAATGCCTACTTCACCCAATGTGAAAACATAACCACCGTAGATTTACTATCTCCTAATGTTGAGCACCACGA
This sequence comes from Gynochthodes officinalis, assembly GCA_020080225.1. Lineage (NCBI taxonomy): Eukaryota > Viridiplantae > Streptophyta > Magnoliopsida > Gentianales > Rubiaceae > Gynochthodes > Gynochthodes officinalis. The sequence goes on from CM034619.1 coordinate 17,515,500, forward strand.
TGCATTAGAAAATCCTTCCAAGATAAAAGGATGGCCACTATAGCATAGAGCATAGTTGGAAGTACCCTTCAAATATCGTGATAAGTCACGTGAAGGCATTCCAATACTCAGGGCCGAGATTACTAGTGAAACAACTCAGCATGCCTACAGAAAAGGCTATGTCTGGCCCAGTGCATGTCATTGCATACATGAGACTACCAATCAATTTAGAATAATCCAACTGATTGACGCTAACTCCCTCATTGGGGCTCAACCGTTTATTAGGATCATATGGTATCTCAGTCACTTTACATTCATTGTATCGCTATGTAGAAAGTAGTTTTTCAATGTAGTGAGTTTGGCTAAGAGTAATTCCTTGCCCTGTAAAACTTACTTTCATACCAAGAATAGTGTCGACCCCACCAAAATCAAACATGTTAAATGTTTTTGTCAACTCGGCTTTTATGTCACTCACTACAGAATGATTGGAACCAAGTATCAACATGTCGTCTACATATAAGCAAATAATCGCAACCTTATTTGATACAGAATGGTAGCAAAGGCATTCATCTGAGTAATTGGTCCAAAATCGTAGCTCTTTACAACCTTGTCAAATTTTTTATGCCACAATTTAGGTGCTTGTTTTAGACCATACAAAGATTTGTTTAACTTACAAACTTTGTTCTTGAAACCTTTCATGACAAACCCTTCAAGTTGGTTCATATAGATTTTCTTTGTAAGATCTCTATTTAGGAAAGCTATCTTTACATCCATTTGATGCACAACATAGTGCTTAATAGGTGCCAAAGTAAGAACAACTCTTATCGTAGTCAGGTGACAGACCGGGGAGTAAACATCAAAATAATCTACCACGCTTACTTGAGTATAAACTTTAGCTACTAAACATGCTTTATACCGAACTATAGATCTGTCAGGATTAAGTTTTTTATTCAAAATCCACCTGCAACCTATAGTCGTAGCCCTTTTTGGCAAATCGACTAGTTGCCAAGTTTGATTTTGTAACAGAGAGCTCGTTTTATCATCAATGGCTTCTGCCCATAATTAAGAGTCCCTAAATCTCATCATTGTTTTATAAGTGGATGGATCATCCTATAAATGGTGAGTGACAAAATCCTCATCAAACATCTTGGGAACTCATTCTCTTGTAGACACTCTTAACAGTACAGATTTAGAAATTATCCGAGTGTCAGAGGAATTCAATTCAGTTTGTATAGGTGATTCTGAAATTATTTCTATAGTGCTTGGAACTGTCAACCCTTGATCTCGAAGAAATTTATCTTCAAAGACAACTACATCTCTAAATTCTATAGCCACATTGGTTGATAGATCTAAGAACCAATTAGCGCACTATCCTCTACACTACCTAGGTATACACATGTGTTGGCTCTAGGCCCCACTTTAGATCTCCTAGGGTCTGGTATCCTCACATAGGCAATACAATCCCAAGTCGTAAGAGTATCATATCTACAGGGATGTTTATGCCATATCTTATACGGAGTTGAAGACAATTTAGAGTGCGGCAAATTATTCAAGATGTGATTAGCAATAAATCGCTTCTCCCAATAACAAGAAGGCATACCAAATTGTTAATAACATAGAGTTTAACATTTCAAGTAATGTCCTGTTCTTACGCTTAACTATGTCATTGGATTGAGGTGAGTAAAGAGCAATAGTTTTAAGTATTATGCCCTCTGAAGTACAAAATTCCTTGAACCTTATCAATGTATATTCTCCTCCTCTGTCACTCATAAACCTTTTAATTTTCAAGTTTAACTGGTTTTCAACACGACTCTTGAAAATTTTAAATTTATCAAATACTTCATCTTTTGATTTTGAAAGATAAATGTGACAATATCTAGAAAATCGTCTATAGAAGTGAGCAAATACTTCGACCACCTCTTGTTGTGAAACCTTTAAAGTCACAAAAGTCAGAATGTATTAATTCAATAAATTGTGTACTCCTAGAAACCGTACAAAATGGTTTTCTAGTAATCTTCGTTTGAGCACACACTTCACATTTGTTAAACCTGATCGAAATATCTAGAGGTATATTATAAGTTTTAGCTAGTCTAGCCAATCCTTGTAGTTCACATGTCCTAACCGATTACGCAATATTTTAGGATCAATTAAATTTAAATTAACTTGGCTGACCGTTTCATTTATGGAACTCAATCTATACATACCTCTAGTCAAGAATCCACAAGAACCACAACCAAAATAATGAGAGTTAACAGATAAAGTTACTCTACCACCAAAAATAAATATGCTCATGCCAGCATTGTCTAAGTGACTAACAGAAATTAAATTCTTTTGAATAGCAAGAACTACTTTAAGATCGTTAAAGCTAGAAGTTTACTTGAAGAAAGGCTCATATTTGCAGTACCAGTGTGAGTCACCGTCTGCTTCACTAGCCACAGCAATAGTCTCGTTTGCCTCAATAACATCATCAAGTAACTTTTTGTTCTTGCAAACATCGCACATTACCCTAGTATCCAACCATTATTCTAAAGAAGTACTGGCCTTTCCATTATTTCCCACCATAGTAGTAAAATTTTGAGGCTCAATCTTTTGCACTAGCATATTTGTTTCCTTCTTTGGTGTGTCAAATTTGTCATTTTTATGTTGTTTATAATCTGCTGCAAAGTGACCACACTTCCCACAATTGTGGCACTTGTCCTTCTTTTTCTTAAATATAGGCTTTTTGGCCTCCAATTTCTGAGGTTCACTCTTGGGTGACTTGAATTTTTTAGAAAATTTCTTGGGATTTGATGTCGCGTTAGTAGCTGATTGTTGCTGTCTAACCATTTCCAAGTTATTCCTAGCTCAAATCATTTGAGATCATCCAATCCCACTCGTACTTTCTTTCTATACATCTAAATTTTGAAAGAATGCCACACAAATGGTAATTTATAAATAATAGGACAAACCAGAAAAAGATCACATACAATGATGTTTTCACTGGTCAATTTAGATCTCAAATTTTCTAGATCAGTTACTTGAGGAGTCATTTCAATATCTTTCTTGAATTTGGAATCCTTTAATTTGTCAACAAGATGTGTTTTTGGCAATTCTTCTTCCTTCTTAAATTGAGTATCTAAATTGTCCCATATTTCTTTAGCGGTATTAAACTTGCTATAAACTTCTGCAAGACGATTTGAAAGATAGTTTAATAAATAGTCTTTGCAGAAGTCATCATCCTTGTTCCATTAAGACTCATCAACTTCCTCAGCAACATTAGCAAATGTACTTAAAACAATGTAAAAAATATTTTCATATTTTAAACCAAACTGAATCTTTCATTTCCATGAATTAAATTCAGACCCATTAAAAGTGTGAAGTTTGACCATCTCAATTGACATGTGCTTTTCAATTTTCAATAATTTTTTTTCCCGAAACGATAATCATATATACAATCAAAAGTGGCACATATACAAAATAGCCCACTGGCTATAGGGAGCTTAGCTCTCATAATGAGACTAAGCCAGACAGTATAGAATACCCAAAACATGGGAATGCCATACCCTCTATTTTTAATAATTAAAAGACGGAAAATTAGAATGAGTGTACCTGATTTCAAAAGTAGAAAAAATCTAAAAAAGTAAATGCTGGTCAAAAGTCAATTGTCAAAAGTCAATGGTCAAAAGTCAACTGGTCATCGGTGAAAGGTCAACTGGTCAGCATCCAGTCAATAGATATTGCACAGTCAGTGCCCAGTCAGCAGACTCGCTTGAGTTGACTCAGATCATAACTCGCAGGAATTTTCAGATGGTCGATTCTCCGTCATCCGAGCTCCGATCAAGGCTCGTGAACCCTCAAAACGATCGTCTTGACAAGGAGAACACAATCCAGGTGACCTTGCAAGCTAAAAGTGTCTAGATCTTTCAGGATTTGAAGAGAAAGATTTTGGCTGTCGGAACTAAACTCAGATCCTGGCCAACTCCAACATTGGATCGATGATTAGATTAGACCGTTGAACTCCTCTTGTTGAGAGCTACAAGATGAACTACTCCTTTGTCTCTACCAGTCACTGGAGCAAAAGTCAATTTTCAAAGTGACCAAAATGCCTCTTTTCACTAATCGGTAATGTTCACGAAATTTTTTTCTATCTCGAAAGACATGAATTTTTTTTTTTCAAATCTTCAATACCTAATGCTTCAAGATTGTTAGGGTTTAAAGTCAAGTAATAGTATATATGATTGTTTCAAGCATTACACCCTAGGTATCTAATTTGGAATACTTAGCATGCTGCCTCTAGCTAACATACATATAGAAATACACTAAGGTTATAACCAATTAATAGGCTCTTGCCCATACAAGGCCACTACAAAGGTACATTACCTATTGGACTTATATTAAATCATACATTTGGGTTATTTTAAATACCCAACAAAGGAGTCAACAATTTGATTGAGCACGCAAAAGACGGTTGACTAGCTACCTTGCATTATAGCATTGACAAAGACATCTCGTTTTGGTAGCAATTTTTTTTTTATTCTTTTAAGTGATAAGTTTTAATTTATTTTGCAAATGTTCTACAAGGAAAGCCGGAGTCCTAGTTATTAATATAAACAACTCATACGTGACATGTTGGAGGATTCCAATTCCAATTTGATTTCCTATTGATATGTGAGATTGGCAAGTTGTTAAACTTAGTCAAACAGATGTTATTTCAAGAATGTGACAAGAGCAATAATTCAGTGGTACTTATTGTGTAGAGAGGAGATGGAGAAACATAAGATAGAGTGGGTGGAGTCTCCAATTTGTGTAAAGATTGGAGACGTTAACCATTCTAACTAAAATAGTCTTGTCTTATTTTGATCCTTGTAGCATTGTTGATGATTGTATAGGATTTAGAGAGTTAGGAAGTTGGAAAATTATTTTTTTTAAGCCTTTGATTCGAAATAAGTTCTAAGGAAGCCATAACTAGTGAACAACTTGTATATGATGATTTTTTTTGAAAAGTAAATACAATTATTGTTTTTTTAAAAAAAAATATGACAAGAGCAAAACGAGATGCAATTAATTTCTTGGCTGGTTGATATGTCCCTTATTAGTTGAATCCTAATTGATATTTCACTCATTGAAGTTTGCGAAAAGTACCATTTCTACTCTCATTTAAGAAGCATCCTAATAGATTTGATAGAAACAAAGGCCAGCCAATTGATATTATATGCCGTGGGTCTCTCTGGCAACTATAAGCCAGCAGTAAAACTCTCCGAATTAAAACTTTCACCCACTGAACCTTCATCCTTTAGTCTTAAGCAGCAATAACAAGCAACAAACATCTGGATTAACACGACAGAAAAAGACGACAAAAGGGGGAGACAAACAATTATTGCTCTAGTAGTTTTATAAAAATTTAAAAAACATCATGAGGATACTCATAGAAGAGAAGTAGTCTAATCTCAACAAAAATCTTTATTATAAAAATATTATTAATAATTTTCCCTAAAATTTATTACATTAGAATTTTTATATAAAATCTCTTACTAACCAAAATTAATCATACTTTGATAGTTAAATCCTACATGAAAAATAGTTTCTAAAAAATTTAAATATAATTATACTAATAATTATAAGTACAAAACCAACCTGACGGCCAAAGAAAAGACCATTTTTATTATACTTGTAAAACTCTAAAATAACCTAATGGTTTTATTTTATTGGATATTTATTAAATTCTAAAACTATTATTGTATGTCCCACATGAGACTCCCTCATTTCAAAAGAACTCATTCTCGAGTTCAAAGGAAAGGAAATTTTCATGTCCTAAGAGATATCATCGGTACAATCTATTGACTACTTTTGTTTTAAATCAAACTTCTAAATCTGGAATTTAAAAATTATTATTATGGAAAATTGTGAACAATAGGCTGATCAAGAGAGAAACTCCTAACACAAATCTATTATTAATATAATTTTGATAAACATCCTTGACTTTGTCCGGGGGAACAACTGCGTGTGTTAGTTTTTTACTTTTAAATATATTTATTTATTAAAAAGATACATGACATAGGTGCAAAAACGAGTTTTAATCCTTGGTGATTGTTTACAATCACATTTTATTTATTTACTTTTTGTTAGATAATTCTACTTTATTTTTGTTAGGAATTTGTCCAATTAAAAAAACACCCAAAAAGAATACAATAGTTACTAATAAATAAGTTAAAATTCAACTTGAACTTACGTTAACCCTTAGTAGGTTGAGCCTATGTTATTTATTAAATGTTTTATATCACTATGTGAAGCTAACGAGAGATATTTTATACTTATGAATTTAAACAATTTCTCCTTTTATGGATAGTTCATCACATTAAATTCAAATACCATCTAGAAGTATTAAACTGGCACTAGTATTTTTTGCAAATTCACCTCTTTTTTTTTAGTTTTTTATATTTTACAATTTGGCCTCTGTTATGAAATATATGAATGATATTCATTATATTTATCCATATCTAATATTTGCCCATATCTCTATCCAATGTACATTTATCGTATCTAATGAATATACTTATCTCTATCTAATATAAGCACTTATCCCTATCTAATGTATGTACTTATGTCTATCTAATATAAGCACTTGTCCTTATCTAATGTATGTATTTATCCAAATACATTGATAGGTGCATCATTGTTCTCCTATAAATAGGAACATAGTTCAATCGTTGTTCTCCTATAAAGTGAAATAAGAATCTCTCCTCTAATTTCCTTATTATCTGTGGTGTCTTTCTGCTTTCTCTATTATATACTTTCTCTCCATTTTGTTCTATTATATACTTATGACGCAATAGTCTACAACACATTATCAGCACGAAGTTTTACCAACTAAGTAAATAATTTTTGCAAGGTAAAAAGTTCTCTTCTTTTTTCTTTAATCAATTCTTCATTTTTTTTCTCGACCTTGAAATCAATTTATCCTTCTGCTCCTGAAATGGTGATGGATAGTTTGGAAATCCTTCTAATTTTATGATACTTGACACCTAAAGTTGTCAACATAAATGCAAATGGAAAATTACGATAAAAAGGAAGATGTTTGTTTACTCGATAGTGCAACAACACAAGCTATTTTCCGTAGTAGACGTTTTCTGGAGTATGACATTGCATAAGACACATGTTCTGATTATTGATGGTATCGAGAATGCTACAATTATTTTGCCAAATGGCACCATACTCCATATTGAGATGCGTTTCTAAGTAATAGATCAAAAAATAATTTGCTTAGTTCAAAGATGTACGCCGTAATGGGTACTATATTGAGACTATTTATAAGCAAAATAAGGAATATATCGGTATTATTTCTTATAAGATGGGCCTGAGGACCATCCATGAGAAGCTGGAAGCTTCTTCTATGGGTTTGTATTGTGTCATGATTAAGGCCATTGAAACCTACGCTACCATATCCTGGAAATTGGTAAACTCTAACCAATTTGGATTGTGGCATGATTGCCTTGGTCATCTTGGTGCTTCAATGATACGTAGAATAATTCAAAATACAAAAGGACACCTTTTAAAGGATAGAAAGGTACTATTGTCTAAACATTATAATTGTGAAGCTTGTTCTCAGGGAAAACTCATTATTAAACCTTCTATAACAAAGGTTAATCTTAAATCCCCTTTATTCCTGCAAAGAATTCAGGGTGATATTTTTGGGCCAATAAAACCACCAAGTTGATTGTTTCGATATTTTTATGGTACTAGTGGATGCATCCTATAGATGAACCCATGTTTGCCTATTATCTACGCACAATGTCACTTTTGCACGTTTACTTGCGCAGATTATAATTCTTCAGGCTCAATTCCCTGATTATCCAATTAAAAACATAAGGATGGATAATGCTGGTGAATTTACATCCAAGAGTTTTGATGCATATTGTGCTTCACTCAGAATTGAGGTTGAGCACCAATACACATGTTCAAACTCAAAATGGGTCTGTAGAATCTTTGATTAAACGTATCCAAATCATTGCCCAAACTCTATTATCGAGAACAAATCTCAACGATATAGCATGGGGTCATGCAATTTTGCATGCGGCAACCCTAATTAGATTACAGCCCACTGCTAGTCTCTTACAATCTGCCCTTCAAAAGGTTCTTGGTTATGAACCTGATATTTCACATTTACACACCTTTTGTTGTGAAGTACAAGTGCCTATAGCACCACCGAAAATAACAAAAATGGATCCCCAACGCCATTTGGGCATTTATGTTGGGTTTAATTCACCATCCATTATTAGGTTCTTGGAATCAACTCCAGGTGATCTTTTACTACTAGATTCATAGATTATCATTTTGATGAGATACTGTTTCCATCAATTGGGACACCTACAACTTCCATGGTCGCAGCGAAACCGATTATGGTTATCTCCTGGAATGAGAAAAATTTATCTTAATTAGACCTAAAAACTCTAGAGTGTGAAAACGAGATACAGCATATAATCCATTTATAGGCTATGGCCAATAAACTTCCTGATGCATTTAATGATGTTGTTAAGGTAATGAAGTCTCATATTTTAGTTGCAAATGCTCCAACTAGGATACCTATTCCTGGGAAAAAAAGCTAAAATGGATCAAAATCCCCCACAGTTAAAGCGTGGTAGACCAATAGGATCAAAAGACGATGTTCCTCGAAAACAAAGGGGAAAGATTCAGGAATTAGCTCCAGAAGAGCCTAAGAATCTGGAAATTGCTCAAAAAGAGCCTAATGTTGTGTTTGCTCCCAAAGGGCTTATTGCCCCTGATGAGACACAAACCCATGAAAGGATCACTAATCCTGGCAATATTGAAAATTTCATTATATATTGTAATGAGATTTGGGATAGAAATGAAATCATCATTGACGATGTTTTTGTATTTTCAATTGCTCATAAAATTATCGATGATGATTATGAGCCAGAATCTATTATTGAATGTCGTCAATGGCAAGATTGGCCTAAGTGGGAGGAAGCAATTAAGGCTGAATTGGCTTCCCTAGCCAAATGATAGGTTTTCGGCCCTATAACCCGAATACCTAATAATGTAAAGCCCGTTAGATATAAATGGATATTTGTCCAGAAACGAAATGATAAGAACAAGGTTATCAAGTATAAAACCCGACTCGTTGCCCAAGGTTTTTCTCAAAGACCTGGGATTGATTCTGATGAGACATATTCGCCAGTGATGGATATGATTACATTTCATTTTCTAATTACCCTAGTTTTCTATGAAAGATTGGAAATACATTTTATGGACATTATGACGGCATATTTATATGGCTCATTAGACTTTGATATTTATATGAAAATTCTCGGAGGATTCAAAATGCCTAATGCATACAATCCTCGCAACTTATTCTCAACAAAGTTGCAAAGATCTTTATACGAGTTAAAGCAATCCGGTCGCATGTGGTATGAACGTGTACATGAATACTTAATTAAGGACAGGTACAAGAATGATCCCATCTGCCAATGCATCTTTATTAGGAAATCAGAAATCGCATTTGCTATTGTAGCAGTTTATGTCGATGATATGAATTTAATTTGAACTCGAGAAGAGTTAGCTAAAAGCTACGAATATTTGAAGAGGAGTTTGAAGTTAAAAATTTGGGTAAAACCAAACTTTGTCTTAGTCTAGATATTGAGCATAAATCAAATAGAATAATTGTCCATCAATCAGCATACATTGAAAGATTACTTAAATGTTTCAACATAGACAAAGCTCACCCATTGAGTACTCCTATGGTTGTAAGGTCTCTAAATCCCTAAAAAGATCAGTTTCATTCTAGAGAATCTGATGAAGAGATACTTGGTCCTAAAGTACCATATCTAAATGCAATTGGGGATTTGATGTACTTGGCACAATGTACGAGATCAGATATCACTTTTGTGGTAAATTTATTGGCATGTTATAGTTCTAAGCCAATTATGCGACTTTTTCTTGTCTTTACTACCTTCAAATTAAAGGATCCTAACTCGTAGTATAGAGCTAGTCCAGAATCCTCCCATAGGGAGGATGTCAAGTACCAAATGGAAAAGAACTTTCAAACTATTTGGATTTCTCTTAAAATTTGTTTAGGGATGAAAACAAAACAGAATATTTAGCAAAATATGGAAAATTCAAATGATTAAAGACCTCTAGGAACTTGGATTTCACCAAATGAAGACTCAATGAATTCAATCTACACTAGTTTGGTTTCTTTTGGCTTTCACTTCTCTCACAACCATTCACTCAACTAAGAGTATCCTCTCTCGAGGCGTATCCCTCTTATTCATGTAATTTTGTGATCACTCTCATGTCTACAAAATTTAACACAAATACATTAAGCACTCAAGAATTTGAGGTTGCTATTTTGTGTTCTACTCTCGTAGTTCCACCTTCATAGCCAAAGTTCCTACCAACTAATGTTGAATTTCAACTCTCGTTCCATCATCCAACATCTTAAATCATGCAAGAATTGATCAAGTTCTTACAAGCCATGTAAAACAAGAACAATGGATTTTGAAAAGTGAAGAAGAACCAAATAGTTTTGATTAAATTAAAGAAAACTTCAAAGGTTACATCCTAGTTCCTAGAGTTGAAGAACTCTAGCTAGACATAATACTTAAAGAAAGAATTTCAGTAAAATTAAACATTCTGCAAAGTGAACTAAGAAAAAGATGACCAAAATGAAACAAATGCTATAATCTACTCTAATGTTGAAAAACTACTCTACTTCTGAAAAACTACTCTCTAATGTTTTGTTTCCAAAGCTCTCAAGAATTTATAGACTTTTTGTGCCTTGATTTGCTCCAAGATTTGCTCCAAGCATTCTCCAAGATTTGCTTCAAGATTTGCTCCATTTATCTTCTAGTTGGAAGATAAAATCCAGCTATAAGATTTAGTTCAAATCTTATCTCTTTCTTTGATGGTTTCAACGATTTCAGTTTTGACCAAGTCTTCTAATCATTCAGTTTAGCCAGCATGCTATGTCTTGAAAGTTCAAACTGTGGCATGGTCTTGTAAGAATTTGAATGACAGCAAAACTCAAACGGTAGCAGCCTACAACAACCAAATCTTATCTTATTAGCAAATCTTGCAAAATCTTTCAAATCAATTATCTTTTCTATCAAATTATTTTATCATTAACAATCCTATAAAACACAAAAACTACCACAACTTAATAGTAAAATTTACTAATTAAACTTAAAATCTCTAAGTTTTAAAGATAAAAATTAATAAAAAATATCAACCTATCAGCCAGCTCGAAGACACTGGAATGAGGCTAAACATATTTTCCGCTATCTCCGAAAAAACATAGATTTGGGATTATATTATTCGAAAAATTCCACTACCTCTGGTTTAGATAGATATGTTGATACTAGATATAAATCTAATCCACATAAAGCTCACTCTCAAACCGGTTATTTATTTTGTTATAATGGTACCGCCATTTCTTATCGTTCTACAAAGCAATCGCTAGGAGCTACATCTTCTAACCACTTTGAGATTATTGCTTTGTATGAAACTAGAAGAGAATGCGTTTGGTTAAGATCCATTGTAACACATATTCACAACTCTTGTTCTTTAACACCGGTTACAAATTCTCCCACTATAATTTATGAAGACAATGCTGCTTGTGTTGCACAAGTTAGAGAAGGATATATAAAAAGTGATAGGACCAAGCATATCTCTCCGAAATTTTTCTATACTCATGAATTCCAAGAAAGTCGACAAATTGATGTTAAACTAATTCAATCCATAAAGAATCTTGCACATCTTTTTACCAAATCATTGCCAAAGTGAACTTTTGAGAAATTATTATATGGCATTGGTATGTGGCGAGTTCACAAGATGCAAGATTGACTAGCCCTAGCAGTGGCTATATAGCTCAATTGAGAGAGAGATATTATGAAATACGCATTGCACACTTTTTTCCTTCTGATCAGTTTTTTCCCATAGGGTTTTCTGACTTAAGGTTTTTAACGAGGCAATTAATGCATCCATAAAAGGGAGAGATCATAAGATTTGTGCTCTGTACTTTTTTTCCCTTTTGTTTGGTTTTTTGTCCCACTGGGTCTTTCCAACTTAAGGTTTTTAATGAGGTAGTATCATGCATATATTCGTAAAATAATGAATACAATGAATATTCAAGGGGGAGTGTTATGAAATACATGAATGGATATTCATTATATTTATCCCTATCTAATATTTGTTCATATCCATATCCAATGTATATTCATTCTATCTAATGAATGTACTTATCTCTAGCTAATGTATGTATTTATCTAAATACATTGATAGGTGCATCATTGTTCTCCTATAAATATGAGCATAGTTTGGTCATTAGGAGGTGTGAAGAAGAAAAGTGAAATAAGAATCTCTCCTCTAATTTTCCTACTATCTGTGGTGTCTTCTTTCTCTATTATATACTTTCTCTTCATTTTGTTCTATTATATACTTATGACACAATATTCTACAACAACCTCATCCTTATTCTGTACAAGTTTACTTCTTCTATTTAGGCCTCACCTCGAAACCTCAAAATACTCAATAACCAAACCCAACAACAAAAAATCTTGACCCAATCTCTCAAGTCCAACACCATTTGTTGACAAATAATCTAAATCAATACTCAGAGGTCATGTGTATATACACCATACACATTTGCTACCAATTAACTCAATAGTCAAGGTTCCAAATCTTGGAATCTGACACGTATTAGGAATTTGATTTGGGAGGAAAACTTGCAAAGAGCGATAATAGATACTAATAAATAAGTTGAAATTTAACATGGATCTAAATATTTAAACCAACTTGTTTTTGAACCCATCTTACTTATTAAGTTAGATCCTCTGTCCCACTTATTGTGTAGCAATTGTGTCACACTAATAAAATGATGTCATTTTATTAATAAATACTAAATCCTAATATGAAATGTACAAACTACAGTGGGTCTAGTTTTAATAAGCTGCAACATGTATTGTACTTAAAAAATTATTTTATATTTTAAATAAAAAAATGTAAAAATAATTTTTGAAGTACAATTTATATACACATTGATATTTATAATAAAAGTATTCCACACACACGAGTGAAATTCTAACATTTACATTCTTTCAACATGGGCATTATCATTATCCGCCATCAAAATGTTGGTTAAGTTTTTTTTCCCCCTTTAAACTGCAACACTATGCACAATAAGAAAATTAGGAAATAGTTTTTTCAAATTCGATGATAATGAAATAGTTATATGGTAAAAAAATATATTTTATTATTTTATTAATTTGTTTTTAAAAATTCTAAAGATAAGTTTTGATATGATTATGATTATTCTTACTACTTTCGCAGTTCTTTTATCTATGATGTAAAATAAGATTATTAAATGATATTGCAAAAAAAAAAAAAGAAATAAAAGAAAAACAAAAAATAAAAGAAATAAAAGTTACTTCTTCCATCTCCAAAGAAAGTTCACTTTTAAAATTTTCTTTATTCCAAAAACAGAGTCCACTTTTGAACTTTGAAATATCATTAATAATAATTATTATAGATGTGCTCAATTAAAAAAAAAAGAGAAAAACGTAAAATTGTGTATTTAGCGGTACGTAAATTTTATTGTATCTAATGACTAAGAAAAAATTTACACCTAATCCAAAATATACTCTTTTTTGGGACAAAGGGAGTACTAAGTTTTATTTAATAAAAATTTTTAAACATTAACGGTCATTTCAACAAAAAAAAATTTTAAAAAACTCAAGGGTATATATTATGTATTTGATTTTTTTGTCTTCTTACTTATTGATTTAGTTTACTTTAATTATCCTTATGCCAAGGGGATATTAGTAATTTTTCCGAATATCATAATTTGTTTAATAGTTTTCCAAATCTCAAAGGATGTAAATGTAATTTAACCACTCTTATTAAAATTAGGAAATATTTAGATTTTTACCCCTTCTAAAGTGTATTTATACAACAATGGTCCAAGTTAAAACATACTCATAGCTTTTTTCTTTTTTTCATTTTTCCCTAGATTGTAGTAACTAATTAGCTCAGCCTATGAGAATTTTATTCTAATATCTTATTTATCAACCATGAATTTCAATACTTTAAAATTTAAATTGTTTCCTAGCTTCATCTAAGTGAACTTAGTATATTATTTTATTCTAACAAGCTATTGGCTTATTCAAAATTAAGCTGTTATATAAATTGTTATTATTTAAATTATCTTATTCTACTAGTATTTTATTCTATTTGCTTGTTTATCAACCCTCTATAACTCTATGCTTTAAAAGTAATATTTATAATTTTCACATAAATTACCTTTTTATATTTTTTGATTATATTAAATTATTCATCTACACCAATCTCTAAACAAATATAATTTATGTCATATCCTTTTACATAATAAATATATATAGAAGCTAAATTAATAAATAAATGGATGACTTTCAGTTAATCTAGTTCCAATATACTCTCCAATTTATGATTAAAATCTTGTTTTAATTTATTAATTTTAATTATATTTACATTCAAATTTATAATTTAATTAATATATTATGAGAATTTTAACCGTTCTCCCCATATCAAAATGATAGGCTATGTTTGGTTTGTGTTTTTATTTGCAAAAGGTTAATTTTTCCCTACCACAAAAATAAAGCTCCAAACAACTTTTTATTTCAAAAAGTAAAATAAAAATTCGACCAAAATTCTTCTCATATTATTTCAAAAAAAAAAATTCCTTTCATTTACTTTTTCATATCACTTTTTCTTACAAAAAAAATTTCACGAAAACTTTTAAATATTTCAATATAAAAATCTCAAATACAATACAATTCAAACATAGCCATAGATTCGCCAATAGATTATTGCATCCAACCTTTAACAGCTTCTAATAACTCGAGAAGACAAGGGAGGAAACATGTGGCCATTTCTTCTCTATCCGCATGTGAAGGAGTCAACAGTTTGCTTGAGCAGGCAAAAGGCCGCTGACTAGCTACCTCGCATTCTAGCATTGACAAAGACATCTGGTTTTGGCAGCAATTTGTTTTTGTTTTTATTCTTTTAAGGGATAAGTTTTAATTTATTTTTCAAATGTTCTACAAGGAAAGTAGGAGACCAAGTGATTAATATAAACAACTGATACGTGACATGTTGTGGGAACCAAGCACATGACATGTTGGAGGAATCCAATTCCAATTTGATTTCCTATTGATATGTGAGATTGGCAAGTTGTTAAACTTAGTCAAACAGATGTCATTTCAAGAATGTGACAAGAGCAAAAGTGGATATTTTAATTTGAGTTATATATTATTATTATTAATATGGGTATTTTACATTAAAAGTGAATTTTTTTTTTTACTAAAGAAATTTTTGGAAACTAAACTCTTTTTCTAGAACAAAACTTGTATATTTTTTTTAATGTTTACATTCTTTTAAATTCTCAAACATTGAGACTATGTTTGAATTATGATTTATTTGACAAATTTTACATTGGAATGTATAAAAATTTTGGTAAAATTTTTTTATAGGAAAAAGTATTTTGGATGGAAAATAAAAAGTCTATTAGAGGATTTTTTTTTAAAAAAAAATTACGTGAGGAGAATTTGGAATTTTAAATGAAATTAAAAGGTGTTTAGATATTTTATTTCTTTTGTAAGAAAAATTAGCTTTTTGTAAATAAGACTCTACGGGTTTGTTTCATAAAGCTGAATGTTTAAATTTGAATGCTGAAATAGCTAAGTTGTTGAAATCTGAATGTTTAAAATTATTTTTCAATGCTTGAATCATAATGCTGAACCAATTATTACTATTTGATAAATATTTGATTTGAATACTAAATTACACGAATTATATCATTTTACTCTTCTATTAAATTTTTTATTTATATGTATGAATATTAATTCATGAAAATATGTAAAAGATGCAATAGATCAAAATTAATATTTAATACAAAAAAAAAGAAATTTATTGAAATTTATTTAACCATTATAAAAAAAAGTAAAAAAAAAACTTTTGAAAATATATGCTATGAAAAAAGAAGAAAAAAAAGAAAAGAAAGTCATATGAAGAGGGTTATTTATAGTTAAAGGGAAAATAATTTTGTTTGTTGAATGATTTAATAAGAGTGTAAATTTGAAAATTTAATTAAAAAGTTTTGTCGATAACATTAAGTGATAAGTATTAAACTAACATGTACTAAATAAATTTTTCTATATGGATTAAGCAGTGAATAAGCAACTCGACTGAGTGAAATTTTGATAAGCAATTCGACTAAGTGAAATTTCGTTATCAAATAAACCATAATCTGGAATATCTTAATTAATTAATTTTAAACAACAATTGATGTTATCAAGTAGTCCCTATGCCCAAAGAGAGTCGGAAAAACTTGGTATTGCTCTCCTCTACCCAAATCCTCATTGTTTGAAATTAAGCAGTGTTTTAAAGTTGGACTGGGCTAGTCGATTTTGATTTATTTAAATGAAAATTAGACATAAATTTGGTCTGAATTTGTTGAGAAAACTGAATATCAAAATGTCGGGCCGATTACTCTTTTTAAAATATCAGATTTTAAAAAACTGGTCAAAGCATGCTTTTAACTTTCTACAATCATGTTTTGGTCTCAATTGTTTTTAAAAAAGTTATTCTATTTTATATCTGAACTAGATGCTTACCCGTGCATATACACGGATACTTTTATTTATTACTATGATTATGGGAAAGTTTTGGCTGTTCAAATTAAATTTAGTGGAGAAAATGTTCATTGTGTTATAAATTATAATCCAGAAAATGACATATAAAAGTGAACAGTATACTTTCAAATTATTTTAAAATTTCAAGAATTTGTCAATGAAGTTATAAAAGTTAAAAAATAAAATATTTATAATATTCCACACTCCTTTGTGTTTAAAAAAAAAAAAGTTAATCCACAAATTTGCAAGAAAAAAGAACTGCAGCAATCAATATAAATGTTGACAGACACCATCAATATAAATGGTGGTTTGCAAAGGTCAGTTGCTAATACTCATTGGTGACATGGTGGTCACTAATTGGTGCAGCCAGTGACCAAAAAAAGTAGTCACACTCTTAGTGACGACATAAGGTAATTACCAAAACATAATTTTTTAGTTATTGATAATATAAGATGATCACAAAAAAAATAGTAATTGGTGATTACTTTTGGTCACCACATATGGTGGTCAAGAAATATAAGGTCAACACCATTTGTAACCACTTAAAGTCGTCAGTAAATTGTGAACAAATAACAATAATTAGTGACGAAATATTGTTGTCACGTATTGTCATATAGACAACCATTAGTGACCACATTATTTTCTCACCAATTTGCCATTAAATTATTATTTGGAATTAATTGTACATAAAGTATTGAACAATAGATAAAACTAACATATCTCTACAAAATATGACCGTTATATCATTTACACGACAAAAGAGTTAAGACAATATCAACCTAATGATGTACAAAAAGAAAAGCACAAGCATCCAAAGTTAATGCGCCAAAACAAAAACAACATTTCTTATCCTGAACTAAAGTTTCCAAGCTATCCATTTATTTAAGACACCATATACAACCACTGTCTCCTTTTCCTCAAAATTCTTAGAGCTTTAGCTACAGCAATCGATGGAAATTCAGTCCCCCAAGTTATCCATTTATCTAAAGCACCATTTACAACCTCTTTTTCATTTGGAAGTCTAGAAATCTGCAAAGTGAAAGATTTTCCTTAAACAACACAATGTGATGAGAAAGCCCAGTGATTAAATCCAATAAAGCCACTATATATGTGAGGAAATTATCTAATTAAAACACCATCAAAAGCATTCATCCTTTAGTTGTCAAAACTAGAGAATGGACTCTTTAGGAGAAAACAAGACATACATGTGACAATAACACATTGACTGCAAATAAAGAAAACAAAACATACGTTGCGAACAAGATTAAGGTGCTGTTTGTTTCGAGGGTTTGGGATGGGTTTGGATTGATTTTGGCAAAAATGGAGTGTTTGTTTTGGGGGGATGGGTTTACCAAAACCCTTCCCCATGGCTTTAATCAAAAACCACCCCCTCCCCCTCCTTTTCTCAAAACCCACGTTGCTGGGTTTAGTCTTCCCTAGCCCCTCAATTTTGAAGTGATTGGGCGCGCGCCACTTGTCATGGGGTTGCAAACCCCCCATGGTTTGCAACCTCCATTTTACCTTTTTTTTAATTTTTTTTAAAAATAAATTTCACTAATTTATAGAAAATATTTTTCTCTACAAATTGACATGCACTTTGACTATTTTTTGAACAAGATATAATTTGTTAAATATTATATAATGTAAAATACTATTTTTATTATAATTTTAATATAAAATCTATTCCATTCCATTACAAAATAATACCAAACAACATAATTATTATCATTCCATTCTATTCCAAACCTTTCCATTCCACAAATCCATTCCATTCCTAAACCCACCATTTATACCAAGCGCCCCATTAGTGCTTTCTATCCAAACCTAGAAGAATCTATTTTCTGCCACAAGTGGTGTTCTTTCATTCCCTTTTTCTTAATCACCATTCCAGACTTCCTATTAAAGAAAATAGAAAGATAAAGAACTTCAATTAATTATTGAAAAAGAAAACAAAACATACGTTGCAAACAACAGTTCAGAAAAAACCAGGAAAAAAACTAGAAAAAAACCAAAACTTCATTCTTCATCTACGCCAATTCATTTCAATCCATCAAAACAGTCCAAAAACAATTCAATTCAGTCCAATTCAGTCCAGAAAAAACAGGAAAAAAAAACAGTCCAGAAACAGTTCAGCAAAATAGTTTAGAAAAAACTAGAAAAAACAAAAAAAAAACCAAAAATTCAGTCTTCATCTATGCCAATTCATTTCATTCTATCAAAACAGCCCAGAAATAATTCAATCTAGTCTAATTCAATCCAGAAAAAACAGAAAAAAACAGTCCAGAAACAGTTCAAACAAAACCAGGAAAAAACCAAAAATTCAGTTTTCATCTACGCCAATTTAGTTTTTAACATGGTGGCATTCATAATTATACAATGAAAAAGAGCTGCAAAACAAAGTCCTATACCTCAATCTTGGAATTCAATTCTAAGCCTTTGCTTTATATCTCTAGCTACTGAAAAGAAAACTTCCTCCACATTCATGTTTGTCTTTGCACTCTGAAGTTTATGTTTCAAAGGTTAAGAAAAATCATGCCTATTACAAAGATAGAACATCAGAATCAAATCAACTTACTGTTTCAAAGAACTTGATGCCATACTCATCAGCAAAAGCTTGACCCTTTGAAGTCAGAACAGCCTATAGGAGAAATTATTTAGAAATTCAAAACTTTGTAAGGGATAGTTCATACAATGTAAAGGAAAAGGAGAATTATGAAGTCAAAGTCCAACCAAACCAATTGATTTCCCTGAAGAAGCAAACCTCATGACAAATTGTTTATGAGTATGATCACCTACTAACGCAGCATTCAGTGTAGAGAAGCACTTGGGCTAAAATCAATTCCAAAAAAAAAATAATAATCATTGTCCTCCAAAAGAAAGCCTAAACAAGCTTACAAAGGCCTAAACACAGTCCTACTAGGCTTAGGACACTTCAAATATCCAAAATTACAAGCTGCCTTTAAATTATAAAAATTCTTAAAATATAATAAAATTCGAAAAAGAAAGAAAATACTAAAAAAAATAGAAAACTCCAAGTAAACGATCTCGAATCGCCGAAATCCTCAATGCCTTTTCTCTGCAAAACAAGCCAATGCGGCATTATTCAATTAGAGGGAGATAGGCGTTAAATCTTCAAAATCAAGTAATTTATAAGGAAAATTCTGAAATCTTACAACATCCACATTGGAAGTGATAAATGTAGCAAAGTTTTTCGGCACAAAACCAGGTGCCACACAGTTCACACAAGTGTTTGGTGCCATCTCAACAGCAAGAGCCTAAGAATCCACAACATGCAATTTGAATGTAATTGTGAAAAAATAAAAATTTCCTCTAATAAGGGTAGCAAAAAAAATATAAAACCTTAGTTAGCCCAAAAAGGGCTGTCTTCGTCACCCCATACATAGCCATGGCGGCCTGTGGTTCATAGCCAGCAATAGAGGAAATCAGAACCACAGAAGAACCCTTCCCTAAGTGAGGAGCTGCTTCCTCTCACAGAGAAATGCCAAAACTATAATTCTACTCTACATCCAAGATCTTCTGTAAACCATGGCACATAGACAGTAGTAACATGCGTTTTCTATGCTATCAGAATAGTAACAAAGCTATGAGCGAAAGACATAATTAACTTACTTGTAAAACAAGCATAGAGCTTTTAACATTTATCTCCCAGAGCTTGTCAAGGACGATTCTTTAGTTTCGAATCTTGTCAATCGAGGGATTAGCGACACTTGAGACAACAGCATCTATTTTTCCATATTTCTCCAAGTGAATAATATTGAGAACCAATGAAAAGTTAGATTTGAGTCAGTAAACTGCAATTGGATTCAAATGAAATTTTTTAGACTAAACAGATGACTTAGCTCCACAGAAACAACAAAAAGAAAGAAAAGCACAACTAAATTCTTGATTCATAATTTCATTAAGATACTTCATCCACACAATAGCACCAAGATATAACTTCAGCCCAACAACATTTGTAACAGAGACTACCATCTCTACTGTGGTGCATTCTAAGCATTCAAAAACTTTTGGATATGCTATCTTTTCCTGGAGCTTGGAGGTGGGTATTACATTGGAAAACTCATAAGGAGAGGCCAAACATATAAATGATTTCTCACTTAATATATGCTACAGATTACATAACAAAACTTATAGCAAGTAGGAAATTCCATTTGATTGACGAAACCAATTAACCTCTCAAGTTGGAAGTATCAAAATGATATTAACATATGGAAGCATAAGAAATAAGCTGCGGTAGCACATAATAATGTAACAAACAACCATGCTCTTTTGACCTCACCTCCAAATTAAACTGCTATTTTTATTTTTCTCAAGGCATATCCTTTTTTCCATCATCAGGAATATTAAAATAAAACTGCATAAGATTAATAATGTTGCTTCACCTGAAGGGTCTGGTCAATTAGATTCTTCCTCTGCCGTGCATTTGACACATGACATACTAGTCCATAAACCTCAATTCCTCTTGCCTTAAGGTTTTCCACGGCCTCATCAACATTCACCTGCAAAATACTCAGGGATCATCGTAAAAGAAGTAAAATTAGAAATCCCAGTAACATATATAATCAAACAAAGTTAACTAAAAAAAATAAAATCAGATTTTTATTCCTTTGAGCAAATCCCACAAAGTCTATCCAACGTCTTACAAAAACCCATCTAAGGAATTGGCAGAAAAACAAAAAGGGTACCCAAAACTTCCCAAATCAAATCCCAAAAAAATGCAAAACACAGCAGCAAAAAACAAGACTAACTTGTTTGCGAGAAGAAATGACAACAGAGGCACCTTCTAATCCCAGGCACTCGGCGATAGCTAAACCAATCCCTTGAATCGAAGCTGAGAAAATCACCACTTTCCCTTGAAATCTCTTCCCAATCTTCTCCATTGGTTTCAACAAAATTTTGCACTTTGATTTTCAGTTTTAGACACCAACGATTTGTATGTTATGTCAGAAGGAAGAAGGGAAGCCCCTTACGATATGGCCCTATTTTTTCGGGATGTTGTAAACGTCAACAAATTATATTGGGATTGACGCCATGATACGATAGAACTTGGTAGCTTCCTGGGGCCCAGTCCTATTAAATTGCAGTTTTTTTTATCAAATTATTATTTTCATTTCACATTCTTTAAGTGGACATGCAAATGGGAAATGGATATGCTTAAGAGTTTTATTCGAAAAGGTAGAAAAGCCATCCAATTTTGTGATCCGCCAGAGGAGACTTGTATTGTTAAGTAGCTGTACTAGAGAATTTGACCAAAAATACACCGCGGCGATACTTAAAATGGGAAAAACAGGTGGGGAGGTAGCAATTCCCAAAATAGAAGGGTAGTCACTAGTCAGTCTAAAGCTCAACATGGGAGATAGGTGGGGCTTTTGATCATCCCAGATATACTTGGATGGACCACTCACGAGGCTTGATAGTCCGGTAGAAAGACATGAATTTAGTCACAAACACCGAAGGCGGTCCAATATGCCTTTCACTCTTAAAGTAAACAAAATCGACCAAATCATGTCCAAAACCACAGGCTAATCCAACCATTCATCACTAGGTTAATAGAATTCAAAAGGCCACAAGTGTATCGTACATAAAGGAAATGAAGAATGCTTAATGAAATGAAAGCATTCTAAAACATAAAAATAAAAATTTATAAAAACAAAGAAGATACATCCATGAAAAACCGGACTTATAGAAAGTGAACAAAACTAATCAAAACCTTCTGTTGAAAGAGGATTCATCTGTTACATCATAAACTAGCAATATACCCATGGCTCCACGATAGTAAGCATAAATTAAAAGCAAATTGTTGCCAACCATTAATTATGGAAAAAATATAAAAGCAACTTAAAGCTTAAAATATAACAAGCATTCCCGAATAACCTTAATAGAAAATGGCAAGCATGATGAAATAGCTTTGCAATTTTGATAGCATGATCAATATTAAAGAAAATGAAGCTTACTTAAGGCTGCTACTTTCAAATATGCACATAAACCAATATGATCATATTGCCAAGATGCTTGATTGAGTGCCATAAAATACCAAGACAAACAACACTATATAGCTCACATACCCACTCAAAAGTGTCAAAAAAGAAATCCAACAAAGAGGCTAAAGAAAAGCCAATGCATAAAAGGACCAAACTTCCACCATATGCCATCAAAGAAGTACCAGTTAAACCTCAAAATCTAAGGAAAAAAAACAACTAGGCACATGTTGTGATAGTCGAAACCGCTCTTGACCTGCTGTATCCCGTATTTGCAACTTGATTCGCTTTCCATCAAGCTCAATGGTCCTTATTTTGAAGTCAATGCTATCAAAGATGACAAATATTTTGAATTTAGAGGAGGAACAAATCAAAAAGGTTGCAAGAACAAGACTCATTTACTTTATGTATCTTCTTATAAAGGGGAATACCCAAGTTTCTTTGGGGCGTTTTGTCAAACAGGTTATACACCCAAACATCACCAAGCCAACTAACTCTACAAATGACAACAATTTCTCCACAAATTACAACAATCACGGACCAATCACACGGTTCAATCACAATTCACAACCCAATCACGAATCATCAAACTCTAAAACTCGCCAACAAAATACACTTGAAACTTGAAAGCTACAAACTCGAGGAAACGACCTACGGCTTCAGATGAGGAAGATCCGAGTGCATGTCCGAAATTCGGGAGGAGGCAATGAAATCAAACTGACTCATTTGTAATCGAAAATGGGCGTAGACGAATCGCTTCTTGTAGCGCTAACCCTTGAGGACGCCATTGATAAGATTATTGACGTGGTTGAGGGTGGTACGGATAGCGGCAATGGCCTTGCGAGACCCGAACCAAGCGTCGACCTTGAGCTTTCTCTTTCCGGTGGCTTCGTCGGTGATGAGCTGGAAATCAAGGTTCAAATGCTTGACATTGTGGACAAGCTTTCTCTCGCTACTTCTGTTTAAGAAAGAGGGAAGAGGGATTTTCAGAGAGGACCAAGTGTTTGATTGAAATTTGGTTAAGTGTTGGTAAAAGTGAAAATATGTTTTAGCGCCTCCGATTTTTCCCTCTTCCGCAAGTTCATTTTCTCCCGTTTTGGTGTTTTAAGCATTCAACTTTTTATTTAATTATTAAAAAAATTTACTTGTAAGCAGTAATCAATTTTTCACTCTATAATACTTTGTTAATTTAATAAAATTCTGATTTGAATTTTAAAAAAATAAATTAAATTTTAAAATATTAATTTGTTATTAAATGGCTAAAATAAAATTATTTTTTAAAATAATTTTTAAAAAAATAATATTTACATTTTCATGTTGAGCTTAAAGAAATTATGTATATTAAACATATATGTATATATGTACTAAACTACTTATGCTTCGTAATAATTACTTTTACTTTAACTACATAACTATTATATATATGTATTAACTATATAGATTTTAATCCTAACTTTATATATATACTCACTCTATCCCAAAAAAAAATTCAATTTCGAAACAAATTTTTATCTCAAAAAAAGAGTATAGTTTCAAAAGTCAAAGCTAATATTTCAACAAAATTTCCAAAATACCTTAATGAGATAGAATACATTAAAGGGTGTATTGATGTATAATACCATTAATGAGAAAATTAATGGTATAAAATTAGTTATATCTCTATTTGGTTGACTATAAATAAAAAGTTATACATTGGTAAAACCAAACTCTTTTTTTGAGACAAATAGAGTATAACTGTATAAGTATTTACTACTTTTTTTTATACATTATACATTTAACTATATATGTGTATGTATTATCCACTACGTGGTTATAATATTATATTAGTGACTATAACTAGTTTGAAACTATATATTTTTTATTCCTTATTTGCTTATAAAGAAATATAGTTGTAATAAATGTCAAAAATTTTTATTACCATTAATTGATAGTGTATCTAAAAAAAAGACTCAATTCTTGACGTAAAATAATGTAAGCAAATTCATATATATTAGGGTGTTTTAGTGTAATTAATAAAAATTAAGAGGCATAAATTTAAAAAGTTAAATTTGGCCCAATGGATAAATTAAATAATCCACTCATTATCCTTAGCCCAATTAGTCCAATCATTATATAAGTTGTGGCTAATCAATGTAGGCCAAAATATTTTATTTCATCAAATTCCTACTTATATGGCCCAATATATATCTTGTTATTAAAATTTATAACGAGATTTTTGTTCGTCACAGTGTTTTCCGTCACTAAAAATCAATTTTCTTGTAGTGTTAGTACTAATTAATAATATATTGTAATACTAAAAAGACTCTGTGATTAATGTACAATTATATGAACAAA
The DNA here is from genome assembly GCA_020080225.1 of Gynochthodes officinalis. Lineage (NCBI taxonomy): Eukaryota > Viridiplantae > Streptophyta > Magnoliopsida > Gentianales > Rubiaceae > Gynochthodes > Gynochthodes officinalis. The sequence goes on from CM034619.1 coordinate 17,540,473, forward strand.
CAAAAATATTAGGGTGTCATAGTACAATTATTAGAAATTAAGAGTTATAATATAAGTAAGCTAAGTTTGGCATAAGGAAAAATAAACTTAGTCTAATAATTATTCTTAGCCAAAAAAATCCAATTATAATTAATTTATAGTGTATTTCGGTCTAGTGAATAAAATGTGTAACCCAATCATAAATCTTGGTCAAAGAAGGCTATTAGTCAATAGTGTATTTTAATGCTAAATGATTACGTACTTTAGGTAAAATTATATAGCAAATGTATAAATATTAGGGTGTCAACATATAATTAATGAAAATTAAGTGTCATAATACAAATTAGCTAAGTTCGACCCAATGAAAAAAATGTTTAGCCAAAATCTTATTTCTTATAATATAAGTCCAATTAATAAAAACTTAGGCCCAATCATAGGTCCATTAGTAAGCCCAATTAATTTGTAAGCCAAACCGACACCAGCCTAATAATAGATCCATTATTAGCCCAATCATAACATTTTAGTGACTACAAAATATTGTCACTAAAAGTTATAAATTTAGTGACGATTTTTTTGGTCACCAAAACATATTTTGTAACTTTTTTGTGACAAATGGAATTGTCATCACCAATACTGGACATTAAATGTGGTCAACTTTTGGTTGTCTTTTTCACACTATAACAATTAGTGACCACGTGGTGACCACTTTTTCTTTCTCGTCATTAAAGGATGTCATTTAGTGACCACTTGGTGACTACTTTTTCGCGTGGTCAAGAATGAATACATTTGTGACCAACTTTTTGTTACTACATTTTTCTCGTTGCTAAAGGGTACTTTTGGTGACGAAAAATGTTGTTGTCATTGCCTTTTTGGTCAGTAAAGACCAATTTTCTTGTAGTGACCACTAGAATATCATTTCCCATCCAACTTGCATGCGTTAAGCATGTCGCCAATATTCATTCTAAGCCAAGATCAAACTCACTATGAAATTTATAGTTACATTACTTATAACTTTATTATTCATAGATAAAGCTAGGAGATTCAGAATTGTCTTTCATTCGAAGGTGCATGATGCAACTTATGATACGAATTTTAAACCAAAGGATAAAATTCAAACATATACCAGAGTGTAGGTCCTAGTATCGTCCACTAGGTTGAACTAACTCTTCCTTTAGCAAAACACCAATTCCAAGATTGAAGAAGGACATTGTTTTGTCCACTTGACACCCGAAGGAATTATCCAAAGTCAAATTTGAGAATTGAATTATCATTGGAACCAACCGGCACACTCAGATTATTAAGGGAAAGAAACTCAATAAAATAGCTTAAACATGAACCTAAGAGGCTATCCTCAAAGACTCAAAACAAGTTCTAAACTAGAACTTAAAGAAAAGCTAAAAAGCTCTCAAGTTTGTATTGAATCAAGTCTGTATTTTCCTAGGGCCGAATAGCCTCTATTTATAGATTACAATGTATAAGAATTAAAAAAGCCATTCCCTAGTTGGATTAGCTTTTTTAGGAAACTAAATAAAGAAACAATTACTTAAAAGAAAGACTCCTAATCTAAGAAAAGGAAACAACAAATAAAGTTGCCTAAAACTAATCCAAAGCTGAATTGAATTGAGCTGGCCGAACTTGTGTTGTATATGGCCAAGCTTAATTTTGTCCAGACTTGTATTAGATTTGGAAGCTTCTTTAAATATCATGGCTCTAACTTTAGAAGCTTCTAATGTCGTTCATGATCAAATAGTGGAAATACTTGATAGATTGCCAAACTCAAACCCAAGTGTGGCTGGAATTTTCGGAATTGAAATCCAATTTTGGACTAGAACTTGAGCTAAACTTGAGCTTCCTAAATCAACATCCAAGTGCTGAATGGAATTGCCTAAACCATAATTCTAAGTGCTGAATGGAATGGAGCTGAATAGAGCTGAAATTAGGCTGCCAAAAACGTCCATTTGAGCTTCCTAAAATTGGCCTAATGTTGGAACCTTCCAAGGCCAAATGTTGAAATCTTCCAAGGCCGAATTAAGTTGCAAACTTCCGAAGTAGAACCTTCCAAATTCGAACTAGGATTGTAATGAAAAGTGGCCTAAGGATCTTGATAAGTGAATTAAATGCTAATTCCTAAGTTAAGATATTCTTGTTATTTTATCCAATTATTGGGGACATTAGCCTTATTTAGCTTGGTTTGCAATTTTGTAGGAAGAAAACTGCTTGGAGAAACATATGGACCACAAAGATTTGTTTGCATCAAAAAGTTACGATTTGGTGGAGAAAAGAAATGGAAGTTGGTTGACAATGCCATGACGTGTAACTTTCACTGCCATGGCATGGAGTAAGTTTGGCAGGCCAATAACGGAAAAGGAGAAGATTATGGAAAACTGGTCAAATCAGATCATTCAGAAGATTTTCACACGCTATTAACCCCTAGTCTTTAGGGACCAGAACAAGTATAAATAGAGGGGACTAGCATCAGTTTGGGGGGGGGGGGAGCAATAGAGATAGCCTAGACTTAATTTTTACTTTCATGGAAGCCATGTTGAGTAACTGAAGTTATTTCCTTTAGGACAGGGATGTAACCATCATTATGTGATTTTCATTCATATAATTGTGGTATTATCCAATATCTGATTTATTTGGTACTATCTTCTTGTAAGTGCTTGATCACCATTTGCATGTTTAAGGTATTTGATGAAGAGGCGACAGCTGACATCAAATATTAGTTCATGAATTCTTTAGACTTAAATTGTGAATTACGATAGTAAATTCTCAATTTCTGCAACACAGTATTCCTTTGTTCGTCATGCATCCATAGTAATTTTGGAGTCACGAAAGTAGTCCCATAATTACTATTTGAATAGTAATATTATACCCTGAGAAGGGATAATGTTTAATTATGTGAATAGTTGTGAGGATGTTTATCACAAAGTAATTATGTGAATGGAATTTACAGTTGATGATCGGTGAAATCCCAAGTCCTAAAGTTTATTTATCTGATTTCTTTTATTTACTGTGAAAACGTGTTTATTATTGTATTTACTTGATTCCTGTTATTATTAAATCCACCTCTCCTTTTACATATTGATCTAGATAATAGGTATAAAATATTTCTCAACCGGTAATTGTTCACCTTCCTGTGGGACGATACTCGTAATTATACTACAATTCCTGGAATTGTAATTAGTGGTTAAAATACAACGAGTCAGATCTTGATTACACATGTGAAAATTAGCCACACTCGATCCTTCATTCTCGAGTCTTCATTGATGACTAGAATGACAAATGATGAACTAAGACCGGAATTCTTCTTTGCTTTCATTGCTGCCTTAGTTTCTTGAGCTTCACTTAACTTGGTTATAAATGTTACTAAAGCAGCTTTCATTCTCTTAATTTGCAATCTAGTCATAGTCCTTCTAATACCTTGTAATGGATCAAGGTGTGGATGTCTCTTTGTAGGCGAATTCTCAACTAAACATCCAACTTGTGCTTTTAGATTTGTCTTTCTTGAATTTGGTTGAGTTGTCCCAGCTGGATGGTTGTTTGTTTCAACCTTGGTTCTCATATTTTCATCAACTTATGTTTATGTGTTTTATATTTGCTCGAAGTTCACTTCCAAAAATATAGATATCCCTATCCTTTTGCATCAATCTCACGAGTTTCTTATTATCTATTTGATCACAGCATGGGAGTTTAGGGCAAAATTAAGTAGAAAAACTCACATTTGGTTGAGAGATAATCAAGGTTAACTATTGACTTCCACTACTTAAATGTGATAATCTGTTGTTGACTTATATTCCTTTTCCTATGTTAATCAGGAAATAGAATTGACTAATTCTAAATCAAAGAATCGAGAAATTTAACACCACTAATGTTGAACAACTTACATCTAAGCCTTGTTTTAACACTATTCTAGACATAATATGAAATAATGGTCAAAATCGGATTTAATTTTCAACTGCCTATATGAAAAATAAAATTGATTACTGACTATGAAGGAACATTGATATCTTTTTTATATTTCTATTTAAAAGTTCTTACGCACTTCCACGTTCCTATAAAGCTTCAAAAAATGGACTAATTTCTTTTTTAGAAATACACACAACGTTCGTCATTTCAAAAAGGCTAATGATAATCCCACCCATTATTATTTCATTTATGAATTTTATAATAATAAAAATACATGCTTTAATTTACATGTCAATTGCTCTCAAATAATTTGTTTATGTACAAATTATTAAATTATTATTTTTAATAAAAAGACAAACAAAATGACTATTGATTATATTGACCCATTCAATAGCAAAATCAATTTAAACAGCCACGTTCAATGTTTTCGATATATCCCAATCAGATGTTACTACATTTATTATCTTCAACAGCCAACTAATTCATGTGGTCGACATTATTGGATCACTATCCATATATCCCAATCAAATTTTATAACATTGACCATCTTCAACAGCCAACTACTTCATTGGGGACGTCGACATTATTGGATAACTATCCATATCTCTTTTTCTCTAGATTTAAGTCTCGTAAATCTTCTCCTATAAATAAACAAGAGAAGGCACAAGCATTCTCATCCCTCTCACAACATTGCTTTTCGAGTACAAAGATAGTAAGCTCTGGTGGGGTAAGAAAATGAGTTTCAAGCCAATTCTTTTCCTATGCCTTTTGGCACTAGTGATGATGATTGCCTCGGAGGTCACAGCTAGGGACTTGGCTGAAAGTAAGATATCTATGTTTAATATTCCCCCTTTTCTATTATTAGCAAAATGCGAACAACCTCATTCTTTCTCGTTAAAGAAATATTTCTTCTTTTTACTATATATACAAAGTAACCGAATATTTAAGTGTTGTCCATTTTTCTTCCCCAAAATCAACTGACAAGACAGTCACTGTTAATTCTGTCTAAGGGTGGATTTTTCTTTTCCTTATTAGAACTCATTTCTTAACTTTTCAATGTCGTCTTTATGTTAATACTCGGTTTCTACAAATAATGAACGAGCATATTTTTAAGTTCTTTATACTGCTATTAAGAGTGTGGATCATCAAAAATGATAACAACACCATGTATGGATATTTTTGTTCCATTTGACAATATTATTTGATAGGAATAACCAACTGGGCTTGTTTAGTAGCTACCAAATAATACCTTAGAGGCATTCCTGTGTCACGAGGAAGGGAGTTGAATCCATTCCCTCACTTTCCTCCACCTTCTCACCTCTACCCCTAAATGTGATGAAAAAATTTATTATGAGAATTTGATCCCACATTTTATGAGAAAACAATCCATAGATTGTAACCAGAATATGTTGATTGAAATTATTTTGATAGGAGCAATTGATGATTAGTAAAATTGAAATTATGATAAAAATATCAATTAAAACAGTCAGGTTCTATTTGACTTAAAATTCCTAGAGATTACACCAATTACCTCTAACGAGCATGATACATTATTACTCTTTGCAGAAGACGCAGTTGAGACTAATGGCGTAGAAGAATCCAAGTATGGCGGAGGTGGATATGGAGGCGGAGGTGGATATGGCCGTGGCGGAGGTGGATATGGAGGAGGTGGCCGTGGCGGAGGTGGATATGGAGGCGGAGGTGGATATGGAGGAGGTGGTGGCCGTGGCGGAGGTGGTGGCGGTGGATATGGAGGAGGAGGTGGACACTGCCGTTATGGCTGCTGTGGGCACGGTTACTATGGGTGCAGGTGCTGCACATATGCTGGTGAAGCTGTGGAGTCTGTCCCTGAATCCAAGCCTCAAAATTGAAGATCTTCCCTCTTGTGGTGCTTCATGAGTGCATTCATGCATCCATAAATGTTAAAACTGGCTTTATTTTATGGGTATTATAAAAGTATGTATTTTAATCTTATGCAATATGATGAATAAGATCTTCCACTTTGTGTGATTTTCCTTCTTTTCTTTTTGTTATTGTGGGTTTTATGTTCATGTATAACGTGAGTATTCACGTATCAGTGTTTTATATCATTAGTGGCCAATTTCATCATCTTTTTTTTTTTCTTTTCTTTCTTTCTTCAGTGTTAACATTGTATGCAAAATGCGTACTTATACCAAAAAAAAGTTCTTAAAAGTGAAAAGTAATAAGTAGAGCAAAAGTGGATGGTAGTTTAAATAATACTACCTCAGTTCCAAAATAAAGTCCAATATCCAAAATATATATATTAAAAGAGTTTTTTTAGTGTGAAATTCTTGTATTACTTAATGACAATGCATAACTCAAATTAAAAAGTAAGGATAAAAAATGTAAATATGTAAAAATGTAAAAATATATATTTAATAGTGTATTAGATGTATTGTATATTATAATTTTAAAAAACAATTGTATCAAATCTAAGTTGTCTTTGCTATAGCCGGCCTCCCACCTCACTTTTCACTTCTATTAACTTTCACTTTTCTTAATAAATGAAATAAGAAAACCAAAATATTAGTGGCGCAGAAATAAGTGTCCTTATTAATCTTGATAACTAACGAATACGCTCTCCAGACTCTTGATAGCATGGATCATATTGTGCATTATAATTAAAAATAGTTATACATACTTAAAAGTGAATTCTTTTTCTAAGATGGAGGGTGTAATTCTAACTTTATATTTATAAAAAATTATTAAAACAAAATTCAATCTTTTTTGTTCCTTTCCAAAATGGACGATTTCATCCCCTTCTTTTACACTACGGTCTTCTTTCATCCTATAATTAAACCAAAGAATTAATGAAAGAAACCAAGGCATGAAATTATAATTAACAAAATCAAAATAATGAAAATAATTATGAGTTTAAATAATCGTAAGATAAAAGGAAATGTTAGGATTTTCATTTATTAATTTTTTTTCTTAAGCTATTTACCTTTTTTTTTCACTTTTAGAAGGAATTCTTTCCCTTAAAAACTTTAATTTCCTTTATTTTTCCTTATTCCAATGATAGATAGCAAAGAAAATCATTATATATATATTTTAACTGCTTTGCTTCTTTTCTTCCCCCTTTCTTCGATACTACCAAATTAGGCATATAATCCGCATTTTCTTGCCACTTAGGAGAGTCATGGTACTAACATTCTCTCTTGAGTTAATTTTTGTTTGAGCTGATAGCTCCGCTTTGTTAGCTTCAATTTTATTTAAGAAAGATGCGAGTGTGAAATTTGGGTCTCCAAGTTCTTGATGCTGACTTTCGTCTTTTGTTGAAATTATTGAGTATTGTCTGCTAATGCTTTTACTATCTCATCTAACGGCATTCCTAAGCTTCAGGGTTGAATAGGCGCTGGAGTTGCCTGTTGTAAGCTTGATGCTGGCATCTTTATTGTCCTGCTTAATTTCCATGGACAAAATTGGGGTGATTCTTCATCTAGAACTATAGTTATTATAATAAGGATCATAACTGTGTTGAAATTGACTAGGACATCCTCCCACTGCATTGACCTATTTATACGAGTTTTCTTATAATGTAGAGTACATGTTCATAAGATGTCCAAGAACTATATTTCACAAGTTTTAACTGTTTGTAACTGATCATTAGGCAATTGACAAACCGAGATGGTTAAACCAAAAAATTGATTTTCAATATTAGAAATACTTACCTGAGTTACCTCGTTAACTAGTATGGTATATCTATCAATCCTTATCCCGAACTACTAAGACTTCGTTGCCATATTTGAAATCCATTGTTTGGCTATTTTTAGTGTCTTCTTTGCTAAGGCTTATTCACTTGTTGCATTTACCATACTCCTATGCATTTACAATAACCCTTCATATAAAAATTGCATTAGAAGTTGGTCAATAATTTGATGATGCGGCCAGCTAGCACACAATTGTTTGAACATCTACTAATATTCATATAATGTCTCATCACTAAACTGCAGTATTCAACATAATTCTTTTATAATACTGGTAGCTCATGATGCTAGAAAAAATTCTGCAAAAATAGCCTTCTCATTAATTTCATGTTGTTATTGAATTAGAGGGAAGATAGTAGAGCAAATCTTTTGCCTTGTCTCTAAAAGAGAAAGGAAAAGAACATTATATATTCCTTAGTCACCCCTTGTGTTTTCATACTAGAATAGATAATATTGAATTAAAATTTTGTTTTAATTTATTAATTTTAATTATATTTACATTCAAATTTATATTTTAATTAATATATTCTGAGAATTTTAACCGTTTCCCCGTATCAAAATGATAGATTCGCCACTAGATTATTGCATCCAACCTTTAACAGCTTATAATAACTTGAGAAGACAGGAGTCAACAGTTTGCTTGAGCACGCAAAAGGCAGCTGACTAGCCACCTCGCATTATAGCATTGACAAAGACATCTCGCTTTGGCAGCAATTTGTTTTCATTTTTATTCTTTTAAGCGATAAGTTTTAATTCATTTTTCAAACGTTCTACAAAGAAAGTAGGAGTCCAAGTGATTAATATAAACAACTGATACGTGACATGTTGTCGGAACCAAGCACAAGACATTTTGGAGGAATCCAATTCCAATTTCCTATTGATATGTGAGATTGGCAAGTTGTTAAACTTAGTCAAACAGATGTTATTTCAAGAATGCGACACGAGCAATAATTGAAGTAAGATGAAATAGGACTCGGAGCTAATGAATAGACTCAATGATAACTATTGTGTAGAGAGGAAATGGAGCAACATAAGGTAGAGTTGCTAGGGTTTTCAATTTGTGCAGAGATTGAAACGTTAACCACTCTAGCTAAAATAGTCTTGTATTATTCTCATATTTGTGGCATTTTCGGAGGATAATATAGGATTTAAGGAGTTAGGAAGTTGGGAAATTATTTTATTTGAGTCTTGGACTTGAAATGAGTTCTATGCAAGTCATAGTTAATGGGCAACTTGTATATAATGGTTTTTTTTTAAAGTAAATACAATTACCGTTTTTTGGACTAAAAAAAAAAAGAAAAAAGAAAAAGAATGTGAGAAGAGCAAAACTAGATGCCTGAGTTTTGCAAGTAAAAGGAAGGGGAAAAAATACAAGCAAATTGAGGTTGATTAATTTCTTGGCTGGTTGATATGTTGCTTATCAGTTGAATCCTATTTGATATTTTATTCATTGAAGTTTGCAAAAAGTACCATTTCTACTCCCATTCAAGAAGCAACCTAATAGATTTGATAAAAGCAAAAGCCAGCCAATTGATGCTTTATTCCGTAGGTCTCTGGCAACTGTAAGCCAGCAGTAAAACTCTCCCAATTAAAACTTTCACCCATTGAACCTTCATCCTTTAGTCTGAAGCAACAATAACAAGCAACAAACATCTGGATTAACGCGGCAGAAGAAGACGAGGAAAAGGTAATACAAACGATTACCACCTAAATAGTTTTATAAAAATTTGAAAAACATCATGAGCGCAAGTAGTCTACTCTCAATAAAACCTTTATTATAAAAATATATTATTAATAATTTTCCCTAAAAATCTACTATATTAGAATTTTTATATAAAATCCCTTACTAACCAAAACTAATCACACTTTGATAGTTAAATCCTACATGAAAAATATTTCCTAAAATAATTTAAATATAATTATACTAATAATTATCTAGTCCAAAACCAACTTGATGACCAAAGAAAAGACCATTTTTATTATACATGTAAAACTCTTAAATAACCTAATAGGCTTATTTTATTAGATATTTATTAAAGTCCAAAACTATTATGATATGTCGCACATTGGACTCCCTCATTGCAAAAGAGCTCATCCTCGAGTTCAAAAAAAAAAAAAAAAAGAAGAAAGAAATTTTCATGCAGGTGATCCTTCCTTTCATGTCCCATGAGATATCATCCCCACAATCTATTGACTACTTTTTGTTTTAAATCAAACTTGTAAATCTAGAATTTAAAAAATTATTATTATGGAAAATTATGAACAATAGGATGATCAAGAGACGCTACAAGAAAAATGACCTTTAGTGACCAAAATGTTGGTGACAACAATCGATTTGGTCACTAAATGACCTCTTTGGTGACCACTGAGTGAGTCGTCACTAAATTAAAGTCGTTATAACATATTTAGTGACCAAATGGGAAATGTCATCATCGAGTTGTCATTGAATGTGGTGGCGCAAAAAAAAAAATCGGAAAATGCACTATAATTAGTGACGAAATTTGATCTCGTCACCAACGATAAGCACAAGATAGTTTGGTGACGAGGAATTGTATTCACCAAATTGGTGCAGAATTATTGACGATTTAGTGACGGAAAATTGTCGTCACAAAATGTTAGAAAATTAGTGATGGCAATTTGTTGTCACTAATTCATAAATACTATGTATATTTTATGAATTATAAGTGTAGAACGGTTTGGTGAGAAGAAAATGTCATCACTAAATACCAAAGTTGTAATGAATAAGGAATTTGCAACAATAATAATTAAGAAATTGGGTTAAATTACGGTGAAAGAATGATTTGGTTCTTGGACTAAGCAATTTTATTTGGTAAAACATGTTGTTTTTTGTGTGACATTTAATTTTTATTGATTATAGTACGACACCATGTTCTTTATAATTTTGCAAAAATAATTTTGATAAGTATATTAGGACACCCTAATATTTACAATTTGCCCCCATAATTTTGACTTATTATATGAAGACATCTTATTAAGTACAATTAGTAGTTATAATGAATAAGAAAATCTCCTTTATATTGCATGGCTAGACCCTTCTCTAGGCCATGAAAAAGTTAGGGGCTGTTGACTTGGTACATCTCCATTTTTGTCGGTTTGATTCTAGTGTTTTGGACTTTTCCACTCTTCAATTTAACATTTTTGCAAAATGGGTTCTTGAACTTAGTACTTTCCTTATGTTTTCAATGTTAATACTTGCTGAAATTTGATGTTGGAGCTGTGTTTTGAACTTTTCTTTACTTTTCTTTCTGAAATTTGGAATTTGAAGCTGTATTATGATGGCTAATTAACTTTTCGCTCAGCTTGGTTCTATTTTCATGACGGATGAATTGTATTATGAAATGTGGAACCTTGAGCTTTGTTATTCTCATTTGGAGTTTGGGCAATTATGTAACTATCAAACCCCAAAATATATGAAAGGGTGCTTACTACATTACCCATATCTTACTAATACATAATTTCTACCTTTCTAACATAAGTCGTGGCAAACGAAACACTTCACTCCTCCCAACAAACTTGATTAACTTCCCTAGTGACATAAGCATAATCAACACAAAACATAAAACTACAAATGGGACATATTGATATTTGTACATTCATATTTTTGCTACCTTCTTCTTCAATATGCAATTCTCCTTTCCTAACATGACAACTTTGTTTGTCAACTCAACCAACTCCACTTTCATGGATTTCTTCTTAATTCGTACTTTCTTCAACTTCCCCTCCAACTCTTCCACTTTACGTTTCAGAGAATCTCTTTCCCCCGATACTATCAACACATATGTCTTCTCATGATCAGTGCTCTGCCAGTCCAACCACACAAAGTACCCGCAATCATCCGTTTACATACAAATGGAAAAACAGTTATTAAACATATTACATTATTCTATCAATTTTATGTGTTTATTTCGCAAATTCTATAATCACATACCTTCCACAAACGACGCCTCAAAACCGACATCTAGGGTTACTTTGACTCTTGAAGGTGTAGCAAAATGCAGGCATATGGTGATGACATTCAGATGTGATTGAAGAACTAATAGAATCTAATGAAGGCGACGATACTGAATTCTGCATTGTTAATGCTACCCAAGATGGAAGAGTAAATATAACATATACTCATACAAATTGAAGTATTTAATTTGGTTTGATTTGCAATTATAAATTGATTTGGTGAAAATGAATTTATCTGATTTTTTTTTGGCTACAAACACTCAATCTATTCAGATACAGTTCAAATAAACAAATCGAACAAAATCAAGCAGATTTTTTCATGAATGAAATCTTAAAGCTTCTAAATTATACCACAAAAACTCATATCAAGGACTTAATATTACCCAACATATATAATACCAAGTGTAATATAAAAGAAAATACAATAAAAATACTACTTATTAACTCGACCAAAAAGGAGTTGATTGCTGAATGCGTATAGAGTTAGAAAAATTTTAGCAGTAATAATAATAAAAAATAAAATAAAACATTCCAACTCCAACTCCAACTCCAACCCTAACTCCATTACACAACGATAATGTAAATCAAGAAAAGCCCAAAGTCCAAAGGAGAATAACAAAGCTCAAGGTTTTATATTTCATAATATAGTTCATCCGGCATGAAAATATAACCCAAGTTGAATGAAAAACTTAATCAGCCATCATAATACAGCTCTACATTCCAAATTTCAGAACGAAAACTGAAGAAAAGTTCAAAACACAGCTCTAATGTCTAATTTCAGCAAATAATCAGGGGACAGAAAGTTAGCAAGCTTATACCTCCATGCCTAAAGGAAAAACAGTTAGAGATTGCCGATTTTAGCTACATTTTGGGCAAAGGACAATCAAAATTCAGCCCATGGGAAAATTTAGGTTTCGGTTGCCGCTTTTGTTTTGTTTTTTTTTTTTGTCTTTGTTTCATAAACTTTTCAAATTTTGTCAATTTTTATGAAAACAGTAAGTTACATTTCTACTTTTTAAAACATTTTACATTTTTAACAATAATTACACTATTAATTCAATTATAGTCATAATTGTTTGTACATGAATAAAAAAATTGTATAAAAAATTTGAATTTTAAATTACATAAAAATTTGCACAATGAAATTTAATCAACATATGCAATTGAAATTATACATTCACTCCAAAATTAATGGAATAGAAATTACTTGTCTAATTATTATATAGCATGATAACCACTTAGTAGGTTGCTTTTATTAAAAATAAATAACAGAAGTTGATCACCACTTATGTTATAACTATATTGTATACTAATATCTTATCTTGCAATTCCAATTGGTTTCATATATGTATATATATTACGTATCTACATTATTTCTTTGTAATCCAATACATATAGATTTGTACAAAGTATTTACATTACTTGCAAATCTAATCAACTAATATCGTATGTTATTAGCACAAATGGTTATAGATATAGTTATGTGCTAAGTACAACGTACTTATATTAGTTGCAGATCTAATTACCACAACCATTATGTTACTAATAGAACTGATAATAGACATAGACATCTACTATATAAATACGTTAGTTGGTTGTAGATATAAATATGTGCTAAGTTTTTATGTAATACTTGTACATGTGTATTTATTACTTTCGTTCTACTTAACTACATGTATTTAGTAAAATAACTACATATAATCGTGTTATCAGCACTTTTGCACTTGTGCCACTGTAGAAGCCAAATCATTATTATGGCTGACTTGACATCTCGGCCAACATTTTATGATGGTCCTTCATGCCCTGGACCATCACCCCTAGTAAGTTCCCTATGGGCATAGAAAAGTAGAACATTGTCTCCGAGGTCCCAGCCCTGGCCATCCTCTTTTCAACTTTTTTCTTCAAAGGCTTCACCACCATTACCTTCCTAGAAAAAGCATCCTCGTCATGACCAGACCTTGACTTGACATTGCCACGCCAAGGTCTAAAAAGCTTATGTTGAGTATGGAATTTATATAAAATATGTGGCAATCATGAGCGCAACTATATGCGACAATCACGGGCAATAATGACGGAGAAGTGAAACAGCGTGTAATCACTGGTTACAGCTGTAACCAATAGATTGAACTATAACAATCAATTCTCCCAAATCATGGAAGATGATATATAAGTGGGAACTCAGCAAAGCTGTACTTATCTACAAGAGCATAACAACGTGCTATAATTATGGAAAGATATCACAGTGTGTAATAAGCAATTATAACCATAACCCACATGCTAATATGTGACGATGAATCCCATGAATGAGGGGATAAGGTATATATAAACCCGAAAGACACCAGTTAAGGGGACATTCTTTGAAAACTCAAAAAATATTATACTCCTACTAAAGTTCTAACTTAGGCATCAGAGAATCTACCCTGGAGAATCATTCTGAGATCCGTGTTGCAAGAATAATTAGCAATCAAGAAGATTAAGAATCTTGGATCGAGACCATCTCATCAGATCTTAGTCGAGTTGTGGATTTAGCCTTCATCAATGGTCTTCATTAACAAAAGGACAAAGCTTAATTGCTTTCTTTTTCTTGGCTAAGTTTTGTATTTTGACATTTTCATCACTCCCACATCACTTCTATTGTGAACCAATTCCAATATATTTTACAAAAGATATGTTTTGTCTTTTATTTTCTCAATATATTCTTCAAGTCACTATGGTATTCTTTTTTACTGATTTTTGCATATACATTCTTTTTTACTGATATTTGCATATACAAAAATTTCCTAATTACACATCCCTGCTTCCTTCATAATCTTATTTTCAAGGTGGAAGATGGGCAAGTTAGGTTACTCATGAGTTAAGTCATTAATGGATTAAGATTTTACGGGTCATGACCCAACCCAACCCATTTAGTTACATGTCAGTTTTGGGTTGGGTCACTCTTAGATTAGGTCAAATTCAATCGATCCAATAAGTCAATTTAACCAAATTTTTTTCCTTTTTCTATTTAATTAAGCAAATTAAACTTATATTTTCTATCTTTTTAAAATATCTTTTTAACAACTAATCTTATTTAGCTTTTTTAATTAATCTTTTTTTTTAAAGAAGACGATTTTTATGTTTTTCACTATAACTAAACAATAATCTAATCTAATCTTATTTAGTATCTCTATTAATATCAGTTATTTTTTAGTAGAAACTCTATTCAGTTTCTTTTTTAATTAATCTTTTTTTTAAAATTATTTATATGTTTTTCACCATAACTAAAACAAAAACTAATGTTTTTTAATTTCTCTATTAACACCAATACCAATACTAACATCAAATAATTGTTAAAAAGTTATATATCAACTTCATCAATAACAAGCAACAATTGCAACTCTTCCTACAATCAACAGATCTACTATATTAATACCAAAACATTTGTTGTACAACCTAACAACTACTAGCCATAGAACTCCATTTTTTTTTTGTAGCACATTTGGGCAAGTTAGGTCAGTCATGGGTTGGATTATTGATGGGTTATGATTTAACAGGTCATGATCCAATTCAACCCATTTAGTTACCGGCCATATTTGGATTCGGTTAAACCCAAACAATCCAACGAGTCAATTCAACAATTTTTTTACTTTTTCTATTTAATTAAAAAAATTAAAATTATATTTTTCATTTTTTTAGTACTTTTTTAAAACTAATCTTATTTAGATTTTTTTTATAAGAAGATTGTTTTTATGTTTTCACCAAAACCAAAAAATAAACTAATTTTATTTAGTTTTTCTATTAACATGTATCAATTTCTTAATGGCCACTATCCATTTCCATTTTTCAACTAATATTTATACACATTATCAAAGTCACTAGAACGAATGAGGCAATCATTGTGAAAATCATTAGTGAGTTTAAGAAAATATGTAAAAGTGAGCTTTTCAGAGCTTTCTTAAATCTAGTGAGATTTATATTCAATGCATCATGAACATGTAGTTTAGTTCGTTTATAATAACAATGCATCACATATTTGCTGATTGCCTTAGAAAAAGAGAGGGGAGCAATTTTTTTAAGAAGGGTGATAGAAGTTATTAAATTAACAAAGAGAGCATAATTTTATTTTAATTTCTAATAAGGATAAAGATATTTTACTTTCTAAACAAAATTTTATTCTTTTAAATGAAATTTTTTTGTGCCTTTAAATATAACCAAATATCTAATTTTAAAAACAAATCTTCCATATGAAAATAAAGATTTATTGGCTATCAAAATTCAAAAATTTTGAAGATGAAAAAAATTAGAAGTTAGAATATTCCAAAAACTATGAAAAGATAGAAAATTTATATAAAGTTTTTTTTTGAGAGTTTTAATATTATTTAACATTAAATTCAAAAAAGGTTAAAAATAAAAAATTGAAATAGGAAATTATTTTTAGTAATTTGTAATTAAATTTAGGTTAATAAAAAAAGGAAAAACTTTAAATTTAAATTTTTAAATAAAATGTTTATTTTTGTGATTATTTATTTAAAATTTTTTATATTTTCATTTTTTTTGGTATTGAGATTAAGAAAGTCTTATTATTTAATTTCATATTTTACCTTTTAAAATTATATATTTATTTAAGCGTAAGTTTAAAAAAAATTCATCTAAAAAAATAAAGTTGTGCTTGAAAGGTAAAATTACTTTGTCGTTTTAGAAATTAAGAGAAAATTGTGTTATTTTTATTTATTAGATAACTTCCATAGGATCTTAGGAAAAGATTAAAAGAAAATAAAACTTAACCCAATGGGTCACTATTACCCAACCCAATCGAAAAACTACAGGTCATTACCTAACCCAATCAATTAATGACCTTTGACCCAAAATGACCCAACTCTTTAGGTTAAAATACTAGGTGAGTTGGATTGATTTATTGGGTTGGGTCTAAATTTGTCACCCCTACTCATTTCTATATTATTTGGTTGTGGTTAATTAGTGCGCTAAATTAACAAAAAAAAGTAAATGACTCGAAATACAAGATATAATATTAAGCACAATAGTTAATGATGTGTTGAAAGTTAGTTTATTGGTAAGAAACTATATTTTCAACTAGAACAAAAATTAACTTCAACTTTACAGAACATTGCCAAATTTATTTATTTTTTTGACAAGTCATATTTGAAACATGCATTGCAATATTTATCCCCATATTAAAAAAATATATATTACATATACATATGTTGTATTATTATTTTTAGTACCATAAGTTAATCATATAAATTTTTATTTTTTTGCCCTCTATGTCTAATTAAATTATACTTAATTATCTTTGCCTCCACTGTAACATGTGAAAAAACAGATGTATGAAATATTTATTTTTAAATTATGATGCTTCATATTACTCTAATTGGGCTACACTAAGTTATCCTAAATGTAGCCTTATTTTGAATTTAATAGAGTTGCAATATTATAGTCTAATTGAGTCTAGTACTTGTTGAGCTGCACTAATTGACCTCATATTTTTGCCTTCAGTTAGATTGGAAACAATAGCCCAATCTCTAGTTCAATTTTAGATATTTAAATAGCCCAATCTTTTGAGAGGGTTCATCTTATTTCAAGCATAGAAAAGGTATTTTTCCTTTGTTTTGAATCAAAAAGCACATGATCCACTATTTATATAGCCCATGCTAATTGGGAAATTTACAAAAATAGCACTTTTGACCATTGACTTTACAAAAATAACACTCTCCTTTTTTTTTTTTTTTGTTATAGTACTTCCATTCACAAAAGGACTACAACATCCCTCTCTTGTACATGCGCGGGAAACCAAAAGACAGTGGTGAGAAAACTGTTCTTCTTCCATAAGCCTTCATTACAATCCATTATCAATTCCGGCAGTTCTTCTTCGAAAACCTTTTTTGTTTTCTTCTTCATTTCCTTCCAAAACCTTCATTGTTTTTGGCCTCAAACATTTTTTCAAAACTAGAGTGTTAACCCATTCCAGACATATTCAATGGCACGCACAAAGGGATGACGATCATCTTCCATCGCTAAGAAGACAACCACCACGGAGAAAAAGGAAGTATAGCATCACACGGTCAGTATCAGTAAATTTTGTGCTTAAAGTGATCATTTTATTCTTTGTACATAGTGTGTGTTGATATTGTATGTATGCATTTGAACTGGGTTGTTTGAATTTGGTTGAAAAATTGGTCGGGCAGGGGTTAATGCTAAGTCGAGCCCTAGGTCTAGCGGTACTCAATCTCTTAAAAGTCGAGCTTCAAGTCGATTTTTTAGTCGAGTCACCGGTTCTTCAACGGTCCAGTTTATTAATGTTTTTTTCAAAATTTTATGTTTTTGGTTGAGCTAATAGTCAGGTAAAAGGTTGAGCCAACTTATTAAATTTTTGTTCTCAGAACTTTATGTTTTTTGTCGAGCTAGTAGTCGTGTAAAGGGTCGAGCATGAAACAAAATTTTTTGTTTTTAGTAATTTTTTGTTTTTGGTTGAGCTATTAGTCGGGTAAAGGGTCGAGCATGAAATAGAATTTTTTGTTTTCAGAACTTTTATATTTTTGGTCGAGCTATTAGTCCAGTAAAGGGTCGAGCTAGTACTAATTTGCTTTTATTTTTCAAATTTTGTTAATCAGGACCCTCTGAAGGAGCAAATGGTGGTTTAGTGTGATTTCTTCAATGCCAAGGTTTCGCAGTATTGCTACTATGAAGCTAATATACAGAGAATAAGGCTCAAACTAACCGAAACGCAAAAGAACATACTAAGAAAGGAGAGTAGCCTTGCTGGAATTGCACTGGACCATGAGCATGCGTTTTGGTGCAAATAGATGATCCACAGTGTCCTATTGAGGCAATTTAAGATAGACGAGGAGTCCCAAAAGGATGAAATCCTATAATTTAATTTCACCTGTAAGAAGGTGAAATTTGGGAGGAGAGAGTTCGCACTAATCACTTGTTTGAAGATGGGCGACTTTACGCGTGAATACCCGAAATTTCTCCCATTTGATGGCCTGAGTTTGATTAGTAAGTATCTAACTGGAGAAGTAGGCACAATGAAACAACATACGCCGATGTTTTCAAAGTTTAGGATCAAATAAAAGCAAGCTATTCGGACAAGGTTGTTGTGTCGCTTACCTTGCTTTTGCTATACACATCCATCATTGGGGATCAAAAGAGGAAACATATAGATGACAAGGTGGTCTATTTG
This sequence comes from Gynochthodes officinalis, assembly GCA_020080225.1. Lineage (NCBI taxonomy): Eukaryota > Viridiplantae > Streptophyta > Magnoliopsida > Gentianales > Rubiaceae > Gynochthodes > Gynochthodes officinalis. The sequence continues at coordinate 17,559,241 of CM034619.1, forward strand.
GCCTGTAATTGGAGAAAGTTTGATGAAATCCCGTGGGGCGAAGAGTCTTTTCATGCGACTGTGGATAGTGCTAGAAAGGCTATGGCCAACGCCTTGAAGCAGTCTAGGGATCACGATAACAGGACGTACACTATTGGTGGATTACTAGTTACGCTAGGGGTAAGAAATTAAAAGTCACAACCTGTTTTATTTAATTTTATTCTTAAGTTTAAAGAATTAATTTTTTCCATTTTATGTTTATGAATCGTAGGTGTTCGCCTATGAATTGATGCCGCATTTTGACTGAATCTCTTTAGTGCAAAAGATCGAAACCTCTGGATGTAGGCCAATGATGTTCAGGTGGAAGGCAGTGAATAGGCACAGATCTGCTCAAGAAAAAAATGCAGTATGGTTCGAAAAGCTACTTAGCGGAGAAGTATGAGTTGATAATTAGATAAAATAATTTCCTCGTATGTTTGAGTTTTAAATAATGTTATATCAGATTGAACTAACAAATTGAGAATGTAGCAAATAAATCCTTGCTTTATATTAGATTGAACTAACAGATTGAGAATGTAGCAAATAAATAATGCCAGCCAACGCACGATAGAGCTCTAAATCCTTGCTTTGTATGAACTAACAAATTGAGAATGTAACAAATAACGTTGGAGTGAAGAGTAGCAAATAACAGAGGTGCTAGAATCTGTGTTCTACAATAGAAGAAGAGAGGGGTGTTGTAGTCATTTTTTGGATAGAAGTGCTATAACACAAAAGAAAAAAATGAGGGTGCTATTTTTGTAAAGTCAATGGTCAAATGTACTATTTTTGTAAATTTCCCATGTTAATTTGAGTTTTATTCTTTCACACATACTCCTCAAATGGGAAATTTAACATTTTAGCTGTAGTACAATGTGATTTGATATACGCAACACTTAGTTCCATATACTGTTAAGACTATAAAGATATCTAATGCTATTTGCTCACTTGGCTTTCGTTTTTCAATGGCATTGTTACACCAATAGAGTACTTTCGCCGTTAGTATTTTTCTGATCTTTATATATTTTACTGTTTCACCAAATATTCCCTTTGCCTTACCATACTCTAGTTTGGTAGTTTTCACTACCTATCCAAGATTGAGCCCTATGAATTGATAACAAACTTAAAAAAGTTATTTACAAATATTTTACACTTAATCATTTTAAATAATACTTGCATCCTCTATCATATCGTGGCTATTGACATAGAGATAGCCTATATTTATTTCCTAGATATTGTTACATTTCTCTGGGGTAAAAAGTTGACAAATAGTGGATCCTCTACTTCTATGCAATGTTGGTCCAACAAACTTTTGTCCAGTTGTAGAAAATTCATCTTTAATTGTTGTCTCAGTGATAGTCTATGTCTTAGACCTATTGTGACTAATCATTCTCTTAGACTAGTTACCAATCATTGACTTGGTAAACTATTGCCTTACTAACTAGTTAATCAAATGTGAGACTCTTCTCGAGTAAATTCCTTCTTTTACTTCTCAACTTATGAGGTATTAGTAGTCATTTCCAGCCTTTATTCCTATCCTACGGATAGGTTCTTACGTGGTAGTCATCTATCAACCACTAGAAATACCATTTCCCATCCAACCTGCATGTGTTAAGCATGTCGCCAACATTCATTCTAAGCCAAGACCAAACTCACTATTAAATTTATAGTTACATTACTTATAACTTTATTATTCATAGATAAAGTTAGGAGATTCAGAATTGTCTTTCATTCCAAAGTGCAGATGCAACTTATGTTTATGTGTTTTATATTTGCTCGGAGTTCACTTCCAAAAATATAGATATCCCTATCCTTTTGCATCAATCTCACGAGTTTCTTATTATCTATTTGAATCACAGAATGGAAGTTTGGGACAAAATTAAGTAGAAAAACTCACATTTGGTTGAGAGATAATCAAGGTTAACTATTGACTTCCACTACTTAAATGTGATAATCTGTTGTTGACTTATATTCCTTTTCCTATGTTAATCAGGAAATAGAATTGACTAATTCTAAATCAAAGAATCGAGAAATTTAACACCACTAATGTTGAACAACTTACATCTAAGCCTTGTTTTAACACTATTCTAGACATAATATGAAATAATGGTCAAAATCGGATTTAATTTTCAACTGCCTATATGAAAAATAAAATTGATTACTGACTATGAAGGAACATTGATATCTTTTTTATATTTCTATTTAAAAGTTCTTACGCACTTCCACGTTCCTTTAAAGCTTCAAAAAATGGACTAATTTCTTTTTTAGAAATACACACAACGTTCGTCATTTCAAAAAGGCTAATGATAATCCCACCCATTATTATTTCATTTATGAATTTTATAATAATAAAAATACATGCTTTAATTTACATGTCAATTGCTCTCAAATAATTTGTTTATGTACAAATTATTAAATTATTATTTTTAATAAAAAGACAAACAAAATGACTATTGATTATATTGACCCATTCAATAGCAAAATCAATTTAAACAGCCACGTTCAATGTTTTCGATATATCCCAATCAGATGTTACTACATTTATTATCTTCAACAGCCAACTAATTCATGTGGTCGACATTATTGGATCACTATCCATATATCCCAATCAAATTTTATAACATTGACCATCTTCAACAGCCAACTACTTCATTGGGGACGTCGACATTATTGGATAACTATCCATATCTCTTTTTCTCTAGATTTAAGTCTCGTAAATCTTCTCCTATAAATAAACAAGAGAAGGCACAAGCATTCTCATCCCTCTCACAACATTGCTTTTCGAGTACAAAGATAGTAAGCTCTGGTGGGGTAAGAAAATGAGTTTCAAGCCAATTCTTTTCCTATGCCTTTTGGCACTAGTGATGATGATTGCCTCGGAGGTCACAGCTAGGGACTTGGCTGAAAGTAAGATATCTATGTTTAATATTCCCCCTTTTCTATTATTAGCAAAATGCGAACAACCTCATTCTTTCTCGTTAAAGAAATATTTCTTCTTTTACTATATATACAAAGTAACCGAATATTTAAGTGTTGTCCATTTTTCTTCCCCAAAATCAACTGACAAGACAGTCACTGTTAATTCTGTCTAAGGGTGGATTTTTCTTTTCCTTATTAGAACTCATTTCTTAACTTTTCAATGTCGTCTTTATGTTAATACTCGGTTTCTACAAATAATGAACGAGCATATTTTTAAGTTCTTTATACTGCTATTAAGAGTGTGGATCATCAAAAATGATAACAACACCATGTATGGATATTTTTGTTCCATTTGACAATATTATTTGATAGGAATAACCAACTGGGCTTGTTTAGTAGCTACCAAATAATACCTTAGAGGCATTCCTGTGTCACGAGGAAGGAGTTGAATCCATTCCCTCACTTTCCTCCACCTTCTCACCTCTACCCCTAAATGTGATGAAAAATTTATTATGAGAATTTGATCCCACATTTTATGAGAAAACAATCCATAGATTGTAACCAGAATATGTTGATTGAAATTATTTTGATAGGAGCAATTGATGATTAGTAAAATTGAAATTATGATAAAAATATCAATTAAAACAGTCAGGTTCTATTTGACTTAAAATTCCTAGAGATTACACCAATTACCTCTAACGAGCATGATACATTATTACTCTTTGCAGAAGACGCAGTTGAGACTAATGGCGTAGAAGAATCCAAGTATGGCGGAGGTGGATATGGAGGCGGAGGTGGATATGGCCGTGGCGGAGGTGGATATGGAGGAGGTGGCCGTGGCGGAGGTGGATATGGAGGCGGAGGTGGATATGGAGGAGGTGGTGGCCGTGGCGGAGGTGGTGGCGGTGGATATGGAGGAGGAGGTGGACACTGCCGTTATGGCTGCTGTGGGCACGGTTACTATGGGTGCAGGTGCTGCACATATGCTGGTGAAGCTGTGGAGTCTGTCCCTGAATCCAAGCCTCAAAATTGAAGATCTTCCCTCTTGTGGTGCTTCATGAGTGCATTCATGCATCCATAAATGTTAAAACTGGCTTTATTTTATGGGTATTATAAAAGTATGTATTTTAATCTTATGCAATATGATGAATAAGATCTTCCACTTTGTGTGATTTTCCTTCTTTTCTTTTTGTTATTGTGGGTTTTATGTTCATGTATAACGTGAGTATTCACGTATCAGTGTTTTATATCATTAGTGGCCAATTTCATCCATCTTTTTTTTTTTTCTTTTCTTTCTTTCTTCAGTGTTAACATTGTATGCAAAATGCGTACTTATACCAAAAAAAAGTTCTTAAAAGTGAAAAGTAATAAGTAGAGCAAAAGTGGATGGTAGTTTAAATAATACTACCTCAGTTCCAAAATAAAGTCCAATATCCAAAAATATATATATATTAAAAAAAAAGTTTTTTTAGTGTGAAATTCTTGTATTACTTAATGACAATGCATAACTCAAATTAAAAAGTAAGGATAAAAAATGTAAATATGTAAAAATGTAAAAATATATATTTAATAGTGTATTAGATGTATTGTATATTATAATTTTAAAAAACAATTGTATCAAATCTAAGTTGTCTTTGCTATAGCCGGCCTCCCACCTCACTTTTCACTTCTATTAACTTTCACTTTTCTTAATAAATGAAATAAGAAAACCAAAATATTAGTGGCGCAGAAATAAGTGTCCTTATTAATCTTGATAACTAACGAATACGCTCTCCAGACTCTTGATAGCATGGATCATATTGTGCATTATAATTAAAAATAGTTATACATACTTAAAAGTGAATTCTTTTTCTAAGATGGAGGGTGTAATTCTAACTTTATATTTATAAAAAATTATTAAAACAAAATTCAATCTTTTTTGTTCCTTTCCAAAATGGACGATTTCATCCCCTTCTTTTACACTACGGTCTTCTTTCATCCTATAATTAAACCAAAGAATTAATGAAAGAAACCAAGGCATGAAATTATAATTAACAAAATCAAAATAATGAAAATAATTATGAGTTTAAATAATCGTAAGATAAAAGGAAATGTTAGGATTTTCATTTATTAATTTTTTCTTAAGCTATTTACCTTTTTTCACTTTTAGAAGGAATTCTTTCCCTTAAAAACTTTAATTTCCTTTATTTTCCTTATTCCAATGATAGATAGCAAAGAAAATCATTATATATATATTTTAACTGCTTTGCTTCTTTTCTTCCCCCTTTCTTCGATACTACCAAATTAGGCATATAATCCGCATTTTCTTGCCACTTAGGAGAGTCATGGTACTAACATTCTCTCTTGAGTTAATTTTTGTTTGAGCTGATAGCTCCGCTTTGTTAGCTTCAATTTTATTTAAGAAAGATGCGAGTGTGAAATTTGGGTCTCCAAGTTCTTGATGCTGACTTTCGTCTTTTGTTGAAATTATTGAGTATTGTCTGCTAATGCTTTTACTATCTCATCTAACGGCATTCCTAAGCTTCAGGGTTGAATAGGCGCTGGAGTTGCCTGTTGTAAGCTTGATGCTGGCATCTTTATTGTCCTGCTTAATTTCCATGGACAAAATTGGGGTGATTCTTCATCTAGAACTATAGTTATTATAATAAGGATCATAACTGTGTTGAAATTGACTAGGACATCCTCCCACTGCATTGACCTATTTATACGAGTTTTCTTATAATGTAGAGTACATGTTCATAAGATGTCCAAGAACTATATTTCACAAGTTTTAACTGTTTGTAACTGATCATTAGGCAATTGACAAACCGAGATGGTTAAACCAAAAAATTGATTTTCAATATTAGAAATACTTACCTGAGTTACCTCGTTAACTAGTATGGTATATCTATCAATCCTTATCCCGAACTACTAAGACTTCGTTGCCATATTTGAAATCCATTGTTTGGCTATTTTTAGTGTCTTCTTTGCTAAGGCTTATTCACTTGTTGCATTTACCATACTCCTATGCATTTACAATAACCCTTCATATAAAAATTGCATTAGAAGTTGGTCAATAATTTGATGATGCGGCCAGCTAGCACACAATTGTTTGAACATCTACTAATATTCATATAATGTCTCATCACTAAACTGCAGTATTCAACATAATTCTTTTATAATACTGGTAGCTCATGATGCTAGAAAAAATTCTGCAAAAATAGCCTTCTCATTAATTTCATGTTGTTATTGAATTAGAGGGAAGATAATAGAGCAAATCTTTTGCCTTGTCTCTAAAAGAGAAAGGAAAAGAACATTATATATTCCTTAGTCACCCCTTGTGTTTTCATACTAGAATAGATAATATTGAATTAAAATTTTGTTTTAATTTATTAATTTTAATTATATTTACATTCAAATTTATATTTTAATTAATATATTCTGAGAATTTTAACCGTTTCCCCGTATCAAAATGATAGATTCGCCACTAGATTATTGCATCCAACCTTTAACAGCTTATAATAACTTGAGAAGACAGGAGTCAACAGTTTGCTTGAGCACGCAAAAGGCAGCTGACTAGCCACCTCGCATTATAGCATTGACAAAGACATCTCGCTTTGGCAGCAATTTGTTTTCATTTTTATTCTTTTAAGCGATAAGTTTTAATTCATTTTTCAAACGTTCTACAAAGAAAGTAGGAGTCCAAGTGATTAATATAAACAACTGATACGTGACATGTTGTCGGAACCAAGCACAAGACATTTTGGAGGAATCCAATTCCAATTTCCTATTGATATGTGAGATTGGCAAGTTGTTAAACTTAGTCAAACAGATGTTATTTCAAGAATGCGACACGAGCAATAATTGAAGTAAGATGAAATAGGACTCGGAGCTAATGAATAGACTCAATGATAACTATTGTGTAGAGAGGAAATGGAGCAACATAAGGTAGAGTTGCTAGGGTTTTCAATTTGTGCAGAGATTGAAACGTTAACCACTCTAGCTAAAATAGTCTTGTATTATTCTCATATTTGTGGCATTTTCGGAGGATTATATAGGATTTAAGGAGTTAGGAAGTTGGGAAATTATTTTATTTGAGTCTTGGACTTGAAATGAGTTCTATGCAAGTCATAGTTAATGGGCAACTTGTATATGATGGTTTTTTTTTTTTTTGAAAAGTAAATATAACTACCGTTTTTTGAACTAAAAAAAAGGAAAAAGAAAAAGAATGTGACAAGAGCAAAACTAGATGCCTGAGTTTTGCAAGTAAAAGGAAGGGGAAAAAATACAAGCAAATTGAGGTTGATTAATTTCTTGGCTGGTTGATATGTTGCTTATCAGTTGAATCCTATTTGATATTTTAATTCATTGAAGTTTGCGAAAACTACCATTTCTACTCCCATTCAAGAAGCAACCTAATAGATTTGATAAAAGCAAAGGCCAGCCAATTGATGCTTTATTCCGTAGGTCTCTCTGGCAACTGTAAGCCAGCAGTAAAACTCTCCCAATTAAAACTTTCACCCACTGAACCTTCATCCTTTATTCTGAAGCAACAATAACAAGCAACAAACAATTGGATTAACGCAGCAGAAGAAGACGAGGAAAAGGTGAGACAAACGATTACCACCTAAATAGTTTTATAAAAATTAAAAAAACATCATGAGCGCAAGTAGTCTACTCTCAATAAAAACCTTTATTATAAAAATATTATAAATAATTTTCCCTAAAAATCTATTACATTAGAATTTTTATATAAAATCCCTTACTAACCAAAACTAATCGCACTTTGATAGTTAAATCCTACATGAAAAACATTTCCCAAAACAATTTAAATATAAATATACTAATAATTATCAAGTCCAAAACCAACTTGATGGTGAAAAAAAGAACATGTTAATTACAATTGTAAAATTTTAGAAAAAATTAATGGGCTTATTTTATTAAATATTTATTAAAGTACAAAATTATTATGACCTGTCCCACATCAAGGACAAACTCAAAATCCAAGTGAACCCCGCAAACGAGAAAGATTAAAGAAGGATTTGAGAAATAGCAGCTCCACCAAAGACATTTGCAAATATAGCAAGCTGACCAAATTATTTGCAACAATAACAGGTTGACTATTTAGGCCACGGGAAAATACCGAAAAACCTCTGATGCTTATGAACTTTATCGTTTAACTTCATTTCACCTTTCTTCTGCATTCTTTCATTCTCATGAATTGAACATCTCATTTACACGGTGAGTACATGAAATCAAACAACTGTGCTTCTAGGATGAAAACTTGAACCAGTGAAAAAGTAATTCATTTATGTGCCATGAGATTGATCAATGTGTTTAACCCATTAGCAAGAACTACCGTTAATAAAATACTGATGCAACCAACATAGTTACTTGTTTGTGCTTGTCAAGATTAAAAGGTTATTAGACATTTCACTAAGAGTCCAAAGTTTGTGCTAGGCGGTTTCTATTTCCAAAGTTTCGTCGACATTTAGGCGAGATGTGAATCGAGATTTTAGTCGACATTTATTTGAGGTTTTATTCGAGAATATAGTCAACATTGAATCGAGTTTTTATTCGAGAATTTAGTCGACATTTTGTCACTGTTTTAATCGACACTTTAGTCGACATTTACGCGAAGGCACGACAATATCAACTTATTCGTCCACAGAACGGGCTAGGGCGCGGCAAGCTCGGGAAATGAATTTTTCATATCTCCAGTAAAAAAATTGAGCCTATGGAGTGAGAAAACTTTAGGAAACATTTTGTACTCAATCAACCTAACTATACAATTCACACGCATATTTCGGACATCCAGGGCACCAAACTGATCTTCCGCTTTGTAAAAGGACAACGCAGTTCCCTCCCAACAATCTCTAAGTATCAGGTACGCTCCTCAATGACACTCTAATATGATTTGTCATTCTCTTGGATGATTCAAATTGATGACGGGATTGTTTGTTAAAGGGTTATTTCCATTATTGGTACCGTAAACTCATATGCATATTGACTGATTTACACATGGCATAGGTGAAGGAACGACGCACAATGATAAATGGGGTGTTCATGTGCTTTTCGGCGAAGAATGGAGTGTTGACCCCGCCACAAATGAACATTGACTCGTGAACTATAAGAGGATTGAAACCATTTTGTTAAAGGAAGACTCAAGTTTCTTGGAAATGATGAATCAAATCTTAGGCATAATAGATTTAGATTCGGATATTACACTTAAAATGGCGATCGAATACCTACCAAAGTACCTATCAAATATCTTGGTCTTGCCTATAAAAAATGATCACCATGTCCAATGTTTTTTGAATGAGATTATTAAACAGGGTGACGCAAGGATATCATTGTGTGTCACTGTTCGAGATGGTGGGCTTACGGAAGATGAATTCAGTGCCAGCAACTCGCCAACAAATCATTTCAGCTTTGTTTGTCTGGTCCAGACAAACGATGTAATACATACAAGACAGATCGATGACAACATCCTTAGCATACCGGATGAAGATCCTCAGGCTAGTTATGAGAAGGATGATCGTGTTTCTGAAATGTTGATCTTCGAGAATGAACATAGAGTTCCCGTGGGAACAAGGTAGAAGAAACAAAGCGGGATGGTTGCGAGAAAAATTCATTGCATTGCCACGACGCAGTCATCACATGCGGATTGTGGTACGTCTTCTGATAGATTAGTTGCAGTGGTGGATGTTGTAGTGAAGGATGTGTTTGAAACTAGGCGGCATTTGTTCATGAGAATGTCCATGTTGGTCGTGAAGCATTTCTTCGAGTGGAAGTTGTTAAGGCTAATAGGCCGTTTTGGTACCTGAGGTGTAAGGACAAAAATTGCAAGTGGATGTTGAATGCAGCTGCCGTTGGGAATTCTTCAGCCTGGAAGATCACAAAATATGCTAACAACCATACATGCCAATCATCATTGGTCCAAAGTGATAATAAGCAGGCCAGCCGCGATGTACTTGGCTCATGGATCAAGTGTAAGTACACAGATGTATGTCGGCCATATAGGTCAAAAGAAATTATTTCAGATATTTGGTCGGAGTTGGATGTTAACATAACCTACAAAAAGGCATGGCGTACAAGGGAAGCTGCTTTGGAGGAAGTTAGAGGATGTTTTGAGGATTCGTATTGGATACTTCCATCTTATTTACATGTGATGAATGAGTTGAACCCGGGAACTGTTATTGAAGTATGTCGAGAAGAAGATGGGAGCTTCAAGTATTTATTTTTCGCATTTGGTGCATCGATTCGTGGATTCCAAAGGCACATACGGCCAGTTATTGTTGTTGATGCTTGCTTCTTGAAAGGAAAATATTCCGGTTAATTACTTTTTACAACTAGCATGGATGGTAACAACCAAGTATATCCTGTAGGTTGGGGAATAGTTGATTCTGAGAATGACGCATCGTGGGAGTGATTTCTCGAAAGGTTGAAGACTGCAATTGGCTGCGATATGGATAGGTTGGTGTTTGTATTTGATTGACATAAGAGCATCGCAAAAGGTATTGCAAATGTTTTCCCTAATTCCTTCCATGGAGCGTGTATTTATCATCTAAGCAACAACTTCAAATCCAAATTTAAACAAGAATCCGTGATCCCATTATACTTTAAGGCTGTAAAGGCTTACACTATTGATGAATTCAATGAGTTGTTTGGAATTATTTCACTGCAAAATTCACCGGTAGGGGAGTATTTAAGAGAAGTGAGGGTTGAACATTGGTCAAGGGCACATTATGGTGGGAGATGCTACACAATAATGACATCCAACATTGCAGAATGTCTAAATGCACTGTTGAAAGATGCCTGCGAATTACCTATTCATTCTTTGGTGGATTACATCTGTAACACACTCCAAAGATAGTTTCACGATAGGCGTAAAGCTTCTTGCGAAATCAAAACAATGACCACCCCATACATTGAAGACTTAATCGGATCTAGGATGAGAGAAGCACAATCCTATGTTGTTGATTCGGTCGATATGAATAGATGGTGTGTACAGGATATTGCAAACCGTACAGCTACAGTAGATTTGCTTGAAAAAATATGCATGTGTCGAGTGTTTGATATGGATCAGCTCCTATGTGTGCATGCACTAGCTACAGTTCGACGCCGTCAAATTGACCATTACACCTTATGCTCGCCAGTTTATCACACCGAGGCAATTATAGGCGCTTATACAGAGCCTATTATGCCCATTGGTAATCCTAAGGATTGGATTGTGCCAGAAGAAATTTTATTCATTCAACTATCACCACCAGAACCAAGGGCTAAGATTGGTAGGCCCAAGAAAAAGAGAATTCCTTTAACTAGCGAGAAAAAAGTTGAAAAGAATTGTGGTCGTCGTGGACAGTGTGGACACAACCGGCAAACTTGCTCAAATCAATTAGTTTGTAAAGACAAAAAATGATGACACTATGTGCTTTGATGTAATGAATAGTTACAATTTATTATCCATATTATGTTTTATCAATAAAACACATACTTATTCGAAATTTTAGTACTTTCTGTCGACATATTTCAATGGTAAAATCCATTCGTTTGGAACATGATATTCTATACACCATCGAGAAATATGTGATAGAAATGTAAAAAATCGCAAACAAAACAAATGAAAATAATGAGAAACTGTGCTAAAGGCTCTTAATTTGTGCTTATATTCAAAAACTATAAACTGTTTAACAAAATGCAAAAAGCTCTATATGAAGGAAAGCTCCAAAATAGTATGACTCTTGTTGGTTTTTTTGTCATTTTCTCTGACTCATTGTATTGTAAAACACACAAATCAAAATAGTAGAAAACCTTATTTTTTTCTACCAGTAGATGTTAATGGACTTATATTATTTTCTTTTATTTCAATATCAAATAAAATAGCAAACCTCGGTTTATCAAACAAGATTCATAAATAAATGGTGAGAGGAGTGGTTGAATAACTGTTTGTACTATCTTACCTACCAATTTAATTGTCATAGGCTAATTTACAGTTAAATTTACATAAATTTTAAGGTAACAATAAGATGTGATTCACAATAAGATATAATATGTTTATTGAGGTTTAAAAACATCGACAAAATGTGGAATGAATCATCGATTAAAACGTCGACAAAACGTCGACTAAGAAGTCGAGTAAACTCTTGACAAAGGTAGACTAAAAGTCGATTAATTAGTTGTTTATTCATCCAACAGATGCCGACTTCGTTCCTTATTTGTCTGTAGACCCTTAATAAGTCTTCAACCATCTTGAAACATTCAATTGCTAGTTTGAGACGTCGGGATTTTGTTTGTTCCTCTTTCGGGATGTATTTTACAGTTTTCATTATTACTTACGAAATCAAACAAGTTGTTTGTTCGTCGGTCATGAAATCAAACTTCATGTACGCACCGTGGAAATGGGATGTTCAATCTATGAAGAATGAAAGAATGGTGAAAAATGGTGAAATGAAGTTAAACGATGAAGTTCTAAAGCATCAGGGGTGTTTTAGTATTTTCCCATCGCCTAAACGATCCTCTTGCTATTGTTGCAAATGATTTGGTCAACTTGCTATATTTGCAAATGTCTTTGGTCAACTTGCTATTTTCTCAAATTTCACAAGAATAAACTAAAGAAACCGACAACATCGAGATGGAGAGTAACTTTGTAAAGGACCATTGGTTTGACAGCACCATCTCACTTGAAGGCTCTGAATTATCAGAAGAAATAAGGGATACTCCGTGAGAAGGCCACTTGAATAGAAACACCTACAGACCTTTCCCAAAAGGGAGCACTACTGGAAATCACTCCAGCATACATAGAAGAAAGCATTCTATACTACAACAATTTCCTCATTAGCTACTTGCAAGACTACAGAAGTTTCGGTTTTAAAAGAATGCAATCTTATGTTTGGCAATTCTAGAGGGAGGAAATATTTGTTACACGAAAAGAAGGGAATTTCTTCATGCTTAGGTTTCCAAACATAAACCAACTACATGCAGTTCTCCGTAAAGGACCATATTCTATAGCAAGTGCACTATTGGTACTCTACGCAGATGGGAACCTCACATCGTTCTAAATAGAAATCCGCATTACACAAATCCTTATTTGGGTAAGGTTGTTAGGAATCCAAATAGAATGCTACAGCCCAAGGGTAGCTTGTAAAATTGCAGCAATGTTAGGCGAGGTCCAAGAGATCAAAGCAAGAGTAATACATGCCATCAACACGAGATTCTTAAAAGCAAAAATTTGGATTGACATCACTCAACCACTGATTCTGGATTTTTATCTAAAACTCCGAAACGGTGGTACTACATAGATCTCTTACTCCTACGAAAGGCTTTTCAAAGTTTGTAGAAGATGTGGTACTATAGGTAACACCTTCAATAGATACATAATTAGGAACGATGAACTGTTAGACCTTTATCTGGATGACCATTTTAAAAGATTGAGAGAGAGATTGGGTTTTTCCATCCATTTAGACGTCCAATAGGATATGTACCTAAGTACTATCAGAGCATACAGACATATACCCTATAGAAGATGCATAAGAATTCCAAATGGGTACATACAAGAGTTTCAAACATTTTTTCAAGAGCAAAATGAGGGCCAATTCATAGATGGGTTCAAATTTATCCATCTCATAGACACCCATGCAGATACATGCCCAAAGAGCTCAACAACACCAAATTCTATTTGCAAAGGGTCCATCAATCCAACATATGCATATCTCAGCCGAACGTCAAACAACTCATAGCCATCAAAGCCAGGAGCAGCCGGCCTTCAAGTAAGAAGAAGAACAGGCTCAACACCAACAACAACAGCTAACACCTGCCAGTAATGCTCAGTTCCACATGACATGGCCACAAAACCTACTAGGCACAGGGAAGCAGGAGTAGACTGAAAACTAGCACACACAACATGTTAGCCCTGTCTCAGAAGAATTCCAAACTTTCGGCCCAACAGGAATAGAACCCGAACCACAAAGCCATAGACCAACAAGATTACATGTTCTGGAAAGTAGAGAAATGAGGAAGAGGAGTTCCAAATCTTTGAAAATTAGTTTCAGACAATTTTACCATTAGACGTTGAATGCCCTCTAGTATGATGGTTCCACCCACTTTTCATAAATAGTACAATTCTAATAAATGTTGAGAGAGATAGTGACAATTCGATTGATGGGAACAAAAAAGGCTTTCAATTTTGTGCTGAATTGCAGATCCTAACAAGACAAAGCAATGGCAGAGTAGACATAAATTCCTTAACTTATGTAGGAACAAACACAAACAAACGAGCTCATATAGAAATTTTGGAATTGGGGCTCCCAAAACTAGTCCAACAAAACAAGCACAACAACCCAATTAAACAAACCTATAGACTACAACAGAGGCATCATCATCGGGGAAAACCAATTACCAAGCAACCCCTGCAACCCAACTCACTAATACAGACTCTAAATTATCCACCATTCTTGGCCTAGAATAGGTTGAGAAAGAAATAAGAATTGGCTTTATGAGTGAAGAAGGGAAAAGAATGAAGGTTATAAGAAAAAGGGCAAAAGAGGCTAGGCCTAACAGAATAATAAAGAAGTAAGGGCAAAAGAAAAAAGTCCAAAACCCAACACCTTTACCCTTATACAAATGAAGCTGGGCCATCAACACCTACACCCAACCCACAAACCCAAACTATCATCATCATAATCTAGCCAGACAAATTGTCAGGAAAATGAGCCTTACCAACGCGCTGTCGTATTGAGTTTATTCCAAAAATTAGATAAGTTAGTTAAGAAAGGTTGTTAGCTTTGGCAGTATTTAGGAAAGTTCCTAGAAAGATGCAGCTACTACATTTTTGTATAAATAGGTGAAGAATGACAGCCTTGATTATACGTTTGTTTTATTTCTCTTAAAGTTCCATATCTCTGTTGTCCTCTCTTCCTTATTATTCTATCTATCTACTGCTTCAATTTTCTGAATCTGAATCTCTCTTTTCTTTTCTCTACCTTTCCCTAAATCATTTTCCTTGTCAAGTTTGGGTTTCCTTTTATTCAGTTGTTACAAATTGGTATCAGAGAATTGTTCCTTTGCTTATGAATGAAGATATGCCGAAAGGGATGTGGTCTGAGGTGATGGAGCACCAGATAAAGAAGAATGGGGCGAAGATCTAGGAAGTGTCCAATGAAGTAAGGAAATAGATTGAGGAGATAGGGTCACAGTTGGATGCTAAGTTAGAGACTTAAACTTCTAGCGTAGATGCTAAAAAAGCAGGAATCTATAAGCATCTGGCCAAGGAGAAGAACGCTACAAAGGAAAGAGAAACATCTCTAGAGAAGACTCCATTACTACAGACACCCCTACTTCTCACCCCCAATATCAACACTAAGATTAATTTTAGGGTTGATTAGATTCCAACCCTTTAGGAAAAAATAGAAGTGGGAAGATCAGCTTTTCACAACTATCCCAAGATTGAACTCAGTATGTTTAAAGAAGATAATCCAAGGGATTGGTTGCAGAAATGTGATAAGTTCTTCAATCTGTATCAGATTGCAGAATCCCTTAAGATGGATATAATGGAACTCTATTTAGATGGGAAGTCAGATATATTGTTTCAAAGTTTCAAGAATGTCCAAGGAACAATTTCTTGGTCGGAGTTTTTAGAAGCTCTGATGAAACGCTTTAGCTAGATTGGGGAAATAAGTGAAATTGAAAAGTTCAACAAGCTGCAATAGTGTGCTTCAGTATTGGAATATCAGGAAAAATTTGAGGAGTTAAGAGCCATAATGTTGTGCGAGAATCCAGGATTTTTGGAAGAATATTTCATAGCAGGCTTCATTAGTGGTCTGAAGGAGGAACTGAAGTCTATGGTAAGGATTATGAAGCCAACAACACTGCTTGAGGCCTTTGAGGTAGCAAGGTTGCAGGAACAAACCATAAAATTAGTCTCTAAGAAATGTTGGGTTGAAATGAGGACGGCCACAGAAAGTAAGCCAGGGATAAGCAAAAATCATAATATGGTTGGGAAAAAGTCTTACAAGGTGCCACTACTGACTAATCCAAAAAACTGAAGATCATATTAAGAAGATCTCTCTCTTCAAGAATTGCAATATCAGAAAAACTATAATCTTTGCTTTAGATGTGGGGAAAGATTTTGGGCGGGGCACCAAAGCAAAATGAAGCAGTATAGTTTTATGATATCAGAAGAGATAGAAAACTTAGAACAACCAATTTCAAAAGAGATCAAAGAGAGTGGTGTACCTGTAGAAATGGAGGAATTGTCACTCAATGCCTTTTCAAAGCGTTTGCAGAGGAAAACCATTTCCTCAATAGGCATGATCAAGGATCAGACTGTAGACATTTTAGTCTATACAGGGAGTACTAACAGTTATATAAGCCAACAGATGAAGGGAATGTTGAGGCTACCAAACTAGTTTGTAGAAACTTTCTCAGTGACCATTGCGGATGGAAGAAGTATAGCAAGCTCATTAATCTGTCCTCAAGTGAAGTGGAAGATTCAGGATTATCAATTCAAATTTGATTTGAGAGTAATAGAGTTAGGAGGTTGGGATGCGATTTTAAGGGTGGACTGAATAACACATTATAGCCCTTGTACCTTCGATTTCAAGGACCTGAATATTCAGTTGGAGCAGAATGGGGCAATGTGCATACTGTTTGTTCATGCTTATAAGCCTGAGATGAAGTTGGTAAGGGGAAAGGCATTAGGGAAACACTTGGAACTGATTAAGAATGAGCAAATGAGGACTCAAATGGTAGTGGGCAATAGTGGAGAAGGGGATAATTCCTTGAATGTCATTGAGAAAATAGCAAAGGATACACTTGAGGTTATTTATGAACTTTTAACAAAATATTCTAGTAGTTTTGCAACCCCACTAGTCTTCCACCCCCAAGAAATATTGATCACCAGATTCCCTTATACCTTGATTCCCAACCATTTAAGTTAAATCGATATAGATACCCTCACTCTCCAAAATCAAAAATAGAACAAGAAATTTCTTATATGCTTAAAACTGGAATCATACAACCTAGTAACAACCTTTATGCCTCACCAGTTCTGTGAGTCAAAAAAAAAAATGACATCTCATGGAGGTTCTGTGTAGATTATAGACATTTGGATAGTCTAACAATAAAGGACCAATTTCCCATTCCAAACATAGATGAATTGTTAGATGAGCTTCTTGGCTCAAAGTACTTCTCCAAATCAAATTGAAAGTGCAAAACATTCCTAAAATAGCATTCCAAACACACCATGGCCATTTTGAGTTTGTAGTTATGCCCTTTGGGTTAACTAATGCCCTAGCCACTTTTCAGTCCCTCATGAACCAAAAATTCAACCTTTCTTGAGAAAGTTTGTGTTAGTATTTTTTGACAACATCATTGTATATTGCCCTATATATAGCCCTAACTCCATTTATACAAACTCCGCTTATGCATATTTGTAGAGCCTGTCCCAAGCCAGGATAAAGTGAGAAAGGTGGCGTCAGGCGTTGTGAGCCGACTACAAAAAATAGCTATCTTTTATGAGATGAATCCAAAGGATATTTCGTTGGAGCGTACCCTTCTTAGCGATGCGTTGCATTAGCGCCTGGATATAGCAAAAAAATAGCAAAGGTCCTTGTACCAAGTTAGGTGAGTGTGAGGGGTAAGAAAGCTAGCTTGGGGCCATCATACCCGAAGTGATGTGCCACATTGGTGCTCGGGTGTGGTGAAAAATAAGCAAGGGTTTTATAGGCGAGTGCGAGGGGAAAACAAGGCCCAGGGGGTAAGAATTCAACTGGGGAGTTGGAACATAGGAACTTTAATGGGTAAGTTGAGAGAGTTAGCAAATACTTTAGGTCGAAGGAAATTCAATATTGCTTGCCTGCAAGAGACTAAATGGGTTGGAGAAAATGCTAAGGAAGTTAAAGGTACCGGATTTAAGATGTGGTATACGGCACAAAAAAGAGTGTGAATAGAGTTGGGATTATGATAGATAAATATTACAGAGATAAAGTGGTAGATGTTAAAAGGTCGAGAGATAGAATTATTTTGGTTAATCTAGTAGTGAGGGAGTTGATTTTGAATATCCTTAGTGTGTATGCCCCTCCAGTTGGATTGCGAATTACAAATAAGGATAAATTTTGTGAAGACCTGGAGGAGATTCTAAGAGGGATACCGAGCAAGGAGAAGGTATTTATATGAAGGGATTTAAATGGACATGTTGGGCAACATAGTGAAGGTTTTGATAAAGTTCATAGAGGTTTTGGTTACGGGACTAGAAATGAGGCGGCTGAGAATATTTTGAATGTGACTCTAGCCTATGACTTAATGGTGACAAATACATACTTTAGGAAAACAGAGTCATATCAAATCACTTTTCACAATGGCCAAAATTGTAGCCAAATTGACTTTTTTCTTGTTAGAAGGGAAGATAGGGCCTCATATATAGATTGTAGTGCCTACCCCGAAGAATGCGTAACTACGCAATATAAGTTGGTGGTCATAGAGGTTCGGTATAACAAAGTACGCAAAATGAAAAAAGTTGTTTAGAACCCAAGAATAAGATGGTAGAAACTAAAAGAGGAAAAACAAAAAGCTTTGAAGGAAAGATTACTGCAAGAAGGATCGTGGCTACTGGAGGGTGTAAATGTGATGTAGAATGAAATGGCTGATTGCATTAAGAGACTGGCAAGGAGAACCTTAGGGAAAAGTAAAGGGAATGGACAACAAACAAAGGAAACTTGGTGGTGGAATGAAGAGGTACAGGAGGCAATTAAATATAAGAAAAAGTGTTCCAGGCATTTATATAAATGTCATAGTGATAAGAATTTACAAAAGTTTAGACTGGCGAGAACAAATGCCAAGAAAGCTGTGCTAGAGACTAGAGGCTAGAGGCAAGGTTTTTTCAGAGATGTACAAACAACTGGGGAGCAAGGAAGGAGAAAGAGGTATCTATAGGCTTACAAAAATAAGGGACAAGAAAAGTAAAGACTTGACAAAGGTTAGATGCATAAGAGATGAAAACCAAAAACTTTTGATAAGAGAACTAAACATTGAGAAAAGGTGGATGAGCCATTATAGCAAACTATTTAATGAGGGAAGTGATGGAAGTGGGATAGAGTTGGAAGATGTTTATGATGACTCAAACAGAAGGTTCATGTGTAGAATTAAAGAGCATAAAATTAAGGAGGCATTGAAGAGGATGAAGACGGGTAGAGCATTGGGGCTAGATAGGATCCCTAGTGAAGTGTGAAGATGCTTAGGGGATATAGCAATATGTTGGTTGACTAACCTTTTTAACAGGATTTTCCAAACAAATAAGATGCCTGCGGGATAAAGGGAGAGTATGCTTGTGCCTATCTATAAGAATAAGGGGGATATCCAGAATTGTGTCAACTCTAAGGGCATTAAGCTTATGACCCATACAATGAAACTGTGGGAGAGAGGTATTGAGCATTGTTTGAGAATAGAGACTAAGGTCTCAGTAAATCAATTTGAATTTAGTCGGGAAGATCTACCATGGAAGCTATTTTCTTGATACAACAATTGATGGAGAGATATCGAGAAAAGAAAAATGATTTACATATGGTATTTGTTGATCTTGAGAAGGCGTATGATAGGGTCTCAAGAAAAGTTCTATGGTGGGTACTTGAGAAGAAAAAAGTCCCCTCAAAGTATGTAGAGGTTATCAAGGATATGTATGATAGTGTTACTACGTGCATGAAGGCTTGTAATGAAAGATCAAGTTATTTTCCTATCACAGTAGGCTTACACCAAGGATCTACTCGGAGTCCTTACCTTTTTGCCCTAGTTATGGATGAGCTGACAAAGGATATCCAAGATGAGGTGTCAGGGTGTATGTTATTCGCAGATGATATTGTGCTTATTGATGAGACCAAGGTGGGGTAGGAAGCTAAATTAGAAATATGGAGAAGCACATTAGAGTTAAAAGAATTGACGTTAAGTCGAAATAAGACTGAATAAATGAAGTGCAAATTCGATACGGCAAGACGTGAGGACGAAGATTCCATGGGTATGTTTCGACAGGAGGTACCCAAGAAAGATGTTTTTAGAAATCTGGGATTAATACTGCAAAAAAGGGAAGAAATTGATGAAGATGTAAACCATAGAATCAGAGCAGGTTGGATGAAATGGCGAAATGCAACAGGGTTTTGGTGTGACCATAAAATCTTGATTAGGTGGAAAGGAAAATTTTATAGAACAGCTATAAGATCGACGATGTTATATGGAACTGAATGTTGGCTAGCAAAGAGACAACATGAGCATAAGTTAGGAGCAGTAGAAATGAGGATGTTATGGTGGATAAGTGGTAACACAATGATGGATAAGATAAGAAACGAGGATATTCGACGAAGAATTGGAGTATGCATCAGTAAGAATAGAAATTTGTTATAAAGAGCATGATGGGAAGAAAGGGAGAGGTCGGTTGAAATTTACGTGAGGAAAAGTAGTAAAACAAGATTTAGTGGAGTGGGAAATAGATTCACGGATGGTTGGTAGTAGAATAGAGTGGAGGAAAACTATTAGTGTGAAGGAAGAGCAAAACTCTAAAATTGCCTTTTATAGTTTTAGCATTTTTATTTATTTATTTATCTATTTATCTATTTATCTATTTAGTTATCTATTTATTTTATTATATTTTCTTTGTTTTATGGATTTATGTCCTTGGGTTCATCGACCACCGACCCCAAATAGTTTAGGATAAAGGTGATGATGATGATGATCATCATCATCATTGTATATAGCCCTGACCTAGGGGTTATGTGAAACATCTAGAGACTGTGTTAAAACTTCGAAAAAATCAGTAGCTATATGTTAAGCTATGAAAATGCACTTTTGCCAAAAACAGTGTGGATTACTTAGGGCACATTATCTCAGATAAAGGATTAGTATGGACCTTGACAAGGTGAAGTGTATTCAACCTTGAGGTGTTCCTATGTCTGTGAAAGAATGAAGGGGATTTATGAGATTGTCAAAATACTACAGGAGATTTATAAGAAACTATGGAGTGATCAGCAAGCCCTTAACAAACTTACCCGAGAAGGATTCCTTTATATAGAATGAGGCAACCACTACAGCTTTTTGTCAACTCAAAAAAGCTTTAAGTCAAGCCCCAGTTCTAAGAGTGACTAATTTCTCCAAACATTTTGTGATTGAGACAGATACTAACAGTTTGAGAATGGGAGCAGTTTTAATGTAAGAATGTCAGCCAATTGCTTATTTAAGCAAGGCATTTAGTGTGAAGAACATAGGACTATCTACCTGTGAAAAAGAGCTATAAGCCTTAGTAATAGATGTTGAAAGTTGGAGATATTATTTGTTGGGACATCATTTTGTCGTTAAGACAGATCATTAGTCACTCAAGTTTTTGTTGGAATGGAAACTAATAAACTCTTTAAAATACAAATGGCTAGGCAAGCTGTAGGGAATGGATTATGAGATATAGTATAAAAAGGGTTCTGAGAAGTCTACAACCGAGGCAATTTCCAAAAGAATGAAAAATGAAGGGGATAAAACTGTACGATCAAGTCCTTATTCTGGAAGTGTTCAGGAAGATAATTTGCTGGCTAATTCATCAGTTAAACCAAGTTAGTTGCAGCAAATTGAATAAAGCTATTCTGGAGATGGGGGTTGTCAATCACTAATTGTACAGCAGCTCATAGACCCCAAAGGTCACACTGAATTTCAATATACTAATGGATTACTGAAAAAGGCTGGCTAAATTTATATGGAGAATGGAACAGGAATCATAGAGAAGATCATAGCAACCTTGCATTCTTCACCTTTGGGAGGTCATTGAGGGGACAATGCATGTCTTCACTGGATCAAGGGACTTTTCTTCTGGCCTAAAATGAAACGGGATGTGGTTGAGTATATCCAGAAATGTGTCACCTGCTAACAATGCAAGGATGAACACAATGCATATCCATGACTCCTTCAGGCCTTACCAATCCCTCAACAAGCTTGGAGGCATATATCAATGGATTTCATTTAATTATTGCCAAGATGAAAGAGTTGTGATACTATATTGGTGGTCATTGACAGATTTACTAAGTACGGACATTTGTTAGCCTTATCACACCCGTTTTTAGCCCTTGACATAGCTTAGCTATTCCTACACAACATCTTTAAGCTGCATAGACTTCCTGAAAGCATAGTAACTGATAGAAATAAATTTTTTTAAGCCACTTTTGGCATGCCTTTTTTAAGACTTTAGGGGTTTCTCTTAAATTCAGTACTACTTATCACCCCCAAAGCGATTGTGATGAAAGGCTAAACCAATGTGTGAAAGCATATTTGAGATGTCTTACAAGTGATAAACTTGAGAATTAGAGAGCTTGGCTAGCGATGGCAGAATGGTGGTATAATACTTGTTATCATTCCAGTTTATCCATGTCCTCACATGAAGCACTTTATGGCACTAAACCAGTACAAATACCTGTGGGACCATACTTGGATTTGATGATTCCAGCTGCTATTGATTTGGTGCAACAAAGGTCTAACATCTTGCAAATGCTTAAAGATTATTTCTTCAAGGCTCAAACTAGGATGAAGCATTATGCAGACCAGAGGAGATAAGAAAGGACTTTCACAATGGAAGAATGGGTGTATTTGAAGTTTCAGCCTTATAAGCAAACTTCAATCATCAGCAGACCAATTTTGGTAGCTTGCACCGCATTTTTATGGACCATTTCAGGTGAAAGAAAGGATTGGAGAAGTGGTTTTCAAGCTGAAGCTGCCCCCACATGCTAATGCGCATCCAGTATTTCATGTTTCATTGCTCAAAAAACACATTGGAGGCATTCCAGTAGCTGCCACAGAACTTCCTGATTTGAGAGATGAATCATATCAACCCTCAAAACCCGAAACTATATTGCAGAGAAGGATCATCAACAAGGGGGCTCAGTAAGTTACTCAATGGCTAGTCAAATGGAAGGGGTAAAACTAGGAGGATGCATAATGGGAAGATCAAAGTTTTGTGGAACAGCAATTTCCCTTGTTCAAGTCTTGAGGACAAGACTTCTTTCAAGGAAAGGGAATTGTCAAGAAAATGAGCCTTACCAACACGCTATTGTATTGAGTTTATTCAAAAGTTAGTTAAGTTAGTTAAGAAAGGTTGTTTGCTTTTGGCAGTATTTAGGAAAGTTCCTAAAAGGTGCAGCCGCTACATTTTTGTATAAATAGGTAGTAATAGGTGAAGAATGACAGCCTTGATTATACGTTTGTTACACAAACTAAGTAATCAATTACCTTCTCACCCAGATGATATTTGGCCCACTCTATGCAACATCAGACACCTTCCAACAAAGGTGTCATCCCCAGAACACGTACAAAGTTTTTCCAGAAACCACGTGAAACGTATTTCACCAATTAATGATTGGGCTGCACTATCAGGTTTTCTGCCTTCCCCCAAATAACCTTTTGAATCCTTCTCATCGGATGAATTAGTGGACCTCACATTGCCAATAAACAAGGATGAGAAAATGCTTCAGCTACATGCCATTAAATGGAGCCAAAAGGATGAGAACACAATTAATCTGCCAAAATCATGGAAAAGAAAAAGGAAATTAATTTAAGAAATTCATGTTTAGGCTTCCAAACAAGGTGCTGGAAAGATCACAGGACTTTAAGGACATCAAGTAACTTGTCATCAAATATAGCTTGGGAAACCCTAAAGAACAATCTCACAAAGTACTAAAGGTGGTAAGCCTAGCAACTCCATTCACTAAAATCCTAAATTTACTGCTTATGTAAGCTGCTAAAGGCCTTTTGGTGGTTGAATCAAATCATTCACCTCGTCCCTAATGAGGCTACTGTCTTAGAGCAGCAAAGGACTTGGTCAGCCTTTGATAGTTCATGTGGTTAACAAATTGACTCTCTCTTATAATCCAAACATAATCTTCTTTATAGAGACAAATTGCAGAGAAGTCAAGATAAAGGAATGGCTTTCCACCTCTAAATTCACAAGCTACAATATAGTAAATCCCAAAGGTATAAAAAAAGGTCTTTGCATGGCATGAAGTGAAGACTCACAAATAAAAATTCTAAAAAAGAAACAAAATCATATTTGCTCACTAATTCAAGAACCATCGGGCATTGAATGGATCCTATTATTAATCTATGGCCACCCAAAATCTGACAAGAGGTAAATTTTGAGGCAAAATTTACAACCAGTTAAAAAACAAGGACATGCCAGTAGCCATAGCAGGTAACTTCAACCGAATTTGGAGTCAAGCAGACAAGTTGGGAGGAACTCCATTCAAGCCAAATGATGCATAAAAATTGAAACATATCATATGTTCACTTGGAAAGACTGAAATACAACAAATGGGAGCATGGTTTGCATGGACCGACAATCGAGACAATAAGGGAAGAATTTATGAATGACTCTATAGGGTTGTAACAAATGCTGATTGGGTCAATAAGTTTTGAAAAGCTAGGTTGGAACCTCCCTATCTACAGGTCAGATAATGATTCGATGCTACAAGATACTTTCTTCAGATATACCACATAAAACGAAAAAACTGAGAAGAAAGTTTGAGAGTTATTGGATAAGAAATGAAGTAGCTAGGAAAATAATCAGTGGATCATGGAAGGAAAACTCTGAGAGGTTTTAGATAAAATGGAGCAAACAACCAGGAAACTCCAATTAACTGGCTAACACCTAAACAGATCAAACAAAATGTCATATGGCCGGTTAGAGAAAAAGATAAATTCCCTGATTGAAGGCTCTCAAAATAGTCCAGTGAAAAAAATGAACTAAAAGCCATTATGGGAAAGACAAAAAAATCCAATAGGAAATCAATGACTTGCTATAGGATCAAAAGGATTTCTAGCATCAAAGGGCAAAAATCCAATGGATGAAAGAAGGTGACTACAACTCCAAATTCTTCCATATTTGGGCAACAAAAAGAAAGGGAAGGAATTTTATCAAGTAACTTAAAGATCATAGTGGAGAATGATGAAGAAATTAGGAGGACCTTCAACACCTAGGCCATATATGAATGACATTCTAGAACACTTTGCAAAATACTTTTTCAATTTCCGATACATCTCATATTTCACAATTACTATCTAAAAAAATGCAAAAATACATTTTGAAATGTTGTCCATACAAATCCTTAATCTTGAACCAATTCAAAGGAATCATTTTAAAGGATCCCAATTTCCCAACTGATGATGAAAAGACAGGACATGATTTGAACTACATCCTAAACAACATCCAGGAAGTCCTAAATTTAGAACAAATTGAGTGGATTAACAGGGAACTATCTAATGAGGAAATAAAAGATTCATTTTTCCAAATGGGGAAATAGAAATTGCTAGGTCCAGATGGCCTACCAGCAAGATTCTTCCAACACTATTGATACATAGTGGGATCAAACATCATAAACTGTAAAAGCTTTCTTTCACACAAAAACCATGAACCCTAAATGGAACCATACAACCGTCACTCTCATTCCTAAATGCGCAATTCCCAAATAACCCTCAAACTCTTGCCCCATTAGTCTATTCAATGTCATCTACAAGGGCATAGCTAAGGTCATAGCATCCAAACTTAAACATGTGATACACAACCTGATTTCATCTAACCAGGAAGCCTTTGTTTTAGAAAGATCCATCAATGAAAATGTTCTCATTGCACACGAGGTCCTGGAATACGTTCAAAAGAAAAAATAGGGAAAATATTTTTTTTGATGCTCTTAAGCTAGACAATGAAAAAGCTCCTGATAGAATCTCATGGCAATACTTGAGGTAAATGCTCTCCAAACTACGTTTTCTATAAGATTTGATCTAGTTGATCATGCAGTGCGTCACAATGATGTCCTACTCAATGAGTTTTAATGGATGGCAATCCAATTTCTTCACACGAAATAAGGGCCTAAGACAAGGATGCCCCCTCACACCATCCCTTTTGTCATTAGTCAACAAGGTCTCTATGCAATGTTATCTTCTCTTGCTAAATCTGGTCTCATCCCGAGAATCAAAATGGGAAGAAGTGTACCAATAATTTCTCACTTAATGTTTGCCGATGATTATATTATTTTCTCAGAGATATTCTCCCAAGCAATCAAACAACTAGGGAAGACTCTAAACTCCTTCTGCAACTTCGTGCCAAGGAATAAATTTGACAAACCTTCCCCCACCATGAGCCCAAACACATGCCAGAATTGGAAGGTCTTCCTTACCTTCATGTTCAACACTACTAAAACAATCTCTCAATGCAAGTATGTTAGTCAACACTGCTAAAACAATCTCTCAAGGAAAGTATCTCATCTTAGTCATAACCTAATTTTTTGACAGTCCAAAACTAGATTGTTTGATGGACTTCATGAAAACATAAGGGCTAAAATTCTCAATAGGAAAAATAAAGTGCTATCAGTCATGGGCTGAAACATTTCATATGGAGGTGCTGCCACGACATATTGCCAACAAAGAAGGCACTGCAAAGCAGAAAGCTGAATTTAGATAAGATATGTCAAATGTGCAGCGAAGAAGAAGAGAACTTAGAGCATGTTTTCTTTAATTGTCCAAGAGCAAAAACAGTTTGGCGGCTCGCTCTGGTACAATTGCACAAACCTGAATCTGAAGTTAGGAGTTTTGACGATTGGTGGCCACAAATCAGTTGCAACTCAAAGCATTTTTTGGGCCCAGAAAGAAGCCAATTAACGGTATACCTACTGTGGATGCTTTGGAAATCCAGAAATGTTTGGATCTTTATGGGAGAGTGGATGAAGGAGAAGACAATAGTTGACATAGCAGTGGACGAGTGGATGGAATTCTATAAAATAAGAGCAATGGATCCTATATGTAACTAGGACTAGACGCATGAGCTTGGTCAGTGGTTTACAATAGGAACGTAGGGGAAAATATTTAAGGATTAATGTGGTGATATTAACCATTTACAAAGCTAAAAGGTTAGCATAGCCACTTGTTTTCCTAGTCTAAACTTTTGTGATAGAGAAGAAGATATGAGAGATAGGAAGCTTTGGCCAATCTTTGAGTCAAAGAGGGTTCAAATTCTATAAGAACCATTGTTGTATCAACTTGCTTTGTTTTTACAAAGTTAATATATTGAATCTTTATGGAAAAAAAAAGTCATGGGCTGAATAACCCTAGCCAAACATGTTCTAGCAACTTTGTCTCACTACACTCTTTGGCTCATTCAAAACTTCTAAGACTACAATAGAGGCAATTGACCAACAAATTGCAAAATTCATTTGAAATGGCAACAAGAAAGGTAGAGGGATACACTAGAAGTCATAGGAATTCACATGCAGATCAAAGTTCAATGGAGGTTTAGGTATAAGATCAACACCAATGCTAAACCAAACTCTTTTAGCAAAATTGGCATGCAAAATTCACAATGATGAAGAAACCTTTTCTCCATTTCTTTCTTAGCAAAATATTGCATCAAGAGAAATTTCTTGCAAACCAATCCAAATTAGGGTTCCTCTTGGGCTAATGGAGCATCTTGTGAAGTAAGGGTCTTAAAAAAAGGACTCAATGGAAAGTTGTAAAAGAACAAAAATCACATAAAGGAAGATTGGATCCCTAACCAAACAAACCCCTTAATCACAAATAACCTATTCGGCCAATTTCTTCATTTGAAGGTTGCCGACTTGATTGACAACAAAAGGAGCTGGAGAATGCCTCTTTTAAGAGTTCTCTTCCCGGTTGAAACATTGCCAAACATCCTTGCAATACATTTATCAAAGGTTCATAATGATGGTGAGGACCTACAGTATTGGAGCAAGGACAAAAAAGGCATCTACTTAGTCAAATCAAGTTACCATTTTGCTTGTCATCTATTACAAATGGACAAACCTTCCAATTTCAATAGCAAAATCGATCTTGGTATCCAGCAAGACAAGCAATTTTGAAAAAAAGTTTAGAACATGAGAATCCCTATTGATGAAGGCTGTATCCACAACCCAATTATGACTTGATAAGATGATACTGATATGAAATTTTTTGTCTTCTTAGATGGTAAA
Source organism: Gynochthodes officinalis (assembly GCA_020080225.1). Lineage (NCBI taxonomy): Eukaryota > Viridiplantae > Streptophyta > Magnoliopsida > Gentianales > Rubiaceae > Gynochthodes > Gynochthodes officinalis. The sequence goes on from CM034619.1 coordinate 17,587,143, forward strand.
CGTTCTTGCAAAACAAATCCTGGAGTGGTTCTCCGGAGTAAATCCTCCGATGCTTAAGTTAGCAAATAGTAAATGTACCATATTCTTAATTTGCCAGTGAGTCCCCATACCTGGTTGTTTCCCAGGCTTATATATCCTCTTCCTCTATTTGTGGGATTCGTTATCACGTTCTGCCATGTTGGCTATAGCTGTAATTGCTGATTGCACGCCATTATGGTTTTCCACGATTGTAATGTATTGTTACGCACTTATGGATAAGCACGACCTCACTGAATTCCCACTTTGTAGTCTGGGACCTCGTTTGCCTCAGTCTGATGTCCTGTACACTTGGTGTGATTTCAGTGTGTTTCTATTCTAAGTCTTTATACTTAAACTTAGATTTCAAAGTCTAGTTGTGGAAAATGCTGTCGGTTGAAATTTAGGCCCTTGACCTTCATATGTTGCTAAGATCCGGACCATATATTGCTGAGTTCTGGACCTTGGACAAGACAAGGTTCCGTCTCGTGTATTGTTGAGATCTAGTCTTTGGTTTAAGATAGGAGGTTGGGTCCCATATACATCATAAGCCCCCTAGATCTTGACATGGCAATGTCAAGCTGAGGTCTTATTATGAGTAGGTTTCTAGGCTTTTGGAAAAAAGGGTAGGCTTGATTATTTGAATCATTGTGTTTGTTGTCTATCAAGACCTATCGTATCTTGTGTAATCAGATAACGTTTGTTTTTTAAGGCTACAACATTTAATGTCATAAGGCCTTAGAAAATGATTGAAATGCTTACGGAAGCTCGAGTTACGTATAAAAGTTTGCGTGTCTCATTTGTAGGGTTTTCATCGTGTGTTGTCGCTTTCTTTGCCTTTTTGCTTTGGCAAACTCTACTTCTCTCTTCTGACACCAGTTTTCTACGCCCGACGAGAATCTGGTGAGGTGATCTTTGCCTTGCATATCCTCTATTGAAGTTCAACCGAGATTTTTAAAATAAGAAAAAATAAGTATGTCTTCTTCTCGGTATTTGTCTTCTGGATCTTTGAGGTGGGAGGATAAAACTGTGTCCTTGGCTGGCAAGGTGGGTAGTTCTTTTAGCTCATCCATCCAAGGAATTTTTCTTATTATGATGTTGGTGAGTCTAGTAGGAGAAGGTTGAATAGGAGAAAGCTAGTAGTTGTGTTGTCTAGTTCTGAGGAGGGGGTAGTGTGCTTGAGGATAGGTAGGCATCTCCATCTATAAATTCATTATCGGAGAAGGTGGGTGAATTTATTGCCCGGCCAGCGGTGATGTTTCCTGAAAAATTTATGCCTGCTGTTGAGGACCTGACCTCAAATTTTCAAGAGGCCATGGTCAAGGAACTTAGGAGAAGGTTTCATATTCCTAAGGAGTGTGAGGCCAAGGGTGCAGGTTCCGAGTGAAGGGCATGTCACCCCCCCTTCCCCGATAAGGTACCTAGCAATTTATGGAGAACATCTGAAGGCTAGAAAAGGCTTCCCTTGTGTCAACTTGTAGTTGACATTCTGAAGTATTATAGGATATCCTTAGCCTAGCTTGCCCCAAACTTGGCAAGGACTATTATTAGGTTTGAAGTCTTTTGTCGAGAGGGAAAGATAGAGTTTTCAGTTGACCTGTTTAGGTACTTTTACTGTATGAAAAGGTCTATGAACTCAATGGGCTATTATACTCTTTTTCCGAGATCCAAAAATAAGGTCGTGAAGCCTTCAACCCACCATGACTCAAAGAAAAGGTTTTTCTTTGTAAAGGCTAAAGCATGTAGGCTGGATATGGAGTGATTCTATGGAGATGCGAATGATAGTTACAAGGATCACAAGAAATGGAACCCTCCAGGCCATGCTTACATACAGTTCCAGGAAGAAAGAATTGGCAATTATACTAATGAGGAGTTGCTTAAGTACGGGATGAGCATGACTATTGTAGAGTCCGGATCTTTAATTATTCAATCAGGTCAAACAAAGGACCATAAGGGTAGGGTTATAATGCTTTAGAATGATTTTTTTTGTTATTATTGTTTTGGCTAATGTTTGTGTTTGTTTTCTGTTGTACAGTGGTGAAGTTTAGCACTTGATCAAAGGCAGCCTATCAAAGAAGCGCAACCTCGCACTAATGAGGCACCTTACGGGAAAGTGGTGGTGGTGGAGCCTCTGACGAAGAAAGCTAAGAAGAAGATCCCTGAGGAGGAGTTCTTGGCCAAAGAAAAAAGAATTAAAGTGGCTGGCCAAAAGGAGAAGGCCAGTCAAGGGGAAGCCGAAGTTTCGACTTCGGATATGGTTTTTCATTTCTCCATGCCTATGGAGGATTCACCCGGGGTGACAGTCTAAGGCATGGAGGATCATCAAAAAAGGTTGGCCATGCCATTGGCTAATCTTAACAATGAGTTGGCTTTTACAGTGCCACAGGTATAAAACTGTTAGCGAAATTATTGTTTAAAATTTTATGTTATAAGTGGTAATATTAATGTATTATTCAAACCGTAGGCACTGGCTTTGTGGACAAAATTCATCCACCGAGCTAATTGCTTGGGAGTGGAAGCTTCCAAGCATTAGACCGAGATTGCCTAGTTGAAAGAGGTTGAGGCAGCATATTTGGAAGTGAGAAGGAAACTGGAGGGAGAGGTTGCTTTCCTCCACCAATAGTTAGGGGAAAGGGACACGGAGGTCCAGAATTTTAAAAGCATCAATATGGGAGATTTCGCAAAGTTGCTAATGAAGAAGGTCTTTCACACACAAGACTTTGGGCACTTGGTGGTAAATTCGTCTCAGGCGGCCAAAGAGATAGGACGGCATGAAGCAGCCATTGAGATTCAAGAGAAAGTTGCCTGGCTATGACGCCAAGGCCATGGCGAGGGCTAATAACGCCTACATTGATACTGTGAAATGATTTGATGTTTCCTTCACATTATTGCAACATGTGGCATCTCCGATGACATTTGAGAAGCTCTATGCTTGTACAGTTGATGAAAATCTGGACCTCCAAACTCCAAAAAGTGAAGTTCCTAGAGGCCAACAGGAAGCCGAGACCTCGTCTCAGAGAGAAAAAACCCAAAAAAAGGCTAGCTCTTAGGCCTTTTTCTTTTTGTTCGCTTTTTTTTTTTTTGTAAGGACAATTTCTTTGGTTAATGAAATTCTAATTTTCTTCAATTTCCACTATATCAAGGTCGTTAGTTGTCTTCAAGGGTTGTTTATAATATATTGCATGAGAAAGTTAGTACGCTAGAAGCTGCGCATAATAAGTTTTAGAACACTATACTTAGATTAGGGAATGAAAATAAAAATCTCAAAGATCAAGTTTCGAGTCTTGAACATTTGAACCGCAGTCTTAAAGAAGACAATGTAAAACATCAATGAGCAATAAGAGATTTGATCCTTAAGGAGAGTTTAGCTAAGGTAGAAGTTGAAAAGAATAATGAGAGGATTGCTACACTATCTGCCGAAATTGAAGATATTTCTATTGAAATAAAAGGTAGAGATTTAGTAATCCATACCATGACTACCGAGTTGGACAATAAGCATCGAGAGATTCAAGGTCTCCAAAGTGTGCTTGAATGCAAGACCTAAAGGTTGAAGATTGAGAAGATGGAAACTCGCCTAAAGGAGGTGGGTCTGAAGACGACACATGTGGACAGAAATCTTGTTGAAACGATGCTAGAAAATTTGGAACTCTTGGCCCAACAAGGTCAGAAAGACACTACTGCATACAGGAGGAAAGAAGCAAAGTTTAACATGTATCTTCAGAATAGAATTAAGTATGAAGAGAAAAAGAGAAAAGGAAACGGAAATTGTAAACTCCTCTTGTATGTAATATGTTTATTTAAATAAAGCAATTAGCCCAAGATCCCCACCCTTTGGGTGTTTGGGATTTTATTCATAGGATATTCTAAAGAAATAAGTAATCTGAGATCCCCACCCCTTAGGGTGTTTGGGATTTGATTCAATAAATATTCCAACTTTTTCTCACCCCATAGGATGTTCCATGTTATCACCCTCATGGATGTTCATGTTCTCCTCACCCGCTTGGGATGTTATGGAGTTCGCAGCTAAAGTTAGCTAAATCGAGGTTACACGTGATTTTCTCGATTTATGATTTAGCAAGGTGGTTTCACCAACCTTGAACGGAGTTCAAGGCAGTTATTATTGCCCTATTCGATTTAAATAGAGTAAATATAAGAACGATATTTTATTCATCCGGTAAAATTTTAAACATAAAAACATTTTAAATTGCTGACATGCCAGACTCAGGGTAATAAGTTCCCCTCCATTATGGCTAAGCAATAACTTTCAAACTTTGACACATCAATGACCTTTTTGGCTCTTCCCAATTAGCTTCTAGCTTCCTAAGCTTTTGCTTCATTTTTGCATAAGACTAGATCTTCTAGGGCAAAATTATTGATTTTCACCCATTCATTATAATATTTTGCCATAGCCTGTTTGTATTGCGCTTCCTTTACTGAGGCTAGATCTCGGCATTCTTCCAATACGTCTAGGTTCAACCGAACCTCTTCTTCATTAGCCTCGGTGTTGAAGGCTACAACTCTAGGGTTTGAAACTACAATCTCAACCGAAATGATAGCTTTTGAGCCATATGTCAGGCTATAAAGAGTTTCATCTGTTGCCGTTTGAGGTGTGGTGCGATAAGCTCATAGGGCTTGGGAGGCTCTACACCCAACCCCCTTTTGCTTTATCCAGCTGAGTCTTGAGTCCTTACAATATTGTGTGATATGTGACTTCAACTTGACCGTTAGCTTGTGAAAGTGTAGCAGAAGTGAAGTTTTGTTTGATCTTAAGCTCTTTGCACCAAGAACGGAAGAGGTCATCTGCAAATTGCTTTTCATTGTTTGAAATAATCACATGAGGGATGCCAAATCTGCAAACGATTTTTCTCCATAGAAACTTCAGAATGTTTTTTTCTAGTGATAGAGGCCAAAGGTTCAATTTCGACCTATTTAGTGAAGTAATCGATGGCAACCATTAGGAACTTTAAAATTTTAGGCACTTTGGGAAAAGGCCCAAGAATATCAATCCTCCATTGTGTGAAAAGCCCCGTACTTTGGATATTTATCCACTGCATTTGGGGTATTCTAACTATGGGAGTATGAAATTGGCATTTGACACATTTTTGCACAAAATCATGGTCGTCTTTAAACATGGCTGGCTAGTAGTAACCCTAACGAATGACTTTCTTAGCAAGCATGCAAAGCCTAACGTGGCTTCTATGTTGGATTATGCCCTAAGGACAAATCATGTGATGATGGTTTGGGCATATATTGTATCATAATGTTTAAATTAATGGTAACGATTATTATATTTATTTCTATATCTGTATTTAATGAATAAATATAATAATGTCCCAAGAATTTAATTATTCTAAAATTATCCCTAGTCAAGTATTATCATTAAATGGGATAATAAAAAGGCCTTAAGACTAATATGTGTGGTGACCGATGAAATATGTCATTATATGAGATATCAAATCAACACATAGGTACATGCTAGAGAACTATGTACTAGATCAACCCGTCATAAGAAATGCTACATGGGTTATTATATGAAGTGTCATAAGCATTTCTCATAGTGATGATGGTGTAAGTGATCCTTAAACTTGAGGTCACCAGAGATCCTACTATGAGGAGTTGTATGTTTTGATGCTATTAAATGTTACTCGTAACAAGGTGAACTATAAAAGGGCCAATTTGATATGTAATTAATCATATGGTGGGATGTTGAGTGATCAAGATATGATTTGCCCCTCCTAGATAATGGGAATGATATCTTTGGCCCCCTTGATCAAGTGAGACCATAAAATGCATGGCCGTGCTCAAATGAGTTGATATGTGATATCGAGCTCATTTGCTTAGATGTGTCTACTTGAGAATCAACAAACGCAAAGATTGAACTATACGAGTGTGACACGCTTCATGGCTCATGTTCAATGAAGGTATCTAGGGCAAAGAGATTTAATTATATGGTAACATCTATCACAAGAAAAGTAATGTCGAATTACTAACATTCTTATAACTTGGGTAGCATTGATGTGTTGCTAGATACTACTCAATGCTTATAGCATAAAATAGATTTGATGTCATTGCCAACGTTATAAGAACCTATTAGATCGCACACTTAGATCGTATTCAAAAGAAGTGTAAAATTATGTGATAGAATTTTGGTTAATTTAAGAATCCTATTACGAATAGAACTCTATAAGGTTAGTCGGTTTAAATCAGTATTTGGTTTTGGATTTTAAATTGTTTTGGTTTTGCGTTAATAAATTCGAAGTAGTTTTGGATTTATTAATGCATGAGATGGCCAAAAATTAGAAAGAAAAATATTCTTGTTTTGGCAGCTAATCAAATTTGGAAATCTAAAATTTAGAAAGTTCCAAAAATGGATTTGAACTTGTAGTTCAAGTAAAAATCTTTAGAAGAAGTTTTACCCTAATCTTTTTCCATATGTTTGGACATAAAATTTTAGCAGCCTCCAAGAAAAAATGAGAATCAAGGGTTCATGTTTTTGTTCTACATAAAACAAGCCGAAGCTATTTTTCTTTGAGAAAGAAAAATTCTGTAGAAAATTTCCAACCAAAAACCTGAACCTATTTTCTTGTTTCAAAAAAATCTTTTCGGCCATTTTTCTTGAGAAGAATAAATGTCAAATTTGAAAGAACATAAGGAGCATTTCAGCTGTTCTTTGGAAGAAAAACAGCCACTTCTTCTGATATGAATCCAACAAGCATTGAAGAGACTTCGAACCCGAAGCATGATGTCAATAGCAATGTCTCCAGAACAAGCTCGGATCCACTTGACAAGGGCTAGAACAAAGAAAATGAAGGAAGCCTTGAATGGACTTATCCAAACGGCCCAAAAGGATGGGGAGAAGACCAAGATTGACAAGACCATGTTTATTAATGTACTAAGTGTAATTGGGTCTTGTTAATGGGTTTAGTTTTAATTATATGGTAATTTGAGTCATGTAGCCCAAAGAGTTATGTAGCCCATTTGGCCCTAAAGAAACCCTAGCTTGAGCAACCCTAATTAGGAACCCTAACTTGTATCTTTATAGTGGCCGTCGGCCATTCTTGAGGGCAGATTTGATGAAATGAAAATTTGGTTCTTGACATTACAAGCTTGAGAGAATTGCTCTCTAGTTTCTGTAATTACTTGCAAATTACACAAATTCGAATTTGTGTGTTTGTTGTTCTTGATTTCCTAGATTTGTTCCTAGGAAATTGATTCCATCCATCCATTGATTCCAAGGTTTCTAGGTACAGTTATCTAGGGGTTGAGGACCTATTCCACCTTCAAGGAACATACCATCTCAAGGAAAGATTTGATTAGGTTGATCCAATGGGAAGAACTTGTGTAGTGAGTTTTGGAACAAGTTATCCAAGGGTTCACGCGATTTTGGTATCAGCAGTCTTGGTTCCCAAGTCGTTCATATCTTTTCTTTTACCGAACAAAAAAAAAAATCATCATCATTGGTATGTTCTTTATCTCCTCAATCTTCTTGTTGTTTTGAATATCATCATCATTGGTATGTTCTTGTATTGATGAAGCAAATTCTGTTCTTGTATTGATGTGTTGGTTTCGGCTTGCTTCCATCTTAGACAAATCCGTACATTTGCTTATCCAATTGTTGTTTATGCCTTGCTGAAATTCTGTTCTTATTCATGTGTTGGTTTCGGCTTTTGTTTTGATAAATCCATATCTTTGCTCACTTGATAAATCCATACCTTTGCGGCCTTACCTCTGTTATTTCCATATATTATTGCTGTTTATGCCTTGCTGAAGTTGAAAAAAAAAAAAAAAAAAGAGATAACAAAAAAAAAAGAAGAGAAAAGAGAGAAGAAGAAAATTGCTGGAATTTTTTTTTGGGACTTGAGTAGAAAACTTGAGGCGAACAGTAGGTGGTCTTAGCGTCATTTTTTGACCCCCAAAGTGGCCGTCTGCTTGTAGATCTCTCCGAGAGCTTCGATTTGAGTACTTACGGAGCAAAATCTGATATCGGAGTAGAAAGTTATGACCTTTTGAAGTTACCATGCCAAACTAGTAAAATTTCTGATTTCGGAAAAACAGATTTGCCTTTTTTTTTCCGATTGTACTTTGGATTGTTTGCAGTTTGTGATTAGCCTTCTACTTATCCATATACCTTCTACTTATCCATATACATCCTTCCCACCACACCTTGAACCCAGAAACATTCTTGACCAATTCCAGAATTTGGAAGGGCTGAGACCGACCACTAATGCAAGCTACTTTGTCCAAATTTCCTTTCTTCAAGTGTCTTGAATTGTGATCCGAAAATTCTGAAATTATTGTGTTCCAAAAATTCTGAAATTTTGTGTGTTTCACTGATTTTTCGTGTAGATTCTGATTTTGCAATCAGTTTGTCCGAATTCCTTACCAAAAAAATTCGAATTCTTGTGTTTTGGTACTGTTTTCATTGTATTCCTTAGATTCATTCTAATGTCATTGTCCACTTACATTACCTTGTTGTAAATTCCTTTGTGTAATATTGAGTTGTGGTCCGAAAATTCTGAAATTTTGTGTGTCTCACTGATTTTTCGTGTACATTCTGTTTTGCATTCAGTTTGTACAAATTCCTTACCAAAAAATTGAATTCTTGTATTTTTGGTACTGTTTTCATTGACTTTGGTCTGCTTTCATTGGTTCCTTAGAATTCATTCTAATCTCATTGTCCATTGCATCAACTTGTTGTAAATTCCTTTGTGTAACATTGTTTGAGTAAGAATAGAAACGGAAGAGCAAATTGAGTGGTGTGAATCCGTCCCTTCACTTATACAAACCCGAGAGTACTCAAACACTTGGTGAGTGAATTTGGGGAATTGGGAAGGGAAGTGAGGACTTATAAACTGTTTTATTTTCTTTGCTAACCTTTACAAATATAATGGAGAGGCAACCGCCACCACCACCGGGTTCTAAGGAATCCTATGAGGAGATGTTAGCAAAATTTTACACTTTGGTTTCAGGTTTGCAACAGGAAGTCAAGGAGCTCAAAGCTGAGAGAGCCGAATCCTCTCGATCTACAAAGACCACATATGGCCATGATAATGATGATGAAGCCTTCGAAGCATTTCAGGGAAGTCAATACCGTACTCCTAGAATTGATTCCAATTTAGGATGTATTAAAATGAAAATTCCTCAATTCTTTGGTAAGCAAGATCCTGAAGCTTTCTTTGAATGGTCTGATAAAATTGAAAGTATTTTCTGATTGCACAACTATTCGGAGGAAAAGAAGGTCAAGCTAGTCGTGGTTGAATTTATGGATACGCCCCAGTGGACTAAAATTCAGGCAGAAAGGAGGCGTGATGATGAAGGGCCTGTTCGTACTTGGGATGAATTAAAGAAGCTCATGAAAAAGCGATTTGTTCCACACCAATACTACAGGGAGATGTTCAACAAGTTACAAAAGATCACCCAAGGAAGTAGGACTGTGGAGGATTATTACCAAGAGTTGGAGACTACTATGCTTCGAGTCAACATTCAGGAGGACAGTGAAGCTACTATGGCTCAATTTCTAGGAGGCCTAAGGAAGGATATTGCCCACATTGTAGAAATGCAGGAGTATGAAGATCTCAATGAGATGTATCACAAGGCAATGAAAGCTGAGAGACAGCTTAAGGAGAGGGGTGTCCGAACCTTTTCAACCCCACAGACTTCAAGTTCAGACACTTTGAAGTCTACATGGCCTAGGAAGGATTTAAATACCGACTTCAAAAAGGCCGCAACTCCTAGTACCTCAAACACTACTCCAACCGTGGTTCCAAACACTCAGAAATCAAGTGAAGTGAGAAAACCAGCCAGGGAGGTTACATGCTTCAAGTGCCAAGGCAAGGGACATTATGCACGAGAGTGTCCTAATGCTCGAATTATGGTTGTCAGAGGTGATGGCACAATCGAAAGTGAGAGTGAACATGAAAGTGATTGTGAAGATATGCCACCACTTGTAGAAAATGGGGAATCTGATGAAGATGTTTTTGGCCCTGATGAAGGACCATCTTTGGTGACTATGCGATCTTTAAATGTTCAGATTAAAGAGGAGAACAATGTTCAACGTCAGAATATCTTCCACGCTAAATGCACCATCAATGAGAAGGTATGTATACTTGTTATTGACAGTGGTAGTTGTACTAACATTGCTTCGACTTTGCTTGTAGATAAACTAAAATTGCCCACACTTCGGCATTCACATCCATACACGTTGCAATGGTTCAATGAGAGTGGAGAAGTGAAAGTCACAAAACAAGTCTTGGTAAATTTTTCACTCAACAAATACAAAGATGAAGTTTTGTGTGATGTGGCTCCTATGCAAGCTGGTCACCTATTGCTTGGTAGACCTTGGCAATTTGACAGGGATGCTTCCCACAGTGGACGAAGTAATAGGTACACTTTCTTTGTTAATGATAGAAAAACTACTTTACTGCCTTTGTCCCCTACGCAAGTTTCTGAATCTCAATTGCATTTAAAGGGTGAATTTGAGCAAATGATGAAATTGCATTCTGCACTACCCGTAAGAAAAGAAGGAAAAGTTGAAAATTCTAAGCCTAAGCAATATGAGATAAATGAAGTAGAACATATTGAGAGAAAGAAAGTAAGTCAAGTAAATAAGAAGCAGCCGAATTTTTATGCAAATGTGCGACATGTTGATAATTGTCTGCATACTAATCCTGTTTTGTTTCTTCTTATTTGTTGTGAATCTAATGTTCTACTTAGTGCTGACTTGCCATCCAACCTACCGGTTGAGATTTCTAACATATTGCAGGAATTCCAAGATGTATTTCCTGACGAGTTGCCCGTCGGATTACCACCCAAAAGAGGAATTGAACATCAAATTCACTTCATACCGCACAAACATACCAAATAGACCGATATCGGTCCAACCACAGAAGAGACCAAAGAGCTACAACGGCAAGTTGAAGATCTTTTAGTTAAATGGTCGACTTAATTTAGATGGCAAGCGCAAGTGACTTTGTCGGAAGTTACCTGAGCAGGTTCGGTTGAATATTGAGAAGAGGAATGAATCCTATGCTCGAAATGCCAACAGGGGTCGAAAGAAATTCACTTTTGATCCAGGAGATTGGGTGTGGATTCATATGCGCAAGGGAAGGTTTCCAGTACAAAGATCGGCAAAATTGCATTCACGTGGAGATGGACCTTTCCAAGTTGTCGCAAAAATCAATGACAATGCTTACAAGATTGACCTTCCAGGTAAGTACAATGTAAGTACTACCTTCAATGTTGCTGAGTTGTCTCCTTTTGACATTGCAGATTATGATGATCTGGATTCGAGGACGAATCCTTTCGAAGAAGAGGGGACTGATATGAATCCAACAAGCATTGAAGAGACTTCGAACCCGAAGCATGATGTCAATAGCAATGTCTCCAGAACAAGCTCGGATCCACTTGACAAGGGCTAGAACAAAGAAAATGAAGGAAGCCTTGAATGGACTTATCCAAACGGCCCAAAAGGATGGGGAGAAGACCAAGATTGACAAGACCATGTTTATTAATGTACTAAGTGTAATTGGGTCTTGTTAATGGGTTTAGTTTTAATTATATGGTAATTTGAGTCATGTAGCCCAAAGAGTTATGTAGCCCATTTGGCCCTAAAGAAACCCTAGCTTGAGCAACCCTAATTAGGAACCCTAGCTTGTATCTTTATAGTGGCCGTCGGCCATTCTTGAGGGCAGATTTGATGAAATGAAAATTTGGTTCTTGACATTACAAGCTTGAGAGAATTGCTCTCTAGTTTCTGTAATTACTTGCAAATTACACAAATTCGGAATTTGTGTGTTTGTTGTTCTTGATTTCCTAGATTTGTTCCCTAGGAAATTCGGATTCCATCCATCCATTGATTCCAAGGTTTCTAGGTACAGGTTATCTAGGGGTTGAGGACCTATTCCACCTTCAAGGAACATACCATCTCCAAGGAAAGATTTCAGTTGGGTTGATCCAAGGGGAAGAACTTGTGTAGTGAGTTTTTGGAACAAGTTATCCAAGGGTTCACGCCATCTTCTGTGTTAAAGAAACAAGAAAAACCGAAATTTGGAGAAGCTTCAAACCAGAAAACCGAAAGCAAAATTCTTGGCTAGCACCTTCGGCTTTTGCTGCTTCTCTTCTTGGGTTAATTTTGTGACAATTAACTTGGAACTTCGAGATGATTGTGTGGATACCATAGAGGTAAAGTTCTACTAGGTTTTTCGGTTATTCGATGAGCAAAGTCTTCACAAGGAAGCATAACCGCTACCGGTAAAGGTAAAACTCTTCCCGACCGATTTGAAATCACTTTGTAAAGATCCTTGGAGGAAATCAAAATTTTAAAATTCCACTATGTGTTATATTTTCTTAAATTTTTTATGAATAAGCAAGCTGAAAATTTGGATTATGTGAAGTCGTTCATTAAATCTAAATTTGTGAAGTGGTTTATTAAACATATATGATATTGTGGAAAAACATAAATATTGACCCACGATGTACAACATAATATAATGCTGCTTTGGGTTTAATAGGACTGAAGAGATCATATAGATTTGTTAGTATCCTGTAGTTTACTCCAGATCAAGAAAATGCATAAAGGTCCTATGTGTGGTAGCAAATTGCTTGGATAGCTCGGAGAGGGTTGGTTGAGTGGTGAGGTAGGAAGAATTCTAACTAAGAGGTTTGCGTTGACAAATAATTTCTTGAATAATTTTATTTCTGACTTGGATGACTCCTAGTTACCCAAAAAAAAAAAAAAAGCTTGGATAACATTATTTCTGGCTTGGATAACTGCTATAACTTACGTGGTCTTCTTACTACTATCCAAACAGAAACTTACCTAAGATTTTTTAATTCATAAAAGTTTAGTTTTAAAATTTTTTTTTTCTCTAGCTTGGATGACTACTATAACTACCGTGGTCTTCCTACTATCTGTTGATGAAAAATGAGAAAGAAGACAAGGAAGAGAAGGAGAATCTAGAAAATTTCTGGTAACAAGAATTATGCTTGCTAACAGAAACCACTTGGCACTATACCTCTAGGATACAAGAAATTCAATAAAAACTCAACAAGTTAGCAAGTTCTTGTGGTTTCTATAGAAAGTACTATTTCTATATTTTCTTTCTATCTATGTTCTTTTGTTTTCCAGTCGTCTTTTTATAAAGACATCTACGAATCGTTGTACAGCAGTTACAAATGGTTAGATGTCTTTGAATGAGAAGACACCATTTTTGGTCACAACTCTTTAGATTTTATTGTATGATAGGACACCAAATTGGGCCACAACTCTTCAGACTTTGATACTCTCTTATGTTGCAAACTACTTTACCAACATTCCCCCACTTAGTTTGTAACATGAAAGCCAAACTAACACAGATGATTATCATGCATAACGATAAGTAACATAAGTTTTAAACTTGTCCATACTGTAGTCATATCACAAGTCCTAATTAAGTCATAGGTGACTAGGTTGCTTAAACCTAGACTTAAAAATTAGGATAGAAATGATGCACACATGAACCAATCAATTCACAATACTTTCACATAACAATTTAGCACTTTTACTGGCCATGTGCTCATCCTAGCTCATGATCATATACAAGAGATCATCCTAAACTATTGTTGCAAGCGACACCACTTCCTATGATCATATAGGTGAACTAAAATTCAAGATTTGAACACTAAAGAAAGTTTGAACCATAACTCGAGCATATGTACACCATTCACAATTGCAAAGGTCCCGCACATTTAGCCCAAAGACAGAAGTCCCACCAAGAAACATGCCAATTGTTGATCCAGACCTTTGGCCTAAGATCCAGACCTTTGGTCTGAGATCCGAACCTTTGGCCGATTGTTGAGATCTGGACCTTTAGCCTAAGATCCAAACCTTTGTCGCTGAAATCCGAACCTTTAGTTTATCGAGGTCAAAGTCTAGTGCAAAGGTTCCACACTAGCCTAAAGGTTGATGTCTCACTTAGAAACATGCCAATAGCTGAGATCTTGACCTCTAGTCTGTCAAGGTCAAATCCTGGTGTGAAGGTCCCGTACATCTCCGAGTTCTCAGTGATCAAACACCGAATCACTTAGAATTTTGTTTATTAAGAGAATATCTTAACATGCTCACTTAAGAGTTACTTTTGGCACTACACTCTGGAATGGTATACACAACAATATTGTAGTGCTGACAATCACTTATTAGCAACTTGTTTTTACCCTTTAAACCTTGCAATCTTGGGGTAGTACTAGAAGAAGGTTGGGTTCCCATTACTAGTGATTATAGTTGAAGGATTTTAATCTCATTCTAGACATCGTCAAATTTACCAAGTCTTTTGCTAGAGGCTTTGTTAACAGATCCGCCAAGTTGTTGTAAGTTCTTACGAGCACAACTGTGACAACGTCATCATTCAACATTTGCCTAATGTAGGCATGTCTTAGGCTTATATGTCTAGATTTCCCATTGTAAACTTTATTCAATGCTCTAGACATAGTAGCTTCACTATCACAATGCACGGCAATTGCCGGCATAGGTCCAGGCCATAGAGATATATCAAGTAATAAATCCCTTAGCTACTCTGCCTCCTTGGAAGCTGAAGAAAGAGCTACAAACTCGGCTTCCATGGTGGAGTGAGATATTACAGTTTGTTTCTTTAAGGCACAAGAAATAGCTCCACCACAAAGCATAAAAATCCAACTGCTTGTAGGCACTTGATCACTTATGCTAGTAACCCAACTAGCATTCGAGAAGCTTTCAAGCACACTAGGAAAACTATTATAAAAGATTCCCAAATCCTTAGTTTGTTTAAGGTAACCAAGGACTCTAGTTATAGCCTTCCAACGATCTTGTCCTGGATTTTTAGTGTATCTAGCTAGTCTACACACCACATATGATATATCCAGCCTTGTATAGCTCATTGCATACATTAAACTCCCAATTGCACTAGCATATTCCAACTGACTAATTGGTTTTCCAATATTTTCACATAACTTGAAGTTAGAATCAAAAGGAGTACTAACCTCTTTCACATTCAAATGTTGATACTTCTCTAGAACTTTATCAACATAATGTGATTGAGACAAGGCATAACCCCCACTATGCTTCCTAACTTTAATGACTAAGATAGTATCTATTTCACCAAGATCTTTCACCTCGAATTGAGAAAAAAGATACTTCTTAGTTTCAAGTATGCCTTTATAGTTGGTACCATCAATGAGCATGTCATCCACATAGAGACAAACAATTACCCCATGCTCTTCACAAAATTTAGAATAAATGCACTTCTCTGCATTATTTTATCTATAACCATGTGAGAGTAAGGCAGAATCAAACTTTTCATGCCATTGTTTTGGGGCTTATTTTAGGCCATACAATGATTTAACTAGCTTGCACACCTTGTGTTCATTTCCAGGCAATACAAACCCCTCAAGTTGCTCCATATACACCTCTTCATCAAGATCACTATTTAGAAATGCAGTTTTTACATCCATTTGATGCACAAGTAGCTTATATATGGATACAAGTGCCAACAACAATCTAAATAAGGTGATACGAGCCACCGGTGCATATGTATCAAAATAATCGATTCCTTATTTTTGTCTAAAGCCTTTTGATGTGAATATAAGGGCCGTTGATCCATTATAAGGGATTGGTGGTCCTATGACAAGCTCAAGGACTAAGAAAATGCAAGTTGCCTTAAATCCTTCATAACCAACTCTCAAACTAAGGAAGCAATGAAGAAAGTTCCAATTCAGTTGAAGAATCCAGCTCAAGTGAAGAATCCAATTCGGCCTTGGAAGATTTTAGCTAGCTTCAGCCTTGGAAGGTTCCAGCTTTTGGCCGGTTTTAGAAGCTCAAATGGATATTTTTGGCGGCTCAAGACTAGCTTAATTCCAGCTCTTTTCAGCTCCATTCCATTCAGCACTTGGAATTATGGTTTAGGCAATTCCATTCAGCACTTGGATATTGATTTAGGAAGCTCAAGTTCAGTTCAAGTTTCAGTCCAAAATTGGATTTCAATTCTGAAAATTCCAGCCACACTTGGATTTCAGTTTTGGCAATCCATCAACACCAATCCACGCTTGAATTATTATTTTGGCAGTCCATCAAACTCCAGTCCACAATTGGATTTTCAGATTCAGAAATTCCAGCCACACCTAGGATTTCAATTTGGCAGTTCCTTAATTCCATTCACACTTTCTAGTTTCGGGAATGTTTGGATTTTAGTTTAGGCAATATTTTCCTTTTCTTAGAGTAGGAACTTTGTTTTAGTAATAGTTTCTTAAAGTAATTTCCTAAGAAGGAAATCCTTCTGGGGATTGGCTTTCTTAATTATCACAAGTTGTAATCTATAAATAAAGGCCATTCAACCACAAGAAAATACATATTTGATTGATTACAAAGCAAAGAGCTTTATTGCTTTTCTTTGAGTTCTAGTTTAGAACTTGCTTTGAGTCTATGAGGATAGCCTCTTAGGTTCATGTTTAAGCTATCTTATTGAGTCTCTTTCTCTCAACAATTTGAGCGTGCTTCTTGGTTCCAAGGAAATAGTCCAACTCATATCCGAGAGCTAGAAATGATCCATCTGGTGTCAAGTGGACAAAAGCAAGGTCCTTCTTTAGACCTTGGAGTTGGTGTCTTGCTAAAAAAAGAATCAGTTCAACCTAGAAGACGATACTAGGACCAACACTCTGGTATATGTTTGAATTTTAATCTTTGGTTTAAGATTCGTATCACCTTTAGCTACCAACCTAGCTTTGTAAGTGGAAATGGTTCCATTAGTGGCGTATTTTTTCTTAAATACCCACTTACAACCAATTGGTTTAGAGCCATGAGGTAAGCCTACTAGGACCCCAAGTATTATTTGCTAATATTGAGTCCATTTCATCATTTATTGCTTTTTTCCAAAAAGCCATGTCCCTAGACTTCATTGCTTCACTAAAGTTCTTAGGATCTTCTTCAACACTAAATAAAATAGGAATTTTATTCAGCACGAAGTCCCTAGTGCCTTCAACTAAGAAGACAATAGCTTGTGAAGAAATAAAGTTGGAAGGAAACTATTTTTCTTTCTTTTGCCTTTGACTCCTCATTGGTTCAGTAAATTTTACTTCACTAGGAGAGTCAAATTCCTTCCTTTTTGGAACATTACTTTATGGGTCCAGAGATCCCTTTTCCTGCTGTGTGACCTTAGAATTTCCAACATCTTTGGGGCTCCGAGGTGCGACCTCAGAATTTCTAGCATCTCTGGGGTTCCGACATCCAGCATCTCTGGGGCTCTGAAGTGCGACCTTAGAACTTCGAAGGAACTTATCCTCAAAGAACTCAACATCCCTTGATTCCACAATCACATTGGAATCAAGATCAAGTAATCTAAAGGCTTTAAAATTTTCAGCATAGCCCACAAACACACTTTTATGTGCTCTAGGTCCCAACTTGGTTCTTTTAAGGTCCGGGACTCTATAATAGGTAGTACACCCCCAAACTTTTAAGTAACTTAAGTTTGGTTTTCTTACTTTCCATAACTCATATGGGGACACTTTAGTCCTTAAGGATGGAATTCGATTGTGAAGATGACATGCGGCCAATAGTGCCTCACCTCACAAATTTGTTGGCAAACCCGAACTCACAATCATGGCATTTATCATGTCTTGAAGAGTTCTATTTTTCCTTTCTGCCAAACCATTTTGTTGGGGAGTATAAAGTGCACTAGTTTGATGCACTATATCATTTTCTTCACAAAATTTTGAGAAGTCATTAGAGAAGTATTCACCTCCTCTATCACTTCTCAAACTTTTGGTTTTCTTATTCAATTGGTTTTCTTATTCAATTGGTTTTCAACTCAAGACTTATAAGCTTTAAAAAAACCAAAAACTTCATCTTTGCTTTCATTAGATATACATGCACATACTTAGAGCAATCATCAATGAAAGTAATAAAATATTTATTTCCACCTCTAGTAAGAAAACCATTTAATTCACACACATTGGAATGAACAAGATCAAGTAACTTTGTGCTTTTTCCTATCTTAGAAAAAGGTAATCTAGTCATTTTTTATTGTGTGCAAATTTCACATTTTTTATTTACATCACCAAGATTTGAGATTAATCCATGTTTAGAAATGCATTGCAATAATTTATAATTCACATGTCCTAATCTATCATGCCTAAAGTATAAGAAGAATCAACCAAATAAATTGAACTCTCAACTTTTTTAATGCTCAACTTAAACATGCCATTACATGAATATCCCTTTCCAACAAAGATGCCATTTTTGGACAAGATAACATTTTTACTTTCAAGAACAGCCTTCAATCCTTTCTTGTTGAGAATATCCATTGAAGCAAGATTTTTTACCACACTTAGAACATGAAGCAAATTGGTTAGAACCACCTTCTCGCCGGAAGTGAAATGTAACTCAGCATTTCCTCTCCCAAGCACTTTGGCTCTTTGTCCATTGGCCATTACCACTTCATGTCCCTCAAGCACTTCATAGTACTTGAACTATGTTTTATCATTGCAAACATGGACGGCTGCCCCCAAATCATACCACGGTCTTTAGAAGAACAAGGTGTAGCCATACGAAGTTCCATGATAGTCCTAACCGACACCATAGCTATGATTTGAGTTTTCATCAACATGATTAGCATTGGGCACACCATTGGTTTTTTCCTTTTAGTAGCCTCACTTCGGATTTATAGTGGCCTTTTTTGCCACAGTTATAACATATCTTGTTCTTTTTGTTCTCCTTGGTATCACCTTTTTTAGTCTTTTTTCTCTTATAATTTTTAGGATGCTTTTCCTCAACAAGAGTCACTTTAGTATCTTGTTCAGTTTCTTTCTTTTGAAGTATTCTAGCATCCTCTTCGATCCTAAAATGTTTTAACACACTATTAATTGTCAAAACTTTAGATGTATGCAAGAAGATTTTTTTTTTTTTTTGATAATCATTCCAAGGCAAAAGAAGTTTAGAAATTATTGCACCAACTTGGAAAGATTCAGAAATTTCAACCCCCAAATCTTTAAGTTTTGACACTAAAACTTGCGGATTATGTATTTGATCTATCAAAGAAGCATTATCCAGAAATTTGAACTCAAAATACTTCTTAATAAGAACTTATCTGAGCCTTGCTTTTGAGTAGCATACTACCTCTACAAAGTGTTCCAAATCTCCCTTGGCGATTTGATGGCCGTGAAGAGGTCTTACTGGCTATCCAACAAAGTATTCAATACGTGCCCTCTACAAAGCACTTCATCTTCAATCCGTTTCTCTCTTTTTGCCTTGATTTCGTCAGAATTATTCTCTTTTGGTGTTGGAATTTTGGGCAAATCAGGATTTGGCACATAAGCAATCTTCAAGGCGGTGAGAAAGGACATGAGTTTGTCATTCCACCAGTTGAAGTTGGTTTTGATTCCATCAAGTCTATCCAATTTCACAAAGTCTTGATTCATCACTTTCATGGCTGTCTCCTTCGTGGTCTCAATCATAATAAACACCTTGAGATTGTTGATGAAAAATGGGAAAGAAGATAGAAAAGAAAAGGAGAATCTAGAAAATTTCTAGTAACAAGAACTTTAACTGAGTAGGGGAAGAAAGTGAAGATGAATTTCAGGTGTGATATCAGTTTCCTTAAGGTGTTTATTTCCTTCTCTATGCTTGCTAACAGAAACCACTTGGCAATATACCTCTAGGATACAGGAAATTCAATCGAAATTCAACAAGATAGCAAGTTCTTGTGGTTTCTATAGAAAGTACTATTTCTCTATTTTCTTTCTGTCTGTGCTCTTTTGTATTCCAGTCATCTATTTATAAAGACATCTACAAACCGTTGTACAGCAGTTACAAATGGTAAGATGTCTTTGAATGAGAATACACCAATTTTGGTCACAACTCTTCAAATTCTATTGTCTGATAGGACATCAAATTGGGTCACAACTCTTCAAATTTTGACGCTCTTTCATGTTGCAAACTACTTTACCAACACTATCCGGACAGAAACTTACCCAAGATTCTCTATTTATTATTATTGTTGGTGGTGGTGGTGGTGTTGTTGTTATTACTCCCTAAAGTTTCAGTTTCAAAAATTTTGTTTGTCTCCCAAAAAAAAGTCTAGTTTTGATGAAAAATTCTTATATTACCCTTACTAATAATGACAATGTATAATTTAAATTAAAAAGTACAGATATACATTTAACAGTAAATTAACTGTGTTGCACATTGTAACTTTAAAAAAAAATGTTGTATCAAATTTAGAATGAACTCTTTTTTGGGATGGATCACACTGTCATTATTAGTATGGTAATACAAAAATTTTCACACCAAAGTGAACTCTTTTTCGGGACAAAGAAAATTTTTGAAATTGTAATCTTTTCTAGGGAGCGAGGTAGTAGTATTATTGTTATTATTCCTTAAGGGAAGGGTAAAAGGAGTTAAAAAGCTTACAAAATCAAAAACATGGTTAAGCATAAAATGCAATGCTGGAGAACCCTTTTGGTTTATTGAGTTTTGCTAAGTTTTTAGCATATTGTCTCGGCAGATTCCAGCCCCGATCCCCTGGAACACTTAGGACGGGAAATGGTGCCCAAATGTGGATACCTAATCTTAGCAATATCACTATTTGCTGGCATATTGAGCGAAAAGAATTCTTTAGATGCATGGGAGTCACTAAACAAAAAAATTGATGTTGATCAAAGGGCTGGTGACAGTGAAGAGGAAATAAAAGGAGTTTTGAGCTTGAGTTATGATGATTTACCGTATCATTTGACGCCATGTTTTCTGTCTTTTAGCCTATTTCAAGAAAATGAAAAAATAAGAGCAGAGGAGCTTTATTTATTGTGGATACCTGAAGGCTTAGTTTCACCTAAAGATCAACGGAGGGATGAGACACTAATGGGGGTAGCAAATCGCTATTTATGTGAATTGGCTGGCAGGTCTATGGTGCAGGTGCACGTAGGCGGGATTCTTGCACTAGAACAAGAAATCAAGTTATGTGGGCTTCATGATCTTTTGCAAGATTTTGGTCTGGCAAAGAGTGTGTAAGAAAATTTCTCAACCTCATGGATTTTCGAGGTGGAAAGCGACCATCAATGAACCCTTCATATGCAAGTTCCTATTTTAGAAGTTTAGCCATATGTGGACCAAAATTTTGATACTGTTTCCTTGACAGGAGAACAGACTCAATCAGTCAGATCCCTTTTCTTGCATGCACCGCACCGGTACTAACTTTATTTCTCAAAATTCAAGTTTCCAAATGCCACAAGGACTGATAGATTTTGAAAACTTTAAATTTCTTAGAGTCCTTAATTTTCATGGTGTTGATTTAGAGTCCTTAAAACAGATAGATTGATCTGGTGATCGATCGATCCGATCCTATCCGAATGAACCTAAACCTATCTTTTTGCCTGCCGACTATTTTCAGACTTTCCCCCCTTGTCAAGTTGTGCAGCCGGCTCTTGAGGAAAGTTTCCAGCCAGCAGCCGCTGTCCGACCCTCCCTTAAGCTTTGCAGTAGCTCAGTCTTCAAGCCTCCTCACGTTTTTCTTTGGTTCTCATCTCAGCCTCTGTTTATCCGGGTGTGTAGATTCTTGTAAAATTTCAATATTTTTGGTGGGTTTTTTGGTTGGTGACATGATTTTTATGTGCTTGGATTTGTATGTTTCTTTGTCATTGTTTGCTGTTTATGGGTTTTATTGTAATTGTCGGATTTAGGGATTTTTGGTTCAAGACTATTCCTCTGTGAGAAAAGTATGCCATACTTATTTGTCTTAATACTTCAGGTGTACTTATCTATCGGTTGTGGAAATTTATTCTTCATGTGTATTATGCAAAGTTATGGATATTGAGGTATCACATAATTTTGAATAGTTGAGTCTTTCCACCATTTTTTGTATTTTATTTTTTAAAAATTATTTTTTCACTCGTCTTCTGCTGTTTGAGGTGTTTGTGAATTTCTTGATATTTGGTAAGTAAAAGTCATTAATTTTGTAATTGTAATATTACAGAAGTGGTGCATGATTTGGTGTGCGCAGGGCATACTTGACTTGACTGTGAATTTGGGGAGATTTTTAATGAACATGATTTCTTCATTTGCACTCGTGGACTTCATGTAGTGCATGTGCATGTTTATATAGTCATGTCTACTTCGATTGATTTTTAAATAAACTTTGTGTTGGGGGAGCTGGTTCCCCCTCTGTCTTTATCTCTTGCATTTTCTCTGCGTGCATCTAGACATATGGGTGTGTTTTGTTATAACATAGGAGAAATACGACAAGGCAATGGCTTCTATTGCCCACATGGAGAAGAGGGTGATTATGGCAGAATCAATGTTGGAAGCAACTTTGCAATACGAATCTGGCCAAGTTAAAGCTCTAGCTTCGCTGTTGTTCACTCTTCACTCTTCTATTTCATCTGAAGCTTGTGGAGATTTATACCATTTACTGCATACAAGTTGTAGAATTCGAAAATGTATAGTTTCTTCTTTCTTTGTTAATTATTGATACTTCACAGACTTCTGATCTTTCTTTTTTAGGCTAAGTTGTTTTATTCAAAGAATATCATGTCTTTTTCTTTTCCCCCTGAGCCTGCAGCGTTCTCTTTTCTTGAGGTACTGATGGTTTCTGCACTTGCCATTGTAACATCAGACAAACTCTCTTGTGGCATATTATCCTCATTTTTCCTGAATTTTTTGGCATATATTTCTGAGGTTTCATAGTAACGAATTATTTTACAGGGCCCTGCAATCTCATCGTGATCTGCCTAGAAAGACAGGGTTGCTCTCTTTTGGCCTCAGTTGGCGTGAGAGGAACAAGGTATGTTTTCTTGGTTCTGTCACTCATGATTAAGTGGTAATTGAGAAAATAGCAGGTTGACCAAAGACATTTGCAAATATAGCAGGTTGACCAAGTCATTTGCAACAATAGCAGCAGGACTGTAAAACCAACGGGAAAATACCGAAAAACCCCTGATACAATCCAAGTTCATCGTTTAACTTCATGTCACCGCTCACGCCATTTTTTCATTCTTCATGGATTGAACAGCCCATTTCCACGGTGCGTATATGAAGTTGGATTTCATGACCGATGAACAAACAACTTGTTTGATTTCGCCGTCGGATAATAATAAAAAATGTAAAATACATCCCGACCGACGAACAAACAAAATCCCAACGTCTCAAACTGGCAATTGGATATTTGAAGATGGCCGAAGACTTATTAAGGTTCTACGACAAATAAGGAAGGAAGTCGGCATCTGTTGGACGAATAAACGATAATTCGTCGATGTTTCGTCGAGAGGTTAACCGACTTGTAGACGACATTATGTCGAGGTTTTATTCGAGGTTTTATTCGAGGTTTAGTCGAGGTTTTATCGACATTTTATTCGAGGTTTAGTCGACATTTTAAACGTTGATGAACATATTACATCTTATTGTGAATGACATCTTATTGCTGTTGGATAAATCGAGGTTTGCTATTTTATTTGATATTGAAATAAAAGAAACTAATATAAGTCCATCAACATCTACTGGTAGGAAAAAATAAGGTTTTCTACTGTTTTGATTTGTGTGTTTTGTAGTACAATGAGTCAGAGAGAAGGAAGAAAAAAACCAACAAGAGTCATAATATTTTGGAGCTTTCCTTCATATAGAGCTTCATGCATTTTGTTAAACAATTTATAATTTTTTAAAACAAGTACAAATTAAGAGGCTTTAGCACAGTATCTCGTTATTTCCATGTGTTTTGTTTTTCATTTTTTTACATTTCTATCACATATTTCTTGATGGTGTACAGAATATCATGCGCGAAACTACCGGATTTTAACACTTAAATATGTCGATTGTCGCATGAAACTCTTGAAATGTCAAATGAGTATGTGTTTAATTGATAAAACATAATACGGATAATGAATCAGAACTATTCATTACATCAAACAAGATAGTGTCAACAATTTTAGTCCCTACAAACTAATTAATTTGTGCACGCTTGCTTGTGTCCGCTACCGCCCACAACGACTACGCTTCTTCTCAATTTTTTTCTCGCCCGTTGAAGGAATTCTCTTTTTCTTGGGCCGACCACTCTTAGCCCTTGGTTCTGGGGGTGATAGTTGAATGGATAAAATTTCTTCTGGCACAATCCAAGCCTTAGAATCACCAACGGCATAATAGGCTCGCATGTCACTATAATTGCAGCAGCTTTGATAAAATTGCGAGCATAAGGTGTAATGGTCAATTTGACGGCCGAGTCGCAGCTAGTGCATGCACACATGGGAGTTGATCCATATCAAACACTCGACACGTGCATGTCTTTTCAAACAAATCCACTGTAGCTGTACGGTTTGCAATATCCCTTACACACCATCTATTCATATCGATCGGATCAACAACATAGGATTGTGCTTCTCTCATCCTTGATCCTATTAACTCTTCACAGTATGGGGTGGTCATTGTGTTGATTTCGCAGGCAGCTGTACGCCTATCGTGAAACCATCTTTGGAGTGTGTTACGGATGTAGTCCACCAAGGAATGAATAGGCAATTCGCGGGCATCTTTCAACAGTGCATTTAGACATTCAGCAATGTTGGATGTCATTATTGTATAGCGTCTCCCACCAGAATGTGCCCTTGACCAACGTTCAAGCCCCACCTCTCTTAAATACTCACCAACCCATGGATTTTGTAGTGAAATAATTCCAAACATCTCATTGAATTCAGCAATAGTGTAAGCCTTTGCAGCCTTAAAGTATAATGGGATCAAGGCTTCTTGTTTGAATTTGGATTTGAGGTTGCTTAGATGATAAATACATGCTCCATGGAAGGAATTAGGAAAAACGTTGGCAATACCTTTGGCGATGCTCTTATGTCGGTCAGATACAAATACCAACCCATCCATATCGGAGCCAATTGCAATCTTTAACCTCTCGAGAAACCACTCCCACGATGCGTCATTCTCTGAATCAACTATTCCCCAACCCACAGGATATTCTTGGTTGTTACCATCCATGCTAGTTGCAACAAGTAATGAACCGGGATATTTTCCTTTCAAGAAGCAAGCATCAACGGCAATAACTGGCCGCATGTGCCGTTGGAATCCACGAATCGATGCACCAAATGCGAAAAATAAATACTTGAAGCACCCATCTTCTTCTCGACATACTTCAACAACAGTTCCCGGGTTCAACTCATTCATCACATGCAAATAAGATGGAAGTATCCGATACGAATCCTCAAAACTTCCTCGAACTTCCTCCAAAGCAGCTTCCCTTGCGCGCCACGCCTTATTGTACGTTATGTTAACACCCAACTCCGACCGAATATCTGAAATAATTTCCTTCATCTGTGTTCTAGTGTTGGTTTCTTTGTGTGATAGACTAAATCGACACTTGCTCGAGGCTGTTTGTGAAACTAACCAAATGAAAGTTTAGAAAAAATATCGCACATTACAAACCAAAGAGAGATAGATTAAATCGACACTTGCTCGAGGCTTTTTGTGAAATTAACCAAATGAAAGTTTAGAAAAAATATCGCACATTACAAACCAAAGAGAGATAGACTAAATTGACACTTACTCGAGGCTTTTTGTGAAACTAACCAAATGAAAGTTTAGAAAAAATATCGCACATTACAAACCAAAGAGAGATAGACTAAATCGACACTTGCTCGAGGCTGTTTGTGAAACTAACCAAATGAAAGTTTAGAAAAAATATCGCACATTACAAACCAAAGAGAGATAGATTAAATCGACACTTGATCGAGGCTTTTTGTGAAATTAACCAAATGAAAGTTTAGAAAAAATATCGCACATTACAAACCAAAGAGAGATAGATTAAATCGACACTTTCTCGAGGCTTTTTGTGAAATTAACCAAATGCAAGTTTAGAAAAAATATCGCACAATACAAACCAAAGAGAGATAGACTAAATCGACACTTGCTCGAGGCTTTTTGTGAAACTAACCAAATGAAAGTTTAGAAAAAATATCGCACATTACAAACCAAAGAGAGATAGATTAAATCGACACTTTCTCGAGGCTTTTTGTGAAATTAACCAAATGCAAGTTTAGAAAAAATATCGCACAATACAAACCAAAGAAAATAATAGCCATCACCAAACTCCATTCCATTTCAGAAAACAAGTCATCAAGATTTCAGAAAACAAAAGTGAAGCATGCATTCATTCCAGTCAGCAGGCTTTCATTCCAAAAAATAATAGCCATCACCAAACTCCATTCCAGTTCAGAAAACAAGTCTTCAAGATTTCAGAAAACAAAAATGATCTATCAATTCAGCATGCATTCATTCCAGTTCAGCAGGCTTTCATTCTAGAAAATAATAGCCATCAGAACATACATTCAGATGTTGAACCACAGACATAACACAATGCATAAACAAGATCCAGTAAACCACAGGTGCAGCATAATAAGAGCAGTTCCAGCAGAAAACAGATATGAAATGTTCTAGAGAAATCGGAGAAACAGACCTTATTTTAACACTTCTATTCAGGCATTCCACTATAGATTCTTGACCTAGCACTCCACAAAGGAAGCACTGTTTTGACTACATAAGACCTTAAGTTAGCTATTCCCTTCAAGAAATCTGAAGAGACAAGTTTAACAGTAGTTAGGAGTGAGAAACCTTAATGCCATACCACATAATCCACACAATTAATTACATGGATAGAAAGTGTTAGATTAGATATCATATAACCATCTGTACAAAAAATAAGATGGTTAGAGTAATGTGAGAGAAAAAGCAAGACAATTTTTTTGGTTTTTTTTTTAATATATAGAAACCTTACTGATACTTTTGCCATTATGCAACCTTTGCTATAATATCTTGATGCTCTTGCCATTCCAATAAAGCTTGTTTAACAATCTCCATTTCAATTTGATGAATCCTCCGGAATATCCACAGATTTCTTGTCTTCCATAACATCCACAATATGTACACTGATAGCTGCGCACGATGAAGAGTAATTGTGGTATTGCTTGATAAGCTCATTTTTTCCCACCAATGTTTAAAACAATGACACTCATCTAGCGATCCCGCCCTACTCACAGGGGAAAAATTCCATACCCTTTTAGCCCTCTTACAAAAGAAAAAAAAGTGCTCCAATGTTTCCTCTTGTTATTCACACCAACTGCATCTGGGATCCATGTACGATCTTTCGTTTGCTCAATTCCTTGTTGGTTGGAAGGATACCATGACAACATCGCCACGAGATATATTGCAGTTTCTTTTTAATCTGAAGTTTCCAAATGGACTGCCACATTTTTTTATCAAGATCCATCTTGTAACTACTAGAAGCGAGGGATGGTGAGTGCAGCTGTAATTCCAGGGCATATTTGTATGCTGAATTCACAGAATATTGGCCCGTGCTACTGTGCTGCCATACAATCGTATCTCTCTCGCCGTTTTGGCTGATATTATTTTGAGGATAACATCAACATCTTGCGGTTGGAACAAACTCTGAATCAGTGCCCGATTCCAATGTGTACCCTCACAATTCATCAGTTGGCTGCACCAAACTATTGGCCCATCATTGATCTCTCTAGGAAGGGGTTTAAACCTATCTCTATTAGGCAGCCATGGGGATTCCCAAACACGGATAGTTTTACCATCTCCTACTTGATATTTTATCCCCATTTCTAATATATATATATGGCTCTCATCTAGCAACGCCATAACCAAGATGCATGGTGCGAAACAACTGATTGTATAAGCTTACCTTTGGGAAAGTATCTTGACTTCATTACTCTACTCATCAGCAAGTTTGGGTTCTAAATAATTCTCCACAATTGTTTTGCTAACATTGCATCATTGAATAATTGGACATCTTGAAAACCAAGTCCTCCCAAATCTTGAGGAACCGTGAGTTTAGACCAGGCACGCCAATGTATTTTAGAGCCATTGTTTTCATTGGTACCCCACCAGGCTATCTCCCTACTCAGATCTTTGCATATTCCAATTGGCAATTTAAAACATGACATAACGTAAACAGGGAGTGCATTAAATACAGCTTTAATGAGTGTTGCTTTACCTGCTTGGCTCAAGAAGTTTGAGGTCCAATTACCAATTCGTTTTCGAACTGCTTTTGGATTTTCCAATGCCCAACAAGAAATTTCAAGTATCTTGTACTCCTTTGTTCCTTAATACCCTCTAAAGTTTGGATGATTTCAGCTTTGCTGTTTGTCTCCATGTGCTTGTTTTAAAAAATAGAAGATTTAGCTAAATTAACAAGTTGTCCAGATGTAACACAATAATCAACCAAAATCCTTCTAACTTGTTGAGCTTGTTCCAGTGATGCTTCGCAAAAAAGTAAGGAATCATCCGCAAAGAAAAGATGAGTTAGAAGAGAACCTTTCTGACATAGTCTCATTCATTTGAAAGTTCCTTCTAACAGCCTCCCTAATCAAAGATGAGAACACCTCAGAAACAATGATGAACAAATATGGAGATAAGGGATCACCTTGCCTAAGGCCTCTTGAGGGTTTCACATAACTACACACTTCTCCATTAATGTTGAAAGAAAAGGAAGTGGAGCTAATACATTTGAGAATCCATTCTATATACTTTCAAGCAAAACCCATCTTAGTTAAAACCTGAGATAAAAATCCACATTCGATCCTATCAAAAGCTTTGGCCATGTCTAATTTTAAAGCCACAAAACCCCTATTTTTGTTTTTAAGACTATTAATATAGTGGATGCACTCATGTGTAATGACTACATTATCCGTAATTTGTCTTCCTGAGATGAAAGCAGCTTGACTTTCGTGAATACAACAAGGGAGACAATTTTTCAATCTATCAGCCAAAATTTTTGAAATGATTTTGTAAACCACATTGCATAAACTAATTGGCCGATAATGGGAAATTTGGGTGGGATTTTTAATTTTTGGGATTAGAGTAATAAGGGTGTGATTGACACTTCTAAGCATGTTAGAATGCACAAAAAAAATGTTTAACAGCAAAGCTTATTTCTTTTTGAATGATATGCCAATACTTTTGGAAAAAAAGTGGAGTCATACCATCCGGCCCTGGGGCCTTGTCAGGGTGCATTCCAAATAAAGCTTTTTGGATCTCAGCATCATCCACTAGCCTGGTCCATTCTTGATTCATTTCCCTTGTGATTGATTGTGGAATTCCTTGCAAACATTGCTGGCCGGATTTAGGAGATGAAGAAGTGAACAACTTGGAGAGGAAATATGATATTTCCTCTTAAATGCCCTTCTTGGTTTCACAAAGCTCCCCATTTTCCTTAATCAGCTTGTCAATCTCATTTACCCTTCTTCTTTGAACTATAGATGCATGAAAAAATATTGTATTTTTATCTCCCTCCTTGAGCCATTGTAAGCGAGATTTTTTATGCCAGTACAATTTCTCCTGTCTCAGATGCTCAATGCAACTCCCCTTACAACAATTTCCATTGATTCCAATCCCTAGCTCCTCCTTCATTACTTAGTAGCTCCATTTGTGTTTTTATCTCTTTGATTTTCAGTGCTGAATTGGATTGAACAATCCTACTCCATTTCCGAAGCTCCTCACTACAATTCCTAATTCTCCTTTGCACCTAATACAATGGGGTGCCAAATTGTGTCTTTCACCAAGCATGCTCAATCACTTCAGTAGCTCTCTCCTGGTGAATCCATCTTTTATCTAAATAAAATCGCCACCGTGACCTTGCCAATTTTGGTTTTGGAGTCAGCAATAGTAAAGAATGATCAGACGATTGCATGTTAATGTGTCGAACAGTTGCATTGGGATATTGAAGTAACCAAGCTGCAGAACCAAAAATTCCGTAAAGACACTCTTCCACAAAACCTTTTTGCGCTCTCCCATTTGACCAAGTAAATTTCCTGCCCAAGAAGCCGAGATCTGCCATGCCCATTGCTTGGATGAAATTTCAAAAATTGGTAAAACTGGCCTCAACTCTTAAATGAACCCCACTTTTATCATCATTTCCAATCAGATCATTGAAATCGCCCCCCAAAAACCAGACTTCACCCCATTTATTCTTTGCTTGAAGAAGATAGTCCCATTGTTGACTTCTAATATTCAAGTCAGTACTAGCATAGACAAAAATAGCCCAAATTTTCTCTTGATCTTCTTCTTCTTGAATTTGAAGTTCTAAGCAAAAATCATTACAAAACATTTGGCTTAAAATAAACTTGTCATTCCATAAAGCAAGAAGGCCACCACTTTTGCCTTGTGAATCCACATGTAGCCATCTATTTTGATATCTTAGGATACTACATACTGTTTGAATGAAAGGTCTCTTATGCTTAGTTTCACATAAAAAGACTAAATCCAGAAGGTAAGTTTTTATTATCTCCTTAAGTTGGGAAATTGTAGAGAGCCCTCTGAGACCTCGACAATTCCACATACAAACGTTCATTGATTCCCTTGGGCCATTTTAGGCTAGCTTTCTCCACCTCTAGATCACGAATCTTAACATCTTGGCTCTTCCTTTTATTCCTACTATCAAAGTCCAAAACCACCTCCTTTAAATCCTCAGCATCACAAAGTATCCCTTTCCTTTTATCCCTCGCAATAGGCTGCTGCTTATCCGGACTTTGAGTAATAGAATTATGTTGGTTTCTTGTACTAATAGTTCTATGCCATTTTCTCAGCTGAACTCCTTTCAATTTACTATCCAAATCAGGAGATACATATTCAGTGAAAGGAAGTAAAGCATTTAAATGACTTTTTGCACTCACATTGATAATACGAATGTTGACAAGCTACTGGGTATCCTTCAGAACAGCACAACCTAAACCCTCCAACCCTATATCCAAATCCATTGGCTTACTCAAGATTGCCACTTGTTCAGCTGTTTCATACTCCAAAACCCGAGAGATGGAAAGACTGCTATCCACCTTAGTCACTTGTTCACATGCATCTGAAGGCGTACTACTTGCCTTCTTATTTTGATCAGCTACAGGGAGAATGAGAGTAGTTCCTCCAACTGAAAGTTGAGTATCCCCCTCAGATTTCTTTAAAGTATCTTCCTCAGAAACTTTTGCAGACTGGATTCCTGAAGCTTCTTGACCTCGAGCTGTGTAAACTCTCTTAACTGTATCTGCCTTAAGCCAGTCGCCAAATTGACTTTCTTTCAACTTATTTGTCTTGCAATCATCCTTTCAGATCCAACAAGTATTTTCTACATGACCAATTCTGCCACGATAAGGGTAGAAGTTGAGTAATTGTTCATATCTGAAGATAACCCAACAATGTTGGTCTTGGAGCTTGACTTGTGTTCCCCTCAGCAAGGGCTGATCCAAACTAAGTGTAATATATAGCTTTATTCATCGACCAAATTTACTGCCTGTACTAGGAATTTCCACATCCCAAACTTTCGGAAACCATTGCCCAATTTTCATTCTAGTTTCTCTAGACAGCCAATGGGGTGGGATATTCCAAATCTGTACCCACATGTCAATTTGATTGAACTCTTCCTTGTAAATATTCATCCCCACTGACCATTCTTTTAAAACCAAATACTATTGCTCAAAGGACCATAGCTTTCCCTTTAACACCCTGTGTTTATCCTCTTGATTGTTAAACACAAACTAAAAAAGATTAGCTCCATGCTCGATGACCGAAAACAGTCCCTTAGTAGGCCAGATTTTAGCCAAAGTGAATTTCAATCCTTGAAAATTTACTATTTTTTCACCAAAAATTTTTCCAACTAGACTTCGGCTACACATTTCTTTGCTGATTTTCACATTTGTTTCTTGAATTTCAACTCCCAACAGCTCACCGGTTGATAGTTGACATTTTCGAAGTTGGTCCACCAAATCCGCTGCCATGGTGTTCTTTGCGGCTTAATCCCAAACACTTAGCTTGTACTTTTGATAAAGCTGTTTCTGGTAGTTTAGGGCGGGAAGCATTAGCCAGAAACGCCACTATGAAGCCGACTGGGATGTGTGATAGATCATAATCTGCTAGGGGATGTTGATAATTGGAATTTTACGAAGAGATGAAGATGATTTCCAGAGACAGCACTCAGTCTAAGAATAGGAGAAATAGAAGGTTGAAGCAAGCCCCAGGAAGCTTTGGAGAAAAGTGAATGAGAAGAAGAAAAGTGAACAAGAAAAACAAAGAAAACTCAACAACAATTTCCTTGGAGAAAATCGAGTTGACCTGTAGCTCACAGAGGAGACCTAAGTTCTCTAGAAGGAGAAACCGTCCGTTGATTTCCTTTGACCTTACTTTCCCCATTATTTTGTCAATGGATAACTTCATGCGGAGTAAAACGGGATGTGATTGACTAAATTAATAATACTTTGAGGCCCTGCCAAAAAAAAAATCAAAATTAATGAATAAATTGTTGTATGGTTTACAGAACGGGATGACAGCGCCAAGATCAAAGAAAAAATTAACTCCAGCCTTAGTATTTTAAATGGAAAATTCGTGGTAAAGGCATATCAAGATTTCAAATATATTCTTAAAGTGGGCATAAAATGCCTAAATTCCTCTCAAAGGCATAAATTTGTATTTAATGTTGTAATTAATTGTCAACAACATTTTTTGTGTATTTTCATCCTTACTCAAATTCTCTATAAAAAAAAAAAAAAAAAAGTCAATCAAACCCTTCTCTTGTCATCTTTTTCTCCAACCCACAATGAAAATATATAATTAGCAATTTAATCATAAATTATCAATTAGCAATTCTACCAATTTTCATATAAAAAATCTAATTCAAAAAACAACAAAAGAATTCTAATTCCAAAAAGCAACCACCTTTATCACATAAAAAATCACAAATCTTTTGGCTAAATTGTGATCCACTACCTTCACCTAAATCACACATACAAGGCTGCTTTACCTATACACATTGCGTTGCTAGTCTTGTAACAATTTTTCACAAGAAATAAAATTAAAATCAGTACCCTAATTCATGGCAGGCTCCATATTCAAATGTGATGGCTTTCTGCAGCAACCATCACTTATATAATCATCAAAACTCCCAATTTATTCATCCAAATTGGCCAAAAACTTGGTCTTTGAACTCTTAGAAGGTCTCAATACAAATAACATGAACGAAGAAATTATACCACATCAGACAACCCAAAGAAAGAAAGATCTTAGAACCTATTTATTGGGTTGGAACTCACTGGCTTCTATCCCATTTGAGATTTAGCAATGAAGTTAAAAACCCAAGAAGGATTCACGCGAATTATATATGACTTGTTTGATTTGGTAAATATATTTTGAGAACTGGAGTTCGGCAATGGTGGAGATATGAAAAAAAAATGTTATAGTAAAATTGATGACTACTTTGTTCGACTGTGTTCAATTTACGTTGAAAAAAAATATACAATAAGAGAAGAGTTTGAATTTGTGATTTAGATTGTGAAGAATACTACAAAGAGAATTTGTGCAAGGATTAAATATATAAGGGTAAAATGAATACTATCAAATTAATTAAAACAACAAAGGAAATGGACTTTGAAAACTTTTACAGTCATTTTAAATTCTTTCGATCATTAAAATATTGCAGCTTGTTATGCATGGTGGGCAATGTTGTGAAACCTGGATAGAACTGGCTGGATGAAACAGTCGAATCGAAAATCAATCATAAGTTCATTTTAAATTTTGAAGATAAATAAATCGATCAAAGCCCGATTTTAGTTTAACATCGTCATTATCTCTTTACTATCCAAAAGAAAAATTTGTAACTTTTAAAAATTATAATTTGAATTCAAATATAGATAAAATTCATGTCTATTTATTTTTATATAACTATTCTAAAATTTCACCTATAATTTTTTAAAAATCTTTACCATTGAATATTTGAAACATTTGCAGAAAAATTTCTTTACAGCTTTTAATACTTTCTTTACCTAAAGCATTTTTTTTTTAATACCCAAAATGTCTTTTTGAAGAAACAAACAAAATTGTTTTGAGCATGCACCCCTTCCTAGCTTTTAGCTTTTGGCATCTATTATCCAAAAGGGGCAGGAAGAATTAAGAAGAACGAAAGGAAAAAATAAAATTACGAAATCATCCTTCTCAAATCTATTACAACCATTCTTTGCCAAATAGTCACTGAATTGCAGTTTGTATTTCTAATGGAAAAATTATATCAAACGTCAAGATTATATTATAAAGATAACCAATGTTTGATGGTGCCATCACAAGACTTACACCAAATGTTATTAATCAACTGGGAATTTTCACTGAAATAGAACAATAACGAAAAGGCATTGCAATTTATAAATTGATGTGCCAGCGTTTATTTACAAAGACAATGAGCAAATGCAACATGTGAATGCTTGTAATTAATATGCAATACCAAGAACTAACTAAAAAAACATTCCATTTATTACTTTTAAACTTCTCCACTACAGGACAATGTGCATGGACCTCCATTGATAAGTTCAAATATATAGTAATCTCCCCGTAGCCAAATACTGAAACCCACAAACAAGCAAAACCAGACAACTATTTGCATGTTACTTTGCTCATTAATCTAAGTCTAGATTTCAATGACAGAGGTTGAAGGTGGAATGAAATGACATCCTCTATTGAAGGCTCCCAATCAAGGCTTGAACTCCCATTTCCTACAAGAAAAAGGAGCATTAGCGATATAAAATTTAATGAGGATACAAAATTTTATGACAAAACTAGAAAAGGGATGTGTGAATCCGTGAGGGAAAAAAAAAAAACACTTGCCATTGTTCATCACTATTGGTTTGGTGAGAGAATTTCTGCCCATCTCAATAATGTAATAACGAGAAATAGTTGACGCCTATACGACATAGAATATAATCACTGCAAAAAAAAAAAAAAATGGTTCTTGTTAAATCCTTCTTTTGAGATTTTTTATATTAAGTGCAGGAGAATTTGTAGTTGAGGCCTTTGAGTGAGAAAATATTTTCTTGCAAAACCTCATTTTTGAAATTTTCATCTTAAATGTTGGAGAATTAAAATAGTTGGCGTGTGGTTTGTGGTGTTCATTAACAAAAAGACAAAGCTTAATAGCTTTCTTTTTCCTGGCTAAGTTCTGTAAAATTTTGACATTTTCATCACTCCCTCGTCACTTCTATTATGAACCAATTCCAACATATTTTACAAAAAAATTCTTTTGTCTTTTATTTTCTCAATATATTCTTCAAGTCACTATGGTATTGTTTTTTTACTGATATTTGCGCATATACAAAAATTTCCTAATTATACATCCCTACTTCCTTTATAATCTCATTTTCAAAATGGCAGATGGGTGGGTTAAATCACTCATGAGTTGAGTCATTTATAGGTTAAGATTTTACAAATCATGATCCAATTAAACCCAGTCCAACCCATTTAGTTATAAGTCAGTTTTGGGTTACGTCAAATCCAATCGATCTAACAAGTCAATTTAATAAAAAAAGTTTCCTTTCTCTATTTAATTAAGCAAATTAAACTTATATTTTCTTTTTTTTTTAAATACCTTTTTAACAGCTAATCTTATTTAGGTTTTTTAATTAATCTTTTTTTTTAAAAGATGACGATTTTTATGTTTTTCACTATAACTAAAAAATAATCTAATCTTATTTAGTTTCTCTATTAACATCAGTTCTTTTTTTAAAATTAATTTTATTTAGTTTATTTTTTATTTATTCTTTTTTTAAAATTATTTTATGTTTTTCACCATAACTAAAAAAAAAACAACTAATGTTTTTTAATTTATCTATTAACACCAATACCAATACTAACATCAAATAATCGTTAAAAGTTTTATATCAACTTCATCAATAACAAGCAACAATTGCTACTATTCCTACAGTCAACAGATCTATTATATTAATACCAAAACATTTGCTGTACAATCTAGCAACTACTAGCCATAGAACTCCTTTTTTTTTTTGTTGCAACAACACATTTGGACAGGTTGGGTCAATCATGGGTAGGTTCATTGATTGGTTATTATTTACAGGTCATAACCCAACTCAATCCATTTAATTACGAATCATATTAGGATTTGGTTAAACCCAGACAATCCAACAAATCAATTCAACAAATTTTTTTAGTTACGAGTCATATTTTTGAAGATGGAAAATTGGAAGTTAGAATATTCAAAAAAACTATGAAAGATAGAAAATTTATATTAAGATTTTAATTTTTTTTTTGAGAATTTTAATATTATTTAACATTAAATTTTACAAAAAATTAAAAATAAAATATCAAAATAGTAAATTATTTTTAGTAATTTGTAATTATGTAGCTATTTTGATTTTTTTTATTAGATAACATTTAGGTTAATAAAAAAAGGAAAAAATTTAAATTTAAAATTTTGAATAAAATGTTTAATTTTGTAATTTTATGTAAAAAAAATTTAAAATTTTTTTTGGTATTGTTATTAAGAAACTATTATCATTTAATTTCATGTTTTGCCTTTTAAAATTATATATTTAATTAAGGGTAAATTTTTTTTAAAAAAGTAAAAAAGTAAAGTTGTGTCTAAAAGGCAAAATTCCTTTGTCATTTTAGAAATTAAGAGAAAATTATGTCATTTTTACTTATTAGATAACTTCTATAGGATCTTAGAAAAAAAAAAAAAAACCACTTAACCCAACAGTTCACCCTTACCCAACTCAACCAAACCCAATCTAATCCAAAAACTACGGGTCATTATATAACCCAATCAATTAATGACCAATGACCCATGACCCAAATGACCCAACCCATTTGGTTAAAATACTAAGTGAGTTGGGTTGATTATTGAGTTGGGTCTAATTTTGTCACCTCTACTCATTTCTATATTATTTGGTTGCAATTAATTAGTGAACTAAAATAATAGGAAATGTAAATGACTCGAAATACAAGATATAATATTAAGCACAATAGTTAATGATGTGTTGAAAGTTAGTTTATTGGTAAGAAACTTTATTTTCAACTTCAACAAAAATTAACTTCAACTTTACAGAACATTGCCAAAATATTTTTTTTCTTTTTGACAAAGTCATATATGAAACATGCATTGCAATATTTATCCCCGCATTAAAAAAATTATTACATATACATATTTTGTATTCTTATTTTTAGTATAATAAATTAATCTTATAAATTTTTATTTTTTTTTGCCTTTTACGTCTAATTAAATTATACTTTATTATCTTTGCCTCCACTGTAACACGTGAAAAGCATATGTATGAAATATTTATTTTTAAATTATGATGCTGCATGTTACTCTAATTGGGCTACACTAACTCTAATTCGGCTACACTTTTTTTTTTAACTAAAAACGATAGTTATATATATATAAATATTTACAAAGTTGCCCACTGGCAATACAGAACCCTTAGTTCCCACAGAAACCAAGGAAAGCTAAATCGATTCACGTAATCGATGCAACAACGCTTAACTAACCTAGCTAAGCGACCTAACTAACCTAGCTTAATGGGCCCTACGAAGTATCACAACCAACATATGAAATTTGGATAGTTATATATATTTACACTAAGTTGGCCCAAATGTAGCCTTATTTTGAATCTAATCGAGTTGCAATATTATAGTCTAATTCGAGTCTTGTACTTGTTGAGCTGCACTAATTGACCTCATATTTTTGCCTTCAATTGAATTGGAAACAATTGCCCAACCTCTAGTTCAAATTTAAATATTTAAATAGCCCAATCTTTTGAGAGGGGTCATCAAATGTCAAGGGGAAATTTGCAAATATAGCACTTTTGGAAGTGCATAGTTGAGGAATAGCACACGTATAATTTTTCTTGTCCAAAATAGCAAGTCAACATAGTTTGACCATGTAGAAAGACTTAAATAACCTTTCTTCCTTACTTTATCATTTCACCACACCGTTCTTTTTCATTCATTTCCTTTTTTTTTTTCATTTTTTATCAATTCAAAAATTCCATTTCACACATTTTAATCTTTGTATTTGCTATATCGGCATAAATTTGACAAAAATAATGATTCTTTGTTGATTATAACTCATTTGATTATGAATTTTAGAAGAAATACGATAAGTTAAAATTTTCTGTCGAGCACACATTGAATTTATATCGAGTACACGTCGAGCATATAAATAATTCATGTGCTCGATATAAAATCGACATGTGCTCGATAATTTTATATCATTCATTATCATGCATTCATACAAATCCTGTAGAACTTTATTCTCTTTATTTCAAATCTTTAGAAATATATGGAGATTGTTGGCATTTTATTATATTTCAAGAGATTCATAAGTCTTTATTCCACATTAAAAGCTTACATTTGATTCCGTTGTCTGTGGTTTGACCCAATTTGGAATATATTGGTAAACCCATCCATTTGATTTGCTGCTTCAAGTTTCCATGCAGCTTCAGATTCCCAAGGGGCAGATAATAGCAATAGGAGAATTGTTTGGCCAGTGTACTCACCGTCGCAGCTGTGCATGACCCTCAAGCCGACACCGCTGTGCTCACTGTCGCAGCTGGGAGGTAGAAGCCCAACTCATGGGACCCATTTGTTGAAGAACAAACTATTTCTGAAGAATTCTCTAAATTTTAACTCGGTTGAAGAACAAACTCTGAATAAGTCTCCAAGGGGTCACGTTTCGGGTTTCCTCAATTACCCCATGATTTCTAGATTTCTAGATGCAGAAACTCGTGGGTATGAAGAAGAAGGCTTCCTCCACATCTCTGAACCCAAAACACAAGCATGCTGATGGTGATTTGATTTCTCCTCCTAGCCGAATGAAAAAATGACATGCCCGTGGGGTGAGCAATGATAAGGTAATGATCGCAGCCCCCAAATCTTTGTCTAGAATCATGATTAAGGATATTGGTGCCCCCCTAGCTGTTTGCCATGACAAGGAGTCCACGGATGACAAAAAGGATATCCAGCAAACAAGCTCAGGAATGTCAGCAAGCTGCTTGAGGAAATGTCTAAGAAAACAGGTGAACATGTTTCATCCAGTTTTTCACTTCTTTTGGTTGGCAAATAGCACAGTACGAACTGGCATTCGTTTTTTCTGATTGGGATTGAAGATCTTCGAATGCTTTTCTGAGTTTAGCTTTTTTCTCATCAATGGCTTCCAATAAGAAACCAATAGATTCTGAAATTTTTGTCGAGTACACATCGAGCACATATAATTATATGTGCTCGATATGTACTCGACAATTTCTCGACATATATCGACAAAAATGAGTTATGCAATGAAATTAACAGGTCATTTGTCTTTAATCCTAAAATTTAAGTGCAAATATCATCACTTATTCGTTAAAATAAGCAATTCCAAATTAGAAGTGCAAATATCATCCTGAAATTTAAAATACACGAGCCAAAGATCTTCCTATTCCCATGACACAGCCGGAAGGGATTGCAAAACAACACCTTGAACTTGAAGAAGCTAGCTGGCCACGTATAAATTATATATATAGATTGTTGAATTCGGTTTAAGTCGGCCATGTTTGTTGGTGCTCAACAAATTTCTTGGTGCTCGACATAGAATTGACATGTGCTCTAATAATATTTTATATAGTATTCGACATGTGCTTGCAATTGTATTCGACATAGTGCTCAACATGGGCTCAATACGTGCTCAACAAAACTTTAACTCATCGTATTTTTCTCAAGGTCTGTAAGTAATAATCATATGTACTGCAGAATCAGACTTTTTTTTTTTAAGTTGAAACAAAAAGTACCATAAAATTTATTGGAGAATATGGGTCTTTGGTTCTTGTAGACCTATTAAAACCATTATAGATTGTATGAAATTAGATGTTTGAATCGATGAAGAATGAAGACATTTTTTTTTAGAGTTGAAATAAAAAGTGCCATAAAATTTATTAGAGAAGATGGGTCTTTGGTTCTTGTAGACCCATTAAAACCATTATAGATTGCATGAAATTAGATGTTTGAATCGATGAAGAATGAAGAAAAATATGTAAGAAAATTTCAACAGCAATGGTGAAGTGAAACGATGAAGAAGAAGAAGAAGAAGAAGGTCATTAGGTCTTTTTACTTAGTCAAAATGTGTTGACTTGCTATTGTTGCAAAAAAAAATTATACATGTGCCATTCTTCAACTATGCACTTTCAAAAGTGCTATATTTGCAAATTTCCCTATGTCAAGCATAGAAAAGGTTTTTTTCCTTTGTTTTGAATCAAAAACCACATGCTCCACTATTTATATAGCCCATGCTAATTTAAGTTTTATTCTTTCACACATACGCAAATGGGATATTTAACATTTTAGGTACAGAGCTATGTGAGTCGATAGACG
Organism: Gynochthodes officinalis; assembly: GCA_020080225.1. Taxonomy (NCBI): domain Eukaryota; kingdom Viridiplantae; phylum Streptophyta; class Magnoliopsida; order Gentianales; family Rubiaceae; genus Gynochthodes; species Gynochthodes officinalis. The sequence continues at coordinate 17,627,323 of CM034619.1, forward strand.
CAACAATATTTGCTCACTTAACTTTTGTTTTTCAATGGCGTTGTTAAACCAATAGAGTGCTTTCACCGTTAGTATTTTTTTCTGATCTTTATATATTTTACTGTTTCACCAAATATTCCCATGGCCTTACCGTCCTCTAGTTTGGTAGTTTTCACTACCTATCCAAGATTGAGGCCTATGATTTGATAACAAACTTTAAAAGTTATCCAGAAATGTTTATATCTAATCATTTTAGATAATACTTGCATCCTCTATCATATTGTGGCTATTGGCATAGAGATAACCTATATTTATTTCCTAGATATTGTTATTACTTTTTCTTTGGGTAAAAAGGTTGACAAATAGTGGACCCTCTACTTCTATGCAATATTGCTCCATCAAACTTTTGCCCCATTGTAGAAAATTCATCTTTGTTGTCTCAGTGGGAGTGTATGTCTTAGACCTATTGTGACTAATCATTCTCTCGGATCAATTACCAATTGTTAACTTGGTAAACTATTGCCTCACTAACTAGTTAATCAAATGTAAGACTCTTCTCGAGTAAATTCCTTCTTTTATTTCCCAACTTATGAGGTGTTAGTAGTCATTTTCAGCCTTTATTCCTATCATAAGGATACGTTCTTAGTCATGTATCTACCAATAGAATAAATGTCATTTCCTATCTAATTTGCATGAGTTAAGCATGTTGCCAACATTCATTCTAAGCCAAGATCAAACTCACTATGAAATTTATAGTTGCATTATTTATAACTCTATTATTCGTAGATAAAGGAGATTTAGAATTATCTTTCATTCCAAGAAGCATGGTGCAACTTATGTTTATGTGTTTTATATTTGCTCGGAGTTCATTTCCCAAAATATAGATATCCCTATCCTTTCACATCAATCTCACGAGTTTCTTATTATTTATTTGAATCATGGCATGGGAGTTTGGGGCAAAATTAAGTAGAAAACCCTACATTTGGTTGAGGGATAATCAAGGTTAACTAATGGCTTCCACTACTTAAATGTGATACTCTATTGTTGACTTTATTCCTTTGCCTATATATGTTAATCAGGAAATAGAATTGACTAATTCTAAATCAAAGAGTCGAGAAACTTTACACTACTAATGTTGAACAACTTGCATCTAAGCCTTGTTTTAACACTATTATGGACATAATATAAAATAATGGTCAAAATTGAATTTAATTTTCAATTGCCTATATAAAAAATAAAATTGATTATTAATTATGAAGGAACGTTGAAATCTTTTTTGTATTTATGTTCAAAAGTTCTTATGTACTTCCACGTCCCTTTAAAGCTTCAAAAAATGGTCTAATTTCTTTTTTAGAAATACACAAAACGTTCATCATTTCAAAAAGGCTAATGATAATCCCACCCATTATTATTTCATTTATAAATTATATAATAATAAAAATACATGCTTTAATTTATATTCCATTTTCTCTCAAATAATTTATTTATGTACAAATTATAAAATATTATTTTTAATAAAAAGACAAACAAAATGACTATTGATTGTATTGACCCATTTAATAGCAAAATCAATTTAAACAGCCATGTTCATTGTTTTCAATATATCTGTTGGGGAGATTTTACACATATGGAGCCCAACTAGAGTGGCCCAATAAATAGTAGGAGTCCACCTGAGTCTAAAAGACTAAACTAGTGCATTTTAGGTCCTTGCCACTTTTTTTTTTTTTCCAAAAGATCGATAATATTGTTAACCATTGAAAGTTAATCTGTACAAGCAATGTCTACCATAATTGAATTCTTCCTAGCACTAAGGACGGCTAAGACAAAATGACCACAAGTCAAGACACCACCCTCCATTCCACAAAAATATAGGACAGACAAAGCTGTCATGTTCCACCTACTATACAACCCTCTCTATACACGTCAGCCACTGATCCAGTAGCTGATCCTAGCTAACTTCGAGTTGCTGCTGAAAACTCCAACCACGTATGCCTCGCTAGCTTCACAATTTCCTTTGCCTCCAACCATTGTCACTGGAAAACCCACATATTCCTACCCTTCCATATCGTTCACATAATGTAGGTCAGAACCGGGCCTGCCTTCCAAAAAGCGCCTCTACTCCGAGAGCAAAAATCTTGCCACCATTGCCGAAAATTTTCCTGGAACAGTCATAGCTTCGCCCAGTCGACATGAGCCAACCTCCAAACAGTTTTAGCCCAAGAGCAATTAAACAACATCCAGAGAAGGTGGTTAGACATCCAGAGTTACTTTTCTTGCGGAAACAAAACAACATAATGCTTTTGTTGAAAAAGTGGTTAGACAATTGAAGTTTGGAGATAGGTGGTGTTCTGTTTAGCCTGAAGGTACTCGGGGAAGGTTGTTAGTATGTTGGGCGTCCCAAGTGTCGGTTATAAATATAGTGACTACTTCGTTTTGTGCACAGATGCAATATAAACTTGAGGGGCATGAACGGCGAGAATGGGCTATTTTTGTGTATTCAAGTACGGATGTGGCAATAAGAGAGCTTCAATGGTGTTATTTGGAACGTGAGAAGCCCTATTGGGGGGATTAATGGGTTCTGAGGGGGGGGTTTAATGATATCGTATATCCATCTGAAAAGGGAGAGGCCCGAGCTCGAACGGAACATAGCTGTGCTTTGTTTCTGGGCTTTATCCATAGAATGGGGATGGTGAATCTTGGGTATGTAGGCCGTCCGTATACTTGGAGTAATAATAGGGTTGGGGAGGGCTTTGTCGAGGAACAGTTGGATCGGTTTTTTGCTTCCCCATTGTGGAGGTTGGGAGTTCTTTTTAGTTTTCCAATATGTGATAGTATTCAGAAACACAACAACCCCTCTCCCCCCTTTTTGATGGATACACTACCACATTAAAGCCCATGCCTTACTTTAGCAAGCCCATCTCTTCACTATGGACCCATTTAATGCCCGTGCAAGTAGTTAAGGCATCACAAACCTACTTGTCCACAAGTCCCCCACTAAGCCCGGTCCAACCAGAAGATGAACCATTTGCTTCCCCGAGTAGTTTTACATTCTGGTTCTGATACCACTTGTTGGGGAGGTTCCCCCGAGTAAGAACCCACCTAAACCCAAAAGTTTAAGCTAGTGGGTTTTGGATCCTTACTACTTATTAGGTGATCTAGTTCTTATTAATTTTTCCATATGGAATAGTACACAAAAACACAATAATATCCCTATTAGATGTTACTGCATTTGTTATCTTCAATAGCCAACTAATTCATTAGGTCAACATTATTGGATCACTATCCATATATCCCAGTCAAATTACTTTTATAATTTAATGATCTTATTTTAATTTTTATTTCTTACAACATTTTATATGATTTTTTTTAATATTTCAATTAATGTTGTATTCAAATGGTATTTATGTTTAATTATTTATTTATCTTTAAAAGCTAATAAAAGTATAATTAAATTAAGTAAATTATTTATATATGATAATTTTTAATTTACTTAAATATGAGAATTTTTAAAATAAATTTAACTATATTTTATTTATATAATAAAAGTAAAATCGTAATTAGAATCATAATCATTTTACTAAATTTGATAGAAAAGTTATTTTGAAGGGAAAATAAGAGAGAATTTTTTTAAAAAATTATGTGAGATTAATTTGATTGAGAAAATTTGAATTTTAAATTTTAAAAAAAATTTGTTTAATTCTTTTATTTTTGTTTAATAAAAATAAATTTTTTATAAATAAAATTTAAGTCCAAACATAGGTTTATGATAAAAGAAACATAACACGTTTTAAGAAAAAAAAAATCAAGAAACATAACACGTGGATCGTGAAACTTGAAACTTGTCATTGATGTGGAAGTGCAAGTGTGTAACACATTGTTGTCCGTTCAAATTTTCGTATCTTTTAAATTTTTGTCTTGAACAGAAAATGTGATTCGCGCGGAATATGCATTCGCAGCTTTTTAATTTTTGTCGTGAACCAAGGAAACGTGATTCACGCCGAATGTGTACCATTATTCTCAGTTTCTCACACTCTTACGGAACCTACTTACGCACTCCACACTCTGGGCGGTAAGACCGTAAGACTAATTCCTTTGTCATTCCGGGGTTTGCCCCAAGCCTGGAGGGGCTGCACAAGCATTCTCATCCCTCTCAAAACATAATCCCGAATACAAAAATTAATTTTCGAATAGAGCTTTCAGTGTGCACATGATCTCTCCGGCACACACATTCCGAGAAACGAACATTTTAACGTAACATGTTGTAGTCACACGTGAATATTAGAGTTTGTTCGGAGTGTGATGTATTTGAAAAAGGTTGTATTAGAATGTGTAAAAATTTTAGTGGGTATTTTTTGATAGAAAAAGTATTTTGGAGGAAAAAATAAGAGGAAATTTTTTTTAAAATTATGTGAGCGGAATTTGAGCAGGAAAATTTGAATTTTAAATTTTGAAATAAAAATATATTTTGATAATTTATTTTTGTTTGAGAATTTACTTATTTGTAAATAAAAATCACTTGTCTAAACAGACCCTTAGAAATTCCCAATTTATACAACCAATAATTTATTTATGTAAAAAATATAAATTTATTATCTTTAATAAAAATACAAACAAAATGATTATTCATTATTTTGACCAATTCAATACAAAATTAATTTAAACAGCCACGTATTCTATATATGCCAACCAAATTTACTACATTGATCATCTTCAACAGCCAACTACTTCATGTGGTCGGCATTAATTATTTTTTGTTTTTTAGGAAAAGTCCTCACGGCGCAAAAACCTCCACCTGTAATAAGGCCCCAGCAGGCGGATGTGAGCCAACAGGCCTAACTTGGAGGTCCCTTAGTCAGGCAGATGTGAGCCAACAGGGTGGAAAGAGGAGTCATTAGAAGCTGCCGTTGACAGACGCCAACAGGCCTAACCTAGAGGTCCCTTAGCCAGGCAGATGTGAGCCACCTTAGCCAGGCGGATGTGAGCCAACAGGCCTAACCTGACAGACCTCCATAATATTTCAGTAAAAAATTCGCCTCATGCGAGGTTGGAACCTGCGTTGCCGGAAGATTTCTTCTCACATCACCCCCAAATTTACCAACACGCATATGCTCCTGAGAGCCGATCGACATTAATTATTGTATCACTATCAATATCTCTTTTTCTCTAGATTTAAGTCACGTAAATCTTCTCCTATAAATAAACAAGAGAAGGCACAAGCATTCTCGTCCCTCTCAAAACATTACTTTTCGAGTACAAAATTAATAAGCTCTGGTGACGTAAGAAAATGAGTTTCAAGCCAATTCTTTTCCTATGCCTTTTGGCACTAGTGATGATGATTGCCTCGGAGGTCACAGCTAGGGACTTGGCTGAAAGTAAGATATCAATGTTTAATATTCCCCTTCTCTATTATTAGCTAAAAGAATAATAATTGACTTCTTGTAATTGCATACAAAATGCGAAGAACCGCATTCTTTCTCGTTAAAGAAATATTTCTTCTTTTTACTATATGTTGTCCATTTTTCTTCTTCAAAATCAACTGATAATTAGACAGTCACTGTTAATTCTGTCTAATGGTGGATTTTTCTTTTCCTTATTAGGACTCATTTCTTGACTTCTCAATGTCGTCTTTATGTTAATACTTGGTTTCTATAAATAATAAACGAGCATATTTTTAAATTCTTTATACTGCTATTAAGAGTATGGATCATCAAAAATGATAACAACACCATATATGGATATTTTTGTTCCATTTGACAAAATTATTTGATAGGAATAACCAACTGGGCTTTTTCAGTAGCAACAAGATAATACCTTAGAGGCATTCCTGTGTCACGAGGAAGGGAGTTGAATCCATTCCCTCACTTTCCTCCTCAATTTTCACCTTCTCACCTCTACCCCTCAATGTGATGAAAAATTTTATAATGAGAATTTGATCCCATATTTTATGAGAAAACCATCCACAGATTGTAACCAGAATATGTTGATTAAAATTAGTTTGATAGGAACAATTGATGATTAGTAAAATTGAAATTATGATAAAAATATCAATTAAAACATCCAGGTTCTATTTGACTTAAAATTCCTAGAGATTATACCAATTACCTCTAACGAGCATCATAAATTATTACTCTTTGCAGAAGACGCAGTTGAGAGTAATGGCGTAGAAGAATCCAAGTATTATGGAGGAGGTGGCCATGGTGGTTATAAGGGTGGCCATGGTGGTGGTTATGGCCATGGTGGTGGCTATGGCCATGGCTGCCGTTATGGCTGCTGTGGGTATTACTATGGGAAATGCAAGTGCTGCTCATATGCTGGTGAAGCTGTGGAGTCTGTGCCTGAATCCAAGCCTCAAAATTGAAGATCTTCCCTCTTGTGGTGCCTCATGCATGCATCCATGAATGCTAAAACTGGCTTTATTTTATGGGTATTATAAAAGTATGAATTTTAATGATGAATAAGAGCTGTATTGGGGATATCCTCCACTTTGTGTAAGAATTTGTGTAAGAATTTAATAAAATAACAAATTAATTAATAATCAAATTAAATTTTGTGCCCCTAAAAGGAATTCAAAAACTTTTACACCCATTTTAAAATTCTCTCCCTCATTAACATGTTACAGCTTGTTATGTGGGGTGGGTAATATTGTGAAACTTGGATAGAACCGGCTGGACGGACCAGTCTAATCGAGAATTAATTATAAGTTCATTTTAAAATTTGAAAATAAATATATTTAGAACAATCCATCAAAACCTGATTTTAGTTTGACCAAGTCATTATCTCTTTTTTATCCAAAAGAAAAATCTTTAATTTTAAAAATTATAATTTAATTTCAAATTTTTATAAAACTCATTTCTATTTATTTTTATGTAAATATTCTAAAATTTCACCTATAATTTTTTAAAAAAAAAATCTTTACCATTGAATATTTGAAACATTTGCGGAAATATTTCTTTCCAATTTTTAATACTTCCTTTGCCTAAAACATTTTTTTTAACACCCACAATGTCTTTTTGAAGAAACAAACGACAATTTTTTTTAAGCAATCACACCTTCCTAGCATTTATTTTTTGGCATCTATTATCCAAAAGGGGCAGGAAGAAGAATTAAGAAGAAGAAATAAACTTATGAATTCTCCTTCACAAGTCTATTACGAGCATTCTTTGCCAAATAGTCACTTAATTGCAGTTTCTATTTCTAGTGAAAAAATTATATCAAACGTCAAGATTATATGACAAAGATAGCCAATTAATGTTTGATGATGCCATCACAACAAATGTTATTGATCCACTGGGAATTTCACTGAAATAGAACATTAACCGAAATCTATCCAAATCTAGATTTGAATGACGTAGGTTGAAGATGGAATCAAATGACATCCGCTATTGAAGGTTCCCGATCAAGGCTAGAACTCCCATCTACTACAAGAAAAAGGAACATTAGCGATAAAAATAATAATAATAATAAATAAATACAATACGAAAATAAAAAAAAATACGAAAATAAAATTAATGAGGATACAAAATTTTGTGACAAAACTAGAAAAGGATGTGTGAATCCGTGAAAAAAAGAAAAAAACCTTGGCTTTTTTCGTCAATATTGGTTTGATGGGAGAATTTCTGCATCTCAATAATGTGATAACGAGAGATTCCTTTACGTTATTAGCGAGGAAATCAAAATTTTCTCACTAAATGAAATAGAACATGGTCACTACAAAGAAAGGTACTTTTAGAAACAAGACATTTTCGCGCGAAATCCCACTTTTGAGATTTTTTTTATATTAAGTGCAGGAGAATTTTTAGTTGAGGCCTTTCAGTAAGAAAATATTTTCTTGCAAAAGCTCATTTTTAAAATTTTCATCTTAAATGTTGGAGAATAAAAATAGTTGGTGTGTGGCTTGTGGTGTTCATTAACAAAAAGACAAAGCTTAATAGCTTTCTTTTTTGTAGGTGACTTTTGTATTTAGACATTTTCATGACTCCCTTGTCACGTCTATTATGAACCAATATTTCCAATATATTTTACAAAAGATATATTTAGTCTTTTATTTTCTCAATTATTCTTCAATTCATTATGGTATTTTTTTTATTGATATTTGCATATACAAAAATTTCTTTATTACGCATCCCTATTTCCTTTATAATTCATTTCTATATTTTTTTAGGTTGTGATTAATTAGTGAACTAAATTAACAGAAAATGTAAATGACTCAAAATGCAAGATATAATATTAAGCACAATAGTTAATGATGTTGAAAGTTAGTTCATTGGTAAGAAGCTTTATTTTCAACTGGAAGAAAGATAAACTTCAACTCTACAGAACAGTGCCAAAATCTTTTTTAGACGAGTCATATTTGAGACATGTATTGCAATATTTATTCTTATATTAGGAAAAATATTATAAATACAATGTTGCATTCTCACAATAAATTAACCATATAAACTTTTATTTTTTATCCTCTATGTACAGTTAAATTATCTTTAATTATCTTTCTTTGCACTATGGTATATGAATGAATAGATGTATGGAATATTTATTTTTAAATCAAACTATTACATATCACTCCAATTGGGCTACACTAATAAAGCTCAATCATCACCTTATTTTGAATCTAATTGATTTGCAAAACGATAGTTCAATTCAGTCCAGTACTTGCTGAGCTACACCAATTGACCTCATATTTCGCCTTCAATTGGGTTGGAAACAAGAGCCCAATCTCTAGTTCAAATTTAGGTATTTAAGTAGTCCCATCTTTTCAGAGGATTCATCACATGTCAAGCCCTAAAATGTTATTTTATTTTATTTTAAATTAAATCCTATGCCCCACTAGTTGTATAGGACGTGTCAATTTCTTTGAGTTTTATTTTTGCAAATGTACTCCTTAGTTGGGATATCTTTGCAAATGCCTTGATGTACACAACACTTAGGTGCTGTTTGGTTTGAGGGTATGGGAAGGGTTTGGAAAGGTTTAAAAGGAAAAAAGGTGTTTGTTTGGTTGGGATTGGTTTTAGAAAACCCATGGGGAAAACTTTAGCAAAAACCCACCTATTAGCCTCCTTTTGTAAAACCCATGGAAGAAGGTTTTGAGTTGGACAAAAAACGACGTCGTTTTGAGCCAAAAAAGTTCAAAACGACGTAGTTTAAGGATTTGTTTCATAAAAAAAAATTATCAACAGAAATTTACAATTTTTGCCCTTTAGCTGGTCAATTTGATACAAAACCAAAATCGAACTTAACTTTGAAAAGTCTTTCTTTATTTTCAAACCAAGAACAAAACAAAATAGATTTTGAAAAAGAAAAAAACAATTTGAATAACAATTTGAAATTGTTATTTTATGTTATTCAAAACCACATGGCAAGGGGGTTGCAAACCCCCTTATGGTTTGCAACCCCTATTTTGCCCCTTTTTTTATTTTTTTAAAAAAAAATTTCACTAAATTATAGAAAATATTTTTCTCTACAAAATGACATGCACTTTGACTATTTTTTGAACAAAATATAATTTGTTAAATATCATATAATATAAAATGATAATATTTTTATTATAATTTTAATATAAAATTTATTAATATTAATATTAAATTTTAATTTTAATATAAAATCTATTCCATTCCAATACAAAATAATACCGAACAACATAATTATTATCATTCCATTCTATTCCAAACCTTTCCATTCCACAAATCCATTCCATTCCTAAACCCACCATTTATACCAAGCGGCACCTTAGTTCCACATACAGTTAAAACTATTGGAGTAACTAATTCTATTTGCTCACTTAGCTTTCGTTTCTCAATAGTATTGTCAACCCAGTAAAGTGCTTTCACCAATTATATATTTTCTAATCTTTCTTTGATATGTGTTTACACGTTATTCATTTATCTACCACTAGAAACACTACTTTCCATCCAATTTGCATGTATTAAACACGGTTCCAGCATTCATCCTGAAACAAGATCAAACTCATTATGGGGTCTATAATTGCATTACTTATAACTTCCCTGTTCGTGAATAAAGAAGATTCAGAATTGTCTTTAATTCTTATTACAACTTATATTTATGCGTTTCATATTTTTTTAGAAATTCATGTCTAGAAATATAGCTCTTCCTACCCTTTCATATGTGTATATTAGAAGGCAAAAAATCAAAATAGAATTCTATCAATTTAATTCAAAATAAATATTCCTTCCGCCTTAGAAAAAGAGTCAACTTTGGTTATGTTATCACTTTTTAATTAATTATTAGATACAACTCATTTAATGTATGAATAAATATATAATTTTATATTTTTATCGTTAGTTTTTAATTTTAAGCATACATAATTATTACTAATAAGGATATTTTAGAAATTTTTTTTAAAAATAGACTTTTTTTTTGGAGAAGAAAAAAATTTCACAATGAATTACTTTTTTGAAATGAAGAGAGTATTAATTAAAAAGTACATGAAAATTCAAAAATAATTGCATTTTAAAATGGCATTTAAGTGTGAAAATCATTTAACCTGCAACACCAAAAAAGTTGAAACATCACGATTGGAAAAAATTAATTTATGCATAGACCTTACAGCGTGCACATGATCACTCCGACACACATGCAATACTGATTACTGCCCCTAGATATGTCTGATGTACTTCTATATAATTTAGTATCATATGTTGGACTTTCAATCAAATGTAACTACATTTATGTAAATTATTTTAACACCTAACCAATTCAAGGGTGGCATATCCTAACTCCCATCTAACTGCCTCTATATCTTTCCTCCAAATCCAAGTCGAACATTCGCCTCTCATTTTATATTTTTACATTTTAAAAATAATATTTGTATTTTTCATTCTAAAAGTTATATAAAAAATAAAAATTAACTGTCAAATATAAAAATGAAAAATAAGACAACAAATCATGAAAACCTATAGACAGATGCTTTTTCGGGTGCACCCATTGTTATTTTCTTATTATTTCGATAACCCTAAAAAAGAAAATCTTTAAACGAAGAATGAATCTGTGTGCAATCTTTTATTAAGATTGCCTAAATTGATCCTTTTTTTTCTTTTTTTTTGTTAAGAAAAAAAATTTGGGATAATGAATCTTTTAAAATGAATAACATAGGCGCAGTTTTTTTTTTCTATAATTGTTTTTACGAGCAATAACTTATTTATGTAAACAAGACAAAATTCTTATTTTTTTTAAAAAAAGAAAAAAATACTATTCATTAAATTGACCCATACAATATAAAATTAATTTAAACAGCCACGTTCAATGTATTCTATATATCCCGATAAAATTTTACTACATTGATCATCTTCAACAGCCACCTACTTCATGGGTCAGGGGCGGATATCTTTAGGGTCTGGGGGAGGCAAGTGACCCCATGTGTTAAAAAAAAATTTATAATAGTATTAAAAATTGAATTTACACTACGAGAAAAATCCCCCTTTAGTGACGGAATTTCTAATGACGAAAAAAAATATCGATCACTAAATATCACCTTTAGTGACCAAAACTTTTGTCGTCACTAATTTTTTGTCTACTCTCAATTTTTAGTGACGAATCACAGAAAGTCGTCACTAAAGAGTGTGGCGGGAAACTTTCCCGCTAAAATGGTCGTAATTAGTGACGAGAATTTAGTGACGACATTCATTATTGTCACTAAAATAATCATTGTGACGAAATTTTATTGTCACTAAGTTTTAACACCTTTAGTGATTATATGTTTTTCGTTACTAATGGGAATATGTTTTAGTGACGCTATTGTTTCGTCACTAATTGCTTATCTTTGTTTTTTTTTTCCAAACCAAACTGATTGTATTAAAGTGGAAATTCCCAATTAACACATTACATTAGTGTCCATAAAAATACTAGGCTTAAATAGACGTGCGTTAACACAAAGTACCTAACCCCAGTAGGGATTGGTTAAGGCCTAAACTCGCTACTGATATATGATTTTTAATTAAATTCTTGATTATATGTATATGTGTGAAATATCAGTAATTAAAAAATATAAATTTTTTTAGTGCATTATAAAAATAATTTTTTGGTGCAAAAGAAAATTTAATTAGTAAAAAAGTGACAATGAAAAAGAAAATAGTTGTAATCTATTAATTCATTTTTTTTTTGATACATAGGGTTTAAGTGTGTAATATTATTACATATGGAGATAAAAAAAATTTATTTTAGTGTATAATAAAACATAATATTATAAATTTGATGAAAAAAATATGTGTGTTAAACTAATTAATTTGGGATAGAGTAGATAAAATGTTTTGGGCTAAATTACTTGGGCCACAACTTATAAAGGATTGGGCTTGTTTTGGGCTAAATTGCCTGGGCCACAACTTATATAAGGATTGAGCTTGTTTTGGGCTAAATTACTTGGGCCACAATTGATATAAGGATTGGCCTTAATTTTTGTTTATTTAAGAATTGGGCTATATAATTTACTTATTGGGCTGAAGTTAACTTTTGAAAAATATAATTATTAATTTTTAATAATTGTACTAAAACACCCAAATATATATGCATTTGCCAACATTAGTTGATGTACGAATAGAGTATTTGTTTGTAGATACACTATCAACTCGAGAATTTATGTATATATATGAATTTGACTACATTATATGAATTTACACATATAAGTTTAATCACTTTAAATATATAATTTTGTTAGTAGTAATAAGCACCTCAAGAACCAATTAGTTTACTAGTTTGACGTACAAACTGGCTTTAATAATATTATTAATTATGTTTGTTGTATTCATAGTTTATAACTAATAAGATGTTTTACTAAATTAGCCATTTTTAACAGATGGAGAGAGAGGGAGAAAATGTAAAATATTTTCACTATTTTAATTAAATTTAATGAAACCACAAAGCAAAGCCTCCTCAAGAACAATATTGCTCTGCCATTTGACTAACAAGAAATGGCTCAAAATTGTATTTTAGTGTATAATATTATTAACTATGGAGATATAAAATATTTGATTTGGTATACAACGAAATTGAATATTATAAATTTTAATAACAACTTATGCATTGGGACATATATAGTTTCAAACTAATTATAGCCACTAATGTAATATAACAACATAGGTAGTGATTAATATATGTACATATATAGTGAGACGTATAATGTATAACAAAAGTAGTAAATACTTATACAGTTATACTCCTTTTGTTCCAAAAAAAGAGTTCGGTTGTACTAATGTACAACTTTTTATTGTTAGTCAACAAAATGCAAGTATAACTGATTTTATACAACTAATTTCCTCATTAAAGGTATTGTATGTCATACACCATTTTATGTAATCTATCTCATTAAGAGTATTTTGGATATTTTGTTGAATAATCAGTATGCACTTTTGAAATAGTGAATATGTTTTGAGACAAACACTTTTTTTAAGGACAAAAGGAGTATTTATATATACATATATAGATAGGACTAAAATCTATAGTATAAGTAGTTAATTCATATATATATAGTAGTTATGTGGTTATGTAGTTATAATAAAAGTAATTAGTACAAAGTATAATTACTTTATTGCATATATATGTTGGGTATGGTTTATATTTCGCATTTAGGCAATGACAGATTGTCCCCCAACGAACACGGGGTCCCGCTCCCCGGTGAGCGGCAGGTCCATGAGCGCCTCGGCGAGGGTCCAGAGGGTAGCGCCCCTAGGTGGGGGTCGCGGGGGCAGTGCCTCTGCGCCTATAGAGACCTTATGTAGTTTAGGGTTTCTGTTTTTCTTTGTTGTTTGGGTTTGGGGCCATGAATAACTGTTAGGGCGTAGGGTTTCTGCCGTATACGCAAGAATATCCACATGTTTGTAATATACATAATTTTTTCAATATTAACATGAAAATATAAATATTATATTTTTTGAGAAAATATTTGTAAAAAAGGTCACTTTAGCCATTTAATAACTAATTAGGATTTTAAAATTTAAAGATTAAAAATACTCAAATCAGAATTTACATAAATGAACATAGAATTGTAAATTAAAAAATTGATTACTGTTTAAAAAGGTAAAGAGTTTTTTAATAATTAATAATAAAATGTGGTATGTGTAAACGCTAAAAAAACAAAAGGGGGCAAACTAAATTTAGTTAAGAGGGAAGAGCGGGATTTTAAAAAACAGTGGCTCAAATTTTACAACATTCTCTGCCCAGCCTTTACACTTAAACAAAAATGCTGTTTTGCTCCTTCGAAATTCATACTCCCGAACCAGCATTCCTCCGCCCTAGTTCTCTCTTTGGCTAGCTTTAACACTTCATTTTGGTGTTGAATAGAGACTCTCATCTTGATAGAAACCAATGTAAGCTACTGAAGATCATTATTGAAGTGGAGACAACCGAATTTCTCCAGTATTTTGAAGAATCCAATCGGGTCGTACAACAGGGTCACCGTAGACCCGAAGCTAGACCCGGTGATTTCTTGATGATTTCTGTTGTTTGAACTAGTTGTGAGTGGCACAGAGGCTCCCCCAATCTTCTGGAAGAGGTCTTGGAGGATTTAAAACTTAGTTTATGCCAGATTTTGGAAAACCCGAAGGCTCATACCCGATTTTTGAAAGAACAGTAAAACTCTGATTTTTCTGCATTTCTTGATGATTTTTTGCTGTTTTAAGTTGCTGAACACACTAGAAGAACCTCCATATAGCTTTGTATTCGGTGGCATGGTGATTTAAGGGCTGAATCCAATAGTTGGTTTTTTAGAAATTTGAAATTCTATTGTTCTCACTTTTCGGTTCGTTCTTGAAGGCTCAGTGTTTTTTGAAAATCCGATAGTTTTTGAAATCCGATTGTTGGTTACTAGATTTAAGGGCTGAATTTTTTTGATGGGAGGGAGGCAAAACGATACTCACAGGGCGGCAAAAGTAGAATGTGGTGCTAAGCCGCTGGAAGCTAATTTACTGGGTGGGGCTGAATTGCAGATGCTCTAGCAGCTTACCTTAGGAGTAACCCAAATCTTTAGTTATTAAACTAAAAGTTTGTGGAGCTTGTGGATTGGGGTATTGTGTTCGTCTTTTGGTTTATGAATGCAGTAGGACTTCTTTATTCTATATATATATAAGTGTTGTTATAGGAATTAAATGCTGAAGAAAAATAAAGAGAAGTAAAGTTTTTATAAATTATTTTGTTGGAAAAAGACAAACAGATGTGTCTGCCCTGTTCTGTGTTTGCCAATGAATGCGAATGACATAAAGTTGCTTGAAATTGAATGTGGTGGTTATATAATCTTTGATGGGTATTTGAGGGTGGGAGGTGGAGAACACGATGAGTGAAGATTCTGTGAGACTTGTGGAGTCGAAGGTGTTTCCCAGCCTTCTCCTTATCTAACAGCCACCTTGGGGTAGCTAATAAGTGCAAATAACATAAAGTTGTGTGAAATTAGATGTGGTTATATAACCTTTGATGGGTATTTGAGGGTGGGAGTGGGAGAACACAATGGGTGAAGATTTTGTCACATGCCAAAGATGTTTTCCAGCCTTCTCCTTACCTAACAACTACCTTGGGATGGTGAATTTGATTCCTTTTTCTGAAGTCATTGGTGAGCAAAATGGTCAAGGAAAAGTAAGGATAAAAGGAGTCTCATGAAGTTTTAATGTCAAGGATATGATACTAAGTCATTAAACAATCTTTTGCTTTTGGAAAGGGGACTTAGTTGATTGCATTTTTTTTTTAGCTAATTATATTTAATCTACTACTTCAGGTGTACAAGCAAAGCTATGATATTTGCACACAGCTTTATGAGAAGGAGCTTTTGACGGATAGTTCATATCTTCATATTTATGGGTAAATTTCTTTTTTATGTGTCAAAGTGGAGGCTTCATACCGTTAATTGTTGAACTTCTAATATGTCTTTAAAAGTGATTGTCCAACATTAATATTCATGTTTCAGTCAGTACGTCTCTTGTGCATTTTGCCTCTTCACACCAAACCTTCGCATTGCAGATTGCAGGATGCTGGTCTTAATGCTCAGCAGCTTGCTATTGTTGCTGTAAGTTTTTGTTCTCAACTTTTGAACTTTCTTCTCTTAACTGAGATTCTGTGATAAACTAGCATTATTTTACTGAGTTGTAGTTGGTAAAGTTGAGCTAATTATGGTATCTTTCTCTGTATGTGTCTGTGTGTTTGGTTCTTTTAGGCAGTTAACATGTTGAGATGATTAAAGAGCCTTCACATGTGAAGGTTAATTTACATGCTACTAAACTGCTTACAGGGTCTGTGTGAATGGAGAGATGTTGTGGCCCGAGTTGAAGTTGAGAGTACTGGTTATGTATTGCCTAACAAAACTCTACTTGAAATTGGTATGTGGTAAACTATTACTTCTCCTAAGAATGTGAATCATTATATCCTACAAACATTTGATAATCTAGACAAATCTCTTACAGCTAGGTTATGGTAAACGTGACGAGGGCTCTCAAAATACATACATACATATGAAAATCACTAATGTATGTTCATTGCTTTTCTTTCTTTTCTTTCTGATTCATAGTTATCTTTTATTATCTTAATTGATGTTGCTTGTTTCGGATCAAGGTTGATTAATTTCTCAATGAATCATCAAGAAGAGCAATGTAAATATGAACTGACTCAAACTTAATTGGTTATTTTGATGAGTTGTACTTCAAAATTTTTGTTTTCTTGCCTATTATAGTTTATTTTGAGCCAACAAAAAATATTACTTTACAAAGTCGTATCACTTGGCTTGTTACACATGCCTTCGTGGATGATAATGCATTATGGTCATTTCATTTACTTCATTGAATTGAAGATGTTATGATCAAAATCAAATTCTTCCTAGAAAGTATGTAAGGAATAGTTGATTTCTTATTGAGAATAATGGCAGTAGGTGAGAACAAATTAGTCGGTGGTGACTTTGCATGTGGAACAAGGTATCGTTCTTTAATTTGGGTTGGAAAAATTTGATTGTTTTTT
This sequence comes from Gynochthodes officinalis, assembly GCA_020080225.1. NCBI lineage: Eukaryota > Viridiplantae > Streptophyta > Magnoliopsida > Gentianales > Rubiaceae > Gynochthodes > Gynochthodes officinalis. Next base: position 17,644,240 of record CM034619.1, read on the forward strand.
CATTTGGGTTAGAAAGATTACGTTTTATGATTTGGAAGAATTTGACTAATAATTAGATATGGGTAGGAAGGTTATTGAACAAATGATTAAAACATTGAAAATAATGTTTCAATAGGATTAGGATATTTTTGTGTCTTGTTTAGGAATTTGTAATCTTAATACGCCCTTAAGGAGAATTTTTTTCATCTTTAACTATGCAAAAATATATATTAAGTCCCTTTTTAGGAATTCCATAACTAAGTTAACTCAATTATATGCTTGAGGAAATGAATAAATACAACGGCATTAATATTTGAAAAAGACAATTATTTTTTATAGTATTGACTTTGAAATATGTATATTGTCATTAATACTATTCTATATTACTATTATGTAAAAAATCCAAAAAAGGAGACTTATGGAGCAAAAAAGAAAAATGAGCATAAAAATGAAAAATGAAATTATTGATCAACAAAGAAAAATGAAATTTTATAATTAAAAAAAAAGAAAAGAAAGAGATGAGATCAATTCAAACACATGGGATTGACTATCTTGGCTCGCCAGTGCTGAAAATGAAGTAGAAAATCAAATTGGAGAAGATTTGCAGATTGACTAGTACTGGAGTCACAAGAGGATTTTCTTTGTCAGTATTACAATTTTTCTAAATTCACAAGTGAGACCAGAATTAATGTCATACAGACTTCGAGATTAATTAATCTGAATGTGAAACTCTCGTGGGTCTTAAATGTGAATGTATACACATTACATAGGAAATTGACAATCATCCTCATTTTCGATCGACTTTTCTCCTCAAAAATTCTTCAATTTGAGCCATGTGTTTTGAACTATCTTTGACATCAATTGAAGACAGCTTGAAAATTCTCTTACTGTTGTTAATGTAGCAACTCCTTTGATGTCAACTTATGCTTCACTTTTGATACTTTTGTTCTTGAGAACAGGTCAAATGGATAAGCAAGTTTTGTTTATCGTATGTTTTCTTGAATGGTTCGTATAAATAACTATTTTTGTGTGAGATGTTGACTTTGGGGGTGATAATAATAGGTTATGTGATTTAAGTCACTTATTTGCAAAGATGCAATCCTTTGTTGTTTTTGCTAAAATTTTGTCAAATAATTATGAAGATCCAAAAGTTTGAATCATCATTCTTGGCCTGTCTTTTTCCAATTTCTTTGCTTGTATGAATTTATCATTTTTTTGGAAGAACATTCGGCTAAAATTCTGTCATGTTGCAAAGATAACCTTATGTTTTGCAATTTGGTATCCATTCAGTAGGTGGTTATTTCGTATTGTTTGCTGAATAATATCATTGTCAAAATCTAGGAATGGACCAGTGATGTTGACCATCCTTTCAAAGTCAAATGCATGGGCTTTGTATTTCACCACCTTTCAACTGTTCTTCCATATAGCCAAAAGATGTCGTGAAATAGTTGTAGTCTGTCATATTGGGAAATGTTCTACCTTAAAGAGGGAGATTAAGATACTACAGAATCTTTGTGGTGGCCCAAATATTGTGAAGTTGCTTGGTATTGTTAGAGATTAGTAGTCTAAGACTCCAAGTCTTATTTTTGAATATGTGAATAATACAGATTTCAAAGTTCTTGATAACTCTATTTTATATAGAGTTTTCTTATTCATTTTGGTTAGAAATTGGCTTGTGTTTTAATTTGTTTTTACATATTTTGGCCAAATTATCCATTGAAAACTCACTCATCTTCCGGAGTTCATAACTCTTGATACAGACGTCCAAATGAGATGATTCAAGATGATATGGAAAGCTAAGAAAGAGAGCAAAAACTTTCATGAAGAAAGTTTTCTCAAATTCTGGAAGCAAAATGACCAAAATCGGATGAAACTTGAAGATTTTTTCTGAAATTTCCTTCACTACGAGTTCATATTATTGCAAAGCTTTACTTCACGTTTTGCAAAGACAAATTGATAGTAAGTTTCAGTAATAAGAAGCCTTATTACTCACCCAAAGCAGAAGGAAAGATTAGCAACAAAATTCTCACACTACGGAAAGAAAGAAAGTCGACAGCCAAAGAGAGAAGAAAAATTCCAGCAAATGCATTTCTTGGGCTATCCGAATTTCGCATGAAGAGAGAACATGCATTCAACAATTTTTATGGAGACCACTGCCATCTTTTTATTTTTCTCAAGAAAGAGTGCATGAGGACAGCAAGAAAGCCTCTCCAAAATGCAATCACATGGGAAAAAGAAAGCCAAAGAAAAGGAAATTTGTACAAAGACAAAAGCGTGAAGCATTAACAAAAGAAAAAAGAAAAGAGAGGACCACAAGAGAGAATAATGAAGAACATGAGGAATGGCATAAAGAAAAGATAAAAGAAAATGGCCACAATCAAATGTCTTGAATCCTTGCCTATAAATAGGCAAGGCTTGGATATGATCAAAGCATCCCATTCTTAGCAGCATATTTCTTTTCCTTTCTTCATTAGTTTAGGAGTAGTAGTAGCACCTCCTTCCTGTTTTTTCTTTCCTTCCTTTAGTTTGTATTCAGTTTTAGCTAGCTTTCTTCTCTGCTTTCTTTTCTTTCAGAGTTTAGTAGAATTCCAGCAGCCTTCCTCGGTTGTTTTGGGAAAATTTCAAAGAATTTTCCTGGTTTTTCTTAGCAGAATTTCAAAGCCTGGTTGTTGTTCTTCTTCGGTTGTTGTTCTTCTTCCTTTGTTGTTCTTCCAAACACCACTAAGCTTGATTTGGATACAAAGGAAGCAGCTAAAACTTCTCTTTGGAAGTTTACGGGTGGAGAAGACAAAAGTCAAAGAACAAAGAGGGGAGTGGCTACCACCTACGGGTTTTGTTGGAATTTATTATTATTATTTTTTTTATTTTCTTTCTTTTTGCAATTATGTTTAAGAAATTGGTGTTGTTCTTCTTTCATATTAATATGAACTAAATTCTCTTTCTAGGGTTTAGATGTAGCCTAACTATGAAGTCTTAATATTTTTCTATTAATATAATTTGATTTAATTTTCTATGGTTGAGTATTTATCTTTGTGCTTAATGCTTCTAATTACTTGATCACTAATTAGATGATTTGTTAATCATAACGAATTGGAAGAGGAGTTATGTGTCAAGTTCATTGAGATAAATGCCATAAATTGCATGTAGGATAGGAATATACCTACATGGTTTGTGTAGTTGCTATATGAGAATCCATAGAAATTAATGACTTCATAATTGTTGTAATTCACATAGGAATATAGTGAATTAGCAATTAGGAGGATTTTTATTAGATCTCGGGAGGGACTAGTAAATAAATTTGGGAATCTCGACTATCAACCAGGAAATTAAATTAGATTATAGAAATAGATTAATATTAGGATGGATTAGTTATGGTGAAATCAAAACCCTAGATCTTTCACAACTTAATCTATTAACTTGCTTTGTTTAGTTTTTAATTTTAGTTTTAATTAAGTTTTAAAATTACTTTTAATTTAGCTTATCCATAAAATATTTTTTCTTCAAATAAAGTTAGAACTATTTTAATTTCGGTATTTAATAATTCATTAGTCTCTGTGGGAACGATAAATTATATTCACTCTATATTACTTGTTAACGATCACGTGCACTTGCGTGTAAAATTCGCAACAGTTCTCTATCCAACACTTCAAGATTTTGACATCCCATATTACATTTACTATGTAACTGTATAACTGCTCCAAGAGATTGCTAAGGGTAGCATTTACTATGTAAGCTGAAAGTTTGAACTGTTTGAGTCATCACGTCCCAAGTATTAGTTCTAGAAATTTGGTTGAATTGTCTTCGAAAGGAGACACTTCTGTTACATGGGTTGCTTCCATTGATTAGTCAGCTCACCGCATTTGGAAATTAAATGATCCATTTTGGTTGCAACTAAGGAAATCCAGCTTAAAATGTTCAAGTTTTATTTAACTAAGCTAACAATTGAAACATGTACTTCCATTTTACCTCAAAGCTCTTGGCATTCGTGTTTTATTGTTGGATTTTTTCGGACTAATTATTTCGCTTTGTTCACCATGGTAGGCTCAATCCTCTAATTTTCATGTGATGCGCCATTTGAGTACGATGATTGCAATTTGACTTCCATAGGGTTTAGTTTAGTGTTTTCTTTAGTATTTTGTCCGTTAGTAGAATTACTTGTTCCTTTTATCAAAATCCACATGTGTGTGATTCACTTTATGCATGATACCAAGATGTCATTGCTATTTCTTATTACAAATTGATTCTGGTTTCCACCATATTATCTATTTATCCATAGTAATAAAACTATTAATACAGAAGTATTCTTACCGCTTGTCGTAAGTTTTCTTCTATTCTTGATTGGGACTTATTATATATTTTTGTTGAAACAAGATTTCTCCTACCGCTCACTTTATACGTTCTCGCTTTTCTTCTATTCTTGATTGTGCCTCATAGTGACCGGAAGTGGCCTCAATTTGTTCTAAATCATGAAGGTCTTTAACTGATGGAATATTGTCTTTAGTTTTTATTGGCAAATGTGAAGTTATCACTTTCAGCTTGCTTCCTATTATAAAAATTTATGTTGCAAAGCATAAAGTGATTGTCTATGGTCAGAATACACGCCATCCGTCCCGTTGTTTGATCTGTGTCCTCTTTTTATTTAGTTTTCTGCAAGTGATGAAAACTTTTGTAGCTGAAATTGCTTTTAAAACAAAGATACTTGTTGCTTTTAAAACTTCTGGATCAAGTACGCAGAAAGGGAAAGAGTTTCAAATTCAACAAATCCATATAGCTACAAATCCATTTTATAAATTACTTGATGCTCTCTCTCTCTCTGGCTGGTTCTGGATTATTTTTTTCATTTTTCCTAGTTTTTCTGATTTTTTGGACCGAGTATTGCATAAAGGGAAAGAGTTTCAAACTCTAAACAAATCCATATAGCCACAAATCCTATTCATAAATTACTTGATGCTCTCTCTCTCTCTCTCGTGGTGGTTCTGATTGACTTTTCATTTTTTTCGTAGTTTTTTTCTAATTTTTCCGACTCCTTGTGTTGCAGATGTGGAAAGAGTTTCTAAATTTCTTAACAAATCCATATAGCTACAAAACCAAATCCTTTCTCGTTGTTTGAGTGGTATGTTTTTCTCGTTCACTTTGTAGTTTTTTCTGACAAATTTTGGGCTGTTTTTTCTAGTTTTTCCGAATCAAATGTTTTGGACTGTTTTGTTTTTGGTTATGTTCTTTGAATTTTTCTGAATTGAAGTAGTATGCTACTAGTTTTCCTAGATCAAGTACTGCAGAAAGGGAAAGAGTTTCAAATTCAACAAATCCATATAGCCGCAACTCCTATTCACAAATTACTTGATGCTCTCTCTCTCCGTGGTTGGTTTTGGATTGATTTTTCATTTTTTCCTGGTTTTTTTATTTTTCTGGACCAAGTATTGCATAAAGGGAAAGAGTTTATGAAACTCAACAAATCTATATAGTTACAAAACCTATTCATAAATTACTTGATGCTCTCTCTCTCTCTCTGTGGCTGGTTCTGGATTGACTTTTCACTTTTTTCTTGGTTTTTTTTTTCTGATTTTTCTGGACTCCTTGTGTTGTAGATGTGGAAAGAGTTTCTAAATTTCTGAACAAATCCATATAGCTACAAAACCAAATCATTTTCTGCTTGTATGAGTGGTTTGTTTTTCTGGTTCACTTGTAGTTTTTTCTGGACAAATTTTGGGCTGTTTTTTCCTAGTTTTCTGAACTAAAGTGTTGTGACTATTTTGTTTTTGGTTATGTTTTCTGAATTTATAACATTCAATGTTGGATTGAATTTATAACATTCAGTGCTTTTTCCTTTTCTTATCACAGTGACGCATCCATCACCAGGTTGTGTCAAGCATCCACAGATTGTAGACATACTTTGGAATTAAATGGCCAGTTGGTTGCGGTTGTCAAGGTTTTAAAATAGCCTTTTGCTTATTTACTTTTAGAATGCTGTGGGAATTATGTGTACATTACTATTTTGTGGGGTGTTAGATGTTTGGATAATGTTTTATTCTCATGGTTCAACTACGATATTTAACTTTTATTTTCTTGTATGCTAGGAAAGTAAAATGTTGTCTTTTGCAATGCACAAGTTTATTTTCGTACGTTTCTTCATATGGGTTTTGAATGTTGAATGATTAGTAAGATTGCTTTTATTACATTTTTGATATCGATGATGTTTGTATTAAAAGGGTAAATAATATCACAATCAATATATTGATGTTATTAGTGATAAAATATTGAAATATATAATGTTATAGCTTCGGTTAAAATTGTCAGTAATAACACTATTTAGTGACATTTTTTTCATCACTAATTTCATTTGCGAATGAATTTTTGGTGACGAGATTTTTCCGTCACTAATGCAAAAGGACGTCAAAATTTTCCGTCACATAATTGCATTCGCCAACAAACTTTCTGTAACAAATTTAAAGTCGTCACTAATCATTTAGTGACAATAAAAATTTTGTGACAAACTTAAAGTTGTCACTAACCATTTAGTGACGACAAAACATATCGTCACTAGTTCGTCACAGAAGGAGTTGACCAAAGTTCTTTTTAGTGACGACTTTTTTTTCCGTCACTAAACCGTCACAACTGCCCAACTGACCGAAATAGTTTCAGTGACGAAAATTTTTCGTCATTAAACGTGCTCAATTAGTGACGACTCTTAACTTTTAGTGACGACTTTTCCCCCTTTTTGTGACAACTTTTTTTCGTCACTAATTTTTGTCACATCTTCAATTCGTCACTAATGCCACTCATTTAGTGACGACTTTTTTGTTTCGATCACTAAAACCCTTTAGTGACGAAGCATTAGTGACGAACTATTTATCCGTCACTAAATAGTTTTTGTGACGAAAAAGCGACTTTTAGTGATGATATTCCAGTCGTCACTGAAGCCCATTTTTCTTGTAGTGTTAGAGAGTTTTACTCTATATTCTAAAAACTTGGCCCCACACTTGTTTAGAAAAAAAATCTATTTATTAAATTTATTGATATATACAATTTTTAAGAAAATTTATTTGAATTTTAGTTAATCACAATTCTAAAAATTTTAAAAAGCGTAGAGTTGGGCGTGTGACACATCTTCATCATTTTAAAGTTGGAATTTTTTATGCACTGATAGATAGTCAATTTCAAGAATTAGGGGATCGTTTCAACGATGTTAATCTAAAGTTGTTTTTATCCATGGCATGTCTTGACCCGCGTCACTCTTTCTCAGCATATGATAATTTTAAATTATGTGAATTTGCAAAATTTTATCCTTCAGAGTTTAATATCAACAAACTTATTTCTCTTGAGGACCCACTTGAGAATTATATTTATGATGCGAGGTCTAGTTCTAATTTTTTAGACTTGCAAAGTATTAGCGAGCTTATTCAAAAAATGGTTGAAAAGGAAAAAGATGTGACATACCATTTAGTTTATTTGCTGATAAAGTTAGTATTAGTTTTGCCGATAGCAACCGCAACAACAACAGTTGAAAGAGTTTTTTCGGCAATGAAAATCTTAAAGACTACACTTTGTAACCGGATGAGAGATAATTGGATGAACGATTACATGGTGACTTTTATAGAAAATGATGTATTTGATACAATTGATAATGATGCCATTATGAAATTATTTCAAGAGATAAAGTCTCCAAAAATGATTTTGTAATGTATGATTTTTCTTTTTTTTTGAATTACAATGTATGATATTACTTTTATACTTTTTTATATTTATCAAATTTATTACTTAATTTTCTTATAAGTGTGATCCCACCCTATAATATTTCTACATCTGCCCCGCATGGGGTCGATATTATTGGATCACTATCAAAGTATCAATGTATCTCTCTCTAAATTTAAGTCACCTAAATCTTGTGATGTAAATAAACAAGAGAAGGTATAAGCATTCTCAGCCCTCTCAAAACATTACCTTTCGAGTACAAAAAGAGTAAGCTCGTGGGGTAAATGAGTTTCAAGGCAATTCTTTTCCTATGCCTTTTGGCACTAGTCATGATGATTGCCACAGAGGTCACAAATAGGATTTGGCTCAAAGTAAGATATCCGTGTTTTATATTTCCCTTTTCTATTATTAGCAACAAAAATAATTGACTTTTTGGAATTGCACACAAAGTGCATAACGGCGTTCTTTCTCCTTAAAGAACTATTTGTTCATTTTACCATATATAGAAAATAACGTAATATTTTGCGTTGTTCATTTTTCTTCCGCAAAATCAACTAAGGATTAGGCACATCAAGTAAATCTTCTTAATGGAAATTTGTTTTTCCTTATTAAAATTCATTTCTTAACTTCTCAATGTCGTATTTATGTTAATACAATTCCCGTATATAAGAAACGAGCATATCTGTAATTCTTTATATACGTAATTCTTTGATAGGATTTACATATTTTTAAACACTTATTTATCATTTGGAGGAAGAATAGTAGCATTTCATTACTATTGGGGGCATGGATCATAAAAAATGATAACAAAATCATGTATGGATATTTTTGTTCGTTTGACGATATTATTTATAGGAATAACCAACTAGGCTAGTTTAGTAGCTACAAGAGAGTAAGAAGGGAGGGAGTTGAATCCAAATTTAGAGGAATAGTTGACTGATTAGTTCAAGTGGACTTAAGATAAAAATATCAATTAAAAAATCCAAAAATTTTTTACTTAAAATTCCAAAGCTATGGATTACACCAATTACCTTCAACATGCATGATAGTTCATTACTCTTTAAAGCAAATGAGGTTGATACGAATGGCTTAGAAGAATCCAAGTACCTTGTAGGTGGATATCCTAGCGGAGGCTACCCTGGTGGTGCTACCCAAGCGGTGGATATCCTGGCAGAGAAAATGGAGGCTACCCTCATGGTTGATATTGGGGACGAGGTGGCCGCAGTGGTTATCAAAGTATGTATTGTTGGTAATGTAGTTTGCAACATGAAAAAGTGTCAAAGTTTGGAAAGTTGTGATCCAATTTGGTATCCTATCAATCAACAAAGTTTGGATAATACTTCTTTGATGGATCAAATACATAATTTGCAAGTTTTAGTGTCAAAACTTAAAAATTGGGCGTTGAAATTTCTGAATCTTTCCAAGTTGGTGCAATAATTGCTAAACTTCCTTTGTCTTGGAATGATTATCAGAAAAAACTCTTGCATACATATGAAGTTTTGACTATTAATAGTGTCTTAAAACATTATAGGATTGAAGAGGATGCTAGAATGCTACAAAAGAAAGAAATTGAACAAGATACTAAAGTGAATCTTGTTGAGGAAAAGCATCCTAAAAGTTCTAAGAGGAAAAATACTGAAAATGGTGATGCAAAGGACAAAAAAGAGAATAGGAAATGTTATAATTGTGGCAAAAAAAAGGTCTCTATAAATCCGAGTGCAGGGTTGCTAAAAGGCAAATGCCCAATGGTGCACCCAATGCTAATCATGTTGAGGAAGGCTTCAAAATCATAGCCATGGTGTCAGTTGGGACTGTCATGGAACTTCATATGGCTACACCTTGTTCTTATAAAGATTGGTGGTACAATTCGGTGGCAGCCGTGGATGTTTGCAATGATAGAGCACAATTCAAATACTATGAAGTGCTTGAGGGACATGAAGTGGTAATGGCCAATGGACAAAGAACCATGGTGCTTGGGAGAGGAAATGTTGAGTTACATTTCACTTCCGGCAAGAAGGTGGTTCTCACCAATGTGCTTCATGTTCCAAATGTGGTAAAAAATTTTGCATCAGTAGATATTCTCAACAAGAAAGGATTGAAGGCTGTTCTTGAAAGTAACAATGTTATCTTGTCCAAAAATGGTGTCTTTGTAGGAAAAGGGATATTCATGTAATGGCATGTTTAAGTTGAGCATTAATAAATTTGAGAGTTCTATTTATTTGGTTGACTCTTCTTATACTTTATGGCATGGTAGATTAGGACATGTGAATTATAAAGTATTTCAATACATGTCTAAACATGGATTAATTTCTAATCTTGGCGATGTAAATAAAAAATGTGAAATTTGCACACAATCAAAAATGACTAGATTACTTTTTCCTAAAATACGAAGAAGCACAAATTTACTTGATCTTGTTCATTCCGATGTGTGTCAATTAAATAGTTTTCTTACTAGAGGTGGAAATAGACATTTTATTACTTTCATTGATGACTACTCTAAGTATGTGCATGTATATCTAATGAAAGCAAAAGATGAAGCTTTTAGTTTATTTAAAGCTTATAAATATCTAGCTGAAAATCAATTGAATAAGAAAATCAAAATTTTGAAAAGTGATAGAGGAGGTGAATACTTCTCTAATGAATTCTCAAAATTTTGTGAAGAAAATTGTATAGTTCATCAAACTAGTGCACTTTATACTCCCCAACAAAATGGTTTGGCAAAAAGAAAAAATAGAACTCTTCAAGATAAGGTAAATGCCATGATTGCGAGTTCGGGTTTGCCAAAGAATTTGTGGGGTGAGGCACTATTGGCCGCATATCATCTTCACAATCGAATTCCATCCTTAAGGACTAAAATGTCCCCATATGAGTTATGGAAAGGAAGAAAACAAAACTTAAGTTACTTAAAAGTTTGGGGGTGCATTGCTTATTATAGAGTCTTAGACCTTAAAAGAACCAAGTTAGGACCTAGAGCACATAAAAGTGTGTTTGTGGGCTATGCTGAAAATTCTAAAGCCTATAGATTAGTTGATCTTGATTCCAATGTGATTGTGAAATCAAGGGACGTTGAAGAAGATTAGTTGATCTTGATTCCAATGTGATTGTGAAATCAAGGGACGTTGAGTTCTTCGAGGGTAAATTCCAAGGAAATTCTGAGGTCACACCTCGGAACCACAAAGATGCTGGAAATTCTTACATCACACCTTGGAACCCCATAGATGTGGGAAATTCTGAGGTCACACCTCGGAACCCCAGGGTGATGCCGATCCAGTAGGAAAAAAGATCTTGGGACCCGAAAATAAATATTCCAAAACAGAAGGAATTTGACTCTCCTAATGAAGTCCTAAGTGAACCAAGGAGAAGTCAAAGGCAAAGCAAAGAAAAACAATTACCTTCCAACTTTGTTTCTTCTCAAGCTATTGTCTTCTTAGTTGAAGGCAATAGGGACTTTGTGCTAAATAAAATTCCTATTTTATTTAGTATTGAAGAAGATATCAAGAAATTTAGTGAATCAAATGAAGTCTAGGGACGTGATTTTTTGGAAAGAAGCAATAAATGACGAAATGGACTCAATATTAGCAAATAATACTTGGGTCCTAGAAGACTTACCTCATAGTTCTAAACCAATTGGTTATAAGTGGGTATTTAAGAAAAAATACGTGGTCGATGGAGCCATTTTAACCTACAAAGCTAGGTTGGTAGCTAAAGGCTTTAGACAAAAGGAAGGAATTGATTACTTTGACACATATGCACCAGTAGCTCGTATCACCTCAGTTAGATTGTTTTTCGCACTTGCATCCATATATAAGTTATTTGTGCATCAAATGGATGTAAAAATAGCTTTTCTCAATGGTGATCTTGATGAAGAGGTGTATATGGAGTTACTCGAGGGGTTTGTGTTGCCCGGAAATGAGCATAAGGTGTGCAAGCTAATTAAATAGTTGTATGGCCTAAAACAAGCCCTAAAATAGCGGCATGAAAAGTTTGATTCTGACTTACTCTCCATGGTTTTAGATACAATAATGTAGATAAGTGAATTTATTCTAAATTTAGCGAAGAGTATGGGGTAATAATTTGTCTCTATGTGGATGACATGCTCATTGTTAGTACCAACTATAAAGGCATACTTGAAACTAAGAAAGTATCTTTTTTCTCAATTCAAAAAGAAAGATCTTGGTGAAGTAAATACTATCTTAGACATTAAAGTTAGGAAGCATAGTGGAGGTTATGCCTTGTCTCAGTGACATTATGTTGATAAAATCCTAAAGAAGTATCAACATTTGAATGTGAAAGAGGTTAGTACTCCCTTCGATCCTAACTTCAAGTTATGTGAGAATGTTGGAAAACCAATTGCTCAGTTGAAATATGCTAGTGTAATTGGGAGTTTAATGTATGCAATGAGCTGTACAATGCCAGATATATCATATGCAGTGTGTACGCTAAGTACACTAAAAATCCTGGACAAGATCATTGGAAGGCTTTAACTAGAGTCCTTGGTTACCTTAAACGAAGTAAGGATTTGGAACTCTTTTACAATAGTTTTCCTAGTGTGCTTGAAGGCTTCTCATATGCTAGTTGGGTTACTAGCATAAGTGATCAAGTGCCTACTAGCGGTTGGATCTTTATGCTTGGTGGTGAAGCTGTTTCTTAGGCCTCAAAGAAACAAATCGTAATATCTCACTCCACCATGGGAGCCGAGTTTATAGTTGTTCCTTCAGCTTTCAAGGAGGCGGAGTGGTTAAGGGATTTATTACTTGATAAATTTTTATGGCTTAGACCTATGTCGGCAATTGCCTTGCATTGTGATAGTGAAGGTACTATGTCTAGAGCATTGAATAAAGTTTACAATGGGAATTCTAGACATATAAGCCTAAGACATGCTTACATTAGGCAAATGTTGAATGATGGCATTGTCACGATTGTATTCGTAAGAACATACAACAACTTGGTGGATCTGTTAACAAAGCCTCTAGCAAGAGACTTGGTGAATATGACAACGTTTGGAATTGGATTAAAATCCTTCAACTAGAATCAGTAGCAATGGGAACTCAATCTTCTTCTAGTACTACCCCTAGATTGCAAGGTTTAAAGGGTAAAAACAAATTACTAATAAGTGATTGTGAGCACTACAATGTTGCTGTGTATACCATTCCAAAGTGTAGTGCCAAAAGTAACTCTTAAGTGAGCAGGTTGGGATATTCTCATAATGAACAAAATTCTAAGTGATCTGGTGTTTGATCACTGGGAACTCGGAGATATACGGGACTTTCGCACTAGGCTTTGGCCTCAATAGATCAAAGGTCCGGATCTCAGCAATTGGCATGTTCATTAATGGGACCTCAGTTTAGGCAACATGTGCGGGACCTTTGCACCAAACTCTAACCTCAAAAGACCAAAGGTCCGGATCTTAGAAATTGACATGTTTCTTAGTGGGACCTTAGCCTTAGGTTGGGGGAAAGAAATATGTCAAAACTACACTAAGTGTGTGAGTTAGAGAAACAGAGCAATTGTGGATTGTGTCGGGTTTCAGATCAAGCCTTCATCCATGTTCAAGTCTTGAATTTTACTTCACCTATATGATCATAGGAAGTGGTGCTGCTTCCAACAAGAGTTTAGGATGATCTCTTGTATATGATCATGAACTAGGATGGGCACATGGCCAGTAAAAGTGCTAAATCGTTATGTGAAAGTACTGTGAATTGATTGGTTGATGTGTATATCTTTTCTATCCTAATTTTTTAGTCTAGGTTTAAGTATTCTAGCTACCTATGACTTAATTAGGACTTGTGAAATGACTACACTAAGGACAAGTTTAAAACTTATGTTACTTGTCTTTATGCATGATAATTATCTATGTTAGTTTGGCTTTCATGTTACAAACTAAGTGGGGGAATGTTGGTAATGTAGTTTGCAACATGAAAGAGTGTCAAAGTCTGAAGAGTTGTGACCCAATTTGGTGTCCTATCAGACAACAAAGTCTGAAGAGTTGTGACCAAATTTGGTGTCTTATCATTCGAAGTTGTCTAACCATTTGTAACTATTGTACAACGGTTTGTAGATGTCTTTGTATATAAAGATACGACTGGAAAACCAAACAACATACATAACAATGATAGTTTCTATAGAAACCACAAAAACTTGCTATTTTGTAGAGTTTCTATTGAATTTCTTGTATCTTGGAGGTATATTGCTTGAAGATTCTATTAACAAGCATAGAGAGGGCAATAAACACCTTAAGGAAAGTGAGATCACGCCTGAAATTCATCACTTTCTTCCCTCACTCTCTATTAAAGTTCTAATTACTTCAAAGTCTTGAATTCTTCTGCCCTTCTCTGTTTTCTCACTAGCCATCAACACATATTGTGTGGAAATGTGATGAATAAGAGTTCATTGATGATATCCATTAACTACTTAGCTTGAATTTTTTTTCCTATTATTGTGCTTTTGTAGATTCAAATATCTCATGAGAGTTCAAATATCAGTGTTTTATATCATTAGTTTCCACTTTTATCTTAGTTACTTTTTTTTTTTTCAGTTTTAATTTTGAATTTTAAAATTCTTAGTTGCTAAGAAAGGCAAGAAAGTATATAAAAAGCTATTCCGAATGAGTACTTACACACAAAAAAGTATGACAAGTGAAAAATAACTTGAATAAAAGTGGATAATAGTTTAAATAATAATATAAATAAGATTGACCAATGTCGAAATTAGAAAATATGGTATAGGGAGTACATACTTGAAATTTAGTTTGAATGTTATAAAAATTTTCATTAATCCTAATATATTTTGATGAGACATTAAATATAAATTGAAATTATAAAAAAAATTATAAAATTGAAACCAATATTATAGAAAGGCTATCAAATTCAATACAAATTTCATTTAGTTATGTTTAAACTGAAAGAGAATAAGAAAACATAATTTCCGTTAAATGTGTTTGTGACTGTACAAGAGGAGGCCTATTTATAGGCTAAACTATTTGACTATACAAGATAATGAATCAATCAATGATATCAATCACCAATTGATTGATATCAATCAAATCACTATGATATCACTATCATATCTATAAAATTAATACAAACTATCAATAAGTGATTATGGTTATGCACCAATCACTAATTGACAGAATATGCCAATAATATACTAAGGATAGTCTAGGAATATAGAATATTCTTAATATAGAAGATAATCTAATATAATTATTTGTTATGCCCCGCAAGCGCAAGGGTTCAGGAAAGACACTAAGCTAGTATCAATGTAGGAGAAAGGGTTGATAAGGGAAAGCCTTCATAAAAGAATCAGCAAGTTAATCAGCTTTATAGATATAAGCCACTTGAAATAGTTCACGATGTACTTGAGTACGGACAAAGTGAAAATCAATGGCAATATGCTTCATGATAGGATTAGCAAATAGATAGGTGGCCCCAATATTGTCACAGTAAATGTTTGGAGGATGAGGAATAGGGACTCTAAACTCACGAAATAAGTTGATAATCCAATTGACTTTAGTTGTAATGGAGGCAAGAACTCGATACTCAACCTCAGTGGATGAGCGAACAGCTTGTATGCTGTTTACGAGAGCTCCCAATCATAGGATTGGAACCCAAATAAACAACGTAAGCTAATGTGGAATGACAAGTATTAACATTACCCACTCAATTAGCATCGACAAATGTATGAAGACTAATAGGAGACCAAGTAGAGAGAAAAAGACCACAATGTATGGTGCCTTTAAGGTACCAAAGTACGCATTTGACTGTGAGTCAATGAATGGTGGTGGGTTGATGCATGAATTGAGCTAATTTGTTTATAGCAAAGATGATATTAAGTCGAGTAAGAGACAAATATTGAATAGAGCCCAAAACTTCACGATACTTTATCGAATCATAACAAGGAGAGCTATTGACTAGTTTGAGTGTCAAGGACAGAGAAAGAGGTGTGATAACTACCTTAGCTTTATGCACGTTAGTTTTGTGGAGGTAGTCAGTGATGTAGTTGTGTTGAGAAAGAAATAACCCTTGAGATGTATGGGTAGCTTCAATTCTTAACAAGTAATTAAGATGTCCAAAGTCCTTAAGAGAAAACCATTCGGAAAGCTGTGTGGTGAAGCTACAAGGAGGGCATCATCATTGCCTATCAAAATAATACCATCTACATACACTAGAAGATATAGAATGTGAGGGCCAGAAAGATAGATAAAAAAAGATGCATCACTTCAGAGTTAGTGAAACTATAAGAAAGAAATAGGCCTGTAATTCATTATACCATGTGTGGAGTGCCTAACGAAGGCCATAAATGGCTTTATTAACTATGTAGACACAATTTGGATGGACGGGATCAATGAAACTAGGTTGTTGCTACATAAACCCAGATTTAGAAAAACTACCTTGCAAAAAAGACATTGTTAACATCTAGTTGTTACAAATACCAACCACGAGTGATAGTCAGTGAGAACAATCCGAACAGTGGCATGCTTAACCATAGGACTAAATGTTTCAGTCAAATCAATGCTAGGACGTTGATAAAACCCTGAACTACTAACCTAGCCCTATAACATCAATGGAGCCATTAGGATTCCTCTTAATGATAGATCCATTTGCATCCAATAATGTTTTGTGTGAGGGAATCGTGAATAAGAGTCCACATTTTATTTAGTTATAATGCCAAAAAAATCTTCTTTAATGGCTTCACGCCAATGACAGTGTTTATTAGTTTGACTAAAAGTCCTTATTGGCTTAAGTGAAAGAAGAGGAGATGAACTAATGGTGTTTAAATTAATTTTTTTTTGGGTTGAAAAATGTTATTTTGGTCATGAGTAATCATGTGTGAGGGTGGAAAAAGTGTAGGTGAGTTAGAACAGGTAGGAGTGGATGTAAGGGCATTACTTGGAGAGCCTTCCCATGTTACAGAGTTTGGAGCATGACTTGGTAAAAGGGGCAAGGGTGATGTAGAGACATTCGAATCTTGATGAAGAGATGAGAATGGAAGAGTGATAATCATTGGTGGAGCTAAAGGCACTGGCGGAGTCATGTTGGTGGTATTGGAGCAAGATTGAGGTGCAATCTCTTTCTCTAAAAGCTCACAAACATAATGAGAGAAATTGGAAGAGGATATAGTTTTATCAGTCTCTAGTTTGTCCTTATAAGGAAAAAGATGCTAAAAAAACAAGACAATATAATGAGAGACAAATATTTTATTTTGGATAAATCAAGATAGAAAAAGTCATGATGAGAAGAAGAAATATCGAGATAAATACAAGGTCGAGATCTAGGGTCCAATTTATTTGTGATATAAGGTCGAAGCCAAAAAAAGCACAAACAACCAAAAACATGCAAAGACTACATAATAATGGTTGATGTCTAAATAATTATGATATGGTGTATCATGATGTAAAACTAGAGTGGGCATACGATTAATCAAATAACTAGCATATTAAAAGCATAGTTCCAAAAACGAGGCATGGCAGCATGATAAACAAGAGTAAAACTTGTTTCAACTACATGATGATGTTTTCTTTCAACAGATCCTTCATGTTCATGTGTATGTCAAGGAGAAGTCATATGTTGGATGTCATGTTGATTAAAAAAAGTTGAGAGAACTTTATATTCACTTCCACCATTGTATATAAAGTTTTAATGTTAGTGTGGATGTGATTTTCAATAATCTTACAGTATGCCTCAAACACTTTACAAACATCAGACTTGAACTTTAAGGGATAAAACCATGTATATTTAGTAAAGTAATAAATTAAAATCACATAATAACGAAAATTGCCAAATATATTTATTGATGTTGGACTCCAAAAGTCAGAATACACATATTGAAAGGGTTTGGTACAATGAATGGATGACTTTTAAAAAGAGAGTTTTTTTATTTTTATTGCAAAGACATGAATCAAAAAAAGTTTTGACAGACGACACAAAGAGATTATTGCTCGCTAGTATTCGTTTCTAGATTGGATAAGAAGGATGACCAAGCCTGTTGTGCCAAATGTCAGATGTGATGGCAGCGGAAGCAGAAACTAGATTGTTAGAGGACTTGAGATTTGGATGAGTTAGCCATTCATAAAAATTATAGCAATTGCGGTCTTTCACCAAGTATAACCCCGTGCGAAGATCCTTCACAAGAAAGAAAAAAGGGAAAAATTCAATAGATGTGTTATTGTGTTTGTATAATTGAGAAACAGATATTAAATTTTTACAAATTAGAGGTGCATACAAAACATTATTTAGTACAAATTAAGCGTTGGGCAATTTAAGAGAGGAAGATCCAATATGAGTGATAGAAACTCCTTTACCATCACCAACAATGATATATCACTACCAACATAACTTGAGTGAAGAGACAAATTTTCCATATCAAATATAATGTGATACATTGCTCTAGATTTAAGAATCTATTTGTTTGTAGAATGATGTGAGGAATTCCCTATATAGTGTACTTGTGGTTGCGAGTACAAGGAAAGTGAATTTCTAGATCTACAAAATTTAGCATCAGGCCTAGTTTGTCACATAATTGACAAATAATTGGGTGATTAGAAACATTACCATACTCAAAGGAGTTCCAAAGTGTGTGAGTAGAGTTTGGTAACATTGGATGTTTGGCGTAGGATAGAAGTGGGGGCTAACCAAGCAGGGATTGATTAGGGTAGTAGGTCTATCTAATACCTTGATAGGTGTTCTCTATACCAAGGTTGGAGCTACGTTTTCCTTGGTTGGAACAATGACCTCCTTCACGATTTTTGCCTTTAGATCCACGACCTCTTTGTGCAAAATGGGCTACAACATGACTCTCATCTTCTTCCTCTAGAGAAACACCACAATTTTGAACACTTTCCTCATCAAGGAGTTTTTCATAGAAGTCTTCAAATGGCATGGGTTGATCTTGAACCCGAATTGCAATAGCCAACACTTTGAACTCATCACCCAAAACATTCAAGCCATATGAGATTATTCGACTGCAATATAGAGGATGACCTATAATAGTAAGATCATCAGCCAACATTTTGATTCTATTCATGTAGGCTATGATAGATTTGCCTTCCTTTTTATGGGTCATGAGAGAGGACAAGATTGACATCATACGTGTGTTTGACCGATTTGCAAAATTGGAATCTAGTTTGTTCCATGCTTCAGCAAATGTGGAATAACTATTGATTGCTGGACCAAATGTACTATCAACAGTGGCTTGAATACTGAGAAGAACCAACCAATCTTACCTGGTCGAAAGAATATAATTGGAATCAGTTTGAGAAGGACATAGATTTGATCAATCAACGAAGACAAGAAGACTATAGGTAGAAAAAAAAATTGGTCATCTTAGATTTCCAAGAAGAATAATCAGCATCGTCTTTTGCCAATTTAAAAGGGATTTGTGATGAAGTATTAAGAGAGATTAGACTCCCATTTAATATATAGGGATTTTTTTGGTAAGGTATAGTGATAGTGGTAGTTTGTGGGGTTGTAGGAGAGAAGGAGGATGAAACAGCTTCCATTGTAAGGATAATTTATGCGAAAAGAAAGAGAAGAACTAGGTTTGGATGAAAAGTATCATTTTCTATATTCCAAATAGAGACGAGCTCTAATACCATGAAGGAGAATAAGAAATAATAGATAGAATAAAAAAAAGATACTTTCTATTAAATGTGTTTGTAACTATACAAGAGGAAGTCTATTTATAGGTTAGACTACTTGATTGTATAAGGTAATGAATCAATCAATGATATCAATGACTAATTGATTGATATCAACCAAATCACTATCATATCTATATAATTAAGAAAAAATATTAATAAGTGATTATGGTAATGTACCAATCACTAATTGACAAAATATGCTAGGGATATAGAATATTTTTAATATAGAAGACAATTTGATATAACTATCTATTAGAAACAAACACACATGTATAATTCTTTTTCGTTTTCTTTTCAAAGGAAATAAGCCCATATATGTTTCAAAATAAAGCCAATTCATTTGGAAACTCCCCTGAGGGCATGGATATTAAGCATGTTAACAAAAGGCTAGTATTTGAATGCATTAATTTTAGATTGAACTACACATATGACTACTAATGAACTAGAGACTTAAAACTCTTGTTTAATTATCTTTTTTTGCTTTGTTTGCTTCAATCCATCAAATTCAAGAGCAAATAAAAAGAAAATATTCACACTATAGTGCCTCTAAACTTTACAAGAAAACTCTAGCATACATGATTCAATCCTAAAATTTTTTGGGAATTTTTATCATTGATGTATTTACCTTGATCATCAATAGTAGTGTTGGGTCCAGGGTAGGGCATATTATGAGATGGAAGTGAAATCTATACATTATATGTGGGAAAATAGGAATTTTCATTTATTTGTTATGAAATAAATAGTAAATTAATTAGTCTTTTTATCTGAAGTTATTAACTACACCTCTAATTCCGAAATTCTGTTACTCTCCAAACAACATGTCACGTATGAGGCATCCCAAATACTTTTGTTATTGTAATTCTAGTTGAAATTCTGGCAATTATTAGTTTAGTCAATTTCTAATTGTTTTAGAAAAAATAGTTTATGTGTAGGATTTGATAATTAAATGCTATTTATATTTTTAGTAACAAGAGGTTTTATATAAAGGATCTAAATCTATTTTTTTTTTCAATTTTTAAAAGCAAAAAAGAAATGAATTGAGAGGCTTCAAGAAAAATAAAAGAGAAGTTATTTTGACTGACTCTGCCCACCTTGGTGTGTTAAGTGACTCCACCTGTTTTTTTGGTGTTGAATGATAGAATTTTTTTTCCATATATTATTTATAAGATTTTTTATACTCTACATGTGGTATCAGAGCCCAAAGTGTTGGCTTTGGATTGTTATTGGTGGGGGCAAGGATCTAAGAAAAAAGGATCTTGCTAAGAATTTGTTTCTGTTGATAAAGAGAAGTAGATTGAGATATTGAATTGAGAGACTCTAGACAAAGTTTGGAAGAAGATAAGTTTGTCTTGATATTTTGATAAAGGATTGTATTTGTGTTCTTCATATGACTCATATTTTTGAGTGTTAAAATAAATTTAATTCTTGTATATTGTTTTGTTGTTAATAATCTGATATTAAAGTACAAGAACTCAAATTAGAGTCCTTCAAATTGGATTTAGAGCATAAGAACTTGAATTTAGAGTTATTCAAATTGGTATCAAACCCAGCAATTTTTTTGCCCTGGTGGTTTTTCTTTTTTGTAAGGGACATTATGAGTTGTTCGTTAGTTATGGATTATTCGAATATGGTATGTGCTATTCCAAAACTCATGGATAAATAAAATTATAATTTTTACTAGATTCAAATGGAAACTCATTTACATGTATTCGATTTATTATAAGTCATTTGAGAGGAGATATCGGATAATGTCAATGCCAAAACCAAGGTTGTTAAAATCACGAGTCAACTCACACGATTTTACGAGCTAAAATCAAGTATCCAATTTAGATCGTACTTAAAATCGTAGTAAAATCGCGATATGACTCTTAAAATTGATAAAAACATGCATGCTACCCGATTCCACCAAAACACAGGTTTCATGTGCATTTAATATCATTTTGCTTTCAAACCAAAAGGAACAAACACTTTGTGCTCTTTCGTCAAGGGTTTTTTTTTTTTTTGCAACACTCTCCCTCTCTGCACAACTCTCCCTCTCTGCCGTAGCTCTCCTTTGCCCTAGCTTTCTACAGAGCTCCTTTACTTCCCTTTCCCTCTCCTCCAGCAATTTTCTTGGCCAACGCTTCTCTATTCCCCTTTGCCAACCTGCATCTCGGATACTACACCTGAATTCCCTCTCTATTTCATTCACTTTCCCTCATTTTCTCTTTTGTTTTGTTTTGGTTCATTGAATTCTTTGTTAGGGTTTATAATCTCAATTGAATTTGCTTGGAATTGGAAGATGAGTGATACGTATAATTCTCATTTGGACATGCTTGATCTCGACCCACCATTCCCGCAGCCACTGCCGGTACTCTCGAAACTCGAAATTCCCTTTTCTCTCCCTAATAGCTATTATATTTTTTCGCGATGATTAAAAAATGTTTGTGAATCGTCAGTTATTTATTTTTTAATTTATGTTTTGGCGATAATTGACATGCAGCTTTGAGTGCGGAGGAACGTGCTGGCTTAGTTAATGCCCTCAAGGTTTTTGTTTTCTTGAAATTTGTTTTATTTCTTCTGTCAACTTGGATTAATTTTGATTTGATTTTGTTGTGTTTTGTAGAATAAGCTTCAGAACTTGGTTGGGGAGCATTCAGATATAATGGAAGCTTTTTCTCCAACAGTTCGGAAACGTTGAGGTTTTGAGGGAGCTTCAGGTATTGTTAAAGTCTACAACTTGAATCATGAGTTAAAAAATATCTCTACTTTGGGATTCTTTTTTTCATTTTTCACTCGGTATTGTACTACAAGCGTGTTGTGCTCATTGTAAATGTATATTTTTTTCTGGGTTCTGCAAGCCTTTGAATATATTCCCTATTCCTTTGCACCTGATTTAGTCATTGCTTTCTGTTGGTTCCTCTTTATGTTATGTAATTTACTAATTCACATAATATATAATAGAAGGGAGCAAATATTAGTCATTGAGTTGATTAGTTGTGTATGTGATTCAAGTTTACCCAAACGTAGGTCGCACTGCAGTTCATGCATATAGCGTATGGTTTAAACCGCTCAAGGGTCTATAAGTTGGAACCGACATGAAAGTATAATTTAGTAATATATTTCTATCATCCGTGAAGGCGTTTGTTATTGTTAATCGAACCAAGAACATTTAGGGTTGTTTGGGAAGTTTCCTGTGAATGAATTAAGGTTTTGCTAATCTGCTCCTTAGTTTGGCATTATATAAGTATGATATTAAACAAAAGCTCATTGTCTCATCTTTCTAGTTATATGAGATGACAAAGTTTTAAACTTGATAGTAGTTTCTTGTTTCAAGCGAGTCTTCTTTTATGCATTTGCCTATAATTTGTGTATTCCAAGTCAAGATGCAAATAAAGTACCTCGTTTCTCACTTGCAATGATCTCTGGTGCCAATTTCCATAACTATTCTCAACAAACTGCACTAATGTTGTTACAAGCAACAGCAAAGCATGACTTTGCTGGCTTCTATGGCACTTGTTTGAAGAAATACATGTTTAAGTATGTTTGAACTTTGTGGTATTGTTTAAGTATGTGTGACTTGAATGATTGTGTGATCATTTGGAAATTAACTTTTATTATGCATGGTTGTTAATGAATTGTGATTGTTATTAATTTCTAGGTGTGATTGATAATATTCTTTGTTTGAAATTTGTAAAATTTTTATAAGTTTGAACATGTTTATAATTTATAAATTTAACATATATTATATATAATATATTTAATATATTATTTTTCATAATTTGTTTGATCTTACGATTTTATAATCCGATTTTGTGGACCCTCCACCTATTTTACGTAAAAACTCAAGTTTAGCAACCTTGGCTAAAACCAAAAGAAATGTATACTTGATATTATCAAATTTATTTAGCAATTGATATATCAACTTTTTATTAAATTTGTACTAACAAAACTGCCAAACAAACTTGGGATATTTTAGAAAAAGGATATATTGGTATAGATCGATTTTGAAAAAATAATGTGTTATTATTAGAAAGAAAATTTGAGTTATGTACTATGGAGAAATCTAAGACATTTGAGAACTATTTTTCTTGTCTGTTTGATACCAGGAATGAGATGGAACTTAATGGGTATATTTGTAATAATGAAATTTTTTGTGAAAAAAGTTCTTAATTTACTATTTACAAAGTTGATCATATTGTAGCAATTATACTGGAGATTAAGGATTTATTAACCTTAACTATTTAAGAATTGTAAGGTTCATTAATTTTTCATGAATAAAGAATTAATGAAAAGCTTGTATTACAACACAAGCCATTAGAACAAGTATTAAAAGTTCAAGATCCTACCATAATTGATGAAGGAGATGGTTCTAGTGTGGTGTCTAATGCTCAAGGTCAAATTTTTAAAGGGATAGATTGTGAAAACTATCGAAAATCATGGTAGAAATAGTTGTTTTACTTAGTAGCAAGATGGTTACAACAAATCAAATAATTATTATCATCTTATGAACACTTTCGAAATACTTTCTTTGAATTGTGTCGGGAATGAAGTTGAGAATACATTAGAAAGAAAAGTTGATTTTGTAAAACAAGAAGATAAGATGATTTATTCAACTGAGCAAAAGCAAGAAATTGAAATTGTTGATATTGTAAATAAAAATAAAATTGATGTTTTGATTGATGAAGAAGAAACTACTAATTTTGGGGAACAATCAGAAACCGTCAACACGATTGAAGAAAATATGAGTCAGATAGAGTCTTATAGTATCAAAAAAAATCTCGTAAAATATTTTAAATTGAAGAATAATTGTGAAGATTATTGTTTTGAAAAGATATGGGTCAATATGAATGAGTTTATATATATATATATATATATATATATATAAATGAAGATCCAACTAGCACTTTTTTAAAATATAAATTTTCTTTCATGTCAAGATTGAAGCCGATAATGAAGATCAACCACAAGTTGATGTACATGGTTTATACGACATCTAAAATATCCAAGAAAATTCAAGTTTGAGATGGAATTAGAGATGCTCTCATCGCAAGTTTAGTGTAATAAAGGTACAGTTGGGGCATATTAAACCAAACTTATTTGGAAGATTATATTTGATTAAGATTTGATAATTATTAGTTTAGTCAGTTTCAAATTATTTTAGAAAATTAATTTATGTGTAGTATTTGATTATCAAAATCCTAATTATATTTTTTTACAAGCAAGAGGTTCTATATAAAAGATTTAGAGTTATTAGTTTTTATGAGATTCAAATATATATATATATATATATATATATATATATATATATATATATCACAAGTTCTAATAAAAATAAAAGTGAGACTATTTTGATTGACTCCGCCTATGTTGATGCGTTGAGTGACTCCACCTATTTTTGAGTACTCATTGATAAGAAATTTTTTTTGCATATCATTTCTAGATTTTTTTTTTATATCCTACACGTTGTAATCAAATGGATTATGGAGTTCCCCCAAACACTTCAGTAGGCAGCAATTAACCTTTGGCCCTTTGTTTTTCTTTTTTTTGATAATCTTATTCCTGTTATAACTATATCAAATATAAGAGTCTGTGTCTTACACAATGTGAGGTGAGGCTCTCGTATTAACCAAGAGGCAGGGAGAACGAAGGGAGGGGGATGACAAATGTGTGGTTCGAACCCCTGACCTCTTGGCCCCAACAAAAGTTGGGTAGCCATGGGACGAAGAATCTTCTAAAAATTATAATTTTGGACTAGGCGAAGAATGTACCCCTAGTGAAGTGTTCGAGGGAACTCTAGGAAACATTTTATGGAATCTTTTTTATTTACTTTTTACTTTTCTTACTCCCTTGCTAGGACAATGGCTTCATCTAGCCATCTATTTATAGTTGTTCTGTCGACCTTTTATGTGGCTATTGCATGAATCAGTGGTCAGATTTTATTTTGAGAAGTAGTTTTCCATTCTATTGTACTATGAACTTATGAACCTAGTCATGAAATGGAGCCAAATGAGAAGATAGTTAACAAACATAATTTGAGCGGCCATCGTACATTCTTACTTCAAATCTAATCCTTATCATTCTGTGGGCTTCTTTTTTTTTTTCTATCTTTTTCCCTGTTTTGGGGATGGGGGGGGGGGGGGGGGGGGGTTGGGGTTTCATGTGAGTGGGATTGTGCAGGGTCGGTTGGGAGCGCTTTTTTTACATTTTGTTTCCAATCCATATGTTTAGAATCTTGTCATCAAGCAAGCGAGTTTGATTCTCATCCAACATAAAATCAACAGTACCTTAAAGCTAGCTAGAGAGGCAAAATGTTAGATAATATGCTATATAAAATGTTAGATAACTTGCTATATCATATTTTGAAATAGACTAACCACTTTTTTTTTTTGTAGGTTTAAAATGTAAAAAAAATTTCCCTTTTCAAAAGGGAGAAGGGGATTTTACAAAATATAACGAGGGTAATATAAACGTAAAAATATATAAAAAATTTAACAAGTATAGCCATGAGAATAACTTTAAATTTTATAAAAAAATTTAAGCTCAATTATCAAAATTTTTACATTTTAAGTTTGTCATTTTCATACCTCCCATCTCACATGTCATTTCTATTAATTTTCATTGTCCTTAATAAATTAAATACAAAAACCAAAATAAGTGCTCTTATTAGTCTGGATCACTAACAAATACGCAACACAAATAGATTCTCCGACTTGACATGAATCATGATCACATAATTGTTATGAAGGATTCTATTGATCAGAGACCAAAAATTGAAAAATGAATAACACCAATCACATAAAAATAATATTTTCTCAATCAACTCTCAAATTGATGAAGGCCTGATCCGCAACTTGATTCAATAATTGCGACTCGCAAGTTGATTGTCTCCTTGATCAACTAGCTTATTGTCTTTTTGATCAACCATTTGCCTGCAAAACAAATCTCGAAATGGTTCTCAAGGAGAAATGCTCTAATGCTTAAGTCAAAGTCTTGATCTTAATCCCTCAAATCAAAATGTTCTACCAGAAAATATATTTTTCTTCCCCCTTTTTACCTGATACCTCAATTGAGCATATATAACTTATCTCTGAGATCGGATACGGTTGTAACAGCTAGTCACACGTTATCACAGTTCTCCACAAATATCACATGTTGTTATCCATTTGCAGAAAGGCTCGGTCTTGTCGAGTTCTCACGTTGCTAACATGGTCCGAGATCCCACGTAGTTGGCGTGGTTCCAACATACCCTCCCCCAGACCTGAAAGTTGAGGCCTAGCAAACTTACCAAGTTCCATGCTCTGGATACATGAAATGTCGAGATTAAAGTCACAATGTAGAGATCTCATATATGTGGAGATCAACGTATAAGTCTAACTCAGGATGTAGAGAGCAAAATGTAAATACCCACGTAGGGATTCCACATATGTAAGAAATGTCGAGATTAAAGTCAAGATGTAAAGATCCCACATATGTAGAGATCCTACATATATCACAAGCCTCCCAAACCTCAACGTGACTCGTCAGGCCGATGCCTCATAAGAATTACAGTTTCTTGGAGATTAGCAGATAGGGATAGATGTAATGAGTATATTCACCACGTCTACCTCCCAAGAGTCCTGTTCGCATTAAATACGAATGGAAATGCTCATCTTTTAAAGCCAACATATTTAATGAGAAGGGCCCGAAAGGCCTAAGGAGACGTGTACAGGAAATCCAGAATTGGCTATAAAAAGCACGCACGCAAGGGTTTATGTCTCCTTCACACTCTATAGCTTTATCTTTCATTCATTGGAATTTTTTTTTTTAAGCTTTTTTTGGCTTTTTGATTCCGATGAGTGTGTGATTGCGGTCAAATGTTGCTTCTCCCAGTGAAGTGAAGCCATTTATAGTAGTCTTGAATTCGATTATAATGGCAAGGAAATAGTAAGTATGTCTTCCTTTAAATCTATGTTTGAGGTTCATCGAGATAAAGGGATAGATCTGTGTCCTTAGCCAACGAGGAGGGTAGTTTAATTGGCTCGTCTAGCCAAGGGAGTAATTTTGTGCATGACGTAGAACAGCCTAGTAGGAAAAGGGTTGTGAAAAGAAAACAGGTAGTAGTTTCGTCAAGTTCAGAAAAAGGAACAAGTTCATTTGAAAGTAGGTTAGCCCGTCAGGGGTAACAGATTCATCCAAAAGTGAGAGGAATTGGTCCTCAGGCTGTTAGGTACATTTTTGGAGAAATTTACTCCAACAGCTGAGACCCTAACTTCGGTTTTTGGGGAAGCCGATTTAGGGGATATGAAATTTTTCTTAAGTCTCTTGACCTCAACCAAGACCCTGACTTTAGTTTTTGGGGAAGCCGAGGTCAAGAGACTTAAGAAAAAATTTCATATCCCCAAAGAATATAAAGTTAGGTCTGCACGACCCGAGTAGAGGGCATGTCGCTCTCCATTGGATATTGTGCAGTATATGAAGAGCACCTAAAGTCCAACATAAGGTTTCCTTTGTGTAAGTCAATGGTTAACATTTTGAAGTATTATAGGATAGCCTTGACCCAATTAGCTCTGAACTTGGCATGGACAATTATAGGGTTTGAAGTTCTGTGCCGAGAGGGGCAGATTGAAGCTCTATAAATTTGTTTAGATACTTTTATTGTATGAAGAAGTGAGCGAATTCGATGGGGTATTTCGCCTTTCTCTCAAGGTTCGGAAGTAAGGTAGTGAAACCATCGAACCACCATACTTGGAAAAAAGTTTTTTTTTTATGTGAATTCTGAGCCATGTGGGGTAGAGATGGACTGGTTCTATAAAGAATCCAATGATATCTACAGGAACCACAAGAAACATAACCCTCCAAGTTGTGCTTATGTAGAGCTCCAAAAGGAAAGGATTGGCAGTTACACTGAGGAAGAGTTGGCTATATATAATTTGAATCTAGCCATGGTAGAGACCAAACCTCGAGTGTTGCAGCCAAGTCAAAGGAAAAAGGCTAAGGGAAGTGTGATACTGCCTTAGAACTGTTTTTGTCATTGATAAATCGACTGACCAAGTGGTTGTTTTTTATTTTAAAATGGTAGCAAAATCTTTGCAATATATATATATATATATATAATGGAATTTTTATTTATTTGTTCCCAAACCAATAGTAGATCAATTGACATTTTCATTTAGAAATACTGACTCTAGCCCTAATTCTTAAGTTCATGTTATTCCTTCTAAATAACGTGTCAAATATGAGGCATCCCAATTACTTTTGTGGATTTTGGAGCTCCCCCAAACACTTCACTACGCAACGATTAACCTTTAGCACTTTGAATAGGTGAAGAATATGCCCCCAATGAAGTATTTGAGGGAACTCTAGGATGCATCTAATGGAAGCTTTGCTATTTACTTGTTACTATACTTGCTAAGACAATAACTTCATTTAGCCATCTATTTATTTCCAATGATAAACACATCATCATACCTTCTGGGTGCATGACGTGTCCTACTCGACCTACATACAACTTGTGTATCTTGAGCTTTGATTTCTACCACATCATTATGAGGTTCAAGCTCTTGTTCCATGTTCCTATTTTTGTTAATTTGTGGTTCTAGAACTTCTTCAAGTTCTATATTGCTCCCTCTTGACTTTTCTAGAATAAACTCTTTTTCTAAAAATGGGGCATGTTTTGAAACAAACATTTTTTGTTCAATGGAATTATAAAATTAATACCAAAAGTTTCTTTTGGGTATCCCACAAAATAGAAGTTTTCATATTTTGGATCAAGATTATCTAATTCTACCTTTTTAACAAATGTGAGACATCCCCAAATTCTTAAATGTTTAAGATTTGGCTTTTTCTCATACCATATCTCATATGGGGTAGTATCAACAGTTTTAGATGGAACATGATTTAATAGGTAGGAGGCAGTATTTAGGGCATATCTCCAAAACGATTTAGGGAGAGTTGCATGACTCATAATGGATCGAACCATATCTAATAATGTTCGATTTCTCTTTTCAAATACACCATTTAGTTGCGGTGTATACGGAGGAGTCCATTGTGAAAGAATCCCATTCTCTTTTAAATAAATTTGAAATTCTTGATTTAGGTATTCTCTACCTCGATCTGATCAAAGTATTTTAATACTCTTCCCAAGTTGTTTTTCTACTTCATATTGATATTCTTTGAACTTTCCAAAGACTTCAAATTTATACTTCAATAAGTATACATGACCATATCTAGAATGATCATCAGCAAATGTTAAGAAGTGTGAAAAATCTCCTCTAGCTTGAATTGACATAGGTCCACATACATCGGTGTGTATGAGACCTAATAATTCAGTAGATTTTTCACCCTTTCCAATAAAAGGTGTTTTAGTCATTTTTCCTAGTAAACAAGATTCGCATGTTTCATATGATTAATAATCAAATGAGCCCAAATAACCATCATTATGCAATTTGGTTATGCATTTCTCATTTATGTGAACTAGTCTACAATGCCAAAGATAAGACTTTCTAAGATTATCAAATTTGGGTTTCTTTGTATTTATGTTGAAAATTGGGTTTTCAAGATCTAATATATAAAGACCATTATTTAGATACTTAGCACCATAAAAAATACTTTCACGATAAATAGAATAACATTTATTCTTTGTATTTATTTCAAAACCATCATTGTCTAAACAAGAAATTGAAACAATATTCTTTGTGAGTACTGGTACAAAATAACAATCTTTCAAATCAAGAATTAATCTACTAGGTAAAGAAAGACTACATGTTCCTACGGCTAAAGCAACAACTTTTGCCCTATTGCCCACACGTAGGACTACATCTCCCTTTGACAGCTTTCTACTTATCTTTAGACTTTGCATATTTGTACAGATATGAGAGCCAGATCCGGTATCTAATACCCAAGAATTTGATTTTGAAGTTGAAAGGTTTATTTCAATCATAAACAAACCTGAAGTAGAAGCTTCAGTAAGCTTCTTCTGTTTCATGGTTTCTAGATAAGCCTTGCAATTTCTCTTCCAATGTCCATCTTGTCCACAGTGGAAGCAAGTGCCCTTTTCCTTATTGTCCCTTTTGGCTTTCTGTGTTGCCTTGGGTCCAACATTATTCTTGGTCTTCTTAAGACCAGGCTTATGTTTTCTTTTCTTGGACCCCTCAACCAGCAACACAATAGCCTTCTCTCTCTTCATGGTATCCTCAGCTTGCTTAAGCAGGTTCAATAACTCAGGCAAAGTAGAGGTCTCAACTTTGTTCATTTTGAAGTTCATCACTAATTGAGAACAGTTAGGAGGAAGGGATTGCAGTATCAAGTCAACACTTAATTCATGATATATTACAAATCCCAGTTTCTCTATTTTATCAATGAGACTAATCATCTTCAGTACATGAGTTGAAACTGACGATCCTTCTGCCAACTTGCTTTGGAAGAGTTCATACGAGGTATCATATCGCTCACTTCTAGCCCTTTTGTCATACAATGCTTTCAAGTGTTGAAGCATTGCAAAAACACTCATCTCCTCATGCTGCTTTTGCAACTCGAGACTCATGAAAACAAGCATGATACAACATGCACTTTCTGAATCATCTAAATGCTTCAAATATGCATTTCTTACTGCTTGATCAACATCAGTAGCATGCTTATCAGGAATAGGACCATCAAGGACATCAAGCAACTTATTATTCCTAAGAACAATTCTTAGGTTTTGAACCTAGTCCAAATAGTTTGGGCCAGTAAGTTTTTTGTCAAGCAAAATAGTACGCAATTTCATGTTGTTATTCATTTTCTACAACAAGAAAATAAAGATAGAATAAGAATTTTAAATTTATGCAATATATAAAACCAAAATACACAAATATATAGACTTAATAAAATCTTGGTTTTGCTCCCACTATTTTATCCAAATCAATATCCCTCAAATTGATTCGAGAAGTTTTCTCAAAATTCTTAGTAGGCTAGGATCCTATTTCAAGTATTTTAATCTTGAGTTAGCTCAACAAATCAAAATTAATTTCAATGAGTAGGTATTAATTACCAATTGCAACTCATTTGCAACTCCTAGATAGTTAGGTTATCAACTTTTGATACACATATCACATATGTCTCCTAACTTTTGCCTCAAAGACTTTTGACATTGAGTTAGCTCAACAAGTCAAAAAACTTTGTTAAATCATACCCATTATTCAGATATCTTATCTCATAGTTGAAAACACATTTTTAGTAAGACAACCTTGGATTAGCTCAACAAGTTACCCTAACAAAAACTGTTTAAACTATAATGATGGAAGGCATTTAAATTGATTTAATATTTAATCGAGGGATTAAATCATGGTCTCATCATTTACATATATCGCATATAATAAATATTTGATTATATTAAACATACAATATGCAAGTAAATATCTAATTATTTAATCAAATATTAAATCATGGTCTCATCATTTACATATATCATACGTAATAAATATTTGATTATATTAAACATAAAATATGCAAGCAAATAATCTAATTATTTAATCAAATATTAAATCATGGCCTCATCATTTACATATATCATATGTAATAAATATTTGATTATATTAAACATACCATATGCAAGTAAATAATCTAATTATTTAATCAAATATTAAATCACATATGACATAACAATTGAATAAATGCATTAAACAATTAAAAAAATCATTCATAAATTTGAATGCATAACATTTCTAGTCATATTCGAAATATTTTTGAATTAATTGACAAGTTTTATGGGTTAAGATAAAAAATTTCAAATTTTGGGTCAAAATAAATAAATAACAGAAATTAAAAGGGCCTTATCATAAATAAACTCTTTATAATGAAAACTACCCCATTCAGTTTCCTTTTATTTAATTTAACCAAAGACATCATATGATGATGTCATTGATGTCACTCTAAGGCTAACTCGATGATGATGTCAGCATGATGTCATCATCTTCTTCTGCCTGCTGATCTCACTCTAAGGTTAACTCAATGATGATATTAGCATGACATCATCATCAAGTCAGCCTTCTGCGGCCATTGCTTTCTTTAAAAAATTTTTTTTAAATAACAACAAACTTTGGTAATCAGTTTGTTCAACGGTACTGAAGGAAACCTTTTACACTTGTAAAAACTTCATCCGATCAACCACAGAATAAAAAACATAAATTTTCGTACGTGTGACAATTTATTTTTTCTCTCAATAGAACTATTTTTCTCAATCATTCATCATAACACATACATATATGTAAACATAAATAATTTATATTCACATAGATTTACACGCAAATTAAACCCACATACTCTGATACCACTGTTAGGAAATCAAATATACCTTAAACAATTTGTAGACAACGGAAATTAAACATGATTTCCACCATGATCAATTTCAATATACGTATAAATAAAAAAACCTCTTTTGATGACTGAAAATTGTGTTGTTGAAGGAATTTTTGTCAACCATAATCGCACAAATGTTCGGCCTCTAAGGTATCTACATGAACTTGTTTTAGGATTCTCTTGGAATTGATTGACACCAAGCCAATTTGCTAGTTCCTTCAATGAGCGTACAACACTGCAAAAGAAATCTTTTCTCTCATTTTGCACTATATTTTGTTGAAAAAACCTGTATGCTCTCACCTCAACTTGGCGTCTGTCTCCTCCTTTTAAAAGCTTTTCAATTTGTTTGAAAAATTAACAGACTTTTTAGATACTCTATCATGATAAAGTATCTGATAAAATTCTTAAAAAATAAAATTAAAACTAATTTTAATTTTATTAAGATAAAAGAATTTTATCTTATCAAATTTCTTTCAAAAAGGAATTTGAACAAAATTAAAACTTATCTTATAGGAGATCCTTTAAGTTAATTATTTGATAAATTAACCCCAATAATTAGCATATAATTATTTAATCATTTTAACCTAAGAACAAATTCTTTATGTGTGTGGCCCTTAGGTTCTTAATCACTTGGCAATAAATAAAATTATAATCTTAGAATTAATTGGCTTCAGTACAAAACCAACAAACTCCCACTTGGACTAAAGTCAATTTAGTCAAGAGTATTCTAAGATCAAATAAATTAAACAACTTTAATTTATCATTAATTCAATAATTAATTAGTTTATATTTATAGATCAAGATTGGCCTCTAGCTAGGCATCATGACCACCCAAGAGTTAAGAAAGGTCAAGTGGTTGACTTCACCTTTCCATGAACCAAAATTAGCGAAATTAATATCCTTTCACCATACTATATTCCTAATTATTACAAGAGTAAGGTATAAGGGCCAACGCTTAATATACTAATTATTATAATTTCTTATTCTCGAAATTCAACTCCTTTAAAATAAATTTAGAACTCTTCCAAATTTATTTACTCATTTGCAAACATTTTGAGTTGATATTTCAACAAGTGGCCATCAGTGAAATATACTTTTCTTACTATTAGAAGTGGTGAATCTTTTATTGATATCAATGTTTCATGTTATACCCAACTTCTAT
This sequence comes from Gynochthodes officinalis, assembly GCA_020080225.1. Taxonomy (NCBI): domain Eukaryota; kingdom Viridiplantae; phylum Streptophyta; class Magnoliopsida; order Gentianales; family Rubiaceae; genus Gynochthodes; species Gynochthodes officinalis. The sequence continues at coordinate 17,678,007 of CM034619.1, forward strand.
GGCACACACAACTAGCTATAGTTATGGACTTATAGGGTTAAAGTATAATAATTCACACAATAGATACTCTTATGATCTCAAGTTTGAGGATCACTTACACTACTGTTACATAGAGATTATACCATTGGTACTCAAATACTTAATCTCATGAGAATTTCTAAGTGTATCAATCCAATGAATTATTCTCCAACAATGCCTTTTTGAAGAAGCAAACGAAATTTTTTTAAGCATGCACCCCTTCCTAGCTTTTAGATTTTGGCATCTATTATCCGAAAGGGACAGCAGGAATAATTAAGAAGAACAAAGGGAAAAAAATTTACGAAATCATCCTTCTCAAATCTATTACAACCATTCTTTGCCAAATAGTCACTTAATTGCAGTTTATATTTCTAGTGAAAAAATTATATCAAACGTCAAGATTATATTATAAAGATAACCAATGTTTGATGATGCCATCACAAGACATAGACCAAATGTTATCAATCAACTGGGAATTTTCACTGAAATAGAACAATAACGAAAAGGCATAGGAATTTATAAATTGATGCGTCAACGTTTATTCACAAAGACAATGAGCAAATGCAACATGTAAATGCTGGTGATTAATATGCAATACCAAGAACAAACTAAAAAGACATTCCATTTATTACTTTTAAACTTCTCCACTACAGCATGATGTGGACCTTCATTCATACAAGTTCAAATATATAGTAATCTCCCCGTAGCCAGATACTGAAACCCACAAACAAGAAAAACCAGACAACTATTTGCATATTACTTTGCTCATTAATCTAAGTCTAGATTTGAATGACAGAGGTCGAAGATAGAATGAAATGACATCCTCTACTGAAGGCTCACTATTGGTTTGGTGAGAGAATTTCTGCCATCTCAATAATGTAATAACGAGAAATAGTTGACGCCTACACGACAGAATATAATCACTGCAAAAAAAAATTAAAGGTTCTTGTTAAATCCCACTTTTGAGATTTTTTATATTAAGTGCAGGAGAATTTATAGTTGAGGTCTTTGAGTGAGAAAATATTTTCTTGCAAAAGATCATTTTGAAATTTTCATCTTAAATGTTGGAGAACTAAAATAGTAGTTGTGTGGTTTGTGGTGTTCATTAACAAATAGACAAAGCTTAATAGCTTTCTTTCTCCTGGCTAATTTCTGTATTTTGACATTTTCATCACTCCCTCGTCACTTCTATTATGAACCAATTCCAACATATTTTACAAAAGATATGTCTTTTATTTTCTCAATATATTCTTCAAGTCACTATGGTATTCTTTTTTACTAATATTTGCATATACAAAAATTTCCTAATTACACATCCCTACTTCCATTATAATCTCATTTTCAGAATGGCAGATGGGTGGGTTAAGTCACTCATGTGTTGAGTCATTTATAAGTTAAGATTTTACGAGTCATGACCTAACTAAATCCAACCCAACCCATTTAGTTACATGCAGTTTTAGGTTGGGTCAAATCCAATCAATCTAACAAGTCAATTTAACCAATTTTTTCCTTTCTCTATTTAATTAAGCAAATTAAACTTATATTTTCGATCTTTTTAAACCTTTTTAACAACTAATCTTATTTAGCTTTTTTAATTAATCTTTTTTTTTAAAAGAAGACGATTTTTATGTTTTTCACTATAACTAAAAAATAATCTAATCTTATTTAGTTTCTCTATTAACATCAATTCTTTTTTTTAAAATTAATTTTATTTAGTTTCTTTTTTAATTAATCTTTTTTTTAAAATTATTTTTATGTTTTTCACCATAACTAAAAAAAACTAATATTTTTTTAATTCCTCTATTAACACCAAAACCAATACTAACATCAAATAATCGTTAAAAAGTTCTATATCAACTTCATCAATAACAAGCAACAATTGCTACTATTCCTACAATCAACAGATCTATTATATTAATACCAAAACATTTGTTATACAACTTGGCAACTACTAGCCTTAGAACTCCATTTTTTTTGCAACACATTTGGGCAGGTTGTGTCAGTCATGGGTTGGGTCATTGATGAGTTATTTTTTAACAGGTCATGACCCAATTCAATCTATTTAGTTATGAGTCATATTAGGATTTGGTTAAACCCAATCAATTTAACAATTTTTTTGTAGTTACGAGTCATATTTTTGAAGATGGAAAATTGGAAGTTAGAATATTCAAAAAACTATGAAAAGATAGAAAATTTATATAAAGATTTTTAATTTTTTTTGAGAATTTTAATATTATTCAACATTAAATTTCACAAAAAGTTAAAAATAAAGTATCGAAATAGTAAATTATTTTTAGTAATTTGTAATTATCTAGCTATTTTGATTTTTTTAATACATAGCATTTAGGTTAATAAAAAAAGGAAAAATTTCGAATTTAAATATTTGAATAAAATGTTCAATTTTGTAATTATTTATTTAAAACTTTTTACATTTTTATTGTTTTTGGTATTGATATTAAGAAACAATTATCATTTAATTTCATGTTTTTCCTTTTAAAATTATATATTTAATTAAGGGTAAATTTAAAAATAAAATTCATCTAAAAAAGTAAAGTTCTGTCTAAAAGGCATAATTACTTTGTCATTTTAGAAACTAAGAGAAAATTATGTTATTTTTACTTATTAGATAACTTCCATACCATCTTAGAAATAATTGAAAAAAAAAATACTTAACCCAATGGGTCACCCTTACCCAACTCAACCCAACCCAATCAAATCCAAAAACTACGGGTCATTACATAACCAAATCAATTAATAACCTATGATTCAAATGACCCAACCTATTTGGTTAAATTATTAGGTGAGTTGGGTTGATTTAGTTATTTATTTTTTTTAAGAATCTCTATTTAATTACCAGAATCCTATTCTATTACAATTGCCTTACACTATTACATTGAGTAGGTCCTATCCTGTCTATGCCTCACTAGAGGGGTGAGGCCCCCACCAAGAGGGAGGGAGATCAAAGGGGAGGTGGAATGACATCGTGGGGGTTTGAACCCTTGCCCTTCTTGGCCCCAAATGCATTTGCAGGGTTAATTTATTGGGTTGTGTCTAATTTTGTCACCTCTACTCATTTCTATATTATTTGGTTGTGATTAATTAGTGAACTAAATTAACAGGAAATGTAAATGACTAGAAATGAAAGATATGATATTAAGCACAATAGCTAAAGATGTGTTGAAAGTTAGTTTATTGGTAAGAAACTTTAATTTCAACTTGAACAAAAATTAACTTCAACTTTACACAACAGTGCCAATTTTTTAGTTTTTAGTTTTTTTTTTTTTGACAAGTCATGTATGAAACATGCATTGCAATATTTATCCCCATATTAAAAAATATATATATTACATATACATACGGTGTACTCTTATTTTTAGTACAATAAGTTAATCATATAAATTTTTATTTTTTTACCCTCTATGTCTAATTAAATTATACTTAATTATCTTTGCCTCCACTGTAACACGCTGAAAAGTAGATGTATGAAATGTTTTTTACAAAATAATGATGCTACATATTACTAGAATTGGTCTACACTAAGTTAGCCCAAATGTAGCCTTATTTTGAATCTAATCGAGTTGCAATGTTATAGTCTAATTCGAGTCTTATACTTGTTGAGCTGCACTAATCTACCTCATATTTTTGCCTTCAATTGGATTGGAAACAATAGCCCAATCTCTAGTTTAAATTTAGATATTTAAATAGCCCAAACTTTTGAGAGGGTTCATCATATGTCAAGCATAGAAAAGGTTTTTTTCCTTTGTTTTGAATAAAAAACCACATGCTCCACTATTTATATAGCCAATGCTAATTTAAGTTTTATTCTTTGACACATACTCCTCAGATGGGATATTTAACATTTTAGCTATAGAAACTATGTGGGTCGATATATGCAACACTTAGTTCCATATACTATTAAAACTATAAAGATATCTAATGTTATTTGCTCACTTAGCTTAATTTCATTTTTCAATGGCATTGTTAAACCAATAGAGTGCTTTCACCGTTAGTAATTTTTCTTGTCTTTATATATTTTACTGTTTCACCAAATATTCTCATTGCCTTATTGTACTCTAATTTGGTAGTTTTCACTACCTATCCAAGATTGAGCCCTATGATTTGATAACAAACTTAAAAAGTTATCCACAAATGTTTTACACTTAATCATTTTGTATAATACTTACATCCTCTATCATATCATGGCTGTTGGCATAGAGATAGCCGGTATTTATTTCCTAGATATTGTTAGGGTAAATTACCAAAACCCCCTTGAAATTTGGATTTATTACTAATCACTCCCTATAGTTTGACAAAACTACCAATACCCCCTAAGGTCTAGGTTTGTTTAACATATAAGTCTATTTTGATTGATTCAGTTATACCTTTATTAAAAAAATTAAAAATTTTGGACGAAATTATCCTATACCTTTAGCCTTTGCATTTGTTTTTTTTTTTTTGACAAAATTAAGACGAAATTTTAAAACGAAAATTTTTATATTATCTAAAAAAAGTGTATTATTATAAAAATTTACTTATTTCTAATTTATTTTTAATATATTATTATAAAAATATAATTTACTTATAATTTACTTATTATATTATTTATACTAATAATGATAATGTATAAATTAAATTAATAAAAAATACCTATAATAATGTATTAATTATGCAAGATATTAGGATAAAATTTTGCAAACTATTAGGACAATTTTTTTTAAAAAAAATTCAGTTTTTTTCATTTTTTTGTATTTTATTTGCTGCATTTGTAAGGGGGTATTTTTGTCATTTTGACTATTAAATCAATTAAATATAACGGTAGGGGGGTATTGGTAGTGTTACCAAACTACAAGGGGCGATTAGTAATAGATCCAAACCTCAGGGAGTATTGGTAATTTACCCATATTGTTATTACTTTTTCTCTGGGTAAAAAAGTTGACATATAGCAGACCCTCTACTTCTATGCAATGTTGCTCCTTCAGACTTTTGCCCCATTGTAGAAAATTCATCTTTGTTGTCTCGTTGGGAGTGTATGTCTTAGACCTATTGTGACTAATCATTCTCTCGGGCCAGTTACCAATTATTGACTTGGTAAACTATTTTCTTACTAACTAATTAATCAAATGTGAGACTCTTCTCGAGTAGATTCCTTCTTTTACTTCCCAATCTATGAGGTATTAGTAAATTCCAGCCTTTATTCCTATCCTAAGGATAGGTTCTTATGTGTTATTCAGCTATCTACCACTGGAAATATCATTTCCCATCCAACTTGCATGTGTTATGCATGTCGCCAACATTCATTTTAAGCCAAGATCAAACTCACTATGAAATTTATAGTTGCATTACTTATAACTTTATTATTCACAGATAAAGGAAATTCAGAATTGTCTTTCATTCCAAGGTGCATGGTGCAACTTATGTTTATGTGTTTTATATTTTCTCGGAGCTAGTTCACCTCCAAAAACATAAATATCTCTACCCTTTCACATCAATCTCATGAGTTTCCTATTATCTATTTGAATCATGGAATGGAAGTTTGGGGCAAAATTAAGTAGAAAAACTCACATTTGGTTGAGGGATAATCAAGGTTAAACTAATGACTTCCACTACTTCAATGTGATACTCTGTTGTTGACTTATATTCCTTTTCCTATGTTCATCAGGAAATAGAATTGACTAATTCTAAATCAAAGAGTGGAGAAACTTAACACCACTAATGTTGAGCAACTTGCATCTAAGCCTTGTTTTAACACTACTATGGACATAATATGAAATAATGGTCAAAGTCGGATTTAATTTTCATCTGCCTATATCAAAAATAAAATTGATTACTGATTATGAAGGAATGTCGATATCTTTTTTATATTTCTATTCAAAAGTTATGTACTTCCACATCCCTTTAAAGCTTCAAAAAATGGACTAATTTCTTTTTTAGAAATGCACACAATGTTTGTCATTTCAAAAGGCTATTGATAATCCCACCCATTTCATTTATTAATTTTATAATAATAAAAATACATGCTTTAATTTATATGTCAGTTTCTCTCAAATAATTTATTTATCTACAAATTATAAAATTAATATTTTTAATAAAAAGACAAACAAAATGACTATTGATTATATTGACCCATTCAATAGCAAAATCAATTTAAACAGCCAAGTTCAATGTTTTCGATATAGCCCAACTAATTCATGGGGTCGAGATTATTGGATCACTATCCATATATCCCAATCAAATTTTATTACATTGATTATCTTCAATAGCCAACTACTTCATTGGGGTCGACATTATTGGATAACTATCAATATCTCTTTTTCTCTAGATTTAAGTCTCCTAAATCTTCTCCTATAAATAAACAAGAGAAGGCACAAGCATTCTCATCCCTCTCAAAACATTACTTTTCGAGTACAAAATAGTAAGCTCTGTTGGGGGTAAGAAAATGAGTTTCAAGCCAATTCTTTTCCTTTGCCTTTTGGCACTAGTGACGATGATTGACTCCGAGGTCACAGCTAGGGACTTGGCTGAAAGTAAGATATCCATGTTTAATATTCCCCTTTTTCTATTAGTAGCAAAAAGAATAATTGACTTCTTGTAATTGCATACAAAATGCGAACAACCGCATTCTTTCTCGTTAAAGAAATATTTCTTCTTTTTACTATATATAGAAAGTAACTGGATATTTATGTGTTGTCCGTTTTTATGTGTTGTCCGTTTTTCTTCTTCAAAATCAACTGACAATTAGACAGTCACTGTTAATTTTGTCTAAGGGTGGATTTTTCTTTTCCTTATTAGAGCTCATTTCTTAACTTCTCAATGTCGTCTTTGTGTTAATACTCGGTTTCTATAAATAATAAACGAGCACATTTTTAAGTTCTTTATACTGCTATTAAGAGTATGGGTCATCAAAAATGATAACAGCACCATATATGGATATTTTTTATCCATTCGACAATATTATTTGATAGGAATAACCAACTGGGCTTGTTTAGTAGCGACCAGATAATACCTTAGAGGCATTCCTGTGTCACAAAGGAAGGGAGTTGAATCCATTCCCTCACTTTCCTCCTCGATTTCCACCTTCTCACCTCTACCCCTAAATGTGATGAAAAATTTTATTATGGGAATTTGATCCCACATTTTATGAGAAAACAATCCATAGATTGTAACCAGAAGATGTTGATTAAAATTATTTTGATAGGAACAATTGATGATTAGTAAAATTGAAATTATGATAAAAATATCAATTAAAACATTCAGGTTCTATTTGACTTAAAATTCCTAGAGATTACACCAATTACATCTAACGAGCATGAGACATTATTACTCTTTGCAGAAGACGCAGTTGAGACTAATGGCGTAGAAGAATCCAAGTATTCTGGTGTTGGATATGGAGGAGGAGGTGGACACTGCCGTTGTCCACCCTACTGCCGTTATGGCTGCTGTGGTGGGTGCAGGTGCTGCTTATATGCTGGTGAAGCTGTGGAGTCTGTGCCTGAATCCAAGCCTCAAAATTGAAGATCTTCCCTCTTGTGGTGCCTCATGAGTGCATTCATGCATCCATGAATGCCAAAACTAGCTTTATTTTATGGGTATTAGAAAAGTAAGTATTTTAATTTTATGCAATATGATGAATAAGATCTTTATTGGGGATATCCTCCACTTTGTGTGATTTTCCTTCTTTTCTTTTTGTTATTGTGGTTTTTATGTTCATGTATAACGTGAGTATTCACGTATCTGTGTTTTATATCATTAGTGGCCAATTTTATCCATCTTTTTTTTTTCTTTCTTCAGTGTTAACATTGTATGCAAAATGCGTACTTATACCAAAAAAAAGTTCTTAAAGGTGAAAAATAGTAAGTAGAGCAAAAATGGATGGTAGTTTCAATAATACAACCTCAGTTCCAAAATAAAGTCCAATATCAAAAAAAAAAAAAATTGTTCCAAAAAAAAATAGTATTTTTAGTGTGAAATTCTTGTGGTACTTAATGACAATGCATAACTCAAATTAAAAAGTAAGGATAAAAAATTTAAAAATTTAAAAATATATATTTAATAGTGTATTAGATGTATTGTATATTATAATTTTAAAAAACAAATCTATAAAATCTAAGTTGTCTTTGCTATAGCCTCCCACCTCACTTTTCACTTTTCTTAATAAATGAAATAAGAAAACCAAAATATTAGTGCTGCAGAAATAAGTGTCCTTATTAATCTTGATAGCTAACGAATACGCTCTCCAACTTTTGATAGCATGGATCATATTGTGCATTATAATTAAAAATAGTTATACACATTAAAAGTGAATTCTTTTTCTAAGATGGAGGGTGTAATTCCAACTTTAAAGTTATAAAAAATTATTAAAACAAAATTCAATCTTTTTTGTTCTTTTCCAAAATGGACGATTTCATCGCCTTCTTTTACACTACGGTCTTCTTTCATCCTATAATTAAACCAAAGAATTAATGAAAGAAACCAAGGCATGAAATTATAATTAACAAAATCAAAATAATGAAAATAATTATGAGTTTAAATAATCGTAAGATAAAAGGAAATGTTAGGATTTTCATTTATTAATTTTTTTCTTAAGCTATTGACCTTTTTTTTTTCACTTTTAGAAGGAATTCTTTCCCTTAAAAACTTTAATTTCCTTTAGTTTTCCTTATTCCAATGATAGATAGCAAAGAAAATCATTATATATATTTTTAACTGCTTTGCTTCTTTTCTTCCCCCTTTCTTCGATACTTCCAAATTAGGCATATAATCTGCATTTTCTTGCCACTTAGGAGAGCCATGGTACTAACAATCTTTCTTGAGTTAATTTTTGTTTGAGCGGATAGCTCGCTTTTGTTAGCATCAATTTTATTTAAGAAAGATGCGAGTGTGAAATTTGGGTCTCCAAGTTCTTGATGCTGACTTTCGTCTTTTGTTGAAATTATTGAGTGTTGTCTGCTAAAGCTTTTACTATCTCATCTAACGACATTCCTAAGCTTCAGGGTTGAATAGGCGCTGGAGATGGCCTGTTGAAAGCTTGATGTTGGCATCTTTATTGTCCTGCTTAATTTCCATGGACAAAATTGGGGTGATTCTTCATCTAGAACTATAGTTATTATAATAAGGATCATAACTGTGTTGAAATTGACTAGGACATCCTCCTACTGCATTGACCTATTTATAAGAGTTTTCTTATAATGTAGAGTACATGTTCATAAGATGTCCAAGAACTAAGTATATTTCACAAGCTTTAACTGTTTGTAACTGATCTGTAGGCAATTGACAAACCGAGATGGTTAAATCAAAAAATTGATTTTCAAGATTAGAAATACTTACCTCATTAACTAGTATAGTAGATCTATCAATCCTTATCCCGAACTACTAAGATTTCTTTGCCATATTTGAAATCCATTGTTTGGCTATTTTTAGTGTCTTCTTTGCTAAGGCTTATTCACTTGTTGCATTTACCATACTCCTATGCATTTACAATAACCCTTCATATAAAAATTGCATTAGAAGTTGGTCAATAATTTGATGATGCGGCCAGCTAGCACACAATTGTTTGAACATCTACTAATATTCATATAATGTCTCATCACTAAACTGCAGTATTCAACATAATTCTTTTATAATACTGGTAGCTCATGATGCTAGAAAAAATTTCTGCAAAAATAGCCTTCTCATTAATTTCATGTTGTTATTGAATTAGAGGGAAGATAGTAGAGCAAATCTTTTGTCTTGTCTCTAAAAGAGAAAGGAAAAGAACATTATATATTCCTTAGTCCCTTGTGTTTTCATACTAGAATAGATAATATTGAATTAAAATTTTGTTTTAATTTATTAATTTTAATTATATTTACATTCAAATTTATATTTTAATTAATATATTCTGAGAATTTTAACCTTTCCCCCCGCATCAAAATGATAGATTCGCCAATAGATTATTGCATCCAACCTTTAACAGCTTATAATAACTTGAGAAGACAGGAGTCAACAGTTTGCTGGAGCACGCAAAAGGCAGCTGACTAGCTACCTCGCATTATAGCATTGACAAAGACATCTCGCTTTAGCAGCAATTTGTTTTCATTTTTATTCTTTTAAGCGATAAGTTTTAACTCATTTTTCAAATGTTCTACAAAGAAAGTAGGAGTCCAAGTGATTAATATAAACAACTGATACGTGACATGTTGTGGGAACCAAGCACAAGACATGTTGGAGGAATCCAATTCCAATTTGATTTCCTATTGATATGTCAGATTGGCAAGTTGTTAAACTTAGTCAAACAGATGTTATTTCAAGAATGTGACAAGAGCAATAATTGAAGTAAGATGAAATGGGGACTCGGAGCTAATGAATAGACTCAATGATAACTATTGTGTAGAGAGGAAATGGAGCAACATAAGGTAGAGTTGCTGGGGTCTCCAATTTGTGCAAAAGATTAGAGACGTTAACCACTCTAACTAAAATAGTCTTGTCTTAATTTGATATTTGTGGCCTTTCTGGAGGATTGTATAGGATTTAGGGAGTTTGGAAGTTGGGAAATTATTTTGTTTGAGTCTTGGACTTGAAATGAGTTCTATGCAAGCCATAGTCAATGGGCAACTTGTATATGATGGTTTTTTTGAAAAGTAAATACAATTACCGTTTTTTTGGACAAAAAAAAAAGAAAAAGAAAAAGAATGCGACAAAAGCAAAACTAGATGACTGAGTTTTGCAAGTAAAAGGAAGGGGAAAAAATACAAGCAAATTGAGGTTGATTAATTTCTTGGCTGGTTGATTTGTTGCTTATCAGTTGAATCCTATTTGATATTTTATTCATTGAAGTTTGCGAAAAGTACCATTTCTACTCCCATTCAGGAAGCAACCTAATAGATTTGATAAAAGCAAAGACCAGCCAATTGATGCTTTATTCCGCAGGTCTCTCTGACAACTGTAAGCCAGCAGTAAAACTCTCCCAATTAAAACTCACCCACTGAACCTTCATCCTTTAGTCTGAAGCAACAATAACAAGCAACAAACATCTGGATTAACGCGGCAGAAGAAGACGAGGAAAAGGTGAGACAAACGATTACCACCTAAATAGTTTTATAAAAATTAGAAAAACATCATGAGCGCAAGTAGTCTAATCTCAATAAAAACCTTTATTATAAAAATATTATTAATAATTTTCCCTAAAAATCTGTTACATTAGAATTTTTATATAAAATCCCTTACTAACCAAAACTATCACACTTTGATAGTTAAATCTTACATGAAAAATATTTCCTAAAATAATTTAAATATAATTATACTAATAATTGTCAAGTCCAAAACCAACTTGAAAACCAAAGAAAAGACCATTTTTATTATACTACAGGGGTAAAGCTGTGCGGTCAGTTTCTTCTGCAACGCTTGGGGAGCTTTGCGATGGCGGCCAACTTGTATAAGTTAGGGATTTTGTTGCTTTTGTTACTCTTAGTTACGTTAGGTTAACTAGGAGGTACCGAGCCCGTTTGACCGGGTTGTACCAGTCCCGTTTGATCAAGTTTTTGCCTTAACAAACTTCCACTGCATTTAGATTAGTTGGGTTAGGGATAGTCCTTCAATGGACCCTTTCTGTACTCATTAACTTTTCTATGAAAGTTAATACACAACGTTTGACCAAAAAAAAAAGTAAAACTCTTAAATAACCTAATAGGATTATTTTATTAGATATTTATTAAAGTCCAAAACTATTATGATATGTTCCACATTGGACTCCCTCATTTCAAAACAGTTCATCCTCGAGGTCAAAAAATAAAAAAATAAAAAAATTCATGTAGGTGATCCCTCCTTTCATGTCCCATGAGATATCATCCTGACAATCTATTGACTACTTTTGTTGGATTGTCTATTCTATTGTCTAATCTGAACTAAAAGATGCTTCCGTCCGATTCCCACCCATTGTGTAGTGCAAAGTGCTTGGACTAAAATTTATTACTCATATTCATTTGCGATAGTGATGCTTCTCATTGAAGTACAATATTGTCTCACGAACGTGTAACATTGTTTTTTTGTAGCTAGTTCCATTTCTTTTTTAATTGGAAGTTGAATCTGTTGTATACGAGGAAACTGCAGTAATTATATTCAATCTTTTGAATATATTTAGGTGCTGAATTTTGATTGTTCTTTGCCCAAAATGTAGCTAAAATCGGCAATCTTTGACTATATTTCCTTCAGTAATGGAGGTATAAGCTTGCTACCTTTCTGTCCCTTGATTATTTACTGAAATTTGACGTTAGAGCTGTATTTTGAACTTGTCTTCAGTTTTCGTTCCGAAATTTGGAATGTAGAGTTGTATTATGATGGCTGATTAACTTTTTGATTCAGCTTGGGCTATATTTTCATGCCGGATGAACTGTATTATGAAATGTCAAATAGGATTCAACTGATAAGCAACAAATCAACCAGCCAAGAAATTAATCAACCTCAATTTGCTTGTATTTTTTTCCCTTCCTTTTACTTGCAAAACTCAGGCATCTAGTTTTGCTTTTGTCACATTTTTTTTCTTTTTTGTTTTTTTTTTGTCCAAAAATGCAGTAGTTGTATTTACTTTTCAAAAAAACCATCATATACAAGTTGCCCATCGGCTATGGCTTGCATAGAACTCATTTCCAGTCAAAGACTCAAACAAAATAATTTCCCAACTTACAAACTCCCTAAATCCTATACAATCCTCTGAAAAGGCCACAAATATCAAAATAAGACAAGACTATTTTAGCTAGAGTGGTTAACGTCTCCAATCTTTGCACAAATTGGAGACCCCAGCAACTCTACCTTATGTTTCTCCATTTCCTCTCTCACAATAGTTATCATTGAGTCTATTCATTAGCTCTAAGTCCCTATTTCATCTTACTTCAATTATTGCTCTTGTGACATTCTTCAAATAACATCTGTTTGACTAAGTTTAACAACTTGCCAATCTCACATATCAATAGGAAATCAAATTGGAATTGGATTCCTCCAAGATGTCTTGTGCTTGGTTCCCACAACATGTCACGTATCCGTTGTTTATATTAATCACTTGGACTCCTACATTCTTTGTAGAACATTTGAAAAATGAATTAAAACTTATCGCTTAAAAGAATAAAAATGAAAACAAATTGCTGCCAAAGCGAGATGTCTTTGTCAATGCTATAATGCGAGGTAGCTAGTCAGCTGCCTTTTGCGTGCTCAAGCAAACTGTTGACTCCTGTCTTCTCAAGTTACTATAAGCTGTTAAAGGTTGGATGCAATAATCTAGTGGCGAATCTATCATTTTGATACGGGGGAACGGTTAAAATCCTCAGAATACATTAATTAAAATATAAATTTGAATATAAATATAATTAAAATTAATAAATTAAAACAAAATTTTAATTCAATATTATCTATTCTAGTATAAAAACACAAGGGATGACCAAGGAATATATAATGTTCTTTTCCTTTCTCTTTTAGAGACAAGGCAAAAGATTAGCTCTACTATCTTCCCTCTAATTGATAGGTTGATATTTTTTTATTAATATTTATCCTTAAAACTTAGAGATTTTAAGTTTAATTAGTAAATTTTATTATTTAGATGTGGTAGTTTTGTGTTTTATAGGATTGTTAGTGGTAAAATAATTTGTTAGTAAAGATAACCGATTAGGAAGATTTTGCAGATGTATTTGTGTTAAATTCTTGAGTGCTTAATGTATTTGTGTTAAATTTTGTAGACATGAGAGTGATCACAAAATTGCATGAATAAGAGGGATACGCCTCGAGAGAGGGTACTCTTAGTTGAGTGAATGGTTGTGAGAGAAGTGAAAGCCAAAAGAAACCAAACTAGTGTAGATTGAATTCATTGAGTCTTTATTTGGTGAAATCCAAGTTCATAGAGGTCTTTAATCATTTGAATTTTCCATATTTTGCTAAATATTCTGTTTTGTTTTCATCCCTAAACAAATTTTAAGAGAAATCCAAATAGTTCGAAAGTTCTTTTCCATTTGGTACTTGACATCCTCCCTGTGGGACGATTCTGGACTAACTCTATACTACGAGCTACGATCCTTTAATTTGAAGGTAGTAAAGACAAGAAAAAGTCGCATCAAATTTATTCTAGTATGAAAACACAAGGGATGACCAAGGAATATATAATGTTCTTTTCCTTTCTCTTTTAGAGACAAGGCAAAAGATTAGCTCTACTATCTTCCCTCTAATTCAATAAAAACATGAAATTAATGAGAAGGCTATTTTTGCAGAATTTTTTCTAGCATCATGAGTTACCAGTATTATAAAAGAATTATGTTGAATAATGCAGTTTAGTGATGAGACATTATATGAATATTAGTAGATGTTCAAACAATTGTGTGCTAGCTGGCCGCATCATCAAATTATTGACCAACTTCTAATGCAATTTTTATATGAAGGGTTATTGTAAATGCATAGGAGTATGGTAAATGCAACAAGTGAATAAGCCTTAGCCAAAAAGACACGAAAAATAGCCAAACAATGGATTTCAAATATGGCAAAGAAGTCTTAGTAGTTCGGGATAAGGATTGATAGATCTACTATACTAGTTAAAGAGGTAAGTATTTCTAATCTTGAAAATCAATTTTTTGATTTAACCATCTCGGTTTGTCAATTGCCTACAGATCAGTTACAAACGGTTAAAGCTTGTGAAATAAACTTAGTTCTTGGACATCTTATGAACATGTACTCTACATTATAAGAAAACTCGTATAAATAGGTCAATGCAGTAGGAGGATGTCCTAGTCAATTTCAACACAGTTATGATCCTTATTATAATAACTATAGTTCTAGATGAAGAATCACCCCAATTTTGTCCATGGAAATTAAGCAGGACAATAAAGATGCCAACATCAAGCTTACAACAGGCCATCTCCAGCGCCTATTCAACCCTGAAGCTTAGGAATGTCGTTAGATGAGATAGTAAAAGCTTTAGCGGACAATACTCAATAATTTCAACAAAAGACAAAAGTCAGCATCAAGAACTTGGGGACCTAATTTCACACTCGCATCTTTCTTAAATAAAATTGAAGCTAAAAAGAGCGAGCTATCCGCTCAAACAAAAATTAACTCAAGAGAGAATGTTAGTACCATGACTCTCCTAAGTGGCAAGAAAATGCGGATTATATGCCTAATTTGGTAGTATCGAAGAAAGGGGGAAGAAAAGAAGCAAAACAGTTTACAAATTTATATAATGATTTTCTTTGCTATCTATCATTGGAATAAGGAAAAATAAAGGAAATTAAAGTTTTAAGGGAAAGAATTCCTTCTAAAAGTGAAAAAAAAAGGTCAATAGCTTAAGAAATAAAATTAATAAATGAAAATCCTAACATTTCCTTTTATCTTACGATTATTTAAACTCATAATTATTTTCATTATTTTGATTTTGTTAATTATAATTTCATGCCTTGGTTTCTTTCATTAATTCTTTGGTTTAATTATAGGATGAAAGAAGACCGTAGTGTAAAAGAAGGCGATGAAATCGTCCATTTTGGAAAGGAACAGAAAAGATTGAATTTTGTTTTAATAATTTGTTATAACTATAAAGTTGGAATTACACCCTCCATCTTAGAAAAAGAATTCACTTTTAATGTGTATAACTATTTTTAATTATAATGCACAATATGATCCATGCTATCAAAAGTCGGAGAGCGTATTCGTTAGTTATCAAGATTAATAGGGACACTTATTTCTGCAGCACTAATATTTTGGTTTTCTTATTTCATTTATTAAGAAAAGTGAAAGTTAATAGAAGCGAAAAGTGAGGTGGGAGGCTATAGCAAAGACAACTTAGATTTGATACAATTGTTTTTTAAAATTATAATATACAATACATCTAATACACTATTAAATATATAGTTTTACATTTTTACATTTTTTATCCTTACTTTTTAATTTGAGTTATGCATTGTCATTAAGTAACACAAGAATTTCACACTAAAAATACTTTTTTTGTTTTTGGAACAATTTTTTTTTTTTTTGATATTGAACTTTATTTTGGAACTGAGGTAGTATTATTTAAACTACCATCCCCTTTTGCTCTAATTATTATTTTTCACCTTTAAGAACTTGTTTTTGGTATAAGTACGCATTTTGCATACAATGTTAACACTGAAGAAAGAAAAAAGAAAGATGGATAAAATTGGCCACTAATGATATAAAACACTGATACGTGAATACTCACGTTATACATGAACATAAAAAGCACAATAACAAAAAGAAAAGAAGGAAAATCACACAAAGTGGAGGATATCCCCAATAAAGATCTTATTCATCATATTGCATAAAATTAAAATACATACTTTTATAATACTCATAAAATAAAGCCAGTTTTAGCATTCATGGATGCATGAATGCACTCATGAGGCACCACTAGGGGGAATATCTTCAATTTTGAGGCTTGGATTCAGGCACAGACTCCACAGCTTCACCAGCATATGTGCAGCACCTGCAATTCCTAATGTCGTGACCGTGCCCACAGCAGCCAAAGCGGCAGATAAGTCCATCTCCTCCTCCATATCCACCTCCGCCATACTTGGATTCTTCTACGCCATTAGCCTCAACTGCGTCTTCTGCAAAGAGTAATAATGTGTCATGCTCGTTAGAGGCAATTGGTGTAATCTCTAGGAATTTGAAGTCAAATAGAACCTGAATGTTTTAATGATATTTTTATCATAATTTCAATTTTACTAATCATCAATTGTTCCTATCAAAATAATTTTAATCAACATATTCTGGTTACAATCTATGGATTATTTTCTCATAAAATGTGGGATTAAATTCTCATCATAAATTTTTCATCACATTTAGGGGTAGAGGTGAGAAGGTGGAAATCGAGGAGGAAAGTGAGAGAATGGATTCAACTCCCTTCCTCGTGACACAGGAATGCCTCTAAGGTATTATCTGGTAGCTACTAAACAAGTCCAGCTGGTTATTCTTATCAAATAATATTGTCAAATGGAACAAAAATATCCATATATGCTGTTGTTATCATTTTTGATGATCCATACTCTTAATAGCAGTATAAAGAACTTAAAAATATGCTCGTTTATTATTTATAGAAACCGAGTATTAACATAAAGACGACATTGAGAAGTCAACAAATGAGTTCTGATAAGGAAAAGAAAAATCCAGCATTAGACAGAATTAACAGTGACTGTCTAATTGTCAGTTGATTTTGAAGAATAAAAATGGACAACATATAGTAAAAAGAAGAAATATTTCTTTAACGAGAAAGAATGCGGTTGTTCGCATTTTGTATGCAATTACAAGAAGTCAATTATTTTTTTTGCTAATAATAAAAAAGAGGGAATATTAAACATGGATATCTTACTTTCAGCCAAGTCCCTAGCTGTGACCTCCAAGGCAATCATCATCACTAGTGCCAAAAGGCATAGGAAGAGAATTGGCTTGAAACTCATTTTCTTACCTCACCAGAGCTTTATTATTTTTGTACTCGAAAAGTAATGTTTTGAGAGGGATGAGAATGCTTGTGCCTTCTCTTGTTCATTTATAGGAGAAGAATTACGTGACTCAAATCTAGAGAAAAAGAGATATTGCCCCAGGGATATAAGCGAATTGGTAAGTTTGAGGTGACGTAGGGAGAAATCCTCTAGCAACGTAGGTTCGAATCTCGTGTGGGGCAGATTTTCGCTGAAATATTGTAGGGTTTGTCTTGGGGTTTGGCCTATTGGCTCTCTCCCTCAAACCTCTGTCAACTCGTGCACATCCCTCTATATCCGCATGGCTAAGAAGCCTCTGGTACAGGTAGAGTGCACATCCCTCTACATTCGCCTGGTTAAGGGGCTTCTGGTACAGATGGGGAGTTTCGCTTTCATAAAGGGACTTTCTCCTAAAACAAAGAGAAAAAGAGATATTGATAGTGATCTAATAATTAATGTCGACCACATGAAGTAGTTGGCTGTTGAAGATGATCAATGTAGTAAATTTGATTGGGATATATAGAATACGTGGCTGTTTAAATTAATTTTGTATTGAATCGGACAAAATAATGAATAATCATTTTGTTTGTATTTTTATTAAAGATCAGAGATTTATATTTTTTACATAAATAAATTATTGGTCGTATAAATTGGGAATTTATAAGGGTCTGTTTGGACAAGTAATTCTTATTTGTAAATAAGTAAACTCTCAAACAAAAATAAACTATTCAAACACATTTTTATTTCAAAATTTAAAATTCAAATTTTTTCCGCTCAAATTCCTCTCACATAATTGTAAAAAAAATTTCCTCTTATTTTTCCCTCCAAATACTTTTTCTATCAAAAAATATCTATCAAAATTTTTACACATTCTAATACAACTTTTTCTAAATATATCAAACTCCAAACAAACCCTAATATTCACATATGACTACAACATGTTACGTTAAAATGTTCATTTCTCAGAATGTGTGTGTCGGAGAGATCATGTGCACACTGTAAGCTCTATGCAAAAATTAATTTTTCTACTCGGGATTATGTTTTGAGCGGGATGAGAATGCTTGTGCACCCCCTCCAAGCTTGGTTTAGCAGCAAACCCCGAAATGACAAAGGAATTAATCTTACCGCCTAAAGTGTGGAGTGCATAAGTAGGTTTCATAACGGGGATTTGCAAATATAGCAGGTCCATTAGCGTTTTTTGCAAATATAGTAGGTGCGCTGAAATATAGCAGGTCAACTGTATTTGAGCATGTGAAAATACCACAATGTCCCTCAATAGCAAACTTCATCTTCTTCGTTTCACTTCATAATAGCATTCTTGATTCATTATTCATTATTCTTCATTCTCAATTTGCGAGGATCATCGGTTCAATATTTCATTTGCCTGGGTTGAATGGTCGCCTAGTTTGAATGTCATCGTCGCTGTGTAGATAATATCATTCGTAAGTTATCAAGAAAAACAAAACCCGATCAATGAACATGGACTATTTCCACTGGCAATTGGTTGTTTTATGGACCTGCATCTTATATAAGTTTCAAAGTAAAAAATTATACATTTGTTTATATATTCTACAATTTTGTCGACATTTTGGTTGATATTTGTTTATGTATTCTATATATTGATCGATAGATTGGTCGATATATTGGTCAACATTTTGGTCAACATTTTACTCCACATTTGAGTCGACATTTTGGTCGATATTTTATTCCACATTTTAGACAACACTTTGGTCGACATTTTACTCCACATATGTCGACCCATTTGTCGAGAATCTTCTTAAAAACAAAACCAAATGGCCAGGGCGATCCTCCTCCTCATCACTATCTCTACTATCTTCGATCGGTATGGTAAACATTTGCTCATCCATTTGTCTTGAATGAATTACATCGTTAGTCCATATTGGACTATCGGAACTCAATCGCTTTATCGGCGAGTTGCTAGCCCCATCTTTAGCATTTGTTGCTCCAACATCTCTGATAGTAACACATAATGGTATCTGTGCAACCTTAGAAAGTTTTATAATGTCATTCAAAAAACACTATACGTGGCGATCATTCTGTATGGGTAGAACGGCGATGTTTGATAGATATTTGGGTAGGTATTCGATCATTAGTTTATTTCTTAGTACCGAGTCCAAATCCATGATACCCATAATGGTATCAACCATTTCTGAGAAGGTCGCGTCTTCTTTCAGCAAAATACTTTTAATCTTTTTGTGATTCACGAATCTATGTTCATTTGTGACTAGATCGACAATCCATTCTCCGCCAAATAACACATGGACAGACCAATTGTTTAGGTGAGACATTGTTGCAATATGGCAACAGAATGCTGGATTTAACTTAGTAATGGAAATTACCAATGTATACCCAATGCAAATCAAACATATAATTATGTCCCATTGTGAACAAACTTATACAAGAATTACGTAGGGTAATGAAATCAGCAAAAACAAAAGTAAATAGTGGACAATATGAATACTCCTTACTCGAAATATAGCTTTGTGGATGAAAATGCTACGAAATAAGAAATGTGATAGATAGAATTCAGTAAATAGGGAATGTGATAGATAGATTTCATTAGTTAGGGCGTACAGATGTGTTCCTTTGACAAGATGAAGTAATATAAAAGTTCCCTGCCCTTTTCTTTTTCTTGCACATAACCGACGGCATCATCTCTGTTTAGGTCATTCAAAATCTCAAACAAAATGTCGATCAAATTATCGACTACAATGTGGATTAAAATGTCGACCAAAATGTCGACTAAAATGTCAATTAAAATCTCAACGAAACTGTCGCCCAAAATGTCGACAAAAATATCGATTAATATGTCAACTAAAATGTATCTTTAGTATAATGCGAATAAAATGTGGACCAGAATCTTTACTGCAATGAATTTAACATATTTAAGCAGGAAATGTGACACATTTTATGTAATAAACTGGCAACAAGTAATCATCCATTTACATTGTATAATGTACATTGTGTAATATATATATTTCACCACACAAAATAAAAATGCCTTCGTAATGGGGAGAATCAATTCAAGTAGTCTATACACCTAAACCAAATGTATTTACATAAATGAATTTACATGAACAAAGTATTTTCCACGAATTAATGAATTAGTACATTAACAACGTATGGAACGAATTGTATATCATTTGTTCTGTCTAGTTTTCTTTCGACCTGTTTGCCTTTTTTTTTTTTGGCCTAGCTTTCTTTCTATCATCAAGCGCAAATTTATTCTGCTCAAACGCATGGGCAAAAAAGTGCATATGCCATCTGTTGAAGCATCTGCAAGGCATTCGTCGGTGTAATTGTAGTGAGCGGCTCGCCATGGATAATACATTCAGCCCATTTTAAAATGTAAATACCACAGTCGCTGCTCCTGCATATATGTGAAGAAAAAAATTTACGTTAGCCGTCACACACTGTGATTAGACATTCCTAAACTATTAGTGTAAAACATAGTAGTCACTTACGTTGGTTCTTGGTGCACCATAATGAGCTCTACCACGACATTCCATCTGTTCCCCATTGGTAGCCATTTGGCATAGTATGTGTAAAACTCACACGCCTCGAGTATCTTGGGCATTGTCTTCACTAGCTACTCTAACTTCGGAACTACAATATCCCCTTGAGGAGATGGGTTGTACACATAGAATAACTTTTTATATATGTCCATCTTCACCAACATTCAATGGTTGCCATTAATATGGCAAGGGAATAAAATAAAATCCAAATTTCTTAGGTCATGTGGAAATGGACAATCGCCAACGAATTGCTTAAGCGCCAGATCATCGACGTCCACCTCCTTATTGGTATTGTGTATTAGCTTAATGTCAGTCTAACAAACAAAGAAGGAAAACAAGGGCCTCATGAAATGAGTGAGTTAACATATAACAATTTTTTGGCTAAAGTATTTAAATGTTCAACTTACATCGAAATATGATTCTATAATGGATCTGATTGGGCCACCAATTTCAAATATCCATTTACGGAGCATGGACGTATACAAATCAATTTGCTGCAAAACAAAAAGCATGAAAATGAGGATAAATTCATACTAAATGAAATGAGTATGGAAAATAGATCAAATGTTGAATATTACGTGATCAGTGAGCCAAAACCCTTGGTCCACATTGACTTAGCATTTCAGAGTCTAACGAAAAAAGTGACGTCCATAAATAGAGGATGGGTGAAGCGATCATCCACTGTTTCATTTCCAATTCTTATTCCTCGGTGGGAGGTAAAGTTGAAAAGTTAACTAGCTGCTCTCTCACCGCTTCTAGGTCAAGTGACGGTCCCAAATTTTGCCCCATGATGGCTTCCTCAACCATAGGTGTAGTACCCCCTGTCTTTCATTGGCAAAGGTGAAGCACTCTCTGTAGGGTGATGGTTTTGGGCGAAGGAGTACTGTGCTCAAGAGTGAGTTGTTGGACAATATCCATTACATCAGCTTCTTCATTAGCCCGTTCCACTGGTTGCTTCTTATCATCTTCATCGACCTTTTTTCCCTCTTTAAGGGCTTTATCCCCCTCGCCGGGGCCTGAATCCCTAGAATCCCCCACTCGGGGGCCTATACCCCCCTCACTTGGGCCTGAATCCCCCTCTATAGGGGCTGAACCCCCCTCTCCAGGGGCTGAACCCCTATCTCCAAGGGCAGAATCCCCATGTCCGGGACACAGACCCCTATCTCCAGAAATTGAACCCCATGTCTAGGACACAGAACCCCATCTCTAGGACTGAACCCCATCTTGGGCCACAGACCCCCTCTTCATTGTTACATTCTCCAGGGCTTGAACCCCCATCTTCATCGCTTTTCTCGGAAGAAGTACCAGGCAAAGGTCTTTATTGTGGACTCGCCGGTAAAGGAGAAACATCCTGGCCAGTAAGCTTGTGCACATATGCACTAAGCTGCTCGAATTTGGCGGACATCTACTCGAGTTGAATAGTCAAGCCATTCACTTTAGAATCCCTCTCCGCCTTCAGACTCTTGAACTCCTCTTTTGTATCCAACAATTCTTGCTCAATTTGACTTTAACTTTCAAGTAGTTGCGTGATTTGGGCATTTGTGAGATGTGCTTCAGCCTCGGCCTCATGGCGTACCTTTGTTCTCTTTTCTGCTCCAGAAACATTTTCTTCTCTGATCCTCTTCCTATATGACACATAATAAGTTGAGGATTCTCTTTCTTCTTCTGATTGGTCAGCCCCCTCCTCTTCCGTCTCATCTTCCCACTGCAAAAAATGTTCTTCTTTTTCCGGTGTCGGCTTTATTCGTGTTACTAACACTTTCTGCATATCATAAATGTATTACTCAGTATTCACAGTATGGATAGGGATGACTATTACATCGGTAAGATAGAGTAAGACATAGAATGATTACAAACCGATCATTTAATTACATAGATAAGAAAACAATAATTTAAATACAAAAATAACTGAATAATAATAAACAATTACACAAATCTTACCTCCCTGTCAGCAGTTTGTTTTTCCCAAACCTGCTTTCTTTCTTGTTCTCTACGTTGTGCATTCATAGCTTTCCATCTGAACATCCTCGGCTTTACCCCATTGGTGTGGTCCTTATGAACCATCTTCAGACGCTCTAGATGTGGCATTACCTTATATGCAAAGACCTGAGACATTAAAAGATAAATAAGAAGAAGATGTGGCATTATATGTATTTATATAACAACATAAACCGTAACTTAACAGGCGTTCGGTAGCTTTACCCCCAATGCAGGCAGGAATCCCCCCAGAGTGTAAGTCCTAAGATGTGGGTGACTTTTTTGCTTCAAAACATTTATCATGCTCTTCCTAGCACTATCAACGATAGCCCTGTAAGATAGTTCACCTCACGACAATGCATTGAATCGAGGCCAATCGCATACCAAATGAAGTATCTTGTCTTCGATTTTCATTCTCTTTGTCGGGCCGTTAATTGATGTGTATAAAAGCAAGATGTAAGGCTAACGACATCAGCGTCTGAATAACTTGAGTTGATGCGATCGTAAGCCTTTAACACTTCATCATACGTGGCTTCCTCGGTCAACCCCAAGGGTTTAATGTACTTGGTTATTGGTGTAGGACCATGTGGGGCATGATATTTGCCAAAAGCAGTATCAAAATCTCCCATCTTGAGGCCCGTGATGATGGCAAACTCCCTCCTGCCGAACTTCACCTTCTTACCCGCGAAATTGAAGTATATGCTATTATCCCGTGTGGATTTCTCGTCAGCCTTGAGTTGCCTCATTAGTGCGGAATGTAAGATCTGTTTGAACCATAATGTATGCTCATGGTCAAGAGTGATTTTATCAAGACTACTCTCCTTTTGTAGTATTTGTTTCTGCGTCTTTGTCATCTTGGATCAAATCATCTTTAGATTTGCTTTGTAGTAGTAGTATTGCGAAATCTGGGCATTGAAAAACTCTACTTGAGCAACCATTCTATCCTTTAAATATTCCTACACATAACAAGAAGCTTCAACAATGCAGTTCACATTTTGTTCCACACACTTATCAACAGTTCAATGTTAACCGGATTAGTCAACATTTATATGTTTCAATACAACAACAATATGTTTTTAGTCTGGATAGTTAATTGGTCACATTACAGTCGACATTTACTCGATAATGCAAGCAACATTTACAGGATGGGTTATCGACATTTACAGTCGACATTTACTTGATAGTGCTAATTGATAAATCACCCAATTGAACCAACACTTAATACTTGATTCATAACATTTGATACAAAAGATAATGCCGATGTCGAAATGCAAATCAAAATCTAAAAGATTTTTAAGTACATATATACAAGGCTTTGATTTGATGATCCAAATAAATTTTGTACTAATATTAGGACAAGAATAAGTAGAGAAAATAGGTATTATATCCATAGAGTGATAGAAGAATTAGGGCTAATGATTGTAAATAGTTTTCAAAGGGTGACAGTGGAGTAGGTTTGTATTTGTAGTGATTGTAAATAGTCAACAGCTTACTCGATAATTTAGTCGAGATTTTACTCGATACTTTAGTCGACAATTTACTCGATACATTATTTGAGATTTTACTCGACAATTTAGTCGAGATTTTACTCGATACTTTAGTCAACATTTTACTCGATATATTATTCGAAATTTTACTTGATACTTTAGTCGAGATTTTACTCGTTACATTATTTGAGATTTTACTTGATACTTTAGTCGAGATTTTACGCGATCAAACATTCGAGATTTCACTCGATATTTTAGTCGAGAGTTTAATCGATATTTTACTCGCTATTTTACTAAATATAGAACAATCGAGAGTTTAATTGATAGTTTAGTCAAGGGTTTACTCGACAGTTTATATTCGCCATATTTCTCGACAAAAATGTCGACATTTGGTCTCGATATATTTGTCCTCAA
The DNA here is from genome assembly GCA_020080225.1 of Gynochthodes officinalis. Taxonomy (NCBI): domain Eukaryota; kingdom Viridiplantae; phylum Streptophyta; class Magnoliopsida; order Gentianales; family Rubiaceae; genus Gynochthodes; species Gynochthodes officinalis. The sequence continues at coordinate 17,702,874 of CM034619.1, forward strand.
ACTATTTATGGCTAACATCAACATTTGCAGGCGAGTATTCTTTCGACCGTTTGTTGTATATGAACAAAAACACTAGGTGATAAAACCCTAACTTATAAGGTTCAAATAAGCAGAAATAAGCAAAACAACAATCAGCTGGTAACTCACCAAAACAAGAAGTTTCAAATAAGCAAAACAACAATAACAAAAAATCATACTTAGAAAAAACTAACATTCTTCTTTTGCACATCCTTTGATTTCTCCTTCATTATGTCAGATGACAGGCGTGCACCTCGCGTGCGTGCCATTGATGGTATAGGTAAATAATGCTGAATAAGAACGAACTAAGGCAGAGGGTGAATCGGTCTGGAAATTGCGTTCGGGAGGGCAACTAAATCGGTCTGGAAGTCACGTAACTGAATCGGTCTAGAATGGCGAATAACTGAATGGGAGTGGAAGAACAAACAGGTGCGACTTTCAAATACGGTGGCATTTTCATTTTTTAACCTGCCGAGTAAAATGTCGACCAATATATCGACCAATCTATCGACCAATATATAGAATACATAAACAAATGTTGACCAAAATGTCAACAAAATTGTAGAATACATAAACAAATGTATAATTTTTTATTTTGAAACTTATATAAGATGCAGGTTCATAAAACAACTAATTGCCAGAGGAAATAGTCATGTTCGTCAATCGATCTGGTTTTGTTTTCAGCGATAACTTACGAATGATATTATCTACACAGCGACGATGACATTCAAACTAGGCAACCATTCAACCCAGGCAAATGAGATACTGGACCGATGATCCTCGCAAATTTAGAATGAAAAATAATGAATCAAGAATCAAGAATTGTGAACTGAAGTGAAACGATAAAGTTTGCTATTGAGGGACATTGTGGTATTTTTCACATGATCAAACATAATTAACCTGCTATATTTTCAAAGATTTTAACGGACCTGCTATATTTGCAAGAATTGCCAATGAACCTGCTATATATGCAAATCCCCTGTTTCGCAAGGGTGTGAGAAACTGAGAATAATGGTACACATTCGGCGTGAATCACGTTTCCAGTTCAAGACAAAAATTAAAAAGATGCGAAAAATTATTTCCGTGGCGTCAATCACGTTTCCTGGTTCAGGACAAAAATTAAAAAGATGGGAAAGCATATTCCGCGCGAATCACGTTTCCTGTTCAAGGCAAAAATTAAAAAGATACGAACATTTGAACGGAAAACCATGTGCTTAGAGGCTTATCTCTCTGGAATTTCTTCTTGAGCTTTTTGTGGAATTTGTCTTTAGAGCTTTTGGTCTTTTTGTCACATCCACATCGTGACGTTCCGTGGCGCGCAGGATACGTTGTTTCAAGTTTCAAAATTCACGTGTTATGTTTCTTTTCTCATAAACCTATGTTTGGACTTTAATTTTATTTATAAAAAGTTAATTTTTGTTAAATAAAAATAAAATATTTGAATAAATTTTTATTTTAAAATTTAAAATTCAAAATTTTCACTCAAATTCATCCTATATAATTTTTTTAAAAAATAATTTTTTAAAATAAATGTTTTACAAAAAAAATATTCATTAAAATTTGTACACATTATAAAATAAATTTTTAAAATAAATCTCAATTCAAACATAACAGTTTTAGCACTTGTTGTCACGCACCCTTCATTTTTTTTAAATTTTTGTTTTTAAAAACGATAATATATTAACAAGAGACATAATGATCAAAAGACATAGCCACAAGGGCTAACTAAACTTCGTTGTGTTAGTGTACAATTGAACCCAAGAAAACAAGAATCACTAAGGTCATAAAAGCTCACAAATGGACAAAAACCCAACTAGTGGAAAAAATGCCACACAAGACAGCAAACACAGCCGACCACTAGACAACTTAAGCGCCAAAATCACGCTCCCTTCATTAACGTCTGATTGACGGAAAATAAAGAATGAGATGATCCCTTTCAGCCCAGTAGCCAGACAAGCAGCGGGTTTTTTTTTCTTTTTTGAACCATTTTTAGTACAGAAACATTTGCTGAGGTAGACCAAATTCTTTGACCACTATTAGTATTTATCATAATTTTCATAATTTGTATCCGATCTTATCGAGTTTATAATTTAAATTTAGTAAAATGATTCTGATTCTAATTATGATTTTACTTTTATTATATAAATAAAATATATTTAAATTTATTCAAAAAAACTCTCATATTTTAATAAAATTAAGATTTATCATTATATAAATAATTTACTTAATTTAATCATACTTTTATTAACTTTTAACGATAAATAAATAAATTAAACATAAATATCTTTTGATTACTATAGTAACTGAAATATTAAAAAAATCATATAAAGTATTGTAAAAAATAAAAATAAAAATAAAAATAATTAAGTCATATATCCATATATCCCAATAACTAATTCATGGGGTCGACATTATTGGATCACTATCCATATATCCCGATCAAATTAATAAATGTTGTAACATCTGATTGGGATATATCGAAAACATTGAACGTCGCTGTTTAAATTGATTTTGCTATTGAATGGGTCAATATAATCAATAGTCATTTTCTTTGTCTTTTTATTAAAAATAATAATTTTATAATTTGTACATAAATAAATTATTTGAGAGAAAATGACATATAAATTAAAGCATGTATTTTTATTATTATAAAATTCATAAATGAAATAATAATGGGTGGGATTATCATTAGCCTTTTTGAAATGATGAACGTTAAAAAAAAAAATTAGTCCATTTTTTTAAGTTTTAAAGGGACGTGAAGTACATAAAAACTTTTGAATAGAAATATAAAAAAGATATCAACGTCCTTCATAATTAGTAATCAATTTTATTTTTGATATAGGCAGTTGAAAGTTAAATCTGATTTTGACCATTATTTCATATTATGTCCATAATAGTGTTAAAACAAGGCTTAGATGCAAGTTGTTCAACATTAGCAGTGTTAAGTTTCTCGACTCCTTGATTTACAATTAGTCAATTCTATTTCCTAATTAACATAGGAAAATAAATATAAGTCAACAACAGAGTATCACATTTAAGTAGTGGAAGTCATTAGTTTAACCTTGATTACCCCTCAACCAAATGTGAGTTTCTCTACTTAATTTTTCCCCAAACTCCCATCCATGTCATGATTCAAATAGATAATAAGAAACTTGTGAGATTGATGTGAAAGGATAGGTATCTATATTGTTGGAATTGACCTCCCAGCAAATACAAAACACATAAACATAAGTTGCACCATGCACCTTGAAATGAAAGACAATTCTGAATCTCCTTTATCTATGAATAATAAAGTTATAAGTAATGCAACTATAAATTTGATAGTGAGTTTGATCTTGGCTTAGAATGAATGTGGGCGACATGCTTAACGCATGTAAGTTGGATGGGAAATAATATTTCTAGTGGTAGATAGATGACTAACATGTAAGCACCTATCCTTAGGATAGGAATAAAGGCTGGAATTGACTACTAATAGCTCATAGGTTGGGAAGTAAAAGAAGGAATCTACTCGAGAAGAGTCTCACATTTGATTAACTAGTTAGCAAGGCAATAGTTTACCAAGTCAATAATTGGTAACTGGCCCGAGAGAATGATTAGTCACAATAGGTCTAAGACATACAATCCCAATGAGACAACAAAGATGAATTTTCTACAAAGGGGCGAAAGTCTGATGGAGCAATTTTGCATAGAAGTAGAGGGTCCACTATATGTCAACTTTTTTACCAAGAGAAAAGTAATAACAATATGGGTAAATTATCAATACCCAATGAGGTTTGGATCTATTACCAATCGCCCCCTGTAGTTTGGCAAAACTACTAATACTCATCACGTTATATTTAATTGATTTAATAGTCAAAATGACAAAAATACCCCCTTACAAATGCAGCAAATAAAATACAAAAAATGAATTTTTTTTTAAAAAAATTGTCCTAATAGTTTGCAAATTTTGTCTTAATATCTTGCATAATTAATACATTATTATAGGTATTTTTTTATTTTTTTAATTTAATTTATACGTTATCATTATTAGTATAAATAATATAACAAGTAAATTATATTTTTATAATAATATATTAAAAATAAATTAGAAATAAGTAAAATTTTATAATAATACACTTTCTTTAGACAATATAAAAATTTTCATTTTAAAATTTTGCCTTAATTTTGTCAAAAAAAATGCAAAGGCTAGAGGAATAAAGGTAATTTCGTCCAAAATTTTTAATTTTTTATAAAATTATAACTAAATCAATTAAAATGGGCTTCTATGTTAAATAAACCTAGGCCTCAAGAGGTATTGGTAGTTTTGTCAAACTACAGAGAGGGCAATTGGTCATAAATCCAAATGTTAGGGGAATTTTGATAATTTACCCTAACAATATCTAGGAAATAAGTACAGGCTATCTCTATGCCAATAGCCATGATATGATAGAGGATGCAAGTATTATCTAAAATGATTAAGTGTAAAACATTTGTGGATAACTTTTTAAGTTTGTTATCAAATCATAGGGCTCAATCTTGGATAGGTAGTGAAAACTACCAAATTAGAGTACAGTAAGGCAATGGGAATATTTGGTGAAACAGTAAAATATATAAAGATCAGAAAAAATAGTAACGGTGAAAGCCCTCTATTGGTTTAACAATGCCATTGAAAAACGAAAGCTAAGTGAGCAAATAACATTAGATTTCTTTATAGTTTTAATAGTATATGGAACTAAGTGTTGCATATATCGACTCACATAGTTCTGTAGCTAAAATGTTAAATATCCCATCTGAGGAGTATGTGTGAAAGAATAAAACTTAAATTAGCATGGGCTATATAAATAGTGGAGCATGTGGTTTTTTATTCAAAACAAAGGAAAAAAACCTTTTCTATGCTTGACATATGATGAACCCTCTCAAAAGTTTGGGCTATTTAAATATCTAAATTTGAACTAGAGATTGGGCTATTGTTTCCAATCCAATTGAAGGCAAAAATATGAGGTAAATTAGTGCAGCTCAACAAGTAAAAGACTCGAATTATACTATAATATTGCAACTCGATTAGATTCAAAATAAGGCTACATTTGGGCTAACTTAGTGTAGCCCAATTAGAGAAATATGTAGCATCATAATTTTGAAAAAAATATTTCATACATCTACTTTTCATGTGTTATAGTGGAGGCAAAGATAATTAAGTATAATTTAATTAGACATAGAGGGTAAAAAAATTAAAATTTATATGATTAACTTATTGTACTAAAAATAAGAGTACACCATATTTATATGTAATATTTTTTTTAATATGCGGATAAATATTGCAATGCATGTTTCATATATGACTTGTCAAAAAAACAAAAAACAAAAAAATTGGCATTGTTCTGTAAAGTTGAAGTTAATTTTTGTTCAAGTTGAAATTAAAGTTTCTTACCAATAAACTAACTTTCAACACATCATTAGCTATTGTGCTTAATATTATATCTTGTATTTCGAGTCATTTACATTTCCTGTTAATTTAGTTCACTAATTAATCACAACCAAATAATATAGAAATGAGTAGAGGTGACAAAATTAGACCCCAACCCAATAAATTAACCAAACTCACCTAATATTTTAACCAAACGGTTTGGGTCATTTGGGTCATAGGTCATTAATTGATTTGGTTATGTAGTGACCCATAGTTTTTGGATTTGATTGGGTTGGGTTGAGTTGGGAAAGGGTGACCGGTTGGGTTAAGTGTTTTTTTTTTAAATTATTTCTAAAATGTTATGGAAGTTGTCTAATAAGTAAAAATGACATAATTTTCTATTAATTTCTAAAATGACAAAATAATTTTGCCTTTTAGATTTACTTTTTTAGATGAATTTTATTTTTAAATTTACCCTTAATTAAATATATAATTTTAAAAGGAAAAACATGAAATTAAATGATAATAATTTATTAATATCAATACCAAATTTTTTTTAAAAAAATTTTTAAATAAATAATTACAAAATTAAACATTTTATTCAAATATTTAAATTCAAACTTTTTCCTTTTTTTATTAACCTAAATGTTAAGCAATAAAAAAATCAAAATAGCTACATAATTACAAATTACTAAAAATAATTTACTATTTTGATATTTTATTTTTAACTTTTTGTGAAATTTAATGTTGAATAATATTAAAATTATTTTAAAAAATTAAAAATCTTTATATAAAATTTCTATCTTTTCATAGTTTTTTGAATATTCTAACTTCCAATTTTCCATCTTCAAAAATATGACTCGTAACTATTAAAAAATTGTTAAATTGATTGGGTTTAACCAAATGCTAATATGATTCGTAACTAAATGGATTGAATTGGGTCATGACCTGTTAAATAATAACACATCAATGACCCAACCCATGATTGACCGAACCTGCCCAAATGTGTTGCAAAAAAAATGGAGTTCTAAGGCTAGTAGTTGCAAGGTTGTATAACAAATGTTTCGGTATTAATATAATAGATCTGTTGATTGTAGGAATAGTAGCAATTGTTACTTGTTATTGATGAAGTTGATACAAAACTTTTTAACGATTATTTGATGTTAGTATTGAAATCTGGTGTTAATAGAAATTAAAAATATTAGTTTTTTTAGTTATGATGAAAAACATAAAATAATTTTAAAAATTAATTTAGAAAAAGTAAATAAAATTAATTTTAAAAAGAACTAATGTTAATAGAGAAAGTAAATAAGAGTAGATTATTTTTTAGTTACAGTAAAAAACATAAAAATTGTCTTCTTTTAAAAAGAAGATTAATTAAAAAAGATAAATAAGATTAGTTGTTAAAAAGGTATTTTAAAAATATAGAAAATATAAGTTTAATTTGCTTAATTAAATAGAGAAAAGAAAAAAATTGGTTAAATTGACTTATTAGATCGATTGGATTTGACCCAACCCAAACTGCCTATAACTAAATGGGTTGGGTTGGGTTGGGTTGGATTTAGTTAGGTCATGACTCGTAAAATCTTAACTTATAAATAACTCAACTCATAAATGACTTAATCCACCTATCTTCCATTCTAAAAATGAGATTATAAAGGAAGTAGGGATGTGTAATTAGGAAATTTTTGTATATGCAAATATCAGTAAAAAAGAATACCATAGTGACTCGAAGAATACATTGAGAAAATTAAAGACAAAAGATATCTTTTGTAAAATATGTTGGAATTGGTTCATAATAAAGTGACGAGGGAGTGATGAAAATGTCAAAATCCAGAACTTAGCCAGGAAAAAGAAAGCTATTAAGCTTTGTCTTTTGTCATGAACACCACAAACCACACAACAACTATTTTAGTTCTCCAACATTTAAGATGAAATTTTCAAAAATGAGCTTTTGCAAGAAAATATTTTCTCACTCAAAGGCATCAACTATAAATTCTCCTGCACTTAATATAAAAAATCTCAAAAGTGGGATTTAAAAAGAACCTTTAATGTTTTTGCAGTGATTATATTCTGTCGTATAGGCGTCAACTATTTCTCGTTATTATATTATTGAGAGGGCAGAAATTCTCTCACCAAACCAATAGTGAGCCTTCAGTAGAGGATGTCATTTCATTCCATCTTCGACCTCTGTAATTCAAATCTAGACTTAGATTAATGAGCAAAGTAATATGCAAATAGTTGTCTGGTTTTTCTTGTTTGTGGGTTTCAGTATCTGGCTACGGGGAGATTACTATATATTTGAACTTATATGAATGAATGTCCACATCATGCTGTGGTGGAGAAGTTTAAAAGTAATAAATGGAATGTCTTTTTAGTTTGTTCTTGGTATTGCATATTAATTACCAGCATTTACATGTTGCATTTGCTCATTGTCTTTGCGAATAAACGCTGACACACCAATTTATAAATTACTATGCCTTATGCCTTTTCGTTATTGTTCTATTTCAGTGAAAATTCCAAGTTGATTAATAACATTTGGTCTAAGTCTTGTGATGGCATCATCAAACGTTGGTTATCTTTATAGTATAATCTTGACGTTTGATATGATTTTTTCACTAGAAATATAAACTGCAATTCAGTGACTATTTGGCAAAGAATGGTTGTAATAGATTTGAGAAGGATGATTTCGTAAATTTTTTTTCCTTTTGTTCTTCTTAATTCTTCCTGCTGCCCCTTTCGGATAATAGATGCCAAAATCTAAAAGCTAGGAAGGGGTGCATGCTTAAAAAAATTTCGTTTTTTTCTTCAAAAAGGCATTGTGGGAGAATAATTCATTGAATTGATCCACTTAGAGATTCTCATGAAATTAAGTATTTGAGTACCAATGGCATAATCTCTACGTGACAATAGTGTAAGTAATCCTCAGACTTGAGATCATAAGAGTATCTACAGTCTTTGAGGCAAAAGTTAGGAGACATATGTGATATGTGTATCAAAAGTTGATAAACTAACTATCTAGAAGTTGCAAATAAGTTGCAATAGGTAATTAATACCTACTCATTGAAATTAATTTTCATTTGTTGAGCTAACTCAAGATTAAAATAATTGAAATGGGATCCTAGCCTGCTAAGAATTTTGAGAAAATTCTCGAATCAATTTGAGGGATATTGATTTGGATAAAATAGTGGAAGCAAAACCAAGGTTTTATTAAGTCCATATATTTGTGTATTTTGGTTTTGTATATTGCATAAATTTAAAATTCTTATTCTATCTTTATTTTCTTATTGTAGAAAATGAATAACAACATGAACTTGTGTACTATTTTGCTTGACAAAAAAACTTACTAGCCCAAACTATTTGGACTAGGTTCAAAACCTATGAATTGTTCTTAGGAATGAGAAGTTACTTTATGTCCATGATGGTTCTATTCCTGATAGGCGTGCTGCAGATGTTGATCAAGCAGTAAGAAATGCATATCTGAAGCATTTAGATGATTCAGAAAGTGCATGTTGTATCATGCCCACTTCCATGAGTCCCGAGCTGCAAAAGCAGCATGAGGAGATGAGTGTCTTTGCAATGCTTCAACACTTGAAAGCATCTCCCAGCTTTTCTCAATTAGTGATGAACTTCAATATAAACAAAGTTGAGACCTCTGCTTTGCCTAAGTTATTGAACACCTTAAGAAAGTGAGGATACGATGAAGAGAGAGAAGGCTATTGTGTTGTTGGTTGAGGGGTCCAAGAAAAGAAAGCATAAGCCTGGTCTTAAGAAGACCAAGAATAATGTTGGACCCAAGGCAATACAGAGAGCCAAAAGGGACAATAAGGAAAAGGGCACTTGCTTCCACTGTGGACAAGATGGACATTGGAAGAAAAATTGCAAGGCTTATCTAGAAACCATGAAATAGAATAAACTTACTGAAGCTTCTACTTTAGGTTTGTTTATGATTGAAATAAACTTTTCTACTTCAAAATCAAATTCTTGGGTATTAGATACTGGATTTGGCTCTCATATCTGTACAAATGTGCAAAGCCTAAAGATAAGTAGAAAGTTGGCAAAGGGAGATGTGAACCTACGCGTGGACAATGGAGCAAAAGTTGTTGCTTTAGCCATAGGAATATATAGTCTTTCTCTACCTAGTGGATTAATTCTTGATTTGAAAGATTGTTATTTTGTACTAGTACTCACAAATAATATTGTTTCAATTTCTTGTTTAGACAATGATGGTTTTGAAATAAATACTAAGAATAAATGTTGTTCTATTATCGTGAAAGTATTTTTTTTATGGTGCTAGTTATCTAAATAATGGTCTTTATATATTAGATCTTGAAAACCCAATTTTCAACATAAATACAAAGAAACCCAAATTTGATAATCTTAGAAATTCTTATCTACGGCATTGTAGACTAGGTCACATAAATGAGAAATGCATAACCAAATTGCATAATGATGGTTATTTGGGCTCATTTCATTATTAATTATATGAAACATGGGAATCTTGTTTACTAGGAAAAATGACTAAAACCCCTTTTATTGAAAAGGGTTAAAAATCTACTGAATTATTAGGTCTTATACACACCGATGTTTGTGGACCTATGTCAATTCAAGCTAGAGGAGGTTTTTCATACTTCCTAACATTTACTGATGATCATTCCAGATATGGTCATGTATACTTATTGAAGTATAAATTTGAAGTCTTTGAAAAGTTCAAAGATAATATAAAGTAGAAAAATAATTTGGGAAGAGTATTAAAATACTTCGATCAGATCGAGGTGAAGAATACCTAAATCAAGAATTTCAAAATTATTTAAAATAGAATGGGATTCTTTCACAATGGACTCCTCCATATACACCGCAACTGAATGGTGTATCTGAAAGGAGAAATTGAACATTATTAGATATGGTTCAATCCATGATGAGTCATGCAACTCTCCCTAACTCGTTTTGGGGATATACCCTAAATACTGCCTCCTACCTATTAAATCATGTTCCATCTAAAGTTGTTAATACTACCCATGTGAGATATGGTATGGAAAAAGCCAAATATTAAACATTTAAGAATTTGGGAATGTCTCGCATTTGTTAAAAAGGTAGAATTAGATAAGCTTGATCCAAAATATGAAAAATGCTATTTTGTGGGATATCCAAAAGAAACTTTTGGGTATTAATTTTATAATTGCATTGAACAAAAGGTGTTTGTTTCAAAAGATGCCACATTTCTAGAAAAAAAAGTTTATTCTAAAAAGGGCAAGAGGAGCAATATAGAACTTGAAGAAGTTCAGGAACCAAAAATTAGTAAAGATAGAAACATGGAGCAGCTTGAACCTCATAATGATGTGGTAGAAATCAAAGCTCAAGATACACAAGTTGTACATAGGTCGAGTAGGACACGTCATGCACCCAAAAGGTATGATGATGTGTTTATCATTGGTAATAAATAAATGGCTCAATGAATTCATTGTCTTAGCAAGTATAGTAACAAGTAAATAGCAAAGCTTCCATTAGATGCTTCCTAGAGTTCCCTCAAATACTTCATTGGGGGCATATTCTTCGCCTATTCAAAGTGCTAAAGGTTAATCATTGCATAGTGAAGTGTTAGGGGGAGCTCCAGAATCTAGAGAAGTAATTGGGATGCCTCATATTTGACACGTTATTTGGAAGGAATAACATGAACTTAAGAATTAGGGCCGGAGTCAATACTTCTAAATGAATATGTCAATTGATCTACTATTGGTTTGGGAACAAATAAATAAAAAACTCCATTCTAAAAGAATAGCATGAACTTAAGAATTAGGGGCGAAGTCATTAATACTTCTAAATGACAATGTCAATTGATCTGCTATTGGTTTGAAAACAAATAAATGAAAATTCCATTATATATATATTGCATAGATTTCGTTATCATTTTAAAATCGAAAACAACCACTTGGTCAGTCGATTTATCAATGACAAAAGCAATTCTAAGGCAGTATCACCCTTCCCTTAGCCTTTTTCCTTTGACTTGGCTGTAACACCTGAGGTCTGGTCTCTACCATGGCTGGATTCAAATTATATTTAACCAACTCTTCCTCAGTGTAACTGCTAATCCTTTACTCTTGGAGCTCTACAAAAGCACAACCTGGAGGGTTATGTTTCTTGTGGTTCCTGTAGATAGCATTGGATTCTCTGTAGAACCAGTCCATCTCTACCCCACATGGCTTAGAATTCACAAAAAAAAAAAAACCCTTTTTCCAAGTATGGTGGTTCGATGGTTTCACTGCCTTACTTTTGGACCTTGAGAAAAATGCAAAATACCCTATCGAATTCACTCACTTCTTCATACAATAAAAATATTTACAGAGCTTTCTATCTTCCCCTCTCGGTATAGCACTTCAAACCTATAATTGTCCATGCCAAGTTCGGAGCTAATTGGGCCAAGGCTATCCTATAATACTTCAAAATGTTAACCACTAACTTGCACAAAGGAAACCTTATGTTGGCCTTTAGGTGCTCTTCATATCGCATGAGATCCAACCGTGGGGGAGGGGCCAACATGCCCTTCACTCGGGTTGTGCAGCCCTAACTTTATATTCCTAGGGGATATGAAATTTTTTCTTAACTCTCTTGACCTCGGCTTCCCCAAAAACCGAAGTCAAGGTCTCGGCCGAGGTCAAGAGACTTGAGAAAAATTTTCATATCCCCTAAATTGGCTTCCCCAAAAACCGAAGTCAGAGTCTCGGCTGTTGGAGTAAATTTCTCCAAAAATGTACCTAACGGCCTGGGGACCAATTCCTCCCTCTCACTTTCGGATGAATCTGTTACCCCTGACGGGGCTAACCTACTTTCAAATGAACTTGTTTCTTTTTTTGAACTTGACGAAACAACTATCTGTTTTCTTTTCACAACCCTTTTCCTACTAGGCTGTTCTACCTCATGCACAAAACTACTGGCTTGGTCGGACGAGCCAATTAAACTAGCCTCCTCGTCGGCCAAGGATACAGATCTATCCCTTTATCTCGATGAACCCTCAAACATAGTTTTAGAGGAATGCATACTTACTATTTCCTTGTAGTTGAAATTGAATTGAAGACTGCTGCAAATGGCTTCACTTCACTAGGAGAAGCGACACTTGACCGCAACCACAACTCATTGGAATCAAAAAGCCAAAAAAAGCTATAAAAAAAAATTCCAACGAATGAAAGAGAAAGCTATAGAGTGCGGAGAAGATAGAAACCCTCGCGTGCGTGCCTTTTATAGCCATTTTTGGATTTCCTGCACACGTATCCTCAGGTCTTTCGGGCCCTTCTCATTAAATATGTTGGCTATAAAAGATGAGCATTACCAGTCATATTTAAATGCAATTAGGACTCTTGGGAGGTCAACGCGGCGAATATAGTCATTACATCTATCCCTATCTGCTAATCTCCAAGAAACCCTAATTCTTATGAGGCATCGGCTTGACGAGTCATGTCGAGGTTTGGGAGGTTTGTGATATATATAGGATCTCTACATATGTGGGATCTTTACATTGTAACCTTAATCTCGATATTTCTTACATATGTGGAATCTCTACGTAGGTATTTACATTTTGATCTCTACATCCTGAGTTAGACTTGTATGTTGATCTCTATATATATAAGATCTCTACATTGTGACTTTAATCTCGACATTTCATGTATCCGAACCTTGGAACTTGGTAAGTTTGCTAGACCTCAACTTTTAGGTCTGGGGGAGGGTATGTTGGAACCACGCTAACTATGTGGGATCTTGGACCATGTTAGCAACGTGGGAACTCGACAAGACCAAGCTTTTCTGCAAATGGATAACGACATGCGATATTTGTGGAGAACTGTGATAACATGTGACTAGCTGTTACAACTGTATCCCATGGATCTTAGAGATAAGTTATATATGCTCAATTGAGGTATTAGGTAAAAAGGGGAAGAAAAATATATTTTCTGGTAGAACATTTTGATTTGAGGGATTAAGATCAAGAGTTTGACTTAAGCATTAGAGCATTTCTCCCTGAGAACCATTCTGAGATTTGTTTTGCAGGCAAATGGTTAATCAAAGAGACAATAAACTTGTTGATCAAAGAGACAATCAACTTGCGGGTCGCAGTTATTGAATCAGGTTGCGGATCAAGCCTTCATCAATTTGAGAGTTGATTGAGAAAATATTATTTTCATGTGATTGGTGTTATTCATTTTTCAATTTGGACCTTTGATTCCATTTGGTCTCTGATCAATAGAATCCTTCATAACAATTATGTGATCATGATCCATGTCAAGTCGGAGAATGTATTTGTGTTGCGTATTTGTTAGTGATCCAGACTAATAAGAACACTTATTTTGGTTTTTCTATTTAATTTATTAAGGACAATGAAAATTAATAGAAATGAAATGTGAGATGGGAGGGTATGAAAATGACAAACTTAAAATGTAAAAATTTTGATAATTGAGTTTAAATTTTTTTGTAAATTTTAAGTTATTCTCATGGCTATACTTGTTAAATTTTTTATATATTTTTACCTTTATATTACCCTCATTATATTTTGCAAAATCCCTTTCCCCCTTTTGAAAAGGGAAATTTTTTTACAATTTTCACCTACAAAAAAAAAAATGACAAAGTGGTTGGCCTATTTCAAAATATGATATGGCAACTTATCTAACATTTTATATACCATATTATCTAACATTTTTGCCTCTCTAGCTAGCTTTAAGTTACTGTTGATTTTATGTTGGATGAGAATCGAACTCGCTTGCTTGATGACGAGATTCTAAACATATGGATTGGAGACAAAATGTAAAAAAAGCGCTCCCAACTGTTCCCGCAAAATCCCACTCACACGAAACCCCAACCCCCACCCCCCACCCGCCCCATCCCCAAAAGAGGAAAAAAAAATAGAAAAAAAGAAGAAGAAGTGCACAGAATGATAAGGATTAGATTTGAAGTAAGAATGTATGATGGCCGCTCAAATTATGTTTGTTAACTATCTTCTCATTTGGCTCCATTTCATGACTAGGTTCATAAGTTCATAGTACAATGGAATGGAAAACTACTTCTCAAAATACAATATGACCACTGATTCATGCAATAGCCACATAAAAGGTCGTCGACAGAACAACTATAAATAGATGGCTAGATGAAGCCATTGTCCTAGCAAGGGAGTAAGAAAAGTAAAAAGTAAATGACAAAGCTTCCCTAAAATGTTTCCTAGAGTTCCCTAGAACACGTCACCAGGGGCACATTCTTCGCCTACTCCAAAATTATAATTTTTAGAAGATTCTTCGCCCTATGGCTACCCAACCTTTGTTGGGGCCAAGAGGTCAGGGTTCGAATCATACATTTGTCATTCCCCTCCTTTCGTTCTCCTTGCCTCTTGGTTAATACGAGAGCCTCACCCCACATTGTGTGAGACACATATTCTTATATTTGATATAGTTATAATAGGAATAAGATTATCAAAAAAAAAAAAAGGGCCAAAGGTTAATTGCTGCCTACTGAAGTGTTTGGGGGAACTCTATAATCCATTTGATTACAACGTATAGGATATAAAAAAAAATCTAGAAATGATATACAAAAAAAAAAAAAATCTTATCAATCAGTACTAAAAAGTAGGTGGAGTCACTCAACGCATCAACATAGGCGGAGTCAATCAAAATAGTCTCACTTTTATTTTTATTGGAACCTGTGATATATATATATATATATATATATATATATATATATATATATATATATATATAGAACTCTAATAACTCTAAATATTTTATATAGAACCTCTTGCTTGTAAAAAAATATAATTAGGATTTTGATAATCAAATACTACAAACAAATTACTTTTCTAAAACAATTTGAAACTGACTAAACTAATAATTACCAAATCTTAATCAAATATAATCTTCCAAATAAGTTTGGTTTAATATACCCCAACTTTACCTTTATTACACTAAACTTGCGATGAGAGCATCTCTAATTCCATCTTGAATTTGAATTTTCTTGGATATTTTAGATGCCGTATAAACTATGTACATCAACTTGTGGTTGATCTTCATTATCGACTTCAATCTTGACATGAAAGAAAATTTATATTTTAAAAAAGTTCTAGTTGGATCTTCATTTATTTATATATATATATATATATATACTCTTTCATATTGACCCATTTTTTTTCAAAATAATAATCTTCACAATTATTCTTTAATTTAAAATATTTTATGAGATTTTTTTTATACTATAAGACTCTATCTGACTCATATTTTCTTCAATCGTGTCGACGGTTTCTTATTGTTCCCTAAAATTAGTAGTTTCTTCTTCATCAAGCAAAACATCAATTTCATTTTTATTTACAATATCACCAATTTCAATTTCTTGCTTTTGCTCAGTCAAATAAATCATCTTATCTTCTTGTTTTACAAAATCAACTTTTCTTTCTAATTTATTCTCAACTTCATTCCGACATAATTCAAAGAAAGTATTTCGAAAGTGCTCATGAGATGATAATAATTATTTGATTTGTTGTAACCATCTTGCTACTAAGTAAAACAACTATTTCTACCATGATTTTCGATAGTTTTCACAATCTATCCCTTTAAAAATTTGACCTTGAGCATTAGACACCACACTAGAACCATCTCCTTCATCAATTATGGTAGGATCTTGAACTTTTAATACTTGTTCTAATGGCTTGTGCTGTAATACATGCTTCTCATTAATTCTTTATTCATGAAAAATTAATGAACCTTACCATTCTTAAATAGTCAAGGTTAATAAATCCTTAATCTCCAGTATAATTGCTACAATATGATCAAACTTCGTAAATACTAAATTAAGAACTTTTTTCACAAAAAATTCATTATTACAAATATACCCATTAAGTTCCATCTCATTCCTGATATCAAACAAACAAGAAAAATAGTTCTCAAACATCTTAGGTTTCTCCATAGTACATAACTCAAATTTTCTCTTTAATAATAACACATTATTTTTTCGAACTCGATCTATACCAATATATCCTTTTTCTAAAATATCCCAAGTTTGTTTGGCAGTTTTATTAGTACAAATTTTATAAAAAGTTGATATATCAATTGCTAAATAAATTCGATAATATCAAGTATGCATTTCTTTTGGTTTTAGCCAAGGTTGTTAAACTTGAGTTTTTCAGAAATTGGTGGAGGTCCACAAAATCGGATTGTAAAATCATAAGATCCGACAAATTATGAAAAATAATATACTAAATATATTATATATAATATATGTTAAATTTATAAATTATAAACATGTTCAAACTTATAAAAAGTATACAAATTTCAAACAGAGAATATTATCAATCACACCTAGAAATTAATAACAATCATAATTCATTAACAACCATGCATAATAAAAGTTAATTTCCAAATGATCACACAATCATTCAAGTCACACATACTTAAACAATACCACAAAGTTCAAACATACTTAAACATGTATTTCTTCAGACAAGTGCCATAGGAGGCAACAAAGTCATGCTTTGCTACTGCTTGTAACAACATTAGTTCAGCTTGTTGAGAATAGTTATGGAAATTGGCACCAGAGATCATTGCAAGTGAGAAACGAGGCACTTTATTTGCATCTTGACTTGGAATGCACAAATTATAGGCAAATGCATAAAAGAAGACTTGCTTGAAACAAGAAACTACTATCAAGTTTAAAACTTTTTCATCTCATATAACCAGAAAGCTGAGACAATGAGCTTTTGTTTAATATCATACTTATATAATGCCAAACTAAGGAATAGAGATTAGCAAAACCATAATTTGTTATATTATATATTTGTTTATAATCTAGAATTTTAGGTAACTACTATTGCACTAAACTTGCCAGTTTTAACCAAAATTGTACGTGGTTCTACAAGATCACATTTTATTTCAATTCTAGGTAAAGGTCTGAGCTTGTAGAACTTGATCATATTTGTTGTTGGTTTTCAGGTGTGTGTTAGTTTTCTAATATCAAAACAAATTCAAGTTTCCTTGAATTGTTCATATATTTTTCATTGTTTTTATTGTTTCTTGCTAATTATCTTTTGTTCTTTCCTTTTGTTCCTAATCGTTTCTTGTTTGTTTCTTGTTCTTGATCTCTTGTCGTGCTTCTTGTCCTTTAGTTTTCTTGTTCTTGATCTATCTGTGCTTATTGGTCATAAACAAATATATATCATTGTGTTCTTGTCAAATTTGGTGTTGCCGAATTGTCCCAAAATTTTTTTTTTTGCTAGCCTACTTGCTTGTTAATGTCCCAAATTAGTTTTCCCCAAAGTCATTAGTTTCTTTGCCTTATTTTGTTCCATCCAAATTGCTTGTGTCTGAAATCTTATTTTGCACCAATCCATCTATATCGTCCAGCTTATTTTCCTTGGTTGAAAACATAAAATTTGCTAATCAAATTTATTGCCCTCGGTGATCTTAGCAAGTCGTGTGTTCCTGGACTAATGTATAATTACTCATGTTTCACTTTTATTGTTGACGTGCTGTTCTTATCTAAATTTATGATCTGTGATCGTTTTCTATCCATGAACATTATTTTATTCGGCTTAGAGCATATAGCCTTGTATAAATTCCTTTCTTTCTGCATGTAATATCCTTAACTATTGTCCAAACTTTTCTTCTCCTTGCCTTCTAGTTCTTTCTGGCCAAAACAACATGATCTTTTGCCCAAAAAAAAAAAAAAAAATTTGCTGAACTGTTACTTGTCCAAGTTATTTTCTGTTGGTATATTATTGTGATTATCTAAGTTCCCCTTGATTTTTATTATGTGATGGCCTTTACCAACAAAAAAAAAAAAAAACACACAAAGAAGAAGAAGAAGAAGAAGCAAAAGGAAAGATGTGGAAAAAAAGAAGAAAAAAAGTGCACTGTGAGAATAATTTTTGATTGCTGCTATTGTCTTGATGTTTGTAGCAGATTTTTCACAACAATAAGGTTCACTCAACACCAATTAGTTGTTAATACAATTTTCGTTTGGTTTCGAAGTCCACTGCAAATTAGAGAAGAAGTTATGATGACAAATTAGTGAAGAAGTCCACTGAGAATTAGTGAAGAAGTTATCATGAAGAAGTTATTAAATGCTGTTTCCTTTTTTATGTTTTTTTTTTTTTTTGATGATTAAGGATTTGAATATTAAAAAAGGTCTTGTCTCATTAGCTGTCTCATACATGCATGGGTTGGGGTATGTTAATGGAGTTCATTTGATGCTGTTTACCTTTTTTTTTTGAATAATTGTGGATCTGAATATTAGAAAATGTCTTGAATATTAGAAATTCAGTTTTCCATTCTGCTGAGGTTGGAATTTATGGATTGATTGATTGATCATACCCATAACATTCCACTAAGAAGTGTTGACAGAAAACTACCTTAATTTTATAGGGAAAGTTAACTATCATGTCACGTTGCAGAGTGATGAAATCCTAAGGGCCGAGACAACTACAACTCCACATGAAGCCGACCATGAAGCTAGGCATCCACACTTAGATTCTTTGCAAGGGATTGGTGGTCCTATTACAAGGTCAAGGACTAAGAGAATGCAAGCTGCCTCAATCTCTTTCATAAATGAACCCATGGAATCCGAAACTAAGGTAGCAAGGAAGACTTCCGAACCTAGCTCATCATTTGTCATTCTAGTCATCCATGAAGAATCAAGAATGAAGGATCAAGTGTGGTTGATTTTCACTTGTGTAATTAAGATCCTTAGACCACTTCTCATCACAATCCAAGTTCGACTTTGGAAAGTTGGCAATTCTAGTTCAACACTTGTCATTTTACTTAGTATTGTAAATGATGAGCCAAGTGTTGTTCATTCTTCATGATCAAGTTAAAGAAGCTTCCAAATTGGAGTAAAGAAGCTCCAAATTCGGCCAAGGCCATGGTGATTAAAGGAATTACCAAATCCAGAAAGCTGAATAGGAAATTCTGCTCAAGCAGAATTCAGCCAACACACTTGGATTAGTTTTAGGCAACCAGTTGTTGTTTTATTTTCTTTTCTTATATTAATTGTTTCTTTTAAGTAATAGTTTCTTTAGTTAGTTTCCTAAAAAGCTAATCCAACTAGGGAATGGCTTTCTTAATTCTTACAACTTGTAAACTATAAATAGAGGCATTCAGCCACAATGAAAGAGGAAGAATTTTGACAATACAAACTTGAGAGCTTTGTAGCTTTTCTTTGAGTTCTAGTTTAGAACTTGCTTTGAGTCTTTGAGGATAGCCTCTTAGGTTCATGTTTAAGCTATCTTGTTGAGTTTCTTTCCCTCAACAATTTGAGTGTGCTTCTTGGTTCCAAGGATAGTCAAAGTTCACATCTTGGGTCTTTGATAATTCCTTCGGTTGTCAAGTGGACAAAAGCAAGGTCCTTCTTCACAAGTTGGAGTTGGTGTCTTGCTAAAGGAAGACTTAGTTCAGCCTAGAGGACGATACTAGGACCAACACTCTGATATAGGTTCGGTTTCTTATCTTTTGGTGTAAGAATTCGTATCAATTTGGTATCAGAGCTGCCTTTGGGTTGCTCCTTGAAGTTGTTCATATCTTTTTGTATATATTTGATTTCTTTCCAACTTACTGCTCTTGTGTGCTGTAAGTATTGTGTTGTCCTTGTGAAAACTTGTTCAAATTCTTCTAAATTCCGTGCTCAAACACCAAAAGAAAAAGTTCCAACCGATTGTACAAAGTTCTGCCCGAATTCTATCTCAGTTTTTCATCACCTATGTTGTGTCTGTTTCTTTGATTCTTTTTGCGTCTGTTTTGCATATCTGTGTCCTTGTTCTAACCATAAATCTATCCTTAATTCTCTTCTTATTTTCGTGCTTAAAAAACGAAATAAAACTCCAGCCAAATTGTTAAACTTCAGTCACAAAATCCTGCTCTAGTTCTGCCGAAATTCTGTCCAGTTTTATTCTTGTTCCCGTCACTGTTCAGTTGTTTCCATTATCTGTTTTCTTGCGTAAAAAAACCTTGGTTCTGTGCTCCAAATTGCTTTGTGAATATTTCTTGATAAAGAGGAAACCTTGGTTGTTGAATTGCTGCTGCAAAAGTGTGTGGGAAGTTCCAAAACCCGTAGCTACAAGAAACCCTCACAGAAACCTGACTTTTGTTTCAGTTCTGCCCAGATTTTTGTGTTGTATCTTCGTGTGATTAATACCTACGTAAGAAGGCTTCTTCTTCTTGCAATTGACCATCAATTTGTGCTACAAAACGTGGAGCAGCTGCTGCAATAAATCCAAACCCGTAGCTAAGAAAGACAACTTCAGAAAGAAACCAAAACCCCAACTTTTCTGTCTGAATTCTGTCCAAGTCACCTTGATCTGTGATCGGGTTGATGGTGTGAGTGTTTTCCCCTTCCAAAGGCTTCAAATTGTTGCCAAAAAGTGTGTTTCCAAATTATAGAACCCTGCGGCAAATTTAGAAATTTCCTATTGAATGAAAACAGTCCTGAAGCTGAAGAAAACCTGAATTCCGACTTCCTACTTTGGGTTCTGAAATTTCTATTTGCCTACTTCTTGGTTAAAAAGCTTACGAATTTTGTTGAATTTTGTTGCCAAGATTGTGCTCTAAGTTGTGGTATTGGTTGCTGGAATTTTTTGAAGCTTGTGGTGAAAGTTCTTGAAGATAAATCCTGTTTGGAATTGGATTTGATCCAGAATTTGGAAGTTGCTCTATTGTTGCATATGGTTTGATATACTGAGCAAAGTCAATTCATATTCACAAATTCCATTCATCTACAAGCACATAAAGAACCATCGTTTACATATTCCTTCGGCCAAAATTCAGTTTTCCCATCCTTTGAAAATTTCAGCCGCAAATAGTCTTCTTTATTCAAAGTCTTTGTTCTTCTTTGTTGACCTCATATTTGTTTCTTGTTTTCAGAGTTCATCTTCATTTCTTGTCTTTCTTTGACCTCTAAAGATTTTATTCTTGCTTTAACTTGAATTTAATTGTCTATTTCTGCGAGACTTTTGAAGTATGTTTTGATTAGAACTCTTAGAAAAGTGATTGAGTGCGAGTGAACCTACTCAACAACCCATTCACTATAAAAAGAGAGTTTAGCCTACATTGGTGAGAGTCTCATACATTGGGCAATTGGTTAGAGGGAAGTGAGGTAGGAAAGTTTTTTTTTAACTAACATTGCTTGTGTAGAGAAGGCTGAAAACCCAAAAGAACAAGAGAAAGATATGAAAGAATATCTTAAGGACTTAGCTTCGGCTTTAGAATTAGTCCATAAGAGATTGGATCAAATGGAAGGCACAATGGCTCAAGTTGCATCCGCAAAGAAAGCATCCAATCCTGCAAACAGTAAGAAGTTTAAACCACAAACTTCTTTAAAGGTAAGTAGCCCTAAACCTTCGTCCAGTTCAAGTAGTTCTAATGTTAGTTCTTCTATTCAATGTTTTAGGTGCTTAGGCCGAGGACATGTGACTTCTCAATGTCCAAACTCTCGAATCATGACTATCTTAGATGATGGAATCTATAAAAGTGAGAGTAAGATGGCCGCAAGTAATGTTAATGAACATTGGGGGCATGAAGAGGATCAACTTACTGGAGAATGTTTGGTTACAATAAGAGATTTGAGTACTTTACCCGAAGAACCTATCGAAGATCAAAGGATAAATCTTTTCCACTCTAAATGTTTAATTAATGATCAAATTTGTATGATGATTATTGATGAAGGATCTTGTACTAACCTTGCTTCTACTTACCTTGTAGATAAATTGAAGCTGAAATGTTCCTTGCATCCTAAACCATACAAATTACAATGGAGGAATCAAAGTGGATCATTCCGTGTCACAAAGCAAACATTGGTAAGTTTTAAAATTGGAAATTTTATTGACCAAGTTCTTTGTGATGTTGTTCCTATGCAGGCTACTCACCTACTATTAGGACGACCTTGGGAGAATGATTGCAATGCAATTCATTCCGGGAGAACTAATAAGTATCGTCTTAATAAGGATGGAAAAGCCTTCATACTAGCACCATTGCCACATTTGGAAATTAGTAAGTTTCATCAACAACAAAAGGTGAAACACATGGAGTGGATAAAAGAACAAAAGAAGGTTGAAGAAGGTCTAAATTCTGCTCAAACTGTGAGTACACAAATTTCTTCAGTTTCTAAAGGTAAGGCTTCGGTTCTCATGAGTGAAACCGAAGGTATCCAGCCATCAGTTAAAAATTTTAAAGGTAGTTTCTCTACTTGCATAAATGATGTTGATAGAATTTTAAATGTAAGTAAAGAGTTGGTGCCAAATAATTTTCAAGAAGTTTTATCTACTCCTGATGTGCTTCCATGTGACTTCTCTTCACAACTCAAAGTTGTTTCTTGAGGAAGATGAAGATGATTTTCCAAAAGATCCCCTAAAGGACTACCACCTTTAAGGAAATTGAGCATCAAATTGACTTCATTCACAGTGCAGTAATTCCCAACCGAGCCAACCCTAAAGAAACCAAAGAGCTCAAACGGCAAGTTGAGGAATTGCTAGATAAAGGTCATGAACAAGAAAGTCTTAGTCCATTCGCAGTTTCAGTCAACATTGTTCCAAAGAAGGAAGGTACGTGGAGAATGTGTATAGTTAAGTATAGACATCCAATACCTCACTTTAATGACATGTTTGAAAAGTTGCATGGGTCTAAAATTTGTACTAAAATTGACCTTAAGAGTAGATATCATCAAGTATGCATTAACAATGGAGATGAATGGAAAACTGCTTTTAAAACTAAGTTTGGTTTGTATGAATGGTTAGTCATGCCTTTTGGATTAACTAATGCACCTAGCACATTCATGCGGCTCATGAATCATGTATTTAGGCAGTTTATAAGAAAGTTTGTTGTGTATTTTGATGACATTCTCATTTACAGCAAGAGCTTAGAAGAGCATGTGAAGCATATTAATTTTTTTCTAAGTGTCTTGTGTAAAATTAGGATGATTGGTTTTAAACTACTAACCCCTCTTGACTTAGTGCCATTGCCTAGCAATGAGCAAATGAATCTTAATGGTGCAGCAAAGGCTAAGTTTGTTCAAGACTCGCATGAGAAAGTACACCTTTACATCCTCAAAAAGAATAAACATTATGCTCATGTTGCCAATAGAGGGAGAAAGCCAGTAAAGACTAAGCTTCATCCTCGAGGAGATGGTCCTTCCCAAGTTACTGCTCGCATGGGCGAGAATGCATACCAACTTGTCCTTCCAAATGATTATGGAGGTAATGCTGCATTTAATGTTTATGATCTTTCTTTGTTTGAAATGGATGACAAGTTTATGGACTCGAGGCAGTCCTTTCAAAGAAGGAAGGACTGATGAAATCCTAAGGGCCGAGACAACTACAACTCCACATGAAGCCGACCATGAAGCTAGGCATCCACACTTAGATTCTTTGCAAGGGATTGGTGGTCCTATTACAAGGTCAAGGACTAAGAGAATGCAAGCTGCCTCAATCTCTTTCATAAATGAACCCATGGAATCCGAAACTAAGGTAGCAAGGAAGACTTAGAACCTAGCTCATCATTTGTCATTCTAGTCATCCATGAAGAATCAAGAATGAAGGATCAAGTGTGGTTGATTTTCACTTGTGTAATTAAGATCCTTAGACCACTTCTCATCACAATCCAAGTTCGACTTTGGAAAGTTGGCAATTCTAGTTCAACACTTGTCATTTTACTTAGTATTGTAAATGATGAGCCAAGTGTTGTTCATTCTTCATGATCAAGTTAAAGAAGCTTCCAAATTGGAGTAAAGAAGCTCCAAATTCGGCCAAGGCCATGGTGATTAAAGGAATTACCAAATCCGAAAGTGAATAGGAAATTCCGCTCAAGCGATTCAGCCAACACACTTGGATTAGTTTTAGGCAACCATTGTTGTTTTATTTTCTTTTCTTATATTAATTGTTTCTTTTAAGTAATAGTTTCTTTAGTTAGTTTCCTAAAAGCTAATCCAACTAGGGAATGGCTTTCTTAATTCTTACAACTTGTAAACTATAAATAGAGGCATTCACCACAATGAAAGAGGAAGAATTTTGACAATACAAACTTGAGAGCTTTGTAGCTTTTCTTTGAGTTCTAGTTTAGAACTTGCTTTGAGTCTTTGAGGATAGCCTCTTAGGTTCATGTTTAAGCTATCTTGTTGAGTTTCTTTCCCTCAACAATTTGAGTGTGCTTCTTGGTTCCAAGGATAGTCAAAGTTCACATCTTGGGTCTTTGATAATTCCTTCGGTTGTCAAGTGGACAAAAGCAAGGTCCTTCTTCACAAGTTGGAGTTGGTGTCTTGCTAAAGGAAGACTTAGTTCAGCCTAGAGGACGATACTAGGACCAACACTCTGATATAGGTTCGGTTTCTTATCTTTTGGTGTAAGAATTCGTATCACAGAGTGTCAAGTATCAACTAGATATGAACATGGAGAAATCATACTCTCAAATTGACAAAGAGTGCAGGAAATAGTCTTTTGTGCTTCATTACGTGGTCTTCCAGCTTACTATATATGAAAACGAATACCCAAGTCTTCTTTTTCTTTATTTGTTTGACTGGTGCTTTGTCTATTTCTTGCTATGCTTAATAATCTAGTCTGCATTGGTCATAGGAGGTATATATATTTGGGATTTTCTTCATTTACTTATTCTCAGTTCTTGTGTCCATGGTTCCAAAGGTGAAATTACGCCACTTTATGGAGATAGCTTATGGGGCACTTTCCATCATCAGACGTAAACTTCAAGTCTGGGCTTTTTTATTGTTTATTCTTTTTTCTCTTTGGACATCACTTAATCAGTCATCCAATTAGACATTTGTACGACAACCCATTATTCCCATTAATTAAGATGTTAGTACCTAGAAAGATGACTGTAAAGGGGATAATATTTCATTTTGAATTTTTTTGCCTACAACACTGGTTAAAGCATCAATCCAGATTCAACGTACGAGACAAGGAATCTCAACCTTTTGCTTCTAACTGATTTTTAATATGCATATCAATCCAGTTGAAGATGATTGCAATTTGACTTCCATAGGGTTTAGTTTAGTGTTTTCTTTAGTATTTTATCCATTAGTAGGATTACTTATTCCTTTTTATCAAAAGATCCACATGCGTATGATTCACTTTATGCATGATATCGGCAGTGTCATTGCTATTTCTTATTACAAATTGATTCTGGTTTCCACCATATTATCTATTTATCCATAGTAATAAAACTATTAATACAGTAAGTATTCTTATTGTTTCCTGTAAGTTTTCTTCTATTCTTGATTGGGACTTATTATTTATTGGGACTTATTATTTATTTTGGTTGAAATAAGATTTCTCCCAGCTTCTGCTCATTTTATACGTTCTCAGTTTTCTTCTATTCTTGATTGTGCATCATAGTGACTGGAAGTGGCCTCAATTTGTTCTAAATCATGAAGGTCTTTAACTGATGGAATATTGTCTTTAGTTTTTATTAGCAAAATGCAGAAGTTATCACTTTCAGTTTGCTTCCTTGTTGAACAAATTTATGTTGGAAAGCATAAAGTGGTTGTCTATGGCTGTAATGCATATCATCTGTCCTTTTGTTTGATCTGTGTCCTCTTTTTATTTAATTTCCTGCAAGTGATGAAAACTTTCTATAGCAGAAATTGCTTTTAAAGCAAAGATACTTGTTGCTTTTAAAAACTTTCTGGACTGAAGTATTACAGAAAGGGAAAGAGTTTCTGAAATTCTGAACAAATCCGTATAGCTACAAAACCTATTCATAAATTACTTGATGCTCTCTCTCTCTCTCTGTGGCTGGTTCTGGATTGATTTTTTCATTTTTTCTGGTTTTCCTGAGTTTTCTGGACTGAAGTATTGCATAAAGAGAAAGAGTTTCCGAAATTCAGAACAAATCCATATAGCTACAAAACCTATTCATAAATTACTTGATGCTCTCTCTCTCTCTCTCTCTCTCTCTCTTTCTTTGGTACTTTGGATAGATTTTTTCATTTTTTCCTAGCTTTTTTCTGATTTTTCTGGACTCCTTGTGCCGCAGATGTGGAAAGAGTTTCAATTTCTAAACAAATCCATATAGCTACAAAACCAAACCTTTTCTGGTTGTATGAGTGGTTTATTTTTCTGGTTCACTTGCAGTTTTTCTGGACAAATTTTGGGCTTTTTTCCTAGTTTTTCTGAACCAAGTGTTGTGACTGTTTTGTTTTTGGTTATGTTTTTTAATTTTTTCTGAATTCAAGTAGGATGCGACTAGTTTTCCTGGATTGAAGTTTCTAGACCAAAGTAGATTGAAAGTTTATTCCCCACCAGTGTCTCATTAGTTTTTTTGAAGCTATGTGGAAATTACTGTAAAAATCTTCCTGGGTAGAGTCATAATTATGGCAAAATAAAATGATTGGCATGAAATTATCTTTTGATTCAAGTGAGCTACAGAAAATAGGCAATAGCATTAATCTAACGTGTATCTTAAATATTATTTAGACATAACAAAGATGAGGATCTCATGTATGTTATCACTGTGATGAAGTTAATTCATGTTCACTAAGTCATAGTAATTGGATTGAATTTATAACATTTAGTGCCTTTTCTTTTCTTATCACAGTGACGCATCCATTACCAAGTTGTGCCAAGCATTCATAGATTGTAGACATACTTTGGAATCAAATGGCTAGTTGGTTGCTATTATCAAGGTCTTAAAATAGCCTTTTGCCTATATACTTTTAGAATGCTGCAGGAATTATATGTACATTTCTATTTTGTGGGGTGTAAGATGTTTGGATAACGTTTTATTCTCATGGTTCAACTAGGATATTTAACTTTTATTTTCTTGTATGCGAGCAAAGTAAAATGTTGTCTTTTGCAATGCACAAGTTTATCTTTCGTGCCTTTCTTCATATGGGTTTTGAATGTTGAATGATTAGTAAGATTGCTTTCACTACATTTTCGATGTCGATGATGTTTGTATTGTATTAAAAGGATAAATAATGTCACGATCAATACATTGATGTTATTAGTGATAAAATACTGAAATATACAATGTTATAGCTTCAGTTAAAATTGTCACTAATAACACTATTTAGTGACATTTTTTTCGTCACTAATTTTATTTGCGAACGAATTTTTAGTGACAAGACTTTTACGTCACTAATGCAAAAGGATGTCAAATTTTCCCATCACAAAATTGCATTGGCTAACAAACTTTTTGTGACAAACTTAAAGTCGTCACTAACCATTTAGTGACAATAAACTTTTTGTGACAAAATTAAAGTCGTCACTAAATAGTTAGTGACGACAAAAAATATCGTCACTAGTTCGTCACAGAATGAGTTGACCAAGGTTCTTTTTAGTGACGACTTTTTTTTTCCGTCACAAAACTGTCACAATCGCCACACTGATCAAATAGTTTTAGTGACGAAAATTTTTCGTCACTAAACTTCGTCACTAATCGTGCGTAATTAGTGACGACTCTTAATTTTTAATGACGACTTTTTCCCCCTTTTTGTGACGACTTTTTTTCGTCACTAATTTTCGTCACATCCTCATTTCGTCACTAACGCCACTCATTTAGTGACGATTTTTTTGTTTCGGTCACTAAAACCCTTTAGTGACGAACCATTTTTCCGTCACTAAATGGTTTTTGTGACGAAAAAGTGACTTTTAGTGACGATATTCCGGTCGTCACTGAAGCCCATTTTTCTTGTAGTGGCACTATATTCATCCATGACTTATCCATCACCTACCATCATATTCTAGTGATTTAGAGAAACAAAGCAATCAACATTCGCATAATACATATTATCACTTATTTGGAAGCCTATACCAACAATGGTAGACGATAAAAAATTTGACAGCAAAGCAAACAAAATCAAATTTTTATCACCACTCAAAGCAACAATATCATAATTAAGGCACTTGCTCTTTGATAGCCAATGAATAAAACATATTGGAAATATAACGTGCCAACAAAGCGCAAGCATATCTTCAATCAATATACTTAGGCTTATTGGACTAAAAATTGCAAAGTTCAAACCTTCAATGTGAATGTCATACAATGAACCAAAATGAAGACAAGCAAACCAAGAAGATCTAATTCAAAATAGTGAATATAATTAATGCATTTTCCTCGTATAATTAAATAAGAAGACTAATAAGGCTTGAAGATACCTTTTGCAGCTGAGTTAGGGCTTGAAATTGAGGCTGTATGGTTAGGATCTAATCCTTTGTCTCCTGCAACCGCGAACCGTTTTTGATTTTAAAAAATGCACATTATTGCCAAACATCAGCTTAGTGAAAATAAATATGCACAAAATAAGGCTCAGAAAGTTGAAAATAAATGAAAGACAAAGTTAACAAGGAGAAACGTCAACTAAGCGGTTGAAAAGGTTGACCGATGCTAGCTGAGTTCCCCGTAATTCCTGAACGTTTTATGAACTTCAATAGCAGAAATAACAAAGGGCAAGTTCTTCACACATATGTTTTGATTACGATGGAAAAGAATGTATCAAGGATCAAGCATGTATTAACAGGATTCAGTGAATGAAAACACTAAACCTACAAGGAATAAGAAAGATATGTAGAGGAAAAGAGAAAAAAGAGATATGAGTATTCAATTAAAGAAGGTTTGAAGAGTGTGAAAGAAAGATGATTTAAGATCTGTATGCTTAAACAATGGTGCAAAATGTGATAAAAAGAATAATAGCATCAAAAAATAGATTGCAGTATCGCCATGGTGGATATTACAGAAAACCAATAACTTAAAGGGCATTATTTTCTAGTGACCAAACAAAAAACAAACATACATACAATTGTAGCAAGATCTTGCTCAAAGCTTATAAACAGAAAAGAAAAGTAAGATTTGGAAAATTTGAAATATGGATGTATCTGTATGTTTATGTATATTTATATTATAGATAATCTACAAAATAGTTCCTCACATATTTAAAAAAGAACTTTTGAGTTCCGTACATTTGAAAATGAACATATCAGTCCTTGACTTTCATATACTTAATTCATTTCGTCTTTTCGTGTAGTTCTGTCCAGATTTCTGTCAAAAGAAGCAACACATGCTTTAGACTTATTATTTGTTGAGGACTATTTTGGAAATATAAAAAATCCTTCTTCTTGCTGTCGAATGTTCTTATTTAGAATCATCCCATCCCAGTTTCACCATTACTTCCAGTCCCAGTTTCCCATTCCCAGTTCTTCTTTAGAAACTGTGAATCCTGATTGCAGAACTTTCATATGGATTATGTGATATGATATCTGTGCAGCATAATAATAATTTTCATGTCCGTAAAAAAAATCTAAAATGAAAAGAACTAAATCTCTGCAAGAAAGACATAGATTCACAGTTTCCATGCCTCTGGAGACAATTCATCCAGAGAAGTGAAAAGAACATCTCACAGATTCTTTTTTCATATCATTACACAAGCTAGGAATTGCAGAACATGGATTATCAGCGCACAGCATCAAATATGAAGCCTCTAGCATTGCATGTAGAATCAGACATACTGGATAAAAACTTTCATACTGATCTAAACAAAAAAAATGGAAAAAAGGGTGAGGTGAAATATGAAGGTAATGTAGCATAATACTAGGATTGGATTATTTTTCTAGAAAATCTAAGTTATATCTTTCAATCCCTTCTTCCTAAAAAGGTGGATCAGATGGAACTAATCCATTTTGAAAAGCCAAAATTCAGATCGCAGGTACTTTTACCAATATGATAAGATTGTTAAAAAAGAAGCCGGATGGTTCAATCAAGGGTTAGTATCGCAAGAAAATATAATATTTGCTCCAAAACCAGGCCAAACGGTGTAGATAACAAAGAAAAACCTATAAATGGAAGGAATTCCAACACGATCACAAAATTAGAGGCTCGTAACCAAAATAATCAATGAAGTTTCGAGCAGTCAAGCAAAGTATCGAGAGGGAAAAAGTATAAAGTTGTTATATTTTAGGGAAATTTCCAAGACCCAGTAGAGAAGTACCACATTTTGTTAATGTTGCCAACTTATTTCCATTCAAGCGGCCAAGATTCAACTCAATTCAAGAACTGAATGCAGTTGAAGCTACAAAATCAAGCTCTTAGCCGTGTACAATAAGTATAATAAGAGACAATAAAAAGAGTAGAAATAACAACAATAAACAAGTAACTAAAAACACAATCAAACAAAACGCTTATAAAGGTCTAATGCAATATCTATAAAAAATATAAATTTTCAACGTCATACTCAACTTTCCTAGTTTAAGAATAAAAAAAAAATAATTGAAACATAGGATTGGAGGCAAAATAATCATACTTTGCGGCGAAGGATTGAACATACCTTTTGCGGTTGAGTTAGGGCTGGGGTGAGTTGGGAGAGAGCGTAGGAAGCATGAATCGTTGGGACTTTAGGGTTTGAAACGAGGTTTGAGTGACAAAATAATCAGATTTTCCCAATTTCGGAGGTTGGGAGAGCTATTGTCGTGTTGTGACCTAGATGACGGAGGGAGGCAGGTGCAGATGGCGGTGCGCGGCGGTGGTATAGATTACAGAGGGAGGTGAGGTTGGATTGGGCTGCTCGGAATCTCACTCAATCGATGATGAGGGGATGGGATTCGGACAGAGGTTCTCCGTGAACGAGGTTGTAGACCGATGATGAAAAGAGCTTAGGTTTATTCATGTACAAACAATTATGACTATAATTCAATTAATACGTAATTATTGTTAAAAATGTAAAATGTTTTAAAAAGTAGAAATGTAACTTACTGTTTTCATAAAAATTGACAAAATTTGAAAAGTTTATGAAACAAAGAAAAAAAAAAAACCAAAAGAGGCAACCGAAACCCAAAATTTTCCCATGGGCGAGAGAGTAGTCTACAAAACACCGTCGTTTTGGATGTAAGAGTACCCACAACACTTTGCAAAATTCCGAATCCCCCTCACTTTACTCATTCAGCTCCAACACTTAGCCAACTTTCAGCCAAAAACCTAACCTCTCTTCATCATCGGTCTGCAACCTCATTCATGGAGAACCTCTGTCTGAATCCCACCCCCTTGCTGCCGATTCAGTGAGATTCTGAGCACCCCAATCCCACCCCACCTCTCTCCGTAATCTACACCATCACCGTGCATAGCCACCTGCACTTGTCTCCCTCCGTAATTTAGGTCACAGCACGGGCTGAACCCTCCCAACCTCCGAATGTGGGAAAATATGCTTAATTTGTCTCTGAAACCTTATTTCAAACCCCAAATCCCCAACAATTCATGCTTTCTCCGCTCTCTCACAGCTCTCTGAAGCCCTAACTCAGCCGCAAAAGGTATCTTCAATCCTTCGTTGCTTTTCATTCCCATTTCCTAATTTCACCTCTTATTCATGGGCTATCAGCATTCAATGACTCTGCCATCATGGGACAAATTGTGGATTTGATTTTGCAGATATGCGAGGCCTCTCAGGAATTAGATGTGTACGGAGATTTCATTGCTAAATTGTCTCATCGTCTCTCATCTTACTCACCAACTTCGGGTCAACAACAACTGAACATTGTAATGTTTTTTTCTAGTTTTTTTGCTTAAATTTGGAACCTTCTGATGTTAAATTATGTCTAAATGCTCTCTGTGTATCTCATTTTTAGATCACACGCACGTATGTGTTTTTTTTTTCCATAACATTACCACTGTGTTTTTTTCCCTTCACATTACCACTGTTATCCCCTCTATGTGTTTATTTCATAAATCCGATTGTGTCCATATGTTTGTTTTTTCTTTATCCACTTATTTGGGATCACTTATTGTTGTATTGTCTATTCTAATGTCTGATTTGAACTAAAAGATGCTTCCATCCAATTCCCACCCATGGTGTAGTGCAAAGTGCTTGGACTAAAATTTATTACTCATCTTCATTTGCGATAGTGATGATTCTCACTGAAGTACAATATTGTCTCACGAATGTGTAACATTGTTTTGTTGTAGCTAGTTCCATTTCTTTTTTAATTGGAAGTTGAATCTTTTGTATACGAGGAAACTGCAGTAATTATATTCAATCTTTTGAATTATATTTAGGTGCTGAATTTTGATTGTCCTTTGTCCAAAATGTAGCTAAAATTGGCAATCTCTGACTATATTTCCTTCAGTCGTGGAGGTATAAGCTTGCTACCTTTCTGTCCCTTGATTATTTACTGAAATTTGGCGTTAGAGTTGTATTTTGAACTTGTCTTCAGTTTTCGTTCCGAAATTTGGAATGTAGAGTTGTATTATGATGGCTGATTAACTTTTTGATTCAGCTTGGGCTATATTTTCATGCCGGATGAACTATATTATGAAATGTAAAACCTTGAACTTTGTTATTCTCCTTTGGACTTTGGGCTTTTCTTGATCTACATTATCATTGTGCAATGGAGTTGGGGTTGGAGTTGAAGTTGGAGTTGGAATGTTTTATTTTATTTTTTATTATTATTACTGTTAAAATTTTTCTAACTCTATACGCATTCAACAATCAGCTCCTTTTTGGTCAAGTTAATAAGCAGTATTTTTATTGTATTTTCTTTTATATTACACTTGGTATTATATATGTTGGGTAATATTAAGCCCATGATATGAGTTTTTGTGGTATAATTTAGAAGCTTTAAGATTTCATTCATGAAAAACTCTGCTTGATTTTGTTCGATCTATTTATTTGAACTGTATCCAAATAGATTGAGTGTCTGTAGCCAAAAGAAAATCAGATGAATTCATTTTCACCAAATCAATTTATAATTGCAAATCAAACCAAATTAAATACTTCAATTTGTATGTGTATATGTTATATTTACTCTTCCATCTTGGGCATCATTAACAATGGAAATTTAGTATCATCGCCTTCATTAGATTCTATTAGTTCTTCAATCACATCCAATGTCACCACCATATGGCTGCATTTTGCTACACCTGGAAGAGTCAAAGGAACCTTGGATATCGGTTTTTTAAGTGTCATTTGTGGAAGGTATGTGATTATAGAATTTGCGAAATAAACATATAGAATTGATAGAGTAATGTAATATGCTTAATAACTGTTTTTCCATTTATACGTAGATGGATGATTATGGTACTTTGTGTGGTTGGATTTGTGAGCACCGATCATGAGAGGACATATGTGTTGTGATGTCGGGAAAAGAGATTCTCAAACGTAAAGTGGAAGAGTTGGAGGAAGTTGAAGAAAGTACAATTAAGAAGAAATACATGAAAGCGGAGTTGGTTGAGTTGACAAACAAAGTTGTCATGTTAGGAAAGGAGAATTGCATATTGAAGAAGGTAGCAAAATAGGAATGTGCAAACATCAATATGTCTCAATTGTAGTTTTATGTTTTGTGCTGATTATGCTTATGTTACTAGGGAAGTTAATCAAGTTTGTTGGGAGGAATGAAGTGTTGCGTTTGCCACGACAACTTATGTTAGAAAGGTAGAAATTATGTATTAGTAAGATATGGGTAATGTAGTAAGCTCCTTTTCATATATTTTGGGGTCTAATAGTTTACATAATTGCCCAAACTCCAAATGAGAATAACAAAGCTCAAGGTTCCACATTTCATAATATAGTTCATCTGTCATGAAAATAGAACCCAAGCTGAACAAAAAAGTTAATCAGCCATCATACTACAGCTTCAAATTCCAAATTTCAGAAAGAAAAGTAAAGAAAAGTTCAAAACACAGCTCCAACATCAAATTTTAGCAAGTATTAATATTGAAAACATAAGGAAAGCACAAAGTTCAAGAACCCATTTTGCCAAAACATTAAATTGAAGAGTGGAAAAGTCCAAAACATTGGAATCAAATAGACGAAAATGGAGACGTACCAAGTCAACAGCCCTTAACTTTTTCAGGGCCTAGAGAAAGGTCTAGCCTTGTGGTATAAAGGGGATTTTCTTATTCATTACAACTACTAATTGTACTTAATAAAATGTCTTCATATAATAAAGAGGTCATTTAGTGACGATTCACTCAGTGGTCACCAAAGAGGTCATTTAGTGACCAAATCGATTGTTGTCACCAACATTTTGGTCACTAAAGGTCATTTTTCTTGTAGTGTCTCTTGATCATCCTATTGTTCATAATTTTTCATTATAATAATTTTTTAAATTCTAGATTTACAAGTTTGATTTACACATAGAAGGGTATAACAATGGTAATGTGAAGGGAAAAAAACACAGTGGTAATGTTATGGGAAAATAAACACATACATACACGTGATCTAAAAATGAGATACACAGAGGGCATTCAGACATAATTTAACATCAGAAGGTTCCAAATTTAAGCCAAAAAACTAGAAAAAACATTACAATGTTCAGTTGTTGCTGACCTAAAGCTGGTGAGTAAGATGAGAGACGATGAGACAATTTAGCAATGAAATCTGCGTACACATCTAATTCCTGAGAGGCCTCACATATCTGCAAAATCAAATCCACAATTTGTCCCACGATGGCAGAGTCATTGAACGCTGATAGCCCGTGAATGAAAGGCAAAATTAGGAAATAGGAATGAAAAGCAACGAAGGATTGAAGATACCTGTTGCAGCTGAGTTAGGGCTTGGGAGAGCTGGGAGAGAGCGTAGGGAGCATGAATTGTTGGAGCTTTGGGGTTTGAAATAAGGTTTTAGAGACAAATTAAGCATATTTTCCCACATTCGGAGGTTGGGAGGTTCAGCCGTCTTTGTGACCTTGATTACGCAAGGAGGCAAGTGCAGGTGGCTGTGCGCGGCGATGGTGTAGATTATGGAGGGAGGTGAGGCGGGATTGGGGTGCTCAGAATCTCACTGAATTGGTGGCAAGGGGGTGGGATTTGGATAGAGGTTCTCCGTGAATGGGGCTGCAGACCAATGATGAAGAGAGGTTAGGTTTTTGGCTGAAATTTGGCTAAGTGTTAGAGCTGAATGAGTAAAGTGAGAGGGATTCGGAATTTTGCAAAGTGTTGTGGGTACTCTTACATCCAAAACGACAGTGTTTTGTGGACTACTCTCCCGCCCATGGGAAAATTTTGGGTTTCGATTGCCTCTTTTGTTTTGTTTTGTTTTTTTTTTGTCTTTATTTCATAAACTTTTCAAATTTTGTCAATTTTTATGAAAACAGTAAGTTACATTTCTACTTTTTAAAACATTTTACATTTTTAACAATAATTACACTATTAATTCAATTATAGTCAGAATTGTTTGTACATGAATAAACCTAAGCTCTCTTCATCATCGATCTGTAGCCTCGTTCACGGAGAAACTCCATTCGAATCCCACCCCCTATTCACCGAATGAGTGAGATTCCGAGCACCCCAATCCCATCTCACCTCCCTTCGTAATCTATACCACTACCGTGCACCACCATCTGCACCTGCCTTCCTCCGTCATTTAGGTCATAACACGACGATAGCCCTCCCACCCTTCGAAATTGAGAAAATCTAATTATTTTGTCTCTCAAACCTCATTTCAAGCCCTAAAGCCCCAACGATTCCAGCTCACCCCAGCCCTAACTCAGCCGTAAAAAGTATGTTCAATCCTTCACTGATAGGGGTTAAAATGTCATTTTTATTGTTAATATTTTCTCATTATTATTGTGATTTTAAGGAAAATTATATAAAGTTTTTTTTTTATGTTTTTGTTGTAGGAATGGAAAATATTGACTTGGAGGAGAAATTGACAAAAGAAAAGAAGAAAAATAACATTGAGGAAGCAAAGAGAGAGAAAATACCAAGTCTTGGTATTAGAGTTGACTTGGACAAGTTGGGGGAAGACTTCCTACGGGTGAAACATTGAGGAAACAAAAGAAGACAAAAAGACAAAAGGAAAGAAAGAAGGACAAAGGAGTTTGACTTGGAGTAGAATTGTGAACAAAGAAAAGTCCAACCACTTGAGGACTTTGGAGGGCTTCGAGACATAACAAAGGCTGGAGAAAATAGAGAGGAGGCAACCGCCATCTATCTCTCTCTCTGGAGAAAAAAGTCACGTCCTTTTCTTGGCCTTTAGTTTTTAGAAATTGTATTAGAGAAAAGTGCACTTTAATTCTTGGATTCAAGGGAGTTTCCTTGTAACTTTATTATTATTTATGATGTTTGGATTTGTTTTCTTTATTTCTTTAACTTTGTCTTTTATTTTTAATATGAGTGGCTAAATCCTTTTTAGGGTTCTTATTCCAATTTGACCACGTGTTTATTGTGATTAATGTAGGTTATTAGCTTTGATTCATTAGTTATTGTTGTGCTTAATATCATCTTAGGCTTGATCACCCTAGGATTGAATCAACACTATAGAATTTGATTGAGAGATAGGTTCTGTAGGATTAGGCAATAACCTATTAATAGCTTAATTAGTTGAGAGACAGTTAAGTGGTTAATATTGATTAAAAGGTTGTGCATTAAAATTGGAATTAAAAGACATTAGGTTGGTGAGAGCCGTCAAACTTAGTGTTAATTAATTATCAATTAATCATAGGTACTGTCTGAGAGGAAGATCTATGGTTCTTAAGATCCCTTCAAAATGGATTAGAGTTAATATAGGCCTTGTTGGTTAATCAATCTTAATAATTGGTCAAAATTGAGAATAAGAATCCTAGTTTTTATATTTGATAGAATTCAGTTTTTTTTATTTGATTAGTAATTTTTAGTTCACCACTTGATTTCGGTATCTAAACAAGCAAACATATTGACTATTTCAATATTCAGTTTTAAAAATTCTCTGTGGGACGATATCTTAATTTACTACTCGACACGACTCTGCGTGCTTGCAGAAAATAGCACGTCATTCGCTGCAAAATATGATTTTTTTGCCTCCAATTCTTTGTTTTAATCATTATTTTTTTTTTATTCTTAAACTAGGAAAGTTGAATATGACACTGAAAATTTTACATTTGTTATAGATATTGCATCAGACCTTTATAAGCCTCTTGTTTGATTGTGCTTTTAGTTACTTGTTTATTGTCGTTATTTCTGCTTTTTTATGGTCTCTTATTCTACTTATTGTACACGGCTAAAAGCTTGATTTTGTAGCTTCAGTTTGGTATTCTGGTTACTGAATTGAGTTGAATCCTGGCCGCTTGAATGGAAATAAGTTGGAAACATTAACAAAATGTGGTACTTCTCTACTGGGTCTTGGAAATTTCCCTGAAATATAACAACTTTATACTTTTTCCCTGTCAATAGTTTGCTTGGACTGTTCAGAAACTTCAGTGATTATTTTGGTTCTGAGCCTGTAATTTTGTGATCAGTGTTGCAATTCTTTCCACTTATATGCTTTTCTTTTGTTATCTACACCGTTTGGCCTGGTTTTGGAGCAAATATTATATTTTCTTGCTGATACTAACCTGGTTGAACCGTCTGGGCTTCTTTGTTTAACAATCTTATCATATTGGTAAAGGTACCTGTGGTCTGAATTTTGGCTATTCAAAATGGATTAGTTCCATCTAATCCACCTTTTTGGGAAGAAGCGATTGAAAGATATAACCTGGATTTTCTAGAACAATAATCCAATCCTAGTATTATGCTACATTACCTTCGTATTTCACCTCACCCTTTTTTTTCCTTTTTTTTCTGTTTAGATCAGTATGAAAGTTTTTATCCAGTCTGTCTGATTCTACATGCAATGCTAGAGGCTTCATATTTGATGTTGTGCACTGATAATCCATGTTCTGCAATTCGTAGCTTGTGTAATGATATGAAAAAAGAATCTGTGAGATGTTCTTTTCACTTCTCAGCATGAATTGACTCTAGAGGCATGGAAACTATGAATCTATGTCTTCCTTGCAGAGATTTAGTTCTTTTCATTTTAGATTTTTTTTTACGGACAGGAAAATTATTATTATACTGCACAGATATCATATCACATAATCCATATGAAAGTTCTGCAATTAGGATTCACAGTTTCTAAAGAAGAACTGGGAATGGGAAACTAGGACTGGAAGTAATGGGGAAATTGGGATGGGATGATTCTAAATAAGAACATTCGACAACAAGAAGAAGGATTTTTTATATTTCCAAAAAAGTCCTCAGCAAATAATAAGTCTAAAGCATGTGTTGCTTCTTTTGACAGAAATCTAGACAGATCTACACGGAAGGACGAAATGAATTAAGTATATGAAAGTCAAGGACTAATATGTTTATTTTCAAATGTGCGAGACTAAAAAGTTCTTTTTTAAATATGTGAGGGACTATTTTGTAGATTATCTATAATATAAATATACATAAACATACAAATATATCCATATTTCAAATTTTCCAAATCTTACGTTTCTTTTTTGTTTATAAGCTTTGAGCAAGATCTTGCTACAATTGTATGTATGTTTGTTTTTTGTTTGGTCACTAGAAAATAATGCCCCTGTAAGGTTTTAGTTTTCTGTAATATCCACCATGGCGATACAGTAATCTGTTTTTTGATGCTATTATTCTTTTTATTACATTTTGCACCATTGTTTAAGCATACAAATCTTAAATCATCTTTCTTTCACACTCTTCAAACCTTCTTTAATTGAATACTCATATCTCTTTTTTCTCTTTTCCTCTTCATTTCTTTCTTATTCCTTGTAGGTTTAGCGTTTTCATTTACTGAATCCTGTTAATACATGCTTGATCCTTGATACATTCTTTTTCCTACAGAATCAAAACATATACGTGTGAAGAACTTGCCTCTTGTTATTTTTGCTATTAAAGTTCATAAAACGTTCAGGATTTATGAGGAACTTAGCTAGCATCGGTCAACCTTTTCAACCGCTCAGTTGACGTTTCTCCTTGTTAACTTTGTCTTTCATTTATTTTCAACTTTCTGAGCCTTATTTTGTGCATATTTATTTTCACTAGGCTAATGTTTAGCAATAATGTGCATGTTTTAAAATTGAAAACAGTTTGCAATTGCAAGAGACAAAGGATTAGATCTTAACCATACAGCCTCAATTTCAAGCCCTAACTCAGCCGCAAAAGGTATCTTCAAGCCTTATTAGTCTTCTTATTTAATTATACGAGGAAAATGCATTAATTATATTCACTCTTTTGAATTAGATCTTCTTGTTTTGCTTGTCTTCATTTTGGTTCATTGTATGACATTCACATTGAAGGTTTGAACTTTGCAATTTTAAGTCCAATAAGCCTAGGTATATTGATTGAAGACATGTTTGCGGTTTGTTGGCACGTTATATTTCCAATATGTTTTATTCATTGGCTATCAAAGAGCAAGTGCCTTAATTATGATATTGCTGCTTTGAGTAGTGATAAAGATTTGATTTCATTTGCTTTGCTATCAAATTTTTTATCGTCTTCCATTGTTGGAATAGGCTTCCAAATAAGTGATAATATGTATTATGCGAATGTTGATTGCTTTGTTTCCCTAAATCACTAGAATATGATGGTAGGTGATGGATAAGTCATGGATGAATATAGTGCATAGGACAAAGGACAAAAGATTTGAGTTGGGTGTTGAAGAGTTCTTGAAATTTGCCTATCGTACTATGAAGTTCTAAGTGAACCAAGGAGAAGTCAAAGGCAAAGGAAAGAAAAGCAATTACCTTCCGACTTTGTTTCTTCACAAGCCATTGTCTTCTTAGTTGAAGGCAATAGGGACTTTGTGCTAAATAAAATTCCTATTTTATTTAGTATTGCAGAAGATATCAAGAACTTTAGTGAATCAATGAAGCCTAGGGATGTGATTTTTTGGAAAGAAGCAATAAATGACAAAATGGACTCAATATTAGCAAATAATACTTGGGTCCTAGTAGACTTACCTTATGGCTCTAAACCAATTGGTTATAAGTGGGTATTTAAGAAAAAAATACACTGTCGATGGAACCATTTTAACCTACAAAGCTAGGTTGGTAGCTAAAGGCTTTAAACAAAAGGAAGGAATCGATTACTTTGACACATATGCACCAATAGCTCGTATCACCTCAGTTAGATTGTTGTTGGCACTTGCATCCATACATAAGTTATTTGTGCATCAAATGGATGTAAAAACAGCTTTTCTCAATGGTGATCTAGATGAAGAGGTGTAT
Source organism: Gynochthodes officinalis (assembly GCA_020080225.1). Classification (NCBI taxonomy): domain Eukaryota; kingdom Viridiplantae; phylum Streptophyta; class Magnoliopsida; order Gentianales; family Rubiaceae; genus Gynochthodes; species Gynochthodes officinalis. The sequence goes on from CM034619.1 coordinate 17,743,193, forward strand.
ATAGAGTAACTCGAGGGGTTTGTGTTGCCCGGAAATGAACATAAGGTGTGCAAGCTAGTTAAATCGTTGTATGGCCTAAAACAAGCCCTAAAATAGCGGCATGAAAAGTTTGATTTTGCCTTACTCTCAAATGGTTTTGGATACAATAATGCAGATAAGTGAATTTATTCTAAATTTAGCGGAGAGTATGGGGTAATAATTTGTCTCTATATGGATAACATGCTCATTGTTAGTACCAACTATAAAGGCATACTTGAAACTAGGAAGTATCTTTTTTCTCAATTCAAGATGAAAGATCTTGGTGAAGTAGATACTATCTTAGACATTAAAGTTAAGAAGTATAGTGGGGGTTATGCCTTGTCTCAGTGACATTATGTTGATAAAATCCTAAAGAAGTATCAACATTTGAAAGTGAAAGAGTTTAGTACTCCCTTTGATCCTAACTTCAAGTTATGTGAGAATGTTGGAAAACCAATTACTTAGTTGAAATATGCTAGTGTAATTGGGAGTTTAATGTATGCAATGAGCTGTACAATGCCAAATATATCATATGCAGTGTGTAGGCTAAGTACGCTAAAAATCCTGGACAAGATCATTAGAAGGCTTTAACTAGAGTCCTTGGTTACCTTAAATGAAGTAAGGATTTGGGACTCTTTTACAATAGTTTTCCTAGTGTGCTTGTAGGCTTCTCATATGCTAGTTGGGTTACTAGCATAAGTGATCAAGTGCCTACTAGCGGTTGGATCTTTATGCTTGGTGGTGGAGCCATTTCTTGGGCCTCAAAGAAACAAACCGTATAATCTCACTCCACCATGGGAGCCAAGTTTATAGTTGTTTCTTCAGCTTGCAAGGAGGCAGGGTGGCTAAGAGATTTATTTCTTGATATATTTCTATGGCCTAGACCTATGCCGACAATTGCCTTGCATTGTGATAGTGAAGGTACTATGTCTAGAGCATTGAATAAAGTTTACAATGGGAATTCTAGACATATAAGCCTAAGACATGCTTAAATAATGGCGTTGTCATGGTTGTATTTGTAAGAACATACAACAACTTGGCGGATCTGTTATCAAAGCCTCTAGCAAGAGACTTGGTGAATATGACAACGTCTGGAATAGGATTAAAATCCTTCAACTAGAATCACTAGCAATGGGAACCCAATCTTCTTCTAGTACTACCCCTAGATTGCAAGGTTTAAAGGGTAAAAACAAATTGCTAATAAGTGATTGTGAGCACTACAATGTTGCTGTGTATGCCATTCCAAAGTGTAGTGCCAAAAGTAACTCTTAAGTGAGCAGGTTGGGATATTCTCTTAATGAACAAAATTCTAAGTGATCTGGTGTTTGATCATTGGGAACTCGGAGATGTACGGGACCTTCGCACTAGACTCTGACCTTGATAGACCAAAGGTCCAAATCTCAAGAAATGGCATGTTCATTAATGGGACCTCGCTTTAGGCTATATATGTAGGACCTTTGCACCAAACTCTGACCTCGACAGACCAAAGGTCCAGATCTTGCTAAGAATTTGTTTCTGTTGATAAAGAGAAGGAGATTGAGAGACTAAATTGAGAGACTCTAGACAAAGTTTGGAAGAAGATAAGTTTGTCTTGATATTTTGATAAAGGATTGTATTTGTGTTTTCTTCATATGACTCATATTTTTTAGTGTTAAAATAAATTTAATTTTTGTATATTGTTTTGTTGCTAATAATCTGATATTAAAGTACAAGAACTCAAATTAGAGCCCTTCAAATTGGTTTTAGAGCATAAGAACTTGAATTTAGAGTTATTCAAATTGGTATGAAACCCAACAATGCTAGTTGTTGATTTTTTTGCCTTGGTGGTTTTTCTTTTGTGTAAGGGAAATTATGAGTTTCTCGTTAGTTATGGATTATTTGAATATAATATGTGCTGTTCCAAAACTCACGGATAAATAAAATTATACTTTTTAGAAGATTCAAATGGAAACTCATTTATGTGTATTCGATTTATTATAATTAATTCAAGAGGAGATATCGGATAATGTCAATGCCAAAACCAAGGTTGTTAAAATCACGAGTCAACTCGCACGATTTTATGATTTTACGAGCCAAAATCAAGTGTCTGATTTAGATCGTACTTAAAATCACGATATGACTCTAAAAATCGGTAAAACGTGCGTGCTGCCCGATTCCACCAAAACACAGGTTTCATGTGCATTTAATATCATTTTGCCTTCCAACCAAGAAGAACAAATACTTTGTGCTCTTCGGCTAAGGGTTTTTTTTGCAACGCTCTCCCTCTCTGCACAACTCTCCCTCTTTGCCATAGCTCTCCCTTGTTGTGGCTTTCTATAGAGCTCCTTTACTTCCCTTTCCCTCTCCTCCAGCAGTTTTCTTGGCCAAAGCTTCTCTGTTCCCTTTTGCCAGGCTGCATCTCGGATACTATGCCTGAATTCCCTCTCTATTTCATTCACTTTCCCTCATTTTCTCTTTTGTTTTGTTTTGGTTCGTTGAATTCTTTGTTAGGGTTTATAATCTCGATTGAATTTGCTTGGAATTGGAAGATGAGTGATACGGATAATTCTCATTTGGACATGTCTAATCTTGACTTCACCCTTCCCGCAGCCGCCGCCGGTACTCTTGAAGCCCGAAATTCCCTTTTATCTCCCTAATAGCTATTATATTTTTTCACGATGATCAAAAAATGTTTGTGAATCGTCAGTTATTTATTTGTTAATTTATGTTTTGGCGGTAATTGACATGCAGCTTTGCGTGCGGAGGAACGTGCTGGCTTAGTTAATGCCCTCAAGGTTTTTTTTTCTTGAAATTTGTTTTATTTCTTCTGTCAACTTGGATTAATTTTGATTTGATTTTGTTGTGTTTTGTAGAATAAGCTTCAGAACTTGGTTGGGGAGCATTCGGATATAATGGAAACTTTTTCTCCCACGGTTCGGAAACGTTGAGGTTTTGAGGGAGCTTCAGGTATTGTTAAAGTCTACAACTTGAATCAAGAGGTTAAAAATTTCTCTACTTTGGGATTCTTATTTTCATTTTGCACTCGGTATTGTACTACAAGCATGTTGTGCTCATTGTAAATGTATAATTTTTTCTTGGTTCTGCAAGCGTTTGAATATATTCCCTATTCCTTTGCACCTGATTTAGTCACTGTTTTTTGTTGGTTCCTCTTTATGTTATGTAATTTACTAATTCACATAATATATAATAGAAGGGAGCAAATATTAGTCATTGAGTTGATTTAGTTGTGTATGTGATTCAATCTTACCCAAACGTAGGCTGCGCCAGAGTTCATGCATATAGCGAGTATGGTTTAAACCGTTCAAGGGTCTATAAGTTGGAACTTGACATGAAAGTATAACTTAGTAATATATTTTTGTCATCAACGTGGAGGCGTTTGTTATTGTTAACTGGAACCAAGAACATTTAGGGGTGTTTGGGAAGTTTTCCTATGAATGAATTAAGGTTTTGCTAATCTCTGTTCCTTAGTTTGGCATTATATAAGTATGATATTAAACAAAAGCTCATTGTCTCATCTTTCTAGTTATATGAGATGAAAATTTTTTAAACTTGATAGTAGTTTCTTGTTTCAAGCGAGTCTTCTTTTATGCATCTGCCTATAATTTGTGCATTCCAAGTCAAGATGCAAATAAAGTACCTCGTTTCTCACTTGCAATGATCTTTGGTGCCAATTTTCATAACTATTCTCAACAAGCTGCACTAACGTTGTTACAAGCAACAGCAAAGCATGACTTTGTTGGCTTCTATGGCACTTGTCTGAAGAAATACATGTTTAAGTATGTTTGAACTTTGTGGTATCGTTTAAGTATGTGTGACTTGAATGATTGTGTGATCATTTGGAAGTTAGCTTTTATTATGCATGGTTGTTAATGAATTATGATTGTTATTAATTTCTAGGTGTGATTAATAATATTCTCTATTTGAAATTTGTATACTTTTTATAAGTTTGAACATGTTTATAATTTATAAATTTCACATATATTATATATAATATATTTATTATATCATTTTTCATAATTTGTCAGATTTTACGATTTTACAATTGTGCACCCTCCATCAATTTTACGTAAAAACTCAAGTTTAACAACCTTGGCTAAAACCAAAAGAAATGTATACTTGATATTATCGAATTTATTTAGCAATTGATATATCAACTTTTTATAAAATTTGTACTAATAAAACTGCCAAACAAACTTGGGATATTTTAGAAAAAGCATATATTGGTATAGATCGAGTTCGAAAAAATAATGTGTTATTATTGAAGAGAAAATTTGAGTTATGTACTATGGAGAAATCAAAGACGTTTGAGAACTATTTTTCTTTCTTGTTTGATATCAGGAATGAGATGGAACTTAATGGGTATATTTGTAATAATGAATTTTTTGTGAAAAATGTTCTTAATTTACTATTTACGAAGTTTGATCATATTGTAGCAATTATAATGGAGATTAAGGATTTATTAACCTTGACTATTTAAGAATTGTAAGGTTCATTAATTTTTCATGAATAAAGAATTAATGAGAAGCTTGTATTACAGCACAAGCCACTAGAACAAGTATTAAAAGTTCAAGATCCTACCGTAATTGATGAAGGAGATGGTTCCAGTGTGGTGTCTAATGCTCAAGGTCAAATTTTTAAAGGGATAGAATGTGAAAACTATCGAAAATCATGGTAGAAATAGTTGTTTTACTTAGTAGCAAGATGGTTACAACAAATCAAATAATTATTATCATCTTATGAACACTTTCGAAATACTTTCTTTGAATTGTGCCGGGAATGAAGTTGAGAATAAATTAGAAAGAAAAGTTGATTTTGTAAAACAAGAAGATAATATGATTTATTCGACTAAGCAAAAGCAAGAAATTGAAACGGTTGATATTGTAAATAATAATAAAATTGATGTTTTGGTTGATGAAGAAGAAACTACTAATTTTGGGGAACAATCAGAAACCGTCGACACAATTGAAGAAAATATGAGTTAGATGGAGTCTTATAGTATCAAAAAAAAAATCTCGTAAAATATTTTAAATTGAAGAATAATTGTGAATATTATTGTTTTGAAAAGAAATGGGTCAATATGAATGAGTTTATATATATATATAAATGAAGATCCAACTAGAACTTTTTTAAAATATAAATTTTCTTTCATGTCAAGATTGAAGTCGATAATGAAGATCAACCACAAGTTGATGTACATGGTTTATACGGCATCTAAAGTATCCAAGAAAATTCAAGTTCGAGATGTAATTAGAGATGCTCTCATCGCAAGTTTAGTGTAATAAAGGTAAAGTTGGGGTATATTAAACCAAACTTATTTGGAAGATTATATTTGATTAAGATTTGGTAATTATTAGTTTAGTCAGTTTCAAATTGTTTTAGAAAAGTACTTTATGTGTAGTATTTGATTATCAAAATGCTAATTATATTTTTTTACAAGCAAGAGGTTCTATATAAAAGATTTAGAGTTATTAGAGTTCTATAATATATATATATATATATATATATATATATATATATATATATATATATATATATCTCATAGGTTCTAATAAAAATAAAAGTGAGACTATTTTGATTGACTCCGCCCATGTTGATGCGTTGAGTGGCTCCACCTAATTTTTAGTACTGATTGATGACAAAAATTTTTTGTATATCATTTGTAGAATTTTTTTATTATATCTTATACATTGTAATCAAATGGATTATAGAGTTCCCCCAAACACTTCAGTAGGCAGCAATTAACCTTTGGCCCTTTTGTTTTTGTTTTTGTTTTTTTGTTTTTTTGTTTTTTTTTTTTGATAATCTTATTCCTATTATAACTATATCAAATATAAGAGTATGTGTCTCACACAATATGGGGTGAGGCTCTCGTATTAACCAAGAGGCAGGGAGAACGAAGAGAGGGGGATGGCAAATGTGTGGTTCGAACTCCTGACCTCTTGGCCCCAACAAGGGTTGGGTAGCCATGGGGCGCAGAATCTTCTAAAAATTATAATTTTGGAGTAGGCGAAGAATGTACCCCTGGTGAAGTGTTCGAGGGAACTCTAGGAAACATTTTATGGAAGCTTTGTCATTTACTTTTTACTTTTCTTACTCCCTTGCTAGGACAATGGCTTCATCTAGCCATCTATTTATAATTGTTCTGTCAACCTTTTATGTGGCTATTGCATGAATCGGTGGTCAGATTTTATTTTGAGAAGTAGTTTTCCATTCCATTGTACTATGAACTTATGAACCTAGTCATGAAATGGAGCCAAATGAGAAGATAGTTAACAAACATAATTTTAGTGGCCATCGTTCATTCTTACTTCAAATCTAATCCTTATGATTTTGTGCACTTCTTTTTTTCTTTCTTTTTTTTTTCCTCTTTTGGGGATGGGGCGGGTGGGGGGTGAGGGTTGGGGTTTTGTGTGAGTGGGATTGTGCGGGGACGGTTGGGAGCACTTTTTTACATTTTGTTTCCAATCCATATATTTAGAATCTTGTCACCAAGCAAGCGAGTTCGATTCTCATCCAACATAAAATCAACAATGCCTTAAAGCTAGCTAGAGAGGCAAAATGTTAGATAATATGCTATATAAAATGTTAGATAACTTGCTATATCATATTTTGAAATAGGCCAACCGGTTTTTCTTTTTTTTCTTTTTTTTTGTAGGTGAAAAATGGAAAAAAAATTTCCCTTTTCAAAAGGGAGAAGGGGATTTTGCAAAATATAATGAGGGTAAAATAAAGGTAAAAATATATAAAAAATTTAACGAGTATAGCCATGAGAATAACTTTAAAATTTATAAAAAAATTTAAGCTCGATTATCAAAATTTTTACATTTTAAGTTTGTCATTTTCATACCCTCCCATCTCACATTTCATTTCTATTAATTTTCATTGTCCTTAATAAATTAAATAGAAAAACCAAAATAAGTGTTCTTATTAGTCTGGATCACTAACAAATACGCAACACAAATACATTCTCCGACTTGACATGGATCATGATCACATAATTGTTATGAAGGATTCTATTGATCAAAGACGAAATGGAATCAAAGGTCCAAATTGAAAAATGAATAACACCAATCACTTGAAAATAATATTTTCTCAATCAACTCTCAAATTGATGAAGGCTTGATCCGCAACCTAATTCAATAACTGCGACCTGCAAGTTGATTGTCTCTTTGATCAACAAGCTTATTGTCTCTGTGATCAACCATTTGCCTGCAAAACAAATCTCAAAATGGTTCTCATGGAGAAATGCTCTAATGCTCAAGTCAAAGTCTTGATCTTAATCCCTCAAATCAAAATGTTCTATCAGAAAATATATTTTTCTTCCCCCTTTTTACCTAATACCTCAATTGAGCATATATAACTTATCTCCAAGATCCATGGGATACTTGTAATAAATAGTCACACGTTATCACAGTTCTCCACAAATATCGCATGTCATTATCCATTTGTAGAAAGGCTAGGTCTTGTCGAGTTCCCACGTTGCTAACATGGTCCGAGATCCCATGTAGTTGGCGTGGTTCCAACATACCCTCCCTCAGACCTGAAAGTTGAGGTCTAGCAAACTTACCAAGTTCCAAGGTTCGGATACATGAAATGTCGAGATTAAAGTCACAATGTAGAGATCTCATATATGTGGTGATCAACGTACAAATCTAACTCAAGATGTAGAGATCAAAATGTAAATACCCATGTAGAGATTCCACATATGTAAGAAATGTCGAGATTAAGGTTACGATATAAAGATCCCACGTATGTAGAGATCCTATATATATCACAAGCCTCCCAGACCTCGACGTGACTCGCCAGACCGATGTCTCATAAGAATTATGGTTTCTTGGAGATAAGTAGATAGGGATAGATGTAATGACTATAGTCGCCACGTCGACCTCCCAAGAGTCCTAATTGCATTAAATACGATTGGCAATGCTCATCTTTTATAGCCAACATATTTAATGAGAAGGGCCTGAAAGACCTAAGGATACGTGTTCAGGAAATTCAAAATTGGCTATAAAAGGTATGCAGGCGAGGGTTTCTATCTTCTCCGCACTCTATAGCTTTCTCTTTCATTCGTTGGAATTTTTTTTTTTTTAGCTTTTTTTGGCTTTTCGATTCCGATGAGTGTGTGGTTGCGGTCAAGTGTCACTTCTCCTAGTGAAGTGAAGCCATTTGCAGCAGTCTTCAATTCAATTTCAACGACAAGGAAATAGTAAGTATGCCTTTCTCTAAAACTATGTTTGAGGGTTCATCGAGATAAAGGGATAGATCTGTGTCCTTGGCCGACGAGGAGGTTAGTATAATTGGCTCGTCCGGCCAAGGCAGTAGTTTTGTGCATGAGGTAGAATAGCCTAGTAGGAAAATGGTTGTGAAAAGAAAACAGGTAGTTGTTTCGTCGAGTTCAGAAAAAGAAACAAGTTCATTTGAAAGTAGGTTAGCCCCGTCAGGGGTAACAGATTCATCCGAAAGTGAGAGGGAGGAATTGGTCCCTAGGCCGTTAGGTACATTTTTGGAGAAATTTACCCCAACAGCTGAGACCTTGACTTCGGTTTTTGGGGAACCCAAGGTCAAGAGACTTAAGAAAAAATTTCATATCCCCAAAGAATATAAAGTTAGAGCTGCACGACCCGAGTGGAGGGCATGTTGCCCCCTCGTTGGATACTGTGCAGTATATGAAGAGCACCTAAAGGGCGACATAAGGTTTCCTTTGTGCAAGTTAGTGGTTAACATTTTGAAGTATTATAGGATAGCCTTGGCCCAATTAACTTCGAACTTGGCATGGACAATTATAGGTATGAAGTGCTATGTCGAGAGGGGCAGATAGAAAGCTTTGTAAATTTATTTAGATATTTTTATTTTATGAAGAAGTAAGCGAATTCAATAGGGTATTTCACCTCTTTCTCAAGGTCCAGAAGTAAGGCAGTGAAACCATCGAACCACCATAATTGGAAGAAAGGGTTTTTTTTTTTTTGTGAATTCTAAGCCATGTGGGGTAGAGATGGACTAGTTCTATAGAGAATCCAATGATATCTACAGGAACCACAAGAAACATAACCCTCCAAGTTGTGTTTATGTAGAGCTCCAAGAGGAAAGGATTAGCAGTTACACTAAGGAAGAGTTGGTTAAATATAATTTGAATCCAGCCATGGTAGAGACCAGGCCTCGGGTGTTGTAGCCAAGTCAAAGGAAAAAGGCTAAGGGAATGGTGATACTGCCTTAGAATTGCTTTTGTCATTGATAAATCGACTAACCAAGTGGTTGTTTTTTATTTTAAAATGGTAACAAAATCTATGCAATATATATATATATATAATGAAATTTTTATTTATTTGTTCTAAAACCAATAGCAAATCAATTGACATTGTCATTTAGAAGTATTAATGACTTCTCCCCTAATTCTTAAGTTCATGCCATTCCTTTAGAATGGAGTTTTTTTATTTATTTGTTCCCAAACCAATAGTAGATCAATTAACATATTCATTTAGAAGTACTGACTCTGGCCCTAATTCTTAAGTTCATGTTATTCTTTCCAAATAGCGTGTCAAATATGAGGCATCCCAATTACTTTTGTGGATTCTGGAGCTCCCCCAAACACTTCACTATGAAACGATTAACTTTTAGCACTTTGAATAGGCGAAGAATATGCCCCTAATGAAGTATTTGAGAGAACTCTAGGAAGCATCTAATGGAAGCTTTGCTATTTACTTGTTACTATACTTGCTAAGACAATGAATTCATTTAGCCATTTATTTATTACCAATGATAAACACATCATCATACCTTCTGGGTGCATGACGTGTCCTACTCGACCTACGTACAACTTGTGTATCTTGAGCTTCGATTTCTACCACATCATTATAAGATTCAAGCTCTCGTTCCATTTCCTATCTTTGCTAATTTGTGGTTCTAGAACTTCTTCAAGTTCTATATTGCTCCCTCTTGCCCTTTCTAGAATAAACTTTTTTTTCTAGAAATGTGGCATGTTTTGAAACAAACACCTTTTGTTCAATGCAATTATAAAATTAATACCCAAAAGTTTCTTTTGGATATCCCACAAAATAGCATTTTCCATATTTTGGATCAAGCTTATCTAATTCTACCTTTTTAACAAATGTGAGACATCCCCAAATTCTTAAATGTTTAAGATTTGGCTTTTTCCCATACCATATCTCATATGGTGTAGTATCAACAGCTTTAGATGGAACATGGAGGCAGTATTTAGGGCATATTCCCAAAACGAGTTAGGGAGAATTGCATGACTCATCATGAATCAAACCATATCTAATAATGTTCGATTTCTCATTTTAGATACACCATTCAGTTGCGGTGTATATAGAGGAGTCCATTGTGAAAGAATCCCATTCTCTTTTAAATAATTTTGAAATTCTTGATTTAGGTATTCTCCACCTCTATCTGACCGAAGTATTTTAATACTCTTCCCAAGTTGTTTTTCTACTTCATATTATTCTTTGAACTTTTCAAAGACTTCAAATTTATACTTCAATAAGTATACATGACCATATCTAGAATGATCATCAGTAAATGTTAGGAAGTATGAAAAACCTCCTCTAGCTAGAAGTAACGTAGGTCTACATACATGCGTGTGTATGAGACCTAATAATTCAGTAAATTTTTCACCCTTTGCAATAAAAGGTGTTTTAGTCATTTTTCCTAGTAAACAAGATTCACATGTTTCATATGATTCATAATCAAATGAGCCCAAATAACCATAATTTTGCAATTTGGTTATGCAATTCTTTGTATTTGTGTTGAAAATTGGGTTTTCAAGATCTAATATATAAAGAACATTATTTAGATAACCGGCACCATAAAAAAAATACTTTCACGATAAATAGAACAACATTTATTCTTAGTATTTATTTCAAAACCATCATTGTCTAAACAAGAAATTGAAACAATATTATTTGTGAGTACTAGTACAAAATAACAATCTTTCAAATCAACAATTAATCCACTAGGTAAAGAAAGACTATATGTTCCTACTAAAGCAAAGAACTTTGCTCCATTGCCCATGCGTAGGTCCACATCTCCCTTTGCCAGCTATCTACTTATCTTTAGGCTTTGCATATTTGTACAGATATGAGAGCCAAATCCGGTATATGATACCCAAGAATTTGATTTTCAAGTAGAAAGGTTTATTTCAATCATAAACAAACCTAAAGTAGAAGCTTCAATAAGTTTCTTCTATTTCACGGTTTCTAGATAAGCCTTGTAATTTCTCTTCCAATGTCCATCTTGTTCACAATGGAAGCAAGTGCCATTTTCCTTCTTGTCCCTTTTGGCTCTCTGTGTTGCCTAGGGTCCAAAGATTATTCTTGGACTTCTTAAGACTAGGTTTACGCTTTCTTTTCTTGGACCCCTCAACCAACAACACAATAGCCTTCTCTTTCTTCATGGTATCCTCAGCTTCCTTAAGCAAGTTCAATAACTCAGGCAAGGTAGAGGTCTCAACTTTATTCATATTGAAGTTCACCACTAATTGAGAAAAGCTGGGAGGAAGGGATTGTAGTATCAAGTCAACACTTAATTCATGATACATTACAAATCCCAATTTCTTCATTTTCTCAATGAGACCAATCATCTTCAGTACATGAGTTGAAACTGAAGATCCTTATGCCAACCTGCTTTGGAAGAGTTCCTTCGAGGTATCATATCGCTCACTTCTAGCCCTTTTGCCATACAATGCTTTCAAGTGTTGAAGCATTGCAAAGACACTCATTTTCTCATGCTACTTTTGCAGCTCGGGACTCATGGAAGCGAGCATGATACAACATGCACTTTCTGAATCATCTAAATGCTTCAGATATGCATTTCTTACTGCTTGATCAACATCAGCAACGCGCCTATCAGGAATAGGACCATCAAGGACATAAACTAACTTCTCATTCCTAAGAACAATTCTTAGGTCTTGAACCTAGTCCAAATAGTTTGGGCTAGTAAGTTTTTTGTCAAGCAAAATAGTACACAAGTTCATGTTGTTATTCATTTTCTACAACAAGAAAATAAAGATAGAATAAGAATTTTAAATTTATGCAATATACAAAACCAAAATACAAAATATATGGACTTAATAAAATCTTAGTTTTACTCCCACTATTTTATCCAAATCAATATCCCTCAAATTGATTCGAGAATTTTCTCAAAATTCTTAGCAAGCTAGGATCCCATTTCAATTATTTTAATATTGAGTTAGCTCAACAAATCAAAATTAATTCCAATTACCAATTGCAACTTATTTGCAACTCCTAGATAGTTAGGTTATCAACTTTTGATACACATATCACATATGTCTCTTAACTTTTGCCTCAAAGACTTTTGACCTTGAGTTAGCTCAACAAGTCAAAAAACTTTGTTAAATCATACCCATTATTTAGATATCTTATCTCATAGTTTAAAACACATTTTTAGTAAGACAACCTTGAGTTAGCTCAACAAGTTACCCTAACAAAAACTATTTAAACTATAATGATAGAAGGCATTTAAATTGATTTAATATTTAATTGAGGGATTAAATCATGGTCTCATCATTTACATATATCATATGTAATAAATATTTGATTATATTAAACATACAATATCCAAGTAAATAATCTAATTATTTAATCAAATATTAAATCACATATGACATAACAATTGAATAAATACATTAAACAATTAAAAAAATTAGTCATAAATCTGTATGCATCACATTTCTAATCGTATTAGAAATATTTTTGAATTAATTGAGAAGTTTTATGGGTTAAGATAAAAAATTTTAAATTTTGGGACAAAATAAATAAATAATGTAAATTAAAAGGGCTTTAGCATAAATAAACTCTTTATAATGAAAACCGCCCCATTCGTTTCCTTTTATTTAATTTAACCAATGACATCACTAGTGCGCCATCGATGTCACTCTATGGTCGACTCAATGATGATGTCGATGATGTCATCATCTTTTTGTTGATTCACTTAATCGACTGATGATAATGTCAGCATGACATCATCATCGATCAGCCTTCTGCTGCTGCTGTTTTCTTTAATTTTTTTTTTAATAACAACGAACTTTGGTAATTAGTTTGTTCAATGGTACTGAAGGAAACATTTTACGCTAGTAAAAACTTCATCCGATCAGCCACAGAAAAAAAAAACATAAATTTTCGTACGTGTGACAATTTATTTTTTCTCTCAAAAGAACAATTTTTCTCAATCATTCATCATAACACATACATAAATGTAAACATAAATAATTTATATTCACATAGATTTCTACTCAAATTAAACCCACATGCTCTGATACCACTGTTATGAAATCACATATACCATAAACAATTTGTAGGCAGCAGAATTAAAACATGATTTCTACCAGGATCAATTTCAATATACGTATAAATAAAAAAGCTCTTTTAATGACTGAAAATTGTGTTGTTGAAGGAAATTGAGAAAACACCAAAAATAGTCCTTCACATTTTAGCGAATAATCTTTTTCATTCTTCACTTTTAAAATGGGAACAAATAGTCCTTCAAATTTCATAAATTGATACTTTTAGTCCTTCGTTATTTATCCGTTTGTTTTTCTGTTAAATCACCTCCCGTGTGTTGCCTGGTACATTTTGACCATGGGTAAAATTGAAAATAAAAATAAAATCTTTTCTATCCCCACCTCTTTCCCGTTCATCTCTCTCACGACCCACACCTCTTCTGCAACTCTCTGTCCTCTTCTGACTTCCATTTGCTCAGAACGCCCTCCAACAGGACTCTCTTCAATTTTCCAATCAAACACCATTCAAAATTCAATCTTTACAAAGCCCAAGTCTCTGTCCAAGAACGAACAGCCATCTCTGTTCCCCACAGCCTAGATGAAAAATCCAGCCCTTCTTCTAAAACCTATATCTGGGTCAATCTCAAAAGTTCCAATGCTTCAAAGCTCAAGAAAAAGTCTTATGAGAATAAATGAAAGATAAAGCCTATGGGTGTTGGAATAGTGGTCGAGACACTCCGTGAAGGATTGCTGAACTTCTGCTGGGAACCATTCCATGATTTTGGCTAAATTGAGCATTCTAATGATAAGCAATATGCGTTGGATAGAAAGGAAGATCAACTTCTAGCATCCAAACCTGGATATTCAAAGATGGGCGTGGGACCAGAAGATTGAAGATCCACATGATTTTGTGTTTTAGTTAGGTAGTGGAGGTTCTTTTTTATCTGCTTGGGTAGTTCTAGTTCTTTTGTTTTTCGCAATTGGGGGGTTACTGATTTTTGGGTTGCTCATGGCTGATTTTTGGATGTTACTGATTTTCTTGGGTATGCCTATTGAGATTGCTAATGACGTAGATATTCCAACATGTTGAGTGTTTGCAGCTGAACTATACTTTTCTGTTGATAAGCTATTTTGAGCACATTTTTTATGATGGGGTTATTTTCTTATGTTGCTGCTGCATTAATTTTGTGGTTGAAAGTCTGAAAGATTATGAGTGGTTGTTGTGGCTTCATTTTTGGTTCACTTACATATGATCCAATGTTCAGAATTTCTACAAAATTATGTTCGTCTACTAACTGTTTGACAAAAGTCCTGAGACAAAAATTCATCATATTGTTATTGTAGTTTTGTGGCTATCTTTACTTCTCATATCATATCAGTTGTGTAAGCCGACTTGAAAAGTCTTCCATATCTTGTATTAGGAAGTTGAATGGTTCAGAAATGATGAGTTTGATTTGGTGGTACTTGACCAATCTCAAGATTTAACTCATCAACAGCAATAGAAAACGCCAATCAATGATAGTAGTAACTAAAGAATCCATTGCAATTGCAAATATGGTCAACAATGACAATAACCAACGAAAAGAATAACAGAACACCGCAATGTGGTGCTAAAGTTGCTCAACCTTATATACATCAAGAGATAACTTTAAGCAAAACAGCAAAAAAATAATATTACGCAGCCAAAGCCACGGTCCAGATATCTCATTTGACAGTACTACAAAGAAAATAAAACTAATGAGGTATCCAATTTAAATAGTTGCTTGTAAAAAGGCCCTCCCAGGTTGACGATTAGCCAGTGGTCCATGGCATTCAAGAAGCTGAAATGCGAAGTGCAAAGAATTAGCATTAAAAGACTATCCTAAATGATTCATGCAACAAAAAATGTAACCTCTTAGATGCCACTAAAATAGCATTAACAAACCATAGCATTGACACCATCAGGCATAATTCTGTTTTCTTGCTTCCATTTTACATAATCAGTGTGGCTGAACTTGGTGAAACTGTTTGCCTGGGGAAAAGAATATTGAAAATTGACCATCAGATACAGGGAAAACAAGAGCAACTTTAAAAACACATTCAGAATGATACCTTTATCCCTCAAGTCTAAAAATAAATCAAATACACAAAAAAGTTTGGAAGGAAAGATGAAACTTAGGTGCCAAAAATGGAATATCAAGGATAATAATGAACTGTAAATTGCAAAGACAAACCCATAAAAAAGGCAATTTGCCTAATTCAATGCTTTATAATAATTACTTAAAATCCTCTCATATTCCTAAAATGCTACCATTAACAAAATCCAGCTCTTTGTAAAGATGATACTGCATGCCGAATTATGATATAAAACCACCCCAGAGAACCTTGGTCAACTTTCATTACCCATCGATAACCGATTAACACCACTTTGCTCTTCTCTCCTCTTCTGGTCTTGTATGTCAACAACTTCAAACATCCAAGCCAGAGGTAGACTTGATGAAGCTTGATGACGGATAAACTTGATACATAGTATTTACAAAATGCGTGACGGATAAACTTGATAAAGCTAGCTCGGGTTTTCTCTTGGACATTTCCTCAAACATTTTGTCGACATTTCTGGAGCATGTTTGTCCGATATCCATTTCATCATCATCCGAGGACTCCCTGTCAAAGAAAACAACAAGGGGGCACCAACATCATTAATCACGAGTCCAGCCAGAGATTTGGGTGCTGCATTCGTTATCTGAAGCTTACTCAACACACGGTCCGCTTTCTTGCTCGATTGGGAGCAGAAACCACATCGTCTTCAGCATGCTTTTGTTCAGAATTCAGAGATGTGGCTTTTTCTTCTTACCCATGAATTTATGTAGCTGAAAATCAAAAATTCATGAAAAATTTTCAAGAAACCCGAGCTATACCCGATTGCGACGCACCGACCTGAATTCAAAAATTACACATTAGCCAAGCTAAATTTCAGAAATTTTTTCAGAATTAAGTGTTGTTTTCAGCTGGAATCCTGATGTAAACAACAAATGTAAATTGCCCATAAAGTTTTTTGGTTGGTCACAAGAGAGATGAACGGGGGAAGAGGTAGGGATAGAAAGGTGGGGTTATTTTTTTATTTGCAATTTTACCCATGATCAAAATGTGACGTGCCACACACGTGGACTGATTTAACAGAGAAACAAACGGATAAGTAACGAATGATCAAAAGTTTCAATTTATAAAATCTAAAGGATTATTTGTTCCCGTTTTAAAAGTGAATGATGAAAAAGATTATTCGTTAAAATGTGAAGGACTATTTTGGGTGTTTTCTCAAGGAAATTTTGTCAACCACAGCCGCACAAATGTCCGGCCTCTAAGTTATCCACATGAACTTGTTTTAGTATCCTCTTGGGATTGATTGACACCAAGTTAATATGTTAGTTCTTTTAATGAGCGTACAACACTACAGAATTTAGAGTTCAAGAGAACTCTAATAAAAGCAAAAGAAATCTTTTCTCTCGTTTTACACTATATTTTGTTGAAAAACTTGTATGCTCTCACCTCAACTTGGCGCTTGTCTCCTCCTTTTTAAAGTTTCTCACCGCTTGAAAACTAATGCACTTTTCTGATTTGATAAAATTTTTAAAAAATAAAATTAAAACTAAATTTAATTTTATTAAGATAAAAGAATTTTATCTTATCAAATTTCTTTCAAAAAGGAATTTGAACAAAATTAAAACTTATCTTATAGAGATCCATTAGATTAATTATTCTACAATTAACCCCAATAATTATCATATAATTATTTAATCATTTTAACCAAAGAACAAATTCTTTATGTGTGTGACCCTTTAGGTTCTTAATCACTTGGTAATAAATAAAATTATAATCTTAGAATTATTTGGCTTTAGTACAAAACCAACAAACTCTCACTTGGACTAAAGTCAATTTAGTCAAGAATATTCTAAGATCAAATAAATTAAACAACTTTAATTTATCATTAATTCAATAATTAATTAGTTTATATTTATAGATCAAGATTGGTCTCTAGCTGGGTATCATGACGGCCCAAGAGTTAAGAAAAGTCAAGTGGTTGACTTCACCTTTCCATGAACCAGAATCCATGAAATTAATATCCTTTCATCATACTATATCCCTAATTAGTACAAGAGTAAGGTATAAAGGCCAACTCTTAATGTACTAATTATTATAATTTCTCATTCCCAAAATCAACTCCTTTAAAATAAATTTAGCACTCTTTCAAATTTATTTACTCGTTTGCAAACATTTTGAGTTGATATTTCAACAAGTGGCCATTAGTGGAATATACTCTTCTTACTATTAGAAGTGGTGAATCTTTTATTGATCGTAAATCATCTATCAATGTTTCATGTTATACCCAACTTCTATGGCACATACAACTAGCTACAGTTATGGACTTATAGGGTTAAAGTACAATTCACACTATAGATACTTTTATGATCTCAAGTCTGAGGATCACTTACACATCACACGTAGAGATTATATCATTGGTAATCAAATACTTAATCTCATGAGAATCTCTAAGCATCAATCCATGAATTATTCTCCCACAATGCCTTTTGAAGAAACAAACGAAATTTTTTTAAGCATGCACCCCTTCCTAGCTTTTAGATTTTGGCATCTGTTATCCGAAAGGGGCAGCAGGATGAATTAAGAAGAACAAAAGGAAAAAAAATTTACGAAATCATCCTTCTCAAATCTATTACAACCATTCTTTGCCAAATAGTCACTTAATTGCAGTTTATATTTCTAGTGAAAAAATCATATCAAACGTCAAGATTATACTATAAAGATAACCAATGTTTGATGATGCCATCACGCGACTTAGACCAAATGTTACTAATCAACTGGGAATTTTCACTGAAATAGAACAATAACGAAAAGGCATAGCGATTTATAAATTGATGTGTCAGCGTTTATTCACAAAGACAATGAGCAAATGCAAAATGTAAATGCTGGTAATTAATATGCAATACCAAGAACAAACTAAAAAGACATTCCATTTATTGCTTTTAAACTTCTCCACCACAGCATGATGTGGACCTTCATTCATATAAGTTCAAATATATAGTAATCTCCCCGTAGCCAGATACTGAAACCCACAAACAAGAAAAACCAGACAACTATTTGCATATTACTTTGCTCATTAATCTAAGTCTAGATTTGAATGACAGAGGTCGAAGATGGAATGAAATGACATCCTCTACTGAAGGCTCACTATTGGTTTGGTGAGAGAATTTCTGCCATCTCAATAATGTAATAACGAGAAATAGTTGACGCCTATACGACAGCATATAATCACTGCAAAAAAAAATTAAAGGTTCTTGTTAAATCCCACTTTTGAGATTTTTTTATATTAAATGCAGGAGAATTTATAGTTGAGGTCTTTGAGTGAGAAAATATTTTCTTGCAAAAGCTCATTTTTGAAATTTTCATCTTAAATGTTGGAGAGCTAAAATAGTTGTTGTGTGGTTTGTGGTGTTCATTAACAAAAAGACAAAGCTTAATAGCCTTCTTTTTCCTGGCTAAGTTCTGTATTTTGACATTTTCATCACTCCCTCGTCACCTTATTATGAACCAATTCCAACATATTTTACAAAAGATATCTTTTGTCTTTAATTTTCTCAATATATTCTTCAAGTCACTATGGTATATATTCTTTTTTACTGATATTTGCATATACAAAAATTTCCTAATTACACATCCCTACTTCCTTTATAATCTCATTTTCAGAATGGCAAATGGGCAGATTAAATCACTCATGAGTTGAGTCATTTATAAGTTAAGATTTTACGAGTAATGACCTAACTAAATCCAACCCAACCCATTTAGTTACAGGCAGTTTTGGGTTGGGTCAAACCCAATAGATCTAACAAGTCAATTTAACCAATTTTTTTCCTTTCTCTATTTAATTAAGCAAATTAAAATTATATTTTCTATCTTTTTAAAATACCTTTTTAACAACTAATCTTATTTAGCTTTTTTAATTAATCTTTTGTTTTTTAAAAGAAGACGATTTTTATGTTTTTCACTATAACTAAAAAATAATCTAATCTTATTTAGTTTCTCTATTAGCAATTAGCATCAATTCTTTTTTTAAGATTAATTTTATTTAGTTTCTTTTTTAATTAATATTTTTTTAAAATTATTTTTATGTTTTTCACCATAACTAAAAACAACTAATATTTTTAATTTATCTATTAACACATTTAATATCTCTATTAACACCAATACCAAGACTAACATCAAATAATCGTTAAAAAGTTCTATATCAACTTCATCAATAACAAGCAACAATTGCTACTATTCCTACAATCAACAGATCTATTATATTAATACCAAAACATTTGTTATACAACCTGGCAACTACTAGCCTTAGAACTCCATTTTTTTTGAAACACATTTGGGCAGGTTGGGTCAATAATGGGTTGGGTCATTGATGTGTTATTATTTAATAGGCCATGACCCAATTCAATCCATTTAATTACGAATTATATTAGGATTTGGTTAAACCCTGTCAATTTAACAATTTTTTTTTTGTAGTTACGAGTCATATTTTTGAAGATGGAAAATTGGAAGTTCGAATATTCAAAAAACTATGAAAAAATAGAAATTTTATATAAAGATTTTTAAATTTTTTTGAGAATTTTAATATTATTCTACATTAAATTTCATGAAAGTTTAAAAATAGTATATCAAAATAGTAAATTATTTTTAGTAATTTGTAATTATGTAGCTATTTTGATTTTTTTATTACATAACATTTAGGTTAATAAAAAAAGGAAAAATTTTGAATTTAAATATTTGAATAAAATGTTAATTTTGTAATTATTTATTTAAAACTTTTTACATTTTTTTTTTGGTATTGATATTAAGAAACTATTATCATTTAAATTCAAGTTTTTCCTTTTAAAATTATATATTTAATTAAGGGTAAATTTAAAAATAAAATTCATCTAAAAAAGTAAAGTTATGTCTAAAAAGCAAAATTACTTTGTCATTTTAGAAATTAAGAGAAAATTATGTCATTTTTACTTATTAGATAACTTCTATAACATCTTATAAATAAGTTTAAAAAAAAAAACACTTAACCCAATGGATCACCCTTACCCAACTCAACCCAACCCAATCAAATCCAAAAACTACGGGTCATTACATAGCCAAATCAATTAATGACCTATGACTCAAATGACCCAACCCATTTGGTTAAAATATTAGGTGAGTTTGGTTGATTTATTGGGTTGGGGTCTAATTTTGTCACCTCTACTCATTTCTATATTATTTGGTTGTGATTAATTAGTGAACTAAATTAACAGGAAATGTAAATGACTAGAAATACAAGATATAATATTAAACACAATAGCTAATGATGTGTTGAAAGTTAGTTTATTGGTAAGAAACTTTAATTTCAACTTGAACAAAAATTAACTTCAACTTTACAGAATAGTGCCAATTTTTTTTTTACAAGTCATATATGAAACATGCATTGCAATATTTATCCCCATATTAAAAAAAATATTACATATACATATGGTGTACTCTTAGTTTTAGTACAATAAGTTAATCATATAAATTTTTATTTTTTTACCCTCTATGTCTAATTAAATTATACTCAATTATCTTTGCCTCCACTGTAACACATGAAAAGTAGATGTATGAAATATTTTTTTCAAAATTATGATGCTACATACTACTCTAATTGGGCTATTCTAAGTTTGCCCAAATGTAGCCTTATTTTGAATCTAATCGAGTTGCAATATTATAGTCTAGTCCGAGTCTTGTACTTGTTGAGCTGCACTAATTTACCTCATATTTTTGCCTTCAATTGGAATGGAAACAATAGCCCAATCTCTAGTTCAAATTTAGATATTTAAATGGCCCAAACTTTTGAGAGGGGTCATCATATGTCAAGCATAGAAAAGGTTTTTTTACTTTGTTTTGAATAAAAAACCACATGCTCCACTATTTATATAGCCCATGCTAATTGAAGTTTTATTCTTTCACACATACTCCTCAGATGGGATATTTAACATTTTAGCTACGGAACTATGTGAGTTGATATATGTAACACTTAGTTCCATATACTATTAAAACTATAAAGATATCTAATGGTATTTGCTCACTTAGCTTTCATTTTTCAATGGCATTGTTAAACCAATAGAGTGCTTTCACCGTTAGTAATTTTTCTGATCTTTAGATATTTTACTGTTTCACCAAATATTCCCATTGCCTTATCAGATTTAATTTGGTAGTTTTCACTACCTATCCAAGATTGAGCCCTATGATTTGATAACAAACTTAAAAAGTTATCCACAAATGTTTTACACCTAATCATTTTATATAATACTTGCATCCTATACCATGTCATGGCTATTGTCATAGAGATAGCCTGTACTTATTTCCTAGATATTGTTAGGGTAAACTACCAAAACCCCCTGAAATTAGGATTTATTACCGATCGCTCCTTGTGATTTGACAAAACTACCAATACCCCCCTGAGGTCTAAGTTTGTTTAACATATAATTTCATTTTAATTGATTCAGTTATAACGTTATAAAAAAATTAAAAATTCTGGATGAAATTACCCTTATTCCTTTGGTCTTTGCATTTGTGTGTTTTTTTTTTTTTGACAAAATTAAGATGAAATTTTAAAACGAAAATTTTTATATTATCTAAAAAAAGTGTATTATTATAAAAATTTACTTATTTCTAATTTATTTTTAATATATTATTATAAAAATATAATTTAGTTATAATTTACTTATTATATTATTTATACTAATAATGATAATGTATAAATTAAATTAATAAAACAAAAATAAAAAAAATGCCTATAATAATGTATTAATTATGCAAGATATTAGGACAAAATTTTGCAAATTATTAAGACAATTTTTTTAAAAAAAAATTCATTTTTTTTGTATTTTATTTGCTGTATTTGAAGGGAGTATTTTTGTCATTTTAACTATTAAATCAATTAAATATAACTGTAAAGGAATATTAATAATTTTGCCAAACTACATGGGTATTAGTAATTTACCCATGTTGTTATTACTTGTTCTCTTGGTAAAAAAGTTGACATATAGTGGACTCTTTACTTTTATGCAATATTGCTCCATTAGACTTTTGGCCCATGGTAGAAAATTCATCTTTGTTGTCTCATTGGGAGTGTATGTCCTGGACCTATTGTGACTAATCATTCCCTCGGACCAGTTACCAGTTGGTAAACTATTGCCTTACTAACTAGTTAATCAAATGTGAGACTCTTCTCGAGTAGATTCCTTCGTTTACTTCCCATATGAGGTATTACTTATTAGTAGTCAATTCCAGCCTTTATTTCTATCCTATGGATAGGTGCTTACGTGTTAGTCATCTATCTACCACTAGAAATATCATTTCCCATCCAACTTATATGTGTTAAGGTGCATGTGTTTAGGTGCTTACGTGTTAGTCATATATTGTCTTTCATTCCAAGGTGCATGGTGCAACTTATGTTTATGTGTTCTATATTTGCTCGGAGTTCAATTCCAAAAATATAGATATCTCCATCCTTTCACATCAATCTCACAAATTTCTTATTATCTATTTGAATCACGACATGGATGGGAGTTTGGGGCAAAATTAAGTAGAGAAACTCAAATTTGGTTGAGGGATAATCAAGGTTAAACTAATGACTTTCACTATTTAAATGTGATACTCTGTTGTTGACTTATATTTCTCTTTCTATGTTAATTAGGAAATAGAATTGACTAATTGTAAATCAAAGAGTCGAGAAACTTAACACTACTAATGTTTAACAGCTTGCATCTAAGCCTTGTTTTAACACTATTATGGATATAATATGAAACAATGATCAAAATCGAATTTAATTTTCAACTGCCTATATCAAAGTAAAATTGATTACTGATTATGAAGGAACGTTGATATCTTTTTTATATTTCTATTTAAAAGTTCTTATGTACTTCACGTCCCTTTAAAACTTCAAAAAATGGACTAATTTCTTTTTTAGAAATACACACAATGTTCGTCATTTTAAAAAGGCTAATGAGAATCTCACCCATTATTATTTCATTTATTAATTTTATCATAATAAAAATACATGCTTTAATTTATATGTCATTTTCTCTCAAATAATCTATTTATGTACAAATTATAAAATTATCATTTTTAATAAAAAGACAAACAAAATGACTATTGATTATATTGACCCTTCAATTTAAACAGCCACGTTCAATGTTTTCGATATATCCCAATCAGATGTTACTACATTTATTAATTTGATTGGGATATATGGATAGTGATCCAATAATGTCGACCCCATGAATTAGTTATTGGGATATATGGATATATGAATTAATTATTTTTATTTTTATTTTTACAATATTTTATATAATTTTTTTAATATTTTAATTACTGTAGTAATCAAAAGATATTTATATTCAATTTATTTATTTATCATTAAAAACTAACAAAAGTATGATTAAATTAAGTAAATTGTTTATATAATGATAAATTTTAATTTTACTAAAATATGAGAATTTTTTTGAATAAATTTAACTATATTTTATTTATATAATAAAAGTAAAATCATAATTAAAATTAAAATCATTTTACTAAATTGAAATTGTAAAATTATAAAATCAATAAGATCGGATACAAATTATGAAAATTATGATAGATACTAATAGTGGTTAAAAAATTTAGTCTACCTCAGCAAATGTTTATGTTCTAAAAATTGTTCCCAAAAAAAAAAAGCCCATCCCTGCCGATTGGGCTGAAAGGGATCATCTCATTCTTTATTTTCCGTCAATCAGAGACATTAATGAAGGGTGCGTGACAACAAGCGCTAAAACTAATTGAGATTTATTTTAAAAAGTTATATTATAATGTGTAAAAATTACAAAAGAATGAGAGTCGGCACCGGGTGGGAGGGTCATTTACCTATGTGGATCCGTCTCTACAGGAAAACTTAATGGAGAATGTGAGATTAGGGTAGGGGTGGGGTCAAGTGACCCTTGAACCTATATGGATCCGCCTCTGTTGTAGTCATATGTGAATATTAGGTTTGTTTGGAGTGTGATGTATTTAAAATGTTATATTAGAATGTGTAAAAATTTTAGTGGGTATTTTTTGATATAAAAAGTATTTTAGAGGGAAAAATAAGAGGAAATTTTTTTTAAAATTATGTGAGAGAAATTTGAATGGGAAAATTTGAATTTTAAATTTTAAAATAAAAATGTGTTTGGATAGTTTACTTTTTTTTGAGAATTTACTTATTTGCAAATAAGAATCACTTGTCCAAACAGATCCTTAGAAATTCCCAATTTGTACGACCAATAATTTATTTATGTAAAAAATATAAATTTATTATCTTTAATAAAAATACAAACAAAATGATTATTCATTATTTTGACCGATTCAATACAAAATTAATCATACAACTAGTTCATTGATCATCTTCAACAGCCAACTAGTTCATGGCATGGGGTCGACATTAATTATTCGATCACTACCAATATCTCTTTTTCTCTAGATTTAAGTCACGTAAATCTTCTCCTATAAATAAACAAGAGAAGGCACAAGCATTCTCGTCCCTCTCAAAACATTACTTTTCGAGTACAAAAATAATAAGCTCTGGTGAGGTAAGAAAATGAGTTTCAAGCCAATTCTTTTCCTATGCCTTTTGGCACTAGTGATGATGATTGCCTCGGAGGTCACAGCTAGGGACTTGGCTGAAAGTAAGATATCTATGTTTAATATTCCCCCTTCTCTATTATTAGCAAAAAAATAATAATTGACTTCTTGTAATAACAACCGCATTCTTTCTCGTTAAAGAAATATTTCTTCTTTTTACTATATGTTGTCCATTTTTCTTCTTCAAAATCAACTCACAATTAGACAGTCACTGTTAATTCTGTCTAATGGTGGACTTTTTTTTTCCTTATGAGAACTCATTTCTTGACTGCTCAATGTCGTCTTTGTGTTAATACTCGGTTTCTATAAATAATAAACGACCACATTTTTAAGTTCTTTATACTGCTATTAAGAGTATGGATCATCAAAAATGATAACAACACCATATATGGATATTTTTGATCCATTCGACAATATTATTTGATAGGAATAACCAACTGGGCTTGTTTAGTAGCGACCAGATAATACCTTAGAGGCATTCATGTGTCACGAGGAAGGGAGTTGAATCCATTCCCTCACTTTCCTCCTCGATTTACACCTTCTCACCTCTACCCCTAAATGTGATGAAAAATTTTATTGTGGGAATTTGATCCCACATTTTATGAGAAAACAATCCATAGATTGTAACCAGAAGATGTTGATTAAAATTATTTTGATAGGAACAATTGATGATTAGTAAAATTGAAATTATGATAAAAATATCAATTAAAACATTCAGGTTCTATTTGACTTAAAATTCCTAGAGATTACACCAATTACATCTAACGAGCATGACACATTATTACTCTTTGCAGAAGACGCAGTTGAGACTAATGGCGTAGAAGAATCCAAGTATTCTGGTGGTGGATATGGAGGAGGAGATGGACACTGCCGTTGTCCACTCTACTGCCGTTATCGCTGCTGTGTTGGGTGCATGTGCTGCTGATATGCTGGTGAAGCTGTGGAGTCTGTGCCTGAATCCAAGCCTCAAAATTGAAGATCTTCCCTCTTGTGGTGCCTCATGAGTGCATTCATGCATCCATGAATGCCAAAACTGGCTTTATTTTATGGGTATTAGAAAAGTAAGTATTTTAATTTTATGCAATATGATGAATAAGATCTTTATTGGGGATATCCTCCACTTTGTGTGATTTTCCTTCTTTTCTTTTTGTTGTTGTGGTTTTTATGTTCATGTATAACGTGAGTATTCACGTATCATTGTTTTATATCATTAGTGGCCAATTTTATCAATCTTTTTTTTTTCTTTTTACAGTGTTAAAATTGTATGCAAAATGCGTACTTATACCCAAAAAAAGTTCTTAAAGGTGAAAAATAGTAAGTAGAGCAAAAATGGATGGTAGTTTCAATAATACAACCTCAGTTCCAAAATAAAGTCCAATATCAATCTTTTTTTTTTCTTTCTTCAGTGTTAACATTGTATGCAAAATGCGTACTTATACCAAAAAAAAGTTCTTAAAGGTGAAAAATAGTAAGTAGAGCAAAAAATGGTAGTTTCAATAATACAACCTCAGTTCCAAAATAAAGTCCAATATCAAAAAAAAAAAAATTATTCCAAAAAAAAAAGGTATTTTTAGTGTGAAATTCTTGTGTTACTTAATGACAATGCATAACTTAAATTAAAAAGTAAGGATAAAAAATGTAAAAATATAAAAATATATATTTAATAGTGTATTAGATGTATTGTATATTATAATTTTAAAAAACAATTCTATAAAATCTAAGTTGTCTTTGCTATAGCCTCCCACCTCACTTTTCACTTCTATTAACTTTCACTTTTCTTAATAAATGAAATAAGAAAACCAAAATATTAGTGCTGCAGAAATAAGTGTCCTTATTAATCTTGATAACTAACGAATACGCTCTCCGACTCTTGATAGCATGGATCATATTGTGCATTATAATTAAAAATAGTTATGCACACTTAAAAGTGAATTCTTTTCTAAGATGGAGGGTGTAATTCCAACTTTATAGTTATAAAAAATTATTAAAACAAAATTCAATCTTTTTTGTTCTTTTCCAAAATGGACGATTTCATCGCCTTCTTTTACACTACGGTCTTCTTTCATCCTATAATTAAACCAAAGAATTAATGAAAGAAACCAAGGCATGAAATTATAATTAACAAAATCAAAATAATGAAAATAATTATGAGTTTAAATATCGTAAGATAAAAGGAAATGTTAGGATTTTCATTTATTAATTTTTTTCTTAAGCTATTGACCTTTTTTTTTTCACTTTTAGAAGGAATTCTTTCCCTTAAAAACTTTAATTTCCTTTAGTTTTCCTTATTCCAATGATAGATAGCAAAGAAAATCATTATATATATTTTTAACTGCTTCGCTTATTTTCTTCCCCCTTTCTTCGATACTTCCAAATTAGGCATATAATCTGCATTTTCTTGCCACTTAGGAGAGTCATGGTACTAACAATCTTTCTTGAGTTAATTTTTGTTTGAGCGGACAGCTCGCTTTTGTTAGCTTCAATTTTATTTAAGAAAGATGCGAGTGTGAAATTTGGGTCTCCAAGTTCTTGATGCTGACTTTCGTCTTTTGTTGAAATTATTGAGTGTTGTCTGCTAAAGCTTTTACTATCTCATCTAACGACATTCCTAAGCTTCAGGGTTGAATAGGCGCTGGAGATGGCCTGTTGTGTTTGATGTTGGCATCTTTATTATCCTGCTTAATTTCCATGGACAAAATTGGGGTGATTCTTCATCTAGAACTATAGTTATTATAATAAGGATCATAACTGTGTTGAAATTGACTAGACATCCTCCTACTGCATTGACCTATTTATAAGAGTTTTCTTATAATGTAGAGTACATGTTCATAAGATGTCCAAGAACTAAGTATATTTCACAAGCTTTAACTGTTTGTAACTGATCTGTAGGCAATTGACAAACTGAGATGGTTAAATCAAAAATTGATTTTCAAGATTAGAAACACTTACCTCATTAACTAGTATAGTAGATCTATCAATCCTTATCCCGAACTACTAAGATTTCTTTGCCATATTTGAAATCCATTGTTTGGCTATTTTTAGTGTCTTCTTTGCTAAGGCTTATTCACTTGTTGCATTTACCATACTCCTATGCATTTACAATAACCCTTCATATAAAAATTGCATTAGAAGTTGGTCAATAATTTGATGATGCGGCCAGCTAGCACACAATTGTTTGAACATCCACTATAAGAAAACCCCGCTTAGTGACAACCTAATTTCGCCACCAATGGCCGATTTTCACCAAAAGCCCAACAAAAGCCTTTCGTGACGAAAAATTTTGGTCACGCTGTCAGCAAAGGTCCGTCGCTAAAGGTCTTTCGTGACGAATAAAAAATATCGTCACTAAAGGTTGGCGTTTAGTGACGAAACTTGGAAATGACGAAATTTAGTGACCAAAAAAAGTCATCACCAAAGGGGGAAAATTGTTGTCATGAAAAGATACAAGTCGTCACTAATTGCGCGAAATTAGTGACAAAAATTAGTGATTTAAAAATGGTCGCTACTAAAAGTGCGCTTGGGCAATTGCAGGTGATGCTTTGGTGATTTAGAAAAAATTTTGTCACTAAATTATGCCTTAGTCAACGCCTTTAGTGACGAACTAGTGACGACAAGTTTTTCGTCACCAATTCCTTTTTTTTCATTGGTGACGGAGAAAATTTGTCACAAAAGGTTTGTTGAATATGGAATTCGTGACGAAAAAGTTTTGTGGCGCTGTTCATTAGTGACGAAATTTTCTCGTCACCAAAGGTTTGTTCTTAGATGGAATTAGTGATTTGCGGGAAAATTTGTCACTAAATGGGGTCATTAGTGACAAATTATAACGTTATAATGTGGTTTGTTTTAGTATCATATCACCAATATCACAGTGTTGATTGTCACATCATTTATTCTTATAATACATACATCATCAAAGTCGGAAAAGTACTGAACGCAATCATACTAAGCATTGAACATTCAAAAAAATATTTGGAAAAGGGCACAAAACTTCAACTTGCTCAATGCCAGAGACAACATTTTAATATCTCACTACTTAAGAAATAAAAGTCGAATATCCGAATTGTAGCATGAGAATAAAATATTATCCAAACACCATACACCCACAAAATAGTAGTGTACACATAATTCCCTTCACATTCTAAAAGGAAAGAGCCAGAAGGAATGAAAAAGACCTTGACAACACCAACCAATGGGCCATTTATAATGCCTTCAATCTATGGATGCTTGGCTATATGGTGGTGGATGCGCCATCGTGATAAGAAAAGTAAAAAAAGCTTAATGTTTAAAAATCCATCCAATCCATTCGCACAAATGACTAACTATAGAAACAATAACACCCCATAACTTGAACTCATGACATAATGCAATTACAGCACTGCCCACCAATCAAAGAAAACTAATGTGACTACGCAATGTATCACGAACTTAATACAAAACCACAAACCGCAAATTTTACTCAGAATCAACCCTATTAACTAGATATCATGATGTTACATCATCCTTATTTCTAAGAGAAATCTAGAAATGTGCCACGATCGATAATAATGATATGCAACCTTTGAGTATACAAGTGAGATCGCATTAAGGGACCAACATGTTATGAGAACGAAGCTCATCTTTATAAGACTCAGATATATACGTAAGAAGCAACACCCCATAATTATATATCATGACATAATCCAATTTCAAGTAAATGACAATAATTATACTACATTCTCCATCAATCAAAGACAACTAAAATGACCACGAAATGTATCGCATAACTTAATACACATCGACCAATCAAATATAATCTTCATAAACCAACTATGGTAACTAATCACACCTATGTTACACAAAGTTCATATCTCATAGAAAGATAGAAATGTAGAAACAGAAGACTTGGAACAAAAACTGCAGAAACAGAAGACCTAGAACAAAAATGTAGAAATAGAAAATCTAAAATGCCAAGAAACATAAACAGATACAGCAAATTCAGCAAGAAACAAAAACAAAATTGCCAAGAAACAGAAAACTTAGAACAAAAGATGCAGAAACAGAAAATCTAAAATGCCAAGAAATAGAAATAGAAATAGAAACAGAAACAGAAATAGAAAATGCAGCAAGAAACATTATGACGGAAAAAGAAGAGGAAAGTGAGGGGAAAAAGGAAAAGCAAATAGGCATTTTTGGTGTGACAGAAAACTGACAGCCTTTGCTTTTACTTATTGTTGTATCCTAGAGGAGATCAAATATTGGGAAAGAAACAGGAGTTTTCATAATAAACATGATGACAACTAAGATTCCTGAACTCAGATAGGCTCCTCTCTGACCATTCAGACTCAGGATTTTACATGAAAATGGTACTGCATCCATTCAGTGCCTATACTATATCTGTACAAAATTATTGCAATTTTTAGTTACTACAAGAAAAAAAAAACTTAATTGTTAGTCACCTTCATAGCAGAAAAATTAACGACATCAATATCTAGAGAAACTCCCGTAAATGCGTGATACAGACACAAGCATGCACATACAGAAAGAAACATTCACTTTCCACCACCAAGGAAATATTCCACTGCACCTCAAGAAGTTTACAGCTTAAGCCAAAACGATCAGATGAAGTACCAAAATCAACCATCCAACAAGAAGATGCATTTGCAATTTTCCATGTGTGATGAGCAGATGAATTGTGATTGTAATAAATAAAATGTAAATAGAAGTTAACCACTCTTTTATGTAGATGAATGTGAGAAGACACAACTTACTTGTATTTCAATAGAACACTCTGTTCAAGGATCTGAATATTGGTTTTGGGTTTCCGCAATGCATTGAGCTTTTGAACCATAAAGTCAAAACCTTTAGGAAGGGAAAAAATTATTATTCTATACCTGAGTAATTGAATCTGCTTCAAGAAGCATGGAATAATATTTGCATCGTTAAATTTTGATAAATACACCATCTAAAACTGAGTAAATGAAATTAGAATAATTCTCTTCATGCGACATTATCATATAAAAATAAAAATGTCAAAAACAAAGATCATAAATTGGCCAAGAGTCAGCATCATTTTCTAAAGAAATTCAAAACAGCCTATGGGTCCTATAGCTTTATTATTAACGCTCTCTTATTTTAAATTGTTATGAGCGGAAACTAGGTAAGATTAATACACTGACAACCATGAACTCGCATAGAATTTTTTGGCATTGACTTAACACTAAAGTAAATGAACATCTTAATTGCACAAGTTAAAACACATCATATATGCAGATTACCTTTGTCACTGCTTTCTGCCTGAGTCTCTCTAATTCATGCTGAACATCTTTAAAGCTTTTGAAGTTTTAACAGTAGAATCTACTTCAACAAATTTCAGCTTTTACTTAAAATCTCCAGAGTCCTCAAATACTCATCATTAACCGGTAGATGAATATCATAGCCAGTTAGTGACCATCAAAAGCAGCAACATGGTATCACAGTGTGAAGGAGTAGTGAGTGCAAATTATATGCATACAAGAATTGGTAGGACCAAAATACCGTAGAGTCAAACAAGCTACAGAACTTTAGTAAAGGATAAACCTGGAAATGGAAAATACAAAAGCTATAATACCTCTCCATCAACAATAATGTCGGAAACATCCTCGAATCTCCCTTTCTAGGAGCCAACACATTTCAGCTTATAAAATGGTAAACATAAAATACTTACTCAAAATGGTCTAAAGAGTTTGGCATACTGCATAAAAAGGTCAAAAAATGCAGGCTTCCAAAAAGGGAAGAGATGACACGGCAATGAAAACGCAAATAGGGCACTCAGTATGCTTCTAGGGATAGACCATAAAATAGAGAATTTACAATTCAAAGAGAATGCTATCTAATAGGCACAAGTTCAGAACCCATACCTTACGGTTTTTCAGCTTCATCCCCATGTCCATAGACTTCTCTTGAAGAACTTTTATATCCGAACTTATAGAACCTATCTCAGCCTAGGAAAATGTCCATAAAATACAATAAAAGGCTCTGATATGTAATTAGAAAAAATTTAAATTTAACAAAAGATGGTCTTCGATGGAGCCAAATCTGCAAACAAGAGGTCAGAGTACTCTTTCCCACGTTCTAATAGCAAAAACTTCAAAGCTAAATGAGGTTTATTTTTTATTTTTTTCTTTCAGCTTTACTTCGGTGAATTTTGTTTAATAGGATAAAGGTGGCCACCATGGGACAAGCCTCCGCAGTAAAAGCACTTATTCCTGAAAAGCTCATCCCAATATCAGCATACAAAAATGCCAAGAAACAAAATCTAAAATGCCAAGAAAAATAAACAGAAACAGAGAATTCAGCAAGAAACAAAAAACAAAGAATGCCAAGAAACAGAAAACTTAGAACAAAAATGAAGAAACAGAAAATCTAAAATGCCAAGAAATAGAAACAGAAACATCAAATGCAGCAAGAAACAAAAACAGAAAAGGCCAAGATGTCCAACAAACTATACAAGCTGAATGAGGATAAGAATTTGCTCTTCCCATTTCTCTCCCTATGAAATGGATCTTAAATTAATAAGCTTCTAAACATAGTGGAGAATCAAACACCCTTCGTGATCCAAACCTTCAGAACCCTTATGGTTTCATGCCTTCTTACTGTATCTCAAAACCAACCAGTGAAGAAAAGAAATGGAAAACATTTATCATACTTCCTTGTTCTACACAAAGGCTAATAAAAGGATTTTCTTCTGTATTTTCGTCCAACTCACATCTAAATTCCACAGCAAAAGTTGTGAAGAATTGTCAAACTAAATTGGTACTCAAAGTCATTTCACTGGCAGCAATACATCAAAAATCCGAATACAATAACTTCTCCACAAACCCAAAGGCATAAAAATCAAATCTTTAAAGCACTTCGAAGTTCCAAATAATCAAGACTCCTAAACCAAGCCCCATAAACATTCACACTCATTTCCTCACATAGCCAAAACCCACCAAGCTATGATTTCAAAAATGACCATCCATTCAGCAACAATAAATTCACTTAAAAAAAAAAAAGAACAACATCGAATAACAGTCGCCAAAATAACCAGCAGTCACAAAACCCAACTCCATAAATACATCAAATACACAGCCGGTATTTCAGAAAACCCACAACTTCCAATTTTCAGGAATAAAAGTTTCGGATATTCAGAAATAAGAGCTTCATATTTTCAGAAGATAAGAACCTTAGGTGAGGATTCAGAACATTTACAGATTTTCAGAAACCCGCCTTGCTCATACTTTCTCTTTTTCCTCCAATGCCTTCTTCTTGCCTCCAGTGGAACGTCTCTCGTGCATAGCATCTCTTGAAATACCCATGTTGGCGGCGACGGTGGAGGGGCTCCTGCTTCTGTAAATCAGACGGCGGACGCTCCTCTCTCACCTCATCAGTACCACAAAAATAAAAAAGAAAGAAATAGAAATCAAAAGAGATAAGAAGGTGGAGGAATTGGTTTTTGGGTAGGGAGGCGGGTGGTGATGGGGTGATGGTGGTGGAGGGAGATGGAGGAGTGGCGGAGGTTTTGGAAATGCTTGCCGAAAGGGTTTTGCAAATGGGAAAGTTGAAAATGGAAAGACAAAAAAAGGTGGTCAAATATTTTGACACGGATTCATTTTCCCTCCTACACAAATTCATTTTCCCTCATGTTGTTTTAGTAAGCATTCAAATTTTTTAAATAATTATTAATTATTAAAAAAGTTTTACTTTTTTTAATCCGTAGTCAATTTTTCACTCTATAATGCTATGTTGGTTCAATAAAATTCTTATTTGAATTTTATTTTAAATTTTAAAATTAATTCTTATTAGTTATTAAATGATAAAGTGAAATTATTTTTTTAAAATAATTTAGAGAAAAAAATAATATTTACATTTTCATGTTGAAATTGAAAAACTTATGTATATTAAAAGTATATGGATATGTGTACTACATTACTTATATTTTGTCCCAAAAAAGAGTCCACTTTCGAAATTTAAAAATGATTTTTCAACAAAATTGTCAAAATACCCTTCACAAGATAGAATACATTAAAGTGTGTATTGATATACAATAAAAAATATACTTAGTTTAATGGTTATTCTTAACTAAAGAAACCAATTACTACTAATAATCAATACTGTATTTTAATACTATAAAGAATGTGTGATTAAAGTACAATTATATGGACAAACAAAATGTTATATTGTTTTAGTACAATTATTATAAATTAAAAGCGATAATATAAGAAAGCTAAATTTAGCTTAAGGAAAAATATGCTTAGTCCAATCAACATGTCTTAACCAAGGAACTCTAATCAGAACTAATTGATAGTTTATCTAAAAAAAGGCTCTATGCTTAAATTAAAATAATGTAGGCAAATTCATATATATTAGGGTGTTTTAGTGCAATTATTAAAAATTAATAGCCATAAATTTAAAAAATTAAGTTTGGCCCAATGGATAAATTACATTATTCAATCATGATCCTTAGCCCAACAAGTCTAATTATTATATAAGTTGTGGCCAATTAATTTAGGCCAAAATATTTTATTTAATTTATCCCTAATTATATGCCCCAATACATATTTTGTTATTAAAATTTATAATATTTAATTTCATTACACACCAAAACAAATATTTTATATATCCTTATTTAATAATATTATACACTACAAATTTATATATGGAGATATGAATTAAAAAAGTATATAACTATTTGGGTGTCCTAGTAAAATTATTTGAAATTAAGAGCGATAATATAAATAAGCTAAGTTTAGCTTAAGGAAAAATATGCTTAGTCTAATCAACATGTCTTGACCAAGGAACTCTAATCATAATTAATTGATAGTGTATTTGAAAAAAGACTCTATGTTTGAATTAAAATAATGTAGACAAATTCATATATGTTAGGTATTTTAGTGCAATTATTAAAATTAAGAGTCATAAATTTAAAAAGTTAAGTTTGGTCCAATGGATAAATTACAAAACCCAATCATGATCTTTAGCCCAACAAGTCCAATCATTATATAAGTTGTGGCCAATCAATTTAGGCCAAAATATTTTATTTAATCCATCCCTAATTATATGGCCCAATACATATTTTGTTATTAAAAATTGTTATACTTAGTTTCATTACACACCAAAATAAATATTTTATATATCCTTATTTAATAATATTATATACTAAAACTTTATGTATAGAGATATGAATTAAAAGATTATAACTATTAGGGTGTCCTAGTAAAATTATTAGAAATTAAGAGCGATAATATAAGTAAGCTAAGTTTAGCTTAAGGAAAAATATGCTTAGTCTAATCAACATGTCTTGGCCAAGGAACTCCATAATTAATTGATAGTGTATCTAAAAAAAAAACTTTATGTTTGAATTAAAATAATGTAGGTAAATTCATGTATAGTAGGGTGTTTTAGTGTAATTATTAAAAATTAATAGCCATAAATTTAAAAAGTTAAGTTTGGCCCAATAGATAAATTACATAACCCAATCATGATTCTTAGCCCAACAAGTCCAATTATTATATAAGTCCAATCAATTTAGGGTAAAATATTTTATTTAATCCATCCCTAATTATATGGCCCAATACATATTTTGTTATTAAAAGTTGTTATATTTAATTTCATTACACACCAAAACAAATATTTGATATATCCTTATTTAATAATAGTATACACTACAACTTTATATATAGAGATATGAATTAAAAAATTAAAACTATTAAGGAATCCTAGTAAAATTATTAGAAATTAAGAGCGATAATATAAGTAAGCTAAGTTTAGCTTAAGGAAGAATTTGCTTAGTCCAATCAAAATGTCTTAGCCAAGGAACTCCAATCATAATTAATTGATAGTGTATTTGAAAAAAGACTCTATGTTTGAATTAAAATAATGTAGACAAATTCATATATGTTAGGTATTTTAGTGCAATTATTAAAATTAAGAGTCATAAATTTAAAAAGTTAAGTTTGGTCCAATGGATAAATTACAAAACCCAATCATGATCTTTAGCCCAACAAGTCCAATCATTATAATACAAATCTTTTATATATCAATATTTAATAATATTATACATTAAACCTTTATATATAGAGATATGAATTAAAAGATTATAATTATTAGGGTGTCATAGTATAATTATTAGAAATTAATGGCAATAATAAAAGGCATCCATTTTGGTGACAACAGGAATTTCGTCACTAAAAGCCATCCAAATTGGTGACGACCATAACTTGATCACCAATGCCTGAACTTTAAGCTTTTAGTGACAATCGTGTCTTTTCGTCACTAATTGTACCATATTGGCGAGAAACTTCCCGCCAAAGTCTTTAGTGACGAAATGGTGACAAGTATTAGTCAGTCGTCACTAAAGATAGTGAGATGATGAAAATTTGGTGACGACTTGTGTTCTTGTCACTAAAGGTGTCATTTGGTGACGGAATTTTTTCGCTACTGGTTTCCGCCACTAAATGGGGTTTTTCTTGTAGTGATCTACTAATATTCATATAATGTCTCATCACTAAACCGCAGATTCAACATAATTCTTTTATAATATCGTAGCTCATGATGCTAGAAAAATTCTGCAAAAATAGCCTTCTCATTAATTTCATGTTGTTATTGAATTAGAGGGAAGATAGTAGAGCAAATCTTTTGTCTTGTCTCAGAAAAGAGAAAGGAAAAGAACATTATATATTCCTTAGTCACCCCTTGTGTTTTCATACTAGAATAGATAATATTGAATTAAAATTTTGTTTTAATTTATTAATTTTAATTATATTTACATTCAAATTTATATTTTAATTAATATATTCTGAGAATTTTAACCTTTCCCGCATCAAAATGATAGATTCGCCAATAGATTATTGCATCCAACCTTTAACGGCTTATAAGAACTTGAGAAGACAGAGTCAACAGCTTGTCGAGCACGCAAAAGGCAAATTGACTAGCTACCTCGCATTATAGCATTAACAAAGACATCTCGCTTTAGCAGCAATTTGTTTTCATTTTTATTCTTTTAAGCGATAAGTTTTAATTCATTTTTCAAATGTTCTACAAAGAAAGTAGGAGTCCAAGTGATTAATATAAACAACTGATACGTGACATGTTGTGGGAACCAAGCACAAGACATGTTGGAGGAATCCAATTCCAATTTGATTTCCTATTGATATGAGATTGGCAAGTTGTTAAACTTAGTCAAACAGATGTTATTTCAAGAATGTGACAAGAGCAATAATTGAAGTAAGATGAAATAGGCACTCGGAGCTAATAAATAGACTCAATGATAACTATTGTGTAGAGAGGAAATGGAGCAACATAAGGTAGAGTTGCTGGGGTCTCCAATTTGTGCAAAGATTAGAGACTTTAACCACTCTAACTAAAATAGTCTTATCTTAATTTGATATTTGTGGCCTTTTCGGAGGATTGTATAGGATTTAGGGAGTTTGGAAGTTGGGAAATTATTTTGTTTGAGTTTTGGACTTGAAATGAGTTCTATGCAAGCCATAGTCAATGGGCAACTTATATATAATGGTTTTTTTGAAAAGTAAATATAACTACCGTTTTTTTGGACAAAAAAAAGAAAAAGAAAAAGAATGCGACAAAAGCAAAACTAGATGCCTGAGTTTTGCAAGTAAAAGGAAGGGGAAAAAATGCAAGCAAATTGAGGTTGATTAATTTCTTGGCTGGTTGATTTGTTGCTTATCAGTTGAATCCTATTTGATATTTTATTCATTGAAGTTTGTGAAAAGTACCATTTCTACTCCCATTCAGGAAGCAACCTAATAGATTTGATAAAAGCAAAGACCAACCAATTGATGCTTTATTCCGCAGGTCTCTCTGGCAACTGTAAGTGATATGAATCCAACAAGCATTGAAGAGACTTCGAACCCGAAGCATGATGTCAATAGCAAAGTCTCCAGAACAAGCTCGGATCCACTTGACAAGGGCTAGAACAAAGAAAATGAAGGAAGCCTTGAATGGACTCATCCAAACGGCCCAAAAGGGTGGAGAGAAGACCAAGATTGACAAGACCATGTTTATTAATGCACTAAGTGTAATTGGGTCTTGTTAATTAGATTTTGGAGCCAAATTCCAAGTTGTAACCATAATGGGTTTGGCTTGACTATTATTTTTCTTAAAACCCCTTAGGAACATTGGGCTTAGTCTTAATTATATGGTAATTTGAGTCATGTAGCCCAAAGAGTTATGTAGCACATTTGGCCCTAAAGAAACCCTAGCTTGAGCAACCCTAATTAGGAACCCTAGTTTGTATCTTTATAGTGGCGCCATTCTTAAAGTGATTTGATGAAATGAAAATTTGGTTCTTGACATTACAAGCTTGAGAGAATTGCTCTCTAGTTTCTGTAATTACTTGCAAATTACACAAATTCGGAATTTGTGTGTTTGTTGTTCTTGATTTCCTAGATTTGTTCCCTAGGAAATTCGGATTCCATCCATTCATTTGATTCCAAGGTTTCTTGATACGGGTTATCAAGGGGTTGAGGACCTATTCCATCTTCAAGGAACATACCATCTCCAAGGAAAGATTTCAGTTGGGTTGATCCAAGGGGAAGAACTTGTGTAGTGAGTTTTTGGAACAAGTTATCCAAGGGTTCACGCCAGTAAGCCAGCAGTAAAACTCTCCCAATTAAAACTCACCCACTGAACCTTCATCCTTTAGTCTGAAGCAACAAAAACAAGCAACAAACATCCTGACTAACGCCGCAAAACAACACGAGGAAAAGGTGAGACAAACGATTACCACCTAAATAGTTTTATAAAAATTAGAAAAACATCATGAGCGCAAGTAGTCTAATCTTAATAAAAACCTTTATTATAAAAATATTATTAATAATTTTCCCTAAAAATTTATTACATTAGAATTTTTATATAAAATCCCTTACTAACCAAAACTATCACACTTTGATAGTTAAATCCTACATGAAAAATATTTCCTAAAATAATTTAAATATAATTATACTAATAATTATCAAGTCCAAAACCAACTTGACAACCAAAGAAAAGACCATTTTTATTATACTACAGGGGTAAAGCTGTGCGGTCAGTTTCTTCTGCGGCTACTTCAGGGAGCTATGCCAGTAGCGGCCAACTTGTACAAGCTAGGGATTTTGTTGCTTTTGTTGCTTTTGTTGCTCTTAGTTACGTTAGGTTAACTAGGAGGTACCGGGCCTGTTTGACCGGGTTGTACCAGTCCCGTTCGATCAAGTTTCTGCCTTAACCAACTTCCACTGCATTTAGGTTAGTTGGGTTAGGGATAGTCCTTCAATGGACCCTTTCTGTACTCATTAACTTTTCTATGAAAGTTAATACACAAGGTTTGACCAAAAAAAAAAGTAAAACTCTTAAATAACCTAATAGGATTATTTTATTAGATATTTATTAAAGTCCAAAACTATTATGATATGTTCACATCGGACTCCCTCATTTCAAAAGAGCTCATCCTCGAGGTCAAAAAAAAAAAAAAAAAATTCATGTAGGTGATCCGTCCTTTCATGTCCCATAAGATATCATCTTGACAATCTATTGACTACTTTTTTTTTAAATCAAACTTGTAAATCTAGAATTTAAAAAATTATTATAATGGAAAATTATGAACAATAGGATGATCAAGAGACACTACAAGAAAAATGACCTTTAGTGACCAAAATGTTGGTGACAACAATCGATTTGGTCACTAAATGACCTCTTTGGTGACCACTGAGTGAGTCGTCACTAAATTAAAGTCGTCATAACATATTTAGTGACCAAATGGGAAATGTCATCACCGACTCGTCACTGAATGTGGTGGCACCAAAAAAGACTGGGAAATGCACTACAATTAGTGACGACTTTAGTGACAACATTTGATCTTGTCGCCAACGATAAGCACAAGATAGTTTGGTGACGAGGAATTGTCTTCACCAAATTGGTGCAGAATTATTGATGATTTAGTGACGTAAAATTGTCGTCACCAAATGTTAGAAAATTAGTGACGGCAATTTGTTGTCACTAATTCATAAATACTATTTATATTTTATGAATTATAAGTGTAGAACGGTTTGGTGAGGAGAAAATGTCGTCACTAAATACCAAAGTTCTAATGAATAAGGAATTTGCAACAATAATAATTAAGAAATTGGGTTAAATTACGGTGAAAGAATGATTTGGTTCTTGGACTAAGCAATTTTATTAGGTGAAACATTTTGTTTTTTGTGTGACATTTAATTTTTATTGATTATAGTATAACACCATGTTCTTTATAATTTTGCAAAAATAATTTTGATAAGTATATTAGGACACCCTAATATATACAATTTTGCCCCCATAATTTTGACTTATTATATGAAGACATTTTATTGAGTACAATTAGTAGTTGTAATGAATAAGAAAATCCCCTTCTTACCACAAGGCTAGACCTTTCTCTAGGCCCTGAAAAAGTTAGGAGCTGTTGACTTGGTACGTCTCCATTTTCGTCTATTTGATTCCAATGTTTTGGACTTTTCCACTCTTCAATTTAATG
Source organism: Gynochthodes officinalis (assembly GCA_020080225.1). Lineage (NCBI taxonomy): Eukaryota > Viridiplantae > Streptophyta > Magnoliopsida > Gentianales > Rubiaceae > Gynochthodes > Gynochthodes officinalis. The sequence continues at coordinate 17,783,668 of CM034619.1, forward strand.
TTTTGGCAAAATGGGTTCTTGGACTTAGTACTTTCCTTATGTTTTCAATATTAATACTTGCTAAAATTTGATGTTGGAGCTGGGTTTTAAGCTTTTCTTTGCTTTTCTTTCAAATTTGGAATTTGAAGTCAGACATGATGGTCGATTAACTTTTTCGTTCAGCTTGGGTTCTATTTTCATGACGGATGAACTATATTATGAAATGTGGAACCTTGAGCTTTGTTATTCTCATTTGGAGTTTGGGCAATTATGTAAACTATTAGACCCCAAAATATATGAAAAGGTGCTTACTACATTACCCATATCTTACTAATACATAATTTCTACCTTTCTAACATAAGTTATTGTGGCAAACGCAACACTTCATTCCTCCCAACAAACTTGATTAACTTCCCTAGTAACATAAGCATAATCAACACAAAACATAAAACTACAATTGGGACATATTGATGTTTGCACATTCCTATTTTTGCTACATTCTTCTTCAATATGCAATTCTCCTTTTCTAACATGATAACTTTGTTTGTCAACTCAACCAACTCCGCTTTCATGTATTTCTTCTTAATTCGTACTTTCTTCAACTTCCCCTCCAACTCTTCCACTTTACGTTTCAGAGAATCTCTTTTCCCCGATACTGTCAACACATATGTCCTCTCATGATCAATGCTCGCCACCCAACCACACAAAGTACCCGCAATCATCCGCTCACGATAAATGGAAAAACAGTTATTATGCATATTACATTACTCCTATCAATCTATATGTTTATTTCGCAAATTCTATAATCACATACCTTCCACAAATGACACCTCAAAAACTGATGTCCAGGGTTGCTTTGACTCTTCGAGGTGTAGCAAAATGCAGATATATGGCGGTGACATTCAGATGTGATTGAAGAACTAATAGAATCTAATGAAGGCGATGATACTAAATTTCCATTGTTAATGCTGCCCAAGATGGAAGAGTAAATATAACACATACACATACAAATTGAAGTATTTATTTTGGTTTGATTTGTAATTATAAATTGATTTGGTGAAAATGAATTCATCTGATTTTCTTTTGGCTACAGACACTCAATCTATTTGGATACAGTTCAAATAAATAGATCGAACAAAATCAAGTAGAGTTTTTCATGAATGAAATCTTAAAGCTTCTAAATTATACCACAAAAACTCATATCATGGGCTTAATATTACCCAACATATATAATACCAAGTGTAATATAAAAGAAAATACAATAAAAATACTGCTTATTAACTCGACCAAAAAGGAGCTGATTGTTGAATGCGTATAGAGTTAGAAAAATTTTAACAGTAATAATAATAAAAAATAAAATAAAACATTCCAACTCCAACTCCAACTCCAACCCCAACTCCATTGCACAATGATAATGTAGATCAAGAAAAGCCCAAAGTCCAAAGGAGAATAACAAAGTTCAAGGTTTTACATTTCATAATACAGTTCATCCGGCATGAAAATATAGCCCAAGTTGAATCAAAAAGTTAATCAGCCATCATAATAGAACTCTACATTCCAAATTTCGGAACGAAAACTGAAGACAAGTTCAAAATACAGCTCTAACGTCAAATTTCAGTAAATAATCAAGGGACAGAAAGGTAGCAGTGTTTATACCTCCATTACTGAAGGAAATATAGTCAAAGATTGCCGATTTTAGCTACATTTTGGACAAAGGACAATCAAAATTCAGCACCTAAATATAATTCAAAAGATTGAATATAATTACTGTAGTTTCCTCGTATACAAAAGATTCAACTTCCAATTAAAAAAGAAATGGAACTAGCTACAACAAAACAATGTTACACATTCGTGAGACAATATTGTACTTCAGTGAGAAGCATCACTATCGCAAATGAAGATGAGTAATAAATTTTAGTCCAAGCACTTTGCACTACACCATGGATGGGAATTGATGGAAGCATCTTTAGTTCAAATCAGACAATAGAATAGACAATCCAACAATAAGTGATCCCAAATAAGTGGAAAAAGAAAAAACAAACATATGGACACAATCGGATTTATAAAATAAACACATAGAGGGGATAACAGTGGTAATGTAAAAGGAAAAAAAACACAGTGGTAATGTTATGGGAAAAAAAAAAACACATACGTGCGCGTGATCTAAAAATGAGATACACAGAGAGCATCTGCATATAATTTAACATCGTATGTTCCAAATTTAAGCCAAAACTAGAAAAACATTACAATGTTCAGCTTGTTGTTGACCCGGTTGGTGAGTAAGATGAGAGACGATGAGACAATTTAGCAATGAAATCTCCGTACACATCTAATTCTTGATAGGCCTCGCATATCTGCAAAATCAAATCCACAATTTGTCCTATGATGGCAGAGTCATTGAATGCTGATAGCCCATGAATAAGAGGTGAAATTAGGAAATGGGAATGAAAAGCAACGAAGGATTGAAGATACCTTTTGCGGCTGAGTTAGGGCTTGGGAGAGCTGTGAGAGAGCAGAGGAAGCATGAATTGTTGGGCTTTGGGGTTTAAAATAAGGTTTCAGAGACAAATTAAGCATATTTTCCCACATTCGGAGGTTGGGAGGGTTCAGCCTGTGCCGTGACCTAAATTACGGAGGGAGACAAGTGCAGGTGGCTATGCGCGGTGATGGTGTAGATTACGAGAAAGGTGGGTGGGATTGGGGTTCTCGGGATCTCACCGAATCCAAGCAAGGGGTGGATTCGCATGCAGGTTCTCCATGAATGAGGTTGCAGACCAATGATGAAGAGAGGTTAGGTTTTTGGCAAAAAGTTGGCTAAGTGTTGGAGCTGAATGAGTAAAGTGAGGGGGATTCGGAATTTTGCAAAGTGTTATGGGTACTCTTACATCCAAAACGACGGTGTTTTGTGGACTACTCTCTCGCTGATGGGAAAATTTTGGGTTTCGGTTGCCTCTTTTGGTTTTTTTTTTTTTTTGTCTTTGTTTCATAAACTTTTCAAATTTTGTCAATTTTTATGAAAACAGTAAGTTATATTTCTACTTTTTAAAACATTTTACAATTTTAACAATAATTACCTATTAATTGAATTATAGTCATAATTATTTGTACATGAATAAACCTAAGCTCTTTTCATCATCGGTCTGCAACCTCGTTCACAGAGAACCTCTGTCCGAATCCCACCCCCTCATCATCGATTGAGTGAGATTCCGAGTAGCCCAATCCCACCTCACCTCCCTCTGTAATCTATACCACCACCGCGCACCGCTATCTGTACCTGCCTCCCTCCGTCATCTAGGTCACAACACAACAATAGCTCTCCCAACCTCCGAAATTGGGAAAATCTGATTATTTTGTCACTCAAACCTCGTTTCAAACCCTAAAGCCCCTACGATTCAAGCTTCCTACGCTCTCTCCCAACTCACACCAGCCCTAATTCAGCCGCAAAAGGTATGTTCAATCCTTCGCCGCAAAGTATGATTATTTTGCCTCCAATCCTATGTTTTAATTATTATTTTTTTATTCTTAAACTAGGAAAGTTGAGTATGACGTTGAAAATTTTACATTTGTTATAGATATTGCATTAGACCTTTATAAGCCTCTTGTTTGATTGTGTTTTAGTTACGTGTTTATTGTCGTTATTTCTACTCTTTTTATTGTCTCTTATTCTACTTATTGTACACGGCTAAGAGCTTGATTTTGTAGCTTCAATCTGGTATTCTGGTTACTGAATTGAGTTGAATCTTGGCCGCTTGAATGGAAATAAGTTGGCAACATTAACAAAATGTGGTACTTCTCTACTGGGTCTTGGAAATTTCCCTAAAATATAACAACTTTATACTTTTTCCCTCTCGATAGTTTGCTTGACTGCTCGTAAACTTCAGTGATTATTTTGGTTCTGAGCCTCTAATTTTGTGATCAGTGTTGGAATTCCTTCCATTTATAGGCTTTTCTTTTGTTATCTACACCGTTTGGCCTGGTTTTGGAGCAAATATTATATTTTCTTGCTGATACTAACCCAGTTGAACCATTTGGGCTTTTTTTTTTAACAATCTTATCATATTGGTAAAGGTACCTACGGTCTGAATTTTGGCTTTTCAAAATGGATTAGTTCCATCTGATCCACCTTTTTGGGAAGAAGGGATTGATAGATATAACCTGGATTTTCTAGAAAAATAATCCAATCCTAGTATTACACTGCATTACCTTCATATTTCACCTCACCCTTTTTTCCCTTTTTTTTTGTTTAGATCAGTATGAAAGTTTTTATCCAATATGTCTGATTCTACATGCAATGCTAGAGGCTTCATATTTGATGTTGTGCACTGATAATCCATGTTCTGCAATTCCTGGCTTGTGTAATGATATGAAAAAAGAATCTGTGAGATGTTCTTTTCACTTCTCTGGATGAATTGTCTCTAGAGGCATGGAAACTGTGAATCTATGTCTTCCTTGTAGAGATTTAGTTCTTTTCATTTTAGATTTTTTTTTACGGACATGAAAATTATTATTATGTTGCACAGATATCATATCACATAATCCATATGAAAGTTCTGCAATTAGGTTCACAGTTTCTAAAGAAGAACTGGGAATGGGAAACTGGGACTGGAAGTAATGGGGAAACTGGGATGGGATGATTCTAAATAAGAACATTCGACAGCAAGAAGAAGGATTTTTTATATTTCCAAAAAAGTCCTTAGCAAATAATAAGTCTAAAGCATGTGTTGCTTCTTCTGACAGAAATCTAGACAGAACTACACAAAAGGACGAAATGAATTAAGTATATGAAAGTCAAGGACTAATATGTTCATTTTCAAATGTACGGAACTAAAAAGTTCTTTTTTAAATATGTGAGGGACTATTTTGTAGATTATCTATAATATAAATATACATAAACATACAGATACATCCATATTTCAATTTTTCCAAATCTTACTTTTCTTTTCTGTTTATAAGCCTTGAGCAAGATCTTGCTACAATTGTATGTATGTTTGTTTTTTGTTTGGTCACTAGAAAATAATGCCCTGTAAGGTTTTGGTTTTCTGTAATATCCACCATGGCGATACTGCAATCTGTTTTTTGATGCTATTATTCTTTTTATCACATTTTGCACCATTGTTTAAGTATACAGATCTTAAATCATCTTTCTTTCACACTCTTCAAACCTTCTTTAATTGAATACTCATATCTCTTTTTTCTCTTTTCCTCTACATATCTTTCTTATTCCTTGTAGGTTTAGTGTTTTCATTTACTGAATCCTGTTAATACATGCTTGATCCTTGATACATTCTTTTTCCATCAGAATCAAAACATATATGTGTGAAGAACTTGCCCTTTGTTATTTCTGCTATTGAAGTTCATAAAACGTTCAGGAATTATGGGGAACTCAGCTAGCATCGGTCAACCTTTTCAATCGCTTAGTTGACGTTTCTCCTTGTTAACTTTGCCTTTCATTTATTTTCAACTTTCTGAGCCTTATTTTGTGCATATTTATTTTCACTAAGCTGATGTTTGGCAATAATGTGCATGTTTTAAAATCAAAATGGTTCATGTTGCAGGAGACAAAGGATTAGATCCTAACCATACAGCTTCAATTTCAAGCCCTAACTCAGCTGCAAAAGGTATCTCGAAGCCTTATTAGTCTTCTTATTTAATTATACGAGGAAAATGCATTAATTATATTCACTCTTTTGAATTAGATCTTCTTGGTTTGCTTGTCTTCATTTTGGTTCATTGTTTGACATTCACATTGAAGGTTTGAACTTTGCAATTTTTAGTCCAGTAAGCCTATGTATATTGATTGAAGACATGTTTGCACTTTGTTGGCACGTTATATTTCCAATATGTTTTATTCATTGGCTATCAAAGAGCAAGTGCCTTAATTATGATATTGCTGCTTTGAGTAGTGATAAAGATTTGATTTTGTTTGCTTTGCTGTCAAATTTTTTATCGTCTACCATTGTTGGTATAGGCTTCCAAATAAGTGATAATATGTATTATGCGAATGTTGATTGTTTTGTTTCCCTAAATCACTAGAATATGATGGTAGGTGATGGATAAGTCATGGATGAATATAGTGCATAGGACAAAGGACAAAAGATTTGAGTTAGGTGTTGAAGAGTTCTTGAAATTTACCTATCGTACTATGAAGTTCTAAGTGAACCAAGGAGAAATCAAAGGCAAAGAAAAGAAAACCATTCCTTTTTCGCTTTTTTTCCCTCACAGGCCTTTGTCTTCTTAGTTGAAGGCAATAGGAACTTTGTGCTAAGTAAAATTCCTATTTTATTTATTATTGAAGAAGATATCAAGAACTTTAGTGAATCAATGAAGTCTAGGGATGTGATTTTTTGGAAAGAAGCAATAAATGACGAAATGGACTCAATATTAGCAAATAATACTTGGGTCCTAGTAGACTTACCTCATAGCTCTAAACTAATTGGTTATAAGTGGGTATTTAAGAAAAAATACGCCGTCGATGGAACCATTTTTACCTACAAAGCTAGATTGGTAGCTAAAGGCTTTAAACAAAAGGAAGGAATCGATTACTTTGACACATATGCACTAGTAGCTCGTATCACCTCAGTTAGATTGTTGTTGGCACTTGCATCCTTATATATGTTATTTGTGCATCAAATGGATGTATAAATAGCTTTTCTCAATGGTGATCTTGATGAAGAGGTGTATATGGAGTAACTCGAGGGGTTTGTGTTGCCCGGAAATGAACATAAGGTATGCAAGCTAGTTAATCGTTGTATGGCTTAAAACAATCCCTAAAATAGCGGCATGAAAAGTTTGAATCTGCCTTACTCTCACATGGTTTTAGATATAATAATGTAGAAAAGTGAATTTATTCTAAATTTAGCGAAGAGTATGGGGTAATAATTTGTCTCTATGTGGATGACATGCTCATTGTTAGTACCAACTATAAAGGTATACTTGAAACTAAGAAGTATCTTTTTTCTCAATTCAAGATGAAAGATCTTGGTGAAGTAGATACTATCTTAGACATTAAAGTTAGGAAGCATAGTGGGGGTTATGCCTTGTCTCAGTGACATTATGTTGATAAAATCCTAAAGAAGTATCAACATTTGAATGTGAAAGAGGTTAATACTCCTCGATCCTAACTTCAAGTTATGTGAGAATGTTGGAAAACCAATTACTCAGTTGAAATATGCTAGTGTAATTGGGAGTTTAATGTATGTAATGAGCTATACAATGCCAGATATATCATATGCAGTGTGCAGGCTAAGTACACTAAAAATCCTGGACAAGATCATTGTAAGGCTTTAACTAGAGTCCTTGGTTACCTTAAACGAAGTAAGGATTTGGGACTCTTTTACAATAGTTTTCCTAGTGTGCTTGAAGGCTTCTCATATGCTAGTTGGGTTACTAGCATAAGTGATCAAGTGCCTACTAGCGGTTGGATCTTTATGCTTGGTGGTGGAGTTGTTTCTTAGGCCTCAAAGAAACAAATCGTAATATCTCACTCCACCATGGGAGCCGAGTTTATAGTTATTTCTTCAGCTTGCAAGAAGGCGGAGTGGCTAAGGGATTTATTACTTGATATATTTCTGTAGCCTTGCATTGTGATAGTGAAGGTACTATGTCTAGACCATTGAATAAAGTTTACAATGGGAATTCTAGACATATAAGCCTAAGACATGCTTACATTAGGCAAATGTTTAATGATGGCGTTGTCACGGTTGTATTCGTAAGAACATACAACAACTTGGCAGATTTGTTAACAAAGCCTCTAGCAAGAGACTTCGTGAATATGACAACGTCTGGAATAGGATTAAAATCCTTCAACTAGAATCACTAGCAATGGGAACCCAATCTTCTTCTAGTACTACCCCTAGATTGCAAGGTTTAAAGGGTAAAACAAATTGCTAATAAGTGATTGTGAGCACTACAATGTTGCTGTGTATGCCATTCCAAAGTGTAGTGCCAAAAGTAACCCTTAAGTGAGTAGGTTGGGATATTCTCTTAATGAACAAAATTCTAAGTGATCTAGTGTTTGATCACTGAACTCTGAGATGTACAGACCTTCACACTAGGCTCGACTCGATAAACCAAAGGTCTAGATCACAACAATTGGCATGTTCATTAATGGACCTTAGTTTAGGCTACATGTGTAAGACCTTGCACCAAACTCTGACCTTGACAGACCAAAGGTCCAGATCTTGCTAAGAATTTCTTTCTGTTGATAAAGAGAAGGAGATTGAGAGACTGAATTAAGAGACTCTAGACAAAGTTTGGAAGAAGATAAGTTTGTCTTGATATTTTGATAAAGGATTGTATTTGTTTTCTTCATATGACTCATATTTTTGAGTGTTAAAATAAATTTAATTTTTGTATATTGTTTTGTTGCTAATAATCTGATATTAAAGTACAAGAATTCAAATTAGAGTCCTTCAAATTGGTTTTAGAGCATAAGAACTTGAATTTAGAGTTATTCAAATTTGTATCAATCCCAACAATGCTAATTGTCGATTTTTTTCCCCTAGTGGTTTTTCTTTTTTGTAAGGGAAGTTATGAGTTTTTCGTTAGTTATGGATTATTCGAATATAGTATCTCATTGTTCCAAAACTCATGGATAAATAAAATTATACTTTTTAGAAGATTCAAATGGAAACTCATTTATATGTATTCGATTTATTATAATTAATTCAAGAGGAGATATCGGATAATGTCAATGCCAAAACCAATGTTGTTAAAATCACGAGTCAACTCGACACGATTGTACAATTTTATGAGCCAAAATCAAGTGTCTGATTTAGATCGATTTAAAATCGTAGTAAAATCGCTGATATGACTCTTAAAATTGGTAAAACGCATGCGTCGCCCGATTCCACCAAAACACAATTTTCATGTGCATTTAATATCATTTTGCCTTCAAACCAAGAAGAACAAATACTTTGTGCTCTTCGGTCAAGGGTTTTTTTCCCAATGCTCTCCCTTTTTGCACAACCCTCCCACTCTACCGTAGCTCTCCCTTGCCATGGTTTTCTACAAAGCTCCTTGACTTCACTTTCCTCTCCTCCAGCAGCTTTCTTGGCCAAAGCTTTTTGTTCCTTTGCTAGCCTACATCTCTTGATACTATGCCCGAATTCCTCTCTATTTCATTCACTTTCCTCATTTTCTCTTTTGTTTTGTTTTGGTTCGTTGAATTCTTTGTTAGGTTTATAATCTCGATTGAATTTGCTTGGAATTGGAAGATGAGTGATACGGATAATTCTCATTTGGACATGTCTGATCTCGACTCCACATTTCCCACAGCCGTCGTAGGTACTCTCGAAGCCCGAAATGCCCTTTTCTCTCCCTAATAGCTATAATATTTTTTCGTGATGATTAAAAAATGTTTGTGAATTCTCTATTGGATTATGTCCTAAGAACCAATCATATGATGATGGTATATGCATATATTGTATTATAATGTTCATCATTAATGGCACTAATTATTATGTTTATCTTATATCCAAGGCTTTGTGAAATAAACATAATAATGTCCCAAGAATTTAATTATTCTAAAATTATCCCTAGTCAAGTATTATCATAAAATGGGACAATGATAATGCATTAAAACTAGTATGTGTAGTGACTGATGAAATTGTTTATGATATTAGATATCAAGTCAACACATGGGTACATGTTAGAGAACAATGTACTGGATTGACATGCCATGAGAAATATTACATGGATTATTATATGAAGTGTCATAAATATTTCTCATAGTGATGATGGTATAAATAATCCGTAGACTTGAGATCCTCAAAGATCCCAACATGAGGAGTTTAATATTTTGATATTACTAAACGTTACCCGTAAAAGGGTGAACTATAAAAGTAGTAATTGGATATGTAATAAATCATGTAGTGGGATGTTGAGTGATCAAGAAAGGATTTGCCCCTCCTATATAATGGGAGTGATATCTTTGGGCTCCTTGATTGAGTAAGACCATAAAATGCATGGCCGTGCTCAAATGAGTTGATATGTGATATCGGGCTCATTTGTATAGATGTGTCTACTCGGGAATCAAGAAATGCAAAGATTGAACTATACGAGCATGACACGCTCCATGGCGCGTGTTCAATCATGATATCTAGGGCAAAGGGATTTAATTACACAATAATATCTATCACAAGAAAAGTAATGTCGAATTACTAATATTCTCATGACTTGGGTAGTATTGATGTGTTGCTAGACACCGCCATTACTTTTGGCATAAAATATATTTTATGTCAATGCCAACGTTATGAGAACATATTGGGTCACACACTTAGATCAGATCGAAAGAAGTACAAAATTCATGTGATGAAATTTTGTTTAATTTAAAAATCCTATTGAGAATAGGAATCTATCGGGTTTCGTTTTAAAACGGTTTTGGATTTAAGGCGAAAAGATTTTGGTTCTATTAATATTAATAAATCCAAAATGAGTTTTAGATTTATTAATTAAATAACAATCAAAATGGATTTTATTATTGGAAGATGAAAAGGCAACTATTCATTGGAAAATGAAAAGACAACCATTCATTTTATGAAAATGGAAAGACAACCATTCATTGGAAAATGAAAAGGCAACATATTGCAATTCATTTTATGAAAATGAAAAGGCAGCCATTCATTGGAAAATGGAAAGGCAACCATATGCAACATGTTGCAATTCAATTTCTAGAATATGAAATGTGAAAGGGCAGCTGTTTCACATGGATGAATTATTGAATTCATATCAAGGAAACCGAAAGGACACTTTCATTGAGAGAGTTTTCCTTTTAAGCTTTCTTTGTTGAAGAAAATGTTGTGCTATTCTTGGCGCACGAAATTTCTTTCTTTTCTTCTTCTCTTGTTCAACATAGACACCGCTCCTTATTTGAGAAATAAGAACAAAAACCGAAATTTGAGTTGAGAACTCAAAATAGAAAACCAATCCTTAAGTTGAGAACTTGAGAGAATACCCGAGTAACAAAATCCTAGCTAGCACTATGAGATTTTTGTTATTTCTTTCTTTAGTTAATTGTTTGACAATTAACTTGAGGTTTGGAGACGATCGTGTGGATACCATAAAGGCAAGGCTAGATTGGTTTTGCTTGTGATTCGACAATCAACAATCTCCAACAATCAACAAGGCTACACTACCGGTAAGGTAACAATCTTCACTACCAATTTGATTTCACTTTGTATGGATCCTTGGAGGAAACCAAAAATTTTTAAATTTCCGCTGCGTTTTTTGATTTGGTTTCCTACAGTGGTATCAGAGCCACTTACGAAGGCTCAAATTGGTTTTAAGTGAGAAGCATGCTTGTTTGATTAAATTGTTTATGAACTAGTATGCTGAAATTTGGATCTTATGAATATGTTCATTACATCTGGATTTTAATGAAACATATATGATATGTTTATGTCTATTAAATCATTTTAGGGTATGCTTTAAAGTGTTATTGCTGGATATGAATAATATGAGATATATATATGTGATATATATATGAATAAGCATGGAAGAACAAAGTTTCAGCTTTTCTAGAATATTCAGGCTTAATTTCGGGTTTGTCATTTTGCCACCTATTTTCGATTTCGATAAAATTTATTAAAATTGAAAACAATATATTTTGAATCATATTGAGTCCAAATATGTATATGATGCATAATATTGGCCTCAGCGTTTTCCGAGAAAATTTGATAAACTTCGGTTATGTGCTTTGTGCTATTTTCGGTTGGATATAATATCCTAGTTTTGGTTGTTACAATTTTGGGAGGCCATTTTGGTTTCAATTTTAATTTCAGGCTGAAATTAATATGTCAAATATATATTTGTGATATATATGATATTAAGGCCAAATTATAAATGTGATATATAATAATTCCAATTTAAAAGTTTACCAAACCTTAAGAAGGTTTGGATTTCTGAAATTTTTGAATGGTTCAAATTTCTGAATTTCATTTTGGCCGAATTGCATATTATTGGAACTAGTTGGTGACTGGTCATGATCTAATGTATATGATATATTAAGTTGAGGCCTAAAATATTTGATATATTATTCACAAAATTTTCAATGATTATGTTTAGCCGAAATTGGATGTATATGATCTATCAAGTTGAGACCGAAAGTTAATTTTTGCCAATTTTGGTACTGTTTTATTTTAATTAATTTGTGTTGAACCTGAAACATGTGTATGTTGAGCATATTGAGCCAAAAATATATTTGTGAAATATATTGGTTTCGAAATTTTGACGTTGTGAACGAAAAATTATTTTGGCTATATACATGTGTTGGGGTTTTAGGGTTTGACCAAAAATATGTATATGATATAATTTCACAAATTAATTATGATCAAAGGTTGGCTGAATGGAATATGTGATATTTCATGTTGTGGCTGCAAAAAATATATAACATATATTTTTCACAATTTCTCATAATCAAAGTGTGGCCATAAAAGGAAGACGTATGACGTGTTTCATTCTTGGCCAAATTGAACATAGCTTTGGAATTTTATGATGGCTGAAATTTGGTATGTGTATCATGTTAAGGCTAGAAATATATGAGATATATTTTTCATAAATTTCTAATAAGCTAGTATAGCCGAAATTTGCATATTAAACCCAAACCTTCCATGCATAATATATTATTCAAAACCCTAATATTTGATTGAAAGTTAATTGTTCATTATGAATGACAATTGTATATGATATGTGAATTATGTGATATTTGAGCATAGTGCATAGTTATAGCCCTTGGCCCAATTGTGATTGGAAATGGTTTTGTAATGGTTGTAACTAAATATGACCTGCGTGTCATGCCTTGCTAAATTTCTAGTTGTACATTCTTTTCTCATCTAACTCCCCTCGAATGTAAATCGAGGTTTCTCGAAAGATGTAATAGTTAGATTAGAGATAGGATTAGTCTAGAAATCAAGGAGTTCGTGACTATATGAAGACGCACCAAAGGAGGCACTTGGAGAAGTTGCTAATACCCTTAGGTTGACCTTTTGGTTCTCTCATTGGCTTGAGAGAATCAACTTAGTTTGGGCTATAACTATGTTACGCTTATTTTCTTGTTCATGTATGAGATGCATGTTGTGTATGGTTATTGGTTAAATATATGATGAGATCATGTATGTAATAATTAGTTAGAAAATTATGCGATTAATTGACTAATAATTACAATAACCAATTCAAACAAAATGGTGAGATTTTAAACAAATCCTCAAACCAAATATTAAGTCTAAGATGCCTTCCAATGCCTAGCACTCAAGGCTTCGATTGATCATGTGTAGGCTTGCCAAAGCAAGGTGCTATGATCCATCTTAGTGAGACACGACAGATAATAGTAATATCCGATCATAACCATTGGGTTAGACTTAACTAGGTAGCCTCAATAGGATTGAGACCTAGAGGCATAGAGTTAGGCTGCTTATTAGATAAGTTAGAATAAAGAGTTGTTCACCCAACTATCCAAGAGTTGTATAAGATACAATTGACAGGTGTTGTCTACCTAAATAGCCGAGTTTTGGGCGATTAGCCAAAGCTAACTCAAAATTAGGTCAAATATGGATCTTGGCCCACTAGAAAGTTAATTAAATTAAACTTTCCAAATTAATATTGAGGGTTATTAATTTGAACAAAATAGTGGGAGTAACATTTAATAAAAGACCATATTAAATGTTTACGTTCATGATACTTATTTTGCATATTTCTATTGTTAATAACCATGACAAATAACATAACAACACGTTATCATCGCGATCACCCTTGAGAAGGACAAGATAAATGGGACAAACTTCCTGGATGGGTAAAGGAACTTGAGGATAGTCCTCAAGTAAAAGAAAAGTGAAATGTCCTAGAGGAACCCTTACTTAAGGAACCTAAAGAAAGAAACTCTTTCCATTGTGGTAAGACCGAACATTGGAAGAGAAAAATATAAAGTTTACTCGAGGATCTTAAAAAGGATTAAAGTAGATAATTTTAATCCGACTTATCTCGCATTGTCATCCGCCATATAAATAAAAATTCGCATTTCCAAACTCCATACATTTGATTATTGACTCATTTGATTTTGAATCATATGAGAATTGTGAATCATGTATATTGGGCAAGATGACTAAATCCCCTTTTTAAAACATAGTGAAGGGGCAAGTGATTTATTGGAACTAATACACACTGATGTATGTGAACCATTAAATACACAAACTAGAGGTGGTTTTAAATACTTCATTACATTTACTGATGACTGCAATAAATAGAGCTATGTGTATCTTATGAGACACAAGTTGGAATCATTTGAAAAGTTCAAAGAATTCAAGAATGAAGTACAAAACCAACTTGGTAAGGGTATTAAAATATTTCGATATGATCGAGGAGGTGAATACTTAAGCCAAGAGTTCAATGACTATCTAAAGGAGTGTCAGATAGTCTCACAACTTACTCCCCCTGGAACACCACAATGGAATGGTGTGTCTGAGAGGAGAAATCAAACTTTGTTAGACATGGTTCGGTCCATGATGAGTCATGCAGATCTTCCAAATTCTTTTTGAGGACATGCTTTACTTACAGTCAATTTTACACTAAATCGAGTTCTATCTAAATCGGTTCAAAAGACACCATATGAGATATGGACTAGGAAGCGACCTAGTATGTCTTTTATGAAGATTTGGGGATGTGAGGCTTACGTCAAATGTCAAGTCTCTGGAAAACTTGGACCCAAATTTGATAAATGTAATTTTGTGGGGTATCCTAAAGAAACAAAAGGCTACTATTTCTATTATCCCAATGGGAACAAAGTGTTTGTTGCTCGGACTGGTGTTTTTCTAGAAAAGGAATTTATTTCTAGAAAAACTAGTGGGAGACAAATAGAACTTGAAGAAATTCGAGAACCACAAAATATTACTGAACTTGATGAGATGGAAATTGAGCAAACACCACAAAAGGTTGTGGAACAAGTTGTTCAAGAGACACAAGGCCCGCGTAGGTCTACTAGGATTCATCATGAGCCACAGAGATATGGATTTCTTGTGACTAAAAATGGTGACATCTTGCTAATAGATCAAGATGAACCTACGACCTATCAAGAAGCTATATCGAGGCCAGACTCTGAGAAATGGCTTGAATCCATGAGATCTGAGATGGAATCCATGTATACAAACCAAATATGGACTTTGGTTGATCCACCTGAAGGAGTAAAACGCATAGGGTGCAAATGGGTCTTCAAAAGGAAGGCTGACATGGATGGTGAAGTACATACCTTTAAGGAACGATTGGTTGCAAAAGGTTTTAAACAAGTTCATGGTATAAACTATGATGAGACTTTTTCACCAGTCGTAATTCTTAAATCCATCAGGATCTTGCTTGCGATAGCTGCATTCCATGATCATGAAATCTGGCAAATGGATGTCAAAACTGCTTTCCTTAATGGAAATCTTCTCAAGGATGTGTACATGACACAACCTGAGAGTTTTGTCGATCCGAAAAATGCTGGAAAGGTTTGTAAGCTACAACGATCCATTTATGGGTTGAAACAAGCTTCTCGAAGTTGGAATCTTCAGTTCGATAATGCAATCAAAGAGTTTGGTTTCATCAAAAATGAAGATGAACCTTGTGTCTACAAGAAGGTTAGTGGGAGGACTGTTTTCTTCCTAGTATTGTATGTAGATGACATACTGCTTATTGGGAATGACATCCTTCTTTACAACAGAATAAATGGTCAAAGTTGTTTTTCAATGAAAGACTTAGGCGAGGCAACCTATATATTAGGTATCAAAATCTATAGAGATAGATCAAAGAGATTGAGTGGCCTAAGTCAAAGTACATACATAGATAAAGTGCTAAAGCGTTTAGCATGAAAAAATCTAAGAAAGGATTCTTACTTATGGGGCTTGAATTACTCTCTCAAGGAACATTGTCCTTCGACACAAGAAGAGAGACAACGAATGAGTAGGATTCCATATGCATCGCCTATTGATCTGCATGTACGCCATGATATGTACTTGTCCCAATGTCTCATATGCTTTGAGCTTAACGAGTAGATATCAAGTAGATCCCGTGAACGCCATCGATCATCACAAAAATATCCTTAAGTACTTGAGAAGAACTAAGGATACATTCTTGATATATGGAGGTGAGGAAGAGCTCAATGTAATCGTTACACCGACGCAAACTTCCAAACCGACAAGGATGACTATCGATCGCACCTGCAATGTGTTTTGCCTAAATGGTGGTGCCGTGAGCTAGAAGAGTTCCAAGCAACCGACAAAGAGCTAACTCTACAATAGAAGCCAAGTATATTACGCTTATGACACAGCAAAAAGGTCGCTTTGGATCAAAAGTTCAGAATTAAACTTAGGTTGTACCTAGCATTTACGTTCCAATTCAGCTTTATTGTGAGGACAAATGAGCCATTGCACTGGCTAGGAAACCCAGATCTCACCAACGATTCAAACATATACTTCAGCACCTCCCCTTTATCTATGAGATAATTGAGAGAGGAAATGTGAAAATATGCAAAGTACCAACTAATGATAATATAGCTGACCCCATCGACAAAGACTCAGCGTAGCGTAAACATGATCATCATACTAGATCATTAGGCATTAGAGAGATGTCTTATTGGTCTTAGTTCAAGTGTAGATCATTAGGCATTAGAGAGATGTCTGATTGGTCTTAGTTCAAGTGGGAGTTTGTTGGATTATGCCCTAAAAACCAATCATATTATGATGGTATATGCATATATTGTATCAAAATGTTCATAATTAATGGCACTAATTATTATGTTTATCTTATATCTACGTTTTGTGAAATAAACATAATAATGTCCCAAGAATTTAATTATTCTAAAACTATCCCTAGTCGAGTAGTATCATAAAATGGGACAATGATAATGCATTAAGACTAGTATGTGTAGTGACTGATGAAATTGTTTCTGATATGAGATATCAAGTCAACACATGGGTACATGTAAGAGAACAATGTACTGGATTGACCCGCCATGAGAAATATTACATGGATTATTATATGAAGTGTCACAAATATTTCTCATAGTGATGATGGTATAAATAATCCTTAGACTTGAGATCCTCAGAGATCCCAACATGAGGAGTTTAATATTTTGATACTACTAAACGTTACCCGTAAAAGGGTGAACTATAAAAGTAGTAATTGGATATGTAATAAATCATGTAGTGGGATGTTGAGTGATCAAGAAAGGATTTGCCCCTCCTATATAATGGGAGTGATATCTTTGGGCTCCTTGATTGAGTAAGACCATAAAATGCATGGCCGTGCTCAAATGAGTTGATATGTGATATCAGACTCATTTGTATAGATGTGTCTACTCGGGAATCAAGAAATGCAAAGATTGAACTATACGAGCATGACACGCTCCATGGCTCGTGTTCAATCATGATATCTAGGGCAAAGGGATTTAATTACACAATAATATCTATCACAAGAAAAGTAATGTCGAATTACTAATATTCTCATGACTTGGGTAGTATTGATGTGTTGCTAGACATCGCTCATTACTTTTGGCATAAAATATATTTTATGTCAATGCCAACGTTATGAGAACATATTGGGTCACACACTTAGATCAGATCGAAAGAAGTACAAAATTCAAGTGATGAAATTTTCTTTAATTTAAAAATCCTATTGAGAATAAGAATCTATCGTTTCGCTTTAAAACGGTTTTGGATTTAAGGCTAAAAGATTTTGTTCTATTAATATTAATAAATCTAAAATGAGTTTTAGATTTATTAATTAAATAATAATCAAAATAGATTTTATTATTGGAAGATGAAAAGGCAACCATTTATTGGAAGATGAAAAGGCAACCATTCATTGGAAAATGAAAAGACAACCATTCATTGGAAAATGAAAAGGCAACATATTGCAATTCATTTTATGAAAATGAAAAGGCAGCCATTCATTGGAAAATGGAAAGGCAACCATATGCAACATGTTGCAATTCAATTTCTAGAATATGAAATGTGAAAGGGCAGCTGTTTCACATGGATGAATTATTGAATTCATATCAAGGAAACCGAAAGGACACTTTCATTGAGAGAGTTTTCCTTTTAAGCTTTCTTTGTTGAAGAAAATGTTGTGCTATTCTTGGTGCACGAAATTTCTTTCTTTTCTTCTTCTCTTGTTCAATATAGACACCACTCCTTATTTGAGAAATAAGAACAAAAATCGAAATTTGAGTTGAGAACTCAAAATAGAAAACCAATCCTTAAGTTGAGAACTTGAGAGAATACCCGAGTAACAAAATCCTAGCTAGCACTATGAGATTTTTGTTATTTCTTTCTTTAGTTAATTGTTTGACAATTAACTTGAGGTTTGGAGATGATCGTGTGGATACCATAGAGGCAAGGCTAGATTGGTTTTGCTTGTGATTCGACAATCAACAATCTCCAACAATCAACAAGGCTACACTACCGGTAAGGTAACAATCTTCACTAGCAATTTGAGTTCACTTCGTATGGATCCTTGGAGGAAACCAAAAATTTTTAAATTTCCGCTGCGTTCTTTGATTTGGTTTCCTACATTGTCAGTTATTTATTTGTTAATTTATGTTTTGACGGTAATTGACATGCAGCTTTGAGTGCGAAGGAACGTGATGGCTTAGTTAATGCCCCAAGGTTTTTGTTTTCTTGAAATTTGTTTTATTTCTTCTGTCAACTTGGATTAATTTTGATTTGATTTTGTTGTGTTTTGTAGAATAAGCTTCAGAACTTGGTTGGGGAGCATTCGGATATAATGGAAACTTTTTCTCCTACGATTTGGAAATGTTGAGGTTTTGAGGGTGCTTCAGGTATTGTTAAAGTCTACAACTTGAATCAAGAGTTAAAAAATATCTCTATTTTGGGATTCTTATTTTCATTTTGCACTCAGTATTGTACTAAAAGCGTGTTGTGCTCATTGTAAATGTATATTTTTTTGTTGGTTCTGCAAGCCTTTGAATATATTCCCTATTCCTTTGCACCTGATTTAATCACTGCTTTCTGTTGGTTCCTCTTTATGTTATGTAATTTACTAATTCACATAATATATAATAGAAGGGAGCAAATATTAGTCATTGAGTTGATTTTGTTGTGTATGTGATTCAAGTTTACCCAAACGTAGGCTGCACTAGAGTTCATGCATATAGTGGGTATGGTTTAAACCGTTCAAGGGTCTATAAGTTGGAACTTGACATGAAAGTATAACTTAGTAATATATTTCTGTCATCACTATGGAGGCGTTTGTTATTGTTAACTGGAACCAAGAATATTTATGGGTGTTTGGGAAGTTTCCCTGTGAATGAATTAAGGTTTTGCTAATCTCTATTCCTTAGTTTGGCATTATATAAGTATGATATTAAACAAAAGCTCATTGTCTCAGCTTTCTGGTTATATGAGATGAAGAAGTTTTAATCTTGATAGTAGTTTCTTGTTTCAAGCAAGTCTTCTTTTATGCATTTGCCTATAATTTGTGCATTCCAAGTCAAGATGCAAATAAAGTGCCTCGTTTTGCAATGATCTCTAGTGCCAATTTCCATAACTATTCTCAACAAGCTGAGCTAATGTTGTTACAAGCAACAGCAAAGCATGACTTTGTTGGCTTCTATGGCACTTGTCTGAAGAAATACATGTTTAAGTATGTTTGAACTTTGTGGTATTGTTTAAGTATGTGTGACTTGAATGATTGTGTGATCATTTGGAAATTAACTTTTATTATGCATGGTTGTTAATGAATTATGATTGTTATTAATTTCTAGGTGTGATTGATAATATTCTCTGTTTGAAATTTGTATACTTTTTATAAGTTTGAACATGTTTATAATTTATAAATTTAACATATATTATATATAATATATTTAGTATATTATTTTTCATAATTTGTTGGATTTTATGATTTTACAATCCAATTTTGTGGACCCTCCACTGATTTTACGAAAAAAAACTCAAGTTTAACAACCTTGGCTAAAACCAAAAGAAATGCATACTTGATATTATCGAATTTATTTAGCAATTGATATATCAACATTTTATAAAATTTGTACTAATAAAACTACCAAACAAACTTGGGATATTTTAGAAATGGGATATTTTAGAAAAAGGATATATTGGTATAGATCGAGTTCGAAAAAATAATGTGTTATTATTAAAGAGAAAATTTGAGTTATGTACTATGGAGAAATCTAAGACGTTTGAGAACTATTTTTCTTGTTTGTTTGATATCAGGAATGAGATGGAACTTAATGGGTATATTTGTAATAATGATTTTTTTATGAAAAAAGTTCTTAATTTAGTATTTACGAAGTTTGATCATATTGTAGCAATTATACTGGAGATTAAGGATTTATTAACCTTGACTATTTAAGAATTGTAAGGTTCATTAATTTTTCATGAATAAAGAATTAATGAGAAGCATGTATTACAACACAAGCCATTAGAACAAGTATTAAAAAGTTCAAGATCCTACCATAATTGATGAAGGAGATGGTTCTAGTGTGGTGTCTAATGCTCAAGGTCAAATTTTTAAAGGGATAGATTGTGAAAACTATCGAAAATCATGGTAGAAATAGTTGTTTTACTTAGTAGCAAGATGGTTACAACAAATCAAATAATTATTATCATCTCATGAGCACTTTCGAAATACTTTCTTTGAATTGTGTCGGGAATGAAGTTGAGAATAAATTAGAAAGAAAAGTTGATTTTGTAAAACAAGAAGATAAGATGATTTATTTGACTGAGCAAAAGCAAGAAATTGAAATTGTTGATATTGTAAATAAAAATGAAATTGATGTTTTGGTTGATGAAGAAGAAACTACTAATTTTGGGGAACAATAAGAAACCGTCGACACGATTGAAGAAAATATGAGTCAGATAGAGTCTTAAAGTATAAAAAAATCTCGTAAAATATTTTAAATTAAAGAATAATTGTGAAGATTATTTTTTTGAAAAGATATGGGTCAATATGAAAGAGTTTATATATATATATATATATATATATATATATATATATCTATCTATCTATATATATATATAAATGAAGATCCAACTACAACTTTTTTAAAATATAAATTTTCTTTCATGTCAAGATTGAAGCTGATAATGAAGATCAACCACAAGTTGATGTACATAGTTTATACGGCATCTAAAATATCCAAGAATATTCAAGTTCAAGATGGAATTAGAGATGCTCTCATTGCAAGTTTAGTGTAATAAAGGTAAAGTTGGGGTATATTAAACCAAACTTATTTGGAAGATTATATTTGATTAAGATTTGGTAATTATTAGTTTAGTCAATTTCAAATTGTTTTAGAAAAGTAATTTGTTTGTAGTATTTGATTATCAAAATCCTAATTATATTTTTTTACAAGCAAGAGGTTCTATATATAAGATTTAGAGTTATTAGAGTTCTATATATATATATATATATATATATATATATATATATATATATATATCACAGGTTCCTATAAAAATAAAAGTGAGACTATTTTGATTGACTCCACCTATGTTGATGCGTTGAGTGACTCCACCTACTTTTTAGTACTGATTGATAAGAATTTTTTTTTTTTGTATATCATTTCTAGATTTTTTTTGTTTTTTATATCCTATACATTGTAATCAAATGGATTATAGAGTTCCCCCAAACACTTCAGTAGGCAGCAATTAACCTTTGGCCCTTTTTTTTTTTTGATAATCTTATTCCTATTATAACTATATCAAATATAAGAGTATGTGTCTCACACAATGTGGGGTGAGGCTCTCGTATTAACCAAGAGGCAAGGAGAATGAAAGGAGGGGGATGACAAATGTGTGGTTCGAACCCTGACCTCTTGGCCCCAACAAAGGTTGGAAATTTTTTTTTTTAGCTTTTTTTGGCTTTTTGATTCCGATGAGTGTGTGGTTGCGGTCAAGTGTCGCTTCTCCTAGTGAAGTGAAGCCATTTGCAGCAGTCTTCAATTCGATTTCAACGGCAAGGAAATAGTAAGTATGCCTTCCTCTAAAACTATGTTTGAGGGTTCATCGAGATAAAGGGATAGATTTGTGTCCTTGGCCGACGAGGAGGGTAGTTTAATTGGCTCGTCCGACCAAGGCAGTAGTTTTGTGCATGAGGTAGAACAGCCTAGTAGGAAAAGGGTTGTGAAAAGAAAAAAGATAGTTGTTTCGTCGAGTTCAGAAAAAGAAACAAGTTCATTTGAAAGTAGGTTAGCCCCGTCAAGGGTAACAGATTCATTCGAAAGTGAGAGGGAGGAATTGGTCCCCAAGCAGTTATGTACATTTTTGGAGAAATTTACTCTAACAGCCGAGACCCTGACTTCGGTTTTTGGGGAAGCCAATTTAGGGGATATGAAATTTTTTCTCAAGTCTCTTGACCTCGGCCGAGACCTTGACTTCGGTTTTTGGGGAAGCCGAGGTCAAGAGAGTTAAGAAAAAATTTCATATCCCAAGGAATATAAAGTTAGGGCTGCTCAACCCAAGTGAAGGGCATGTTGCCTCCCCCCCCCCCTCCCGTTAGATACTGTGCAGTATATGAAGAGCACCTAAAGGCCAACATAAGGTTTCCTTGTGCAAGTTGGTGGTTAACATTTTGAAGTATTATAGGATAGCCTTGGCCCAATTAGCTCCGAACTTGGCATGGACAATTATAGGTTTGAAGAGCTATGCCAAGAGGGGAAGATAGAAAGCTCTGTAAATATTTTTATTGTATGAAGAAGTGAGCGAATTCGATAGGGTATTTTGCATTTTTTTCAAGGTCCAGAAGTAAGGCAGTGAAACCATCGAACCACCATACTTGGAAGAAAGGGTTTTTTTTTTTTGTGAATTCTAAGCCATGTGGGGTAGAGATGGACTGGTTCTACAGAGAATCCAATGCTATCTACAGGAACCACAAGAAACATAACCCTCTAGGTTGTGCTTATGTAGAGCTCCAAGAGTAAAGGATTAGCAGTTACACTGAAGAAGAGTTGGTTAAATATAATTTGAATCCAGCCATGGTAGAGACCAGACCTCGGGTGTTACAGCCAAGTCAAAGGAAAAAGGCTAAGGGAAGGATGATACTGCCTTAGAATTGCTTTTGTCATTGATAAATCGATTGACCAAGTGGTTGTTTTCGATTTTAAAATGGTAACGAAATCTATGCAATATATATATAATGGAATTTTTATTTATTTGTTCTCAAACCAATAACAGATCAATTGACATTGCCATTTAGAAGTATTAATGACTTCGCCCCTAATTCTTAAGTTCATGCTATTCTTTTAGAATGGAGTTTTTTATTTATTTGTTCCCAAACCAATAGTAGATCAATTGACATATTCATTTAAAAGTACTGACTCCGGCCCTAATTCTTAAGTTCATGTTATTCCTTCCAAATAACGTGTCAAATATGAGGCATCCCAATTACTTTTGTGGATTCTGGACCTTCCCCAAACACTTCACTATGCAATGATTAACCTTTAGCACTTTGAATAGGCGAAGAATATGCCCCCAATGAAGTATTTGAGGGAACTCTAGGAAGCATGTAATGGAAGCTTTGCTATTTACTTGTTACTATACTTGCTAAGACAATGAATTCATTTAGCCATTTATTTATTACCAATGATAAACACATCATCATACCTTCTGGGTGCATGAAATGTCCTACTCGACCTACGTACAACTTGTGTATCTTGAGCTTTGATTTCTACCACATCATTATGAGGTTCAAGCTCTCGTTCCATGTTTCTATCTTTGCTAATTTTTGGTTCTGAAACTTCTTCAAGTTCTATATTACTCCCTCTTGCCCTTTTTAGAATAAACTTTTTTTTTCTAGAAATGTGGCATGTTTTGAAACAAACACCTTTTGTTCAATGCAATTATAAAATTAATACCTAAAAGTTTCTTTTGGATATCCCACAAAATAGCATTTTTCATATTTTGGATCAAGCTTATCTAATTCTACCTTTTTAACAAATGCGAGACATCCTCAAATTCTTAAATGTTTAAGATTTGGCTTTTTCCCATACCATATCTCATATGGGTAGTATTAACAGCTTTAGATGGAACATGATTTAATAAGTAGGAGGCAGTATTTAGGGCATATCCCCAAAACGAGTTAGGGAGAGTTGCATGACTCATCATGGATTGAACCAAATCTAATAATGTTCAATTTCTCCTTTCAGATACACCATTCAGTTGCGGTGTATATGGAGGAGTCCATTGTGAAAGAATCCCATTCTCTTTTAAATAATTTTGAAATTCTTGATTTAGGTATTCTTCACCTCGATCCGATCAAGTATTTTAATACTCTTCCCAAGTTATTTTTGTACTTCATATTATCTTTGAACTTTTCAAAGACTTCAAATTTATACTTCAATAAGTATACATGACCATATCCGAATGATCATCAAGAATGTTAGGAAGTATGAAAAACCCCTCCTCTATCTTGAATTGGCATAGGTCCACAAACATTAGTGTGTATAAGACCTAATAATTCAGTAGATTTTTCACCCTTTTCAATAAAAGGGGTTTTAGTCATTTTTCCTAGTAAACAAGATTCCCATGTTTCATATAATTAATAATGAAATGAGCCCAAATAACCATCATTATGCAATTTGGTTATGCATTTCTCATTTATGTGACCTAGTCTACAATGCCAGAGTTAAGAATTTCTAAGATTATCAAATTTGGGTTTCTTTGTATTTACGTTGAAAATTGGGTTTTCAAGATCTAATATATAAAGACCATTATTTAGATAACTAGCACCATAAAAAAATACTTTCACGATAAATAGAACAACATTTATTCTTAGTATTTATTTCAAAACCATCATTGTCTAAACAAGAAATTGAAACGATATTATTTGTGAGTACTAATACAAAATAACAATCTTTCAAATCAAGAATTAATCCACTAGGTAGAGTAAAACTATATGTTCCTATGCCTAAAGCAACAACTTTTGCTCCATTGTCCACGCAGAGGTCCACATCTCCTTTGCCAACTTTCTTCTTATCTTTAGACTTTGCATATTTGTACAGATATGAGAGCCAAACCGCATCTAATACCCATGAATTTGATTTTGAAGTAGAAAGGTTTATTTCAATCATAAACAAACGTAAAGTAGAAGCTTCAGTAAGTTTATTCTATTTCACGGTTTCTAGATAAGCCTTGCAATTTCTCTTCCAATGTCCATCTTGTCCACAAGTAAGCAAGTGCCCTTTTCCTTATTGTCCCTTTTGGCTCTCTCGTGTTGCCTTGGGTCCAACATTATTCTTGGTCTTCTTAAGACCAGGCTTATGCTTTCTTGGACCCCAACCAACAACACAATAGCCTTCTCTCTCTTCATGGTATCCTCACTTCCTTAAGGTGTTCAATAACTCAGCAAAGTAGAGGTTTCAACTTTGTTCATATTGAAGTTCATCACTAATTGAGAAAGTCCGGAAGGGATTGTAGTATCAAGTCAACACTTAATTCATGATACATTACAAATCCCAATTTCTCCATTTTCTCAATGAGACCAATCATCTTCAAGCATGAGTTGAAATCAAGATCCTTCCGCCAACCTTGCTGGAAGAGTTCCTTCGAGGTATCATATCGCCACTTCTAGCCCTTTTGTCATACAATGCTTTCAAGTGTTGAAGCATTGCAAAGACACTCATCTCCTCATGCCGCTTTTGCACCGACTCATGGAAGTAAGCATGATACAACATGCACTTTCGAATCATCTAAATGCTTCAGATATGCATTTCATCGCTTGATCAACATCAGCAGCACGCCTATCAGGAATAGGACCATCATGGACATAAAGAAACTTCTCATTCCTAAGAACAATTCTTAGGTTTTGAACCTAGTCCAAATAGTTTGGGCTAGTAAGTTTTTTGTCAAGCAAAATAGTATGCAAGTTCATGTTGTTATTCATTTTCTACAATAAGAAAATAAAGATAGAATAAGAATTTTAAATTTATGCAATATACAAAACCAAAATACACAAATATATGGACTTAATAAAACCTTGGTTTTGTTCTACTATTTTATCCAAATCAATATCCCTCAAATTGATTCGAGAATTTTCTCAAAATTCTTAGCAGGCTAGGATCCCATTTCAATTATTTTAATCTTGAGTTAGCTCAACAAATCAAAATTAATTTCAATGAGTAGGTATTAATTACCTATTGCAACTTATTTGCAACTTCTAGATAGTTAGTTTATCAACTTTTGATACACATATCACATATGTCTCCTAACTTTTGCCTCAAAGACTATAGATACTTTTATGATCTCAAGTCCGAGGATTACTTACACTATTATCATGTCACGTAGAGATTATACCATTGGTACTCAAATACTTAATCTCATGAGAATCTCTAAGTGGATCAATCCAATGAATTATTCTCCCACAATGCCTTTTTGAAGAAACAAACGAAATTTTTTTAAGCATGCACCCCTTCCTAGCTTTTAGATTTTGGCATCTATTATCCGAAAGGGGCAGCAGGAAGAATTAAGAAGAACAAAAGGAAAAAAAATTTACGAAATCATCCTTCTCAAATCTATTACAACCATTCTTTGCCAAATAGTCACTTAATTGCAGTTTATATTTCTAGTGAAAAAATCATATCAAACGTCAAGATTATACTATAAAGATAACCAATGTTTGATGATGCCATCATAAGACTTAGACCAAATGTTATTAATCAACTGGGAATTTTCACTGAAATAGAACAATAACGAAAAGGCATAGCAATTTATAAATTGATGTGTCAGCGTTTATTCACAAAGACAATGAGCAAATGCAACATGTAAATGCTGGTAATTAATATGCAATACCAAGAACAAACTAAAAAGACATTCCATTTATTACTTTTAAACTTCTCCACCACAGCATGATGTGGACATTCATTCATATTAGTTCAAATATATAGTAATCTCCCCGTAGCCAGATACTGAAACCCACAAACAAGAAAAACCAGACAACTATTTGCATATTACTTTGCTCATTAATCTAAGTCTAGATTTGAATGACAGAGGTCGAAGATGGAATGAAATGACATCCTCTACTGAAGGCTCACTATTGGTTTGGTGAGAGAATTTCTGCCATCTCAATAATGTGATAACGAGAAATAGTTGACGCCTATACGACAGAATATAATCACTGCAAAAAAAAATTAAAGGTTCTTGTTAAATCCCACTTTTGAGATTTTTTATATTAAGTGCAGGAGAATTTATAGTTGATGCCTTTGAGTGAGAAAATATTTTCTTGCAAAAGCTCATTTTTGAAAATTTCATCTTAAATGTTGGAGAACTAAAATAGTTGTTGTGTGGTTTGTGGTGTTCATTAACAAAAAGACAAAGCTTAATAGCTTTCTTTTTCCTGGCTAAGTTCTGTATTTTGACATTTTCATCACACCCTCGTCACTTTATTATGAACCAATTCCAACATATTTTACAAAAGATATCTTTTGTCTTTAATTTTCTCAATATATTCTTCGAGTCAGTATGGTATTCTTTTTTACTGATATTTGCATATACAAAAATTTCCTAATTACGCATCCCTACTTCCTTTATAATCTCATTTTTAGAATGGCAGATGGGCAGATTAAGTCACTTATGAGTTGAGTCATTTATAAGTTAAGATTTTACGAGTCATGACCTAACTAAATCCAACCCAACCCATTTAGTTATAGGCAGTTTTGGGTTGGGTCAAATCCAATCGATCTAACAAGTCAATTTAACCAATTTTTTTCCTTTCTCTATTTAATTAAGCAAATTAAACTTATATTTTCTATCTTTTTAAAATACCTTTTTAACAACTAATCTTATTTAGCTTTTTTAATTAATCTTTTTTTTAAAAAGAAGACGATTTTTATGTTTTTCACTATAACTAAAAAATAATCAAATCTTATTTAGTTTCTCTATTAACATCAGTTCTTTTTTTAAAATTAATTTTATTTAGTTTCTTTTTAATTAATATTTTTTTAAAATTATTTTTATGTTTTTCACCATAACTAAAAAAAAACTAATATTTTTTAATTTCTCTATTAACACCAATACCAATACTAACATCAAATAATCGTTAAAAAGTTCTATATCAACTTCATCAATAACAAGCAACAACTGCTACTATTCCTACAATCAACAAATCTATTATATTAATACCAAAACATTTGTTATACAACCTGGCAACTACTAGCCTTAGAACTCCATTTTTTTTTGCAACAAATTTGGGCCAGTTGGGTCAATCATGGGTTGGGTCATTGATGTATTATTATTTAACAGGTCATGACCCAATTCAATCCATTTAATTACGAATTATATTAGGATTTGGTTAAACCCAATCAATTTAACAATTTTTTTGTAGTTACGAGTCATATTTTTGAAGATTGAAAATTGGAAGTTAGAATATTCAAAAGACTATGAAAAGATAGAAATTTTATATAAAGATTTTTAATTTTTTTTGAGAATTTTAATATTATTCAACATTAAATTTCAAAAAAGTTAAAAATAAAATATCAAAATAGTAAATTATTTTTAGTAATTTGTAATTATGTAGCTATTTTGATTTTTTTTATTACATAACATTTAGGTTAATAAAAAAAGGAAAATTTTTGAATTTAAATATTTGAATAAAATGTTTAATTTTTGTAATTATTTATTTAAAACTTTTTACATTTTTATTTTATTTTTTTTGGTATTGATATTAAGAAACTATTATCATTTAATTTCATGTTTTTCCTTTTAAAATTATATATTTAATTAAGGGTAAATTTAAAAATAAAATTCATCTAAAAAAGTAAAGTTGTGTCCAAAAGGCAAAATTACTTTTTCATTTTAGAAATTAAGAGAAAATTATGTTATTTTTATTTATTAGATAACTTCCATAACATCTTAGAAATAATTTTAAAAAAATACTTAACCCAACGGGTCACCCTTACCCAACTCAACCCAACACAATCAAATCCAAAAACTACGGGTCATTACATTGCCAAATCAATTAATGACCTATGACTCAAATTACCCAACCCGTTTGGTTAAAATATTAGGTGAGTTGGGTTGATTTATTGGGTTGGGTCTAATTTTGTCACCTCTACTCATTTCTATATTATTTGGTTGTGATTAATTAGTGAACTAAATTAACAGGAAATGTAAATGACTCGAAATACAAGATATAATATTAAGCACAATAGCTAATGATGTGTTGAAAGTTAGTTTATTGGTAAGAAACTTTAATTTCAACTTGAACAAAAATTAACTTCAACTTTACAGAATAGTGCCAATTTTTTTGTTTTCTGTGTTTTTTTTTTTTTTTTTACAAGTCATATATGAAACATGCATTGCAATATTTATCCCCATATTAAAAAAAATATTACATATACATATGGTGTACTCTTAGTTTCAATACAGTTAGTTAATCATATAAATTTTTATTTTTTTACCCTCTATGTCTAATTAAATTATACTTAATTATCTTTGCCTCCACTGTAACATGTTAAAAGAAGATGTATGAAATATTTTTTTCAAAATTATGATGCTACATATTACTCTAATTGGGCTATTCTAAGTTTGCCCAAATGTAGCCTTATTTTGAATCTAATCGAGTTGCAATATTATAGTCTAATTCGAGTCTTGTACTTGTTGAGCTGCACTAATTTACCTCATATTTTTGCCTTTAATTGGATTGGAAACAATAGCCCAATCTCTAGTTCAAATTTAGATATTTAAATAGCCCAAACTTTTGAGAGGGGTCATCATATGTCAAGCATAGAAAAGGTTTTTTTACTTTGTTTTGAATAAAAAACCACATGCTCCACTATTTATATAGCCCATGCTAATTTAAGTTTTATTCTTTCACACGTACTCTTCAGATGGGATATTTAACATTTTAGCTACAGAACTATGTGAGTCGATATATGCAACACTTAGTTCCATATACTATTAAAACTATAAAGATATCTAATGTTATTTGCTCACTTAGCTTTCATTTTTCAATGGCATTGATAAACCAATAGAGTGCTTTCACCGTTAGTAATTTTTCTGATCTTTATATATTTTGCTGTTTCACCAAATATTGCCATTGTCTTACTGTACTCTAATTTGGTAGTTTTCACTACCTATCCAAGATTGAGCCCTATGATTTGATAACAAACTTAAAAAGTTATCCACAAATGCTTTACACCTAATCATTTTATATAATACTTGCATCCTCTACCATATCATGGCTATTGGCATAGAGATAGCTTGTACTTATTTCCTAGATATTGTTAGGGTAAATTACCAAAACCCCCTGAGATTTGGGTTTATTACCAATCACCTCCTGCGGTTTGACAAAACTACTAATACCCCCCTGAGTTCTAAGTTTATTTAACATGTAAATCCATTTTAATTGATTCAGTTATAACTTTATAAAAAATTAAAAATTCTCGACAAATTACCCTTATTACTCTGGTCTTTGCATTTGTTTTTTTTTTTTTTGACAAAATTAAGATGAAATTTTAAAACGAAAATTTTTATATTATCTAAAAAAAGTGTATTATTATAAAAATTTACTTATTTCTAATTTATTTTTAATATATTATTATAAAAATATAATTTACTTATAATTTACTTATTATATTATTTATACTAATAATGATAATGTATAAATTAAATTAATAAAACAAAAATAAAAAAATGCCTATAATAATGTATTAATTATGCAAGATATTAGGACAAAATTTTACAAATTATTAGGACAATTTTTTTAAAAAAAAAATCATTTTTTTTGTATTTTATTTGCTGTATTTGTTAAGGAGTATTTTTGTCATTTTGATTATTAAATCAATTAAATATAACTGTAAGGGGATATTAATAATTTTGCCAAACTACAGGGTATTAGTAATTTACCCATGTTGTTATTACTTGTTCTCTTGGTAAAAAAGTTGACATATAGTGGACCCTTTACTTTTATGCAATATTGCTCCATTAGACTTTTGCCCCACTGTAGAAAATTCATCTTTGTTGTCTCATTGGGAGTGTATGTCTTGGACCTATTGTGACTAATCATTCCCTCGGGCCAGTTACCAATTGGTAAACTATTGCCTTACTAACTAGTTAATCAAATGTGAGACTCTTCTCGAGTAGATTCCTTCGTTTACTTCCCATATGAGGTATTACTTATTAGTAGTCAATTCCAGCCTTTATTCCTATCCTAAGGATAGGTGCTTACGTGTTAGTCATCTATCTACCACTAGAAATATCATTTCCCATCCAATTTACATGTGTTTAGGTGCTTACGTGTTAGTCATTAAATTTAAATTCAATCTAAGAAATATAATTCTTAATCTTACAAGCATTACATCAAATTATAATAGCCAAAATAAAATTGCAAGAAACTTAAGTAAATAATTATTTTTAAAAATTTTTATAAAGATACAAAAATAATGAAACAATCATTTAATTATTTAATCATTTAAAGAGACAGTAGTGGCATATTAATATTGAAGGCACAATAAGAAAAATTAGAAAATAAGGTTTTTCAAATTTGATGATGATAAAATAGTAATATGGTAAAAAATTATTTTATTAATTTTAAATTCCAAAGATATACATTGATATTATATTCTTATTACTTTTAAGTTGTTTAGTTATGTTATAAATAAGATTATTCCAAGGTGCATGGTGCAACTTATGTCTATGTGTTTTATATTTGCTCGGAGTTCAATCCCAAAATATAGGTATCTCCATCCTTTCACATCAATCTCACAAGTTTCTTATTATCTATTTGAATCACGACATGGATGGGAGTTTGGGGCAAAATTAAGTAGAAGAACTCACATTTGGTTGAGGAATAATCAAGGTTACACTAATGACTTTCACAATTTTAATGTGATACTCTGTTGTTGACTTATATTTCTTTTCTATGTTAATTAGGAAATAGAATTGACTAATTGTAAATCAAAGAGTCGAGAAACTTAACACTACTAATGTTTAACAGCTTGCATCTAAGCCTTGTTTTAACACTATTATGGATATAATATGAAACAATGATCAAAATCGAATTTAATTTTCAACTAAGCCTTGTTTTAACACTATTATGGATATAATATGAAACAATGATCAAAATCGAATTTAATTTTCAACTGCCTATATCAAAGTAAAATTGATTACTGATTATGAAGGAACGTTGATATCTTTTTTATATTTCTATTTAAAAGTTCTTATGTACTTCACGTCCCTTTAAAACTTCAAAAAATGGACTAATTTCTTTTTTTAGAAATACACACAACGTTCGTCATTTCAAAAAGGCTAATGATAATCCCACCCATTATTATTTCATTTATTAATTTTATCATAATAAAAATACATGCTTCAATTTATATGTCATTTTCTCTCAAATAATCTATTTATGTACAAATTATAAAATTATCATTTTTAATAAAAAGACAAACAAAATGACTATTGATTATATTGACCCTTCAATTTAAACAGCCACGTTCAATGTTTTCGATATATCCCTATCAGATGTTACTACAGTTATTAATTTGATTGGATATATGGATCACGTCGACCCCATGAATTAGTTATTGGGATATATGGATAGTGATCCAATAATGTCGACCCCATGAATTAGTTATTGGGATATATGGATATATGAATTAATTATTTTTATTTTTATTTTTTACAATATTTTATATGATTTTTTTAATATTTCAGTTACTGTAGTAATCAAAAAATATTTATGTTTAATTTATTTATTTATCATTAAAAGCTAATAAAAGTATAATTAAATTAAGTAAATTATTTATATAAGGATAAATTTTAATTTTATTAAAATATGAGAATTTTTTAAAATAAATTTAACTATATTTTATTTATACAATAAAAATAAAATTATAATTAAAATCAAAATTATTTTACTAAATTTAAATTATAAAATTATAAAATCGATAAGACCGGATACAAATTATGAAAATTATGATAGATACTAATAGTGGTCAAAGAATTTGGTCTACCTCAGCAAATGTTTCTGTTCTAAAAATGGTTAAAAAAAAAAAAACCTGCTGCCTGTCTGCCTGCCCACTGGGCTGAAAGGTATCATCTCATTCTTCATTTTCCGTCAATCAGAGACATTAATGAAGGGTGCGTGACAACAAGCGCTAAATCTGCTACGTTTGAATTGAGATTTATTTTAAAAAGTTATATTATAATGTGTAAAAATTTTAATAAATTTTAAAAAAAAATAAAAAAATAAAAAAATTTAAAAATTATATAAAATAAATTTAAGTAAGAAATTTAAATTTTAAATTTTAAAATAAAAATTTATTTAAATATCCTGTGAAAGTTACCATCAAACTTGTCAGTGATGTGGAAGTGTAACACATTGTTTTCCGTTCAAATATTCAGCTCGTATCTTTTTAATTTGGGTAAATTACCAAATTCTTTTTGGGCTTTGGGTCTATTACCAATAGCTTCTTGTAATTTGGCAAAACTATCAATATCTCTTTACTGTTATATTTAATTGATTTAATAAATAAAATAACAAAATACCCCCTGCAAGCAACAAATAAAATACAAAAAATGAAAAAATTTTAAAAAATTATCTTAATAATTTATAAAATTTTGCCCTTGCATAATTAATACATTATTATAAGTATGTTTTTACATTTTTATTTTATTAATTTAATTTATACATTATCATTATTAGTGTAAATAATATAATAAGTAAATTATATTTTTATAATACTATATTAAAAATAAGTAAATTTTTATAATAATACACTTTTTTAGATAATATAAAAAAATTTATTTTAAAATTTAATCTTAATTTTGTTCAAAAAAAAAAAAGCAAATGCAAATGTTAGAGGAATAAAGGTAATTTCGTTCATAATTTTTAATTTTTTATAAAGTTATAATTGAATTAGTTAAAATAGATTTATATGTTAAAAAAACTTAAATATTAGGAGGTATTTGTAGTTTTGTCAAACTATAAAGGGTGAATGGTAATAGATCCAAATCTCAAGAGATTTTGGTAATTTACCCTTTTAATTTTTGTCTTGAACAGGAAACCTGTTTCGCGCGGAATATGCTTCCGCATCTTTTTAATTTTTGTCCTGAACCAGGAAACGTGATTCACGCCGAATGTGGACCATTATTCTCAGTTTCTCACACTCTTACGGAACCCACTTGCGCACTCCACACTCTGGGCGGTAAGATTAATTCCTTTGTCTTTTCGGGGTTTGCCGCTGGACCAAGCCTGGAGGGGATGCACAAGCATTCTCATCCCTCTCAAGCCTCAAAACATAACCTTTCGAGTACAAAAGTTAATTTTTGCATAGAGCTTACAGTGTGCACATGATCTCTCCGACACACACATTCCGAGAAATGAACATTTTAACATAACATGTTGTAGTCATATGTGAATATTAGGGTTTGTTTGGAGTGTAATGTATTTGAAAAAAGTTATGCGAATGTGTAAAAATTTTGATAGGTATTTTTTGATTGAAAAAGTATTTTGGAGGGAAAAATAAAGAGAAAATTTTCAAAAATTATATAAGAGGAATTTGAGTAGAAAAATTTGAATTTTAAATTTTCAAATAAAAATGTGTTTGGATAATTTATTTTTTTTTTTGAGAATTTACTTATTTGCAAATAAGAATCACTTGCTCAAACAGACCCTCAGAAATTCCCAATTTATAGGACCAATAATTTATTTATGTAAAAAATATAAATTTATTATCTTTAATAACAATACAAACAAAATGATTATTCATTATTTTGACCGATTCAATACAAAATTAATTTAAACAGCCACGTATTCTATATACCCAACCAAATTTACTACATTGATCATCTTCAACAGCCAACTACTTCATGGGGTCGACATTAATTATTCGATCACTACCAATATCTCTTTTTCTCTAGATTTAAGTCACGTAAATCTTCTCCTATAAATAAACAAGAGAAGGCACAAGCATTCTCGTCCCTCTCAAAACATTGCTTTTCGAGTACAAAAATAATAAGCTCTGGTGAGGTAAGAAAATGAGTTTCAAGCCAATCCTTTTCCTATGCCTTTTGGCACTAGTGATGATGATTGCCTCGGAGGTTACAGCTAGGGACTTGGCTGAAAGTAAGATATCTATGTTTAATATTCCCCCTTCTCTATTATTAGCAAAAAAATAATAATTGACTTCTTGTAATAACAGCCGCATTCTTTCTCGTTAAAGAAATATTTCTTCTTTTTACTAGATGTTGTCCATTTTTCTTCTTCAAAATCAAATCACAATTAGACAGTCACTATTAATTCTGTCTAATGGTAGATTTTTCTTTTCCTTATGAGAACTCATTTCTTGACTTCTCAATGTCGTCTTTATGTTAATACTCGGTTTCTATAAATAATAAACGAGCATATTTTTAAGTTCTTTATACTGCTATTAAGAGTATGGATCATCAAAAATGAAAACAACACCATATATGGATATTTTTGTTCCATTTGACAATATTATTTGATAGGAATAACCAACTGGGCTTGTTTAGTAGCAACATGATAATACCTTAGAGGCATTCCTGTGTCACGAGGAAGGGAGTTGAATCCATTCCCACACTTTCCTCAATTTTCACCTTCTCACCTCTACCCCTCAATGTGATGAAAAATTTTATAATGAGAATTTGATCCCACATTTTATGAGAAAACCATCCACAGATTGTAACCAGAATATGTTGATTAAAATTAGTTTGATAGGAACAATTGATGATTAGTAAAATTGAAATTATGATAAAAATATCAATTAAAACATCCAGTTTCTAGTTGACTTAAAATTCCTAGAGATTATACCCATTACCTCTAACGAGCATCATACATTATTACTCTTTGCAGAAGACGCAGTTGAGACAAATGGCGTAGAAGAATCCAAGTATTATGGAGGTGGCCATGGTGGTGGCGGTGGTGGTGGTTATGGCCATGGTGGTGGCGGTGGTGGTGGTTATGGCCATGGTGGTGGCGGTGGTGGTGGTTATGGCCATGGCTGCCGTTATGGCTGCTGTGGGTATTACTATGGGAAATGCAAGTGCTGCTCATATGCTGGTGAAGCTGTGGAGTCTGTTCCTGAATCCAAGCCTCAAAATTGAAGATCTTTCCTCTTGTGGTGCTTCATGAGTGCATTCATGCATCCATGAATGCTAAAACTGGCTTTATTTTATAGGTATTATAAAAGTATGTATTTTAATGATGAATAACAGCTGTATGGGGGATATCCTCCACTTTGTGTAAGAATCTGTGTAAGAATTTAATAAAATAACAAATTAATTAAAAATCAAAGTAACTTTTGTGCCTCTAAAAGGAATTCAAAAACTTTTACACCCATTTTAAAATTCTTGCCCTCATTAACATGTTACAGCCTGTTATGTAGGGTGGGTAATGTTGTGAAACTTGGATAGAGCCGGCTGGGCGGACCAGTCTAATCGAGAATTAATTATAAGTTCATTTTATAGTTTGAAAATAAATATATTTAGAACAATCCATCAAAACCTGCTTTCGGTTTGACCAAGTCATTATCTCTTTTTAATCCAAAAGAAAAATCTTTAATTTTAAAAATTATAATTAAATTTCAAATTTTTATAAAACTCATTTCTATTTTTTTTTATGTACATGTTCTAAAATTTCACCTATAATTTTTTTTTTTAAAAAATATTTATCATTGAATAATTAACATATTCTTTTTTTTCCAAATAATTAACATATTCACTACAAGAAAAATGGCTTTTAGTAACGGAAATACGGTGACGAAAAAAAATCTCGTCACCAAATACCTCAATTAGTCACAAAAAATATTGTCATCACCAATTTTGCTTCCACTCTCTAACTTTAATGACGACTTATCAGAAGTTGTCACTATTTCGTTATTAAAGAGTATGGCGGAAAAGTCTCATTTTATATTGACCCAATTGGTGACGAAAAATTAGTGATAAGAAATTAACACTATCGTCACTAAAATCATAGAGTTTATTCATTGGTGACGAATGTATTGTCGTCACTAATTTGGATGTCTTTTAGTGGCACCTTTTGTTGTCACCAATTTCTTATTATATATATAATTTATATTACTTATATATGATTTCCAATTAAATTTAAATTATATGGATATATGTGAAATATCATTAGTTTGAATGCATTTTTATTTTTATTGTTAGTGTATTATAAAATTGAATTTTTTGGAAAATAGTTTATAAAATTTTAATTAAGAAAATAGTCACAATAAAAATGAAAATAGTTATAATATTTTAACTCATATATATAGTTTTAGTGTATAACATTATTAAATTCGGAGATATAAATATTTGTATTGGTGTGTAATAAAATTAAATTTTATAACAAAATATGTATTGGACCATATAATTTGAGATAAATTAAATAAAATATTTTGGTCTAAATTAATTGGGCCACAATTTATGTAATTATTGAACTTGTTTGGTTAAGAATAATGATTAGGCTAAATTGATTGGGCCACAATTTATGTAATTATTGTGACTTGTTTGGTTAAGGATAATGATTGGGCTAAATTGATTGGGTCACCATTTATGTAATTATTGGACTTGTTTGGTTAAGAATAATGATTGGGCTAAATTGATTGGGCCACAATTTATGTAATTATTGTGACTTGTTTGGTTAAGAATAATGATTGTGCTAAATTGATTGAATCACAATTTATGTAATCATTGGACTTATTTGTTTTAATAATTACACTAGAACATCTTAATATATATGAATTTGCCTACATTATGTTACTTCAAACATAGAATCTTTTTTGGATACACTATGAATTAATTATAATTGGATTTTTTTGGCTAAGAATAATGATTGGACTAAGTATATTCATTCTTATGCCAAACTTAACTTACTTATATTATACTTCTTAATTTCTAATAACTGTACTAAGACACCCTAATAGTTATAATCTTTTAATTCATATTTCTGTATATAAAGTTTTAATGTATAATATTATTAAATATGGATATATAAAATATATATTTTTTTGTTGTGTAATGAAATTAAATATTATAAATTTTAATAACAAGATATGTATTTTAGCATATAATTAGAGATAGATTAAATAAAATAGTTTGGTCTAAATTGATTGGCCACAACTTATATAATGATTGGATTTGTTGGGTTAAGGATAATAATTGGTTAGTAATTTATCTATTGGGTCAAACTTAACTTTTTGAATTTTTGGTTCTTAATTTTTAATAATTGCACTAAGACACCCTATATATATACATATATATATATATATATATATATATATGAATTTGCCTACATTATTTTACTTCCAGAATTGAGTCTTTTTTTAGATACACTATCAATTAATTATGATTAGATTTCTTTGGCAAAAAATAATGATTGGACTAAACATATTCTTCATTATGCCAAACTTAGCATATTTATATTATTACTCTTAATTTCTAATAATTGTACTAGGACACTCTAACATTTTATTGGTCCATATAATTATACTTTAATCACACATTCTTTTTAGTATTACAATACAGTATTGATTAGTACTAATTGATTTCTTTGGTTAAGAATAACAATTGAACTAAGTATATTCTTTATTGGGCTAAGATTCATTAGCTTATTTATGTTATGGTTCAAAATTTAAAATAATTATACAAGAATACCTTGAAAACTATGAATTTGCACACATAAGTTTTGTTAGTATTAAAATACAATATCGATTAATGTAATTAAAAAGTTTTGACATTTATTACAAACTATATTTCTTTATAAGAAAATAAGGAATAAAAAATATGTGGTTTCAAATTACTTATAGCCACTAATATAATATTATAACCAAGTAGTGGTTAATAAATGTACATATATAGTTAGACGTACAATTTATAAAAAAAAGTAGTAAATACATATACAGTTATACTCTATTTGTTCCAAAAATATAGTTCGGTTTCACCAATATACAACTTTTTATTTATAGTCAACCAAATAGATGTATAAATAATTTTATACCATTAATTTCCTCATTAAGGGTATAATATGTCAATACACCCTTTAATGTATTCTATATTATTAAAGTATTTTGGAAATTTTGTTGAAAAGTCAATTTTGACTTTTGAAACTAGACTTTTTTTTAGACAAAAATGTTTTTCGATACTGAACTCTTTTTTTTGGGGATAGAGTGAGTATATATATATATATATATATATATATATATATCTATAGTTAGGACTAAAATCTGTATAGTTTAATACACATATATAGTAGTTATTTAGTTATAATAAAAGTAATTATTATAAAGCATAAGTAGTTTAGTGCATATATACACATATTTTTAATATACATAATTTTTTCAATCTCAACATTAAAATATAAATATTATTTTTTTTCTAAATTATTTTAAAAAATAATTTCACTTTAGCCATTTAATAACTAATTAACATTTTAAATTTTAAAATTTAAAAGAAAAATTCAAATCAGAATTTTATTAAATCAACATAATATTATAGAGTGAAAAATTGATTACTGCTTTAAAAAAGTAAATTTTTTTAATAATTAATAATTAAATAAAAATTTTGCAGGTTTAAAACACCAAAACGAGGGAAAATGAATGTGGGTAAGAGGAAAAAGCTGGAGGTGTTCCATCGTTTGAAAACATTTTTTAACTTTTACAAACACTTAAACAAAATTTTAGTCTAATTTGAAAATTAGTCTTCCATCACTCTTAACAACGTTCTTGCCCAACTTTACTCTCCAAACGCCATCTCACCCAACTTATTTTACACAAAACAACACTCTCAATCTTGTAAATCTATGCCTGTAAATTTTGTAAATTTTAATCGAAGTTTCAACTCCACCGTTTTCGCAATCACCATCATCGTCACCCTCCACATCGACATCGACATCGACATCATCGTCTTTATCATCGTTTTCCTCTTATCACTCGCGGTTGCTAATTAGGCAGATCAGCAAGTCACTGGAATCCGGTGAAATTGATATCGCCTTGGATCTCTTGCGTGCACATGCTCCTTTTGCTCTCGAGGTTAAGTTGGTTTGATTTTCCCCAAATCTTTGGGCCTCTCCATGGCAACTTCATCCTCCTCCGCAACCTCCTCGTCGTCATCCTCCTCCTTATCGGATGCATTGTCATCGGATTCTTCTCCTCGCTGCCACCGCTGACGTCGAGACAAACATAGAGAAAGAGATGTGCTGAAGGTAAGCAAGAAAAGCCGCCATCGCTATTCTCAAACCAAGCGACGTCGCCTGTGCTACTCTTCTTTCGACTGCTTCTCTTTATCTTCATCTAAAGATGATTATATGTTTCCATTCTTCTTTCTTGTTTACTATTTCCCAATTTCTTGGCTTTTATTATTCTTTTTTTTTTTAAATTTCAAGCCAAATAAAGATTTTTCTTTTTTTACTTATTTGATTTTTGGTTTCGGTAATTGTAATTACAGTTGTGTAATAAAAAGGGATGTTTGACTTTGGCTTATTTATAGGTTGATTTATTTTCATTTTTAGCTGAGTTAATGTAATCCCATAGTTTCTTGGTTATTTCCAACTAATTTTTGTTTGGGACTCAATTTAATTGCTTAAATCTTATGCTTTTGAACCTGTAAAAGTGACTCTAGTTCTTGTTGTTGAGATTAGATTGCGAATCTCATGAAAGATTTGGAAATTGAAAGAAGACATGGCTTGCAATTAAGAGATGACATGGTTGCCTTTCTTTCAATAATAACATTTCTTGAGCTTTTAAATATGCTAAACGTAGGAGTAAGAAGTACATAGGAAGTCAAATTTCAATAATAACTTTAATATGTACTACACAAAGAGACACTCAATGTGAATACTTAGGAAGTCAAATTTCAACTGCTACATTTGCTCATACGCTGTCTTCCTTATTGTCAACTTTCACTCATATTTTTTGAGAACATAGTGTTGGGAAGTCAAATTAGTCACTATTCTATGTCTTCATTTTGCCTTTTGGTGGGACAGGCTATTCCTCCACCATTCTGTTTGAGGTGAATATTTAGGAAGTGGAAGGAATAAAACCAACTTAATATCAAAAGTTAAAAAGCTTTTTCTTCGTGTGCAGAAGGATGACAAGTATGAATTCTCTGAGCCTAAAGAGATCTAGAATTTGGTGAAGAACTATTCCCAGTTTGTTTGTTTCCCCATCTACATATGGCTAGAGAAATCAAGGAGTGTTGAGGTTCGTTTTTTTTCCTTTTGTTTACTTTTGAGGTCACAATTTCAGGGTATAAAGAAGTGAGGGGGAAGAAAAGAGGCAATTGGTGGGTAATGTTTTCACTAGTGTTGCTTCAAAGTATGACCTAATGAGTGGTTTGATGACTAGTGGCTACATAGATTATGGAAGAACAGGTTGGTAATCTAGTGATTCAACTCATTTAACTTTTGTTATTTCAACAGATTATAATTTGTCTCTTTGGATTGGATAAGGAGGTGGAAGATTGCAATTGGACTGTAGAGGATCTATCTTTCTTACATTATGACTGTGATCCCCACTTGTTCATAGGCAACACAATACTAGGATTTCTTTGATTCTTTTTCTTCTACTTTGAACCATAGAGCTTTCATTGTAGTAATTTGTTGGGATCTTTTGTGCTATGCAGATTTTGGCAATTTATCGCGACTAACAACGGGGACATAACAATCTGATAATTTTCTTAAGAAAAGATGATTTGAGTATTAAAAATTTGAAACTGCTTCATGACATTGAGTTAAAAATAGATCAAAACAATTGCTGCCGCATTTATCATTATTGTTAGCCTTTTATTCTTAATTATCAAGTTTTTGAAATATATTTTCTGAGGAAAGAGTTATTGGAAATGCTTTCCTGCTAATTAGCTTTTTCTTTTTTATTCCTTTTTTTTTTTGAATTTCTTAAAGTTTGCTTCAACTCCTTTCTGTTTCAAGTATTGCTTTCCATTTGTTGCTGTCAAATATGGCTGTCATATCATTTTACGCTTCTAATTCCTTCATCCTTTTTACTGACAACTTTAAAGGCAAATTCTAATGCTCGCGAAGGGCACGCAATGATTTACAATTTGGTGGAGGCTGCTCAAGGATTCTTGTATGAAGTTATTCCTTGAGCACAGTCACATGAACCAATAAGCCTCAACTATCATATTGCCCATATTGATGCATTCTTAATGTGTGAATATTATATTTATCTTTATTGTGTGAAAGCTAAGGAGAAAAAGGTAATTTATGGGATGGTGCTGTGGC
Organism: Gynochthodes officinalis; assembly: GCA_020080225.1. Classification (NCBI taxonomy): domain Eukaryota; kingdom Viridiplantae; phylum Streptophyta; class Magnoliopsida; order Gentianales; family Rubiaceae; genus Gynochthodes; species Gynochthodes officinalis. The sequence goes on from CM034619.1 coordinate 17,825,836, forward strand.
TCAACAGCGAGTAGAATAATTGGTATTTTGCAGCTTCTGAGAAAAAAGATTGGCAAATGCTCATGTGCCAAGCTCACTTTTTCTCTACTGTGTATGATAGACATCAGTTGGGAAAGACATAATAAGTGGTTGTTTAAGGGCAGAGACATAGTCAGTTGTCCAAGCTCTCATTTAATTTGTGGCTTTGTCATATATGTGCAAGAGGTTACAGGAAACTCTTTTCAGGGCTCAATTCCATCTTCATTTTCAAATTTGACATCCTTAACAGACTTGTGAGTTTTATGTTTTTGTTATTTCCTGCTCAAATGTTGGTTATACTCTATCTACGTTTTTTTTCATCCAAATGACTCTTTATTAACCCTGGCTAGAACTTGATATTATTCAGGAGAATAAGTGATCTCTCTAATGCAATCAGCTCATTGGAGTTCATAAGAAATATTATTTTGTATTTGGTGTTTCTTAAATTTAATACTCGATTGTTTTTTTTTTTTTTGCTAACTGCTTACTTATTTGATTTTCATTGATGTTTCTATGGAATGTTTGCAGTGACTCATCTTCCACAACACAGAATGGATACTATTTGGACTGTTTGCATGGAGTATGATAGTTTTGGTTGGTGTTCAAAGGGTTCTTTTTGATTCTATATGACATATGATAGATAATGAAACTTTAGTTGTGTACTTTTGTAAGATAACAAATGCTGCTTGTTTTGATGCATCATTAACTTTGCGTGCTTATGCTATAGTTTTAGAATATCATTAGGTTGACATTGTCATAACTCTTTTGTCGTGTAAATGATATAACTGTCGTATTTTGTGGGGATATATTAGTTTTATCTATTGATGAATACTTTGTGGGTATGTTGATTTGTTTTGCGTACTTTGGTGTTTTATTGCTAGTTTTAATGTCGATGTTGTTTGGATGGGTGTATTGGAAAACACAAGATTCAAAAAAATTGGGAAATGTTGTATTTTATTTGGTATTGCATTTAATACTGCATTTAAGAGATTGAATGGTTTGATATTGCATTTTAATGTCAATCTTTGGATTCGAAAAAATTGGAAAATGTTGTATTTTACTATTGATGTTGTTTGGATGGTTTGATATTGCATTAAAGAGATTAGTGACGACTTGAATTTCATCATGAACATATTATTATTAACCACAAAAATCGTCATCAACAATTATACGATTATATGCTACTTCGACAATTAATAATAACTATTGTGGCATAGACAATTAGTCCCAAATAATAAATTTAGTGACAAATTGGTGAGAAAATAATGTAGTCACTAATGATTCTCCATATGACAATACTTGACAACAATATTTCGTTACTAATTATAGTCATTTGTTCATAATTTGTTGATGAATTTAGGTGGTCACAAATGGTGCTTACCTTCTTACATACATTGGCCACCATATGTCATGAATAAAAGTGGTCACCAATTACTATTTTTTTTGTGACCACCATGTACTATCAGTGATCGAAAATATCATGTTTAATAACCACTTTATGTCGTCGCGAAGAGCGTGATGACAATTTTTGGTCACCAACTATAATAATTTGTGACCACCCTGGTGACGACCGTGTGTTAGCGTGAGCTTCCCTCACCACCATGTGACGACAAGATTTTGGTCATCAAATCCCATTTGTGACGACTATTATATATTTAGTGACCACTTTTACTATGTGAGTAAATGTCAATTTTCTTGTAGTGATTTCAACTTCCTTCCTAGTCATAGACAACATTCCTGTTGATAACTATTTTGCCACTAATAAGGTTATATAGCCTATATGCTTTAGATTCAGTAGAATACCTAACAAAAATACAGTTTATAGATTTTTAATCAAGTTTACTACAACTATGAGAATCTATCAAAGCATAGGCAGTACAACAAAAGACCTTTAAATGACTCATCCAAAGCTTTGTACCATACCAAGCTTCAAATGGGGTTTGGCTCAAAATAGCTTTTGTTAGAGACAAATTCAGTAACTATATTATAGTTGAAATAGCTTCAGCCTAGAATTTATTTGGAAGTCCCTTGGACTTTAGCAAGCTTCTTGCCATCTCAACAACCATTTGATTTTTCTTTCAGCCACTCAGTTTTGCTCAAGAGTATATGGTGCAATTAGTTCCCTGTATAAGCCATGTTCCTCACAAAAATGATTAAATTCATGAGAGACAAACAAACCACCTCTATATGTGAGAAGTGCTTTTATGCTCTTTCTGCTTTGTTTTTTTAGCAAATGCTTTAAACCTTCTGAAATCCTCAAATGCTTTTGATTTATTTTGAAGGAAGTATACCCAACTCATTCGAGTATAATCAAATATGAATAGTAAAAAATATCAACTCCCACCTAGAGATTTTGTTTTCGTAGGCCACACAAGTGAGCATGAACTAGATCAAGATAGTCAAATGCTCTCTTAGACCTCTCTACAAGAATGGCTTTTTGCATTGTTTTCCATATTTACAGCCTTCACATAAATCCAAAGACTCAGTTTTAGGCAACCCAGTTACCATTTCTTTTTGACTTAATAGTTTCAAGCCCTTAACAGTCAAATGCCCATACCATAAGTGCCATAGTTTAGATTCACTATTTTTTTTTATGACAACAAGAGCATGATTTTCCACACTAGAGACTTTAGGTGGGAACAACTTATTTCCGACCATTTGAACATCTATAATAATTTGATTTGATGTTTTATCTCTAATCAGACATGAGAAATTGTCAAACAAGATAGACTGCCCATTGGTCATGAGTTGTCCAACATTAACAAATCTTGTGACAAGGCAAGAACAAAATGAACATTGTAAACAAGCTTTATGTTACTATGACCATTTTTAATTGCCACAGTACCTTTGCCCCGGGAAATTTGCAAAAATAGCAACTTGCGGAGGGACATTTGCAAAAATAGCAGTTCCAAAAATTTCTTTGTGAAACTAGCAAGTCAAGGTGTTTGACCTTGTGAAAATATTTAAATGCCCCTCTATTTACAAAAGATGAGAAATATCCTTCCTAAAGCATGGTTCAAGTCTTTTTCCCGTCTTTTTTTCATTTCAAATTTCCCTGCCCATTTAATCATTATTCATCGATTCAATATTTCATTCATTCGACACTGCATGAATGAGATGTAAGCAAGTAGGACAAGCATCTTTAAGCAAAAGAACCACCAAAAGGCCACGCTACATGAATGAGATGTATGCGAGTAAGTCGATTTAACATCCTATTTCACACAATCTATAATCGTTTCCATCAATAGCAGAGGGAAAAATCTAATTCTTCAGCACGTAGAGGAGCGGTGTAAAATTGGGGTATGAAAAGACAAATTATTCATGTTGACATTTTATTCGACGTTTTAGTCGACATTGTGCTTCATATCGACATTTTAGTTGACATTTTATTCCACATTTTATTCAACGTTTTATTCCACATTTTATTCTACGTTTTATTCCACATTTTATTCCATGTTTGTTTTCACATTTTGTTCCATGTCGACATTTTAGTCGACATTTTATTCCACAATTTATTCCACGTTTTTTTCCACAATTTATTCCACGTTTTATTCCACATTTGATTCTATGTTTTATTCCACATTTTATTCCATGTTTGTTTCCACATTTTGCTCCATGTTGAGTAAAATGTGGAATAAAATGTTGACTAAAATGTCGAATTGGAGCAAAATGTGGAAACAAACGTTGAATAAAATGTGGAATAAAAAATAGAATAAAATGTGGAATAAAACGTGGAAAAAAACGTGGAAAAAAACGTGGAATACAACGTAGAATAAAATATGGAATAAAACGTCGAATAAAATGTGGAATAAAATGTCGACTAAAATGTCGACATGGAGCAAAATGTTGACTAAAACATCGAATAAAATGTCGACTAAAATGTTGGCATGAATAATTTGTTTTTTCATACCCCAATTTCATACCGCCCCTCTACGTACTCAAGAATTAGATATTTTTTCCTCTGTTATTGATGTAAACGATTACAGATTGTATGAAATAGAATGTTAAATCGACCTACTTGCGTACATCTCATTCATGTAGCGTGGTTTTTTGGTAGTCTTTTTGCTTGAAGATACTTGTCCTACTCGCGTACATCTCATTCATGCAGTGTCAAATGAATGGAATGTTGAATCGATGAATAATGATTGAATGGTAGGGAAATTTGAAGTGAAAAAATGATGGGAAGAAGACTTGAATGATACTTTAGGAAGTATATTTCTCATCTTTTGTAAATAGAGGGGCATTTAAGTATTTTCACAAGGTCAAACACCTTGACCTGCTAGTTTCACAAAGAAATTTTTGGAACTGCTATTTTTGCAAATATCCCTCCGCAAGCTGCTATTTTGCAAATTTCCCCTTTGCCCTCCACTTGCATCTGCTTGCTATTTCCAAGTGTTACCTTTGTTTTGAAGGTTTTATCAAGTTCTTTGAATAAGACTTCACACCAGTCATGTGATTAGAACATCTGCTGTCCAAGTACGAAATACCATGGTAAGTAATTGCATTTTCCTGATAAGCCATGAATAACTTGACTTCCTCATCTTCTTGCTTAGCATAGTTGAATTGTTTTTCCCTTTTCCAACAATCTACCTTTACATGCCCATATTGCTTACAATGATAACATTAAATATTGCTCTTCTAGTCTTTTTATTTCTCAATTGGTTACCTATGGTTTTTTTGCACAGCACCTTTGCCTCTGCCTTGACCACCTTTGCAACAACATCCTCCTCTACCACGTCATCTACTTATTGCCTTTCTTAAATCATCTCGTTTTTTAGATGACTCCCCCACCACATGAAATACGTTGTCTTCATTTTTCTCATGTAGTCTATTCAATCTTGACTCATGGGATTGTAAAGATCGCATTAGTTCATCCAATGAGTATGTAGCCAAATCTTTGGACTCCTCAATTGCTGTAACTATATGATAGAGTTTAAATTGTGCATACTTTTTGTTAATATTTCCTTAATATTAATTTGAATGTTAGGAGGAATTATACAGTTTTACTATACTTTTTGTTTTAAGTATGAAAAAAGGTGAATTGGAGGAAAAGTTGACAAAAGACAAGATTTGAAGTAGAAAAAGAAAGTTTCCTATTCCTTGCATGGATGTTGGTCTTGGAGTACAAAAGAAGCTACAAAGAAACAAAAACAAAATAGGGAACAAAGAAGTTCGTGGCACAAGTCATTCAGCAAAAGGAAACAAACAGAAAAATGCTGCACAAGTTAAACAAGGAAGAAGACAAAAGAAGAGAAAAAGGGAGAAATTGGAAAAAGAATTCAGTAAGCTCTTCGGCAATAGAAGTCAAATAGAAGAATTAAGAAACAGCCACACAACAAGACAAAACAAAACAAGAAGCATTGAAATTGACTTTGGCCATAGAGAAAGAAAAAGAGCAGCCGACCATTACTTTTTATTTCTTGGATATCAATTGCTTTTTGAAGTTTCTGGGAAGCAGCCGCACAAGACAAAAAACAGCAGCAATAATTCGGGCAAGTCAAAAAGCTGCAAAGAAAAAAAAACCAAGCAGTGCACAAGTCTAAGAAGACTTCATTCAGCAACAGACAACAAAACAATGAAGAAAGTCAGCTGCACAACCAAGCACAAGGACAGAAACCAGCCACGCCTCACTTCTTCAAGCTTGGCCAAAGTACTTCTTCAGCAACAAGAACTGTGTTGCAGTTGGAAGACAGAAGACAACTAAAATTTGGAGAGGAAAAGAAGAAGGATTCTGCTACTGGAAGAAGAAGAAACCGAGCTGAAACAAGAAGAAAAGAAACAGCCGAAAAGTAATATAAGATTACTACTTTAAGATGAGTACAGGAAGGGAGCAACAAGGAGATAGAAGTTGAGCTGAATTAGGAAGCAAAAAGTGACAAGAATTGGGAATGATGAAGTAGAATACGGCTGGGATTGGAACAAGAAGAAGACATGAGTAGTTTCGTGTGGGCAGAAGTAGTTGAAGAAAAGCTAGCTGCAGTTTTCTACCAAAGAAAACAAAATCAGCAACAAATAGAAGAAGTTGACTACAACTTGAAGACAAAAGTAAAGAAGGTTCAGGAAAGAAAACAAGAAAAACCGAGAAGGGACAAGGAAGTAGAAGTTGACTGAAATTGAAGGATTCTAACAGTTGAAATTTAGAAGAAGGATACGGGACAAGTAAAAAGTGAACCCACACATTCCTTCTTGTAGTCTGCAAAGAATTGAGCTAGCAGAAATCCATTCCTATTTGGTTTCTTGTTTTTGAATTGATAATTTACAAGGAGAAGGACATACGGGTAGTCTATAAATACTTGGCAGCCTTGTAGTAGTTGGCATGTACCTTTTTCTTTTGTTTTATCAGCCATATTTACTCTTCTTGAAACCCGTAGTTTTGTTTTCCCTTTAAGACAAAAAAACAGTAGCCAGTTTTTTTTGTTGCCTTCCTGGAATTTACGTCCTTTGTTTATTTTGTTCTTTTCCTTCTTTTAGTTTTAGTCATATAATTAGAAAAATTCTAGTAGCTATGTATGCCACTATGAGTGGCTAAATTCTCTTTTCTAATTCAAGGGAATGATTGATTTCAATTGCAATCACTGTGAGGTTTTGTTCTTAATTTTATTTTCTTGCTTTGAATTCAAATACTTGTTAATTCTTGATTTAATTTTATGAATAATTAATGATTAATTAATCTAATAATTTAATTGTTCATTATTTATTCTATTGCTATCCATAAGTTCAATGATCCGTAATTGTCATGAATAAAATGATCAAGTAACAACTAAGTTAAAATTGTTTATGTTTGTAAATATGCCCCTTAGCTTAGGGGAATTAATGGGACAAAATTAATTTACTGTAGCTATCTCGGTGTATTAATTTTGGTTTAACTATTTTCAGAAGATCTTAATGCTATCATTAAATTGATATGGAACGCTATCGTGGTAAGTTTTGATTTAGGGTGCTGGGCTCGGTCAATTATTTTAGGAAAATAGAAATTTATTACAGCTATCCTAATAAGTTTTAGGTTAAATATTTGAATTTGCAAGAATTATCTTTTTTTTTGTGACCTGTGATCAGTGATGTAATTGAATGATATCGACCCTTGGATTAGAAACTCAGTTAATTGGTAATTCTAGTTATTTTCTATTTTTATTGCTTTAATATTTATTTTTATAATTTAATTATTATTTAAAAATCCCCGTGTTTATTTATTTACAATTTATTGTTCAAGGCTTGGAACTATACTTAGGTTCCCTTGGGACTCGACCTGGTTTGCTACTACTGCAAATTTAATTTGTAATTACTTAAGGACCAGTAATTAATTTTGTGGGCTTCGACAAACTTGCCACTATATGATCAAAGTTTGCAACACTTTTACAATTATAATCTGATCAACGACTTCTCCATACAACCTCATTTGATTAACAATTGTAGACACACTCATTAAAAAATCTTGCACTGATTCTTCACTTTTCATTTGTAAGGTCTCAAACTCATGTCGGGGAGATTGAAGTTTTATGGCGACTACCTTGGAGGAGCCTTGAAATGTTGTCTACAAAGTGATCCAACCTTCGTTAGCTGTAGTTGCTGCTACGACTTTTTAAAAAATGAACTCATGAACTTCTTGTTGAATGAAGAACAATGACTTATTATCCTTTTTCTTATTCTCTTTCAGCTCGGCCTCTTTATCCGGATTAGGATATCCATTCTCAACCAAATCCCATAATTCTTGAGACCTAAACAAAGTCTTCATTTTGATACTCCAAAATTCATAACATTCTCCTTTCAAGATATGAATAGTTGGTTGAGAAATGCTCACAACATTGCTGTCTGTTGGCATGTTTTACGCCCCAATTACAAACGAACTAAGCTCTGCTACCACAAATGTTAGGAATTCAAAAAATAAGAACAATAATTTGCAGCTGAACACAAAAGGACTGCAGTATCTTAAAGTGTAATAAAGTAAATGCACAAAAAGCTCAATATCAAAAAGAAATTGCGTATAACTTAAAACTTTTCAGTACTTCAATTTAGGAATTGAAAGTGCCATTTTATAGGCTTACAAGCAACTGAAAAAAGTTAAAAACTCTCAACTAAATTCAGATATTATTGACTAACTTAAAGAGTAAAAATCTGAATGAACTTGAACTTCATTGATTAAGTCTCAAAAACATGTAAGATTTGAATCAACTCTCAACAATCTACTCCTCAAAAATTAATCCTCAGACATCTCGTCCTAAGGATGACAAAAGTAAGAAGCAATGCAAGTTCTGCAATTTTTGGGGACACACCATTAAGGAATGTCACAAGCGTATGGTGCCATGGTAATCACAAACCTGTAGCTCCTGTTCAATCTAAGCCTTCTTCTGAATCGAACAATAATCTCACTGTTTTAGCTGACCCTGTCTCTTCTATTACCACATCTGAATCGGGAGAAAATATTGGGTGGTTATTAACCACCACATCAGCAGGACCAAATTTGTTTAGAGGTTTAATGAGTTATGTGATCTGTTGTTTGCGACTGTACCACTCGCTCACTCCTTTTTATTCCATCTTTTACTGATTCCCAGCTATTATTGACTTGGATTAGCTTCAACTTAGCTTCATTTCCATCTAGCCAGAAATTCATTTGATAAAGTTCACTTGTAGATTGAGTATTTTGTGGGTTGTAACTCAAATTAACTGGTAAATTGCGAACTTGGGGTTATATTTTACTTTAATGGACCTAAAACTAGAAGAAATCAAGGTGAGCAACATATCATAAGTTCTATCATTTTATCCCTAATTTCATTATTGCTTTCAGTAGCATGCTGGAGATTCAAATGAGCAGCTAGGTGGGGCTGGGGTGAGTTAATGGCCAGTTCCATGAGCTGAGTTGCTTTCCTAATGAAAAGAGAGGAGAGTACCCGTTCTTCCGAAAGTTACCGGTCATTTTACCGAGTTGCTTTGGAAAGTAATAATTGAGAGAAATCATCTTCAAAGTATAAATTTGCTAAGGTCCCACACCTTCCATGGTTCCAAAAACTATTAATTTGGTTGGCAAATTGTCAAGACAAGCTCCAAAAAGTTTCCGAGAAATCCCAACTTTTGGATATAAATGGGAAAATTAGAAAACTTCAAGAACCTAAACTGACATGAGCATAAAAATTTGTCATTGCGAGTGACACTCCCTTAATTATTTCTTACTATCCAGAGCATAAAAAAATATAAAATGCTATAATAATAATCCTTAACTGCCGACACGGAACTTGGTAATTCATCAAGAGCTAAAACAAAAACTATGGCTAAATTAATTACAGTTGTGTTTCAAAAGTGGCAAGGATTGCCATGCCTTATCTATGAGGTGAGAGATTTTTCTAAAGAATTGAAGAATAATTACTAAAAATCAATAAGAACATACTAATTTGAGATTTAGATGTGCATTAATTGTGAAAGTGACTAATATATACCCCATGCTTCCAAAACTTATTCGCCTCTCTTCCCCAAAAATCTACTCAGGTTTTCTGCAACCAGTGTCGTCGTTTTAGAAAAAAAATATTTAATTAGCATTTCGATGGTGCAAAATAATATGCATATGAGTCATTTCAAAGAAGTGTAAATGTTTGATGTCGAACCTCAATACTCCAGCGTGCATGCATTCACCGCAATACTTGACTTGTTCTCCAATTTCCCTTTGCTTTTAGACTGAGTGAACTATTGCTTTCAAATATAAACCAAATAAGCCTTATCTTTGCCACAGTTTTAAAGCATCCCCAAGAATTAAACACAAGACAAATCAGAATAAATTATCTGTCTCATTGCCTACCCTAGAAGGGACTGCAAAAAACATTTATTGCCAGTTGGACTTCCTACCAATGACAACAATCCAAGATATCATCCATCTCCAACGGCCAACTACATAGTGGGTGGATTCCTCCGATGCATTAATCTTGTTCATTTCCTTACTTTAACTCTTACTACAATGTTGTCTAAGTTTTCCTATAAATAGAAATCAAATTTGTTGAATCTTTCTCATCCGCTTCTTAAAATCAGTTTCAGTGGGCACATAAAACTCTATGTCAAAAATCATGGGATCTAAGGCACTTATTTTCGTTTGTGTTTCCTTGTTTTTGGCTCTAATGATTACCTCAGAGGTGGCTGCTAGGGAGGTGGCTGAGACTTCCACTTCAGTTGAGGAATGTACGATATATATTCGGTTCAAGTATTTGAATTCATTTTTTTCATTCCTTTTCCTCCTCAAGCTTGCAGTTTGTTTACGTGAACAATACTGACCAAATTTGCATGTCGATATTATTCGCAGCAAAAACAGCCGAGATGACTGAGGGCGTACAGGAATCCAAGTATTATGGAGGTGGCTATGGAGGATATGGAGGATATCCATGAGGAGGTTACGGGGGATATCACGGTGGTTATGGAGGACGTGGCGGCTATGGTGGTTATGGCGGCTATTGCGGACGCGGTGGTTATTGAGGACGCGGTGGTTATGGTTGGGGTTCATGGCAGAGGTGGCGGCTATGGTGGGGGCAATGGTGGTGGTTATGGTGGTGGTTATGGCGGGAGTGGCGGTTATGGTAGAGTTGGGGGTTATGGTGGCGGTTACGGTGGAGGTGGTGGTCACGGTGGTGGCATTGGTGGCTATGGCAATCAGGCTAATGAGCCATAGAAGTTAACAGCATGAATATGCTTAAATTAAAGGGTCGCTGACTTTTGGGGGTTGGAAAAAAAAATGGAAGAAATTTGTAAGTTGAGAAGTGGAGGCTGGAAATTTGGGTGATGTTCGCATTTGCTAAATGCACCCAAACTTGTTGGGCGCATTCAGTAAATGCGCCCAAGCCATTTGAACGCATTTGCTGAATGCAAACATCACCTTTTTGTCCACTCTCCAATTCTCAACTTACAAATTTCTTTCATGTCTTTTTCCAACTTACAAGTGGAATTCTTTCTTAAATTAAACAAGCTCATTGTAATAAAAGTTTGTATTTTATGGTTAGAAATATGAATAAGAGCTTGGATAAGTAAGAAAATATGAGTGTGCAATATATTAAATTACAACAAAATCTGACAATAGAAATTGAAATAAAATTTTCATTCAAATATTCGATGGAATACTACATTTTCAACGGCTCTTAAAGCTTATTTATACCAAACGGTTGATAAACAATACTAAAATACAATCAATTGTTTCAAAGTTAAGCAAACAAAATGTAAATTCCCACTTGTAAACTGAAGTAAAACTTACATAGGATAGATTATGCATGACCAAACATGGATTTGTAATAAGTGCGAGCTTCGGCACCAAATACTCACTCGTATTTGTTTACCAGCTAGTTCATTATTTAATAAATAAAATTTCCAATTTTGCCAACGAAGTAGCTACCTGCATAGGTTCCAAATTGATCCGCATCCAGGCTTTTCATCCTAGATTTAACGTACACTATTTTTCTTTTTAAAACGATAGTAATTCTATTGAATGAATAATGGGACTGCACATTTTTTATCCAAAGAAGGCTATATGATCTCCTTGGTCTAAAGTAATAGCTAAGGAGGAAAATGGAATAATGGTTGAAAGTTACCACTATCTCATTTGTTACAGCAATAAACTAGTCTTAGACTAGTTAACATGAATCTAAGTCTATACAAGGGAAGAAAGCTATAATAACAAAAAGATTGCCAAAAGATTGATGTTGTGAGATATAGTGAAAATAACTAATTTCAACTAAATGACTAAGTTTGACTACTATATCTTAAACATTAATTGCAATCGTGGGATACATGATTTGTAGTAATTACATATGAGCATTCTAAAAGACATAAAGGAAAATGGACCAAGTAGAAATACCAAAATCTTCATGGTACCATTCTTCAATAGAAAACAGGATCCTATGTCCAGTCTTCAAGTAGAAATCAGACTTTCAAAAAATTAGTCCAATCAATAACAGCTCATCATGAATGAATCAACAATAGAGACCAAGAGTAGTCCAGTCAAAAAGAGTCCAAATAGAAATGAGCAAGAAATAACGACACCTTCTTTCAAGTCAGTTCGTGCAATAAATTAACGTACAATATTTTTCAGTGTAGCCAAATCAAGAATTTGTTTGAAATCATTTCCAACCACTGTAATTTTGCTAAAAGGGCTTTATATATTGATTCTTATGATGTCCCTATATAGATTATTATGTTCCCAAAAAACCAAAAAAGAAAAAAAGCATAATGTACCCAAAAAAAAAAGAAAAAAAAAAGAAGGTTAAATTGCATGGCACCTGCATGCCGTGTTTACAAGGCATCACGAAATTAGACAACTCTTGCATATTGATAGAGAGGTGGCTCCCTCATTAAATTAATCTGCAAACGTGGGTACGAATAATGATATTGGCAACTCAATTGAAGAAAACTGCAGCTCCACTTGATAAAACTCAAATCCGAAATCTGTACTCTGAACATATTAAGTTATTTTGTTATATTAAAATTGATTTGAAATCTAAAATCTGAAAAACTTGAAATCCAAATCTAAACTTATCAAAGTTGTGAAACTAGTGATTAAATCATATTTGATATTAAATAAATGAAGCTACAATTATACAAAAATTAATTATTTCACTCTATATTTATATGGTAAAAAATATATAATTTTTTATATGTATTTTTTCGTGTGTTATTAATAATATAATAATTAGTAATTGTACAAATGTTTTAAGGAATATTTTAATGAAAAAATTGTATTATAATTTTTTTTAAAAAAATTGTTAATACAAAATCAAAATACCAAGATATGAATAAATAAAACTTAGGAAAATTAAAGAAGTCATACAAATATCTCTTATATATTTGTTAAATTAATTTATTTTACAAAATTTAAGTAAATAAAAAAATTGATAATATTGAAATCATGAAATAAAGAAAATGATAGAAAGAGATGAAAAAAAAAATCTATGGACAATGGTTAATTGAATTGAGTGATAAGTGAAAAGCTTATCACCTATTTTTAGACCAAAATTTCTATTAACCTTTCAGGCCTAATTAATCCATTAAAAAATTCAAGTTTTAGTTATTAAATAGACTAAATTAATTAAATACTTATTTTCAAATCACCAAATCCATTAAGACACTAACTTTTAGTTACCAAACACACTTAGGTTCTGTTTGATAAAACTGAATGATTAAATCTGAATGTCGAATGCTCAAATGATTAAATTGTCAAAATATGAATGTTTGAAATTTAATTTTGAATGTTTGAACGATAATACTAAACCAATTAACAGCGTTTGATAAACATTTGATCTGAATGTTAAATTATCCAAATTATACCATTTTGCCCTTCTATTATTCTTTTATCTATATGTACAAATATTAATTTTTTAAAATTAATCATCAAACATTATTCATGCAAATATGTAAAAGATACAATCTATCAAAATTAATATTTAATAAAAAAATAATAAATCAATTAAATTTTATTTAACCTTTTATAAAAGAATAAAACATTTTTTTTTAAAAATATGTGCTATGGAAAAAAAAGAAGGAAAAAGAGTCATATTTATAGTTAAAGAAAAAAAAATTAGTTCGTTAAATGATTTAACAAAAGGGTACATTTGAAAAAATGTTAAAAACTTTTACTTACAACATTTTTTTTTGACAAGCCAAGAAGGCAAAGCATCTTATTAGAAAAAGAGAACAGAAATTAAAAAAATCGAGAACTAGAATTAAAAAAGAAGAAAAGCAGCTCTGCAACAAGGACTACTAAAAACATTCCAAAATAGTAGGGAAAGAAATACCAAACCAGGGATAAACACTGACTATTCGATAACCGCCAACAAATTTTTTGTTTTGGATACCACAGATTTCGCCAACCTGTCAACCACACTATTAATATCCCTTAGAACATGTTGGCCCTGCCACTGCTTAATTTTCTCCTTCAACAAATCTAAATGATTGGAGATATTTTTTAAATGCCAGGGGGCATTATCCGGATTTGTTAACCAATTGATTGTGTTAACTGAGTCACTTTCAATTACAAGCATGTGAGAACTCTTCCACTTCGACTCAGAAAATACCCAAAGGCCTCACGAATAGCATAGAATTCAGTCTGATTTGAATCAAGAATTCCAACAAGTTTGGAGAATACAACCTACGTTTTACCCTGATCATCTCGAATAATACCCTCGATCCCAGCCATCCTCGGTTTTCCAATAGCCGAGCCGTCCACATTAATTTCATCTTGCCTAGTTGAGGTTGAGACCAAGAGGCACTTGCATTCCTGCACCTGTGAACCTGCCTCACCCTCGCGTTATTTGGCTGGAGGAATAATTCTAAAATAGATGTCGAAGAAGATGGTCATTTCGTTTTGAACCAAGTAGCAAATCTAATGAGAATCAGATCCGTGAGTTGTAAGAGATCGAAACTCTTATTGTTGATGGTAACCTGATTTCTGCATAACCAGATGGACCAAGTAATAGCATAAAACAGCAAAATCCAGGGCTGCCGTCCTTTGAGATCTGGAAAGGACTGCTCCTAGCTAATTAGGAAGGTGTACGGATCTCTAGGACAGATCCAGGTAATACCCCAAATTTCCAACATCTAGTCCACACCAACCAGCTATGCTTGCAATTAAATAACAAATGTTGGACCGATTCTAGCTCAGAGTTGCAAAACGGACATATAGCAAGCTTGGCTCTAATAATACCCCTTCTAAGCAAACAGCTTCTAACAGGAAGCTTTTGATGAATTAGCTGCCAGACAAATACTTCCACTTTAGGTGTGGCAAAGCCATTCCACACTAGGTTCCAAACTACACGCCCTTGCCTTTGTGGCAACAACATAGATTTGTAAAAAGAGGAGGTGGAATACATACCATTTGGGACCCAACGCTAGATGATCCGATCGTTGGAGATACGGCTAGGGTATTGCCCTTTCAAGATATGTAACAAACCTTCCCACTGCATGTTTTCCCAATCAAGAGTATTTTTACGGAGATCAATCTTCCATACCCATTGACTGTTTATCCAATTGCCAAATTCTGCCACACAACCATCCTTGATAACAGACAAAGCAAAAATGCGAGGAAAACATGTTTTTAGAATCATACCTTCAATCCACTCCTCATGCCAAAAAACAATATTCTCTCTCTTCCCGAGCAAAGCCCTCGTTCCTGATGAAACAGCATCATAAAACTTATTAGTAGGATTAAGTGGAGTAGTAATAGCTTTCCAAGAATTGGAGACTAATCTATTTTGCCAGGAATCGAGAGTAGACGCTTCTTGTCGAGGCCATATTTTTCCACAATGAAGTTCCTCCATAACGAATTCCCCTCATTACCAAACCTCCATAACCATTTGGATAATAGAGAAAAAATTTTTAAATGAAAATCAATCATCCCAAGACCTCGAGCCACTTAGGCGCATTAACTGTATGCTAGTCCACATAATGCAGTTTACGCTGATGGTCCGAGCTGCCTTAGAGAAATCTACGTATCAATTTGTCCATGTCATTTTTGACTCCACAAGGAAGTTTAAAAATAGTCAAGAAGAAGACCAATAAACTTGACAAAATAGAATTAATTAAAGCCACTCGACCACCCATAGAGAGATACTTGGTTTGCTAGCCTGCCAGCTTAGCTCTCATTTTATCCAAGATAGGCCTCCAGATTCTTTGGTCCGCAGAGTTAACCCCCAGAGGAAGATCAAGGTATTTAAACGGAAAGGTTTCAACCTTGTAGGATAGGTGAGCAGCCCATTCATTTAAAAGACCAGCGTCCACCCCAACATCGATCAGACTGCTTTTATTAAAGTTAATCTTCAAGCCAGATAATACCTCAAGGCATTTGAGAATTCTTGTCACATTCAAAACACCCTCAAGATCAGGTTTGACAAACATAAGAGTATCATCTGCATATTGCAAGTATGCTAATCTGAAGCTTCCTTGACCGATAGATAACCCCTCAAACTAACAACATCATTTACATATTGACAACATTAAGTAAGTATCAAACTAACTTTTAGTGTTTAAAATTCTCTATGGAGATTAAGTAGTATGTAAACGAAGTAATTCAAGTAAAATTTCATTATCAAATAACTCAAAAATTAAAATCTTTTAATTCATTAATCTTAGTCAATGATTGATGTTATTAAATAAGCCCTTAATTAATTAAAATACTTATTTAAGTAAATTTAAGTATTGAATCAAACTATCAAACACAGCACATATCCTTGAAGTGGACGCGTTTGTTTGCTTTCTTTTCCTTGCCTTGACGTGGGAATCTATATCTTTCTTTGCCTAAATGGGATATAGAAATTCAAAAGCCTTTATTGTGAAAACTAGGACATCTTAGTCAATTCTATTTATTGTGAAAACTAGGGCACGACATGCGGCATATTTTTAAATCATTTGATTTTGTATATCATATTACAATAAACCTTAAGTTTTTATCCAATCAAAATAGCATGAGTTTCTTAAGAAAAACCCTTAATAAGCCTACAATAATCAAAATCCTTCAATGGGCACAAATGGCTGTGATGGTAATGGCATTTGGCAATGTTGTTTTCTCTCTCTCTCTCTGTTTTTTTTTTTATAGAAAAAAACCATCATAAGTTGTCGAGATTCAATACTTAGGCTATGTTTGGATTGTATTGTATTTGAGAATTTTGTATTAGAATGTGTGAAAGTTTTGGTAAGAATTTTTTGTAAGAAAAAGTGATATGAAAAATTAAATTGGAGGGAAAATGTTTTTGAAATAATGTAAGAAGAATTTTGGAGGGAATTTAAATATTAAATTTTAAAATTAAAAGTTGTTTGGATCTTTTATTTTTATAGTTGAAAAAAAATAATTTTTTGCAAATAAAAATACAAACCAAATATAGCCTTAATTTTTGTTCAGAATGATGGCATTGAATGCACAGAGAATGAGGCTAAGAATTGTGTTTTTATTTTACTCCATCTTCCATCTTAAAGTGTTACTACACCTCTACCCAGAATTTAAAAACAAAAAAAATTCACAATCAATAAAGATCCCGCAGAAGCCACAACTACTTAAATAAAATATGAAAAGCACCTTCTACTCATAAAAATTAACCGATAAAGATTAAAATAGAATCAAATGGATTCCATGGAGTTTTAGTTTGTTTCAAAGATGTATTCTACCATTTGTTGTTGCTTTCCTCATTTATTTCTCTAAACCTTTTAAGACAAAACTCAAAAGAATAAATTCCTCATTGGCGTCTATAAAAATGAATCCCTCATTTTTTTTTACCTGTTAGGTGAATAAATTCGCGAGTGAAAATTGCACTCCTTTTATGAATATAGAAAGTTCCACTACCTATTACAAAAATTTTCTCTACAAAAAACATGTCCATGCACACAAGCTATGTATAATTATGGCAAATGTACCATTAAATAGTTTAAAATCTTCACATTCTATATTTTACAAGTTAATAATTAGACTTTTGAAATCATCTACATCGTATTAGACTTTTAACAAAATCTGAATTCGATAATATTATTCAAATTTAACATTTTTATCTGTCAAAGTTTCAATCATATTTTTTAAAATAAAAACTTCAATTTCTAATATAATTTATATAAATTCTATATAAAAATTCATTCATTTTTTATATTATTTGAAATTAACATGACATAAAAATATTTTTCAATGAGAAATAATAAATTATGATTTTAAAATTTTAAATTATAATTTTTTTCAATAATAACATGATCCATATTATTATATGAGTAGATCGCTAGTTTAGTTACAATGTAATGTCCTTACATCAAATTTCATCCTGTCGTTCACATCAGATCTTAATTGTTAGTTAAAATCAAAATCCTCGAGAAAGAAAAAAAAATCATTTTTATTGATTATAGGCTTTGAAATTTCAAAAAAAAAAAAACATAATATCTTGAAAATAGTCTATTTGTGCTTTCGCTTCTAAATTTTTTTACTCAAAAATGTAAAAAGTGAATTATAATAAAATTTGGAAAATATAAAAAGGTCCAACAAGCAAATTTTTTCATGGGTTGCCTGGGAAAAAATGGCAACTTCTCTAAAATTTTTTGGTTGTACTTTTAATGATTGTTTTTGTTCCAAATTCAACAAATAACATGATTAAATTCATGAGAGACGAACAAACTATGTGAGAAGTGCTTTTATGCTCTTTCTGCTTTGTTTTTTAGCAAATGCTTTAAACCTTCTAAAAGCCTAAAATGCTTCTGATTTATTTTGAAGGAAGTATACCCAACTCATTCGAATATAATCAACTATGAATAGTAAAAAATATCAACTCCCACCTAGAGATTTTGTTTTCATAGGCCACACAAGTGAACATGAACTAGATCAAGATAGTCAAACGCTCTCTTAGACCTCTCTACATGAAATGGCTTTTTGCATTGTTTTCCATATTTACAACCTGCACATAAATCCAAAGACTCTGTTGTAGCAACCCAATTACCATTTCTTTTTGACTTCATAGTTTCAAGCCCTTGACATTCAAATGCCCATACCATAAGTGCCATAGTTTAGATTCACTATGTTTTTTTGACAACTAGAGCATGATTTTCCACACTAGAGACTTTAGGTGAGAACAACTTATTTCCAACCATTTGAACATCTATAATAATTTGATTTGATGTTTTATCTCTAATCAGACATGAGAAATTGTCAAACAAGATAGAATGCCCATTGGTCTTTTTGCTTGAAAATACTTGTCCTACTCGCGTACATCTCATTCATGTAGTGTCAAATGAATGGAATGTTGAATTGATGAATAATGATTGAATGGTAGGGAAATTTGAAGTGAAAAAATGATGGGAAGAAGACTTGAATGATACTTTAGGAAGTATATTTCTCATCTTTTGTAAATAGAGGGGCATTTAAGTATTTTCACAAGGTCAAACACCTTGACCTGCTAGTTTCACAAAGAAATTTTTGGAACTGCTATTTTTGCAAATATCCCTCCGCAAGCTGCTATTTTGCAAATTTCCCCTTTGCCCTCCACTTGCATCTGCTTGCTATTTCCAAGTGTTACCTTTGTTTTGAAGGTTTTATCAAGTTCTTTGAATAAGACTTCACACTAGTCATGTGATTAGAACATCTGCTGTCCAAGTACGAAATACCATGGTAAGTAATTGCATTTTCCTGATAAGCCATGAATAACTTGACTTCCTCATCTTCTTGCTTAGCATAGTTGAATTGTTTTTTCCTTTTCCAACAA
Source organism: Gynochthodes officinalis (assembly GCA_020080225.1). NCBI lineage: Eukaryota > Viridiplantae > Streptophyta > Magnoliopsida > Gentianales > Rubiaceae > Gynochthodes > Gynochthodes officinalis. The sequence goes on from CM034619.1 coordinate 17,845,032, forward strand.
TCTACCTTTACATGCCCATATTGCTTACAATGATAACATTATATATTGCTCTTCTAGTCTTTTTATTTCTCAATTGGTTGCCTATGGTTTTCTTGCACAGCATCTTTGCCTCTGCTTTGACCACCTCTGCCACAGCATCCTCCTCTACGACATCATCTGCTTATTGCCTTTCTTAAATCATCTTGTTGTTTAGATGACTCCCCCACCACATGAAGTATTTTGTCTTCATTTTTTTCATGTAGTCTATTCAATCTTGACTCATGGGATTGTAAAGATCTCATTTGTTCATCAAACGAGTATGTAGCCAAATCTTTGGACTCCTCAATTGCTGTAACTATATGATCAAACTTTGCAACACTTTTGCAACTATAATATGATCAACGACTTCTCCATACAACCTCATTTGATTAACAATTGTAGACACACTCATTAAAAAATCTTGCATTGATTCTTCACTTTTCATTTGTAAGGTCTCAAACTCATATCGGGGAGATTGAAGTTTTATAGCGACTACCTTGGAGGAGCCTTGAAATGTTGTCTACAAATTGATCCAACCTTCGTTAGCTGTAGTTGCTGCTACGACTTTTTAAAAAATGAACTCATGAACTTCTTGTTGAATGAAGAACAATGACTTGTTGTCCTTTTTCTTATTCTCTTTCAGCTCGGCCTCTTTATCCGGATTAGGATACCCATTCTCAACCAAATCCCATAATTCTTGAGACCTAAACAAAGTCTTCATTTTGATACTCCAAAATTCATAACATTCTCCTTTCAAGATAGGAATAGTTGGTTGAGAAATGCTCACAACATTGCTGTCTGGTGGCATGTTTTACGCCCAATTACAAACGAACTAAGCTCTGCTCCCACAAATGTTAGGAATTCAAAAAATAAGAACAATAATTTGCAGCTGAACACAAAAGGACTGCAGTATCTTAAAGTGTAATAAAGTAAAGTCACAAAGAGCTGCAACATCAAAAAGAAATTGCATAGAACTTAACACTTGTACTTCAATTTAGGAATTGAAAGTTGATAAGTGAATTAAATGCTAATTCCTAAGTTAAGATATTCTTGTTATCTTATCCAATTATTGGGGAAATTAGCCTTATTTAGCTTGGTTTGCAATAAGTTAAGATATTCTTGTTATCTTATCCAACTATTGGGGAAACTAGCCTTATCTAGCTTGGTTTGCAATTTTGTAGGAAGGAAATTGCTTGGAGAAAGATATGGACCGGACAGATTTGTTACGATTTGGTGGAGGGGAAGTTGGTTGACAATGCCATGACGTGTAATTTTCACTGCCACGGCATGGAGTAAGTTTGGCAGGCCAATAACGGAAAAGGAGAAGATTATAGAAATCTGATCAAATCAGATCATTCAAAAGAATTTCACATGCTATTAACCCCTAGTCTTTAGGGACCAGAACAAGTATAAATAGAGGGGATTAGCATCAGTTTGAAGGTAGTAGGGAGATAGCCTAGAATTAATTTTTACTTTCATGGAAGCCATATTGAGTAACTGAAGTTATTTCCTTTAGGACTGGGATGTAACCATCATTATGTGATTTTCATTCATATAATTGTGGTATTACCCAATATCTGATTTATTTGGTACTATCTTCTTGTAAGTGCTTGATCACCATTTGCATGTTTAAGGTATTTGATGAAAAGGCGACAGCTGACATCAAATATTAGTTCGTGAATTCTTCAGACTTAAATTGTGAATTACGATAGTAAATTCTCAGTTTCTGCAACACAGTATTCCTTTGTTCGTTATGCATACATAGTAATTTTGGAGTCACGAAAGTAGTCCCATAATTACTATTTGAATAGTAATATTATACCCTGAGAAGGGATAATGTTTAATTATGTGAATAGCTGTGAAGATGTTTATCACAAAGTAATTATGTGAATGGAATTTACAGTTGATGATCGGTGAAATCCAAGTCCTAAAGTTTATTTATCTGATTTCTTTTATTTACTGTAAAAACGTGTTTACTATTGCATTTACTTGATTCTTGTTATTATTAAATCCACCTCTTCTTTTACATATTGATCTAGATAATAGGTATAAAATATTTCTCAACCGGTAATTGTTCACCTCCTTGTGGGACGATACTCGTAATTATACTACAATTCCTGGACTTGTAATTAGTGGTTAAAATACAACGAGTCAAAAGTGCCATTTTATAGGCTTTGAAATTTTCATTGATTATATTCATTTTCATTGAAATTTTCAGTACTTCAAAAAATATTCATTTTCATTGATTGTAGCCTTTGAAATTTTTAAAAAAATAAAACATAATATCTTGAAAATAGTCTATTTGTGCTTTTGCTTCTCCATTTTTTTACTCAAAAATATAAAAAGTGAATTATACTAAAATTTGAAAAACATAGAAAGGTCCAACAAGCAAATTTTTTCATGGGTTGCTTGGGAAAAAATGGCAACTTCTCTAAATTTTTTGGTTGTACTTTTAATAATTGTTTTTGTTCCAAATTCAATAAAAAAAATGAGGACTAATTGATGAAAAAAATTGAGAAAAATAAGTTTTTTAAAAAAGCAAACTTTCTATTATTTGTGACTTGTAATAATCAAGAGAAAATTCTGATCCCCTAAAGAAATATATAAGTATTTTTAGCATTCTTTCTTTGAACTGATAGGCTTTCAAGAAAAACTATTTTCTTTTTCAAAAATTGATTTTTGGGATTATAGCTTTTTTGGGAGGGGGACCTGTAAAAACAAGATATTTGGAAAATAATTTATTTGTACTTCCAATAATCCGTCTCTTTTACTATTTCAACCAAAAAAAAAAAAACTAATGAAAATATAGAACAAAAATAGCAAGTAAATATTTTAAGGTATCTTAATTTTCGTGAATAATAAGCTTTGATTCGTTTTTTTTGGTGGGGGAATGTATGTTTTAACTTATTCATGATTTTAACAACAAATTCCCCACCCCCCCCCCCCCCCCCCCTTCCCCCGTATAGGAAATATATGAGAACTATCAGATTATCGAGAAAATTAGTTTTAAAAACAAAGTGAATTAATAGATTCTTCTTAATTTTTTTTTTTTAAAATGTAGAGTTAAAGACATTAGTTAATTTTTTTTTTGTCTGTGTGAAATGTGATTTCAAGAAAAATTAATACTTGTGCTTCTTTTCTTTGTGAGATATGTTTATGTATGTATACATATACATACATACATACATATGTATACATATACATACATACATACAAACATATACATACGTATGTACATATATACGTATGTATATGTTTGTATGTATGTATACATACACATACATACATACATACATACATACATACATACATACATACATATGTATGTATGTATGTATGTAGAGTAAATTTCATTGATGTAGTGAATTCATGGCATACATGAGAAAAGGCAATTCACCTTAATTTAAGGAAATCTGCATGCATGATCGAAATATAAAGTCACTAAACCTCTAATCCAGCGATGATCTTGAATGACTAGCTTGACTAGCTAAAGAATCAGCTACAGAAATGGCCTCCTATAAAGAGCCACATAATAAATTATCAAGAAAACATTCAAAAATTAAAATTTTGAAAAGTCTTCATTTGGTGGTTTATAGCCTTAGTGTTTCTTTTTTCTTTGAAGAAAAAAAGAATCTATAAAATATTTTTTTATTATTGTTTATACCTCAATATAGTTCACTTTCAAATTAGTACAATTTTTTCCATGCCAAGGTCTAATATATTTAATGTACGTTTTTTTTTTAATTTTTAATTTTACTTTTTAATCATGGCACGTATATAGTTATTATTAATATGAATATTTTAGAATTTATTTCTAAAGTAAACTGTTTTTTAGGACAAAAAATTTTTGAAACTGAAAAGAGAACCTTTTTTTTTTTGGAATGGAGAAAGCAATTCTTTTAAAGGTCTATTTTACATTCGTAATTCAGGAAAAATATTTTAACAAATAGATTATAACAAAAAAGTGAAAAAAAAGAAAGAAATCTCCATTTCCATGGTTCTTTTTTTTGGGAGGGGGTGGGGAGTGAGGAGTGAGATCTTTGAAACCAAGTTTAATTATTCATACTTTAAACTACGCATTGTCTATTCCAAATTTAATATAAGTAATAAAACTATATTTGATCATCTTGAAAATTTGAGAAAATAATAAGTTAAAAAATTTAACAATTTTTTTGTTGCAAAACAATTGAAAACATGTGAACCAAATTTTCCAAAATCTTGATTTTTGTGGGGTAGTATGAATATGATGACGACAAATGGACTAATAATTGTACGACTACAACACTTGCTATATTTTTTAGGAAAATATAATACCTATAAATAACTTATTCATTCTTTCAACAACACTTTTGTTTTTTTACAGAATTCAAAAATAAGCATGAGAGTAATAGCGTGAATTTTGAAAAGATTTTATTTTCATGAGTTAAGCCTTTGAGTTTAGGTGACATTGTGACTTTTTTTTCAAAATAACCTTACTTTTTATGTTGAGGAGAAAAATATTATCTCCAAAACTATTTTTTTTTTAATTTCAAACTCATTAAAAAGAGCATGTGAATTGGTTAATAGACTTTTAGAAAACTTGAGAAAACTTTTCTCTATTTTTAAAGTTTCACTGCCATTAATGGTAATTTTTCCGCTCAATTCAACACACAAGAGAGGAATGGAATATAGAAAAATATTTAAAAAATTTCCATTTTCATGGGTGAAGCGCTTGATTTTTTCGGAAAAACTATGATTTTCTATTGTAATCATGCTTTGAATAGTCTATTTTTCTTCTAAACATTGTAGAAAACACTAATTGTAAAGTTTTAGTTTAACACAAATATGTGCATAATTTCTAGTTTACTTGAAACATAAGTATTCGTATCATACATTTACAAGTCAACCCATGTCCTTCTCAGTGCTACTAATGCGAGCAAGCTTGTCAGGCGGATAAGCAGTACTTGCCGTGCTGAACCAAAACATTGACTTATTTTCCAGCCCACTTGGAAATAATAAGTGGCCATATTTTTGTTTCCTAGACCTCTATAGTTATTTACAATTGTTACTGGTGGATGTCACAGTCACGCTCCCACAGATTTCGATTTGATTTGTACACTGTAATCTTTATTTTTATTGAAAGAAAAAGACAGAAATTTTTTTCATTAGGTGGAGACAACATATATGGGCTCAATGTGTCGGAATGTTTAATGGTAATACGATAATTTTAATGATTTTTTATAGTAAAAAATATAATTAATCTGTCATGTTGAAAAATATATTTTTTAACAGTTTTTAATATGTGTAATAAATAATTTTATTTTTTTAATATTTTATATTAATCATTATTACTTATCCAATAAATAGAGTCGAACGATTGGAGTTGTCCATATATTTGAAGGACATTGGAATCCGATCCTTGATCTTAATTCTCTTCGGGTTGAAATTATTTGGAATAAACATTCACTCCAATCCTTTATTTTTTTAAGGATCTGCTTTATGTGGAGCGGCCTGATTTTGGATGATTTCTTAGCTTTGGTGCTAGAAAATATCGAAAGAACCACAATCGTTACCTTTCATGCAGTTTAAAAATTTTTGAGATCTTCCTAAATAAGTTAGTTCAACGTGGATTTCTTAGTTTCGGCGTTAAAAAATACCAAAAAAACTCTTAAAAATTTTTAATTTTCGAAAACTGGCGTCAAAAGTGTAAATTTATAATTTTGCATGCATGCACCTCAAATGCTTCACTTGCTCTCCGATTCCCTTTTGCTTTCAGAGTGAGTAAACTATTGCTTTCAGATATAAATCTAAAAAATATTAAACTTTGTTCTTCCCACAATTTTGATCATCATTCAAGAAACACAACTAAAATTAGAATAAATTATTCATCTCTGTCTCTATTTCATTACCTTCCCTAAAAAGGATTGCACAAAAAATTTATTGCATATTGGACTTCCGGCCAACAACAGCAATCCACGATATCATCCATCTCTCCAACGCCCAACTACACAGTGGGTCGATACATCCACCAGATACATTAGTCTTGTTCATTTCCTTCCATTAATTTTTGCCATAGTGTGGTCTAAGTTTTCCTATAAATAGAACTCAAAATTTTCAGCCTTTCTCATCCAATTCTCAAGTCAATACGTCAAACTCTCAAAAAAAGCATGGGTTCTAGGGCACTTGTTTTGGTCTACATTTCCTTGTTTATGGCTCTAATGGTTGTCTCAGAGGTGACTGCTAGGGACTTGGCTGAGACTTCCACTTCTGTTGACGAATGTATGATATATATTCGGTTCAAGTATTTGAATTACCCTTTTTCATTTTTTTTCCTCCTCAAGCTTGCAGTTTGTTTAAGTGAACAATACTGACGAATTTGCATGTCGAATTTATTCGCAGCAAAAACAGCTGAGATGACTAAGGGCGTAGAGGAATCCAAGCACTATGGAGGTGGCTATGGAGGTGGCTATGGAGGAGGTTACGGGGGAGGTTACGGAGGAGGTTACGGTGGTTATGGAGGCCGTGGAGGCTATGGCGGTTATGGTGGTTATGGCGGGCGCGGCGGCTATGGTGGTGGGTATGGTGGTTATGGCGGGCGCGGCGGCTATGGTGGTGGGTATGGTGGTTATGGCGGGCGCGGCGGCTATGGTGGTGGGTATGGTGGTTATGGCGGGCGCGGTGGTTATGGTGGGGGCTATGGCAGAGGTGGCGGTTATGGTGGTGGGTATGGCAGAGGTGGCGGGTATGGTGGGGGGTATGGGGGGGGGGGCGGGGATGGTGGAGGGTATGGTGGAGGTTACGTTACGGTAGTGGCATTGGTGGCCATGCTGATCAGGCAAATGAGCCATAGAAGTTAATCGCATGAATATTCTGAAATTAAACAAGCTCATTGCAATGTAAGTTTGTATTTTATGGTTTGGAATATGAATAAGAGCTTGGATAATTAAGAAAATATGAGTGTGCAATATACGAAATTACAACAAAATCTGACAACTAAGAGCCAACTAGTATAGAAATGGAAAGATAATTTTCATTCAAATATACGTTGGAATACTTCATTTTCAATGGTCTTAAAGGTTATTTACAACAAACTTCTGCTAAACAAGACAAATACAATCAAGTCTTTCATAGTTAAGCAAACAAAATGCCAATTTCCAACTTGTAAACTGAAGTAAAACTTACACAGGATAGATTACGCATGACCCAACCATGGATTTGCGATAAGTGCAAGCTTCTGCAGCAAATATTTACTCTATTTATTTACCAGCTAGTTCCGTATTTAATTAATGAAATTTCCAATTTTGCCAACAAAGTAGCTACCGGCATATGTTCCAAATTGATCTACATCCAGATTTTTCATCCTAGATTTAACATACAGTATTTCAACGTAGCCAAATCAAGAATTCGTTTGAAATCATTACCAAAAACGATATATTTGCCGAAAAGGGCTTTATATTTTGATTCATATGATGCCCCTATGTAGATATTCCTGTTCCCAAAAGAAAGGATAATTTAGCCAAAAAAAGGCTAAATTGCATGGCACCTGGTATATATGTGTTTACGAGGCATCACGAAGTTAGACAACTCTTGCATATTGATAGACCAGGTGGCTTCCTCATTAAATTGATCTGCAACCGTGGGTACAAATAATGATGACTTCAGAGTTCGATATTGTCAACTCCATTGAAGAATACTACGTATCGCTGGAGTGGACGTGTTTTTTTAGCTTCTATTCCTTTTCTAGAAGTGGGAATATATATGTAGCTAGGCTATAGAAATTCAAAAGCGGGACCAAGCACATCTTTGTCAATGCTATTTATGTGAAAACTAGTCAGTAGGACATGCGAGCGGCATATTTTAGATGATGAACCAAAATTTGACTCCATTTCAAGCCAGAATAGAGGTCAAATCTTTGCTTTCTTTCACTCGAGTTATTTGGACCGGAAAAAATTAAATAATGAATGAGTTTTTCTATGTTGATCTCAATTTGAACATAAGACTTAGTTAATCACAAAAGGTAAACCAATCATATAGAAAAAAGTATACTCTATACATCCCAAAAAAAATTCCACTTCTAATTTTGTACAACTTTTTTCTTTTAAAACTATGATGCACAAGACACTTGATATACCATCAAATAATTAATATTATCCTTATTTTTAAATTTCAGTTATATATTATCATTATTAGTAAGGATAATACAAGAATTTTACACAACAAGTGGATTCTCTTCTTAGGACAAAAAAAAAAAAAATTTCTTTTTTTTATTGGATGGAGGGAGTAATAACTGTATTTATATATACTAAATTTGAGAATGACATGCTATTTGTTAAAATATAGAGTTAGTGTGAAGTTTTTGCTTTTAAAACTCCTTTATCCTGTAACATCTTTTCCACTAATATAGGTAGTATTGTGGGATTTTTACTATCTTTCACTAATAATTTTGAATCTATTTATTTGTCCATAGGGTTTTAAGTCCTCCATAATACTTTTAGGGCTTGTTTGGTTCTTATAAAAGCAAAGTTATTTAACAATGTGATTTCTAGTAAAGTGATTCCAAGGAAAGTGAATACTAATAGATTTTTTTATGCGTTTGGATGAATTAAAAATGTTGGTCGGGAAACTATCAAGATTCTTTTTTTCATTGTTTGGATTTTTCTTTTCCAAGAAAAAGTAGTGTATTAACTTGATGAAAGTTAATGGTTACAAGGACCATTCTTAGCACTGTGTTAGGCTAAAACAAACTGACCTCACGTCACTGCAATTCTAACATATTCCCACAAAACAACACTACCTAGAGGCACTGCCACCTATCAATGCTGTATCCCACAAATGCTATACAAGGTGAAAAAATAGTAACTAAGCACCTAAATTATCCTAGTTCGCCCACAAAAGAACACTACATAACCATATAGGCAAATGCAGTATTACCACCAAGCATTAGGAATTTTGGCAGCATCTCCTCTGCAAACTGAACAAATCGTAGTTTTGAAACAGCAGAAACTAACCCAATCCTGTTTCCTTATATCAGTTGTTGTTGGAATTCCAGCTATTCCTCTTGTGCCAATGCCACCACTATCCGCTCCTCCATCCATTTTTGCTGGAACACCCACAAGTTCTTACTTTTCCATATGTGACAAAGTATGTACACCATAAGTTGAACCATTTCCTCCCCTAAAACCGCCTTTTGATTAACACAAATATCTTGTCACCACTCCCTAAATGTACCACTAAATCGAGCAGTATGATTCCAATCCACCAGAGCTAAACCCTATATTCGCTGCACACGCGAGCAAAGAAAGCAAGCATGTTCCAAAGTTTCAACCTCTTCGCCACACATAAGACACATGGAATCCACGGGCATTCTACGCTGTTGCAACATATGATTGATAGGCACGATATTACTACAACATCGCCACATAAAGTGCATCAACTTGGGTTTAACATTCAGCTTCCAAGTTACCTTTCACATGTTGTGCATTTGGCTTCGAGAGGAGCTGCTCTCAGCCCTCTGATCCATGAGATGTTTTGTAGTTTGCAGCTGTTTGTATGCCAATTTAACAGTGTACTCCTCATCTCTACTAAATTGCCAAGAAAGTTTATCTTGGCTAGTAACAGGTTCCAAAGGTAACTGCAATATTATGTCCGCATCTTGCTGCAAAAAAATCGAGGAAACCAAATTTGTATTCCATTCCCGCCCATCCTCAGTTAAAAGATCACTGACCCAAGTGACAAGAGGTTGAGCTTGTTGACACCCATGCACCTTAAAATCTTGCCTGCCTGGAAAACATTCCGCCTGCCACAACACAACATTTGGAAAATACTTCGCTTTCATCATCCTGCTCATCAGTAGCTTAGGTTTGGTAAGCACTTGCCAAAGTTGCTTAGCTAGTAACGCATCAATGAATTGCAGAACATCTTGAAACCCCATCCCTCCGTCACTCTTCAATTTCATCATTTGGATTGATTGAATAAACTAGGAAATATAATGTGTATTTCATTGTATTAGTTAAAAAACCCTTATAAGTTAATTTGTTTTATTTACTTGTACAATTATGAAAATATATATTAGATATAACTAAAAAGAAGATATACCAAAATTGAAAAACAATATACATATTTCTCCCCAAAAAAACCATAATAATTATTTTAAATAGTTAGCATTTGTAATACAAATTAAATTATTTGAATCCAAAATAAAATTAGTGCTAAAATACTAATATCCTAAAAATTCTTGACAATTATAAAATGAATTTAAATAAAACTTATTTCCAAACTAATTAGGATCAAGAAGTTCAATACGAAATATATGTTTTCAACATAATTAAGGATAAAAAAATAATCCAAAATATAAAAATTATGAACAAGTTTCATAACAACTCTTTATTTTTGTGGTTGTGATAAAACTTCAACCTTCTATAACCCTTCATTAAGTTTGTGACGATTATTCATGTTTTACTAACTAGTGCTTGCAATGCTTTTCACAAATTTTATCATTTGGTCATCAAATATTTCCATTTGAGTTGCAAGAGCATTAGTCAAATACTTCAAATTTAAAACTAAACAATCAACATTTCTTCTTCTTTTGCATTCTATTTGTTTTGAAGTACCTTCACCTCGAAAGTTGGGTACTAATGTTTCAGAATTGTCATCATTCTCATTAGATTCTTTAGTATTGTGGTTAACATTTCTTTGTCTATTCAATTCTTCAATTACATATGCAAATGCTTCAATATTAATTTCAGTAGCTTTATCTTTTCCCCAAATTATTATCAGTTGATCATAATAAATAAAAGGCTTGTTTTTCATGAATGCACTATTAGGATGTGTTTGTAAAAACTAACAACATCCATTAGTTTATTATTAAAAATACTCTCTCCGTCTCAAAAAAAGATTCTACTTTGAAAACTTTTTCTTGTCCAAAAAAAAAAAGAGTCAACTTTAAACCAAATTCCTAAAATATCCTTACTAATAATAATTATGTAATACTCAAAATTTAAAAGTAGGGATAAAATGTAAAATTATACATTTAGTCGTGCATTAAATGAGTTGTATCTAATTACTATTAAAAAGTTGTAATTTAATCAAAGTGGACTCTTTTTTTGGGATGGAGGGAGTATTATAACTAAAACATAAACAAAATATGCTATTAAATTTTACCTTTAAATATTCATCCCATGCATTTGCACTTGTTGTCATGCATTTTCCCTAATCATCCCAACCAAAACCACTCAAACCTCTAGTATTTCACACGTCATATATAAAAGGGTTAATTACATTCCCCTCCCTGTGGTTTGGGTTTATTATGAATCGGACCCTAACTTTTGTGGAATCTACAAAGAACTCCCTTGACTGCCTGAAATGTGACATGACCCCTCTTAATGGCCAAAATAGCGACGTTCTTTGCTAGCAACAATGGGAAAGAAATGTGAGCTACCTATTATACCCTTACAATGCTGACAAACAAGTATGGCCATAGTTAATAGACAAAAATGCCCTTCTACCAACAACATAAAATCCAATTTCTAGGGCTGGTGGGAGAAGCAAACTTGATCCAAAATTCAAGTCTTCAAACATCCCTTCTGAATCATCAGTGGTACTTTTCTTATCCAGAACCTTCATCTTCAAAGGTCTTCCATCAGAAACAGTGGCAACTTTGCTTTGTTCATGATCTGATTGCTTTGCTGTTGCAGATTTGCTTTTAGCACTTTTTCTCAGCTTATCATTATCGACTCCTTCATCTTTTTTAGATTCCATCATCACATTAGCTCCTGACTTTTTATTAGCCAAAACCTCGTTCTTCCTAGAATTTTTCCTCCTAGTCAATGAAGCATTTGTATAAAATCCAAGCCACTTGATTGTTCCAAATTGTGCAGTTTCTCTTTTGTTGTCTTGTTTCTTTCATAAATGTTATCTCTACACTTATCCTGCCCCATTTTAGATGAAGACTTTCTATTGAGTCTCCATGCCTTGGTTGGGTTTTTTTTCTTTTGCTTTATTCTTGCTTTTTCTCTCTCTTTTTTTTCCATTGCCCGCACATCTTTTGCCCTAGTTTTTTTGTTCTTTCACCAATTCTGGCATTTGACTTACCATTTCAGGTGGTCAAGGGGGTTCTTTGTATATTCCACAAAGGTCAAAGTTTAATCCTATATAAAAGTATATAATTTTTTCAATGATTTGCAATGAGATTCAATGTGTGACTTTTCTTTAAGACCATGACTTGTTAATTTCTCTTGTAATATCCTTGCAAGTTCTTTTTGATATCATTTCTTTAATCTAGTCCCATTTTCATGGTACTACTACAAATTATGCCTATTAGGACATTTTTTTAAGGTCACTTGGTAAAAATGCCATTTTACATTCTTTTAAAGGCATTTGATGATAGTAGAATCTTTTTAAGGCATTTGCTTTTCTTTCTTTTTATTTTAACGTTCTCAATTCTTTAAACACTCATCTAAAAGGGCACTTGATTATGGTGAAAACCTTTTCAAGGCCTTTACTTTTTTTTTTAAAAAAATATCCAATAGTTTAAATGCTTGCTTCAATTCATTTTATTTATTTTCCATATCTTGCCCTATCACCTACTCTTCTTTTCTTTTATCATTCTTCACCAACATTCCAAATACTAAATTACTAGATAGAGAAAAATCCTTTTGGCCTTATTTAAATCCTAGAAGATACTTTAAAAATAGATTCTTAGGGTTTGAACGATTAAATGAGTGAGGTGGGATTTATGGCTCTTGATTGTTTATTTGGGTTTAAGATTGAATCTTGATCTACTTTGTCGCCATCGGCAATTGTAGACAGCTAAGATTGGAGGCTTACTGTCAGAAGAGAATAGCTTTATTCATATCCTCATAGAGGTAACATAGCATATGCAATTCTTCAACTTTTCATGAAGTCAATCATCTGTAGAGATTTCATTAATTTCTAATCTATCTTCAAAATTTTTTGGCATTACATTGGTTCTGCATACCATATTTAGAAGTTTGGAAAATTTTTGGGCTCGAATTCATACAGTTTATGAATATATATGTCTAAATTTAGATTGCCCACAAAGTGTTTGAAGAAATGCCTAAATAAATCTTTATTATATTTATTGTTGTTTTTTAATTTTTTTCAATGTACAAACTATATATAAATAGAGCCTTGATTATTTGTTATCCTTTCTAGGTTTGGTATATATTTATTGCTAGCTTTGTTACTGATATTTGTTACCCTTTTTTTTACTAAAATTGATAACAATATACTACTCAAGTATATTTAGTTTCATTTGTTTCTCAATTTTGTTTCCTTTCTTTTTTTTTTCTTTCCATAAGATAAGTTTCACATATGTAACCAGCTTGTGTATCTTATGTAGATGAAGTACTATGGTCAAAGCAATGAAATTAATAGACAGCAGCAAGTATTGAAGACTCAAAGCAAGAGAGAAAAACTCAAGTGATAAAGATTGTCTTGTTGTAGATACGTAATGTGATACCGTTAGAGTTTAGTTTTAGTTCAAAATTTTGTATTACATTTTTATTTATTGTGATTTGAAGTGAAAAGTATTATATCCTTGTAATAGAGGCAATTGCTAATGTCCTTGTAATATATCTTTTAAAGCATTTATTAATATTCTGATAGTTGAATAACTATTATATAAGTGTGGTAAAAAAAAATATAATATTTAGACATTTCAAAATGCCTTAATAGGTCATAAACTATACCTACATTAGTATGGAAGGCATTTTAAGAAAATGTCCATAGGCCATATGCCTTAATTGCCAAACTATAAAGACATATTTTAATGTCCTAAAAATCATTTTTTTTAGTACTCAAGCATAGATTCTACTAACTTCACATCCTTTTTAGCAGTTCATATATGGTTACTTTCTTTATCTCCACGAGACATATTTATAATTAGTAAAAAAATTTTAAAAAACATGTGGTAAAAAGTAAATAAACTACATATTAATTCAAATAGTATTAATATTAGAAAAACAACACAACATGTAGGAACCAAAAGCAAATTGACAAAAATTAATTGAAAAATAACATTAATTTAAAGTAATAAACAAATGCAATATACTTGTACAATTTATTATATAAAATCAATACAAAATATAAGTCAACTATTTTAAGAACTTATATACACTATACTCTCTCGCTTTGAAAAAAATAGTCTAGTTTCCAAAATTTTATTTGTCCCAAAAAAAAGTCGACTTTCAATGTGAATTTTTTGTATTATCCTTTTTAATAATAATAATGCATAAACCACATTAAAAAGTAATGATCAAAATATAAAATATATATATTCATGGTATATTGAGTATGTTGTACCTTGTGACTTGAAAAATGTTATACAAAATCAAAAGTGAGCTCTTTTTTTTGGGGAGAAAGGGTGTATTATTTTTCAACAAACATTCCCATTTTGCATCCATTGGCTAAACATTTAATTAGCTATATTTTGTCTCCAACTTGTCCATTCTTGTGTCAATTCAACTATAGTAATAGTTTCACTATCTACGTCAATTGGTTCTTCTACACTTTCAAGTTTCTCACTTAAACGAGCCTCTATAGAATTAAGATGTATTTAATCTTATATGATTTTGAAAAATATAATATTCCATTATGATCCTATTTTGAAATGTAATTGTATAAAAATTAGCATCTTTGATTATGTTTCAATACATTTTCAACATTCCCAATATCATTCAGTAACAATTATAACTGATGAATGCTATATATCAAAAAAATTCTTTTGGATTCCTTGGTTGTCGTCAGGTCCTTCATTCACTAAGATGATATCTTTGACCCCTAAATGGTGCTTGAAATCCTTTACCATTAGTATATCCCACATCCACAAGATAGTAACACCCTAAAGATAAATAAATAAATAAAATATATCATTAAAATGATATATAATTAGTCATTCTATTATTGACTGTACATTTTACATCATGATCTTTAAATTAACTTTTTTACTTACCACCATATATTGGTAACCCATTTCTTCTACTCCAAGCATCTTGTAGGAGTCTATCATTAGCCACTAAATCTTCCCAACTAGAAAGGGCATAAATGAATTGCAAGTCTTGTGAACAAGCTACTAAAACATATGTAGTAATGTTACCAGTCCTATTTCATTATTTTGGCTCATCAATTTCAAGTAATTTCACTTTGAGATAAGTATCATCAAGAACTCCTATGTAGTTCTTGTTAAACTTAAACTTCATGATGTACACCTAAAGCAAGATCTTCAAAAAAATAATTTATCACAAACTATTAAGTCATAAGGATTGTGTACCCGATGCGGAAGACATGATTTTTGAGAATATTTTGAGAAACATCACCACGTCTTGCAAAATTGGTTTCTCTCTCTTAACCCTTCTTTCTGTCATAGATGTTTTGATAGAGAAGGTTTTCTGTGTTCTATAACCCTAATGGGTAAAGGGATGACCAATTTATATATCTTTAGCCTTTAATCTGGTACGTCCATCAAATACCCAAATAAACAATTGAGATTTATTCTACTATTAAATAGGAAATAAGAGCTAATTAGGAAACTAGAACTAAGCCCAACAATTTGGGCTACATTCTAACATTCTCCCACTTTCCCCGATACTTCGACTTTAATTTAATAGTGTAAACATTAAGTGTCCAAAACAAATCTCTTGAATATCTTCATAATTTACATCAAGATAACAAATCACATAATGTGGGTTATGCCAGTCATACACTTTAACATTGCATACTCCCTTCCATATACCACTACACTAGCAATTTATCATGTCAAGTATCATAAGTGATACATAAATATCATAAAGGTTCAAAATAATGTCTCATAGACACATTTATTTCTTATTTAATAACATTATGTGTACACAATCATAATAAACAAGAAACATTTGCCAATATGTCAGAAACCTTTTATTGAATTCAAGAGTGTTAGAACATCAATACAGGCAGTCATCAATACAACCAAGACCCGTTCTTTGAACATGTTCCTTAAATATCTTTGGTTGTAAGCCTTTAGCTAAAAGATCTGCAATCATGAGATCCGTCCTAATATGTTAAATACACTCTTTGTTTCTGAAATTCCTCTTTTACGGCAAAATATTTCAACTCCATATGTTTAGCACCTCCAGAGTACTTATCATTCTTAGAGAAGAAATTGCTGCAAAATTATCACAATAAATTTTCATCGGTTTAGTAATGGTGTTGACAACCCTAAACCCTAAAATAAAGTTCCGTAGCCATAATGCATAGATTGTAGTCTTAAAACAAGCTACAAATTCTTCTTCCATAGTGGATGAAGCAATGATAGATTGTTTGGCACTTTTCAAGAAAATTGCTCCTTTTGCTAGAAGAAACAAATAACTAAACGTTGGCTTTCTACTATCAATGCATCTTGCAAAACTTGAATCCTAGGATCCAATCACTTCTAAGGGATTAGACCTTCTATACATGAGCATATAATCCTTTGTTCCTTGAATGTATCTTAATACTTTCTTTGCATCTTTGCAATGATCCATACCAGGATTACTTTGATATCTGCCCAGCATTCCGACCGTGAAACTTATATCGGGTCTTGTGCATGTTTGCAAATATATCAAACTGCCAACAGCAGAAGCATATGGAATAGATTCCATTTCTTTATGTTCCACATCATGCTTTGAACAATGCATAAGCTAAATTTATCGCCCTTTTATATTGGGACAATTTCTACAGAACATTTGTTCATATTAAATCTCTCAATAATTCTTTCTGTATATTCTTTTTGAGACAATCCTACTAGTCCTTGTTATCAATCTCGGAATATCAAAATTCTTATCACAAAGGATGCCTCCTCATATCTTTCATTTCAAAATTCTTAGAGAGAAATGCTTTAGTCTTATGCAACATGCCTAAATCATTAGTAGCAAGTAGAATATCATCAACATATAGGACTAGAAATACAAACTTACTTCCATTGATCTTTCAATAAATACACCAATCAACAATATTTTCTTTAAAACCAAAAGATATTATGGTATCATTAAACTTAATATACCATTGTGAGGAAATTTGTTTAAATCCATATATTGACTTCTTAAATTTACACACCATGTGACCATTTCCTTCTATGGAAAAACCTTTAAGTTGATCTGTATAAACTCCCCCTCAAGATCTTCATTCAGAAAAGTAGTTTTCATATCCATTTGATGTAGCTCTAAATCATATTGAGCCACAAATGCCACACTTATTCTCAACGAGTCTTTCTTTAAGACAGGTGAAAAAATATCTTTCTAATCAATGCCATTCTTTTGAGTATAACCCTTGGCAACAAGTTTGGCTTTATATCATTCAATATTGCTATTCAAGTCGCGTTTGGTCTTAAAGATCCATTTGCATCTGACTCGTTTAGTTCTTTTTGGCAAATCAATGAGACCCCAAACTTTGTTTTGTGACATTGAGTTCAACTCATCTTTCATGGCATCAATTCATTTATCAGACTTATCACTTTTTATGGCTTGTGAAAACAAAATAGGATCCTCATAAATGCCATAACCAAATTCTGAATCTTACAAATAAATCACATAGTCATCAAGAATAGCTGACATTCTTGTCCTTATAGGTTTATTCAAAACTGCTCCATGTGGTTCACTACTGTCAGTTGGTTGTAAGTTAGTTTCTTCATGAGGTGCTACTTCATTCAAATATTGCCTAAGATTATTTTACTCTTTCAACATTGGGTTAATATTTGATGAAAATGTGGATATTAGAACATTTATGGGTGATGGAACATTAACCCTTACTTCATTAATATCCACAATATGTTTTTCAGCCCTCCCACTAACTTCCTCATTTTCAATAAATTTGGCATTAGCAGTTTTAACAATTCTTGGACGATGTTATAGACAATAAAACCTATACCCTTTAGATTTTTCTGGGTAACCAATAAAGTAACTACTAATCGTTTGAGAATCTAATTTCCTTTCATGTGAATTATAAACTCGTGCTTCTGCTGGGCAACCCCAAACATGCAGGTGCTTCAAACTAGGTTTTCTTCCAGTCCATAACTCGAAAGGAGTTTTGGGAACTACCTTACTAGGAATCCTATTTAGCAAATACACAACAATTTTTAGTGCATGCATCCACAATATTTTGGGTAATGAGGAATTACTCATCATACTCCTAACCATATCCATTAATGTCCTATTACGCCTTTCTGCCACACCATTTTGTTGAGGTGTGCCTAGCATAGTATACTGGCACATATGCCATGTTTCTCGAGGAACTTTGCAAATGGACCTGGACATTATCCCGATTCATCATATTTTCCATAATACTCACCACCTTTGTCAGACTATACAATTTTTACTTTTTATCTAATTGCCTTTCAACCTCCTTTATAAAACCCTCAAGGGCATTTACAGCATGAGATTTTTCATTAAACAAATAGATACATCCATAACGTGAAAAATCATCTAGAAAGGTGATAAAGTACTTTTCTCTACCAATGGATGAAACATAAAAAGGTTCACATATATCAGTGTGTATAATTTCAAGGAGTTTAGTACTTATTGTGGCTCATTTCTTGCTATGTTTCGTTTGCTTTCCCTTAATGCAATCCACACATATGCCAAGATCAGTAAAATCTAAATTCGGAAGAATTTCATTCTTTACTAATATTTCTAATCTTTCTTTGGATACATGACCCAAACGCTTATGCCACAAGTCAGTGGAATTATCATTCATCATGCTACGTTTAATTCCAACATTATGATAAATAGAAAATAGAGATTATGAAAAATTAACATCACGTTTCAATTTATATAAACCATCCATAAGAATTCTAAAATTGATAATGGAATTATGTTTACATAAATTGAAACAACCATGTCCAAACTTAAGAGTAAACCCACTTTCATCAAGTTTTGAAAAAGAAATCAAGTTTCTAGAAATTGAAGGTACATAGAGAGTTTGCATTAGATCCAAGTGGTGATTAGTATCTAACACTAAAAAATAAGTCCTTATGCCTTCAATTGGGACCTGCTTACGATTTCCCATGAATAAAAAACTCTCAATTGGGTTTATGGTTTGGATTGAAAGAAATCTTCGCATCAAATTGGAAACATAAGTAGTAGCACCAGAATCAGGCCACCAAGTATTTGATAAAACTTCAGTTATGTTTAGTTTGGAACATACAAAAAGGTTAGATGTACCATTCTTTTCGATCCAAGCTTTACGTTTCAGACAATCTTTCTGATAATGTTCTTCTTTCTTAAGAAGTGACACTTATTTGTCTTTTGTTCCTTCTTATCATCATCAGTAGTAACCTATGTCACTTTAGTAGGTACTTTTTTCTTAAATTTCTTAGCTTTTGGTTTATGAATCTTACTAGCTCCTTGACCCACAAGGTTAACAGAATGAACTCCTTGATTCTTTAGCCTCGTTTCCTCCTGAATTAACATACTAGACAATTCATTAATATCCCACTTGTCCTTAATAGTGTTGTAATTAATTTGAAAATGTCCATATTCAGGAGGTAACGAGTTCATAATGAACTGCACTAAGAAGAAGACATCAACTGTCATACCTAGGGTTTTTAGTTTTGCTGCAATGTTTGTCATTTCGAGGACATGTTGCTGCATATTTTGCGACCCATCATACTTCATGGTTGTGAGTTCAACCATTAGAGTACTAGCGAGAGACTTATCAGCAGAATGAAAACGCTCTTTTACAAGGTTAAGGAATTCTTTAGCACTTACAGTTTGTGGAATAGTAATCTTAATGTTGTTAGCAATTGTCATTTGCATAAAATTAAAGCATAATCTATTATACCTTTCCCATGCTTTATATTTTGGTTTCTCAACCTCAGTACTTTTGTTTGTAATAGCAACAGGTTTTTTTCCCAATGGTGCTAAGTCAAGTTCCAAAACAACTAAATAAAAATTGACTTGTTTGCACCATTCAGAGAAATACAAACCATTGAATTAGTTTTAAAAAATTTATTATATAGTGTAAATAAGTTTATTAAATTTTTATCTTTAAATTTTATCTTTTTTGTCTTTTTTAAAAATTTATTTTAGAATTTTAAACTGTATGCTTTATATCGAAGGGCTTTTTCGTCTTTTTTTTTAGTTAGAGTACATTATTGTTACATATTTTAAAGTTCAGGTATCGTGTTGTTACAATTGACATGTCGGGTCAAAATGGTTACAAGCGCCTAAGTTCGGGACATTTTAATAGATTATCCCTTAATTAACTAGGGTTTTCCAATTTTATTTCTTGTCACTGCAGTATCTAAATCAAGACAAATTAGACTGTTTAATGATTTTTCGCTATGGTCTAGTGGTTAAACTGCTTGGCTTTCACCCAAGACACTTGGGTTCAAACCCCAACAATGAAAATTTTTTTTAATTTCCTTTTTTTTTTTGGTGATTTCCAAGCAATCAAAAACCAAGCTGGCCGTTAGGCCATCATCATCATTATTACGGCGTTTGCAAGCCATCATCATCATCATCATCATCATCATCATTATTATTATTATTATTATTATTATTATTTAATTTCTTTAATCCGTACATCCTCTACACCTTTTTGGTGGGATACGCATGCCCATGCTTGCGGGCAAGCATGTGTGTAAATTGTCGGCCTGTTTGCAACTCTTTTTTTTTTTTTAATTTCTTTAATTCGTACGGCTGAACGGTGTCATACAAGGAAAAGTTTAAAAAATTTTCATAATTAATAGTCGAGATCAAAATCATTAATGGATAAATTATTTATGCATAACCTCATGCTCTGATAAGACATGTTAAACTTAATTTTCATGATATACACATAAAGTAGAATTTTTGAATAAATAATTTATCACAAACTATTAAGTCATAAGGATTGTGTACCAGATGCGAAAAACATGATTTTTGAGAAGAGATTGAGAAACACACCACTTTTTGCAAAATTGGTTTCTCTCTTAACCTTTCTTTCTGTCACAGACGTTTTGATGGAGAACTTTTTAATCGGCAGAGAGATGACTAATTTATATATCTTTAACCTTTAATCTGGTATGTCCATCAAATACTCAAATAAACGGTTAAGATTTGTTCTACTATTAAATAGGTAATATGAACCAATTAAGAAACCAGAATTAAACCCAACAATTCGGGCCACATTCTAACAATTCTACCAAACCAAGTATAATTAATGTTTATAACGAAATTCAAATAGAAATATATTTAGCTGGTGTAATTTTAATTTTTCCTAAACCATTTCCATTTTTAGTTAGTGAAATCCTTAGAGACAAGCACAAGAGTTCTTAACAACTCACCTTGAAGGTTAATAACTATGTTAAACACTTCATTAAATTCCCACTAATTTTTTCTCCTAATTATAAGAACTTTATTTTAATTGTAATTTTTTTTTTCAAAATGTGCAAGTATATGTAAAAATACAATGACTTGTTCATCCACCATCATATTTCTCATGTCTTTTAGTCATCCTTTGATACTAAGCATTATAACTAATATTCTAAAAGTATACCTATTCATGCGTAATTCGTTATAACATAGTACTTCACTAGCATATATTAACCTATGAATATACTATGATTGATCATAATTATCAACAATGTATAGAGCTTTTAGATAATAAATTTGATAATAATGTGTTATAAAAATATATATTGCATTTAATGTAATTCTCATTATGTTCAACCACTGCCTTTGCTTATGAATTATAAGATATATAAAAATTTTCTCCTTGTGTTTAAATCCAATCAAGCCATTCTTCAAATTAAATACTTACAAATTAATCAAAATTACCAAAATATGAAAAATAATATAACTCTCTCTTATATGTACTACACATGCCATACGCATGCATGCACCATTTTCAAAGATTATATATATCTGGTGAAGCTTTTTTTACCCTTCCAAATGTCAAAAATAAATAAATAAATAAATAAAGATTGTAACCAATAAGAGTAAAAGTGGACTTAGTAGTACGTTGTTACATGCTGCCAAAATACTACTCTTTTAAGATATCAGATTTGCCGATTCACAATAATACAAGAAGCAATAAGCCAATGAAACAAACGGACTGATAAATCTATATATTTGCTGTTATTATTTTACTACTTCATTCACACAACTTTTTAAATCTTTTTCATGCCTCCATCTCAACTTACTTCTCAAATTCTTTCCTTTCTTTCTATTGACACATAAGCCTAAGATAATTTTCCTTTCTTTTCTAACCTTCAGTCTCACTTGGCCAATAACAATAATTCATTAAGAGGGACGGTTAGTAGAAAGATCCGTTGCTTTGTTTCCCACTATTTTATTGGAAAAAAACCTGAAGGGGCTTAACATTTTCAGAAAACAAGGTTATTCAATCCATTGCCACATAGTCTTTGAAATATTTTCTTAATTTTGCTCACCAAAAACAAAGTCTAATATTTCCACCCTTATCCAGCCTTGGTATTCCCATATCAGTTTAATAGTCTCCAATATCATTATTTTGTAGTAATTATTAAGATAGCGCAAAATCCAAATGGGAATTAACAAAAAACATACATCATCATCACCCTATATAAGATTTTTTTTGAATTTTTTTTTATGAAATCTTATACAAGGACATTAAATTTTCAATTAGCAAAAAAAAAAAAAAAATTTACGATCATGTGTATTAAAACACAATAGATAATACCAAGAACAGCTATTAAGATTCAGATAAAAAAACTTACTTAATGATGGTAAAATCCTAGATATATAGAAAGAATTTAAAAGACAGAGGCTAAGAAAGAGAGAATGATGGTAAAATCCTAGATATATAGAAAGAATTTAAAAGACAGAGGCTAAGAAAGAGAGAGAGGAGAGTCAACGAGTCCAACGTAGCAGCGTAAAGATTGGCATTGACAAGCGTTTGGGCCAAGTGGTTGCGTGATGTGTCTATGTTTGATTTTTATCCGGCACCTCTACCTGTCGTTTGCGATATTCCCGTAGTGTTTTAGTCCGCTTAGCTAATCTTGTTACGTGGCTTTTACTTTCCCCAACTTTGTGAGTCGGTTAGTTTTACTTAAATTCTATGAAGTGAGTTTTAAGGTTTTCATTGCTATTGGACTGTATATTTCACTATTTATATTCAATATAATGATAGTTTATTTGGAAAAAAAAAAACGAGTCCAACAAAGAGACAAGGGGAGAGGAGCGTTGAATAAGAAGAAAGAGAAGAATAAATTAGTGTTAAAAAATGTTTAAAACAAAATGCGTATTCTTCAAATTCAATTTTCATGGCGTAAAGTTCCATCCAATTTCCTCAATTAACAAATAATTTTACTTTGCTAATAAGATGAAAACCCTACCACACGCAAGATTTTAATTAGGAGGAATTTAATTACTTTCCAAGCTAAAATTCAAGCCAACCAATTAGGCTTTTAGTATAATGCCCCATGTTATACAGGAATGAGATCTTATATCTCAATTAATGTGTGTCAGTCATATTATGACTACATAATTTTATCAAGACTAGAATTTATACATTTTATATTAGACTTTAGTATTTGTTGAAACAGAGGATCCAACATTGATTATATCCTTTAATATTTTCGAAAAAATAATATCTTGTAAGTAGTCTATTTTTGCTTTTGCAAAAAGTCAATTATATTAAAATTGAGAAAATATAAAAAGTTCAAAAACAAGCTTTTTCATGGCATACACGAGAAAAAGGAAATTGAACTTAATATAAGGAAATCTACATGATCCAAATAAAATCTAGGACAGTTCTCTCCTAGACTGCAAAGATAATCTCTAACGACTAGCTTGACTGGCAAACATTCATTTATAGAATTGGCCTCTCTATAAAGAGATATGTAACATGATAAATTAGCAACATTTAAAGAATTTAAACTTTGAAAACTCTTACATCGGTGGTTTATAGCCCTAATGTGTGTTTTTTTTTTTTTTTTATAGAAAAACTTAATCTATAGGATATTGTCTATTGTTACCTCCGTATTAAAAGAATAGTCCACTTTAGTGATGAAGTATAATACATTTCATGTTTTGTTTAAATATATAAATTTTCATTTTTATCTTTACTATTGATCATGAGACTTATATAGTTATTATTAGTAAATATATTTTAGATTTTAGTTATAATGTGGACTTCTTTTCAGAATGAATAAAATTTTAAAAGAGAATTTTTTTTTTTTTGGTGACAGAGAGAGTAACTCTTTAAAAGGTCTATTCCTCATTCCTAAATAGATTCTTACCCGTGCAAATGTGCGGATTTTTTAAATTGAGAAAACTTATCATAATATCAAAATTGATAATATATTAAAATTTTTATTTTACAAAAAATTGTTAGAGAAAATTGCTAATATTTGAATGTACATATATATATTCATTGGTTACAAACACTCTAATGTCATAAAGAATTTTGATATTTTATCAAGAATATTATAAAATTAATAACATAGAATATGAATATTAATTATTCATATTCAAATATAAACATGATACATGAATTATTTAATTTTTATCTTTATTTTTGTTGATTAAAGTATGAAATAAGAAAGATAAAAATTAAGAAAGAATCCAACTATAATAAATATCTATTCAATTGGCATCCACACGGTGAAAGAACAATTGAAAGGGCGAAAAATGCTAATGTCATTTGCTACAGTTGCATTTATTCCATGCTAAAAAATTATTTAAAAATATAAAAAAAATTTGCTTTTGAATTTTGAGTCACCTTGGAAAAAGAAACTCAAAATGGCAATCTTACTAAACAATATAACATGACACCATTGATAAATAGATAAAATTATATTATTTAAATCTATAAACATATTAAATCTTTCAATAATGAAAATTGATGCTAAATTTTCCTATTATTCTCCCAATTTCTTATTCACAATGTCACAAAAAATTTAAAAACAACATCACTCCAAATCATAAACCCTTAAATTTATCATTGAATAAAAAATCGTAAAATCAAAATAAGAATTGATCAAGTTATCAATAATTTAGAAATCATTCGATATTTTATAGTGGAAGTACTCCAAAAAAAATCAACTTTTAAATTAGTCTAAAATAAATCTTTAAATTTTGTAAATTCACATTATTAATTAACTTTTTTTTCAAAAAAAGAATCTGTAGATAGTCAACTAACCTAAAGACTTTTGATTTCATTTATTCAAAATTTTCTTGATCGGAAACAAATGTGAGAGCTTTTAAAAGTAAACAGGAAAAGACTTTTCTTATGAACTATATGAGGGTACATAGTAATAAACTCTTAATCAAAGTCTAAACATAGAGATATAAAGTATTTCATATCCAAGAAAAAAAATCAACTAAACAATAATTTTGAACTATATTTACTTAAAATTGAAGATACAATCTCCAAATATAAAAATTCTTCAAATCTAAGTAGATCATAACATTCCTACCACAAGAAGCAACCCATAATAAACAGAGAAAAAACATATTGAATTAATGAATGATTCCCCTTTTAATTATGGTTCCTTTCAAAGAGCATAATAACAAATAAGTTATCTCGTTGATATACAAAATATGTAGAAAAATAAAATAGTAGATTGAAAAAAATAATGAAACTAAACAAAGTTTTTCTACCACTTATTGAGAAAACTCTTTCTAAATTTTTGAATTGAAAAAAGATAAAGAGTTGATTCAGAGAAGGAAATATGATTCTTTTTATGAGTAGCAATTGGAAAAGTTAAATTTAAACTTGATATAGATAAAGATAAGAAATTAGGGTATTGAAAAAGTTAAATTAAAACTGAGGTAGATAAAGAGTACAATTTTCTTAATAATGATAAATGATGGGTTGTTGTTATTGTGTATAATCTTTAATTTTTTAAATTGAGAATTTTATAAATTTAAAATTTTTAATATCTAGTTATGGTAAATTCACCAGCCAACTCTATGAACTCTTACACTTGAAATTTGAACAACCTAAATCTCAAGGATATATAACTTAATATTTAACCTAATGTGAATAGCAATCAAACACTAAAACAAAAAATAATACTAAGTAGAGTTCATAATAAGTTTAACTATGTATCTAGATAAGTTTAAAGTTATAATTAGATATGAATTAAAATTTTGTATTGACACAAATATCATGTTAAAAACATATTTCTTTCAAAGAAATTTAGTAACATTTTAAAAAGAGTGGTTTGGGGGGGGAAAATAGGAATAGCCTACCTAATATTAAAGATAAACGGTATCTCACAATTACACCTTTTTCTGCAATTAAAGATGGTAGATTTCATAAAATTAGTGTGAATTAAATATTTAGTTAAATTAAACATGTATAAGCTATGACATATTATTTGAATTCTAATGTGATAGAAATGGTAAGATTTACTCAAATAGTATTAAATTAGTGTGAAAGTAATATTTAGTTAAATAAAATTTTTATAAGAGATGGTAGGGAAGATTATAATTTACGCAAATGAAGTATATTACATTTAGTCAGATAAATATTAAGCGTTTTAGGTATATTAGATAAAGTAAAATTGAATAGGTGTCAAAAACATATTGAAAGAACATTCTTATATATATATATATATATATATATATATATATATATATATATATATATATTGAAGAAAAATATTTGAACTAATAGATTATAGCAAACATTTTAAAAAAAAAAAAGTCTCCATTTCCATGCTTCTTTTAGGGGAAATATGAGATATTTGAGCGAAAGATCATTCATACTTTAAACTACCCATTGTCTATACCTAACTTAATGTAGTATCAAAAAAAATATTTTATCAATCATGAAAATTTGATAAACTAATAATCTTAAAAATTTAACATTTTTTGTGTCCTAAAACAATAAACAAACGTGTGAACCAATTTCTGAAAAAACCTTGATTTTTGTGGGCTAATTGGATGAGACCTAACGTGTGAATATGATGACGATGAAAGGATTAATGAATCCACCATACAACACTTGCAAAATTGGATAGTCAAAATTAAACTACTTCTGCATTTTTTTTATAGTGTAGACACAAAATTCTTATAATAAGAAATTACAGCAAATTAACTAATCAGGAATAGAAAAATGAAGGAAATTAAAAAAATAAAAATATCCATTTTCATTTGTTCTAATTTTTCTTTTATTTTTTTTAGGAAAATACGATATTTATAAATAATTTGGTCATTCTTTCGACAGTGTATTTTTTTCTACTCCAAAAATAAACATAAGAGCAACAGTGTAAATTTTGGAAGTTCTTATTTCATGAGTTAAGCCTCTGAGTTTAGGTGGCGATGCGATTTTTTCAAAAATAACCTTCCCTTTTTGTATTGAGGAGAAAAATATCATCTCCAAAAATAACATATATTCGGCTTTAAAAGACTATTTCTATTTCAAACTCAATAAAAAGAAACATGTGAATTGGTTAATAGACTACTAGAAGCTTGAAAAAACTTTCTTTAGAAGCTTGAAAAAACTTTCTTTTTTCTTTTAAAAGTTTCATTGTCTTTAGGATCACTTTTAGTTCCTAATGTTTTAAATCCGACATATTTAGTTCTCAAAACTTCACATTTTGACACATTTAGTGCAAACTAACTGCTAAGCATCACTTTGACACGTTAGTCAAACTTTTATCAAACCTTTCTGTTAATTGCTCAACGGCAGCATGGTGATCGTTTGTTCACCTTCAACTGTAACCACATAAGGCGTGTTTCCGCTGCCACCATTGCAAACGGACCCTCAAACTGGGCAACTTCAACTCTTTTGATGGGGTCCTCTACTGCAGACCTCATTTTGATCAGCTATTCAAACGAATTGGCAGCCTCGACAAGAGCTTTGAAGGAACACCAAAAATCGTGAAACCAGAAAAAGCCTGTGGACCACGAGATTGCATCCAAAGTCTCGAGTCTCTTTAGGGGCACCAGGGATAAATGTGTGGGATGTAACAAGACTGTCTATCCCATTGAGAAGGTTAATCAGCCCATCAAGCACCACAAAGCAGGGAAGAAGATTAGGAGATAGAGGATGACACGGAGTCAGAAGACGACTGGGACTTCGGTCACAACAAAACTGTGGTTTTTCAATATTTTGCTTTTTCTTTTTTGGTTCATACTTTGAAGAGGAAACTCTGTGCACGCAACACTGGTTCTGCGCAATTGGGCTATTCGTGGATCCACTTTTTTTTTTTTGTTTTTGGAGCAACAAGTGAATCCATCTTATTGTACAAACAAAGATTTACACCAACTCAGGAAGAAGTTCCTGCAAATCCACTCCAGAACCTCAAGACAACTAACTATAGCAATCTAGAATCGAAATTTCCATAAAGATCAACGTGCATATGCAATCATCCTGGACAAAGTAAGCAAGCAAATTGTTGCCAGTTCAGAGAAGATTAAGATGGATCAAATTTAGAGAAGATATTTTTCTATGATTCTGAAGCCATCTCCACACGAGCAGTAAGTGGTGCATCTTCTCCAAGTCGGTTTCCAGCTGGCTGTAATTACCTTTCTCCTTAAAGAGTTGGATATGCTGGTGTTTGCAGTAAAGTTTTCCGTCGTGTGCAATATAGTTTGATGGACTGATTGTACAACCTCCATGAGTGCATCTAAAACAGCTTTTGTGGTTTATATTGTTCAATCGACGGTATGGTGGTGCTTGCAGGAAGAAGATGGACTGATGAGGCACCACGGCAACGGGTAGCCATGCTTGCTGGAAAATGTTGACTAACGTTTGACTAATGGTAAAAGTGATTCTCAGCTTTAATACAGTAAATTGCACCAATTTTGTGTCAAAGTGTGAAATTTTGAGGATTAAATGTGTCAGATTTATAACATCGAGGACTAAAAGTGATACTAAGTAAAACAATGGGGACTAAACTGCCATTTTCCCTCTAATTTTTTTTTCAAACTCAATAAAAAGAAACATGTGAATTGGTTAATAGACTATAGAAGCTTGAAAAAACTATCTTTTTTCTTTTAAAAGTGGAAAAAAGATAGTTTTTTCAAGCTTGAAAAATTAAGTTTCATACTCTAATTATAACACCTACTCTAACCTGGAATGCTACTCTGTCCAAGAATCCTATTCTAGTCAAGACTCCTACCCTCCCCTCCAGCGTCCTACTCCAACTATGACTCGCACTCTAACCCAAATTTCTACCTTGATTAGGAATCCTACTCTGATCAAGATTTGGAATCCTAATCCGACTTGGATTTGGAATACTTTGGCCACTTGAAAATCTCTTCTTGTCCAAGTCATATTTGCTTTTGTTCTTGTGTTTTCCTTATTTCTTTACTTTGTCTGTCTTTGTGTCTCAAGTGTAACACATTGATAACTTTGGTGTACTTTTGAAAGTTTAATTAAAAACTTTAAATTGTGAATTGAGAGGTAAAAGGCTTGAGTGATCTTCATCAAAAGTATAAAAGCCAAATAAATGAGAGAAACACTCCGATTGTGCATAATATAGGTTTTGGGTAGGGAAAAAGGGTTTTGTGAGGATACTTCACATATCTTTTTCCAACACTTAAACCAACAATAGTAGAAGCTCCAAATGAGAACTTAGATCAAAAGTCCTTAAGGGAACATCTTGCGAGATTGACTTTTATGATGAAAACAATAAATGAAAGGCTATCAGTTTTGGAATCTAACAATAAAAAAGCAAATAAGGGAGCTTCTAAATCTCAACAAACACACCAAAATCTCGTGTTCCAAGAGAAGGAGACTTATGGGGAAGAGGAATCAGAAGCATCCCATAAGGAGAGGAGGTGTTCCGAAAGTTGATAAAGACCTTGGGAACATTAAGTTGAAGATTCCATCCTTCCAAGGCGAGAGTGATCCGAAAGCCTATCTTGATTGGGAAAAAAAGGTGGAGCTTGTCTTTGATGTCCAAAACTACGCGAAAGAGTAAAATGTTAAGCTAGCTACAATCATGGTTACAGATTATGCTATTGTTTGGTGGGACCAATTGGTTGTTATAGAAGAAGAAACCGAGAAACACTTGGGAAGAAATGAAGGCAGTTATGCACAAAAAGTTTGTGTCATTTAAGAAATCACTCAAGGGTCCAAAACCATTGATGAATATTATAAAGAGTGAAGGTATCCATGATTAGACCTAATGTGGAAGAAGATCTTGAGGCAACCATGGATCGATTTCGGGGAGGATTGAATCAACAAATAGCCAATATAGTAGAATTGTGATAGGATGTTTAAGTATATAGTTTTTTTGGTCAATTTTCTTGTATTTTTATGCTTAAACTACTTATTAAATTGCATTTCAAGAGCTTATGTCTCTGATGTCACATTGGATGGGGCAAATCTTTTTGGAACTGCTAATGGAGTCAGGATCAAGACATGGTCGGGTGGATCTGGAAGTGCAAGCAACATTAAGTTCCAAAATGTTGTAATGCAAAATGTGAAGAACCCGATAATCATTGATAAAAACTACTGTGATACAGCTACTACTCCCTGCACCCAAGAGAGAAAATATGAAAAATCTACAATAAATGGCGGCTGCACAAAGCTTGAACAACAAAGGAAAAAAGAACTCCAATTGAATTGCTGCATAGAAGATAACTTCAAGCTTCAAGAACCGAATTTGCACATGAAAGGAAAGACAGCAGCATGTAAGCAAACAAGAAGCCAGCAAACAAAAGATAAAGAGACAGCCGAGCAACACACAAAGAAAAGAAAAGAAATGAAGCAACTTCGGACAACAAAGAAACAAAGAAGCAAAAGAAAGAAAGGAAACAACCCAGCTGCAAAGGAAAAACAGCCGCACATGATAAAGAGAACTTCCAGCTGAAATCTTTTATTTTTCTGAAGAAAGAATTGCATAAGGACAGCAAGAAAGTCTCTCCAAAATGCAGTCTCACATGGGAAAAAGAAAGGCAAAAGAAGAAAAGAAAGAAAGAAAGCTGGTAGAAGGAAAGAAGAAAAAAGAGATCGGGCAGCAAGAATGACATGTGAAAAGCAAAGCTTGGGCTGCTTTCTTTGCTGTTAAAGATGAAAAGCACATGGAAGACAACAACACATGTTTGTGGCTGAACAAAGAAAGAAACAAGAAAAGAAAAAATCTGGACAAAGCCTTGCCTATAAATAGCGCAGCTTGGAACGGAGGAAGATATCTCATTTTCAGCCGAGCAGCATTTCCTTTCCTTTGTTTTCTTCCTTTAGTTTAGATTTAGTTGTAGTCATTTTATTTTCTTGTCTTTCTTTTCTGCAATTAGTTTAGAAGAAGTCATCGGGTCCTGAAGTTATTTTTTGAGTTTCTGTTTTCGGGCTTCATCCTTCTTGGTTTTTCTTCAGAATTTCAGTCATCTTCTTCTTCTCGGTTTTGTTGTCTAAACTTTGTAGTAGTTTATCTCGGTTTTCTTAGTAGATTTACAGCCACGCTTTCTTGTTTCTTCATCTCGTTTCCCCTGGTTTACTGCCTATTTTTTTCCTTGCATGCTTGTGCTCGAGTTTCTTTAGAACTTCAGCTTGCTGCTCATGGTATTTCTGCTAAAAATCAGTCACATCGGGTCTTTTGGTTTCGAATTCACACATCCATTCCTTCTTGTTTTTATTCTGTTTTAGTTTGCCTTAGGAAAGACATACACATTGAAACTCAGCTACCAAGCTTGAAAGACAAAGAAGAAGAAATTTGTTGTTTTGTTCCTTGGAAGCTACTGGTGCAAGAAACAAACCATGCAGAATTCTTGGTCTTCAAGTCTTCATCTACGGGTTTTATCTTTTCTTATTTCCTTTAGTTTTGTTTAGTTTAATTTAGTTATTTTATTTTTCTTTCCTTGTTTTTGTGTTTAGTGTTATTTAGCAATTTTAGTAATTTAAGTTTTG
The DNA here is from genome assembly GCA_020080225.1 of Gynochthodes officinalis. NCBI lineage: Eukaryota > Viridiplantae > Streptophyta > Magnoliopsida > Gentianales > Rubiaceae > Gynochthodes > Gynochthodes officinalis. The sequence goes on from CM034619.1 coordinate 17,876,829, forward strand.
TATTTTGTTATGAAATTTTTGGCTACCACCTACGGGTTTTGTTGAAGTTTATTTTTATTTTTTTTCTTTTTGCAATTATGTTTAAGAAATTGGTGTTGTTCTTCTATTTTAATATGAACTAAATTCTTTTTCTAGGGTTTCGATGTAGCCTAACTATGAAGTCTTAATATTTTTCTATTAATATAATTTGATTTAATTTTCTATGGTTGAGTATTTATCTTTGTGCTTAATGCTTCTAATTACTTGATCACTAATTAGATGATTTGTTAATCATAACGAATTGGAAGAGGAGTTATGTGTCAAGTTCATTGAGATAAGTGTCATAAATTGCATGTAGGATAGGAATATACCTACATGGTTTGTGTAGTCGCTATATGAGAATCCATAGAAATTAATGACTTCATAATTGTTGTAATTCACATAGGAATATAGTGAATTAGCAATAATTAGGAGGATTTTTATTAGATCTCGGGAGGGACTAGTAAATAAATTTGGGAATCTCGACTATCAACCAGGAAATTAAATTAGATTATAGAAATAGATTAATATTAGGATGGATTAGTTATGGTGAAATCGAAAACCCTAGATCTTTCGTCAACTTAATCTATTAACTTGCTTTGTTTAGTTTTTAATTTTAGTTTTAATTAAGTTTTAAAATTACTTTTAATTTAGCTTATCCATAAAATATTTTTTTTCTTCAAATAAAGTTAGAACTATTTTAATTTCGGTATTTAATAATTCATTAGTCTCTGTGGGAACGATAAATTATATTCACTCTATATTACTTGTTAACGATCACGTGCACTTGCATGTAAAATTCGATCAACAAATTGCATCATTACTTGACCATTGAAGAGATGGGGCACATGGCTGAGAAGGTTGAAAGGCAATTAAGAAGCCGAGGGTCTTCTAGGCAGAGTTATTCATATCCCTTGTCAGCTTGGAGAGGTTCTTGGCCCAAGAAGGATACAAAAATGGAAGCTAAGAAAATCACTACTCCCAGCACTACTAGCACAAATAACAAAGGCTAGAACCATTGCTCAAAAGTCAAAAGTGTCTCCTGCTAGTCCTAAACGGCTAAACCCTCTTGCAAGACCACTCGTTTCAAGTATTTGGGTAAAGACATATCGCTTCTGAATGCCCTAACAAGCGCATAATGACACTTTAGGAAGATTGTACATATGAGAGTAAAAGTGAGTGGGAATCTGACTATCAAGGAATGCCACCACTAGAAGGAGAAAGTGACGAAGGAGAAAAACTGCCCATTGAAAGAGAAGTATTGGTGACAATGAGAGCACTTAGTGTGCAAGTAAATGAAGATAATAATGAGCAATGAACCAAAATTTTCCACACTCACTACCACATCCAAAATAAAGTTTGCATGGTGATTATTAATTGTGGTAATTGTATCAATGTGGCTAGCACTACACTTGTAGTGAAGTTAAAGTTACCCATGACTAAACATCTCTAACCTTATCAAACTTTAGTGCTTAAACTTTATTAATAAATAAATTGGTTTGAGCCTTTTTCTCTCTCCCTTTTTTCTTATAACAAACAAAAAAAAAACAAAAGAGAGAGATTTATAGTTGCACTTGTGATACAAAGCACCTGCTCACTCACAAGTTGTTTATAATGCATGTAATGTATTATGTATTATAAACTCTTAAAAAATTTTAATTTTCGAAAACTGGCGTCAAAAGTGTAAATTTATGATTTTGCATGCATGCACCTCAATGCTTCACTTGCTCTCCGATTCCCTTTTGCTTTCAGAGTGAGTAAACTATTGCTTTCAGATATAAATCTAAAAAATATTAAACTTTGTTCTTCCCACAATTTTGAGCATCATTCAAGAAACACAACTAAAATATTAAACTTTATCCTTCCCACAATTTTGAGCATCGTTCTGGAAACATAAGTAAAATTAGAATAAATTATTCATCTCTATCTCTATTTCATTACCATCCCTAAGAGCACAAAAAATTTATTGCATATTGGACTTCCCACCAACAACAGCAACCCACGATATCATCCATCTCTCCAACGCCCAACTACACGGTGGATCGATACCTCCACCACATACATTAGTCTTGTTCATTTCCTTCCATTAATTTTTGCCACAGTGTGGTCTAAGTTTTCCTATAAATAGAACTCAAATTTTTCAGCCTTTCTCACCCAATTCTCAAAGTTAATTTTCTACATCAAACTCTCAAGAAAACCATGGGTTCTAGGGCACTTGTTTTGGTCTGCATTTCCTTATTTATGGCTCTAATGGTTGTCTCAGAGGTGGATTGGGACTTGGCTAAGACTTCCACTTCTGTTGACGAAGGTATGATATATATTCGGTTCAAGTATTTGAATTACTTTTTTTCATTTTTTCCCACCTCAATCTTGCAGTTTGTTTAAGTGAACAATACTGACGAATTTGCATTTCGAATTTATTCGCAGCAAAAACAGCTGAGATGACTAAGGGCGTAGAGGAATCCAAGCTCTATGAAGAAGAAGGCTATGGTGGAGGTTATGGTGGTTATGGAGGACTCGGCGGCTATGGTGGTCATGGTGGTTATGGGGGGCGCGGCGGCTATGGTGGTTATGGCGGTCGCGGTGGTTATGGTGGGGGTTATGGCAGAGGTGGCGGTTATGGTGGTGGTTATGGCGGGGGTGGCGGTTATGGTGGAGGTCATGGTAGAGGTGGAGGTTATGGTGGCGGTTACGATGGTGCCAGTGGTCGCTATGCCGATGAGGCTAATAAGCCGTAGAAGTTAATAGCATGAATATGCTGAAATTAAACAAGCTCATTGTAATATAAGTTTGTATTTTATGGTTCGAAATATGAATAAGAGCTTGGATAATTAAGAAAATATGAGTGCGCAATATACTAGATTACAACAAAATCTGACGACTAAGAGCCAACTAGTATAGAAATGGAAAGATAATTCTCATTCAAATTTTCGTTGGAATACTTCACTTTCAATGGCTTTTAAAGCTTATTTACAGCAAACTTCTGCAAAACAAGGCAAATACAATCAAGTCTTTCATAGTTAAGCAAACAAAATGCAAACTTCCAACTTGTAAACTGAAGTAAAACTTACACAGGATAGATTACGCATGACCCAAACATGGATTTGCGATAAGTGCAAGCTTCTGCAGCAAATATTTACTCTATTTATTTACCAGCTAGTTCAGTATTTAATTAATGAAATTTCCAATTTTGCCAACAAAGTAGCTACCGGCATATGTTCCAAATTGATCTACATCCCCTAGATTTAACATACAGTATTTCAACGTAGCCAAATCAAGAATTCGTTTGAAATCATTACCAAAAACGAGATATTTGCCCAAAAAGGCTTTATATTTTGATTCAGATGATGCCCCTATTTAGATATTCCTGTTCCCAAAAGAAAGGATAATTTAGCCAAAAAAAGGCTAAATTCATGGCACCTGGTATGTGTTTAGGAGGCATCACGAAGTTAGACAACTCTTGCATATTGATAGACCAGGTGGCTTCCTCATTAAATTGATCTGCAACCGTGGGTACAAATAATGATGACTTCAGAGTTCGATATTGCCAACTCCATTGAAGAAAACTTTGTATCGTTGAGGTGGACGTGTTTTTTGCGCTTTCTTTTTCTTTTCTAGATGTGGGAATATATATGTAGATAGGCTATAGAATTTCAAAAACGGGACCAAGCACATCTTTGTCGATGCTATTTATGTGAAAACTAGTCAGTAGGACATGGAGTTTTTTCTAATAGTGTTATGGGAAAAAAAAGGAGAGAAATTTGTAGGTTTGGGGGAGGAAGTGTTCTAATTATGTGCTGTTCGCATTTGGCAAATGCGCCCAATATTTTGGGCGCATTTGCCAAATGCGCATTTCCTGGCCCGGCACTGTGCACGGGCTTGGGCGCATTTGTGAAATGCGCCATTTTAAATGGGCGCATTTCACAAATGCGCCCGTAACCATTTGAACCCTTTGAACCATTGAGTCACGGGCGGCACCATTGAGTCACGGGCGGCGATAATTTAGGGTTATTGGGGCGCATTTCTAAAATGCGCCCGAGTGAAGAAATAAATACGCGAGCTCCAGCCTCCGCCGTCTGCAATTCAGCAGCCTCCTTCAGCCATCCATCATCTTCTCTTGCAAATCCTCAGCCTCCCTCTGCAAATCCATCAGCCTCCCTCTGCAAATCCATCCGCCAGCTTCCTGCAAATCCGGCTCCCTCTGCAAATCCGCCAGCCTTCTGCAAATCCGCCATTTCCGACTCCATTGTGACTTCCATCGCCAGCCTTCGTCCGGCTTCCTCACCCATTGTGACTTCCATCGCCGGCTCTCCCTCCCTCTGAAGTTTTGTTCTTGGACATTTCAGTGGCTCCATTTTTTCCGGTTGCTTGCTAGAATTTTAGCCTCCATTTTGTCCGCCGCGGCGCCGGCATTCACAGAAGCAAGGCCGATTTTGTCCGCCGCCGGCATTCACAGAAGCACTGCCGTCATTGCATTGCATTGGGGAAATTATTTTCGGCCGCCCTCGTTCTTCTCTGGTCATCAGCCTTCATTTCCGGTTGTCGATTGAGGAGCACGGCCGAGTGAAGCTATCAGCCATCGACGCCGCCATCAAGCCGCATGACCTCAATTTCCGCCAGTCTTAGCAATTAGGTACATTTTAATGAATTTTTAAATTATTTATGCCTACGGAATTAGGTAATTTTTAAATTAGGTAATTTTAGTTTAACATGATTTGTATTATTTGATAGTTAAATTTCGAAAATAAATAGATTATGCCTACGGAAAGGAAATGAAATAAATAAAATGATTTGTATTACTTGACAGTTAAATTTCGGCATTCAGTATATATTGGAATTTTAGTTTTACGAATTCAAATTATTTGCAATGCCACAAGCCGAGAGTGTTGATGGATTTTAATTTTGTGAATTGGTTGTTGAATTAGATGTATTTATATTAATTGACAGTGAGTATATATTTGGAATTCTATGAGATGTATTGGTTCTGTATTATGTGGATAAAATTGAAATGCAATGCGCGTGGAATGCTGATAGCTGTTATGGATGGATTGGTTGTGGAGTTAAATTTATGTATTTGGAATTTTGTGGAAATTTTGTGGGAAGTTTGGAATGTTGAGGATATATTTTGTCCTTGTGTGAGATTTTTGCCAATGTGATGGGTGTCGAAACCACCAAAAATAATCCTTCTCTAGACTAAGCTTTGTAGATAGCAGTGAGAGGGTCGAATCCACAGAGATTGGTTAGATTTATTCCTTGAGCAAAAATAAAATAAAAGAGGGGGGGGGGGTTTGTATTATGAAACTAAGCAAGAATCAATTAAGATAACTAAACAAATTAAATAACTAATTAAAAATAAGAGGAAAAATTAATAAGAAGAAGTTTCCAATCAAGAATTAATTTCGGTATTGATTCCTTGAATTGATCATTGATTCAAAAGATAGGTTCTTTTATCTTGAATAAATTGGTTATAGTTGTTGAAGATCCGTCCTCTAACAACCAATCTTTTCTTACTTTTTCGATAACCTTCGGATCCGTCCTATGAGTTATTTCTCTAATTAACAAACACAACCTTGGATCATCCTATGAGTTATGTCTATTAATTGCATTAAGGTTCAAAAAGACCCAATTACTAACCAGTAAACCCGGAAACGCCTTGTTTATTTAAGTTAGATTATATATTTTCATAACATACAATCTAAGGCGTTGATTACCTTTCGATGTTGTTATTTGTCACTTGAATTAGAACAATCAACAAAAGATTAATTATTCTAAATGACTATATATTGAGTTCAACTATTAAACAATAGGCCTCTTGTCTAACAATTCAATTCAATAATATAATGAAGCATAGAAAATATATAAATACTCAAGAATAAAAGAAACAATAAAATTACCGGAACCTCACAATTGTTGGAATCAAACCTTAATTAAACTTGATTGGAAAATAAAAATTTAGCTAAACATAATTAAAAGAAAATACAAAGAAAATCAAATGATCGCCCTTTTGTCGATCCCGTGCGGCTTTCGTCTTCTTCGGCCGTAGCTCACTCCATGAAAGGATGAATTGTGGCTTGAGAATTCCAAACCTTGTTTTCCTCTCTATTGAACTAGGAAAGCCTAAAAATGGGATGCTTGATCATATCCAAGCCTTGCCTATTTATAGGCAAGGATTCAAGACATTTGGTTGTGGCCACTTTCTTTTATCTTTTCTTTATGCCATTCCTCATGTTCTTCACCATTTTCTCTTGTGGTCCTCTCTTTTCTTTTTCTTTTGTTAATGCTTCTTGCTGCCTTTTGTCTTTGTACAGATTTCCTTTTCTTGTTTGGCTTTCTTTTTCCCATGTGAGGCTACATTTTGGAAGGACTTTCTTGGTGTCCTCATGCACTTCTTGTTTGGCTTTCTTTATTTTTTTCATGTGAGGCTGCATTTTGGAAGGACTTTCTTGCTGTCCTCATGCATCTTTCTTCAGAAAAATAAAGAGATGGCAGCTGGTCTCCAAGCCTTCATGTGCAAATGTTTCTCTTTCACTCAAATGAAAGGTTGGCATCACATGCTGTTTTGTGCCCTTATCATTCTGTTTTCTTGTGTGACAACTTGGTGCTGTGCTCTTGTTTTCTTGTGTGAATATTGGAGAATTTTGTTGTTGATTTGCTGCTGAAAAAAAATAAGGCCAGACTGCTGCACAATTAGAAAACCCGTAGCTGCCAAAATTCAGAAAAGAACTGAACCTCTTGAACCCAAGTTTCTGCCCAGATTTGGTCCCTTTGCTTCCGGAATTTGAGAAAGCTTTCTTCATGAAAGTTTTTTGTCTCTTTCTCAGCTTTCCATATCATCTTGAATCATCTCATTTGGACATCTGAATCAAGAGTTATGAACTCCGGAAGATGACTATGTGCACAAAGAAACCTTGAAACTTTTGCTAAGAAAGATAACATTTTGCTTTATTTGTTAAATTTTTCCTACAAAGCTCCAATATATCCATCAATAATAAAAACAATTAATATCCTTATAAACAAGCCTTTTAATCAATTAAAACACAAGAGAATTGATCCAATAAATATGCAATTATACACTCTATCACAATGTGTTTGTTCGCATTTGCCAAATGCGCTCGAAATAGACATTAGGGGTAGAATTTGTGAAATTTATTAGGAAATTGACATTTCTCTTTTTTTTTTGTCCATTTAGCATAAGTTTTATTGTATTAAAATATTGTATTAATTTAATTTTGTTACGTTTAATTCGGTTTGAAATGTATAATGTACAATGTACAATTGTACTGTACATTATATTATGGGAATATTCATGGAATTAAATTTGTTTTGATTATTTATCGATTAAAATAGTTGGGAAATATAAAAGCAGCCTTTATCGCGATATAATATATCTTTTCTTGTCCATTTTTTCACAATAATTATAATTATAAAGTTCAAATTATAATTATTAAATGTTGCACAATGATTTAATCACAATCGTAACCAATCATTGTAAATATAATAAAGACAAATTAATTTATTGCATTTGTTTAATGAATTATTAATTATAACATTACATGTCCAGATTTAAATAATTATTTTTGAATTAAATTAATGTTTATGAAGTTAGTTATTATACATGAATAAGAAAATGTATATATACTATTAAATTATATTAATTAGACAAATTAGTACGAATTTACTAGCATGTATCAATTAAGTTATAATTATAACTATAATATTTAAGTAAATATTTATTAAAAGTAGCAAAGTGATTTATTCACAAGCGTAACTAATTATTGTAACTATAATCAAAAAAAATATTTTCAAATAATTTTATAATGAAATATTAATTATAACATTACATTACAATAGTTAAATAATTAATTGTTAAATTAGTTAATGTTAATGAAGTTATTCATTTTACATGAATAATAATATGTAATTACAATATAATTATATTAATTGGACAAATTAGTAGGAATGAACTAGTCCGTATTAATTAAGTATTCACTATAATATTGAATTAAATATTTATTAAATGAAAGCATTAATGATTAATCACAATTGAAACTACTTTTTGTAAATATAATTGGTTCAATTATTTTTATTGTATTTGTTTAATGAATTATTAATTATAACATTACATTACAACATTTAAATAATTATAACATTACATTACAACATTTAAATAATAATTCCAAAGTTGTAGTACCCCCCAAATTAATTTGTGTTATAGTAGTCTTGTTAAGTCAAAACCAAAAAAAAAAAATCACCTTTAATTAAATACAATTATTTTAAATTATAAAATACAATACACTTCATATACTGATAAATATATATTATTACATTTTTATTTTTATTTTTTAATTTAAAAATACATTATCATTATTATTAATAATAAAAGTAATACAAAAATTCCATATTAAAAATATATTTTGTTTTAGACAAATAATATTTTTCCCAAATAAAAAATAACTTAACTTTTTTCCCACGGATTGGTTTGAAAAACAAAGTTTGAGAGAGTAGGTGTAAATAAAAAAAAAAAAGTCAAAAGTAATTCTATTCATAACGTAATGCATAGATCAATTCCAGCCCCCGTGGGGAAACTTTATGAATGGTAAATAATTAAATAAAGTGATTAACCTTTTCTTCTTTTTTACTACATAGGTCAATATTCCCCTTTTTTATTTGGGTGATGGTGCGGGGATTAATTTGGAGCTTTTTTTTAATTTTTTTCCTACTTTATCCTTACTATATTATGAGAATGAAGATGTTTGTATTGAATGAGTTTTAATAGTTTTATTGAATATAAGTATATTCTGTGTACCGGTTAGTCTGGCTTTTGTGACTTATGATCTTAATGTAGGTTTGTGATTCTATAGTGTACATATTTCCAATTATTTCACAAGACATCTTTCCAACCTCATATATTGCTATTAACATCTGCTCATATGGTCGCAATAGGTATTGGTGAGATGTCTATTTTTCGTCCATTTATATTAGGATTATATTAGGGTGGCGATATTGTACAGTCTCCATTTGGCTTGTCTTATTCTTCTCCACATGCTAATTACACCCTAAGGATAACAGCAAAAATCTCATTCTCTGAGCTAGAGACCTTAATATACCAGTGTGTTGCCGTTGATAGAAATGTGTATATGTTGAAACTGTTATTCCGTCGACCGTGCAATTTTCGTCATTATTTAAATTATAGTGGCCTGACCATCGTAGACGACTTTGGAATGGAAGTTATGTATGAGATTGCACAAGAGTTTGACTCTTTTCTAGCTGAAATTTATATCACTCTGGTACCACGAATTCACAGTGGTACCATCGGCGCAAGTCATGGTTCATTCCAAGCTCTCTTACAATCTATTCCTGAGTATATCCCGCGGCAACTTTCTGATTCGGATCCTCTCTCCAATACTGGCATTTCACCATCTGTGTCCAGTCCTCTGGTGTCAACTTCTGATCCTTCGTTACTAGGGGCACCTACATCGATTGGTTTGCCAATTATTCCAGTCCAAATGCCAGGGCCTTCGTCATCATATCCAGAAATGCATTCAACTTTTTCTCCTACGTCCCCTAGTACATCCGCTCCTGAGAGCCCAATGTTTCGGTTATCCTTGACTTCCCAAGACCAAGGGTTCGAGGGAAGATGTCATACGACAAATAATGCTTTTGTCGATGATTTCACTACTCAACATCCATCAGCCGAGCCACTTTCTCCTGAAAGGGAGGAGAGTTTAGAAGACGACACAGACACAGATAGTGATCCTGCCCAATGCCCTCCCTGACCCCAATGCCCGTCACGATGATGATCGTGGCAGTCTCCCTTTGACCAACATTGAACGCCATCCAGACTCCCAGCGGGCTTACACTCCGAGGGGTTTGGCGTTCTTCAACGACATCGGGTCTTCCGACAATAGTGATCCCACAAGCCGAGGTGAAATTGGTCGTATTCGAGTGTGGAGTGAAGAGAATAAGGAGATATGTTTGGGAATGTTATTTGCAAACAAAGAACAATTGAAAAGGGCAGTTAGTTTATGGTCTATGAATCACGTTCGGGAGTTTAAGGTAATAGAAAGTAAACTCCGAACTTGGGTGGCCAAGTGCAAGGTCCAGTGGCTGAATGATGCTTCAGAAGATCCGACAATGTACGGCCCACCTTGTTTGTGGATTGTCCTTGCATTGCATAAGCGGACTCATGGCATGTGGGAAATCACAAAATGGGTACCTGAGCACAATTGTCTCGGGGCAAATCAAGGAAGTTATCACACCAATTTGACTTCCGCACTCATAGCCACTCACATATGCCATGCCGTGGAGAAAGATCCTAGTTATGCTGTCAAAAATATACAAGCCGACATTAAGAAAGTTTACGAAGTGGAAGTGACATATAAGAAAGCTTGGCATGGTCGCCGAAAGGCAATCGAATCTGTATATGGGTCTTGGGAAAGTTCATTTGCGGAGTTGCCACGTTATATGGCAGCCCTGCAACAGTCTAACCCAGGAACCATTGTCGAGTGGCAACACCATCCCAATTGCAGTCGTGCTGTATGGACTTTCAAATATGTCTTCTGGGCGTTTGGTCCGGCCATTGAAGCATTCCACAAATGTAGGCCTGTAATAAGTGTTGATGGCACTCACCTTCGAGGTGGTTATAAAGGGAAAATGCTTGTGGCGGTTACCCAAGACGCCAATAATAATATTCTCCCTTTAGCATTTGCCATTGTGGACGAAGAGACAGTGAGTAGCTGGAGTTGGTTCATGCAACAGTTGAGGTTGCACGTTACTTATGATCGACACCCATTTTGTGTCGTGTCCGATAGGCATAAGGGTATTTTGCATGCAATGAGCCACATTGATGAATGGCAAGAACTGGTAGCTTTTCACCAATTTTGCCTGAGGCACGTTAGGAGTAATTTTATGTCCAAATTCAAGAACCTACAGTTGAAAAAACTTTGTTGGTTTATTGGTTGTGCTAGGCAAAAGCGGAAGTGGAAATTGTATCGTAGTCAGATTCTTGCTTTAAGCCCTGAAGGTTGGGAGTATTTGTCTTCTATAGATCGTACCCAATGGTGTTTAGCTTACGATGGCAACCACCGATGGGGCACTCTGACCACCAACATTTCTGAGAGTTATAATAATGTCCTTCGGGTTTGAAGAACCGGTTTCAGGTCGATTTGCAGAGATAAGAGATTATGCTTCAGATACGATGCGGATTGTTCAAGAGTCTCACAGATTGGAGATCAGTCCACTACAGACCGCTGATCGACCTATGCAGCAAGGAATGTCGGCCCGCGTCATTGCTAGGCAGCCTAGGAACGTCCGAGGCCGTAGACAAGGAGGTAGAGGGTCTCGACTCCATCAGAGAAATGAACATGACACTTTAGGAGGTTCTACACTTTCGGGTTCATTACCGCCCTTTACATCTACTCCAGAAACACAAAATGTATTTCCGTCATCGGGGGTTTTCAACACGATTGATCAGCCATCCTCTAGTGTTTTCCACTCTCCAGAGATAAGTATACCGGCACATCGAAGCATTGAGGATAATGTTCATGAGGACAGTGATGATGACGATGATGTAGATGAGCACATAGAAATTGGTAATGCAGGCGTAGACCCTAATGTGACTCAAGAAGAGATTGTGGCGTGAACCCTTGGATAACTTGTTCCAAAAACTCACTACACAAGTTCTTCCCCTTGGATCAACCCAACTGAAATCTTTCCTTGGAGATGGTATGTTCCTTGAAGGTGGAATAGGTCCTCAACCCCTAGATAACCTGTACCTAGAAACCTTGGAATCAATTGATGGATGGAATCCGAATTTCCTAGGGAACAAATCTAGGAAATCAAGAACAACAAACACACAAATTCCGAATTTGTGTAATTTGCAAGTAATTACAGAAACTAGAGAGCAATTCTCTCAAGCTTGTAATGTCAAGAACCAAATTTTCATTTCATCAAATCTGCCCTCCAAGGGAGGCCGACGGCCACTTTAAGGTTACAAGGTTTCCTTCACAAGTGCTAGGGTTTCTAGGGTGTCTAGGGTTTCTTTAGAGCCAAATGGGCTCACATGACTCTTGGGTTAACCTTACGGGTCTATATCACCTTCTAATAACTAAGCCCAATGACCTTAATGGTCCTAAGGAAAAATAGTAGTCAAGCCAAACCCATTATGGCCACAAATTGGAATTTGGCTACAAATTCTAATTAACAAGATCTAATTACACTTAGTACATTAATAAATACGGTTTTATCAATCGTGGTCTTCTTCGCATCCTTTCGGGCTGTTTGGGTGAGTCCATTCAAGGCTTCCTTCATTTTCTTTGTTCTAGCCCTTGTCAAGTGGATCCGAGCTTGTTCTGGAGACATTGCTATTGACATCATGCTTCGGGTTCGAAGTCTCTTCAATGCTTGTTGGATTCATATCAGATTGTACACTTACTTAGATCTAGGAGAACTATTAGACCAACTATGTGTGGTACCCATGAAAAACTAAGAGGACATAAATAAATAATAAAACTTGTTTAATACAATTTGGAAAGTCCGACATGCATCAGTCTCCGTAGAATAAGTTGTATATTCTACATGTAATCCTCAAAATTATCTCAAGCTAAATTCTTACACCAACCTCGTGAGTTTCATCAGAAACATACAATTAATTTGCACTTGGACAAATATTTCTTAAGAGATTGTTGTCTTTACATGATCCCAATTTGGTACGTCACAACAAGAATATATTCGAAACTAAAAACAAACATTATTAACATGTTTGCATTTAACTTCTTGGAGAGAATCTGTTGCGGTTTTCAAATTAGATTAATTTCTTTAGGATTGAACAACGAAACATGAAAGAAAGTAAAATAATCCAATTATACAAAAGGGAACAAAAAAACATTAGTGCCACTGTCTTATGCACACGAATGCCAAGTTTTCAAATCACTTTGTTGTACTCTCGTTACAATTCAATAACAAGAAGTCATAAGAAATGGAATTGGTCCCCAAAAACGAGTGTTATCCTCAAACCTCAATATTGGTAATTTGAAACAAAGCTAAATAACTGATAAAATCATTCATCAAATCAAATTGACGAGTTAGGCACAGATTAGACCCTGAATAGATAATAATACAAAGGGATAGATTTTGTTTTTATGAAAGGTTGATGCTGACCACTAAAAATTTAGAAACTCTACATCCTTGGCAGTTTGATTGTCGTGTATGAACATCCACGAGTAAAAATAGCTAACAAACTAAATTTTATACAAAATGTCTAATTGTTGAAGAATTCTAAATCTCATATTTCTTTCCATCTCAAAATAATAGTTGTTTTTTTTTAATTTGGTACATTTTTTTACACTTATAAGATACAACGCATTTAATGTATAAGTAAATATATAATTTTTTATTTTTATCTTTATTTTTTAATTTAAATTATACATTATCATTATTAATGAAAGTAATATAAGAATTTCATATAATAGTGAATTTCTTTATTGAAATAAAGAAAAATTTAAAACTAAATTTATTTATTTTTTGGTTGACGAATGGAATATTTGACAAACAATTATGATTATATTAATCTTGTAATTTAGCTCGAAAATTAACAATAGTTTGGGTTGAATGTAATTTTTTTTTATTTATTAGGTACAATATTTTTAATGTATCATTACGAAAATACAGTAAATCCCCAACTTAAACAAGTTGTCATAGAGTTAGCAAAGCTACGATAAAGAAAATGTTACAAAGCACACATTTGTACATGATAAAGTTTGAAATACCATATCTCTATGGTGAAACGGCAAAAAATACTTGCTAGTGAATCATTCCAACATCACGTTGTGCTTAAGAAGGTACCTTTTAGCGCACTATTCCAATATCTGCTCTACCTTCAACTTATATAGGCCCAAATGGGAAAAAGTAATTCACAACATCAATTCTAGTTAATTAATGTTTTCAATTGTTCGTTGCATAAACCCAAAACCCAAAATTGTAAATATTAACTTCTAAACTTCAAAACCTTAGATCTCACACCCTAAACCATAAACCCAAAACCCTAAACCCTAAAAGCTAAACCATAAATCATAAACTCCGAACACTTAATGGCCTAATACAATACATAGTAATACAACAATTGTAATCCTATTATTACTATTTTATTGTCATTGTTAATATTATATATATATATGTACGTGCCATGCAATAAATAAATATTCCACCTATAAATAAATAAAAGGTACATTGAAAATAACTTTACACGTATTATCATTATATCGATAATTTTTTTAATATTACAATAATTTATACTTATATATATTTATCCTTTATATTTAAATAAACAAATAGTGTCGTCAAAATTTTAAAATCTAATTGTATTAACATTGAAATTTTACGAATTAGTAGGGTCATTCATATGATATTAATTCTTCATATTGTTACAGGTACTAAATTTTTATTATTCATATCTTACTAGTAATATTACTGTAATTCTTATAAATAACTATCATTATTATCTTTTTTTTTAAATAATTATAATAATAAAAAATATGTCATTCAAAATTATTATAGTTAATAATAATAATGTTAATTATTAATGTTATTAATTATTATAGTTTAAATAAATTAAAATTATGAATGTTATTCAAAATTATTATAGTTAATGATTATAATATTTAATTATTCAAAATGTGGATAAAGGGCGCATTCAAGAAATGCGCCCTTAATTAGAGCGCATTTTTTAAATGCGCCCATATCTCTTGGGCGCATTCAAGAAATGCGCCCTTATGGTATGGGCGCATTTGTGAAATGCGCCCTAATATAAGGGTGCATTTCTGGAATGCGCCAGGCCCGGATGCATAGTTCTGGGCCTGATAGGGCGCATTTGTGAAATGCGCCCAAAAACTGGGCGCATTTCACAAATGCGAACATCACATTTTTGTACCTCTTTCCTCCCCCAACCTACAAATTTCCTTTGTTTTTTTTCCAATCACACAAAGGGAAAAGCCTCTAGGACATGCGGGAGGCATATTTTAGATGATGAACCAAAATTTGACTCCATTTCAAGCCAGAATAGAGGTCAAATCTTTGCTCCCTTTCACTCGAGTTATTTGGAGAGAGAAAATTAAATAATGAATGTGTTTTTCTATGTTGATCTCAATTTGAACATAAGACTTAGTTAATCACAAAAGGTAAACCAATCATATAGAAAAACACTACAACAAAAATGGGCTTTAATGACGATTGGAATGTCGTTACTAAAAGTCACTTTTTCGTTACAAAAACCATTTAGTGACAGAAAAATGGTTCGTTACTCAGTCGTCACTAATGCTTTGTCACTAAAGGGTTTTAGTGACCGAAACAAAAAAGTCATCACTAAATGAGTGGCGTTAATGACGAAATGAGGATGTGACAAAAATTAGTGACGAAAAAAAGTCATCACAAAAAAAGGGAAAAAGTCATCATTAAAAGTTAAGAGTCGTCATTAATTGCGCATGATTCGTGACAAAGTTTAGTGATGAAAATTTTTCATCACTAAAACTATTTTGGTCAGGTGGGGAGTTGTGACGGTTTTCTAATGAAAAAAAATCGTCATTAAAAAGAGCCTTGGTCAACTCATTCTGTGACGAACTAGTGACGATATTTTTTGTCATCACTAAATGGTTAGTGACGACTTTAAGTTTGTCACAAAAAGTTTGTTGGCCAATGCAATTTTTGTGATGGAAAAATTTGACGTCCTTTTGCATTAGTGACAGAAAAATCTCGTCACTAAAAATTCGTTCGCAAATGAAATTAGTGACAAAAAAAATTTGTCATTAAATAGTGTTATTAGAGACAATTTTAACCGAAGCTATAACATTGTATATTTTAGTATTTTATCACTAATAACATCAATGTATTGATTGTGACATTATTTATCCTTTTAATACAAACATCATCGACATTGAAAATGTAATGAAAACAATTTTACTAATCATTCAACATTCAAAACCCATATGAAGAAAGGCACGACAGATAAACTTGTGCATTACAAAAGACAACATTTTACTTTCCTAGCCTACAAGAAAATAAAAGTTAAATATCCTAGTTGAACCACGAGAATAAAACATTATCCAAACATCTTACACCCCACAAAATAGTAATGCATACATAATTCCCACAGCATTCTAAAAGTAAATAGGCAAAAGGCTATTTTAAGACCTTGACAACAGCAACCAACTGGCCATTTGATTCCAAAGTATGTCTACAATTTGTGGATGCTTGGCTATGTGTTGGTGGATGCGTCACTGTGATAAGAAAAGAAAAAGCACTAAATATTATAAATTCAATCCAATCCAATCCAATTGCAAATATGACTAGCTACGGAAACAACACCCCATAACTATACATCTCATGACATAGTACAATTCATCATAATGAATGATAATCAGCGTATTACATTTTCCACCAATCACATTTAATAGAAATGACCATGCAATCTATCACGTGACATAATACAAAACCACAAATCGAAAATCATACTCTTAAACCAATCCTTTTAACTAGGCATCATTATGTTACATACTGTTTATTCCTCAGACAAATGTAGAAATGTGACATGCATTAACAAAAAGGAAATGAAATGTATGAGTGCACATTTGAGAATGTATTAAAGGAACAACATCATGTCGCGATAACAATTATATCCATAGAAGCAGCAACATCCCGTAATTATATCTCATTACAAAATACAATTTCACCAACAAATTATAATAATCATACTACATTCTACACCAATCATAGAAAAATGAAGTGACTACGAAATGTTTCACATGAACCAGAAAAACAAACCACTCATACAACTAGAAAAGGATTTGGTTTTGTAGCTATATGGATTTGTTCAGAAATTTAGAAACTTTTTCCACATCCGCAACACAAGGAGTCAGGAAAAATCAGAAAAAAACCAAGAAAAAAAAATGAAAAGTCAATCCAGAACCAACGAGCGAGAGAGAGAGAGAGAGAGAGAGAGAGAGAGCATTAGAGCATCAAGTAATTTATAAATAGGTTTTGTAGCTATATGGATTTGTTCAGAGTTTCAAAAACTCTTTCCCTTTATGCAATACTTTAGTCCAGAAAATCAGAAAAACCAAGAAAAAAAATGAAAAAAATCAATCCAGAACCAGCCACAGAGAGAGAGGGAGAGAGGATCAAGTAACTTATGAATAGGTTTTGTAGCTATATGGATTTGTTCAGAATTCAAAAACTCTTTCCCTTTATGCAATACCTCAGTCTAGAAAAATAAAAAAAAAAACCAGGAAAAAATGAAAAAATCAATCCAGAACCAGCCAGAGAGAGAGAGAGAGAGAGAGTATCAAGTAATTTATGAATAGGTTTTGTAGCTATATGGATTTCTCCAGAATTTCAAAAACTCTTTCCCTTTATACAATACTTCAGCCTAGAAAAATCAGAAAAACTAGGAAAAAATGAAAAAATCAATCCAGAACCAGCCAGGGAGAAAGAGAGAGCATCAAGTAATTTATGAATAGGAGTTGTAGCTATATGGATTTGTTCAAATTTTCAAAAAGTCTTTTCCTTTCTACAGTACTTTAGTCCACGAAAACTAGTCGCATGCTACTTGAATTCAGAAAAATTCAGATAACATAACCAAAAACAAAACAGTCACAACACTTTAGTTTATAAAAACTAGAAAAAAGCAGCCCAAAATTTGTCCAGAAAAAACTGCAAGTGAACCAGAAAAACATACCACTCATACAACCAGAAAAGGATTTGGTTTTGTAGCTATATGGATTTGTTCAAAAATTTCGAAACTCTTTCCACATCTACAACACAAGGAGTCTAGCAAAATAAAAAAAACCAGGAAAAAAAAAAGAAAATTCAATCCAGATCCAGCCACAGAGAGAGAGAGAGAGAGAGAGAGAGAGAGAGAGCATCAAGTAATTTATGAATAGGTTTTGTAGCTATATGGATTTGTTCAAAGTTTCAGAAAATCTTTCCCTTTATTCAATACTTTAGTCCAAAAAAATCAGAAAAACTAGGAAAAAATGAAAAAAATCAATCCAGCACCAGCCAGAGAGAGAGAAAGAGCATCAAGTAATTTATGAATAGGATTTGTAGTTATATGGATTTGTTCAGAATTTCAGAAACTCTTTCCCTTTCTACAGTACTTCAGTCCAGAAAGTTTTTAAAAGCAGCAAGTATCTTTGTTTTAAAAGCAATTTCAGCTATAGAAAGTTTTTATCACTTGCAGAAAACTAAATAAAAAGAGGACACAAATCAAACAAAAGTACAGATGACGTGCGTTACAGTCATAGACAATCACTTTATGCTTTGCAACATATACAAGGAAGCAAACTAAAAGTGATACCTTTTGCATTTTGCCAATAAAAAATAAAGACAATATTCCATCAGTTAAAGACCGTCATGATTTAGAACAAATTGAGGCCACTTCCTGTCACTATGAGGCACAATCAAGAATAGAAGAAAATTGAGAACGTATAAAGTGAGTAGAAGCTGGGAGAAATCTTGTTTCAACCAAAATATAATATAAGTCCCAATCAAGAATAGAAGAAAACTTACAGCAAACAATAAGAATACTTACTGTATTAATAGTTTTATTACTATGGATAAATAGATAATATGGTGGAAACCAGAATCAATTTGTAATAAGAAATAGCAATGACACTGCCGATATCATGTATAAAGTGAATCACACACATGTGGATCTTTTGATAAAAAGGAACAAGTAATCCTACTAACGGACAAAATACTAAAGAAAACACTAAACTAAACCCTATGGAAGTCAAATTGCAACTGTACTGCTGCCTAAAACTGCATCACATGAAAATTAGAGGATTGAAACTACCATGGTGAACAAAACAAAATAATTAGTCCAAAAAAAATCTAACAATAAAACTTGAATGCCGAAGAGCTTTCAACAGGTAAAAATGGAAGTACATGTTTCAATTGCTAGCTTAGTTAAATAAAACTTGAACAGTTAAACTGGATTTCCTTAGTTGCAACCAAAATGGATCATTCAATTTCCAAATGCCGGGTGAGCAGCTAATCAATGGAAGCAACCCACGTAACAAAAGTGTCTCCTTTCGAAGACAATTAAACCAAATTTTCCGAACTAATACTTGGGACGTGATGACTCAAACAGTTCAAACTTTCAGCCTACATAGTAAATGCTAGCCTTGGCAATCTCTTGGAGCAGTTATACAGTTACAATAGTAAATGTAATATGGGATGTCAAAATCTTGAAGTGTTGGATAGAGAACTTTGAAATCTGTATTATTCACATATTCAAAAATAAGACTTGGAGTCTTAGACTACTAATCTCTAACAATACCAAGCAACTTCACTATATTTGGGCCACCACAGAGATTCTGTAGTATCTTAATCTCCCTCTTTAAGGTAGAACATTTCCCAATATGACAGAATACAACTATTTCACAACATCTTTTGACTTTATGGAAGGACAAGTGAAAGGTGGTGAAATAAAAAGCCCATGCTATTTGACTTTGAAAGGATGGTCAACATCACTAGCCCATTCTTAGATTTTGACAATGATATTATTCAGCAAACAATACAAAATAACCACCTACTGAATGGATACCAAATTGCAAAACATAAGGTTATCTTTGCAACATGATAGAATTTTAGCCGAATGTCCTTCCAAAAAAATGATAAATTCATACAAGCAAAGAAATTGGAAAAAGACAGGCCAAGAATGATGATTCAAACTTTTGGATCTTCATAATTATTTGAAAATTTTTTAGCAAAAACAACAAAGGATTGCATCTTTCCAAATAAGTGATTTAAATCACATAACAACCTTTTATTATCACCCCCAAAGTCAACATCTCACAATAAAATAGTTATTTATACGAATCATTCAAGAAAACATACGATAAACAAAACTTGCTTATCCATTTGACCTGTTCTCAAAAACAAAAGTATCAAAAGTGAAGCATAAGTTGACATCAAAGGAGTTGCTACATTAACAGCGGTAAGAGAATTTTCAAGCTGTCTTCAATTGATGTCAAAGATAGTCCCAAACCTTTAGCAATAAGCACTCTGATCCTTTAAGAATCTAGCTTTAGCATAGCAACATTTCATTAGCTAACAAGAATTAATTTTTCAACAAAAAAAATGCATAACTTCTTACTCTAAATAGTAACTTCTAATAGTTCATAATCTGAAGACAACTAGGATTTATGAAAAAGATGACAGCCAAGACACACTTGAGAAAAATTCGAGTAGTACCTTTCTTGAAACTTGTGACTTTCCCATTGCCACCTAATTTTTCTCAATAGCCTGCTGGCAACCTATCTTGAAAACAGAGGATTCTAGCTTTTTCTGCAATGGAGGCATCAAACTTCAACAGCATGTCTTTCAAAAGTGAAAAACAGACTATAGCTGTGAGATTTGTCTAGATTATTTAATGTTTGTAGGATATAATGATTCACATTCCTAGGAGAAGTAATAGTTTATATAGAGCAAGAAACTTTTAAAGTATAACTTCCCATACACCTTCAATGAATAATTAAGATTGATCAATGGCTTATAACCGAAGCAAAATGACATACCAGATGGTGGCTCATTGTGACAAAGGAAATTAATATCAACTTAGCTTCTCTAAGTTGATGGAAATAGGGAGAAAATTTGCCAATGTTGAGGTTTAATTCAAATATATATATATATATATATATATATATATATATATAGATTTCATTTTCTATAGTGAATATACCTCTATATTCTATTTTTAATGGTCAGATAGACTCCATAAACAATTTAAATAACTTATCATTCTTTTATGTAATTGGGAATTTCTTCATAAAACCACCATCTCTCGAACAAATCTATATTTATCATCAAAGATCATCACATGAAAATTCAAGACTTGCATAATATGTTATTCTAATTAAATTTAAAAGGGTTTAGTACTACAAAATAGCATATACGCTTGTAAAAGAAATTAGTTTTTCCCCTTTAAAGTTTTCTTCACTTTGGACTCAATTGACATGTTCCTTAGTTTTTGAGATGGGTATATCTCTTTTCAGCGTCTATGGACCGATTTTGAAGAAGCCTACTACGGAAGTCAAAATAGAAAACATAATGTTTCGCAATAGTCAAAGCAAAAAAAGGTAAGATCCACTGGCTGCGAACCTGAAGTTGATTGAGAGTGCCTGTGGCAAGACTAACGGCGTACGACTGAACGCAAAGGTGGGAAGTTAGCGATGGCACAGATCCAATGGTGGCGGTGGATGGTGGAGGGACGAGCTACAGCTGGAACAGATTCTGTCGACAGTGAGAAATTGCAGTCGAAGGCTGTTCTTCGATGGGTGGCGGACAGCCGATTCTAAAGCATCTTACAATAACTAACTATTACAAAGCATAAAATACAATTCCTCCTACAGGTTCATCAAACTCAAAAAAGATTGGGACTTTATAACGCGTATGAGAACATGCCATAGACAAAAGCAAACACCATTTAGCGGAAAAAAATTTAAAGATTGGAACTTTAAGCAAAAATATTATAATAAATGGAGCCTTCATTCATTCCTACCCTATTCCCCAATATAATCATACCAAAAACAAAAGTTAATCCCAACCGAAATTTTCATAAAAAATGATACCCTCTATCCGTCTCAAATTACTCTCATGAGGAGTGAGCTATCATCAAATTACATTACAACTATTACAACCACAAAGCACCACCCTGAAAGCAATAATTCATGTTGCTTCAAACACCACCTCCCCAAAAAAAAAAAAACAAAAAACCCACGAGGTCAAAATTTTGTTATGGTTTTTCTACAAGAAATTCAGTCCGATCTGTCATGAGTTTAGGGATTACATTGCAAACTAGCATTACGTGGAAATGTATGCAAACACGAATTATCACAAACACATAGAGGTGCAATATAATAATTCAACTTCCCCCCGAGAAAAGAAAGGCCTTAATCACAAAACAACCATATAATTCGAAAGAAAACCAGAAACAACGAAGAAAGCGAAATGGGGTTGGAGAGAGAAAGATACTCGGATCTTGGCGAGGACCCCTTTCTTTTCTAGGGTTCGAGTGACGAGGGTCTTGAGGTCCATCATTTCTCTGGTGTAATCGTCCATTTTTTCCTTCCCAACAAAAAAAGTAACAACAAAAACTACAATTAATAAAAGAATAAGCTGTCTCCCTTATTGGGTAAACACTTTAGGGCTGTAAATGAAACTTGGGTCCTCTTCTTTGCTTAGCTCATCGCCATGAGAAGAGGAAGAGAAGCTTTTTTTTTCCTTTTTTTTAAAATTAGGTTTTACAGTAAAAAATATTTGATTTTTGGGGATACACTGATCTGATGAAATGAGAGACAGCAAAGAAAGAAGGCCGTTCTTCGATGCGCGGCGAGATGAAACTGAGGCTGGATCTGGGCCAACAAGAACGAACGACGGTCGGAGAGCTACAAAGCGAAACTGCCGGCCGATGACTCACGGATGTGCTATGTACAATGCGAAGATATGTGGCTGAAGGTGAGCTGCGGGATTTGGAAGAAGATGCTGAAGAACAATAGGAAACCCTCTTCCCAATTTGACCATATTCAAGTCAAAGTAAAAGGACTTAATTTTTTTTCAAATTTCCAAAATTTTTTATGCACCCAAATTAATTTATTATTAATTTGGAAATACCAAAAATAGTTACACCTATAATAATACTCATACTTTTTCCATATTTCAATTTTAATCCTACAATACACGCAATTATATTTAATAATATTTTCAAAACATATTTATTTATTTCAATTGCACCATTAATAGTTTAATAAAAAAATTAGCCAATTAATATAACATTGTATATTGTTAGCAGTTAATATGATAAACTTATAAAGTAGTCGTGATTAGAATATCGTGAATAATTGTTAGTTTGTCGTGATGAACTTTTGTTGAAGTGTTCATTTGTCATAATGATGACTACTTTGTCAAGACGGGAAAAAATTAAGGAAACGCTACACAATAAATGAAAAAACGAAATTCAATTAAATTCAAAGTCTAATAAAAAATTTAAAAGGTGTAATACAATCATAAATGTCCTAACTACTATTGAAATAACTATGTTATATACTAAGCACTATATACATGTGCATAGCACTTATGCTATAGATTATAGTTTTATTTATAAACTACTTATATTATATATGTATCTGTATTAAATAGTACTTATATTATAATATTACACTAGTGCCTATAATTATGTGAATAAAGTGATTAAACTTATATGCATAAATTCATAAGTCTTAAGGTGTCTATTTATAATTATTTTAAATCAAGCACCATAACATAAAAAACGCCAATGAATCCGAGGTTGAATACAATGAAGAACATACTTAGTCTGATTGATATTCATAACCAAAGAAAGTCAACTAGTACTACTGAATAATATATTATAATACTAATACACTGTGTGATTGAAATACAAGTATATGGCTTAAAAAATATGTTAGGGTGTCTTAGTACAATTATTAGAAAATCATAACCATAAAATATTAGGGTGTCCTAGTATAATTATTGAAAATTAAGAGCGATCATATCAATAAGATAAGTTTGGCATAAGGAAGAATATGCTTAGTCCAATCATTATTTTTAGCCAAAGAAATACAATCATAATGAATTGATAGTGTATCTAAAAGAAGAGTCAATTTTTGAAGTAAAATAACGTAGGTAAATTCATATATATCAGAGTGTTTTAGTGCAATTATTGGAAATTACGAGCCATAAATTTAAAAGTTAAGTTTGGCACAATAAATAAATTACATAACCCAATCATTATCCTTAACCCAACAAGTCCAATCATTATATAAGTTGTGGCCAATCAATTTAGACCAAACTAGTTTATTTAATCTATCTCTCATTATATGCCTCAATACTTATCTTGTTATTAAAATTGATAATATTTAATTTCATTACTAACCAAAACAAATATTTTATATATTCATATTTAATAATATTGTAAACTAAAACTTTATATATAGAGATATGAATTAAAAGATTATAACTATTAGGGTGTCATAGTATAATTATTAAAAATTAAGAATGATAATATAAGTAAGATAAATTTGGCATAAGAAAGAATATGCTTAGTCCAATCATTTAGCAAAAGAAATTTAATCAAAATTAATTGATAGTGTATCTAAAAAAAGACTCTATACTTGAAGTAAAATAATATAGACAAATACATATATATATTAGGGTGTCTTAATATAATTATTAAAAATTAAAAACTATAAATTTAGAAAGTTAATTTTGGCCCAATTAATAAATTACATAGCCCAATCATTATCCTTAACCAAACAAGTCCAATCATTATATAAATTGTGGCCCAATCAATTTAGCCCAAAACATTTTTTCTATTCTATCCCAAATTAATTGGCTTAACACATATATTTTTCATAAAATTTATAATATTCCGTTTTATTATACACTAAAATAAATATTTTCTATCACCATATGTAATAATATTACACACTGAAACCCTATGTATAAAAAAATGAATTAATAGATTATAACTATTTTCATTTTTATTGTGACTATTTTACTAATTAAATTTTCCTTTGCACCAGAAAATTATTTTTATAATGCACTGAAAAGATTTCTATTTTTTAATTACTGATATTTCACACTTATACATATAATTAAGAATTTAATTAAAAATCATATATCAGTAGTGTAAGATAAGCAATTACTGACGAAACAATATCATCACAAAAAGGTATTAATATTAGTGACGACAAAAAATATCGTCACTAAAAGGTATTAAAATTGGTGACAATAAAAATTTCGTCACTAATGAAATTTTTTATGATTTTAGTGACGAGAATGAATGTCGTCACCAATTTCTCGTCATTAATTACAACCATTTTGGCGGGAAAGCTTCCCATTACACTCTTTAGTGACAACTTTCTGTGACTCATCATTAAAAATTAGGAGTAGACAAAAAATTGGTGACGACAAAAGTTTTGGTCACTACATGTGGTATTTTGTGACAAGATTTTTTTTCGTCACTAGCAATTTCGTCACTAAAAGACAAATTTCTTGTAGTGAAAGTATACTCTATACATCCCCAAAAAAAAAAATTTCCACTTCTAATTTAGTACAACTCTTTTCTTTTAAAACTATGATGTACTAGACACTTGCTATACCATCAAATAATATTATCCTTACTTTTAAATTTGAGTTATACATTATCATTATTAATAAAGATAATACAAGAATTTTACACAAGTGGACTCTCTTCTTAGGATAAAAAAAAAATTTACAAAATATTATATTTTTATTGGATGGAACGAGTAATAACTGCATTTATATATACTAAATTTGAGAATGACATGCTATTTGTTAAAATATTGAGTTAGTGTGAAGTTTTTGTTTTTAAAACTCCTTTATCCTATAACATCTTTTCCACTAATATAGGTAGTATTGTGGGATTTTTACTGTCTTTCACTAATAATTTTGAATCTATTTATTTGTCCATAGAGTTTTAAGTCCTCTATAATACTTTTAGGGCTTGTTTGGTTTTTAGAAAATTAAAGTTATTTAATAATGTGATTTCTAGTAAAGTGATTCCGAGGAAAGTGAATACTAATAGATTTTTTTCATGTGTTTGGATGAATTAAAAATGTTGGTCGGGAAACTATCAAGATTCTTTTTTCATTGTTTAGAGTGATTGAATAAACTAGGAAATATAATGTGTATTTCATTGCATTACTTAAAAAACCCTTATAAGTTAATTTGTTTTATTTACTTGTACAATTATGAAAATATATATTAGATATAACTAAAAAGAAGACATGCCACAATTGAAAAAAAATATATACATATTTCTCCCCCAAAAACCATAATAATTATTTTAAATAGTTAGCATTTGTAATACAAATTAAATTATTCAAATGTAAAAAAGTGCTGAAATAATAATATCCTAAAAATTCTGAACAATTATAAAATGAATTTAAATAAAATTTATTTCCAAACTAATTTGGATCAAGAAGTTCAATAAGAAATATATGTTTTTCAACATAATTAAGGGTGAAAAAAATAATCCAAAAAATAAAAATTATGAACAAGTTTCATAAAAACTCTTTATTTTTGTGGTTGTGATAAAACTTCAACCTTCTATAGCCCTTCAATAAGTTTGTGATGATTATTCATGTTTTACTAACTAGTGCTTGCAATGCTTTTCATAGATTTTATCATTTGGTCATCAAATGTTTCCATTTGAGTTGCAAGAGCATTAGTCAAATACTCCAAATTTAAAACTAAGCCATCAACATTTGTTTTTTTTTTCTTGACTAAGGAACCTGCAGCCACTACTAAAGGTGTGCATTGGGTAAACCCCGCCCCTATTTAATAGCCCGCAAACCATACAGGAGATGCAAACTGCACTAGGCAAGCCCTGTGCGATGGGCTCGACCGAGAAGGTGTTGATAGGGGATTCGAACTCATGACTTTACGGTCCTACGCTCGCTACCACACCAACTCGGCCATTCCTGAAGGGGCAATCTTCTTTTGTATTCTAGTTATTTTGAAGTACCTTCACCTTGAAAGTTGAGTACTACTGTTTTGGAATTGTTATCATTCTCATTAGATTCTATAGTATTCTTGTTAACATTTCTTTGTCTATTAAATTCTTCAATTACATATGCAAATGATTCAATATTAATTTCAATAGCTTTACCTTTTCCCCAAATTATTTTGAGTTGATCATAATAAATAAAAGGCTTGTTTTTCATGAATGCGCTATTAGGATGTGTCTATAAAAACTAACAACATACATTAGTTTATTATTAATAATACTCTCTCTGTCCCAAAACAAAGAGTCTACTTTGAAAAAAATTTCTTATCCCAAAAAAAAGAGTAAACTGTTAAACCAAATTCCTAAAATATCCTTACTAATAATAATTATGTATATTCTAAATTTAAAAGTAAGGATAAAAATGTCAAATTATACATTTAGTAGTACATTAAATGAGTTGTATCTAATTACTAATAAAAAGTTGTAACTTAATCAAAGTGGACTCTTTTTTTTTGGACGGAGGGGGTGTTATAACTAAAACATAAACAAAATATGCTATTAAATTTTATCTTCAAATATTCATCCCATGCATTTGCACTTGTTGTCATGCATTTTTCCTAATCATCCCAACCAAAACCACTCAAACCTCTATGATAGGATTTAATTTGTTACCATTTAATAGGAGTTAACCTATGATGTTAATGCTTTTATTGGTATGAAAATGGCTAATTTGAAGTGTTTTTGTATAGGGAGTGAAATTGATGAACTAAGGCAAAAAGATGGAATTTAATGAAGATTTAGATGATTTTTGGAGAAGGATTTTTGGAGCAAAAACAGAAGACTATTTTGGATAAGCGTGCCCACCCCTTAAAGGATGAAGTCTTCTATTTTGGAGGTGAAACTCAAGAAGATGCACAATGCACATGACCACATCCTAAGCAGAGATAAATGGCTAATGAGTTGCAATTTCAAAGACTTGAATTTTTCTTTTGATTTCAACTTTTGTAATTCAAGTTAGAATTGATTTGAAGACATTTGTTAGGATTAGATAGGATGGTTGGCTGGATAATTAGTTAGAAATCAAAAGTTAAAAAACTTAGGATTTGTTGGAGAGATTCTAGGAAGTCTTTAGGGAGGTTGTTAGAGAAGAAGTCTATAAATAGAAGGGCTAGTGAACTTGGAAGACATGAGTTTTGCTACCTTCGTTTTTTGCAGAGATTTTCCTTTCCCTTGTACTTTTCTTTCATTCTAGAATAAATTTAGACTAGTTTTGCTACCATGATTGGCTAAACTACTTCTATTCCGATCCAAAGTGGGTTAATGCCAATATATTTAGTGAGGTGTTGTTCATAGTTTCATAATCTTTTTACATTCAAGTAATCATTATTTCTTGCATTTTGTTTAGTTTAGATTTTGAATGTTAAATAAATTGACAACTTATTTTCATTTTTCTTCCTATAGTTATCTATTTGTTCTTGATCCGTAATTGTCTGGAACAATTAGAACAAGTAGCACTTAAATCTTTTTGTGTGTGTAAAGTGACAACAATCATGCATTTATGATTTAAAAGGGATTAATGATACAAGGATTTTCAATTGTAGGTATCTCAATTGTTAGTTTTTGTTTTAACTGTTTTCAAGGTTCTTAGTGCTGCTATCAAATGATATGGAATGCTATCACCCCCAGTCATTTGTTAGTAAGGTTTGTTGTGAATGCTTGGTTCAAACAAATAGAATAGGAAAACTCAAATTTTGTCATGGCTATCCTGAAAAATTTTCGGTTAAATGCTTGAATGGAGAAGTGTCTTAAGAATCCTATGATCTAGATATATTTGCTACAACTACACTACCTTGGATTGGAGCCTGGTAAGATTGAAGTAATTCTTTTAAATATTTCCAGTTGATTTCTTTTATAATTTTTCTTTATTAACTACAAATAAATTTGGTACTCAAAATTCTTTTCTTTCTTCGTCTCAATTGCTAAGAAATTCTTCAACACATAGCTCCCTGTGGGATTTGAATTGGTTCACTACTACTACAAATCAATTGTAGTTGGTCTAAAGATCGGAATTATTTTTGAGGGCTTCAACAACCCAACCAAAATTTTGGCGTCGCTACCGAGGAGCTATCTTGTTTCTCAGCATTGTGAATTTTTTTATTACATGACCCGTGCTTCTCACAAGAGTGATCTTGTGTTCATTTTAGAAATTGAGAAAGAAGCATGCCTACTAAAGAAGGAAACAAGAAGGAGGCTACAATTTAATTCAACACCACTTGAGGAAGAAATGATGGTTGCAAGAGATTGTACATTGAGAGAGCTTATTGTTCCAGTTTTGAATCAACAACCTCTTTGCATACAATTTCCAAATTTGGAGGTAACATTTGAACTAAAATTTGGACTTATTCATTTGTTACCTATTTTTCGTGGAAATGCAAGTGAAGATCCACATAAACATCTCAAGGAATTCCATGTGGTTTGTTCTAGTTTGAAACCACAAGGAGTGATTGAGGAACAAGTTAATTTGAGAGCTTTCTCTTTCTGCTTTAGAGATAAGGCGAAGGATTGGATTTATTATCTTCCTGTAGGTTCCATTACAACTTGGGAGGAAATGAAAAGGTTGTTTTTGGAGAAATTTTTTTTTTGCCTCACGAGCTGCAAATATTATGAAGGAGATATGTGGTATTAGACAGCTTGGTGAAGAATCATTATATGAATATTGGGAAAGATTTAACCAATTGTGGTGCAAGTTGCCCGCACCACCAAATTTCAAACCAACTTTTGATCCAATACTTTTATGAGGGTTATTATCGATGGATCACAGTATGGTTGATGCAGCCAGTAGAGAAGCCTTGTTGAACAAAACACCAACAGTAGCAAGGCAATTAATCTCTAACATGGCAGAGAATTCTCAACAATTTGGTTGAAGATCTTAAGGGATTACTAAAAGGATTCATGAGGTAAGTACTTCTAGCATTCAAGACCAAATTTCTGATCTAACTACTCTAGTTCGTTAAATGGCTGTAGGACAATTACAAAATGCAAAGGTATGTGGAGTTTGCTCGGTTCTTGGGCATCCTCCAGATTTGTGCTCAACTTTAAGAGGATATAATGCAACAGGCAAATGCAATTGGAGGATATCCCAGTCAACCCCAAAGGAAATATGATCCTTATTCAATCCATTATAATCCTGGTTGGAGGGATCATCCAAATCTTAGTTATGAGAACGCTGATGGGCAGCCAAGATATCAATTTTCTAGCCAAAACAGGCCAGCACAACCCCCATCACCAACAATCATCAAATTCAAGTATGTCTTAAAAGATATTGTAAGGTCTTTGGTTACTAGCACGCAACAATTTCAACACAACATGCAAAAATTCCAATAGGAGACTGGAGCTAGTATCCGTAATATGAAGAATCAAGTGTCTCAATTAGCTGCAGAAATGAGCGAATTAGAGCAAACTATCTCAAAAGGATTACCTTCTCAGACAGTGATAAATTCAAAGGAAAATGTTAATGCAATGATTTTGAGAAGTGGTAAGGAACTTCAACCCACACCCACTTCACCGAAGAAAATTGTGGAAGGGACCAGAGATAATGAAGAAGAAAACTCAAGAGTAGTAAGATCTGATCCTTTACTATCCAATGATTCAAATACTAATGCTGCACCTTTTCCAAGTAGGTTAGTAAGGTCAAAAAGAGAGGAGTACAAGCAAGGAATTCTAGAGACATTAAAAAAGATAGAAATAAATATTCCCTTGATAGATGCAATCAAGCAAATTCCTAGGTATGCTAAGTTTTTGAATGAATTATGCACCAATAAAAGAAGGCTAAAAGATGATGAAACAATCAATGTTGGGCAAAATGCATCTATAGTAATTTTAAAAAATTACCTAATAAGTGTGAGGATACGGGTATGATTTCAATTCCTTATGTAATTGGGAATAAAATGAGTGAACGTGTCATGCTAGATTTAGGAGTATCTATTAATGTTATGCCATATTCTGTACATTGTGCTCTAAATTTGGGTCCAATGAAACCAACAAGGGTAATTATTAAACTTGCTAATAGGTCTACTGCATATCTTGAAGGAGTTGTGGAAGATGTCTTAATACAAGTCAATAAACTGATTTTTCCGGCTGATTTTTATATCTTGAAAACCAAGGATGATGATGTGGGAGAATCAGCCAATCTTTTGTAGGGGAGACCTTTTATGATGACAGCTAAGACTAACATAGATCTGGATGAGTGCATAATTTCTATAAAATTTGTTGAACAAATTATCAAGTTTAAAATTTTTGAAGCAATGAAACATCCAATTGACACTCATTCCTTGTGTTCTATTGACATTGTGGATCCTATTGTGCAAGATGTTTTTGATGAAGAAAATGATGTTTTTTCTGTAGGCCTGAGTGCAAAGTTAGAAGGGGATGAGGATATAAGTGAAGAATATGCCTTGGAAATTCCTGCAAATCCTTTAAATTTGAAGGATTTGTTTCAAATTTCTCATGAGCAATTATTGCATTCTGTTTTGCAGACTCCTAAGTTAGAATTGAAATTCTTACCAAATCATCTCAAATATGTTTATTTGGGGGAGAAGGAGACTTTACTAGTAATAATTGCAAGGGGATTGAATGAAGAACAAGAAACTAAATTGATGAAGGTCTTAAGGGAGCATAAGGCAGCAATAGGGTGGACATTGGCAGATATTAAAGGTATAAGTCCTTCAATATGCATGCAAAGGATTCTCTTGGAAGAAAATGCCAAAACAGTGAGAGAGCCTCAAAGAAAACTCAACCCAGCCATGAAGGAAGTAGTAATGAAAGAGACTCTCAAACTCCTTGAGGAGGGGATAATCTACCCAATTTCCGACAGTGAATGGGTGAGCCCGATCCATGTGGTGCCTAAGAAAACTGGCATAACTGTGGTGAAAAACCATAATAATGAATTGGTGCCAACAAGAATCCAAAACGGATGGTGAATGGTCAAATATTTTAGAAAGCTTAACTTAGCCACTAGAAATAGATAATTTTCCATTACCTTTTGTTGATCAAATGTTGGAAAGATTTGTGGGTAAAATTTTCCTTTGTTTTCTTGATGGTTTTTCAGGTTATTACCAAATTGTGATTGCTCAAGAGGATCAAGAGAAAACAACATTTACATGTCCATTTGGTACATTTGCGCATAGAAGAATGCCTTTTGGTCTATGTAATGCTCCAAGTACATTTCAGAGATGTATGATGAGTATTTTTTCTGATTACATTGAAAAGTGTATAGACGTATTCATGGATGATTTCACTGTATATGGAAATTCTTTTGATGACTGCTTGGAAAATTTGGTTAAAATTTTGAAGAGGTGCATAGAAATTAATTTGGTTTTGAATTATGAGAAATGTCATTTTATGGTGACTGAAGGCATTGTGTTAGGACATGTGGTTTCTTCCAGATAAATAGAAGTTGACAAAGCAAAGGTTGATTTAATTGCTAGCTTACTCTACCATACAAATGTTAGGGAAATACATGCTTTTCTTGGTCATGTAGGATTCTACCGCAGGTTTATCAAGGATTTTTCGAAAATAGCTCTGCCATTAACAACCCTATTGCAAAAGGATGTGGAATTTAATTTTGGAGACCATTGTAGAAAAGCATTTGACAAACTCAAGGAAATGCTAACAACTGCACCAATTATTCAATCACCCAATTGGAGCCAACCCTTTTAGATCATGTGTGACACAAGTAATTATGCGGTGGGAGCAGTTTTAGGCCAACGGGTGGACAAGAAGAGTCATGTCATATATTATGCCTCAAGAACATTGAATTCAGCACAACATAATTATACTACAATAGATAAGTAGCTTTTAGCCATTGTGTTTGCTTTAGATAAATTCATATCTTACTTGACAGATTCTAAGGTTATTGTTTTTTTCTGACCATGTAGCTTTGAGACATTTGCTGAAGAAGAGGGAATCTAAGCCACGATTGATAAGATGGATCCTACTGCTTCAAGAATTTGATTTACAAATAAAAGACCACAAGGGAACAGAAAATTCAGTTGCAGATCATTTGAGCCGGTTAGTGAAGGAACAAGATTCCTTACCAATCTTTGAATTATTTCTAGATGAACAATTGTTCCAATTAAGAGGTATGGTCCCCTGGTATGCAGACATAGTAAACTATTTGATCACGGGAAACTTGCCTAACTTCATGAGTAAAGCAAAAAGGGCAAAGAATAAAAGTGAGGCAAAATATTATGTTTAGGATGAACATTTTTTTGTGGAGACTTTGTTTTGATCAAATAATTAGGAGATGTGTACTAGAAAGTGAGCATCAATCTATTCTAGCATTTTGTCATTATTTGCATGTGGAGGGCATTTTGAACCCAAAAGAACTGCTAGAAAAATTTTAGATAGTGGTTTTTATTGGGGAACACCTTTTAAATATGCATATTTCTTCTGCAAAATTGTGAAAAGTGCCAAAAGATTGGTACAATGTCTCGAAGAAATGAAATGTCTCAATTTCCTATTCTTACTTGTGAAATATTTGACATTTGGGGTATCAATTTCATGGGCCTTTTCCCTCATCTTGTGGTTACTTGTATATTCTTCTAGCAGTTGATTATGAATATAAGTGGGTAGAAGCAAAACACACTAAAACTGATGATTCTAAGGTTGTTGCAGGTTTTATCAAATCTAACATTTTTTGCAAGTTTGGAATTCCTAGAGCTATTATAAGTGATCAAAGGAGCCACTTTTGTAACAGAACCATTGAAGCAGTATTAAGGAAATATGGGGTACATCATAGAGTGGCTATGGTATATCACTCACAAACAAATGATCAAGCTAAAGCCTCAAATCGTGACATCAAGATGATTTAGGAGAAAACCGTAAATCATGGAGCGTGCCCGTCCTTCATTCTTTGGTACGAAGTATTATAACTAATATTCTAAAAGTAGTCATCAACAATGTATAGAGCTTTTAGATAATAAATTAGATAATAATGTGTTATAATAATATATACTGTATTTAATGTAATTTTTATTAAGTTCAACCACTGCCTTTACTTATGAATTATAAGATATATAAAAAAATTTTCCTTGTGTTTAAATCCAATCATGCCATTCTTCAAATCAAACACCTACAAATTAATCAAAATTACCAAAATATGAAAAATAATATAACTCTCTCTGATATTTACTACACATGCCATACGCATGCATGCACCATTTTGTAATCTAATCGTATATAGTGTCATTAGTCAAAATTGATAATTTTTATAATAACTTATTCTATAATAAAAATAAATATTTTCACTCATTCAAATCACACATGCATCAAAACCATTTCTTTTGAAAAGGATATATAATCATAATAATCACTAGAAGGAAAGGACACCTTTTCTATATCCTTATAAACAAGGGAAAGGATAAAATTAATAGTGGTGCATAGTATTAACTTGACATGGCAATCATCTCGAGAAAATTTATAAAATATATATATATATATATATATATATATATATATATTTGATTTTAGGTGCATAGTATTAACTTGACATGGCAATCATCTCGAGAAAATTTATAAAAAATATATATATATTTGATTTTAGGTGCATAGTATTAACTTGACATGGCAATCATCTGGAGAAAATTTATAACTTTTCTTTTTATTTGATTTTACAAGGAAACATTTTTTGATAACTCATTTTAAGACCTCATTTTTGGATAAGTGTTTAATAGCAAATAATTATAACTCATTCTCAAAACTCATTTCTGGATAATTCAAATTTTTAGTTCAAGTTTTTTTCACAGTGTATCTACGTAGTAGTAATCACTTGTGTGATTTAAAGACTAGTCACATGGTATATTGGTTGTAGAAATTAAAAGATTATAAATATCTTGTGAAGCTTTTTTTAACCTTCCAAATGTCAAAAATAAATAAATAAATAAAGATTGTAACCAATAATGGTAACATGCTGCCAAAAGACTACTATTTTAAGATATCAGATTTGCCGATTCACAATAATACAAGAAGCAATAAGCCAATGAAACAAACGGACTGATACATCTATATATTTGCTGTTATTATTTTACTACTTCATTCACACAACTTTTTAAATCTTTTTCATGCCTCCATCTCAACTTACTTCTCTAATTCTTTCCTTTCTTTCTATTGCCACAGAAGCCTAAGATAATTTTCCTTTCTTTTCTAACCTTCAGTCTCACTTAGCCAATAACAATAATTCATTAAGAGGAATGGTTAGTAGAAAGATCCGTTGATATGTTTCCCACTATTTTAGGGGAAAAAAACTTAATGGGCTTAGCATCTTCAGAAAACAAGGTTAGTCAATCCATAGCCACATAGTCTTTCAAATATTTTCTTAATATTGTTCACCAAAAACAAAGCCTAATATTTCCACCCTTATCCAGCCCTCACTACAAGAAAAACCCCCCTTTAGTGACGGAATTTCTAGTGACGAAAAAAAATATCGTCACTAAATATCACCTTTAGTGACCAAAACTTTTATCGTCACTAATTTTTTGTCTACTCCCAATTTTTAGTGACGAATCACAAAAAGTCGTCACTAAAGAGTGTGGCGGGAAACTTTCCCGCTAAAATAGTCGTAATTAGTGACGAGAATTCAGTGACGACATTCATTATTGTCACTAAAATAATCATTGTGACGAAATTTTATCGTCACTAAGTTTTAATACCTTTTAGTGACGATATCTTTTTCATCACTAACGGGAATATGTTTTAGTGACGCAATTGTTTCGTCACTAATTGCTTTTTTTTTTCCAAACCAAACTGATTGTATTAAAGTGGAAATCTCCAATTAACACATTACATTAGTGTCCATAAAAATACTAGGTTTAAATAGACGTGCGTTAACACAAAGTACCTAACCCCAGTAAGGATTGGTTAAAGCCTAAACTCATCGATATATGATTTTTAATTAAATTCTTGATTATATGTATATGTGTGAAATATCAGTAATTAAAAAATATAAATTTTTTTAGTGCATTATAAATATAATTTTTTGGTGCAAAAGAAAATTTAATTAGTAAGTTATGTGACAATGAAAAAGAAAATAGTTGTAATCTATTAATTCATTTTTTTTTATACATAGGGTTGAAGTGTGTAATATTATTACATATGGAGATAGAAAAAATTTATTTTAGTGTATAATAAAACATAATATTATAAATTTGATGAAAAAATATACGTGTTAAGCTAATTAATTTGGGATATAGTAGATAAAATGTTTTGGGCTAAATTACTTGTGCCACAACTTATAAAGGATTGGGTTTGTTTTGGGCTAAATTGCTTAGGCCACAACTTATATAAGGATTGAGCTTGTTTCGGGCTAAATTACTTGGCCATAATTGATATAAGGATTGGCCTTAATTTTTGTTTACTTAAGAATTGGGCTATGTAATTTACTTATTGGGCTGAAGTTAACTTTTGAAAAATATAATTCTTAATTTTTAATAATTGTACTAAAACACCCAAATATATATACATTTGCCAACATTAGTTGACGTACGAATAGAGTATTTGTTTGTAGATACACTATCACCTTGAGAATTTACGCATATATATGAATTTGACTACATTATATGAATTTACACATATAAGTTTAATCACTTTAAATATATAATTTTGTTAGTAGTAATAAGCACCTCAAGAACCAATTAGTTTACTAGTTTGACGTGCAAACTGGGTTTAATAATATTATTAATTATGTTTGTTGTATTCATAGTTTATAACTAATAAGATGTTTTACTAAATGAGCCATTTTTAACAGATGGAGAGAGAGGGAGAAAATGTAAAATATTTTCACTATTTTAATTAAATTTGGCTCAAACCACAGGTGCCAAAACCTCATCAAGAACAATATTGTTCTGCCATTTGACTAACAAGAAATGGTTCAAATTTGTATTTTAGTGTATAATATTATTAACTATGGATATATAAAATATTTGCTTTGGTATATAACGAAATTGAATATTATAAATTTTAATAACAACATATGCATTGGGACATATATAGTTTCAAACTAATTATAGCCACTAATGTAATATAACAACACAAGTAGTGCTTAATACATGTACATATATAGTGAGACGTATAATATATAACAAAAGTAGTAAATACTTATACAGTTATACTCCTTTTGTTCCAAAAAAGGAGTTCGGTTTTACTAATGTACAACTTTTTCTTGTTAGTCAACAAAATGCAAGTACAACTGATTTTATACAACTAATTTCCTCATTAAAGGTATTGTATGTCATACACCATTTTATGTAATCTATCTCATTAAGAGTATTTTGGATATTTTATTGAATAATCAGTATGCACTTTTGAAATAGTGGATATATTTTGAGACAAACACCTTTTTTTTAGAACAAAGGGAGTATCCATATATACATATATCACTACAAGAAAAAAAATTGGTCTTTCGTGACCAGAAAGGCTATAACAACAATATTTTTGGTCACCAAAAGTAGCTTTTAGCAACGAGAAAAATGTAGTCACAAAAAATTGGTCACAAATATATTCATTCTTGACCACGCAAAAAAGTGGTCACTAAATGACATCCTTTAATGACGAGAAAGAAAAAGTGGTCACTACGTGGTCACTAATTGTTATACTGTGAAAAAGACAACCAAAAATTGACCACATTTAATGACCAGTATTGGTGACGACGCTTCCATTTGTCACAAAAAAGTTACAAAATATGTTTTGTTGATTAAAAAAATCGTCACTAAATTTATGACTTTTAGTGACAATGTTTTGTAGTCACTAAAAGGTTATGATTAGGCTAACAATGAATCTATCATTGGGCTTGCGTTGGTTTGGCTTACAAATTAATTGGGCTTACAAATGGACCTATGATTGGACACACAAATTAGTATGATTGGACCTAACTTTATATTAATTGGGCTTATGTTATAAGAAATAAGGTTTGGGCTAAACAAATATTTTATTGAGTCAAACTTAGCTAATTTGTATTATGACATTTAATTTCCATTAATTGTA
This sequence comes from Gynochthodes officinalis, assembly GCA_020080225.1. Lineage (NCBI taxonomy): Eukaryota > Viridiplantae > Streptophyta > Magnoliopsida > Gentianales > Rubiaceae > Gynochthodes > Gynochthodes officinalis. The sequence goes on from CM034619.1 coordinate 17,914,426, forward strand.
TGTTGACACCCTAATAGTTATATATTTGCTATATAATTTTACCTAAAGTACATAATCATTTAGCATTAAAATACACTATTAACCAATAGCCTTCTTTGATCAAGAATTATGATTGGGTTACACAATTTATTCACTAGACGGAAGTTAGCTAATTTGTATTATGACTCGTAATTTTTAATAATTGTACTAAGACACATAATACTTATGAATTTGTACATATAATTTTACACTACCAAAAAAAAAAAAAAAAAACCTTCTTTGATTGCCACCACTTATATAATGATTGGAATTGTTTGGCTAAAGATAATAATTGGGCTATGTAATTTATTCATTGGGCCAAACTTAACTTTTTTAATTTATAGCTCTTAATTTCTAATAATTACACAAATACACCCTAATATATATGAATTTGCCTACATTATTTTACTTCAAACATAGAGACTTTTTTAAATACACTATAAATTAATTATAATTGGATTTCTTTGGCTAAGAATAAGTATTAAACTAAGTTTATTTTTCCTTATTGATGAGAATCAAATATTCATAAACTTAGATATGTGTTTTTCACGCTTTTGCATAGATTTTATTGAGATATGCCATGTTTATTAGAGAAATCACATTATATTTGTGATTCTCATCTTTTATTGGTTTTGTAGGAAAAAAGGGGTGAAAAACCAGTTATCTTCGGGAGTTCATAAAGTTTGATGAGAATGTCCAAATGAGGTGATTAAAGATGCTATGGAAATATGAGAAAGAGAGCTAAAACTTTCATGAACAAAGTTTTCTCAAATTCTGGAAGCAAATGGACCAAAACTGGACAAAGCGTAAGAAGGCATGAACCAAAGAAGAGGCAAACAGGGATAAAAATCAGCCATCTTCCAGAGCTCATAACTCTTGATGCAGACATCCAAATGAGATGATTCAAAATGATATGGAAAGATAAGAAAGAGAGAAAAAAACTTTCATGAAGAAAGTTTTTTCAAATTCGGGACAGAAAGGGACCAAAATTGGACAAAATCGGAACAACGCGCGAAAGAAGAAATTCTGGACAGAAAGTTGAGACCACCGCGGTTGGGAGACTGCCGCGGTGCAACCTCCGCCTGCAATTTTTCATTTTGCATTTTGAGTCCCACAAGTTTTTGAAGCTTCACAATGGTTCCCCAACATCCCTACTTGTATAAATACCCCATTTTCTGCAGAAACAAGAGAAGTAGAGTAGGTTAGGGTTAGTTTTTACATATTTGCATTTGTTCCCCAACTCACACCCGTGAGTGTCATTTGGCCCTTGTGGCTCATGCAAACTTCAATCTTTGGTGTGGTTTTGGCTTGTAAGGTGTTTGGATTTGGTTGGAATCATCACTCTTTTGATTAAGGGAAGTATTTTCTTTCAATTCCTTGTGCTTTTAATGGCTATATCTCCTTGTGGTTGTTATTTGCTTGAAGCCATGAGTGGCTAAATTGTCTTGGGTGATTCTTGGTGTTTGATGTATGGGTTAGGTTTATTTTGATTCCTTGTGGGTTGTAGAGTGATGGGCTTGCATTAATTGAAGTTTTTCTACTTGTATTTAATGAATTGACATGCATTGAATGGTGGCCACATTTAGTGTGTGTTCTTGGTGTTCGTGTGTGTTTTAGAATATACATGGATTTGGACCAAAAGTAGGAGGAACTACCTAGCATTCTCTAGATTTAGGTGTTTGAGACAAGAAACAACTACCATATGAGATTAATTGTGCACTAAAATTGTGTGGAAGCCATAGGTTTTAGTGTGCAAAGGTAGAAGTGAGACCGAAAGGAGATCTTCTATTCTTTAATTCCATTGAGACCGAAAGGAGATGTGGAGTGAAAAATAGGTGGTTTTCTTAGATTAAACACTTGAACTAGGGAATGTGAAGTAGTTGGCTAAAACATCTAGGGCTAGAATTGTGCATTAGAGTTGTGTGGAAGCCATAGGCGCTAATGTGCTCTAGGTGGGGATGAGACCGAAAGGAGATTCCTCATTCTATAATTCCGATGAGACCGAAAGGAGATTTGGAGTGAATGGATGTAGCCACTTAGTTAAGATGCCTTACACTCGGTTGCCCTTAGGAGTCAAAATAGCCTACCCTTGCATTGAACCCAAGGATCACCCTCCTTCCTCATTTGTGTGTTTCTCTCTTTGTTTCAATGGTGTTGTTTAGCTTCTTAGTTAAATATCACTCTTTATGTCACACTTTAGCAAATAATTAGTTGCACTTAAATTCTTGTTTTGTCCCCTTCCCTGTGGAAAATGATCCCTATGCTTTACTACAATTGATTAAGTGAGGTTTAGGTGTATATTTGTGTGAGTTTGAGCTTTATTTTGATGCACTTTTGCACACACCGATTCCGCTCACCACTTATGCCAAATTTAACATACTTATATTATAACTCTTAATTTCTAATAATTGTACTAGGACACCCTAATATTTTTGTTTGTCCATATAATTGTACATTAATCACAGAGTCTTTTTAGTATTACAATACATTATTAATTAGTACTAATTGGCTTTCTTTGGCTAAGAGTAATTAACAAATGGACTAAGTATATTCTTCATTAGGCTGAGCTTCATTGGCTTAATTATGTCATGACTCTTAATGTAAAATAATTATACTATGACACCTTGATATTTATGAACATGTGCACATAAGTTTAATTACTTTAAGTACATGATTTTGTTAGTTTTAAAATATACTATTGAAAATTAGGAATAATTTTAATTACTTTAAAATACACATAAGTTTAATTACTTTAAGTACATAATTTTTAATACTTATGTATGGTGGGTACATTATATAAGTAGTCCGTATATAAATATAGTTATAGATAGATACAATATTAAATATTGATAATAATATTCATAAAATAATATTTTCTAGTGTTTCTAGATTTGTTGAACTCTAGATATTCTTGTACAGTGTCAAAAGTGAATCCAAACTAAAAAAACGTAAAGAGTCACTCACAAAATAACTATTCATTGATGAAAATTGTGTTAGTTTTAAAGTAAAATAATTGACTAATAATTTATATGGGTTTGAGACTCTAATGTTGTTGGCTTGTGTGAGAAAACTTATCCCTATTCAATAATGAATGTCATAGTTCTGTTAGGTGAAATTTATTATATTTTATTACTTAAAATTTTTGATAAACTTTTAACTTGAATAAGTACTATAATTAAAATTTTTCATAAATTATTTATATAAACCTTAAATATCCAATATATATATATATATATTTATTTATTTCATTATTAAAATTGGACTTTATTTTTTCCTTTGATTTACCTTAAAAAATTTTTTAATTTGGTCATAAATTATTAATTAGAATTTTCGTTTTCAAAATATTAATAATTTCATTTTCAAAAATAATTTTTTTTTCACTCCAACTATAAACTAATGAATTTCAATAGGTAGAAGAGTAGGTATAAAAAATTGAATTTGAATATTCTTATAATTTATTATTGACAAGATCTTAAAAAGAGTTTAAAAAATAGAAAATGTTCAAATGAAAAGAAAAGCGCCAAACCCAAAAAAAGGCTCATTTTCAACACTTGGAAAATTCCCACCCACTTCCTTTCTATTTCTTTTCTTCTCCAAATCATTGCCGTGTTCTTCTTTTCTTTCCTCTGCGCAGCCGACAACATCCGCCGCCTCCATTATCCGCACGCCCGTCGCCGCGTGCTCGCCTAGATCACGCCTACGGTGTCGCTCGCTCATCAAGCCGCGGCTCACTCACGCCGCTCATCCTCCACTATTCTTGCTCTGCCGCCGCACCATCCGTGCTTCATCAAGCTTCGCCATCGCCGTCAACCTACCACCGCTCTGTCATATTCTCGAGCGTCACTGGCTGCGCTGCCGTGCTTTTCTCCAGCCTTCTCTTTGCTGCGCTACCACATCACCGCCACATCGCAGCGGACAACGCCGCAATTGTTTCGCCTCTGTTCGCCACCATGCTCCGTACCAACTCGAAAGGACAACCGGTGATTTCTTGAGGATTTTGGTCGATTGAAGCGCTATTAGCAGCGTGGAAGCTTCCTCAACTCGCTAAGAGAGGTATTTATGCATTTAAAACCCTGTTGTGTGTGTTCTTGCGAAATCCGGTTGAATATCCGAACTTTGAAATAACGGTTGTCTTTGATTTTCTCGATTTCTTGGATGATTTTATGTCGATATAAGCTGACGCACTTAAGGAACCTATATTAAGCTCTTTTAACGGTGGGTTGTTGATTTAAGGGTGGAATCGGGTTTATAGCTTTTCAGAAATTTGAAATTTTGTATTCCCGCGTAGCTGATTTCATTCAATTTGTGCGGTTTTAATCTTGTTTTCCCAGCTGCTCCTCCATCCTTAGCATCTGATTGTTGTGGGATTTTGATGGTTTGAAAGGATTTTTACAATTTCAGCACTTATATGAGTAAAAAAATGTTTGTACATGATACTGAAATGATCGGTTAAATACTGTTTGTTAGTTTTTGAAACACTTTGGTATTGGAAAGCATCCAGATTTTTAAGGATCAATTATACTCTTCACATGGATGAACATGTCATGATTAGTGTCTTAATAGAGGCTGAAATTAAACTAGACAATTTGTACTCACTTTTAACCTCTACTTTTTTTGCAAGTTGATGGTCTCACTTATGCTTGCTATTGATCCACCTTCATGTTACTCAAGTTTGTTTAGCGTTTATTTTTGGTTGTATATTTGGTTAAATAATGTCTTTCTTCTTTTGTTGAGTTTACTGTATGGTCTAGAAAAATGGATACTTATACAAATAAATTATTAAACTCTTAAAATCCGAAGGTGTTTGTCTTAGTCATACTATTATCACATAACAGCGCCCACTCATATCTATGAGTTTTAGACAATGCTTTAATCATGGTTTACATCTATCTATCTGGGCCAAAGTTCATTTATGTGGAGATTATAAGTGACATATGATCCCTCGATCAGAATGCTAAAACTGCCACGTGCATCTTTTTTTGAGGGGGGGGGGGTGGTGTGTGTGAGTTGTTTGATTTAATCAAGATGTGCATCTATCTATTTGGGCCAAGGTTCCTTTATGTGGAGATTACAAGTGACATATGGTCTAATTACCCTCAATCAGAACACAACACCTGCTTGCAAATTGAGATTTAGATGTGCATATGTCTCTGCTAAAACTAACACATGAATCTTTTTGGTATGTGAGTTGTGTGATTTTATTGGTAGCGTGCATAGAATCAGAATCAACCAAGTTTGCCCTTTGAGCCACCATTTTTAAAAAAATATGAAGGTAGGTGGTGTGACACCTACAATCAGCACTAACTGAATTTCCAAGTTTCCCTGTTTGTATCTACACATGATAAATGCTAGACTGGATGCTGGCATACAGAAATGAAAATGAACTTAAATTTTGCGACTTGTATATGCACACATCAAAGCTTCTTTTCTCTTTTATACCAATATTCAATGTGCCCAATTATGCATATAACACATGCACACCCACCCCATGCTTCTTACTCCAATAACCTTAGAGAAGTCTTACTTTAGGTTTAAACCACTATGACAAGTTGTTAGGAGTTGGCAGTTGCTTACAAGTTTGTTAAGCTTTAAAAGTTAATTCATGTTGTTGATGTTGACCTTGTAGACCTTTACTATAGCTAAGTGGGTTTCTATGGCGAAATTGCAGTTGATGTTTTATTCATTTGGACAGTCAATTGTAGAATAAAATATAAGTGGTCTATAAAAGTTCTTCTGGAAATTGTATTGAAATATTGTTCTGATATCCATACTTTTTTAGCTGAGTTATTTTAATGAACTTTTTCTTTTCTCTTTTCATTTAATGTTGGATAATGAAATTTAGTTGTATACTTTTGTAAGATAAGCAATGTTTTGGGCTTCAATGTTTGTGGAATTTTTGCTGCATTTTTCAGCCTTGGTGGATTCTGCATTTTTGTTGTTCTCTTGTGATATTGTGGCCGAAAATGCTATTGCCGTTTTCATTAGAAGTTGGTTGACACTCTTGTTGGGCTATTTCCAATTTATGGGTTTATTGTTGTTCTTGAATTGGATCTTTAGGATGTAAGGGTGACTGCTATGTTTCTGGAATGGTTTCTCTGGAATTTGTTCTGCAATTTAGTTCTGTTTCTTTAGAATGTAATGTCTTTCACTTTGACTGCCTTGTGTAGGAATTAGGATGTAAGGGTGACTGCTGTCTTTACTTTTTCTGAGATTTATGTCTTCACTTCAACTGCCTTGTGTAGGAATTAGGATGCATAGCTTGTATGGTAAAGTTTGAGTCTGTGGATGTCATTGATGTTGATGGTCGTTTGACTTTCCTCTTCTATTTTTAGAGTTTATAAGTTTTTTGTTTCTTGTTGCATCCTATTACCTTTTCGATTAAGTTGCCAATGTTGTGGTTTTGTTCTAAGTTTTGCCTAAAGTAGTTTGTAAAATTTTTGGACTGTTCTCTCATAATGTTATGCCGACTGTTTTTTCGACTTTTTTTAGAAGTTTTTTGACTGGTCCAAACTAGTTTCTCTGCAAATTGTGCTGCAATTTTTGGCCTGTTTTTTTCATTGGAATGGTGACTGTTTTTTTGGAATTTTTTCTGCATTTGTTTGGACCATTCTCTCATAATGTTATGCCGACTGTTTTTGCGACTTTTTTTAGAAGTTTTTTGACTAGTCCGGACTTTATTCTCTGCAATTTGTGCTGCAATTTTTGGCCTGTTTTTTTCATTGGAATGGTGACTGTTTTTTTGGATTTTTTCCTGCATTTGTTTGGACCATTCTCTCATAATGTCTTTGGTTATGTAGGCCCAAGCAACCATTACAATTGCATTGGTCCGAACTGTTTTTCTATCCAAGTAGCATTAGAAAGTGGTTTTGCTAGAGGAGAAGATCTGCCGTCACCCCTCACATTATATCCTTGGATTGGAGTCGAGGATACCTTTGTTGTTCAAATTTTAGAGGTAAGACTAACTTCTCTTCTCACATTAATGAAAGTAGTTGTAATGTGTAATTGGTTCATTTTTTGTGCTAATTACAAATGTTTTAAAGTGTCTAATATAATTTGCTGCCTTTACACCAACATAGCGTATGTTATAAGGTTTTGTTTGTTGGGGTAATGAAAATGGAATGTTTATTTTCCTTGTATTTGGGCCATTTCTTAGGTAAAAAAGGAAAAGAAGACCAAGGTTGTATGCAATTGTGTTCTAATTTTCTAATGAATTCATTATAGGAAATGGACAAGTCGTGGTTGAAAATTGCTCACAGAACAAAGGACGTAAGATACAAGTTAGGGGTTGAAGAGTTCTTAACATTTGCATATCATGCTAAAGAAGAATCCGAAAAAATTCCCTGTCCTTGTAAATCATGCAACAACTTTTGTCTTCATGATAAAGCCACTGTGTTCTTTCACTTAATGCATAAAGGGATATGTCCGGATTAGGTGAAATGGATATATCATGGTGAGGATTGTTAGGGAATATTTCTTATAGTTTGTGAACATTAGGTAACATATTAGTTTCTTATGTATAGCTCGAGATACATTTGGTGGTCTGTTTTGTTTTCTTCGATTGTAGCAATTGTAGTATGACTTTTATTTTTAACTGGTGGAATTGTATAATGTCATTCCATATATAATTATGGAATGTTTTTGACCAACATAGATATAATTGTTTTATAAAAATGAGCTTAGTTATCATGAAAATATGTTGTTCCCTTAAGGATTGTTGCATTTACGCTTTTTGTTAACAGGGTTGGTTTATGAAGATTATCTTTGATTGGTCGTAATGTATTATGTCATGTGAAACATTTCGTAGTCACTTCATTTTTCTATGATTGGTGTAGCATGTAGTATGATTATTATAATTTGTTGGTGAAATTGTATTTCGTAATGAGATATAATTATGGGATGTTGCTGCTTCTAAGCCTTTAATTGTTATCGCAACATGATATTGTTCCTTTAATACGTTCTCAAATGTGCAGTCATACATTTCATTTCTTTTTTGTCAATGCATGGCACATTTCTACATTTGTTTGAGAAATAAACATTATGTAACAAAATAATGCCTAGTTAAAAGGATTGGTTAAGAGTATGATTTTCGCTTTGTAGTCTTCTATTATGTAATGTGATAGGTTGCATGGTCATTTTTGTTATATGTGATTGGTGGAAAATATAATATGATTATTATTATTCATTACGATGAATTGTACGATGTCATGAGAGGTATAGTTATGGGGTGTTGTTTCTGTAGCTAGTCATATTTGCAATTGGATTGAATTTATAACATTTACTGCTTTTTCCTTTTCTTATCACAGTGACGCATCCATCACCAGGTTGTGCCAAGCATTCACAGATTGTAGACATACTTTGGAATCAAATGGCCAGTTGGTTGCTGTTGTAAAGGTCTTAAAATAGCCTTTTGCTTATTTACTTTTAGAATGCTATGGGAATTATGTGTACATTACTATTTTGTGGGGTGTTAGATGTTTGGATAATGTTTTATTCTCATGGTTCAACTACGATATTTAACTTTTATTTTCTTGTATGCTAGGAAAGTAAAATGTTGTCTTTTGCAATGCACAAGTTTATCTTTCGTACGTTTCTTCATATGGGCTTTGAATGTTGAATGATTAGTAAGATTGTTTTCATTACATTTTTGATATCGATGATGTTTGTATTAAAAGGATAAATAATGTCACAATCAATAAATTGATGTTATTAGTGATAAAATATTGAAATATACAATGTTCTAGCTTTGGTTAAAATTGTAACTAATAACACTATTTAGTGACAAATTTTTTTCGTCACTAATTTCATTTGCGAACGAATTTTTAGTGACGAGATTTTTCCGTCACTAATGCAAAAGGACGTCAAAATTTTCCGTCACAAAATTGCATTCACTAACAAACTTTCTGTGACAAACTTAAAGTCATCACTAACCATTTAGTGACAATAAAATTTTTGTGACAAACATAAAGTCGTCACTAACCATTTAGTGACGACAAAACATATCGTCACTAGTTCGTCACAGAAAGAGTTGACCAAGGTTCTTTTTAGTGACGACTTTTTTTTCTGTCACTAAACCGTCACAACTGCCCAACTGACCGAAATAGTTTTAGTGACGAAAATTTTTCATCACTAAATTTCGCCACTAAACGTGCTCAATTAATGACGATTCTTAACTTTTAGTGACGACTTTTTTCCCTTTTTTGTGACGACTTTTTTCCGTCACTAATTTTTGTCACATCTTCAAGTCGTCACTAACGCCACTCATTTAGTGATGACTTTTTTGTTTCGGTCACTAAAACCATTTAGTGGCGGAGCATTAGTGACAATCTAGTGACGAACCATTTTTTCGTCACTAACTGGTTTTTGTGATGAAAAAGCGACTTTTAGTGACGATATTTCAGTCGTCACTAAAGCCCATTTTTCTTGTAGTGCCTGGTCTTCTCATATCAGTTTAATAGTCTCCAATATCATTATTTTGTAGTAATTATTAAGATAGCGCAAAATGGAATTAGTAATTAACAAAAAAATATACATCATCATCACCCTATATAAGATTTCCTTTTTAAAAAATTTACAAAATCTTATACAAGCAAATTATATTGTCAATTAGCAAAAAAAAAAAAAATTTACGATCATGTGTATTAAAACACAATATATAATACCAAGAACAGCTATTAAGATTCAGATAAAAAAACTTACTTAATGATGGTAAATTCCTAGATAGAAAGAATTTAAAAGACAGAGACTAAGAGGAGAAAGAGGAGAGTCAACGAGTCCAACCAAGAGACAAGAGGAGAGGAGAGTTGAATAAGAAGAAAGCGAAGAATAAATTAGTGTTAAAAAATGTTTAGAACAAAATGCGTATTCTTCAGATTAAATTTTCTTGGCGTAAAGTGCCATCCAATTTCCTCAATTAACAAATCATTTTACTTTCCTAATAAGAAAAAAACCCTACCACACACAAATTTTAATTTGGAGGAATTTGATTACTTTTCAAGCTAAAATTCTAGCCAACCAGCAATTATACAGGAATGTGATCTTATATCTCAATTAATATGTGTCAATCATATTCTGACAACATAATTTTATTAAAACTAGAATTTATATATTTTATAGAGAAAACACCCAAAATCATCCTCTACATTTCACCGAATAATCTTTTTCATCCTCCACTTTTAAAACAGGAACAAATAGTCCTTCAAATTTCAACAACCAAAATTTGAAGGAAAATTTTAGGACTAAACATTCCCGTTTATGAATTTTGAAGGACTAAAAGTTTTCGTTTATTTCACAAATAGTACCAAAAGTTCCGATTTATGAAATTTGATGGACTATTTGTTCTCGTTTTAAAAGTGGAGGATGAAAAGATTATTTGCTGAAATGTGAAGGATGATTTTGGGTGTTTCCTCTATTTTATATTAGAGTTTAGTATTTGTTGAGACGGAGGATCCAACTCCATGATATATTTTTTGTAAAGCCTAGATGTGTCTCATATTATTTAATAAGAATATAATTTCTTTACATCATATTTTATCCTATCTTTCACATCAAATCTTAATTATTAGTCAAAATCCTCAACAAAAAGTAAAGCTTTCCGAAATGAATCTTTACTGTATCATTATCTTAATTTTTCATTATATTCAACGACAAAATCTTATTAAAAACCGTCTCCTTAACTCCATCAAATAAATTTTTTTTTTCTATCTTAGAGGGGTAAAACAAAACCTCTCAAAACATTAGAAAACTTCTCATTATCTTCTGCACCAAAAAGTAATAAATCACAATATCTTCTAAACAAGAATTACTTTCCGAAGGATGAAAATATAAATTCATTTCAAAATTTATAAAGGAATAAAAAAGTAAGCCCTATATACCTCCACCAACTAATTTATTTGGCCAAGCACTCGTGCCAACTTAGGCTGAGGTAGCCACAAAAGATAACTGCATTTATCCTATTATTTCCTGGTGGATTTTGTTTCTCTCTAAAATGAGAATTACTTTGATAGAGTTAAGATTTTCTGAATAGCTTTCTACCTTGGGAACCCTACTTTTATTTTTAGCGAGGATTTTTGTTTCTTTAAAATTGTAATTACCTTTTTATTTGCTGTTGCTAGATTTGTTATAGAATAATAGAGGTGAGATTTGATGCAAAAAACATTAAAGCTGGTTTGGTTGGCAAAAAATTAAAGTTATGTGGGAATATGAGTTTTGGGAATTTAATTCTAAGTTAAATAAATACTTTTCTAAGGAACTTAAATATTAGGAATTTAGTTTGGGGATTTTGAATACTTACCTATGTTTGGAAAGTTAATATAATTCATCTTTCACTAGTTTATTTAGATTGATGAATACAAAAATATATTTTAAATACGATTTATTTGCCATGTATATCTATCGTCATTATTCTCCTTATTCTATATCAATGATATAGACAACTCTTTTTGGTCTTTTAATCAAAATATAATTTAACATTTCTTACTTTTCTCAATTCTAATGTATGCCAATATTTAAACCCAAAATAAAGAATATTAATTTTATAATAATTTTATGTACAAACATATCTTTATAGTACGTTGATAAAGAGTTCATTTATTAATACTATCATAATGAGTGTCCATAGTAATAAATAATGAAAATAAAAAGGATATATAAAAATTAAAGAAATAAAAATATGAAGAGTTCATTTATTAATACTATCATAATGAGTGTCCATAGTAATAAATAATGAAAATAAAAAGGATATATAAAAATTAAAGAAATAAAAATATGAAGAAAATATAAAGAATTAGTGTAATGAAATTTGAAAAAGATATAAAAAGTTAAAGAAATATAAATAGGAAAAGAATATGAACAAGTTGGTTTGAATAACAAAGGTACAAATAAATTTTATTTTCATTAAAAAAAACAACAATGATGATGTAAATAATTTAGCAGCAAAATTACCAAAAAAAAAAAAACTGTCATTAACGATGAAATTAAACTACAATTCAAAAGATTTAATGCAAAAAAAAAAGATTTCATAATAATTTTAATAAATTGCGAATTTGAAAATGAAAAAGATTTAAAATAAAAATTAAAACTAATAATAATTAAAATAAAATATCACATGAGTAATACTTAAAAATAAGAGATGTATAAGAGATAAAAACAAGGAACAGATGAAATAAAATTGAAAGTTAAAAATAAGACTAAAATTCCAATAAAAGTAATAAAAATATAAATTGTTATACTTATTTTTCTTATTTTCAAGAACTTGATTATTTTTTCAAAAAAATTGAATTGAAACAAACATGAAAAAGAAAACAGATTTTTTTCCCAAACAAACCAAATATTAGAATTTAAAAATAAGAAAATAAATTAGTATTCAACCTCAAATTTCATGCCAACCAAATGATCGATGCCTAAATTCGAATTGATTAACATCAAACACTTGCCAACTATACAAGAATATTATTGGGTATGCAAGGGTTGAAGAGTTCATAACCTCAAATGATGCAATTTGTTCTCATAACCTCCCTCAAAGGATGCAAGGGTTGAAGGCAGAGTTTGGCCTGAAAATAACTGAGGACAGCCTTTGGTATGAGTTTAGTGAAGAGTTCTGTAATTGATCATTAGTGGAGAAATGCTCAATGACGAGAATTTGTTCATGCAAAAAATAATGGTCCAATTAAATTATTTGTAACAAATATGAAATACTGGTTTAACTGTTATATGGAGAACACTAAGGCTATTATATTAGAACGTTGGGGAAGACGCAAGTGGAATGTGAAGATGTTTTAGAAGAAATGTTAGCCATGTGAGTTTAGCTGTAGTCTTAGCCTGGGCTCGCCATGTGAGTTTAAAAATTTTATCATAATTGTGGGTCTCAACCTTTTATAGTTGGGGAATAATGTGATTTCTAAAAACAATAAACTATGTTTACTACTTTTGAAAATCCTCTCCTTAATTTGTTTTTTTTTTGAATTTCAATCTCAATTACAGAAAAAAAATGTCAATTAATTAGTAGATCATCACAGAATTTTGAGAAAACAGATCTTTAAAAAAATTCATTTCCATTGATTATAGCCTTTAATATTTTCGGAAAAAATAATATCTTGTAAGTAGTCTATTTGTGCTTTTGTAAAAAGTCAATTATATTAAATTTGAGAAAATATAAAAAGTTCAAAAAACAAGCTTTTTCATGGCATACACGAGAAAAAGGAAATTGACCTTATTATAAGGAAACCTACATGATCCAAATAAAATCTAGGACAGTTCTCGCTTAGACTGCAAAGATGATCTCTAACGACTAGCTTGACTGGCAAACATTCATTTATAGAATTGGCCTCTCTATAAAGAGATATGTGACATGAAAAATTAGCAAGAAACATTTAAATAATTAAAACTTTGAAAAATCTTACCTCGGTGGTTTATAGCCCTAATGTGTTTTTTTTTTTTTTAAGAAAAATTAACCTATAAGATATTGTCTATTGTCACCTCCGTATTAAAAGAATAGTCCACTTTAGTGATCAAGTATAATACATTTCGAGTATTTTTTTTTAATATCTAATTTTACATTTTTATCTTTACTATTGATAATAAAGATAATATTGTCTATTGTCACCTCTGTACTATTGATGATGAGACTTACATAGTTATTATTAGTAAATATATTTTAGATTTTAGTTCTAAAGTGGACTTCCTTTTAGAATGAATAAAATTTTAAAAAGAGAACTTTTTTTTTTTTGGGATAGAGAAAGTAATTCTTTTAATGGTCTATTTCTCATTCCTAAATAGATTTCTTACCATGCAAATGTATGGATATTTTTTTATGAGAAAAAGATTTATCAGGCTCATCCTGATAAATGAATTATTAGGCACCCAACAAAATTAGGACACAGGATTTTTCTAAACTTCCATCTTAATTTTTCTGTGCCCTTATCACATAAGAATTCTTAAAACCATGGAAATACATTCGGTATCAATCAAAACTATGGAAGAGAAGTCCCACAGAACAAAGGCAGTGGACACAACGGCTACTCACAGCCAACTCCAAGCCTATGTTCTGGTACTGATCAATAGCCGGACTCAAAGATTCATAAATTGGGTGTGCCAAAACCATTGTACCCCCGTTTTCTTGATGTTTCTGTTTTTATGCATCAATGATGCGTTGGCTTATTTCATCATAGCAATTGCTAAAGGAAATATTAATTGTGTCCTGCTGGTTGCTGGTTTCTCCCTCGCTACAATCTCGATTTTGTCATTGGTTTTGAATCCTACGCATTCCTCTAAAATAGCCTATGGATTCATACTAAATTTCACTATCATTACATTATGCTCTATAGACAAGGAAATCACCTTTGAAATCTAGCATATATGTGCTGCTACCTTGATCAGTACTAGAACACAGGCTTGGAGTTGGCCGTGGGTAGCCACTACGTCGTTGCCTTTGTTCTGTGGGGTTTCTCTTCTATAGTTTTGATCGGTGCCGAATGTATTTCCTGTTAGGGTTTAAAGTCAAGTAATAGTAAATGTAATTGCTTGAAGCATTACACCCTAGGTATCTAATTTAGAATACCTAGCATGTTGCCTTCAGCAATAATATAAATAGGAATACACTAGGGTTAAAACCAATTAATAGGCTCTTGCCCATACAGGCCCACTACAAAGGTGCATTACTTATTGGGCTTATATTAGAACATACATTTGGGTTATATTAAATACCCAACAATCTCCTCCTATGTTTCACATATAGCACAATCCAATAGATAGATAATGTAATGTTCAAAACAGAATATTGAATCACTCATAGCACAAAAAGATTCATTATTCAAAAATATGAATTCTTTAAACACAATTATGAGTTTTAAAATAATCTAAACTCAACCAAACACAATCAATAGATCTCACTCATAAGTGAACCAAATCAAAGTTTTAGAAATTCTCTAAACTTCGAACACAAGAGTTTTAGAAATACTCTAAACTCAAACTAAATGGGTAATTTCATGTGTAAGTGAACTATTTATTCAACTTCAAAGAAAATAATAGTCCCCTACAATGTAGAACTCTAGAGGAATTATCCATCAAGTAGATCATCCCCTTCAAGATCCCAGTTGGAATCAGCTTCTCCATTTCCGTCATTTTTTGTAAGTTACCAAATATGAATTTCATGTAAAACCAATCATTTGTGTAACAAACTAAAGTGTCTAGTTCTACCAAAAGAACTTAGCACAATACCACAATGACTGAAAATAAATATATATCAATGTCAATATGCATCAATATCAATAACAATAATCATCAATGTCAATAACAATATGCATCAATGTCACATACCAATAAGCATCAATGTCCAGTTTCTTTATAAGAACAAAACCTAAACAGTTTGTTTTCAAAAGAATCATTTCATATTTTTATGTGGAATATTACAGCTGTCAAGTCCAAATTTAGTTAAGCAGTATCATCAGATATGGAATGATACGACCGCTCTAAACAGAACATCCAAAATGAGTAAAATTACCTCATCACATGTGGAATGAGACAACTCACTCAAAAAGGATATATCATCAAATATGGAATGATATATTGACAATCATAAACATCGTCGAAACATTATCAAGTGCTTATCTTAACCAACAAAGGGAGATTCAAAAAATTCAAAACAACACAGCTATAGGTTAAGACATGTCTATATAGTCTTTAATCTCGTTTCCCCCACAATTTTGAATATTCGATCTTTATTCAGTCCCTTTGTGAGAGCATCAGTCATATTATCCTTCGATCTCACATTGACCAAAGTGATAATACCGTGCTCTATGAGATAATTCAGCAAGGCATGTTTCAGCCTAACATGTCTCCTCTTACTATTAAAAAGTGAGTTTTTCACTACCGAAACTGTCGCCTGATTATCACAGAACATACTTAAAGAATTAATCTTTAAACGGGTTAGTGGAATATCCAAGATCAGTTCTCTTATCCACTCTATTTCTCCTCTTGCGGAAGCTAGAGCAGAAAGTTCCGATTCCCTAGATGACAAAGTAATGCAAGTCTGTCTCTTGGATTTCCACGCAACAGCTGCTCCACCTAGTGTGAAAACATAACCACTAGTAGATTTACTGTTTCCTAATTCCGAGCACCACGATGTATCAGAAAATCATTCCAAGATAGGAGGATGGCCACTATAACATAGAGCATAATTAGAGGTTCCCTTCAAATATCGCATAAGTCGCGTGAGGGCATTCCAATGCTTAGGGCCGGGATTACTAGTGAAACGACTCAGCATGCCTACTAAAAAAGCTATGTCTGGCCTAGTGCATGTTATTGCATATATGAGACTACCAATCAATTTAGAATAATCTAACTGATTCACGCTAGATCTCTCATTGGGGCTCAACTGTTTATTAGGATCATACAGTGTCTTAGCCACTTTACATTCACTATATCCCGATGTAGAAAGTAGTTTTTCAATGTAGTGAGTTTGACTAAGAGTAATACCTTGTTCTGTAAAACTTACTTTCATACCAAGAATGGTGTCTACCACACCAAAATCGGACATGTTAAATGCTTTTGTCAACTTGCTTTTATGTCACTCACAGCAGAATGATCGGAACCAAGTATCAATATGTCGTCTACATATAAGCAAATAATCGCAACCTTATTCGACATAGAATGGTAGTAAAGGCATTTATCTGAGTAACTAGATTGAAATCCTAAGCTCATTACTACATTGTTGAATTTTTTATGCCATGATTTAAGTGCTTGTTTTAGACTGTACAAAAATTTGTTTAACTTATAAACTTTGTTCTCGAAACCTTTCATGACAAACCCTTCAGGTTGGTTCATATAGATCTCCTCAGTCAGATCTCTATTTAGAAAAGTTGTCTTTACATCCATTTGATGCACAACATAGTGCTCAATAGATGCCAAAGCAAGAAGAACTCTTATCGGAGTCAAGTGACCAACCGGGGAGTAAACATCAAAATAATCTACTCCACTTACTTGAGTATAGCCCTTAGCTACTAAACGTGCTTTATACCGAGCTATAGATCCGTCAGGATTAAGTTTCTTCTTTAAAATCCACCTGCATCCTATAGTCTTAGCCCCTTTTGGCAAATCGACTAGTTGCCAAGTTTGATTTGTTAACAGAGAGCTCATTTCATCATCAATGGCTTCTGCCCACAATAAGGAGTCCCTAGATCTCATCGTTTTTTTATAAGTGGATGGATCATTCTCTAAATGGTAAGTGACAAAATCCTCACCAAACGTTTTGGGAACTCGTTCTCTTATAGAAACCCTTAAAGGTGGAGATTCAGAAATTATCCAAGTGTCAAAGGAATTTGATTCAGTTTCTTTAGGTGATTCTAAAATTATTTTTATAGTGCCGGGTACTGTCAACCCTTGATCTCGAAGAAATTTATTTTTGAAGAAAACTGCATCTCTAGATTCTATAACCACATTGGTTGATAGATCCAAGAACCGATCAGCGGCACTATCCTCTGCACTACCTAGGTACACACAAGTGTTTGTCCTAGGCCCCACCTTAGGTCTTCTAGGGTCTGGTATCCTCACATAAGCAATACAATCCCAAGTCTTAAGAGTATCATATCTACAAGGATGTTTATGCCATATCTCATATGGAGTTGAAAACAACTTAGAGTGCAGCAACCTATTCAGGATGTGATTAGCAGCGAAAACTGCTTCTCCTCAATAACAAGAAGGCATGCCAGCTGTCAATAACATAGAGTTTAACATTTCTGTTAACGTCCTGTTCTTATGTTCAGCTATGCCATTGGATTGAGGTGAGTATGGAGCAGTAGTTTCAAGTATTATGCCCTCTAAAGTACAAAATTCCTTGAACCCTGTCAATGTATATTATCCTCCTCTATCACTCATAAATCTTTTAATTTTCAAGTTCAATTGGTTTTCAACACGATTCTTGAAAATCTTAAATTTATCAAATACTTCATCTTTTGATTTTAACAGATAAATATGACAATATCTAGAAAAACCGTCTATAAAAGTGACCAAATACTTTCGACCACCTCTAATTATGAAACTTTTAAAGTCACAGAGGCCAGAATGTATTAATTCAAGAAGGTGTGTACTCCTAGAGACCATACGAAATGGTTTTCTAGTAATTTTTGTTTGAGCACATACTTCACATCTGTTAAATCTGATCGAAGTATCTAGAGGTATATTATGAGTTTTAGCTAGTCTAGCCATTTTCTTATAGTTCACATGTTCTAACCGATATGCAATGTTGTAGGATCAATTAAATTTGAACTAACTTGGCTGACTGTTTCATTTACAGAACTCAATCTATATATACCACTAGTCAAGAATCCACAACCAAAATACTAAGAGCTAATAGTTAAAGTCACTCTACAACCAGAAATAAATATGCTCATGCCAGCATTGTCTAAGTGACTAATAGAAATTAAATTTTTTTGAATAGTAGGAACTACGTTAACATCTTTTAAAGTTAGAAGTTTACCTGAAGAAAGGCTCATATTTGCAGTACCAGTGTGAGTCATCGTCTTCGCTGCCCCACTAGCCACAACAATAGTTTCGTTGGCCTTAGCAACAATATCAAGTGGCTTTTCATTTTTGCAAACATGGCACGTTGCCCTAGTATCTAACCACCATTCTGAAGAAGTACTGGCCTTTCCATTATTGCTCACCATAGCAACAAATTTTTGAGGCTCAGTCTTCTGTACTAGCATATTTGCTTCCTTCTTTGGTGTGTCAGATTTGTCTTTTTTAGGTTGCCTACACTCTGCTGGAAAGTGGCCCCACTTCCCACAATTGTCGCACTTGCCCTTCTTTTTCTTAAAGGTAAGCTTTTTAGCCTCCAATTGTTGAGACTCACCCTTGTGTGACTTGGATTTCTTAAGAAATTTCTTGGGATTTGTTACTGCATTAGCAGCTGATTGTTGTTGTCTAACCATCTCCAAGTTATTCCTAACTCGATTCTCATCATCGATTCTAATGAATCGTTTAAAGTCATCTAGTCCCACCTGCACTTTCTTCCTGTATATCTCAGTTTTGAAAGAATGCCATATAGATGGTAATTTATAAATAATGACACCTACCAGAAAAGAATCACAAACAATGATGTTTTCACTAGTCAATTTAGATCTCAAATTTTCTACATCAGTTACTTGATGAGTGATTTACATATCTTCATTGAATTTGAAATCCATTAATCTGTCAACAAGGTGTGTTTTTGACAATTCCCCCTCTTTCTTAAATTGAGTATCTAAATTGTCCCATATTTCTTTAGCAGTCTTAAACTTGCTATAAACTTCTGCAAGACGGTTTGAAAGACAGTTCAATAAATAGTCTTTGTAAAAATCATCATCTTTGTTCCATTGAGACTCATCAACTTTCTCAGTAGTGTCAGCAAATGTACTCAAAACAGTATAAAAAATATTCTCATATTTTAAACCAAATTGAGTCTTTCGCTTCCATTAATTAAATTCAGACCCACTAAAAGTATGAACTTTGACCATTTTAATTGGTATGCGCTTTTCCATTTTAAGTAATTTAAAAACGGAAAAATAGAATGAGTGCACCTAATTTCAGAAGCGGAAAAATTCTGAAAAAGTCAACTTTGGTCAACCGCACTTGGTCAACGAATGAACAGTGAAATCGGTCAACCGATGAACAGTATCTTCTTCACCATGCTTTGCCAGAATTTTAATCGCTGTTTCTCTGTCATCTGAGCTCTGATTAAGGTTTGTAACCCCTCAAAACAATTGTTTTGACAAGGAGAACACAATCCAAGTGACCTTGCAAGCTAAAAATGTCTGGATCTTTCAGGATTTGAAGAAAAAGATTTTGATTTTCGGAATTTCAAACCAGATCCCGATCAACTCCAACGTTGGATCTACGATCCAACATTTCCATGGTTTTAATAGAAGAATTCTGATGTGGTGAGGGTACAGGAAAATTAAGATGGAAGTTTAAAAAAATCCTATGTGTCCTAATGTTATTGGGTGCCTGATAAATCTCTTTCTCTTTTTTATTGAGAAAACTTATCATAATATCAAAGTTGATAATATATTACAATTTTTTATTTTACAAAAATCATTAGAGAAAATTGCTAATATTTGAATGTACATATATATTCATTGATTACAAATACTCTAATGTCATAAAGGATTTGATATTTTATCAAGAATATTATAAAATTAATAACATAGAATATGCATATTAATTATTCATATTCAAATATAAACATGATACATGAATTATTTAATTTTTTATCTTTATTTTTGTTGATTAAAGTATAATATAAGAAAGATAAAAATTAAGAAAGAATGCAACTATAATAAATAGATATTCAATTGGCATCCACTTGGAGAAAGAACAATTGAGAGGGGGAAAAGTGGTAGTGTCATTTGCTACAGTTGTATTTATTTCATTCTAAAAAATATAAAGAACAATTTGCTTTTGAATTTTGATTCACTTGGGAAAAACAAACCCAAAATGGCAATCTTACAAAAAAATATAACATGACACCATTGATAAATAGATAAAATGATATTATTTAAATCTATAAACATATTAAATCTTTCAATATTGCAAATTGATGCTAAATTTTCCTACTATTCTCCCAATTTCTTATTCACATTGTCACAAAAATTAAAATCAACATCCCCCCGGATCATAAACCCTTTAAATTTATCGTTGAATAAAAATCATAAAATCAAAATAAGAATTGATCAAGTTATCAATAATTTAGAAATTATTAGAAATTTTAGAGTGGAAGTACTCCAAAAAAGTCATCAACTTTTAAATTAGTCTAAAATAAATCATTTAAATTTTGTAAATTCACATTATTAATTAAAAAAAAATTTTCAAAAAGAGAATCTATAGATAGTCAACTAACCTAAAGACTTTTGACTTCATGTATTCAAAGTTTTCTTGATCGGAAACAAATGTGAGAGCTTTTAAAAGTAAAAATGAAAAGACTTTTCTTATGAACTAAATGAAGGTACATAGTAATAAACTCTTAATCAAATTCTAAACATATAGATATAAAGCATTTCATATGAAAAAAAAAAATCAACTAAACAATAATTTTGAACTATATTTACTTAAAATTGAAGATACAATCTCCAAATATAAAAATTCTTCAAATCTAAGTAGCTCATAACATTTCCTACCACAAGAAGTAACTCATAATAAATAGAGAAAAAAACATATTGAATTAATGAATGATTCCCCTTTTAATTATTGTTCCTTTCTGAGTCCATCATAACAAATAAGTTATCTCATTAATATACAAAATATGTATAAATATAATTGTAGATTGAAAAAAAATAATGAAACTGAACAAAGTTTCGCCAACACTTATTGAGAAAAGTATTTCTAAATTTTTGAATTGAAAAAAATGAAGAGTTGATTCAGAGAAGGAAATATGATTCTTTTTATAAGTAGCAATTGGAAAAGTTAAATTTAAACTTGATATAGATAAAGATAAAAAATTAGGGTATTGGAAAAGTTAAAATTAAACTTGATATAGATAAAGATAAAAAATTAGGGTATTGGAAAAGTTAAAATTAAAAAGGAGGTAGATAAAGATTAAACTTTTCTTAATAACAATAAAGGATGGGTTGTTGTTATTGTGTATAATCTTTAATTTTTAAATTGAGAATTTTATAAATTTAAATTTTTAATACCTAGTTATGGTAAATTCACCAGCCAATAGTATGAACTCTTACGTTCGAAAATTAAACAACCTAAATCTCAAGGATGTATAACTTAATACTTAACCTAATGTGAATAGCAATCAAACACTAAAAGAAAAAATAATACTAAGTAGAATTCACAATAAGTTTAACTATGTATCTAGATAAGTTTAAAGTTATAATTAGATATGAATTAAAATTTTGTATTGGCACAAATATCATGTTAAAAACATATTTCTTTCAAAGAAATTTAGTAACATTTTAAAATGAGTAGTTTGGGGGGAAAATAGGAATAGTCTACCAAAAATTAAAGATAAATGATATCTCACAATTATACCTTTTTTCTGCAATTAAAGATGGTAGATTTCATAAAATTAGTGTGAATAAAATATTTAGTTAAATTAAACAAGTATAAGAGATGGCATATAATTTGAATTTTAATGTGATTGAAATGATAAGATTTAGTCAAATAGTAGTAAATAAGTGTAAAAGCAATATTTAGTTAAATAAAATTTTTATAAGAGATGGTATGCAAGATTATAATTTATGCATATGTAGTATATCACATTTAGTCCGATAAATATTGATCATTTTAGGTATATTAGATAAAGTAAATAATAGTTAGTTTATTTACTTAATTATCTAAATTAAATCTAATTATACTTTGAAAGGTGGCATCATTAGGTTAAGTAAAATTGTATAGGTGTCAAAAACATATTGAAAGAAAATTGTTATATAGATATATATATATATATATATATATATATATATATGTATTCAAGAAAAATATTTGTACTAATAGATTATAGCAAAACATTAAATAAATAAAAAAAGTCTTCATTTCCATGATTCTTTTTGGGGAAATACGAGATCTTTGAGCGAAAGATCATTCATACCTTAAACTACCCATTGTCTATACCTAACTTAATGTTGTATCAAAAACAATATTTTATCATCCTGAAATTTGATAAACTAATAATCTAAAAAATTTAACATTTTTTGTGTCCTACAACAATAAAAAAAAGTGTGAACCAATTTCTGAAAAAACATTGATTTTTGTGGGCTAATTGGATGAGACCTAACGTGTGAATATGATGACGATGAAGGAATTAATGAATGTACCATTACAACATTTGCAAAATTGGATTGTCAAAATTAAACTACTTCTGTATGTTTTTTTATAGTGTAGACACAAAATTCTTATAATAAGAAATTACAACAAATTAACTAATAAGGAACTAGAAAAATGAAGAAAATTTAAAATTTTAAAAATATCCATTTTCATTTGTTCTAATTTTTCTTTTATTTTTTTTAGGAAAATACGTTATTTATAAATAATTTAGTCATTCTTTCGACAATGTATTTTTTTCTACTCCAAAAATAATCATCAGAGCAATAGTGTAAATTTTGGAAGTTCTTATTTTCATGAGTTAAGCCTCTGAATTTAGGTGGCGATGTGATTTTTTCCAAAAATAACCTTCCCTTTTTATATTGAGGAGAAAAATATATTCGGCTCTAAAAGTCTATTTTTATTTCAAACTCAATAAAAAGAAACATGTGAATTGGTTAATAGACTACTAGAAGCTTGAAAAATTTTTCTTTTTTCTTTTAAAAGTTTCATTGCCTTTAAAGGTACATTTTTTTCCACTTAATTCAAAAGACACATGAAAGAAATGGAAAGTAGGAATTATTTTAAAATTTTCCACTTTTAATGGGTGAAGCCTTTGCTTTTTTTGGATATATTATGATTTTTTATTGTAATCATTCTTTGAGTAATCTAGTTTTTGTTCTAAAAATAGTAGAAAAGTACTATTACTAAAGTTTTAATTTAACATGGTCTAGGTACAAATATGACCACAATGTCTAGTTTACTTAAAACATTCGTATTCATGTCATATATTTAGCAGTCAACCATTGTCCTTGTCAATGCTACTAATGCAAGCTGACTAGTCAGACGGATATGCAGTACTTGGCGTAATTAACCAAAACATTGACTTATTTTCATGCCGACCCGAGTTACTTGCAACTGTTAATGGTTAGATGTCACAATCACACTCCCCCATATTTCGATTTGGTTTTGATGGAGATCAAAGAACAAAAGACATATTTAGAAATCTACTTATAAAATGCATGAGTAAATGACAACGGTTAGAGTTAAAAGATTTTTAAAACTTTTAATAAGTTCATTCAACAACTCAACTTAAAGAAAAGTCCAACATTGATGATTATAAATCCAAAATCATTAATATTTTAAATGTAATTACCAATAGACCTTACAAATAGTCCTTAATTGTTCAGATTTGATAACTTGAAACCCAAAGAAGGCTTATGGGAAATCAATCCCATTAGAATGCTTAGGGATGAATTTGAACCAGGGTTTAACCCTAATTCATCTTGTAATAGGTTTTCTAGTTTAATCCAATCAGTTGTGGTCAAATTTTTTAGAGTCTCCCTAGAAAATTTTCAAATTGTATTAAAGAAAAACTTTTTATCTAGAATTATTTTATAATTAGGATTAAAGGTTGGATTTTTATAGAACATCTAATCTAACCAATTATAGGATATTTTTAAAATTCAATTCTTGCAAGGATTAGACCAACTCTTGCCCTATGAAAAGGACAAGAGGGGTGGCCATTATGCATCCAATTCTGAGAGAATAAAATTTTTATTTTATGAGAAATTCACAGTTCAATTCTTTTTGAGAACTTTTTGAGTGTATTAAGATTTTTTTTGTGCTGCTCTTGTAACTTATCAAGTTAAAAATTGTTCCCTTAACTTGTGGCATTGCTTCAATCTATAGTTATACGAAGTTTCAATCCATATTGTTGGCTTGGGGTTAAGGTTTTTCTCATCTTGGAACAAAGTTCAATTCTTCGGCAGGTGGTTCTGGGAGGCATCCATTCAAGTCATGGATTTTTGGGACAAGTTCCCTATAGGTTCACATCAATTCGGTATCAGAGCAATCTTGGTAACCTCTTAGAATCATTCGTATCCTATTTGTGTTTATTTGTTATTCTTGTCTTTGTTTGATCCTTGTTCTTGTTGTTTCTTGTTTTATCATCCTTGTTTCTTCCAACTTGTGATCCCCATTCGTACTTTCCACTCTTTGTGCTTGTTGTTTTTTGTGAATTCATCATCAACTTTCAATCTTTCATTGTTTTCTTTTTTATTACTGCCGCGGAAAAAAAAACTATTGGTTTAAAAAAAAGAAAAAAAGACTTGGCCGAAAAAAAAGTTGCAAGGCTATTCTCGATTGATTCTTGATCCTCATGTGGTTTAATCTTGATTCGTGGATTGTTGAATTTTTCTTCTAGTCCAAACTAGGTTATTGAAGCTAAAAATTTCAACCATTAATTGATCTTCTCTTTTCTGCACAATTTATATAAATTGCAATCCAATTTTAACTCTAAATTCCTTTTCTAAATGGATTGCATCTTTAAAACCCAAATGCCATTGTAAGTGGGTTGTCTATTCATTGGCCTGTTGGATTGGGTTTTGTTTTCTAATCCAAGTGATAATTGAACTTGTTCTCTTTTTTTTTTTTTTTTTTTGGTGAAAGAACTTGGATTGAGTTGTTTGATTCCCAATTGGTTTCACAACTCCTACTCTAACATGGAATTCTACTCTGACTAGGAATCCTATTCCAGTCAGGACTCTTACTTCAACCAGGACTCCTCGTTTACCCTCCAATGTCCTACTCCAATTATAACTCCGACTCTAACCTGGAATGCTACTTTGACCAGGAATCCTATTCCAATCAAGACTCCTGCCCTCCTCTCCATCGTCCTACTCCAACTATGACTCACGCTCCAATCCAAATTCCTACCTTGATTAGGAATCCTACTCCGATCAAGATTTGAAATCCTAATCTGACTTGGATTTGAAATACTTTTGCTACTTGAAAATCTCCTATTGTCCAAGTCATATTTGCTTTTGTTCCTGTGTTTTCCTTATTTCTTTACTTTGTCTTTGTGTCTCAAGTGTAACATGTTGATAACTTCGGTGTTCTTTTGAAATTTTAATTAAAAATTTTAAAATATGAATTGAGAGGTAAAAGGCTTGAGTGATCTTCATCAAAAGCATAAAAAGCCAAATAAACGAGAGAAACACTTGTTGTGCATAATATTGGTTTTGGGTAGGGGAAAAAGGGTTTTGTGAGGATATATATTTCACATATCTTTTTCCAACACTTAAACCAACAATGGCAGAAGCTCCAAAGGAGACCTTAGATCAAAAGGCCTTAAGGGAACATCATGCGAGATTGACTTTTATGATGGAAACAATAAATGAAAGGCTATCAGTTTTGGAATCGAACAATAAAAAAACAAATAAGGGAGCTTTTTAATCTCAACAAACACACCAAAATCTCGCGCTCGAAGAGAACAAGGCTTATGGAGAAGATGAATAAGAAGCATCCCATAACACCCAAAGGAGAGGGGGTGTTCCGAAAGTTGATAAAGACCTTGGGAACATTAAGTTGAGGATTCCATCCTTCCAAGGCGAGAGTGATCCGGAAGCCTATCTTGAATGAGAAAAAAAGGTAGAGCTTGTATTTAATGTCCACAACTACTCGAAAGAGTAAAAGGTTAAGCTAGGTACAGTCGAGATTATAGATTATGCCATTGTTT
Organism: Gynochthodes officinalis; assembly: GCA_020080225.1. NCBI lineage: Eukaryota > Viridiplantae > Streptophyta > Magnoliopsida > Gentianales > Rubiaceae > Gynochthodes > Gynochthodes officinalis. The sequence continues at coordinate 17,940,743 of CM034619.1, forward strand.
GGTGGGACTAATTGGTTGTTTCTAGAAGAAAAAACTGAGAAAGACCCATCAACACTTGGGAAGAAATGAAGATAGTTATGCACAAGAGGTTTGTGCCACCACATTCCTACCGAGGGTTGTTTAAGCGAGTTCAAGAAATCACTCAAGGGTTCAAAACCATTGATGAGTATTATAAAGAGATGGAGGTATCCATGATTAGACCTAATGTGGAAGAAGATTTTGACGCAAGCATGGATTAATTTCTAGGAGGATTGAATCAAGAAACATCCAATATAGTAGAATTGTATCATTACTTGATCATTGAAGAGATGGGCCACATGGCTAAGAAAGTTGAAAGGCAATTAAGAAACCGAGGGTCTTCCAAGTAGAATTATTCATATCCCTCATCAACTTGGATAGGTTCTTGGCCCAAGAAGGATACAAAAGTGGAAGCAAAGAAAACCCTACTCCCAACACTACTAGCACAACAAAGGCTAGTATCACCACTCAAAAGTCATAAGTGTCTCCTGCTGGAGCTAAACCCTCTCACGAGGTCACTTGTTTCAAATGTTTGTGTAAATGACATATCGTTTCTCAATGCCCTAACAAATGCGTAATGACAATTCAGGAAGATTGTACATATGAGAGTGAAAGTGAGTGAGAATCTGAATATCAGGGAATGCCACCACTAGAAGGAGAAAGTGACGAAGGAGAAGAACCGCCCATTGAAGGAGAAGTATTGGTGACAATGACAGCACTTAGTGTGCAAGTAAAGGAAGATAATGATGAGCGAAGAACCAACATCTTTCACACTAGTTGCCACATCCAAAATAAAGTTTGCATAGTGATTATTGATGGTGGTAGTAGTACCAATGTGGCTAGCACTACACTTGTAGTGAAGTTAAAGTTACCTGTGACTAAGCATCCTTAACATTATCATCTGCAATGGTTGAATGAATGTGGGGAGGTCTGTATAATGAAGCAAGTGCTAGTTCCATTCTCTATTGGCAAGTACCAATATGAGGTTCTATGCAATGTGGTACCAATGCAAGTGGGTCACTTACTTCAAGGCCATCATTCGGAGTATGATTGAAGAGCAATTCATTATTGATATATAAATAAATATTCTTTCATAATAAATGGCAAAAAGATAACTCTTGTACACTTGTCACCTCAACAAGTATACAATAAGCAAATGAGATTGAAAAATGAGAGTGACAAAAGACCAAAAGAGTTATAGAGTGCAAGAAAAGCCAAAGAGTGAAAACAATAGAGAGAACATTCAGATAACAACCGAGGGTAAGCATAAGGTAAAACTCGAAGGAAAATGAAAAGAATTGGTTGAATATAAATTGAGAGATCTTTGATAAAAAATTTAATTGTGCGAAATAGAAAAAAGAAAATTTCTTTGTGATTCTACATGAGGTAGATGGGGCTATTTCATTTCACAAGCTTCTTGTTATACTTATGTATCAAGAAGTTTGCTTTACAACTAATGACTTACCTCCAGATTTGTCTGTTGAAATTGTGTCTGTCTTGCAAACATTTGAAAATGTCTTTCCTGAAAAGATTTCAATTGGTTTGCCACGAATTCAAGAGATTGAACATTAGATTGATTTTGTTTCTGGAGTTTGGATTCCAAACAAGCCTGCCTATAGAGCTAACCCTGAAGAGACAAAAGAATTACAAAGGTAAGTGGATAAATTACTAGCAAAAAGACATGTTCGTGAGTCTTTGAGCCTATGTGCTACTCTCATAATTTTGGTACCTAAGAAGGATGGAAGTTAGCGTATGTGCGTTGATTGTTAAACAGTCAACAATATAATGATAAAATATTGTCATCCCATTCCTAGGTTAGATTATATGCTTGAAGAACTGCACAGTGCTTGTGTATTCACAAAAATAGATTTAAAATTTGGGTATCATCAAATAAAGATGAAAAAAGGTGATGAGTGGAAAACTACTTTAAAACTAAATTTGGTCTATATGAATGGTTAGTTATGCCTTTTGGTTTGACTAATGCCCCTAGCACATTTATGTGACTAATGAATCATGTTTTAAGAGCTTTCATTGGGAAATTTGTAGTTGTCTACTTTGATGATATCTTAATTTATAGCAAAGACTTAAAAGAACATGTTGAACATCTTAAAATGGTTTTAACTACTTTGTGAATTGAGAGACTATTTGCTAATATTAATGAATGCACATTTTGTGTTTCGAAAGTGGTATTTCTTGGTTTTGTTGTGAGTACACAAGGAATAAAAGTTGATAAATCAAAAGTCAAAGCCAATAGCAACTAGCCCCTTCTAACATTCTTTAGATACATAACTTTCGTGGTTTAGTTAGTTTTTACAGAAAATTTGTTAAGAATTTTCTACAAAATCTACTCCACTAATCGAGATTATCAAGAAATATGTAGGTTTTCATTGGAGAGCTGAGCAAGAAAAGGCGTTTAACTAGCTTAAATGTGATTTGACTTCTGCACCTTTACCAGCATTCTCTAATTTTGACAAAACATTTGAATTAGAGTGTGATTCATCAAGAATAGGTGTTGGAGCTGTTCTTATCCAATTGCATATTTCAGTGAAAAGCTCAATGGTGTTGTGATGAACTATCCAACATACGACAAAGAGATTTATGCAGTGATGTGAGTTTTTGGGGTTTGGCGACACTGTTTTTTGCCAAAGGAGTTTGTCATCCACACTGACCACAAATCCTCAAGCGGTTGACGGGTAATTTCATCGAGACACTTCCTTATGTAATCAAGTACAAACAAGGTAAGGAAAAATATAGTGGCTGACGCATTGTCTCAGAGGTACACTCTTCTTACTACTCTTAGCATTAAATTGTTAGGATTTGACTATATTAAGAAGTTATATCCTTCTAATTTTGACTTTTCTAGTGTTTATGCAACTTGTGAACAGTCTGCATTTAATGAGTACCATAGACATGAAGGTTTTTTGTTTCGTGAGAATAATTATGCATGCCTTCTTGTTCTTTGTGAGAGCTTTTAATCTGTGAGGCTCATAGTGGATGTTTAATGGGACATTTTGGAGTTTTAAAAACTCTAGATGTCTTATCTGAACACTTTTTTGGTCTAACATGCAAAAAAGATGTAGTTAGGATTTGTGATAGATGTATACCTTGTAAACAAGCTAAATCTATATTCCAACCTCTTGGATTGTACACCCTATTACCTATACCTAGTTCACCGTGGGTTGACATTTCCATGAACTTTGTCCTAGAACTGCAGCGTTTTCAAAGATGTATGGATTCTATACTTGTTGTAGTGGATCTTTTTTTTTTAAAATGGCTCACTTTCTTGCTTGTAAGAGGTCCAATGATACAAAACACATGGCTAGCTTGTTTTTCAAGAAGGTGATCCGACTGCTTGGAGTTTCTAGAAGCATAGTTTCTGAAAGGGACGTCAAGTTCTTGGGCTACTTTTAGAAGACACTTTAGGGAAAATCAAGTACTAAGTTATTGTTCTCAACAACTTGTCATCCACAAACCGATTATCAAATAGAGGTAACCAATCATACATTGGGTACATTGCTTTGAGCTTTGATCCAAAGGAACTTAAGGAGTTGAGAAGAATGCTTACCTATTGTTGAATTTGCTAATGACCGTACTGTGCATTCTACTACTAACCATTCTCCGTTTGAAGTTGTTTATGACTTTAACCTTTTGACGCCACTAGACTTATCCCCATTGCCTACAGAAGATCAGTTAAGCTTAGATGGTGCAAAGAAGGCTAAAGTTGTCTAGAGATTAGATGAGAAAGTTCATTTACACATTGAAAGAAAAACAGCAATATGCCAAAGATGCAAACAAATGACTTAAACAACTCATGTTTGAACCTAGAGATTGGGTCTTGGTACATAAGAGAAATGAACGTTTCCCATCACAAAAATGTACCAAGCTACATTATCGTGTAGATGGACCATTCCAAGTTGTTGCTAGAATTAACAACAATGCATACAAGCTTGACCTACCTAGAGAGTATGGTGTTAGCATGACTTTTAATGTAGCAGATCTTTCACTGTTCGAGTTCGATACTGACCCACCAGATTTGAGGACAAATCCTTCCGAGTAGAATTGAATGATGGAGATCAATGAACAAAAGATGTGCTTAGAAATCTACTTACAAAAGCTCCTAGACCAATGACAAGGGTTAGAGCTAAGAGATTTAAAGAGGCTCTCAATGGGTTCATTCAACAAGCTCAACTTAAAGAAAAGTTCAAGATTGGTGATTATAAGCTCAAGATCATTAATATTTTAAATATAATTACCAATGGGCCATGTAAATAAGCCCTTAATTATTTAGATTTGATCATTTGAACCCCAAAGAAGGCTTATGGATGAAATTAGTCCCATTAGAATGCTTAGAGACTAATTTAAATTAGGGTTTAAGCCTGATTCAGCTTATAATAGGTTTTCTAGTTTAATCTAACTAGTTGTGGCCAAATTTTCAGAAGTCCTCTTAGAAGATTTCCAAATTGTATTAAGGCCAAACTTTTCATTTAGAATTATTTTATGATTTGGATTAAATGTTGGATTTTTATAGAACATCTAATCCAACCAATAATTGGATATTTTTAGGATTCAATTCTTGTAAAGATTAGACCAACTCTTACCATATAAAAAGGACAAGAGGGGCGGCCATTATGCATCTAATTTTGAGAGAATAAAATTTTTATTTTGTGAGGAATTCACAATTCAAGTTCTTTTTGAGAACTTTTTGAGTGCATTAAAATTGTTCTTGTGCTACTCATGTGACTTATCAAGTTAAGAATTATTCCTTTAACTTGTGGCGTTGTTTCAATTCATAGTTATACTAAGATTTCAATCCACATTTTTAAGTTGGGGTCAAGATTTTTCCCACCTTGGAACAAAGTTTAATTCTTTGATGAGTTGTTCTTTGGACAAGTTCCCTAAGGGTTGACAAAAGCTTTGATATTGTAACCTTTATTTTTATTGGGGGACAAAAAGACAAAACTTTTTCATATTGGAGACACAAGGATTATTTTTCTGCTTAAAATTGTGATACTCAAATAAAATTCCCATTTGACCCAAGCCAAAATTAATATTTCTAGTTAAAATTGGATGGAATCAAATAAAATAATTTATAACATAATTAGTATTTTTTTTGTTAGATTTATATTGAATATCCACTTTGAATACTATATACAAATGTTTGAAACTGATTTGATCTGACATGATTCAAGTTATGCAAATCGTTTCGAATTGTGATCCATATAACATGGATCGAAATTGAATCGGCCCAAATCTGATATCTCTATTTGAGCAGCTCCAGAGACACCATATGTGGGCACAATGTGTACTAATCTTTAATGGTAATATGATAATGTAAGTGATTTTTATAATGAAAATTATAACGATTAATATAACATGTTTAGAAAAAGCAGTTATCCTTATTATTCTACACATTTTAAGGATTGTAATAAATAATTTTATCTTTTTCAATATATTTCATCAGTAACTATGATTTTTTATTATAAATAGTTACTAAAAGTATCAAATTATTAGAAACATCATATTGGAATAAGTACAATCTTGAACATAAAAGTAAAATAAAATAAAATAAAATTTAAAACAACTACAAACAGAAAATCGTCGACATCAAACATGGTAATTCATCAAAGGCTAAAAGAAAATGATGGCTAAATTATTGAGTGGGAAATCAGAAATTGGAAGGACGCGCCATTATCTACAAGATGAGATTTGAATGATCAAGGATTTAAATATAAATGGAATGCTATTACTTCTTTAAATGGCTTACTTGCAATCTTTATTTGGAGAGAATTTCATCATGGATTTAAAGACCACTAGATAGAGTAGAATGATTTGACTTGTCCATATATTAAAAGGGGTATTGGAATCCTATCCGTTGTTATTTTTCCTGCTTTCTCTGCTAAATTATGGTACAATTATCTTAATTTTAGTTCTCTTCGCGTTGAAATTATTCAGAATCAATATTTTTTTTTAAACTCTAACATGTACTGCTTAAACTTCATTGTTAATAAATAAATGGGTCAAGGCCTTTCTCTCTCTATCTTTTATTTAAACAAAAAGAAGAAGAAGAGAGATTTATAGTTGCACTTGTGGTAGAAGGCACCCGTTACCCCCATGCTTTCGAACTTTATCTTTCTTCATGAAAAATATATTCGGTCTTTTGGTGAATGTTGTTTATTATGCATGTAATGTGTTATGTACCATAAACTCTTTAAAATTTTTAATTTTTGGAAATTGGACTAAAAAATGTAAATGTATGATATTGAACTTGAGTAGTTTAGCATTCATGCACCGCAATACTCGACTTGCACTCCAATTCCCTTTTTCTATCTTTTGTTTTTTTTTCCAAATAAACAGTCACTAAAATTTTTAATTTTTGAAAATTGGACTAAAAAATGTAAATGCATGATATTGAACTTGAGTAGTTTAGCATTCATGCACCGCAATACTTGACTTGCTCTCAAATTCCCTTTTTCTATCTTTTGTTTTTTTTTTTTTTCCGAATAAACAGTCGCTATATTGATATATAAAACAGTGTTACATTTACAATATTGCCCACTGACGATGAAAATTTTAGATCTTGCATTGAGAGTAAGTGATTCTAACCAACACACTGAATTGGTTAAAATAACATCCTAGCTAAAATTTTTTTGCTAAGACACACAAAAAACACAAAACCTTAATTGTTAGCCTCTACTTCAGCAACGCACACTGCACACAACAAATGGAATTGAACTTAGACACTGGATGTAGCCTTTGATCTCTAGTTTCTGTTCATGCGATTCTTTACGCTGCCTTGAATATCGATTGCCCCTCCATCCAAATTTGAACATTAACACCTCAAAGAATGAGGACAAAATCCTAATTAATAAGGATCAAAACCCTATTTCATAGGAATCTATTACAACCAAAAAAAAAAAAGGATCGCACCGTCATCGCGGAGGTAAAAGTCTTAGGTGCCCCCTGCAATTCTTCGTGGAACAATCATCATTTCCCTTTTTCTATCAGAGTGACTAAACTATATAAATCTAAACAAGATTAACCTTACCCGTCCCACAATTTTGAGAGAAATTAGAGTGAGAAAATGTTGAGAGAGAATTAGAGTGAGAAAATGATGAGAAAGAAAGTTGAGTGTGAAAATGATGCGAGAGAAAGTTGAGGGAGAAAATGATGAGAGAGAAATTAGAGTGAGAGAATGATGCGAGAGAAAGTAGAGTGAGAAAATGATAAGAGAGTAAGTTGAGTAAGAAAAATGATGAGAGAGAAAGTAGAGTGAGAAAATGATGAGAGGAAAGTCAAATGAGAAAATGACGAGAGAGAAAGTAGAGTGAGAAAAATGATGAGTGAGAAATTAGAGTGAGGAAATGATGAGAGAGAAAGTAGAGTGAGGAAAATGATGAGTGAGAAAGTAGACTGAGAAAATGATGGAGAGAAAATAGGACGAGAAAAATGATGAAATAGGAAGTATAGTGAGAAAAATGATGAGAGAGAAATTAGAGTGAGAAAATGATGAGAGAGAAAGTAGAGTGAGAAAAATAATGAGAGAAAAAGTAGAGTGAGAAAATGATGAAAGAGCACCATGTCAAGCACATGTAGGGCATCATGTAGAGCACATGTCAAGCACCGTGTAGAGTACCATGTAGAGCACATGTCGAGCACCATGTCGAGCTTCATGTGCTCGACTTGTGCTCAACATAGTACTTAACAAAACTCTAATTTATCATATTTCTATCAAGTTTTGTAGGAAATATTCGTATTTACTACAGAATTAGGCCTCTTTTTAGATCTGAAACAAAAAGTGTCATAAATTTTGTTGAAGAATATGGGTCTTGTTTTAGACGCATTAAAACCACAAAAAGATGGAAGAAGAGTTTTTGAATTCAATCGTGTATTTGGTCCAACTGCTACTCAATGTATTATCATCAGTTCTCTTAAAATGTGGATACATATGTGGACATATATGTCGACTCCACATAAATGTCCGCACATGTGTCCACATTAAAATGTGGACACATATGTGATGTCCACATATAAAATGTGAGCACATATGTGATGTCCACATATAAAATGTCGACACATATGTGGACATTTATGTGGAGTCGACATATATGTCCACATTATAATGTGGAGTCGACATTTTACACTTGAAGAATGTATACTTTCCAGGGTACTTCTATGTAGATGTAAATAGTATCGATTATTGTTCCACTCTTCCACTTTACCTGCTCAATTACTCTCACCCATTACGCAAAGTCCTAATATATAATTCCCCCGAAGTGTGACCTTCGTCAGTTGTAAAAGGCCGACGAATTCAAGTATCAGGCCATCAATGCGCTGGACAGGAATTTTGAGGAAAGTCTTTTACATCGAAACTGCACCTTGTAATATCAGTGCAGAGCAGTTATCCAATCATAACAATAATTTGTCCCAAGTATCCAATAATGATAGTGGCCAAACCTCTTCTTATAATTATGGTGTGCTTGCTGAAGATTTGTATGCTTTTGATATTGAAGAATCTTGCACTGTAATCAAAACTTTTCCCATACAAATTGAAGAAGAGTATTTTCTATACAGATTGAAACCGAAAGTGCTATGTATGAATTCAACCAGAGGGCATTGGCGTCTTTTTACTGGGAAAAGTGCTATATTTGCAAGGATTATGTTGCTTGTGCTATATATGCAAACTGGTTTTAAAAAAATGCTATATATGCAAATTTCCCAATAAATGGGAATAAATTGGCTTAAGCCTTTTTCTCTCTCCCTTTTTTCTTATAACAAAAACAAAAGAGAGAGATTTATAGTTGCACTTGTGATACAAAGCACCTGTTCACTCACATGTTGTTTATAATGCATGTAATTTATTATGTATTATAAACTCTTAAAAATTTATAATTTTCCAAAACTGGAGTCAAAATGTAAATTTATAATTTTGCATCCATGCACCTCAATGCTTCACTTGCCATCCGATTCCCTTTTGCTTTCAGAGTGAGTAAACTGTTGCTTTCAGATATAAATTCTAAAAAAGATTAAACTTTATTCTTCCCACAATTTTGAGCATCATTCAAGAAACACAACTAAAATTAGAATAAATTATTCATCTCTATCTCTATTCCATTACCTTCCCTAAAAGGATTGCACAAAAAATTTATTGCATATTGGACTTCCGACCAACAACAGCAATCCACGATTTCATCCATCTCTTCAACGCCCAACTACACGGTGGGTCGATACCGCCACCACATACACTAGTCTTGTTCATTTCCTTCCATTAATTTTGCAACAGTGTGGTCTAAGTTTTCCTATAAATAGAACTCAAATTTTTCATCCTTTCTCATCCAATTCTCAAAGTTAATTTTCTACGTCAAACTCTCAAAAAAACCATGGGTTCTAAGGCACTTGTTTTGGTCTGCATTTCCTTGTTTATGGCTCTAATGGTTGTCTCAGAGGTGACTGCTAGGGACTTGGCTGAGACTTCCACTTCTGTTGACGAAGGTATGATATATATTCGGTTCAAGTATTTGAATTACTTTTTTTCGTTTTTTTCCCTCTCAATCTTGCAGTTTGTTTAAGTGAACAATACTGACGAATTTGCATGTCGAATTTATTCACAGCAAAAACAGCTGAGATGACTAAGGGCGTAGAGGAATCCAAGTACTATGGAGGTGGCTATGGAGGAGGTTACGGTGGTTATGGAGGACGCGGGGGCTATGGTGGTTATGGTGGTTATGGCGGGCGCGGCGGCTATGGTGGGTATGGTGGGCGCGGTGGTTATGGTGGGGGTTATGGCAGAGGTGGCGGTTATGGTGGTGGTTATGGCGGGGGTGGCGGTTATGGTGGCGGTTATGGCGGGGGTGGCGGTTATGGTGGAGGATATGGTAGAGGTGGAGGTTATGGTGGCGGTTACGGTGGTGGCATTGGTGGCTATGCCGATGAGGCTACTGAGCCATAGAAGTTAATAGCATGAATATGCTGAAATTAAACAAGCTCATTGTAATGTAAGTTTGTATTTTATGGTTTGAAATATGAATAAGAGCTTGGATAATTAAGAAAATATGAATGTGGAATATACTATATAAATTACAACAAAATCTGACAACTTAGAGCCAACTAGTACAGAAATGGAAAGATAATTTTCATTCAAATATTCGTTGGAATACTTCATTTTCAATGGTCTTAAAGGTTATTTACAACAAACTTCTGCTAAACAAGACAAATACAATCAAGTCTTTCATAGTTAAGCAAACAAAATGCAAATTTCCAACTTGAAAACTGAAGTAAAACTTACACAGGATAGATTACGCATGACCCAAACATGGATTTGCGATAAGTGCAAGCTTCTGCAGCAAATATGTTCCGAATTTATCGACATCCAGATTTTTCATCCTAGATTTAACATACAGTATTTCAACGTAGCCAAATTAATAATTCGTTTGAAATCATTGCCAAAAACCTTATATTTGCCCAAAAAGGCTTTATATTTGATTCATATGATACCCCTATGTAGATATTCCTGTTCCCAAAAGAAAGGATAATTTAGCCAAAAAAAGGCTAAATTGCATGGCACCTGTTATGTGTTTACGAGGCATCACGAAGTTAGACAACTCTTGCATATTGATAGACCAGGTGGCTTCCTCATTAAATTGATCTGCAACCGTGGGTACAAATAATGATGACTTCAGAGTTCGATATTGTCAACTCCATTGAAGAAAACTACGTATCGCTGAAGTAGACGTGTTTTTTTAGCTTTCTCTTCCTTTTCTAGAAGTGGCAATATATATGTAGACAGGCTATAGAAATTAAAAAACGGGACCAAGCACATCTTTGTCAATGGTATTTATGTGAAAACTAGCAGTAGGCCCACGCGGCGGCATATTTTAGATGATGAACCAAAATTTGACTCGATTTCAAGCCATAATAGAGGTCAAATCTTTGCTCCCTTCCTCCCGAGTTATTTGGAAAGGAAAAATTAAATAATGAATGAGTTTTTCTATGTTGATCGCAATTTGAACATAAGACTTAGTTAATCACAAAAGGTAAACAAATCATATAGAAAAAAGTATACTCCATACATCCCAAAAAATATTCCACTTCTAATTTTGTACAACTTTTTTCTTTTAAAACTATGATGCACAAGACACTTGATATACCATCAAATAATATTATCTTTACTTTTAAATTTGAGTTATACATTATCATTGTTAGTAATGATAATACAAAAATTTTACTCAAAAAGTGGACTCTCTCCTTAGGACCAAAAAGGTTTAAAAATGAATTTTTTTTTTATTGGATGGAGGGAATAATAACTGCGTTTATACTAAATTTGAGAATGACATGCTATTTGTTAAAATATTGAGTTAGTGTGAATTTGTTGCTTTTAAAACTCCTTTATCCTCTAACATCTTTTTCACTAATATAGGTAGTATTGTGGGGATTTTTACTATCTTTCGCTAATAATTTGGAATCCATTTATTGGTCCATAGGGTTTTAAGTACTCTATAATACTTTTAGGGCTCGCTTGGTTCTTAGAAAAGTAAAGTTATTTAACAATGTGATTTCTAGTAAAGTGATTCCGAGGAAAGTGAATACTAATAGATTTTTTTTTTATGCCTTGGGATGAATTAAAAATGTTGGTGGGGAAACTTTCGAGATTTTTATTTTTCATTGTTTGGATTGATTGAATCAACTAGGAAATATAATGTGTATTTCATTGTATTACTTAAAGTACCCTTGTAAGTTAATTTGTTTTATTTACTTGTATAATTATGAAATATATATTAGATATAACTAAAAAGAAGACATACCAAAATTGAAAAAGAATATACATATTTCTCCCCCAAACAAACCATAATAATTATATTAAGTAGTTAGCATTTGTAATACAAATTAAATTATTCAAATCTAAAATAAAATGAGTGCTAAAATAATAATAACCTAAAAATTCCTAACAATTACAATACATAGATGATACTCTTATATTCATCAAGCCTGATCTCGAGGGTGTTCTAAATGTGAAAAGAATTCTTAAATGTTTTGAGGTATTATCTGGCTTGAAAATCAACTTCAATAAAAGCAGTTTGATTGGAGTTGGGGTGGATGCTAGTCTTCTACATAATTTGGCTGAATCCCTATTTTCTAAGGTTGAAAACTTTCTGGTTAAATACCTTGGCGTTCCTTTGGGGGTTAACTAAGCGGGTCAAAGAATTTGGAGGCCTATCTTGGATAAAATGATAGCAAAGTTTGCTGGCTGGCAAACCAGGTATCTTTTTATGGGTGGTAAAGTGGCTTTAATTAATTCTGTTTTGGCAGGCTTACCAGTTTTCTTCTTGACTATTTTTAAGCTTCCTTGTGGTGTCAAAAATGACATGGACAAACTGATACGGAGATTTCTATGGGGCAGTTCCGACCATCAGCGTAAATTGCATTATGTGGACTGGCATACAGTAAATGCTCCCAAGTGGCTCGGAGGTCTTGGTATGATTGACTTTCATTTAAAAAATTCTACTTTATTATCAAAATGGATTTGGAGGTTTGGAAATGAAGAGGATTCGCTATGGAGAAACTTAATTGGGGAGAAATATGGCCTCGACAAGAAGCGTTTACTGCTCACTCCTATCAATAACAGATTAGTCTCTCACTCTTGGAAAGCTATTACTGTTCATCTAAATCCTACTGATAAGTTTTATAATGTTGTTTCATCCGGAACGAGGGCTTTGCTCGGGAAAGAAGACAATATTGTCTTCTGGCAGGATGAGTGGATTGAGGGTATGACTTTAAAATTGTGCTTTCCTCACATTTTTGCTTTGTCTGTTAAAAAGGATGGTTTTGTGGCTGAGTTTGGCAATTGGATAAATGGTCAGTGGATATAGAAGATAGACCTTTGTAGAAACACTCTTGATTGGGAAAACCAGCAATGGGAGAGCTTGCTACGTATTCTACAAGAACAATACCCTAGTCGTACCTCCAATGACCAGATCATCTGGCGTTGGGTCCCAAATGGTATGTATTCCACCTCCTCTTTTACAAATCTGTGTTTTTACTCTAGAGGCAAGGGAGTGTAATTTGGAATCTAGTGCGGAAGGGTTTTGCTCCACCTAAAGTGAAAGTCTTTGTCTGGTAGTTAATTCACCAAAAGCTCCCTGTTAGAAGCTATTTGCTTAGAAGGGTTTAATTAGAGTTGAGCTCGCTGTCTGTCCGTTTTGCAATTCTGAGTTGGAATCTGTCCAGCATCTGTTTTTTAATTCCAGGTATAGCTGGTTGGTGTGGAGTAGATGTTTGGGAATTTGGGGTATTACCTGGGTCTGCCTTGGAGATCCGTCCACTTTTCTACATAGCTAGCAGCAGTCCTTTTCCAGATTTCAAAGGACGGCAGCTTTGGATTTTGCTGTTTTATGCTATTACTTGGTCGATCTGGTTATGGAGGAATCAAGTTACCTTTAACAACAAGAGTTTTGATTTTTTGCAACTCATGGATTTGATCTATATTAGGTTTGCAACTTAGCTTAAAGTGAAATGGTCATCCTCTTCAACATCTATTTCGGATCTATTCCTACAGCCTGATATTGTAAGGGTGATGCAGGCTCATGAGAGCTTGAAGGCAAGAGCCTCTTGGTCTCATCCTCAACCGGGTAGTATGAAGTTTAATGTAGATGGTTCCGCAATTGGAAAACCAAGTATGGCTGGGATTGGGGGTATTCTTAAAGATGATTTGGGCAAAACCAAAGCCGTATTCTCAAAACATGTTAGAATTCTTAATTCAAATCATGCTGAGTTTTATACTATTCATGAGGCCTTTTGGGTGTTCTCTGAGTCTATGTGGAGGAGTTCTCATGTGCTTGTAATTGAAAATAACTCTGTTAACGCAATCAACTGATTAATGAACCCGGATAATGCCCCTGGGCATCTCAAAAATGTCTCCAACCACATAGATATGTTGAAGGAGAAAATTAAACAATGGGAAGCCCATCATGTTCCAAGGGTCATTAATTGTGTGGCTGACAAGTTAGCGAAATCCAGAGTGTCTAGAGCACAAAATCTGCTAGCAGTTATTTCATAGAGAGTGTATGTTTTTTGGTTAGATGCTCCTGTCTCTAGATTGGAGGGTCTAGTCCTTGGTATAGGATTACCTTTTTCTTTTCGCTATCTTGTTCACTTCCTGTAATTTATGCTCTAATGTTATAATAAAATGCGGTGCCTTCATGGCTTGTCAAAATTTTTTTTTTATTTCCAAACTAATTAGGATCAAGAAGTTCAATAAGAAATATATCTTTTTCAACATAATTAAGGGTGAAAAATAATCCAAAAAATATAAATTATGAACAAATTTCATAAAAACTCTTTATTGTTGTAGTTGTGGTAAAACTTCAACCTCCTACAGCCCTTCATTAAGTTTGTGATGATTATTCATGTTTTACTAACTAGTGCTTGCAATGCTTTTCACAAATTTTATCATTTGGTCATCAAATGTTTCCATTTGAGTTGCGAAAGCATTAGTCAAATAATCCTAATTTAAAACTAAACCATCAACATTTCTTCTTCTTTTGCATTCTAGTTGCTTTGAAGTACCTTCAACTTGAAAGTTGGGTACTAATGTTTTAGAATTGTCATCATTCTCATTAGATTCTTTAGCATTCTTGTCAACATTTTTTTTTTATTCAATTCTTCAATTACATTTGCAATTGTTTTGATATTAATTTCAATAGTTTTATCTTTTCCCCAAATTATTGTGAGTCGATTATCATAAATAAAAGGCTTGTTTTTCATGAATGCGCTATTAGAATGTGTTTGTAAAAACTAACAATATACATTAGTTTGTTATTAATAATACTCCCTCCATCCCAAAAAAAGAATCTATTTTGAAAACCTTTTCTTGTCCCAACAAAAAAAGTCCACTTTTAAGCCAAATTCCTAAAATATCCTTACTAATAATAATTATGTCTACTCAAAATTTAAAAGTAAGGATAAAAATATAAAATTATATATTTGGTGGTGCATTAAATGAGTTGTATCTAATTACTAATAAAAAGTTGTAACTTAACCAACGTAGACACTTTTTCTTTTTTTTTTTTTTGGAAAGAGGGAGTATTATAACTAAAACATAAACAAAATATGCTATTAAATTTTACATTCAAATATTCATCCGCATTTGCACTTGTTGTCATGCATTTTTCCTAATCATCCAAACCAAAACCACTAAAAACTCTAGTATTTCACACATCATACGAAACTATATTATTTTTCAATGATTTGCAACGACATTCTTTGTGTGACTTTTCTTTAAGACCATGACATGTTAATTTCTCTTGTAATAAC
This sequence comes from Gynochthodes officinalis, assembly GCA_020080225.1. NCBI lineage: Eukaryota > Viridiplantae > Streptophyta > Magnoliopsida > Gentianales > Rubiaceae > Gynochthodes > Gynochthodes officinalis. The sequence continues at coordinate 17,956,067 of CM034619.1, forward strand.
TTTGCAAGTTCTTTTTTATATCATTTCTTTAATCTAGTCCCATTTTCATGGTACTACTAGAAATTATGCCTATTAGGACATTTTTTTAAGGACACTTGATTAAAAAAAAATGCCATTTTACATTCTTTTTAAGGCATTTCATGCTAGTATAATTCTTTTAAGGCATTTGCTTTGCTTTTTTTTTTTTTTTAATGTTCTCAATTCTTTAAACACTTTTCTAAAAGGGCAATTGTTGATGGTAAAAACAATTTAAGGCCTTTGTTTTTTTTGTTTTTTAAAAAAAAATCCATTACTCTAAACGCTTGCCTCAATTCATTTTATTTATTTTTCATATCTTGCCCTATCACCTACTCTTATTTTCCTTTATCAGTCTTCACTAGCATTCCAAATACTAAATTATTAGATAGAGAAAAATTCTTTTGGCCTTATTTAAGTCCCATAAGATACTTTAAAAATAGATTCTTAGGGTTTGAACAATTAAATGAGTGAGGTGGGACTTATGGCTCTTGATTGTTTATTTGTGTTTAAGATTGAATTTCGGTCTAGTTGTCGCCATCGGCAATTATAAACAGCCAAGATTTGAGGCTTACAGTCACAAGAGAATAGCTTTATTCATATCCTCACAAAAGTAACATAGTATATGCAATTCTTCAATTTCTCATGAATTCAACCATCTGTGGAAATTTCATTAATTTCTTATCTATCTTTAAATTTTGTTGGCATTAATTGCATTGGATTTGCATACTATGTTTAGATGTTTGGAAAAATTTTGGGCCTGAATTCATACAGTTTATGAATATATATGTCTAAATTTAAATTGCCCACAAAGTGTTTGAAGAAATGCCTAAATGAAGCTTTATTATATTTATTATTTTTTAATTTTTTTTTTCAATGTACAAACTATATATTAATAGAGCCTTGATTATTTGTTATCCCTTCTAGATTTGGTATATATTTCTTGCTAGTTTTGTTACCCAGATTGGTCAGCTTTTTTGTTTTACTAAAATTGATAACATGATACTACTCAAGTATATTATTTTCATTCTTTCTCAATTTTGATTCCTTTCTGTTTTTTTCTTTCCATAAGATAAGTTTCAAATATGTAACCAGCTTGTGCATCTTATGTAGATGAAGTACTATGGTCCAAGCAATCAAATTAATAGACACCATCAAGAATTGAAGACTCAAAGCAAGAGAAAAAACTCAAGAGATAAAGATTATGTTGCTGTAAATATGTAATGTGATACTACTAGAGTTTAGTTTTAGTTCAAAATTTAGTATTACATTTTTATTTGTTGTGATTTGAAGTGAAAAGTAGTTTTCAATTGTGAAATGAAGAGTTTGTTTGTGAAGTAATAGAGATTTGGATTTTAATGATCTCTTTTTGTATAATGAAAATCATAGGTACTTTATTATAAATTATTTTCTTTGTGGGGTTTAATATAGTATATTAAGATTTTTTTTTTTTTTTGTAAACAATTAGTGTATAAAGGCAATTGCTAATGTCCTTGTAATATATCTGTTAAGGCATTTCTTAATGTTCTGATAGTTGAATAACTATTATATAAGTTTGGTAAAAAATATAATATTTAGACATTTCAAAATGCCTTTATAGGTGATAAACGATACCTACATTAGTATAGAAGGCATTTTAAGAAAATGCCTCCATAGGCCAAATGCCTTAATTGGCAAACTATAAAGACAATTTTTAATGCCCTAAAAAGCTTTTTTTTTTAGTACTCAAGCATGGATTCTACTAACTTCACATCCTTTTTAGCAGTCCATATATGGTTACTTTCTTTACCTCCATAAGAAATATCTATAATTAGTAAAAAAAAATTTAAAAAAAGTGACAAAAGTAAACATAAACTACATAATAATTCGAATAGTATTAATATTAAAAAAACAACACAACATGTAGGAACCAAATGCAAATAGAAAAAAAATTAATTGAAAAATAACATTAATTTAAAGTAATAAACAAATGTAATATAATTCTACAATTTATTATATAAAATCAACACCAAATATAAGTCAATTATTTTAAGAGCTTATACACACTATACTCCCTCCCTCTTAAAAAAAAAAAAAAAAAGGAGTCTAGTAACCAAAATTTTATTTGTCCAAAAAAAGTCGACTTTCAATATGAAATTCTTATATTATCCTTATTAATACTGACAATGCACAACCCACATTAAAAAATAAGGATAAAAATGTAAACTATATATATATATTAATGGTACATTAAGTGTGTTTACCTTGTGACTTGAAAAATCTTATATGAAATCAAAAGCGGCTCTTTTTTTGGGACAAAGTGAGTGTCATTTTCCAACAAACATTCCTATTTTGCATCCATTGGTTAAACATTTAATTAGCTATATTTTGTCTCCAACTTGTCCATTTTTGTGTCAATTCAACTATAGTAATAGCTTCACTATCTACATCAATTGGTTCTTCTACTCCTTTAGGTTTGTCACCTAAACGAGCCTCCATAGAATCAATTAGATGTATTTAATCTCATATGATTTTGAAGAAGACAATATTCCATTATAATCCTACCTTAAAATTTAATTGGATAAAAATTAGCATCTCTGATTATGTTTCAATACATTTTCAACATTCCAAATATCAATCAATAACAATTCTAATTGATGAATGCTTCATATTAAAAAATTATTTTGGATTTCTTGGTTGTCGTTAGGTCTTTCATTCACTAAGATAATATCTTTAACGCATAAATGTTGCTTGAAATCCTTTACCATTGGTATATCCCATATTGACAAGATAGTAATGCCCTAAAGATAAAATAAATAAATAAATAAATAAAATGTACCATTAAAATAATATATAATTAGTCATTCTATTATTTACTTACATTTTACATCATGATCTTTAAATTAACTTTTTAACTTACCACCATATACTGGTAACCCATTTCTTCTACTCAAAGCATCTTGTAGGAGTCTATCATAAGCCATTGAACCTTCCTAACTAGAAAGTACATAAACGAACTGCAAGTCTTGTGAACAAGCTACTAAAACATATGTAGTAATGTTACCTTTCCTATTTCAATATTTTGGCTTATCAATTTCAAGTAATTTTACTTTGATATAAGTACCATCAAGAACTCTTATGTAGTTCTGCCAAACCAAGTATAATTAATGTTTATAATGAAATTCAAAGAGAAATATATTTAGCTAGTGTAATTTTAATTTTTCTTAAACCATTTCCATTTTTAGTTAGTGGAATACTTAGAGACAAGCACAAGAGTTCTTAACAACTCACCTTGAAGTCTAATAACTACGTTAAATACTTTAGTAAAATTTCTACTAATTTGTTCTCCTCATTATAAGAAATTTATTTTTATTGTATGATTCTTTTCAAAATGTGCAAGTATATGTAAACATACAGTGACTTGTTCATCCACTATAATATTTCTCATGTCTTTTAGTCATCCTTTGATAAGAAATATTATAACTAATCTTCTAAAAGTGTAGCTATTCATGCATAATTCGTTATAACATATTACTTCACTAGCATATGTTAACCTATGAATATACTTTGATCAATGGTAGTCATCAACATTGTATGGAGCTTTTAGATAATAAATTTGATAATAATGTGTTATAATATTATATTCTATATTTAATGTAATTCTCAATATGTTCAACCACTGCCTTCGCCTATGAATTACAAGATACATAAAACTTTCTCCTTGTGTTTAAATCCAGTTAAGCCATTCTTCAAATTAAAGACCTATAAATTAATCGAAATTACCAAAATATGAAAAATAATATAACTCTCTCTGATATGTACTACACATGCCATACGCATGATGCACCATTTTGTAATCTAATCGTATATAGTGTCATTAGTCAAAATTGGTAATTTTTATAATAAATTAGTCTATAGTACAAATAAATATATTCGCTCGTTCAAATCACACAAGCATCAAACCCATTTATCTTGAAAAGGATATATAATCATAATAATCACTAGAAGAAAAGGACACCTTTTCTATATCCTTATAAACAAGGGAAAGGATAAAATTAATAGTGGTGCATAGTATTTACTTGACATGGCAATCATCTCGAGAAAATTTATAAAAAAAAATATTATTTGATTTTACGTGGATAGTATTAACTTGACATGGCAATCATCTCGAGAAAATTTATAAAAAAGAAAAATTATAACTTTTCTTTTCATTTGATTTTACAAGGAAACATTTTTGGATAACTCGTTTTAATAGCAAATACTTAATAACTCAATTTTGGGTAAGTATTTAATAGCAAATATTTATGACTCATTTTCAATACTCATTTTTGGATAATTCATATTTTTAGTTCAAGTTTTTTTCACTGTGTATCTAGGTAGTACTAATCACTTGTGTGATTTAAAGACTTGTCACATGGTATATTGGTTGTAGAAATTCAAAGATTATATATATCTGGTGAAGCTTTTTTTACCCTTCCAAATGTCAAATTAAAATAAATAAATAAAGATTGTAACCAATAACAGTAAAAGTGGACTTAGTAGTAGTAACATGCCGCCTAAATACTATTATTTTAAGATATCAGATTTGCCGATTCACAATAATACAAGAAGCAATAGGCCAATGAAACAAACGGACTGATACATCTATATATTTGCTGTTATTATTTTACTACTTCATTCACTCAACTTTTTAAATCTTTTTCATGCCTCCATCTCAACTTACTTCTCTAATTCTTTCCTTTCTTTCTCTTGCCACAGAAGCCTAAGATAATTTTCCTTTCTTTTCTAACCTTCAGTCTCACTTAACCAATAACAATAATTCATGAAGAGGGACGGTTAGTAGAAATATCCGTTGATATGTTTCCCACTATTTTAGGGAAAAAAAAACTTAATGGGCTTAGCATTTTCAGAAAACAAGGTTAGTCAATCCATAGCCACATAGTCTTTCAAATATTTTCTTAATATTGCTCACCAAAAACAAAGTCTAATATTTCCACCCTTATTCAGCCCTGGTCTTCTCATATCAGCTTAATAATCTCCAATATCATTATTTTGTAGTAATTATTAAGATAGCGCAAAATCGAATTTGGAATTAACAAAAAAATATACATCATCATCACCCTATATAAGATTTCCTTTAAAAAAAATTTACAAAATCTTATACAAGCAAATTATATTGTCAAATAGCAAAATAAAATTTACGATCATGTGTATTAAAACACAATATATAATACCAAGAACAACTATTAAGATTCAGATAAAAAAACTTACTTAGTGATGGTAAATTCCTAGATAGAAAGAATTTAAAAGACAGAGACTAAGAAGGAGAAAGAGGAGAGTCAACGAGTCCAACCAATAGACAAGAGGAGAGGAGAGTTGAATAAGAAGAAAGAAAAGAATAAATTAGTGTTAAAAAATGTTTAGAACAAAATGCGTATTCTTCAGATTAAATTTTCTTGGCGTAAAGTGCCATCTAATTTCCTCAATTAACAAATCATTTTACTTTCCTAATAAGATAAAAACCCTACCGCACACAAATTTTAATTTGGAGGAATTTAATTACTTTCCAAGCTAAAATTCTAGCCAACCAGCAGTTATACAGGAATGAGATCTTATATTTCAATAATGTGTGTCAATGATAGAGTGTATAATTGCATATTTATTGGATCAATTCTCTTGTGTTTTAATTGATTAAAATGCTTGTTTATAAGGATATTAATTATTTTTGTGATTAATGGTTAGATTAAGCATTTTTCCTAAAGAATGTAGCCTCACAAGACAAGTGGCACAAGAAAGACACAATTGAGGCCACCAAATTCCACAACAAAATGTTGGCCATTAAAGAAAAGCAAAGCCTTGAATTAAGGAAAAGAAAAGCCTTGAATTAAGGAAAAGCAAAGCCTTGAATTAAGGAAAAGAAAAGCCTTGAATTAAGGAAAAGCAAAGCCTTGAATTAAGGAAAAGAAAAGCCTTGAATTAAGGAAAAGAAAAGCCTTGAATTAAGGAAAAGCAAAGCCTTGATTTAAGGAAAAGCACAACCAAATGTCTTGAATCCTTGCCTATAAATAGGCAAGGCTTGGAGACAATCAAGGCATCCCATTTTTAGGCTTTCCTAGTTCAATAGAGAGAAAAACAAGGTTTGGAATTCTCAAGCCACAATTCATCCTTTCATGGAGTGAGCTACGGCCGAAGAAGACGAAAGCCGCACGGGATCGACAAAAAGGGCAGTCATTTGATTTTCCTTGTATTTTCTTTTAATTATGTTTAGCTAAATTTTATTTTCCAATCAAGTTTAATTAAGGTTTGATTCCAACAATTGTGAGATTCCGGTAATTTTTGTCATTTCTTTTATTCTTGAGTATTTATATATTTTCTATACTTCATTATATTATTGAATTGAATTGTTAGATAAGAAGCCTATTGTTTGATAGTTGAATTCAATATATAGTCATTTAGAATAATTAATCTTTTGTTGATTGTTCTAATTCAAGTGACAAATAACAACATCGAAAGGTAATCAACGCCTTAGATTGTATGTTATGAAAATATATAATCTAGCTTAAATAAACACGGCGTTTCCGGGTTTACTGGTTAGTAATTGGGTCTTTTTGAATCTTAATGCAATTAATAGACATAACTCATAGGACGGATCCAAGGTTATCGAAAAGTAAGAAAAGATTGGTTGTTAGAGGACGGATCTTCAACAACTATAACCAATTTATTCAAGATAAAAGAACCTATCTTTTGAATCAATGATCAATTTGAGGAATCAATACCGAAATTAATTCTTGATTGGAAGCTTCTCTTCTTATTAATTTTTCCTCTTATTTTGAATTAGTTATTTAATTTGTTTAGTTATCTTAATTGATTCTTGCTTAGTTTCATAATACAAAACCCCCCCTATTTTATTTTATTTTGTTCAAGGAATAAATCTAACCAATCTCTGTGGATTCGACCCTCTCACTGCTATCTACAAAGCTTAACCCAGAGAAGGATTATTTTTGGTGGTTTCGACACCCATCAAATTTTGGCGCCGCTGCCGGGGATTGGTTCTTAAATTTGTTTCTTTTATTTTTCTTTTATTTATTTTTCTTTTATTTATTTTTCTTTCCTAACTTTTCTTCCCTCTATTGTTTGGTTTATGCCACGATCTAACCGTACAGGCGAGCTCGTTTACGATTCAAAAATTGAGAGGATCGCTCGAGATTAAGGAAAGAAACCAAGCAACATTCTTAGGGAGTATCTTCTTCTTCTTCACTTATCGATTTTGGTTTAGATAACTTGTTTGAATTTGAAGAAGAAACAATGGCGTAACGAACACTAAAAGAATTGGCCATGCCAAATTTGAACCAACAACCATTATGTATTGATTACTCTTGAAGTGGCTTTTGAATTAAAATCGGTTTAATTCATTTGCTCTAAATTTCACGGCCTTGCGGTGAGGATCCACACAAGCATTTAAAAGAATTTCACTTGGTGTGTTCGACAATGAAGCCACAAAATGTGGCCGAGGAGCAAGTAAAGTTGCGAGCCTTTCCGCTTTCATTAGGCGATAAAGCGAAGGATTGGTTGTACTACCTACCTTCTGGCTCAGTGACCACGTGGAATGAGATGAAAAGACAATTCCTCGAGAAATTTTTTCCTGCATCCCGAGCTGCTACCATCAGGAAAGACATTTGTGGAATCCGACAATATAATGGAGAAACTCTCCATGAGGACTGGGAGAGGTTCAAACAGGTTGTGTTCCAGCTTGCCGAACATCGATTCTCGACCACCGTTAATTCAATATTTCTATGAAGGGCTATCCAACATGGATAGGAACATGGTTGATGCTGCTAGTGGAGGTGCTTTAGTGCATAAAACCCCAACTGAGGCTAGGACCTTGATTTCAATTATGGCTGCCAATACACAACAGTTTGGTATGCGACGAGATGATCCACCAAGAAGAGTGAATGAGGTAAATGTGTTTTCTATTGACCAACGATTAAATAATCTCACTACTCTTGTCGAAAAATTGGTTGCAGGGGGCATTCAACAGGTGAAGGCTTGTGGGATATGTACCCAAACGGATCATACTACTAATATGTGCCTGACACTTCAAGAGGATTCAACTGAGCAAGCCAATGCAGTTGGTGGATTCGTAGGGGCACCACAAGGGAAATATGATCCCTATTCTAATACATACAATCAAGGGTGGAGGGATCATCCAAATTTCAGCTATGGGCCTAGACCGAATAATTCCCAACCACAGTACCAACCTGTCGATAAGTCAACAATTTCAAAGAACCTCCTAAACAAGGTAAATCTCTTGAGCAATTAGTTGAATCTCTTGCTAATAGTTCTATTCAATTTCAACAGGAAACCAGGTCGAGCATTCGAAATCTGGAGAACCAAGTTAGTCAGCTTGCATCTTCACTTAGCAAGTTTGAGAACCAAGGAAAATTGCCCTCGCAAACAGTGGTAAATCCAAATGAAAATGTGAGTGCAATTACCTTGAGAAGTGGAAAGGTATTGGAAGAACCTATTCCTCGTGAGATAGATCTAAAAAAGGAAAAAGAAAAAGAAGTTGCACGCCCTCCACCATCAGTAAGTCCAAAGGTAACACCTCCCCCATTTCCCACACGATTGTCTCAATCTAAGAAAATTGAAGAAGAAAAAGGAATTTTTGAGACATTTCGTAAAGTTGAGATAAATATTCCCTTGCTTGATGCTATAAATCAAATTCCTCGTTATGCAAAATTTCTTAAAGATTTATGCACTAACAAAAGGAAGTTGAATGGTAATGAGAAAATAAGTGTGGGGGAAAATGTTTCGGCGATACTACAAAAGAAGTTACCTTCAAAATGCAAGGATCCAGGTATGTTCCTCATTCCTTGTAAGATAGGTAATAAAAATGTTGGAAAAGCTATGTGTGATTTGGGTGCATCAATTAATGTTATGCCTTTATCTATTTATAAATCTTTGAATGCTGGACCATTAAAAGATACTGGCATAATCATTCAATTAGCTGATCGATCTAATGCATATCCTGAGGGAGTATTGGAAGATGTTTTGGTACAGGTAAATGGATTAGTTTTTCCTGCAGATTTTTATATACTTGACATGGAGGATGATTATTCACCTAATTCAAGTATAATTTTATTAGGGAGACCTTTCCTGAAAACATCTAGAACAAAGATTGATATGCATGATGGTACATTAACAATGGAATTTGATGGTGAAATAATTAAATTCAATATTTATGATGCCATGAAATTTCCTAATGATGTATGTGCTGTTTATGCATTTGATGTTGTTGACACTCTAGCTCAGAATACTTTTGATTTTTCTCATGAGGATAAGCTTAAAGTTGCAATTGCTCATAGCTTGACCTATAGAGAAGTCCAAGTTGCCCATCCAGAACTTGAGATTGATAATGAATTGCAGGAATTTGTTTTTGAACTAGAGAGACTTAAATCGACGAAGTATGATGTTCTGCTTTCAGATTTCTGCTTTCGATACAACATTTTTACCTTCTAGTCAAGTTGAATTGAATGCACAATTAGAAGTGAATGAGAAGGTAATGGTAGCTTGTGAGAAAATGCAAGTGTGGTCCAAACAATTAGTGAAAATTTAATAACTTAAACAGAAGTGGAGATGTCTAGCCAAAGACGTTAAATGAAGGCGCTTTTGGGAGGCAACCCAAAATTTTTATTTATTTTCTTGTCATTTAAGTTTAATTTAATTAGGTATCTTATTATGTTTACTGCTTTGTTTTATAAAAAAAAAAAAAGAAGAGAGATTTGAAATTCTATTTTGGTTTTTTCTTTTCATTTTCATTTTACAGTTTCTTCTACCAACCAATGCTCAGCCATGGCCAGATCCTTCATGCCTTCTTCACCCATATAGGATGTCCCTCCCCTTCACCACAGCTCCAGTTGTCTACCGCGGTTCAGGGAAGTGTCTTGTTCCCTTGTGTTTGTTTTATTTTCTTTCTTGTCCGCGTGTGCATATTTTCCATACATTGAGGACAACGTATGATTTAGGTGTGGGGGGTGTCTTGTGCTTCATAGATTATTTCTGAATTTTTCAAGTAGGTTTGACATTCTGATATCTTCTTTGAAATTTCTCACTCTTCTAATGCTCATTTAGAATAATTTTGAGTTATATGCATTAGTAATTTGGATTGGAATGTATGAATGAGATGAGTATGATTAGCCTTTGTTTGGAAATTTTAAAGCATCTCGTTAATTTTAATAATTAAATTGAATGAGAATGTGCAATATTTGATACATTGAAACCATTGTGAGTATTTGAGCCTAAGAGCAATTTCTTTTTCATGCTCACATATTTCTTTGTTGAGATTGACAAATATGGTATAATCATTCTAGAACTTGCTTTGTTATGCATGTTGAGATCACATTGTGAATTCATGTTGAAAAATGATAAGGGCATTTAGGATTACCAATTTTAAACTTTCTAAAAAGCTTAACCTTATATTACATATACCCCTAGTCACCCAATTTTGAGCCTTAGCCTTTCTTTGTTATAACACCACATTGTTTAGCCTTAAATCCTTGTCTTTGTTTACCATCGTTGAATCATTGATCAAGAGTATGTGGGAATGAATTGCATGATAAATTTTTTGTTGATTCCGAAGGAAAGAACCACTGAAAAAAAAAAAAAAAGAAGTGAAAAGTATTCCCTACAAGTATTGGACAAAGTAAATTCATTGTGTACAAATTGGTCCAATTGTATGGTGAAGTTGTAAAAAAAAAAAAAAAAAGAGAGAAAAAAAAGAATGCATGTTATGTGGAATAAAGAAAGTGGTTCTACTATGCTATTTGTTACTTTTGAGTCATGCAAGGAAATTCCTATATATCTTGATATCTGTAGCCTATATTTTTCTTTCTTTTTAACTACCTTTACCTAAGCCCCATTACAACCATTTTCAAGACCCTTTGATTTCTGCATGGATTTATATTATTAGTGGTGGAGATGTGATATATAAGCAAGCTTATGGTAATGACATGCTATATTTGATTTGAGTGTTGAATGAACCCTAAACACTTTGAGTGATTAGAGTGCAACCTATGAAAGGTTATCAAATTTTGATGCATTTGATTTCGATGAAATTATTAGGGTTGATGAGATGCATATGTTTTGTTTTGAAAAATCAGGCTATGAATACTTATTCTTTGATTTGTTATTCCAATTTAGATCTTTAATGTGTAATGACTTTGAGTTATTTGTGGATGGGTTGAAAAAAGGTATGGAATTGAGAGGAAGATATTGATCAAATACAAGCTTGAGGACAAGCTTTGATTTAAGTGTGGGGGAATTTGATAGAGTGTATAATTGCATATTTATTGGATCAATTCTCTTGTGTTTTAATTGATTAAAATGCTTGTTTATAAGGATATTAATTATTTTTGTGATTAATGGTTAGATTAAGCATTTTTCCTAAAGAATGTAGCCTCACAAGACAAGTGGCACAAGAAAGACACAATTGAGGCCACCAAATTCCACAACAAAATGTTGGCCATTAAAGAAAAGCAAAGCCTTGAATTAAGGAAAAGAAAAGCCTTGAATTAAGGAAAAGCAAAGCCTTGAATTAAGGAAAAGAAAAGCCTTGAATTAAGGAAAAGAAAAGCCTTGAATTAAGGAAAAGCAAAGCCTTGATTTAAGGAAAAGCACAACCAAATGTCTTGAATCCTTGCCTATAAATAGGCAAGGCTTGGAGACAATCAAGGCATCCCATTTTTAGGCTTTCCTAGTTCAATAGAGAGAAAAACAAGGTTTGGAATTCTCAAGCCACAATTCATCCTTTCATGGAGTGAGCTACGGCCGAAGAAGACGAAAGCCGCACGGGATCGACAAAAAGGGCAGTCATTTGATTTTCCTTGTATTTTCTTTTAATTATGTTTAGCTAAATTTTATTTTCCAATCAAGTTTAATTAAGGTTTGATTCCAACAATTGTGAGATTCCGGTAATTTTTGTCATTTCTTTTATTCTTGAGTATTTATATATTTTCTATACTTCATTATATTATTGAATTGAATTGTTAGATAAGAGGCCTATTGTTTGATAGTTGAATTCAATACATAGTCATTTAGAATAATTAATCTTTTGTTGATTGTTCTAATTCAAGTGACAAATAACAACATCGAAAGGTAATCAACGCCTTAGATTGTATGTTATGAAAATATATAATCTAGCTTAAATAAACACGGCGTTTCCGGGTTTACTGGTTAGTAATTGGGTCTTTTTGAATCTTAATGCAATTAATAGACATAACTCATAGGACGGATCTGAAGGTTATCGAAAAAGTAAGAAAAGATTGGTTGTTAGAGGACGGATCTTCAACAACTATAACCAATTTATTCAAGATAAAAGAACCTATCTTTTGAATCAATGATCAATTTGAGGAATCAATACCGAAATTAATTCTTGATTGGAAGCTTCTCTTCTTATTAATTTTTCCTCTTATTTTGAATTAGTTATTTAATTTGTTTAGTTATCTTAATTGATTCTTGCTTAGTTTCATAATACAAAACCCCCCCTATTTTATTTTATTTTGTTCAAGGAATAAATCTAACCAATCTCTGTGGATTCGACCCTCTCACTGCTATCTACAAAGCTTAACCCAGAGAAGGATTATTTTTGGTGGTTTCGACACCCATCAGTCAATCATATTCTGACAACATAATTTTATTAAAACTAGAATTTAAATATTTTATATTAGAGTTTAGTATTTGTTGAAATGGAGGATCCAACTCCATGATATATTTTTTGTAAAGCTTAAATGTGTCTCATACTATTTAATAAGAATATAATTTCTTTACATCCTATGTTATCATATCATTCACATCAAATCTTAATTATTGGTCAAAATCCTCAAAAAAACAGTAAAGCTTTCGGAAATGAATCTTTACTGTATCATTATCTTAATTTTTCATTATATTCAATGCCACGGAACTGATGAACTAGTCCAAATTCTTCATTGCAAATTCGAAACAGGCGATAACTAGAGATTCTTTTGAAAGTTTGACAAACTTAAAAGTTTAAAATTTTTATCATAATTGTGGGTCTCAACCTTTTATAGTGGGGGAATAATGTGATTTCTAAAAACAATAAACTATGTTTACTTTTGAAAATCCTCTGTTTAATTTTTTTTTTAAAATTTCAATCTCAATTACGAAAAAAAATATCTTGTAAGTAGTCTGTTTGTGCTTTTGTAAAAAGTCAATTATATTAAAATTGAGAAAATATAAAAAGTTCAAAAAACAAGCTTTTTCATGGCATACACGAGAAAAAGGAAAATGACCTTAATATAAGGAAATCTACATGATCCAAATAAAATCTAGGACAGTTCTCGCCTAGACTGCAAAGATGATCTCTAACGACTAGCTTGACTGGCCAACATTCATTTATAGAATTGGCCTCTCTATAAAGAGATATGTAACATGATAAATTAGAAAGAAACATTTAAATAATTAAAACTTTGAAAAATCTTACCTCGGTGGTTTATAGCCCTGATGTGGTCTTTTTTTTTGTAAGAAAAAAATTAATCTATAAGATATTGTCTATTGTCACCTCCGTATTAAAAGAATAGTCCACTTTAGGGATGAAGTATAATACATTTAATGCATTTTTTTAGTATATAATTTTACATTTTTATCTTTACTATTGATCATGAGACTTACATAGTTATTATTAGTAAATATATTTTAGAGTTTAGTTATAAAGTGGACTTCTTTTTAGAATAAATAAATTTTTAAAAAGAGAACTTTTTTTTGGGATAGAGTGAGTATTATTTTAAAGGTCTATTTCTCATTCCTAAATAGATTTCTTACCATGCAAATGTATGGATTTTTTTATGACAAAAAGATTTATCAGGCTCATTCTGATAAATGAGTTATTAGGCATCCAACAAAATTAGGACACATAGGATTTTTCTCAACTTCCATCTTAATTTTCTTGTGCCCTCATCACATAAGATTTCTTCTATTAAAACCATGTAAATACATTCGGTACCAATCAAAACTATGGAAGAGAAGTCCCACAGAACAAAGGTAGCGGACGCAACGGCTACTCACGACCAACTCCGAGCCTGTGTTCTGGTATTGATCAATAGCCGGACTCAAAGATTCATCAATTGGGTGTGCCAAAACCGTTGTAGCCCCGCTTGCTTGATGTACCCGTTTTTATGCGTCAATAATGTGTTGGTTTATTTCATCGTAGCAATTGCAAAAGGAAATATTAACTGTATCATGCTCCTTGCTAGTTTCTCCCTCGCTACAATCTCAATTTTGTCATTGGTTTTGAATCCTACGCATTCCTCTAAAATAACCTATGGATTCATACTGAATTTCACTATCGCTGCGGTATGCTCTACAGATAAGGAAATCACCTTTGAACTCTAGCAAATATGCACCGCTACCTTAATCAGTACTAGAACACAGGCTTGGAGTTGGCCGTGGGTAGCCACTGTGCCGTTGCCTTTGTTATGTGGGGTTTCTCTTCTATAGTTTTGATCGATGCCAAATGTATTTCCATGGTTTTAATAGAAGAATTCTAATGTGGTGAGGGCACAGGAAAATTAAGATGGAAGTTTAGAAAAATCCTATCTGTCCTAATTTTATTGGGTGCCTGATAGCTCATTTATCAGGACGGGCCTAATAAATCTTTTTCTCTTTTTTTTATTGAGAAAACTTATCATAATATCAAAATTGATATTATATTACAATTTTTTATTTTACAAAAAATCATTAGGGAAAATTGCTAATATTTGAATGTACATATATATTCATTGATTACAAATACTCTAATGTCATAAAGGATTTGATATTTTATCAAGAATACTATAAAATTAATAACATAGAATATGCATATTAATTATTCATATTCAAATATAAACATGATACATGAATTATTTAAACTTTATCTTTATTTTTGTTGATTAAAGTATAATATAAGAAAGATAAAAATTAAGAAAGAATGCAATTATAATAAATAGATATTCAATTGGCATCCACTTGGAGAAAGAACAATTGAGAGGGGGAAAAATGGAGTGTCATTTGCTACAGTTGTATTTATTTCATGCTAAAAAAATTATTTAAAAAATAAAAACAATATGCTTTTGAATTTTGATTCACTTGGGAAAAACAAACCCAAAATGGCAATCTTACTAAACAATATAACATGACACCATTGATAAATAGATAAAATGATATTATTTAAATCTATAAACATATTAAATCTTTCAATATTGAAAATTGATGCTAAATTTTCCTACTATTCTCCCAATTTCTTATTCACATTGTCACAAAAATTAAAATCAACATCCTCCCAGATCATAAACCCTTTAAATTTATCGTTGAATAAAAATCATAAAATCAAAATAAGAATTGATCAAGTTATCAATAATTTAGAAATTATTAGAAATTTTATAGTGGAAGTACTCCAAAAAAGTAATCAACTTTTAAATTAGTCTAAAATAAATCATTTAAATTTTGTAAATTCACATTATTAATTAACTTTTTTTTCAAAAAAAGAATCTATAGATAGTCAACTTACCTAAAGACTTTTGGCTTCACGTATTCAAAGTTTTCTTGATCGGCAACAAATGTGAGAGCTTTTAAAAGTAAAAATGAAAAGACTTTTCTTATGAACTAACTGAAGGTACATAGTAATAAACTCTTATTCAAAGTCTAAACATATAGATATAAAGCATTTCATATCCAAAAAAAAAAATATCAACTAAACAATAATTTTGAACTATATTTACTTAAAATTGAAGATACAATCTCCAAATATAAAAATTCTTCAAATCTAAGTAGATCATAACATTTCCTACCACAAGAAGCAACTCATAATAAATAGAGAAAAAAACATATTGAATTAATGAATGATTCCCCTTTTAATTATTGTTCCTTTGTGAGACCATCATAACAAATAAGTTATCTCATTGATATAAAGAATATGTAGAAAAATAAAATAGTAGATTGAAAAAAATAATGAAACTGAACAAAGTTTCGCTACCACTTATTGAGAAAAGTCTTTCTAAATTTTGGAATTTTAAAAAATAAAGAGTTGATTCAGAGAAGGAAATATGATTCTTTTTATGAGTAGCAATTGGAAAAGTTAAATTTAAACTTGATATAGATAAAGATAAAAAAATTAGGGTATTGGAAAAGTTAAAATTGAAAAGGAGGTAGATAAAGATTAAAATTTTCTTATAATGTTAAAGGATGGGTTGTTGTTATTGTGTATAACCTTTAATTTTTTAAATTGAGAATTTTGTAAATTTAAATTTTTTAATATCTAGTTATGGTAAATTCACCAGCCAACTCTATGAACTCTTAGGTTTGAAATTTAAACAACCTAAATCTCAAAGATATATAACTTAATACTTAACCAAATGTGAATGGCAATCAAACACTAAAACAAAAAATAATACTAAGTAGAATTCACAATAAGTTTAACTATGTATCTAGATAAGTTTAAAGTTATAATTAGATATGTATTAAAATTTTGTATTGACACAAATATCGTGTTAAAAACATATTTCTTTCAAAGAAATTTCGTAACATTTTAAAATGAGTAGTTTGGGGGGAAAAATAGGAATAGTCTACCTAAAATTAAAGATAAACAATATCTCACAATTATACCTTTTTTCTGCAATTAAAGATGGTAGATTTCATAAAATTAGTGTGAATAAAATATTTAGTTAAATTAAACATGTATAAGAGATGGCATATAATTTGAATTCTAATGTGATAGAAATGATAAGATTTAGTCAAATAGTAGTAAATTAGTGTGAAAGCAATATTTAGTTAAATCAAATTTTTATAAGAGATGGTATGTAAGAATTTATGCATATGAAGTATATTACATTTAGTCAGATAAATATTAAGCATATTAGGTATATTAGATAAAGTAAATAATAGTTAGTTTATTTACTTAATTATCTAAATTAAATCTAATTATAATTTGACAGTTGGCACCATTAGGTTAAGTAAAATTGTATAGGTGTCAAAAATATATTGAAAGAACATTGTATCTATCTATCTATATATATATATATATATATTTAAGAAAAATATTTGAACCAATAGATTATAGCAAAACATTAAAAAAAAAAGTCTCCATTTCCATGCTTCTTTTAGGGGAAATATGAGATCTTTGGGCGAAAGATCATTCACACTTGAAACTACCATTGTCTATACCTAACTTAATGTTGTGCAAAAACAATATTTTATCATTCTGAAAATTTGATAAACTAATAATCGAAAAAAATTTAACATTTTTTGCGTCCTAAAACAATAAAAAAAAAACACTTGTGAACCAATTTCTGAAAAAAAACCTTGATTTTTGTGGGCAAATTGGATGAGATCTAACGTGTATGAATATGATGAGGATGAAAGGATTTTTTTTTTTCCCCATAAAAGATAGTTATATTAACTTTTCAAAGTTAATGGATACACTTTAATTCACCAAAGTGAACTCTTCTTAGCACTCATGTAGGCTAAGACTAATTGACAACCTATCAAGACATTAAAACATCACTACACCTATCTAATTCCCACAAAAATAATAAAGCATAAATCAAGTGGAAACTCTAACCATATTATACACACTAAAAGAATGGCTAGCCTTACCACTTGATCAATGAATGTACCATTACAACACTTGCAAAATTGGATAGTCAAAATTAAACTTCTTCTGTATTTTTTTAGAGTGTAGACACAAAATTCTTAAAATAAGAAATTACAACAAATTAGCTAATAAGGAACTAGAAAAATGAAGGAAATTAAAAAAATAAAAATAACCATTTTCCAAGGCAAGAGTGATCCGGAAGCCTATCTTGAATGGGAAAAAAGGTAGAGCTTGTCTTTTATGTCCACAACTACTTGAAAGAGTAAAAAGTTAAGTAGCTCTGATCATGGTTACAAATTATGCCATTGTTTGGTGGGACCAATAGGTTGTTTCTAGAAGAAGAAACTGAGAAAGACCCATCAACACTTGGGAAGAAAGGAAAGTAGTTATGCACAAAAGGTTTGTGTCACCCCATTACTACTGAGGGTTGTATAGGCGAGTTTAAGAAATCACTCAAGGGTTCAAAACTGTTGATGAATATTATAAAGAGATGGAGGTATCCATGACCGGACCTAATGTGGAAGAAGATCTTGAGGCAACCATGGATCAATTTCTAGGAGGATTGAATCAATAAATAGCCAATATAGTAGAATTGCATCATTACTTGACCATTGAAGAGATGAGCCATATGGTTGAGAAGGTTGAAAGGCAATTAAGAAGCCGAGGGTTTTCCAGGGAAAGGTTCTTGGCCCAAGAAGGATACAAAAGTGAAAGTTAAAAAAATCACTACTCCCAGCACTAGTAGCACAACAAAGGCTAGTACCACCGATCAAAAGTCAAAAGTGTCTCCTACAGGTCCTAAATCCTCTCGTGAGGTCACTCATTTCAAATATTTGGGTAAAGGACATATCGCTTCTCAATGCCCTAACAAACACATAATGACACTTCGGAAAGATTGTACATATGAGAGTGAAAGTGAGTGGAAATCTGACTATCAAGGAATGCCACCACTACAAGGAGAAAGTGACGAAAGAGAAGAATTGCCCATTGAAAGAGAAGTATTGGTGACAATGAGAGCACTTAGTGTGCAAGTAAAGGAAGATAATGATGAGAAAAGAACCAAAATCTTCCACAATCGCTGCCACATCCAAAATAAAGTTTGCGTGGTGATTTTTAATTGTGCTAAATGCACCAATGTGGCTAGCACTACACTTGTAGTGAAGTTAAAGTTACCCGTGACTAAGCGTCCCTAACCTTATCATCTGCAACGGTTGAATGAATGTGGGGAGTTCCAAGTAACGAAGCAAATGCTAGTTCCGTTCTCTATTGGCAAGTACCAATATGAGGTTCTATGCAATGTGGTACCAATGCAAGTTGTTCACTTACTTCTTGGCCATCCTTGGGAGTATTTATTGATATACGAATAAATATTCTTTTCATAATAAATGGCAAAAAGATAACTCTTGTACCTTTGTTACCTCAACAAGTATACAATAAGCAAATGAGATTGAAAAATGAGAGTGAGAAAAGAAAAAAAGAGTTAGAGAGTGCAAGAAAAGCCAAAGAGAGTGAAAATAATAAAGAGAACATTCAGGTAACAACCAAGGTTGAACATAAGGTAAAACCCGAGGGAAAAGGTAAAGAATTGTCTGAATATAAAATTGAGAGATCTTTGATAGAAAAGCCAATTGTGCTAGATAGAAATAAGGCAAATTTCTTTGTGAGTGTACATGAGGTAGATAGGGCTATTTCATCTCACAAGTTTCTTGTTATACTTATGTATCAAGAAGTTAGTTTTACTGACTCGGTTTATTTTTACCACTAATTGCAAGTCATGTAATTATAGTATAATTACGAGTATCGTCCCACAGGGAGGTGAACAATTACCGGTTGAGCAATATTAATTCCTATTATCTAGAGCAACATGCAAAATAAAAGTAGATGTAGTGAAGTAATAAAAACCAAGTAAAAGCAATATTAAAAACGTTCAACGAAAAGAATTCAGGTAAATAGACTTTAAGACTTGGGATTTCACCAATCATTAACTGTAAAATCCATTCATATAATTATTTTGTGATAAACATCCTCACAACTATTCACATAATTAAACACCATCTCCTCTCAGAGTATAATATTACTATTCAAATAATAATTATGGGACTACTTTCGTGACTCCAAAATTACTATGAATGCATGATGAACAAAAGAATACTATGTTGCAGAAATTGAGAATCTACTATCGTGATTCACAATTAAAATCTGAAGAATTCACGAACTAATATTGATGTCAGCTGTCGCCTCTTCACCAATACCTTAAACATGCAAATAGTGATCAAGCATTTACAAGAAGTAATACCGAATAAATCAGATATTGGATAATACCACAATTATATAAATGAAAATTACGTAATGATGGTTACATCCCAGTCCTAAAGAAAATAACTTCAGCCACTAAACATGGCTTGCATGAAAATAAAACTAAGTAAAACTATCTCTATTCTATCGTTGTGTATATTGTTGTGCGTTCTCCTTGTCTTTTGTTCTCCTTCATTTATACTTGTTCTGGTCCATGGAGATTAGAAGTCCATGTTGTGTAGAACTCCTTTTCTGATCAGCATGATCTGAATTGCGTAATCTTCTTTTTTTTTCCGTAACTCTATCAACTTGCTTCATGCTGTGGCATGAAAAGTTACATGCCATGGCATTAACATCCAAGTCCTTCTTTTCTTCAGCAAAATCGTGGCTTTTCTATTTCCGCAAGCAATCTTTTCAATCTTATCTTTCTTTAAGCAATTCTCCTACAAGATAGCAATTTACGTTAGATAAGGCTAAATTCTCCCATAATTGGATAAGATAATAGAGATATCTTAACCTAGAAGTTATCATTATATTCACTTATCATTTACCACTAATGACTTACCTCTAGATTTGCCTGTTGAAATTGTGTTTGTCTTGCAGAAATTTGAAGATGTCTTTCTTGAAAAGATTCCAAATGGTTTGCCACCAATTCAAGAGATTGAACATCAGATTGATTTTGTTTCTGGAGCTGTAATTCCAAACAAGCCTACCTATAGAGCTAATCCGGAAAAGACGAAAGAATTGCGAAAGTAAGTGGATGAACTACTAGCAAAAGGTCATGTTCGTGAGTCCTTGAGCCTATGTGCTACTCTCATAATTTTGGTACCTAAGAAGGATGGACGTTAGCGTATGTGCATTGATTGCTAAGTAGTCAATAAGATAACGATAAAATATTGTCATCACATTCTTAGGTTAGATGATATGCTTGAAGAACTGCATGGTGCTTGCGTATTCATGAAAATAGATTTAAAATTTGGGTATCATCAAATAAGAATGAAAAAAGGTGATGAGTGCAAAAATGCTTTTAAAATTAAATTTGGTCTATATGAATGGTTAGTTATGCATTTTGTTTTGACTAATGCCCCTAGCACATTTATGTGACTAATGAGTTATGTTTTAAGAGCTTTCATTGAGAAATTTGTAGTTGTCTACTTTGATGATATCTTAATTTATAGCAGAGACATAAAAGAACATGCTGAACATCTTAAAATGGTTTTAACTACTTTGCGAACTGAGAGACTATTTGCTAATATTAAGAAATGCACATCTTGTGTTTCAGAAGTGGTATTTCTTGGTTTCGTTGTATGTGCACAAGGAATAAAAGTTTATCTATCAAAAGTCAAGGCCAACAGCAACTAGCCAACCCTTTCTAACATTTAAGGTGTTCATAGCTTTCATGGTTTGGCTAGTTTTTAATGAAAATTTGTTAAGGATTTTCCTACAAAAACTTGCTCCACTAAACGACATTGTCAAGAAATATGTAGGTTTCCATTGGGGAGCTGAGCAAAAAAAGGCATTTACCTGGCTTAAGCGCGATTTGACTTTTGCACCTTTACTAGCATTACCTAACTTTGACAAAACATTTAAAATAGAGTGTGATGCATCAAGAATAGGTGTTGGAGCTGTTCTTATCCAATTGCATATTTTAGGGAAAAGCTCAATGGTGTTAGGTTCAACTATCCAACATATGACAAAGAGATTTTTGTGGTGGTGTGAGCTTTGGAGGTTTGGCAACACTACCTTTTGCCAAAGGAGTTTGCATCCACACTGACCATGAGTCCTTTAAGCACTTGAAGGGACAAAATAAACTAAACAAGAGGTATGCCAAGTGGGTGAATTTCATCGAGACACTTCCTTATGTAATTAAGTACAAACAAGGTAAGGAAAAATATAGTGGTTGACACATTGTCTTGGAGATGCACTCTTATTACTACTCTCAACACTAAATTGTTAGGATATGAATATATTAAAAACTTATATCCTATTGATCTTGACTTTTCCAGTGATTATGTAGCTTGTGAACAGTCTATATTTAATAAGTACCATAGACATGAAGGTTACTTTTTTCGTGAGAATAGATTATGCATGCCTTCTTGTTCTTTGTGAGAGCTTTTAATCCGTGAGGCTCATAGTGGAGGTTTAATGGGACATTCTGGAGTTTTAAAAACTCTAGATGTCTTATCTAAACACTTTTTTTAGCCTAACATGAAAAAAGATGTAGTGAGGATTGGTGATAGATGTATACCTTGTAAACAAGCTAAATCTACATCCCAGCCTCCTGGATTGTACACCCCATTACCCATACCTAGTTCACCGTGGGTCGACATTTCCATAGACTTTGTCCTAGGACTACAGCATTCTCAAATAGGCATGGATTCTATACTTCCTGTAGTAGATCTTTTTTCTAAAATGGCTCACTTTCTTGCTTGTAGGAAGTCTGATGATACAAAACACATGGCTAGCTTGTTTTTCAAGGAAATGATCCGACTACATGGAGTTTCTCAAAGCATAGTTTCTGATAGAGACGTCAAGTTCTTGAGCTACTTTGGAAGACACTCTTGGGAAAATCAGGTACTAAGTTATTGTTCTCAACAACTAGTCATCCACAAACCGATGATCAAATGGAGGTAACCAATCATACATTGGGTACATTGCTCCGAGCTTTGATCCAACGGAACTTAAGGAGTTGGGAAAATGCTTACCTATTGCTGAATTTGCTTATGACCATATTGTGCATTCTACTATTAACCATTCTCCTTTCAAAGGTATTTATGACTTTAAACCTTTGATGTCACTAGACTTATCCCAGTTGCCACTAGACTTATCCCCGTTGCCGATTAACAAAGTTATAAGATTGTTGCTAAAGATATCAAGGGTTGCTATTAGGGATAGCAAATAGGTGGGTTGGGTCACTCATTAATTGGGATTTTATGAATTTTGATTCAATTCAATCAATATAATTACGGGTCAAACTTGAGTTTGATTGTATCCAATCGCCCTTACAGTTAAAATTATAATTTTACAAAAATTAAGCAATGACCTAACAGGTTAAATTATAATTTTTAAAAATTCAAATGCTGGTAGATAGTTGGTTAGCCGTCACTTAAATTTTTAAAAATTATAATTTTAACTCATTGGATTGATTGCGTTTAAGCCAACTTAAGTTATTAAATTATAT
The DNA here is from genome assembly GCA_020080225.1 of Gynochthodes officinalis. NCBI lineage: Eukaryota > Viridiplantae > Streptophyta > Magnoliopsida > Gentianales > Rubiaceae > Gynochthodes > Gynochthodes officinalis. The sequence goes on from CM034619.1 coordinate 17,979,178, forward strand.
GACTCATGTGACCCAACTAACCCATCTGTTCTATTTAACCCAACCTAATGGGTTAAATTAGTCAATTGATTAGGTTGAGCTTTGCCACCCCTAATTCCTTTTGTTGGGTTTTTTTTTTTTAATGAAACGCTAGTAGATATTATTGCAATTGCAAATATTTACTTAAGATAGCCTAAAAAAGGCTAATTGCTTTTTGTGGTAGTGATCCACAGAGAATCAACATTACAAAAGAAAATGTGACAAGAAACAAAGGATTGCTATTTTTGACTAACGTACAATAGCCTTGATACCGTAGCAATACTATTTAAAAACCTAAGTAAGAAAAAACCCAGCTTGACATCCAGTTCTGGAGCATCTTGAAACTGCCGCTGCAGAAGCTTGTCAGTTTGTCTCCTGCCCATGCTTAACAGGATACTGTCGAGGTCCGGCTCTTAAGCGAGTAACACCCACCTCCTCACCCACTTCATGCAGAAGAAAAAGAAGGGCATGGATCATGGCTGACTCAGATGGAGTCTTTAGCAAATGATTTGCAATTTGTTATTGAGATGTGGGATGTCCAATTCGTTACATGATGAAGCTTACTCCCAGATGAAAATTCGACCAAAATATGTTTGCAAAACATATATATATATATATACTCAAGTTAGTAGTAAGATTCATTGTCATGAATTAGAGGATTATTAATTTCAATTTTCAAAATATATTTATACCTAATATCTAAGTTTGTAAGAAATCAAATCTAAAAAAATACTGGCATTACCGTCAGTTGCACAAATTTTTTGTGGGCTTAAAACTATGGAGCTTTACCACTAGTACTACTCATCATTAAACCTGTAAGCATTGCAGAAGGGAGAATTTGCTTCTCTTTCCACCGTTTCTTTATACATTAAGATTTAGTTTGAGTGCTCTTAAATCTTCTGACAATTTGCTTGTCAATTGTATGACTCATTCAAGAGCCGTCTTTGTGCGCTTTGACTTGGAGGATAGATGGTAGAGTGAGGCTTTTCTTGGATTGGTCTAATGATTTTTGAGTTTTGACTAAAATCAAATCATTAATTCCTAATTGCAGTTGTTGGTTAGAGGTTAAATCTGCAATAAATTTTTGCGGAATCCTTTGTAGGGAAAGTAATGCAATTGAGATAGAAATAAATAATTTATTCTAATTTGACTTGTGCTTTTTGAGAAATGCTCAAAATTGCGGGAAGGATAAGGTTTACTCTTTTTTATATTTATATTTGAAAGCAATAGTTTACTCTCTGAAAGAAAAAGGAAATTGGAGAGCAAGTCAAGTATTGCGGCATGCATGCAAAGTTATTGAAGTTCAATATCATATACTTCAATTTCAGTGCGGTTTTGAAAAATTACAAAAAAAATAATAATTTACAATACATAACACATTACAAGCACAGTAAACAACATTTAGCAGAGTAGATTTTTCATGAAGGAAGATAAGCTTCCAAAGCATGGGGAACAGCCGCCTTGTCGAACAAGATTAATAGATTTAAAATTACACGAATAATAGATTTAAAATTTATCGAGCTTTCTAATAGTCTATTAATCAATCGACATGTTCTTTTTATTGAGTTTGAAATTAAAAAAAAAAACTTTTAGAACCAAATATATGTTATTTTTGGAGATGAAAATTTTCTCCTCAATTTAAAAAAGATAAGGTTAGTTTTGGAAAATTAGCATCGTCACCTAAACTTAAAGGCATAACTCATGAAGAAAAAAACTGTTTAAAATTTACGCTATTAGTACTCTAATGCTTATTTTTAAATTAGAAAAAAAAAATGTATAGTCGAAAGAAAGAATAAATTATTATAAATATCGTATTTTCCTATTAAAAAGAGGAAATGATTACGACCCATGAAAATGGATATTTTTTTAAAAAAATTATTTTCTTAAGCTTTCTAGCTGCTTAGTAGTTTATTGCAATTTCTTATTATAAGATTTTTTTGTATCTACACTATAAAAAAATATAAAATAATTTAATTTTGAATATCCGATTTAGTAAAGTATTGTAGTATTGGTACTGCAGTCGTCAATCCCTTCATCGTCATCATATTCATACGATAGGCCTCATCCAATTAACCCAACTAAATCAAGATTTTTGAAAAATTGGTTCACATATTTTCAACTGTATACAACACAAAAAATGGAAAAAATTTTAACTTACTTTTTTCTCGAATTTTCATGATAATCTAATATTGTTTTTACTACTTACATTAAGTTAGGAATAGAAAATGGGTAGTTTAAAGTATGAATAAACTTTCTTTCAAGGATCTCATTCCTGCACCCAAAAAAGAAGCTTAAAAATGGAGATTACTTTTTAATTTTTTTCTATAATCTATTAGTGCAAATATTTTTCTTGAATTAGGAAAAAAAAAAGACCTTCAAAGAATTACTATTTCCGTCCTAAAAAAAAGAGTTGCTATTTAATTTTTTTTATTTCAAAAAGAACTCACTTTAGAACCAAGTTCCTAAAATATTTTTATTAACAATAATTATGTAGGTTTATAATCAAAAAGTAAGAATAAGAATAGAAAATTATATATTTAAAAAATACATTAAATGTATTGTAGTTTATTACTAAAAAAATTGTCGTACCTATTTAAAAGTAGAATCATTTTTTAAAGAGAGGGAGTAATAGACCATATTTTAGAAATTCATTGTTTCCGAAAAAAAAACAGAAGAAGAAAACTAAGGCTATAAACCACCGGAGAGTTGTCCTTTTCTCTCCGGAGGAAATTCATCTTAATCTTAATTCAGAATAAGCATTCACTCCAATCCTTGAAATTTTTAAGGATCTGCTTTATGTGGAGCAGCCTGATTTTGGATGATTTCTTAGCTTCGGTGTTAGAAAATACCCAAAAAAACCCCCACAATCATCACTTTTCATGCAATTTTAAATTTCCATCACTTTTCATTCAATTTTAAAATTTTGAGACCTTCCTAAATAAGTTAGTTCAACATGGATTTCCTAGCTTCAGTGTTAGAAAATACTGAAAAGCTCACAACTATCACTAATAAATAAGTTAAAATTTAATTTAGATCTAAATTTAAATTCAAACTAGGTATTTTGTACCTATCATACTTATTAAATGCTTTGTACCATTTTGTGAATTTGATATAGAATTTTTTCATACCCACCCATGAACCTTTAACACATCTTTCTTTGTAATGTTCTAACATTTAGTGCTTAAACTTCATTAATAAATAAATTGATTTGAGCCTTTTTCTCTCTCCCTTTTTTCTTATAACAAAAAAAAAAAACAAAAGAGAGAGATTTATAGTTGCACTTGTGATACAAAGCACCTGTTCACTCACATGTTGTTTATAATGCATGTAATGTATTATGTATTATAAACTCTTAAAAATTTGTAATTTTCGAAAAATGGAGTCAAAAGTGTAAATTTAATTTTGCATGCATGCACCTCAATGCTTCACTTGCTGCCGATTCCCTTTTGCTTTCAGAATGAGTAAACAATTGCTTTCAGATATAAATCTAAAAAAGATTAAACTTTATCCTTCCCACAATTTTGAGCATCATTCTGGAAACACAAGTAAAATTAGAATAAATTATTCATCTCTATCTCTATTCCATTACCTTCCCTAAAATGGATTGCACAAAAAATTTATTGCATTTTGGACTTCCGACCAACAACAGCAATCCACGATATCATCCATCTCTCCAACGCCCAACTACACGGCGGGTCAATACCTCCACCACATACATTAGTCTTGTTCATTTCCTTCCATTAATTTTTGCCACTGTGTGGTCTAAGTTTTCCTATAAATAGAACTCAAAATTTTCAGCCTTTCTCATCCAATTCTCAAAGTCAATTTTCTACGTCAAACTCTTAAAAAAAACCATGGGTTCTAGGGCACTTGTTTTGGTCTGCATTTCCTTGTTTATGGCTCTAATGGTTGTCTCAGAGGTGACTGCTAGGGACTTGGCTGAGACTTCCACTTCTGTTGACGAAGGTATGATATATATTCGGTTCAAGTATTTGAATTACTTTTTTTCATGTTTTTTCCCCCCTCAATCTTGCAGTTTGTTTAAGTGAACAATACTGATGAATTTGCATGTCGAATTTATTCGCAGCAAAAACAGCTGAGATGACTAAGGGCGTAGAGGAATCCAAGTACTATGGAGGTGGCTATGGAGGAGGTTACGGTGGTTATGGAGGAAACGGAGGCTATGGTGGTTATGGTGGTTATGGCGGGCGCGGCGGCTATGGTGGTTATGGTGGTTATGGTGGGCGTGGCGGCTATGGTGGGTATGGCGGGCGCGGTGGTTATGGTGGGGGTTATGGCAGAGGTGGCGGGTATGGTGGTGGTTATGGCGGGGGTGGCGGTTATGGTGGTGGTTATGGCGGGGGTGGCGGTTATGGTGGAGGTTATGGTAGAGGTGGAGGTTATGGTGGTGGTTACGGTGGTGGCATTGGTGGCTATGCCAATGAGGCTAATGAGCCATAGATGTTAATAGCATGAATAATATGCTGAAATTAAACAAGCTCATTGTAATGTAAGTTTGTATTTTATGGTTTGAAATATGAATAAGAGCTTGGATAATTAAGAAAATATGAGTGTGCAATATACTATATAAATTACAACAAATTCTGACAATTAAGAGCCAACTAGAATAGAATTGGAAAGATAATTTTCATTCAAATATTCGTTGGAATACTTCATGCTATTAAAGGTTATTTACAACAAACTTCTGCTAAACAAGACAAATACAATCAAGTCTTTCATAGTTAAGCAAACAAAATGCAAACTTCCAACTCGTAAACTGAAGTAAAACTTACACTGGATAGATTACGCATGACCCAAACATGGGTTTGCGATAAGTGCAAGCTTCTGCAGCAAATATTTACTCTATTTATTTACCAGCTAGTATTTAATTAATGAAATTTCCAATTTTGCCAACAAAGTAGCCACCGGCATATGTTCCAAATTGATCTACATCTCCTAGATTTAACATACAGTATTTCAACGTAGCCAAATCAAGAATTCGTTTGAAATCATTACCAAAAAAGATATATTTGCTCAAAAAGGCTTTATATTTTGATTCATATGATGCCCCTATTTAGTTATTCCTGTTCCCAAAAGAAAGGATAATTTAGCCAAAAAAAGGCTAAATTCATGGCACCTGGTATGTGTTTAGGAGGCATCACGAAGTTAGACAACTCTTGCATATTGATAGACCAGGTGGCTTCCTCATTAAATTGATCTGCAACCGTGGGTACAAATAATGATGACTTCAGAGTTCGAAATTGTCAACTCCATTGAAGAAAACTTTGTATCGTTGAAGTGGACGTGTTTTTTGAGCTTTCTTTTCCTTTTCAAGAAGTGGAATATATATGTAGATGGGCTATAGAAATTCAAAACGGGACCAAGCACAACTTTGTCGATGCTATTTATGTGAAAACTAGTGAGTAGGACATGCTGGCGGCATATTTTAGATGATGAACCAAAATTTGACTCGATTTCAAGCCAGAATAGAGGTCAAATCTTTGCTCCCTTTTCACTCGAGTTATTTGGAGAGAGAAAATTAAATAATGAATGTGTTTTTCTATGTTGATCTCAATTTGAACATAAAACTTAGTTAATCACAAAAGCTAAACAAATCATATAGAAAATGGTATACTCTATACATCCCAAAAAAAATTTCCACTTCTAATTTAGTACAACTCTTTTCTTTTAAAACTATGATGTACTAGACACTTGCTATACCATCAAATAATATTATCCTTACTTTTAAATTTGAGTTATACATTATCATTATTAGTAAAGATAATATAAAAATTTTCCACAACAAGTGGACTCTCTTTTTTTTTTTTTTTTTGACAAGCCAAGAAGGCAAGGTTTATTATTAGAGATATAGAGTAAAAGGTTACAAAGTAGAAATCAGTAGTAAATGGAAAGACAAGAACATTCTTACGCGGCTTACAAACAAAAACGAGAGTAGAGATTAGTAGATACAAGACTCATTGCTCGATGATTGCCAACAAGTTTTGCACTCTGGATACTCCTGACTTTGCCAACCTGTCGGCCACACTATTCATGTCTCTTGGAATGTGATAGCCCTCCCAGTGCTATCATATATACTAAATTACAAGTGGACTCTCTTCGTAGGATAAAAAAAATTACAAATTATTATATTTTTATTGGATGGAGGGAGTAATAACTGCATTCATATATACTAAATTTGAGAATGATATAATATAGGTGGTATTGTGGGATTTTTACTATCTTTCACTAATAATTTTGAATCTGTTTATTTGTCCATAGAGTTTTAAGTCCTCTATAATACTTTTAGGGCTTGTTTGGTTTTTAGAAAAGTAAAGTTATTTAATAATGTGATTTCTAGTAAAGTGATTCCAAGGAAAGTGAATACTAATAGATTTTTTTCATGCGTTTGGATGAATTAAAAATGTTGGTCAGGAAGCTATCAAGATTCTTTTTTTTCATTGTTTAGAGTGATTGAATAAACTAGGAAATATAATGTGTATTTCAGTGTATTACTTAAAAAATCCTTATAAGTTAATTTGTTTTATTTACTTGTACAATTATGGAAACATATATTAGATATAACTAAAAAGAAGACATACCAAAATTGAAAAAAAAATATACATGTTTCTCCCCAAAAAAACCATAATAATTATTTTAAATAGTTAGCGTTTGTAATACAAATTAAATTATTCAAATCTAAAATAAAATTAGCGCTAAAATAATAATATCCTAAAAATTATGAATAATTATAAAATGAATTTAAATAAAATTTATTTCCAAACTAATTCGGATCAAGAAGTTCAATAAGAAATATATGTTTTTCAACATAATTAAGGGTGAAAAAATAATCCAAAATATAAAAATTATGAACAAGTTTCATAAAAACTCTTTATTTTTGTGGTTGCGATAAAACTTCAACCTTCTATAGCCCTTCATTAAGTTTTGTGATGATTATTCATGTTTTACAAACTAGTGCTTGCAATGCTTTTCATAGATTTTATCATTTGGTCATCAAATGTTTCCATTTGAGTTGTTACTACAAATTTAAAACTAAGCCATCAACATTTCTTCTTTTTTTTTTTTTCTTGACTAAGGAACCCCTAGCCACTACTAAGGGTGCGTACTGGGTAAACCCTGCTCCTGTGTAATAGCTCGCAAGCCACACAGGAGATGCAAACCGCACTAGGCAAGCCCTGTGCGATGGGATCGACCGAGAAGGTGTTGACAGAGAATTCGAACTTGTAACCTTACGATCCTACGCTCGTTGCCACACCAACTCGGCCACCCTCGAAAGGGCAATCTTCTTTTGCATTCTAGTTGTTTTGAAGTACCTTCACCTTGAAAGTTGGGTAGTACTGTTTCAGAATTGTTATCATTCTCATTAGATTCTTTAGTATTCTTGTTAACATTTCTTTGTCTATTCAATTCTTCAATTACATCTACAAATGCTTCAATATTAATTTCAATAGCTTTATCATTTCCCCAAATTATTATGAGTTGATCATAATAAATAAAAGGCTTGTTTTTCATGGATGCACTATTAGGATGTGTTTGTAAAAACTAACATACATTAGTTTATTATTAATAATACTCCCTCCGCCCCAAAAAAAGAGTCTACTTTGAAAAATTTTTCTTGTCCCAAAAAAAGAGTCAACCGTTAAACCAAATTCGTAAAATATCATTACTAAAAATAATTATGTATATTCAAAATTTAAAAGTAAGGATAATAATGTAAAATTATACATTTAGTTGTGCATTAAATGAATTGTATCTAATTACTAATAAAAAGTTGTAACTTAATCAAAGTGGACTCTTTTTTTGGGATGGAGGGAGTTTTATAACTAAAACATAAATAAAATATGCTATTAAATTTTATCTTCAAATATTCATCCCATGCATTTGCACTTGTTGTCATGCATTTTTCCTAATCATCCCAACCAAAACCACACAAACCTCTATGATAGGATTTGATTTGTTACCATTTAATAGGAGCAAACCTATGATGTTAATGTTTTTATTGGTATGAAAATGGCTAATTTGAGGTGTTTTTGTACAGGGAGTGAAATTGATGGACTAAGGCGAAAAAGATGGAATTTAATGAAAATTTAGACGATGTTTGGAGAAGGATTTTTGGAGCAAAAACAAAAGACTATTTTGGATAAGCATGCCCATGCCTTAAAGGATAAAGTCTCCTGTTTTGGAGGTGAAACTCAAGAAGATGCACAATACACGTGACCACGTTCTAAGCAGAGATAAATGGCTAATGAGCTGAAATTTCAAAGACTTGAATTTTTCTTTTGATTTCAACTTTTTCAATTCAAGTTAGAATTGATTTGAAGACATTTGTTAGGATTAGATAGGATGGTTGGCTGGATAATTAGTTAGAAATCAAAAGTTTAAAAACTTAGGATTTGTTGGAGAGATTCTAGGAAGTTTTTAGGAAGGTTGTTAGAGAAGAAGTCTATAAATAGGAGGGCTAGTAAACTTGGAAGACATGAGTTTTGCTACCTTCGTTTTCTGCAAATATTTTCCTTTCCCTTGTACTTTTCTTTCATTCTAGAATAAACTTAGAATAGTTTTTCTACCATGAGTGGCTAAACTACTTCTATTCCGATCCAAAGTGGGTTAATGCCAATATTTTTAGTGAGGTGTTGTTCATAGTTTCATAAGCTTTTTACATTCAATTAATCATTATTTCTTGCTTTATGTTTAGTTTGGATTTTGAATGTTAAATAAATTGACAACTTATTTTCATTTTCTTCCTACAATTATCTATTTATTCTTGATCTATAATTCTCCGGAACAATTAGAACAAGTAGCACTTAAATCTTTTTGTGTGTGTAAAGTGACAGCAATCATGCATTTATGATTTAAAAGGGATTAATGATACAAGGATTTTCAATTGCAGCTATCTCAATTGTTAGTTTTTGTTTTAACTATTTTCAAGGTTCTTAGTGCTGCTATCAAATGATATAGAATGCTATCACCCCCAGTCATTTGTTAGTAAGGTTTGTTGTGAATGCTAGGTTCAAACAAATAGAATAGGAAAACTCAACATTTGTCATGGCTATCCTGAAAAATTTTCAGTTAAATGCTTGAATGGAGAAGTGTCTTAAGAATCCTATGATCTAGACATATTCGGTACAACTACACTACCTTGGATTGAAGCCTAGTAAGATTGAAGTAATTCTTTTAAATATTTCCCATTGATTTCTTTTATAATTTTTCTTTATTAACTACAAATAGATTTGGTACTCAAAATTCTTTTCTTTCTCTGTCTCAATTGCTAAAAAATTCTTCAAAATAGCTCCCTGTGGTGTTCGAACTGGTTCACTACTACTACAAATCAATTGTAGTTAGTCTAAAGATCGGAATTAATTTTGGGGGCTTCGACAACCCGACCAAAATTTTGGCGCCATTGCCAGGGAGCTATCTTGTTTCTCAGCATTGTGGATTTTTTTTATTGCATGACCCGTGCTTCTCACAAAGGTGATCTTGTGTTCATTTCAGATATTGAGAAAGAAGCTTGGCGACTAAAGAAGGAAACAAGAAGGAGGCTGCAATTTAATTCAACACCACTTGAGGAAGAAAGGATGGCTGCAAGAGATCGTACAATGAGAGAGCTTATTGCTTCAATTTTGAATCAACAACCTCTTTGCATACAATTTCCAAATTTGGAGGTAGCATTTGAACTAAAATCTGGACTTATTCATTTTTTACCTATTTTTTGTGGAAATGTAGGTGAAGATCCACAAAAACATCTCAAGGAATTCCATGTGGTTTGTTCTAGTTTGAAACCACAAGGAGTGGTTGAGGAACAAGTTAATTTGAGAGCTTTCCCTTTCTACTTGGGAGATAAGGCGAACGATTGGTTTTATTATCTTCTTGCAGGTTCCATTACAACTTGGGAGGAAATGAAAATGTTGTTTTTGGAGAAATTTTTTCTTGCCTCATGAGCTGCAAATTTTAGGAAAGAGATATGTGATATTAGACAGCTTGGTGGAGAATCATTATACGAATATAGGGAAAGATTTAACCAATTGTGTGCAAGTTGCCCGCACCACCAAATTTCAGACCAACTTTTGATCTAATACTTTTATGAGGGTCATTACCCATGGATCGCAGTATGGTTGATGCAACAATGGAGGAGCCTTGGTGAACAAAACACCAACAACAGCAAGGCAATTAATCTCTAACATGGCAGAGAATTCTCAACAATTTGGTTCAAGATCTGAAGGGATTACTAAAAGGATTCATGAGGTAAGTACTTCTAGCATTCAAGACCAAATTTTTTATCTAACTACTCTAGTTCGTCAAATGGCTGTTGGACAATTGCAAAATGCAAAAGTGTGTGGAGTTTGCTCGCTTCCTGGACATCCTACAGATTTGTGCCCAACTTTGCAAGAGGACATAACGCAACAGGCAAATGCAATTGGAGGATATCCTAGTCAACCCCAAAGGAAATATGATCCTTATTTAACCCATTATAATCCTAATTGGAGAGATCATCCAAATCTTAGTTATGGGAACCTGGGTGGGCAACCAACATATTAATTTTCTAGCCAAAATAGGCCAGTGCAACCCCCACCACCAATGCAATCATCAAATTCATGTATGCCTCTAGAAGATATTGTAAGGTCTTTGGTTACTAACACGCAACAATTTCAACACAACATGCAAAAATTCTAATAAGAGACTAGAGCTAGTATCCGACTATCTGTAATGTGAAGAATCAAGTGTCTCAATTAGCTGCAGAAATGAGCAAATTGAAGCAAACAGTCTCAAAAGGATTACCTTCTCAGACAGTGGTAAATCCAAAGGAAAATGTTAGTGTAATGATGTTGAGAAGTGGTAAGGAACTTCAACCCACACCACTTCAGGGGACCAAAGATAATGAAGAAGAAAACTCAAGAGTAGTAAGATCTGATCCTTTACTATCCAATGATTAAAATACTAATGCTGCACCATTTCCAAGCAGGTTAGTAAGGTCAAAAGAGAGGAGTATGAGCAAGGAATTCTGGAGACATTCAAAAAGGTAGAAATAAATATTCTCTTAATAGATGCAATCAAGCAAATTCCCAGGTATGCAAAGTTTTTGAGGGAATTATGCACCAATAAAAGAAGGCTAAAAGGTGATGAAACAATCAATGTTGGGAAAAATGCATCTACAATAATTTTAAAAAAATTACCTAATAAGTGTGAGGATCCGGGTATGATTTCAATTCCTTGTATAACTGGGAATTGATAACTCTATTTTATATAGAGTTTTCTTATTAATTTTGGTTAGAAATTGGCTTGTGTTTTAATTTGTTTTTACATATTTTGGCCAAATTATCCTTTGAAAACTCACTCATCTTCCGGAGTTCATAACTCTTGATTCAGACGTCCAAATGAGATGATTAAAGATGATATGGAAAGCTGAGAAAGAGAGCAAAAACTTTCATGAAGAAAGTTTTCTCAAATTCCGGAATCAAAGGGACCAAATCTGGGCAGAAACTTGGGTTCAAGAGGTTCAGTTCTTTTCTGAATTTTGGTAGCTACGGGTTTTCTAATTGTGCAAAGATGCAGCCTTAATTTTTTCAGCAGCTGGGATGTATTCTGCTCTTTCCTATGCTTTTGGTCAGCCAAGTATAAAGCAAAAGAAGAGAAGGAAAGCCGCACACTTCAAACATCCAAATACCAGCCACAAACAAAAGAAGAAAAATTTTCTTCAGCTGCAGCATTTAAGAGCCGAAGAACCGTGGGACAAAGTTGCAAGCTGCACAACAGAAAAAACAAAAGGAGACTTCCTTAACATTGAGCTGCAGCAAATTGGAAATAGAAGACAACTGCAGAAAGGAAAGAAGCCAGCAAACAAAAGATGAAGAGACAGCCGAGCTTGCACACAAAAAGAAACAACCCAGCTGCAAAGGAAAAAGCCGCACATGAAAGCATAAGGAAACCAGCTGCCATTCTCTTCTTTTTCTGAAGAAAGTGTCTCTAAAATGCATTCTCACATGGGCAAAAGAAAGGAAAAAGAAAAATACAGAAAGAAAGAAAGCTGGACAGCCGAAAGAGAGAAGAAAAAAAATTCCAGCAGCTGCATTTCTTGGGCCATCCGAATTTCTGCATGAAGAGAGAACATGCATTCATAAATTTTTATGGAGACCAGCTGCCATCTTTTTATTTTTCTGAAGAAAGAGTGCATGAGGACAGCAAGAAAGCCTCTCCAAAATGCAGCCTCACATGGGAAAAAGAAAGCCAAAGAAGAAAAGGAAATCTGTACAAAGACAAAAGCGAAGAAGCATTAACAAAAGAAAAAGAAAAGAGAGGACCACAAGAGAGAATAATGAAGAACATGAGGAATGGCATAAAGAAAAGATAAAAGAAAGTGGCCACAATCAAATGTCTTGAATCCTTGCCTATAAATAGGCAAGGCTTGGATATGATCAAATCATCCCATTCTTAGCAGCATATTTCTTTTCCTTTCTTCCTTAGTTTAGGAGTAGTAGTAGCACCTCCTTCCTGTTTTTTTCTTTCCTTCCTTTAGTTTGTATTCAGTTTTAGCTAGTTTTCTTCTCCGTTTTCTTTTCTTTTCAGTAGTTTAGTAGAATTCCAGCAGCTTCCTCTCGGTTGTTCTCAAGACAATTTCAAAGACCTTCCTCGGTTTTCTTAGCGTAATTTCAGCCATTGCTTGTTGTTCTTCTTCCGCTTGTTGTTCTTCTTCTTTTGTTGTTCTTCCAAAGACGCCAAGCTTGACTTGATACAAAGGAAGCAATGAACCTTCTCTTTGGAAGTTTACGGGTAGAGAAGACAAAAATCAAAGAACAAAGAGGAGTGGCTACTACCTACGGGTTTTGTTGGAGTTTATTTTATTTATTTTTCATTTTTGTTTCTTCTTGCAATCATGTTTAAATTTTTGGTGATATTCTTTTATATTAATATGAACTAAATTCTTTTCTAGGGTTTCATGTAGCCTAACTATGAAGTCTTAATATTTTTCTATTAATATAATTTGATTTAATTTTCTATGGTTGAGTATTTATCTTTGTGCTTAATGCTTCTAATTACTTGATCACTAATTAGATGATTTGTTAATCATAACGAATTGGAAGAGGAGTTATGTGTCAAGTTCATTGAGATAAATGCCATAAATTGCATGTAGGATAGGAATATACCTACATGGTTTGTGTAGTTGCTATATGAGAATCCATAGAAATTAATGACTTCATAATTGTTGTAATTCACATAGGAATATAGTGAATTAGCAATTAGGAGGATTTTTATTAGATCTCGGGAGGGACTAGTAAATAAATTTGGGAATCTCGACTATCAACCAGGAAATTAAATTAGATTATAGAAATAGATTAATATTAGGATGGATTAGTTATGGTGAAATCGAAAACCCTAGATCTTTCGTCAACTTAATCTATTAACTTGCTTTCTTTAGTTTTTAATTTTAGTTTTAATTAAGTTTTAAAATTACTTTTAATTTAGCTTATCCATAAAATATTTTTTTCTTCAAATAAAGTTAGAACTATTTTAATTTCGGTATTTAATAATTCATTAGTCTCTGTGGGAACGATAAATTATATTCACTCTATATTACTTGTTAACGATCACGTGCACTTGCGTGTAAAATCGAGCAACAGGAATAAAATGATTGAACATGCCATGCTAGATTTAGAAGCATCTCTTAATGTCATGCCATATTCTGTATATTGTGCTCTAAATTTGGGTCCCATGAAACCAACAAGGGTAATTATTAAACTTGCTAATAAGTCTACTGCATATCCTGAAAGAGTTGTGGAATATGTCTTAGTACAAGTCAATAAACTGATTTTTTGGCTGATTTTTTATCTTGAAAACCGAGGATGATGACGTGGGAGAATGAGCCACTCTTTTGTTGGGGAGACCTTTTATGTTGATAGCTAAGACTAACATAGATCTGGATGAGTGCAAAATTTCTATAAAATTTGATGAACAGATTGTCAAGTTTAAAAATTTTGAAGCAATGAAACATCTAGTTGACACTCATTCCTTGTGTTCTATTGACATTGTGGATCCTATTGTGCAAGATGTTTTTGATGAAGAAAATGATGTTTTTTCTGCAGGCCCGAGTGCAAAGTTAGAAAGGGATGAGGATATAAGCGAACAATATGCCTTGGAAATTCCTGCAAATCCTTTAAATTTGAAGTATTTGTTTCAGATTTCTCATGAGCAATTATTGCCTTTTCTTTTGCAGGCTCCTAAGTTAGAATTGAAATCCTTGCCAAATCATCTCAAATATGTTTATTTGGGGGAGAAGGAAACTTTACTAGTAATAATTGCAAGGGGATTGAATGAAGAACAAGAAACTAAATTGATAAAAGTCTTGAAGGAGCATACGGCAGCAATAGGGTGGACATTGGTAGATATTAAAGGTATAAATCCTTCAATATGCATGCACAAGATTCTCTTGGAAGAAAATGCCAAAACAGTGAGGGAGCCTCAAAGAAAACTCAACCTAGCCATGAAGGAAGTAGTAATGAAAGAGATTCTCAAACTCCTTGAGGAGGGGATAATCTACCCAATTTCCAACAGTGAATAGGTGAGCCCGATCCATGTGGTGCCTAAGACAACTGGCATAATTGTGGTGAAAAACCAGAATAATGAATTGGTGCCAACAAGAAGCCAAAATGGATGGCGAATGGTCATAGATTTTAGAAAGCTTAACTTAGCCACTAGAAAAGATCATTTTCCATTACCTTTTATTGATCAAATGTTGGAAAGATTAGCGGGTTAAATTTTCTTTTGTTTTCTTGATGGTTTTTTATGTTATTACCAAATTGTGATTGCTCAAGAGGATCAAGAGAAAACAACATTTACATGTCCATTTGGCACATTTGCATATAGAAGAATGCCTTTTGGTCTATGTAATGCTCCTAGTACATTTCAAAGATGTATGATGAGTATTTTCTCTGATTACATTGAAAAGTGTGTAGAAGTATTCATGGATGATTTCACTGTATATGGAAATTCTTTTGATGAATACTTGGAAAATTTGGTTAAAATTTTGAAGAGGTGCATAGAAACTAAATTGGTTTTGAATTATAAGAAATGTCATTTTATGGTGGCTGAAGGCGTTGTGTTAGGACATGTGGTTTCTTCCAGAGAAATAGAAGTTGACAACGCAAAGGTTGATTTAATTGCTAGCTTACCCTACCATACAAATGTTAGGGAAATATGTGATTTTCTTGGTCATGCAGGATTCTATTGCAGGTTTATCAAGGATTTTTCAAAAATAGCTCTGCCATTAACAACCTTTGCAAAAGGATGTGGAATTTAATTTTGGAAACCATTGTAGAAAAGCATTTGACAAAATCAAGGAAATGCTAACAACTGCACCAATTATTCAATCACCTGATTGGAGCCAACCTTTTGAGATCATGTGTGACACAAGTAATTATGCCAATGGGTGGACAAGAAGAGTCATGTTATATATTATGCCTCAAGAACATTGAATTCAGCACAGCGCAATTATACTACAATAGAGAAGGAGCTTTTAGCCACTGTGTTTGCTTTAGATAAATTCAGATCTTACTTGACAGATTCTAAGGTTATTGTTTTTTCTGACCATACGGCTTTGAGACATTTGCTGAAGAAGAGGGAATCTAAGCCACGATTGATAAGATGGATCCTACTACTTCAAGAATTTGATTTACAAATAAAAGACCACAAGGGAATAGAAAATTAGTTGCAAATCATTTGAGCCGGTTAGTGAAGTAACAAGATTCCTTACCAATCTCTAAATTATTTCCAGATGAACAATTGTTCCAATTAAGAGGTATGGTCCCTTGGTATGCAGACATAGTAAATTATTTGGTCACGGGAAACTTGCCTAACTTCATGAGTAAAGCAAAAAGGGCAAAGATTAAAAGTGAGGCAAAATATTATGTTTGGGATGAACCTTATTTGTGGAGACTTCGTTTTGAGCAAATAATTAGAAGATGTGTACCAGAAAGTGAGCATCAATCTATTCTAGCATTTTGTCATGATTATGTATGTGGACGGCATTTTGGACCCAAAAAGACTGCTAGAAAAATCTTAGATAGTGGTTTATATTGGGGAACACTTTTTAAATATGCATATTTCTTCTGTAAAAATTGTGAAAAGTGCCAAAAAATTGGTACAATGTCTCGAAGAAATGAAATGCCTCAATTTCCTATTCTTATTTGTGAAATATTTGGCATTTGGGGTATCGATTTCATGGGGCCTTTTCCCTCATCTTGCGGTTACTTGTACATTCTTCTAGCAGTTGATTATGTATCTAAGTGGGTAAAAGCAAAACCCACTAAAACCGATGATTCTAAGGATGTTGCAGGTTATATCAAATCTAACATTTTTTGCTAGTTTGGAATTCCTAGAGCTATTATAAGTGATCAAGGGAGCCACTTTTGTAATAGAACCATTGAAGTAGTATTAAGGAAATATGGGGTACATCATAGAGTGGCTACGGCATATCACTCGCAAACAAATGGTCAAGCTGAAGCCTCAAATCGTGAGATCAAGATGATTTTGGAGAAAGCCATTAATCCTGGAGCGCGCCGGTTCTTCATTCTTTGGTACGATGTATTATAACTAATATTCTCAAAGTAGACATCAACAATGTATAGAGTTTCTAGATAATAAATTTGATAATATTGTGTTGTAATAATAGATACTGTATTTAATGTAATTCTCATTAAGTTCAACCACTACATTTGCTTATGAATTATAAGATATATAAAAACTTTCTCCTTGTGTTTAAATCCAATCATGCCATTCTTCAAATTAAACACCCTCAAATTAATCAAAATTACCAAAATATGAAAAATAATATAACTCTCTCCTATATGTACTACACATGCCATACGCATGCATGCACCATTTTGTAATCTAATCCTATATAGCATCATTAGTCAAAATTGATAATTTTTATAATAAATTATTCTATAATATAAATAAATATTTTCACTCATTCAAATCACACATGCATCAAAACCATTTCTTTTGAAAAGGATATATAATCATAATAATCACTAGAAGGAAAGGAGTCAAAGGACACCTTCTATATCCTTATAAACAAGGGAAAGGATAAAATTAATCGTGGCGCATAGTGTTAACTTGACATGGCAATCATCTGGAGAAAATTTATAACTTTTCTTTTTATTTGATTGTGCAAGGAAACAATTTTGGATAACTCATTTTAATAGCAAATACTTAATAACTCATTTTTGGATAACTCATTTTAATAGCAAATACTTAATAACTCATTTTTGGATAAGTATTTAATAGCAAATACTTATAACTCATTTTCAATACTCATTTTTGGATAATTCAAATTTTTAGTTCAAGTTTTTTTCACTGTGTATCTAGATAGTACTAATCACTTGTGTGATTTAAAGACTAGTCACATGGTATATTGTTTGTAGAAATTAAAAGATTATAAATATCTTGTGAAGCTTTTTTTAACCTTCCAAATGTCAAAAATAAATAAATAAATAAAGATTGTAACCAATAATGGTAACATGCTGCCAAAATACTAGTATTTTAAGGTATCAGATTTGCCGATTCACAATAATACAAGAAGCAATAAGCCAATGAAACAAACGGACTGATACATCTATATATATATTTGCTGTTATTATTTTACTACTTCATTGACACAACTTTTTAAATCTTTTTCATGCCTCCATCTCAACTTACTTTTCGAATTCTTTCCTTTCTTTCTATTGCCACAGAAGCCTAAGATAATTTTCTTTTCTTTTCTAACCTTCAGTCTCATTTAGCCAAGAACAATAATTCATTAAGAGGGACGGTTAGTAGAAGTATCCGTTGATATGTTTCCCACTATTTTAGGGGGAAAAAACTTAATTAATAGGCTTAACATTTTCAGAAAACAAGGTTAGTCAATCCATAGCCACAAAGTCTTTCAAATATTTTCTTAATATTGTTCACCAAAAACAAAGTCTACTATTTCCACCCTTATCCAGCCCTGGTCTTCTCATATCATTTTAATAGTCTCCAATATCATTATTTTGTTGTAATTATTAAGATAGCGCAAAATCGAATTTGGAATTAACAAAAAATATACATCATCATCACCCTATATAAGATTTCCTTTTAAAAAAATTTACAAAATCTTATACAAGCAAATTATACTGTCAATTAGCAAAAACAAATTTTCGATCATGTGTATTAAAACACAATATATAATACCAAGAACCGCTATTAAGATTCAGATAAAAAAAACTTACCTAATGATGGTAAATTCCTAGATAGAAAGAATTTAAAAGACAGGGACTAAGAAGGAGAAAGAGGAGAGTCAACGAGTCCAACCAAGAGACAAGAGGAGAGGAGAGTTGAATAAGAAGAAAGAGAAGAATAAATTAGTGTTAAAAAATGTTCAGAGCAAAATGCGTATTCTTCAGATTAAATTTTCTTGGCGTAAAGTGCCATCCAATTTCCTCAATTAACAACCAGCAGTTATACAGGAATAAGATCTTATATCTCAATTAACGTGTGTCAATCATATGCTGACAACATAATTTTATTAAAACTAGAATTTAAATATTTTATATTAGAGTTTAGTATTTGTTGAAATGGAGGATCCAACTCCATGATATATTTTTTGTCATGCTTAAATGTGTCTCATACTATTTAATAAGAATATAATTTCTTTACATCATATTTTATCTAATCATTCACATCAAATCTTGATTCTTAGTCAAAATCCTCAAAAAAACAGTAAAGCTTTCGGAAATGAATATTTACTGTATCATTATCTTAATTTTTCATTATATTCAATGCCACGGAACTGATTAACTTGTCCAAATTCTTCATTGCAAATTCGAAAAAGGCGATAAATAGAGATTCTTTTGAAAGTTTGGCAAAATTAAAAGTTTAAAAATTTTACAATAATTGTGGGTCTCAACCTTTTATAGTGGGGGAATAATGTGATTTCTAAAAACAATAAACAATGTTTACTTTTGAAAATCCTCTCTTTAATTTTATTTTTTTTAAAATTTCAATCTCAATTACAGAAAAAAAATGTCAATTAATTAGTAGATCATCACAGAATTTTGAGAAAACAGATCTTTAAAAAAATTCATTTCCATTGATTATAGCCTTTAATATTTTGGGGAAAAAAAATATCTTGTAAGTAGTCTATTTGTGCTTTCCTAAAAAGTCAATTACATTAAAATTGAGAAAATATAAAAAGTTCAAAAAACAAGCTTTTTCATGGCGTACACCAGAAAAAGGAAAATGACCTTAATATAAGGAAATCTACATGATCCAAATAATATCTAGGGCAGTTCTCGCCTAGACTGCAAAGATGATCTCTAACGACTAGCTTGACTGGCAAACATTCATTTATAGAATTGGCCTCTCTATAAAGAGATATGTAACATGATAAATTAGCAAGAAACATTTAAATAATTAAAACTTCGAAAAATCTTACCTCGGTGGTTTATAGCCCTAACGTGTGTTTTTTCTTTTTTTTTTTTAAAAAAATTAATCTATAAGATATTGTCTGTTGTCACCTGCGTATTAAAAGAATAGTCCACTTTAGTGATGAAGTATAATACATTTCATGCATTTTTTTAATATATAATTTTACATTTTTATCTTTACTATTGATCATGAGACTTACATAGTTATTATTAATAAATATATTTTAGATTTTAGTTATAAAGTGGACTTCTTTTTAGAATGAATAAAATTTTAAAAAGAGAACTTTTTTTGGGATAGAGAGAGTAATTATTTTAAAGGTCTATTTCTCATTCCCAAATAGATTTCTTAGCATGCAAATGTACGGATATTTTTTTATGAGAAAAAGATTTATCAGGCTCATCCTGATAAATGAGTTATTAGGCACCCAACAAAATTAGGACACAGGATTTTTCTAAACTTCCATCTTAATTTTCCTGTGCCCTCATCACATAAGAATTCTTCTATTAAAACCATGAAAATACATTCGGTACCAATCAAAAGTATGGAAGAGAAGTCCCACAAAACAAAGGCAGCGGACGCAATGGCTACTCGTGGCCAACTCCGTGCCTGTGTTCTGGTACTGATCAATAGCTGGAGTCAAAGATTATTCAATTGGGTGTGCCAAAACCATTGTAGCCCCGCTTGCTTGATGTTCCTGTGTTTATGTGTCAATGATGCGTTGGTTTATTTCGTCGTAGCAATTGCAAAAGGAAATATTAATTGTGTCCCTTGCTGGTTTCTCCCTTACTACAATCTCAATTTTGTCATTGGTTTTGAATCCTATGCATTCCTCTAAAATAACCTATGGATTCATACTAAATTTCACTATCACTGCAGTATGCTCTACAGACAAGGAAATCACCTTTGAATTCCAGCATCTATATGCCACTACCTTAATCAGTACTAGAACATAGGCTTCGAGTTAGCCGTGGGTAGCCACTGCGCCATTGCCTTTGTTCTATGGGGTTTCTCTTCTATAGTTTTGATCGGTGTCGAATGTATTTCCATGGTTTTAATAGAAGAATTCTAATGTGGTGAGGGCACATGAAAATTAGGATGAAAGTTTAGAAAAATCCTATCTGTCCCATTTTTATTGGGTGCTTGATAGCTCATTTATCAGAATGAGCTTGATAAATCTTTTTCTCTTTTTTTATTGAGAAAACTTATCATAATATCAAAATTGATAATATATTACAATTTTTTATTTTACAAAAAATCATTAGAGAAAATTGCTAATATTTGAATGTACATATATATTCATTGATTACAAATACTGTAATGTCATAAAGGATTTGATATTTTATAAAGAATATTCTAAAATTAATAACATAGAATATGCATATTAATTATTCGTATTCAAATATAAACATGATAAAAGAATTATTTAATTTTTATCTTTATTTTTGTTGATTAAAGTATAATAGAGGAAAGATAAAAATTAAGAAAGAATGCAACTATAACAAATAGATATTCAATTGGCATCCATTTGGAGAAAGAACAATTGAGAGGGGGGAAAATGGTAGTGTCATTTGCTACAGTTGTATTTATTTCATGCTAAAAAAATTATTTAAAAAGCAAAAACAATTTGCTTTTGAATTTTGAGTCACTTGGGAAAAACAAACCCTAAATGGCAGTCTTACTGAACAATATAACATGACACCATTGATAAATAGACAAAATGATATTATTTAAATCTATAAACATATTAAATCTTTCAATATTGAAAATTGATGCTAAATTTTCCTACTATTCTCCCAATTTCTTATTCACATTGTCACAAAAATTAAAATCAACATCCCCCCAGATCATAAACCCTTTAAATTTATCATTGAATAAAAATCATAAAATCAAAATAAGAATTGATGAAGTTATCAATAATTTAGAAATTATAAGAAATTTTATAGTGGAAGTACTCCAAAAAAAAGTAATCAATTTTTAAATTAGTCTAAAATAAATCATTTAAATTTTGTAAATTCACATTATTAATTAACTTTTTTTTCAAAAAAAGAATTTATAGATAGTCAACTAACCTAAAGACTTTTGACTTCATGTATTCAAAGTTTTCTTGATCGGAAACAAATGTGAGAGCTTTAAAAGTAAAAACGGAAAGACTTTTCTTATGAACTAAATGAATGTACATAGTAATAAACTCTTAAGCAAAGTCTAAACATATAGATATAAAGCATTTCATGTCCAAAAAAAAAATAAAAAATCAACTAAACAATAATTTTGAACTATATTTACTTAAAATTGAAGTTACAATCTCCAAATATAAAAATTCTTCAAATCTAAGTAGATCATAACATTTCCTACCACAAGAAGCAACTCATAATAAATAGAGAAAAAAAATATTGAATTAATGAATGATTCCCCTTTTAATTATTGTTCTTTTCTGAGACCATCATAACAAATAAGTTATCTCATTGATATACAGAATATGTAGAAAAATAAAATAGTAGATTGAAGAAAATAATGAAAATGAACAAAGTTTCGCTACCACTTATTGAGAAAAGTCTTTCTAAATTTTTGAATCGAAAAAAAATAAAGAGTTGATTCAGAGAAGGAAATATGATTCTTTTTATGAGTAGCAATTGGAAAAGTTAGATTTAAACTTGATATAGATAAAGATAAAAAAATCAGGGTATTGGAAAAGTTAAAATTAAAAAGGAGGAAGATAAAGATTAAAATTTTCTTAATAATGATAAAGGATGGGTTGTTGTTATTGTGTATAATCTTTAACTTTTTAAATTCAGAATTTTATAAATTTAAATTTTTTAATACCTAGTTATGGTAAATTCACCAGCCAACTCTATGAACTCTTACGTTTGAAATTTAAACAACCTAAATCTCAAGGACATATAACTTAATACTTAACCTAATGTGAATAGCAATCAAACACTAAAACAAAAAATAATACTAAGTAGAATTCACAATAAGTTTAAGTATGTATCTAGATAAGTTTAAAGTTATAATTAGATATAAATTAAAATTTTGTATTGACACAAATATCATGTTAAAAACATATTTCTTTCAACGAAATTTAGTAACATTTTAAAATGAGTAGTTTGGGGGAAAAAATAGTAATAGTCTACCTAAAATTAAAGATAAACGATATCTCACAATTATACCTTTTTTCTGCAATTAAAGATGGTAGATTTCATAAAATTAGTGTGAATAAAATATTTAGTTAAATTAAACGTGTATAAGATATGGCATATAATTTGAATTCTAATGTGACAGAAATGAAAAGATTTAGTCAAATAGTAGTAAATTAGTGTGAAAACAATATTTAGTTAAATAAAATTTTTGTAAGAGATGGTATGTAGGATTATAATTTATGCATATCTAGTATATTACATTTAGTCCGATAAATATTAAGCATATTAGATAAAGTAAATAATAGTTAGTTTATTTACTTAATTATCTAAATTAAATCTAATTAGAATTTGACAGGTGGCATTGTTAGGTTCAGTAAAATTGTATGGGTGTCAAAAACATATTGAAAGAACATTGTGATATATATATATATATATATATATATATATATATATATATATATATATATATGTATGTATTCATATATATTCAAGAAAAATATTTGAACTAATAGATTATAGCAAAACATTAAATAAATTTAAAAAGTCTCCAATTCCATGCTTCTTTTAAGGAAAATATGAGATCTTTGAGCGAAAGATCATTCATACCTTAAACTACCCATTGTCTATACCCAACTTAATGTAGTATCAAAAACAATATTTTATCATCCTGAAATTTGATAAACTAATAATCTAAAAAATTTAACATTTTTTGTGTCCTAAAACAATAAAAAAACGTGTGAACCAATTTCTGAAAAAACGTTGATTTTTGTGGGTTAATTGGATGAGACCTAACGTGTGAATATGATGACGATGAAGGGATTAATGAATGTACCATTACAACACTTACAAAATTGGATAGTCAAAATTAAACTCCTTCTATATTTTTTTTATAGTTTAGACACAAAATTCGTATAATAAGAAATTACAACAAATTAACTAATAAGAAACTAGAAAAATGAAGAAAATTTTAAATTTAAAAAAAATCCATTTTCATTTGTTCTAATTTTTCTTTTTTTTTTTAGGAAAATACGATATTTATAAATAATTTAGTCATTCTTTCAACAATGTATTTTTTTTTTCCTAATCCAAAAATAAATATGAGAGCAATAGTGTAAATTTTGGAAGCTCTTATTTTCATGAGTTACGCCTATGAGTTTAGGTAGCAATGCGATTTTTTAAAAAATAACCTTTCCTTTTAATATTGAGGAGAAAAATATCATCTCCAAAAATAACATGTATTCGGCTCTAAAAGTCTGTTTTTATTTCAAACTCAATAAAAAGAAACATGTGAATTGGTTAATAGACTACTAGAAGCTTGAAAAAAGTTTCTTTTTTCTTTTAAAGGTTTCATTACCTTTAAAGGTACATTTTTTCCACTTAATTCAAAAGACACATGAGAGAAATGGAATAGAGGATATTATTTAAAAAATTTCAACTTTTAATGGGTGAAGCCTTTGAATTTTTTGGAAATACTATGATTTTTTATTGTAATCATGCTTTGAGTAATCTAGTTTTTTATCTAAAAATAGTACAAAAGTACTATTTCTAAAGTTTTAATTTAACATATTCTAGATACAAATATGACCACAATGTCTAGTTTACTTAAAACATTCGTAACCATGTCATATATTTAGCAGTCAACCATTGTCCTTGTCAATGCTACTAATGCATGCTAGCTAGTCAGACGGATGTGCAGTACTTGACGTGCTGAACCAAAACTTTGACTTATTTTCATGCCGACTCGAAATAAGGGGCCATATTTTTGCGCCCTAGACCTCTAGAGTTATTTGCAACCGCTATTCGGCGTATTTGGTTATTTGTAATGAATAAAGGTAATTGAATTTGATTCGATTGGGAATTAAATTTGTAATGAATTAAATTTGGAATTGAAATAAATGAATTTGGTTCAAAGGAATTGAATAAGGTTGGAATCATTATTCTTATATTTGGTTGGGATGAATAGAACTAATGAATTGTGTTAAATGACTAAAATACCCTTATCTTAAATATTTTATTACTAAGTAAGAAAATGATGAGAGAGAGAAAGAAGAGTGAGAAAATGATGAGAGAGAGAAAGTAGAGTGAGAAAATGATGAGAGAGAAAGAAGAGTGAGAAAATGATGAGAGAGAAAGTAGAGTGAGAAAAATGATGAGAGAGAAAGTAGAGTGAGAAAAATGATGATAGAGAAAGAAGAGTGAGAAAATGATGAGAGAGAAAGTAGAGTGAGAAAAATGATGAGAGAGAAAGTAGAGTGAGAAAAAATGATGAGAGAGAAAGTAGAGTGAGAAAAAATGATGAGAGAGAAAGTAGAGTGAGAAAAATGATGAGAGAGAAAGTAGAGTGAGAAGAAATGATGAGAGAGAAAGTAGAGTGAGAAAAATGATGAGAGAGAAAGAAGAGTGAGAAAAATGATGAGAGAGAAAGAAGAGTGAGAAAAATGATGAGAGAGAAAGTAGAGTGAGAAAAATGATGAGAGAGAAAGTAGAGTGAGAAAAATGATGAGAGAGAAAGAAGAGTGAGAAGAAATGATAAGAGAGAAAGAAGAGTGAGAAAATGATGAGAGAGAAAGAAGAGTGAGAAAAATGATGAGAGAGAAAGTAGAGTGAGAAGAAATGATGAGAGAGAAAGAAGAGTGAGAAAATGATGAGAGAGAAAGAAGAGTGAGAAAATGATGAGAGAGAGAAAGAAGAGTGAGAAAAATGATGAGAGAGAAAATAGAGTGAGAAAATGATGAGAGAGAAAGAAGAGTGAGAAAATGATGAGAGAGAAAGTAGTGTGAGAAAAAGTGATGAGAGAAAGTAGAGTGAGAAAATGATGAGAGAGAAGAAGAGTGAGAAAATGATGAGAGAAAGTAGTGTGAGAAAAAATGATGAGAGAGAAAGTAGAGTGAGAAAATAATGAGAGAGAAAGTAGAGTGAGAAAAATGATAAAAGAGAAAATAGAGTGAGAAAAATGATGAGAGAGAAAGTAGAGTGAGAAAATGATGAGAGAGAGAAAGTAGAGTGAGAAAAAGTAGAGTGAGAAAAATGATGAGAGAGAGTAGAGTGAAAAAATGATGAGAGAGAAAAATGATGAGAGAGAAAGTAGAGTGAGAATTGTAATTATTAAATAAAATTAGAAGGGCAAAATTGGAAAAAAAAATTTTGGCAAATTCTTGGTGCAAGGAATTGCAATTCAGCACTAAATGGGCTGAATTGCAATTCACCCTTCTAAAGGAATTGAAATTCCTTTGGAGTTTCAATTCCTTTGAACCAAACAAAGGAATTCTGATTGACTAAATTGACTAAGGAATAAGGCTGTAAGTAATTGTCAATTTCCTTCAACCAAACATGCCGTTAATGGTTAAACGTCACAATCACAGTTCCCCATATTTCGACCTCTAGAGTTATTTGCAACTGTTAATGGTTAAACGTCACAATTACGATTTGCTTTTGATGGAGATCAAGGAACAAAAGACCTATTTAGAAATCTATTAATGAATAGAGATAGCTATCTTAGTTAATATTAGTAGTAGTAGTAGTATTTCTCAATTTATTTGAACTTTTGTAAACCCTTGTGGTTGCTTCTCCTTCGTGGTTTAGTTCAAAAATCATAAAAATCAATTAGTCTGTTTAGCTATATACTTTTGCAATTAATATGTAATATATCTATCGTTTTTGGATAAAAAAAATCGATTTATGAAAATTCATAGGCAAATAATAAGGGTTAGAGTTAAAAGAATTAAAAAAAAATTAATAGGTTCATTCAACAAGCTTAAATAAAAGTCCAACATTGGTGATTGTAAACGTAAGATCATTAATATTTTAAATGTAATTACCAATAAACCTTGCAAATAAACCCTTAATTATTTAAATTTGATAATTTGAAACCCAAAGAAGGCTTATGGCCGAAATTAGCTCCAGTAGAAAGCTTAGGGACGAAATTGAACTAGAGTTTAACCCTAGTTCAGCTTCTAATAGGTTTTCTAGTTTAATTCAACTAGTTGTGGTCAAATTTTTGGGAGTTTTACTAGAAGATTTCTAAGTTGTATGAAGGCCAAACTTTTCATTTAAAATTAGTTTATAATTTGGATTAAATGTTGGATTCTTATAAACCATCTAATCCAACCAATCATAAGATATTTTTAGGATTCAATTCTTGTAAAAATTAGACCAACTCTTGCCTTATAAAAAGGACAAGAGGGGCGCATCCAATTTTGAGATAATAAAAATTTTATTTTGTGAGGAATTTACAATTCAAGTTCTTTTTTATAACTTTTTGAGTGCATTAAGATTGCTCTTGTGCTACTCTTGCGACTTATCAAGTTAAGAATTGCTCCATTAACTTGTGGCATTGTTTCTATCTATAATTATACCAAGGTTTCAATCCACATTGTTGGGTTGGGGTCAAGATTTTTCCCACCTTTGAACAAAGTTCAATTCTTCGGCGGGTTATTCTTGGAGCTATTCAAATTGTGAGTGGTTAAGACAAGTTCCGCAACAGTTCATATCAGTTTGGTATCAGAGCAATTTGGGTAACCCCTTAGAATTGTTCATATCCTATTTATATTTATTTGTTATTCTTGTTTTTGTTTGATCCTTGTTCTTGTTGCTTCTTGTTCTTGTTGCTTCTTGTTTTATCATCCTTGTTTCTTCCAACCAGTGATCCCCATTCGTACTTTCCATTCTTTGTTCTTGTTGTTTTTTGTGAATTCATCATCAACTTTCAATCTTTCATTGTCTTCTTTTTTATTACTGTCGAAAAAAAAAACCAATTTGGTTCAAAAAAAAAAGGAAAATAAAGAATAAAGAAAGAAAAGTTGCACAGTTATTCTTGATTGATTCTTGATCCTCATATGGTTTAATCTTGATCCGTGGGTTGTTGAATATTTGTTCTAGTCCAAACAGCTTGAAGCTAAAAATTTCAGCCATTAATTGATCTTCTCTTTTCTACCCAATGTATATAAATTGCAAACCTAATTTTAACTCTAAATTCTTTTTCTAAGTGGATGGCATCTTTAATCCCAAATCCCATTGTAAGTGGGTTGTCTATTGATCATTGATTGGCCAGTTGGATTGGATTTTGTTTTCCAATCCAATTGACAATTGAATTTGTTCTTTCCCTTTTGTAAAAGAACTTGGATTGAGTTATTTGATTCCTACTCTAACCTAGAATTCTACTTTGACCAGGAATCCTATTCTAGTTAGGACTACTTCAACTAGAAATCCTATTTCAACAAGGACTCCAAGTTTACCCTCAAGTGTCCTACTCCAATTATAACTTCTACTCTAACCTAGAATCCTACTCTAACTAGGAATCCTATTCTAGTCAGGACTCCTACCCTCCTCTCCATCGTCCTACTCCAACTACGACTTGTACTCCAACCTAGATTCCTACCTTGATTAGGAATCCTACTTCGATCAGGATTTAGAATCCGATCAGGAATGTTAATCCTAATCCAACTTGGATTTAGAATACTATTGCTACTTGAAAAATCTCTTATTGTCCAAGTCATATTTTCTCTTGTTCTTGTGTTTTCCTTATTTCGTTACTTTGTCTTTCTTTGTATCTCAAGTGTAATACATTGACAACTTCGGTGTACTTTCGAAAGTTCAATTAAAAGATTTTAATTGTGAAGTGAGATATAAAAGGCTTGAGTGACCTTCATCAAAAGTATAAAAGCCAAAAAAAGAGAGAAACACTCGGGTTGTGCATAATATAGGTTTTGGGTAGGGAAAAAGGGTTTTGTGAGGATACTTCACAAATCTTTTTCCTATACTTAAACCAACCATGGCAAAAGCCCCAAATGAGACCTTAGATCAAAAGGCCTTAAGGGAACATCTTGTGAGATTGACCTTTATGATGGAAACAATAAATGAAAAGATATCAATTTTGGAATCTAACAGCAAAGAAGGAACTAAGGGAACTTCTCAATCTCAACAAACACACCAAAATCTCGTGTTCAAAGAGGAGGAGGCTTATGGAGAAACTGAATAAGAGGCATCTCATAACACCCAAAGGACAAGGGGTGTTTCAAAAGTTGATAAAAACACATTAAGTTGAAGATTCCACCCTTCCAAAGCAGGAGTGATCTGAAAACCTATCTTGAATGTGAAAAGAAGGTAGAGCTTGTTTTTGGTGTTCACAACTACTCGAAAGAGAAAAAGGTTAAACTAGTTGCAGTAGAGTTTACAAATTATGCCATTGTTTTGTGGACAAATTGGTTGTTTCTAGAAGAAGAATCAAGAAAGACCCATCAACACTTGGGAAGAAATGAAGGTAGTTATGTGCAAAAAGGTTTGTGCCACCCCATTACTACCGAGAGTTGTTCTTTCGTAATAAATAGCAAAAAGATAATTCTTGTACCTATTCTTTCTATACTTCTTGTAGTAGATCATTTTTCTAGAATGGCTCACTTTCTTGCTTGTAGGAAGTCCAATGATATAAAACACGTGGTTGACTTATTCTTCAAAGAGGTGATTTGACTGCATGGAGTTCCTCGAAGCATAGTTTCTGATAGGGACGTCAAGTTCTTGAGCTACTTTTGGAAGACACTCTGCAAAAAATTGGGTACTAAGTTGCTGTTCTCAACAACTAGTAATCCACAAATTGGTGGTCAAGTAAAGGTAACCAATTGTACATTGGGTTTGTTGCTTCAAGCTTTGATTTAAAGGAACTTAACGAGTTGGGAAGAATGCTTATCTATTGCTAAATTTTCTTATGACCGTACTATGCATTTTACTACTGACCATTCTTCTTTTGAAGTTGTTTATGATTTTAATCCTTTGATGCCACTAGATTTATCCTCATTACCTACAAAGGATAAGTTAAACTTAGATGGTGAAAAGAAGGTTGAATTTGTCCAGAGATTACACAAGAAAGTTCATTTGTACATTGAAAGAAAGACAGCAATATGCCAAAGATGCAAATAAAGGACACAAACAACTCGTGTTTGAACCTGAAGATTACGTCTGGGTATATATGAGAAAGGAAAATTTCCTAGCACAAAGATGTAACAAACTACATCCTTGTGGAGATGGACCGTTCCAAGTCGTTGCTAGAATTGACGACAATGCATACAAGTTTGGCCTACCCAAAGA
The DNA here is from genome assembly GCA_020080225.1 of Gynochthodes officinalis. Lineage (NCBI taxonomy): Eukaryota > Viridiplantae > Streptophyta > Magnoliopsida > Gentianales > Rubiaceae > Gynochthodes > Gynochthodes officinalis. The sequence continues at coordinate 18,008,868 of CM034619.1, forward strand.
GTATGGCATAAACGCGACTTTTAATGTAGCATAACTTTCCTTGTTCGAGCTCGATACTAACCCACCAGATTCGAGGATAATTCCTTCTGATGAGAGAGGGAATGATAGAAATCAAGGAACAAAAGACGTGCATAGAGATCTAGTTATAGAAGCTCATTGGCCAATGACAAGAGTTAGAGCTAAAAGACTTAAAAAGGCACTTAATGGGCTCATTCAACAAGCTCAATTTAAATATGAGTTCAAGATTGGTGATTATAAATCCATTATCATTTATATTTTAAATATAATTACCAATGAGCCATGCAAATAAGCCCTTAATTATTTAGATTTGATAATTTGAACCCCAAAGAAGGCTTATGGCCAAAATTAGTCATTAGAATACTTAGGGACAAATTTAAACTCAGGTTTAATCGTAATTTTGCTTGTAATAGGTTTCCTAGTTTAATCCAACTAGTTGTGGCCAAATGTTTAGGAGTCCTCCTAGAAAATTTTCAAATTGTATTAAGGCCAAAATTTTCATTTAGAATTAGTTCATAATTTGGATTAAAGGTTGGATTCTTCTAAAACATCTAATCCAACCAATCAGAGGATATTTTTAGGATTCAATTCTTGTAAAAATTAGACCAACTCTTGCCCTATAAAAAGGACAAGAGGGGCAGCCATTATGCATCCAATTTTAAGATAATAAAATTTTTATTTTGTGAGGAGTTCACAATTCAAGTTCTTTTTTAGAACTTTTTGAGTGCATTCAAATTGTTCCTATGCTACTCTTGTGACTTATCAAGTTAAGAATTGTTCACTTAAGTTATGGCGTTGTTTCAATATATAGTTATACCAAGGTTTTAATCCAGATTGTTAGGTTGGGGTCAAGGTTTTTCCCACCTCAAAACAAAGTTCAAATTTTTGACAGGTTGTTCTTGGGCCATCCATTCAAGTTGTGAATTTTTAGGATAAGTTCCTTAAAGGTTCACATAAGCTTTTACATTGTTACTTTTATTTTTATTAGGGGAAAAAAAAAGAGAGCAAATTTTTGCATTTTGGAGACACAAGGATTATTGTTATCCATAAAATTGCGATACTCAAATAACAAATCCAATTTGACCCTAGCCGAAACTAATAGTTTTGGTTAAAATTCAATAGAGTCAAATTAAATAATTTATAGCATAAATTTTTTTTTTTGGTTAGATTTAGAGTGGATATCTGATCCGTATATTGTATACTGATATTTGAAACTGATCTGTCTGACATGATCCAAGTTACGCAAATCAGTTTTGAATTGTGATCCATATAACATGGATTGATTTTGGAGCGGCCCAAATTTGATATTTCTACTTGAGTAGCTCTAGAGACATGATATCTGAGCACAATGTGTAATAATCTTTAATGGTAATATGATAATGTAAGTGATTTTTATAATGAAAAATTATAGTAATTAATATAACATGTTTTAAAAGGTAATTTTCTTTATTATTCTACACATTTTTAGGATTGTAATAAATAATTTTATCTTTTTCAATAGATTACATCAGTAACTATGATTTTTTATTATAAATAGTTACTAAAAGTATTAAATTATTATAAACATTTTATTGGAATAAGTACAATTTTGAACATAAAAAAAATAAAATTAAAACAGCTATAAAAATAAAATCTTTGACATCAAACATGATAATTCATCATAGGCCAAAAGAAAACTATGGCTAAATAAGTGAGTGAGAAATCAGAAATTGGAAAGAGGTACCATTATCTACAAGATGAGAGTTGAATGATCATGGATTTGTAGATAAATGGAAGCTATTACTTCTTTAAATGGCCTACTAGCAATCTTTGGGAAATTTGCAAAAATAGCAGGTTCAAAAAAACTTTTGCAAATATAGCAAGTCAACGTTATTTGACCAAGTGAAAAGACTCAAATGACTCTCAAATTACAAAAAACCATTAGAGAAACCTGTAAAAATTTGTCCAAGACTTGACCAATTATGCGTAACAAAATTAATTGCCAATTATCCTTCAATGAATCAACATCCTATCTCACCCATTCCGTTATCATTATCAGACTATGGGTTAAACGAATAGCATGCACGTGAGAAACGCGAAATCTAACAATGGGTAGACAATCCACCGAAATATGTCTATAATGTTAGTTTATCACACAACTTGTGTTTTCAAGCATATCCCATCAAGTAGAATTTTTTTTTTTTTAAGTAGAACCAGGATTGAACGAGAAATTGGAAGAGCTGATGTCGAACAAATGTCTAGAAATATGTCAAAAAAATGTCGATAACTATGTCGAACAAATGTTGATAAATATATCGAACACATGTTGATAAATATGTCAAAAAAATGTCCATGGATATGACTCTTGCAAGTCGGTAAATGTAGACAAAATGTCGATAAATATGTCGAACACAAGTAGATAAATGTCGATAAATATGTGGAGAGAAACGTTTATAAAAAGTGAGCCAATTGGAGAGGCCGATCCATATGGGGTTTTTTTGGAAATATTTAACAATTTGATGAAGAAATTAATGGAATATTGTATTTATTTTATTTCTCAATGTGCGGTGTTGTCTTAATAAAACATCATGTAGGCTTGTTATTGGTTGCGTAATTTGCAAAAATACTCAAAAAGAAAAATTGAATAAACTGAAAATTCTTATGAAACTGAATAAATTATAATATTCAATAAAAAAAATCACATAGTGCCATCACTTTTTCTCTTTACAAACAAATGAATTTGAGCAAGTTTGTCAGTTGTGTCCGCGCTGTCCACAACGATCACATTTCTTTTCAACTTTTTGCTCGCCTGTTGAAGGAATTCTTTTTTTCTTGCACTTACCACTCTTGGCCCTTGCTTCTGGTGGTGATAGTTGAATAGTTAAAACTTCTTCGAGCATATTCCAATCCTTAGGATCACCAACGGGCATAATAGGATCTACATAAGTACCTAAAAGTGCATCGATGTGTTAAAGTGGCGAGCATAAGGTGTAATAGTTAATTTGTTGGCGACGAGCTGCATCTAATGCATGCACACAAGGGAGTTGATCTATATCAAACACTCGACACGTGCATATTTTTTGTTGCAAATCGACTTTAGCTATACGGTTTGCAATGTCTCATACATACCATCGGCACATATCGACCGGCTCAACAACATAGAATTGTGCTTCTCTCATCCTAGATCTGAATTTATCTTCAATGTATGTGGCTGTAATTGTTTTTATTTCGCTAGCAAATGTACGCCTATCGTGAAACCACCTCTGGAGCATGTTAAAGATATAATCGACCAAAGAATGAATCGGTAATTCCTAGGCATTCTTCAATAGTGTATTGTGCTATATGATCATTTTATGAATAATATCAATTACATTAGTTACTTCCTATTCCCGTTCCATACACTGCTCACCCTTGACCGGCCCCGAATTATCTACGGAATGAGGCCAATCATCACTAGCCTTTTGCTCATCGAAAGCCCCTTCACTCCTACCGTAAGTCCCGTTCTTTGTATCCCTTTCGTCAGGGACTGTACCTGTAGCATTGATATCATTAGCTACCTTGCCATCATCAATGTGAGCTTTATCTGAACTTGGCAGAGGACTTGATCCTGAACTAGCAGGCTCGGGCGTACTTTGTTTGGCCATCAGGTGATGTACATAAGCGCTCAGCTGCGCCACCTTAGCGGTCATATGCTCAAGATGAACAGTAAGACCATTGACTCTGTAATCCATCTTGGCTTTCAGCTGCCTCATTTCCTCTTTTGTCTAAGCCAATTCCACCTTAGACTTTGTTTGACGTTCAACCAGCTAACTAGTGAAGGCCCTTCTTTTCTTCCGACTTTGATCATTGCTTGCTTTTCGTCTCTTTACAGGTTCAATGACATCTTCTTCTCTTACCATCTTTCTATAAGACATGTAGTAAGCTGAGGAATATGTTTTTTCTCCTACCAACCCCACCTCTTCCTCTTCTACCGCCTCTTCCCATTGCACAATTTTTTCTCGCTCTTCCGAAGTTGGCTTTATTTGTGTTACTTTCACTTTCTGTAGAACATGAAATAATAAAGTTTTTTCCTATATGCATCAAACTATATTGAACGTGGGACTAGACTAATTATTTTCTATTAGACGTGAATATCTCCCCATCAGGTGTTCTTTTTTCCCGCACTTGTTTCATTTCTTGCTCTCTACACTGTGCATTTACTACTTTTCATCTGAACATCTTGGGCTTGTCACTAGAGGGTTTGACCTTCTGAACCATCTTCAAACACTCAAGATGTGGCATTACCTCATATACGAACACCTAGAACATTAATAGAAAAATTAGCATAAACAAAATTATACCCTACTAAATAAACTGCAACTTAACATGCACTCAGTATCTTTACCCCCAATTCAACCGGGAATCCCCAAATAGTGTAAGTCTTGTGCTCTAGGTGACTAGTTTGCTTCAAGGCATTGATCATGCTCTTTCTAGCACTATCTACGATGGCCCTGTATGAAAGTTCACCCCACGGCATTTCATTGAACTACCTCCAATCATAGGCCAAATGGATCAACTTCTCTTCGATTTTGATTCTCTTCAGCATTCCGTTAATTGATATGTATAAAAGCAAAAGAGTCATGCATACTACCTCAACGTTAGAATAACTTGAGTTTATCAAATCGTAAGCCTTTAACACTTCATCGTACGTGGCTTCCTCTGTTGAACCCAAGTCCTTCAGGTACTTGGTTATTGCCGAAGGACCATCTAGTGCGTTGAATCTACCGTATGCATTATCAAAATCTCCCATCTTGAAGCCCATGATGATGGCAAACTCCCTCTTGCCAAACTTCACCTTCTTACCCGCGAAGTTGAAGTATATGCTATTATCCTGATTAGATTTCTCGTTGGGGTTGAGTTGCCTCAACAACATGGAATGTGTAATCTGTTTACACCAAAATGTATGCTTATGGTCAAGAGCAATTTTAGCAAGACAACTCTCCTTTTGGAGTATTTGCTTTTGCGTCTCCATCAATTTGGACTGGATCCTCTTTATATTGGCTTCGTAGTAGTAGTACTGCGAAACCTGGGTGTTAAAAAACTCTCCCACAGTGACCATTTGATCCTTTAGATGTTTCTACATGTAACAATGGAAGGTTCAACAATGCATTCGACATATGTATCGACATATTTGAATTATACATAGTGTTTTCAACATATATGGTTTGACACTTTATTCAATATTTTATTTGACATATTAATCGACATAGATTTATTTTCGACATATTCATGAACATATATTTCCACACAAGTATTGCCATTCTCGCCATGATGTTTAGTTGTCGACATGTTCGACATATTGTTTGACATTTATTTCCACATGTTCAACAAAAGTGATCTACATATTTATCGACCTACTTCTCAACAAGTGATCATCATGAACATGGCCCTCAACTATTTTTTTCGACAGTTTTTGTGTGTTCAAATGTAAAAAAAAAAGAAAAAAAAACAATATGTGTTAAGATATTAACGGATGTCACCATATGTAAAACCCTAATTTGTATAATTTCTTTTGAAATCCATATGCAATATGCACGGTTACTCACCGAAACAAGAAGCTAAAATCAGCAAGAACACAAAGCAATATCCGCACTTAGTAAGAACATGAAACTAAATTTCAACTGACCTTTTTATTGTGGTTCATCGGATTGTCTGATTTCTTCTCCATTGCGGCAGATGACTTCTTGGTGAAAGATGCGGGCCGTCCACTTCGCTTACGTGCCATTGATGCTGTATATATATATGCGGTTATGAAGAAGGCAGAGTCTCAATCGGAAAGGAAAATACGTTCTTGCGCGATTAAAGCGATGGCGAATGGGAGTGGGAGAAAGAACAGTCGCGTAACTCCATCAGGCGCGATTTTCAAATAGAGTGGCATTTGGTATTTTTAACCGGGTCAAATCTATTGTTGAATAAATTGTCGAATAAAATATTAAATGTTCAACGACTATTTTGTTGACAAAATGTCGAATAAATGTCAAAGACGTGATAACATGTAGCATTTTTGTCCTTACTTGTCAGTTGAACTTTAATAAGATTCCGCCGCCATAAAACACCCAATTAGAGTTGGCATGTTGGTATTTTCACCTAGTCAAATAAAATGCCAAATTAAAATGCTGAATAAAATATCGAATAAATGTCGAATAGGCTAACAAATGTCGATTTTTTCTTGTTACTTGTCAGTTGCTCTTGGAAAAGATGCCGGCCAGCCATTAGGTGCCGGCCATAAAACACCCAATTGCTAGTCTGCAACAAGTGGATTTTGTTTGTTCATCGATCGGGATTTAATTTATAGATTTTATGATTACTTACAAAATATCTACACAACCAATTACTTGTATGGGACATTCAAAGTAGGCGACTATTTGCAAGTAGGAACCTAGGAAATGAGATGTTCAATTGATGAAGCATAAAGAAGAATGAATAGAAATTTGATGAACAATGGTGAAGTGGAATCAAGCAATGAAGTTCGCAAAGAGTCATTTTGGTATTTTCACCTAGTCAAACATTGTTGACCTGCTATAATTGCAAACAATTTTTTAGACTTGCTATTTTTGCAAATTTCCCGTCATTTTTATTTGGAGTGAATTTGATCATGGATTTAAAGACCACCAGATAGAGTAGAATGATTTGACTTGTCCATATATTAAAAGAGGTATTGGAATCCAATCCCTTGTCGTTATTTTTCCGGCTTTCTAAGCTAAATTATGGTACAATTATGTTAATCTTAGTTCTCTTTGGGTTGAAATTATTTGGAATAATTTTTTTTTAACTCTAACATGTACTGCTTAAACTTTATTGTTAATAAATAAATGGGTCAAAGGCCTTTCTCTCTCTATCTTTTATTTTTAAAAAAAAAGAAGAAGAAGAGAGATTTATAGTTGCACTTGTGGTAGAAGGCACCCCGTTACCCCCATGCTTTCGAACTTTATCTTTCTTCATGAAAAATTTACTCGGCCTTTTGGTAAATGTTGTTTATTATGCATGTAATGTGTTACGTACCATAAACTCTTAAAATATTGTAATTTTTGAAAAGCGGACTAAAATATGTAAATGTATGATATTGAACTTGAGTAGTTTTGCATTCATGCAACGCAATACTTGACTTGCTCTCCGATTCCTTTTTTCTGTCAGAGTGAGTAAACTATAATATTGAACATATTGAATCCACTGGCATTCTTCTTTGTTGCAACCGAGCATTGAGTGGAAGAATATCATTACAGCATTTCCATACAAAGTGCCACAATTTACCTTTAACATTCAGTTTCCAAGTTGTCCTTCACATCATTTGCATGTTGCTTCTATAGCTACTGGTTTCAGCTTGCTGCACCTCATTTGATCTTTGTCTTTTTCAACTGCAGGCACGTTGATTTTATAGTATACTCCTCATTTCGACTAAAATGCCAGGTGATATTATCTTTTCTTCCTGGTATTTCCAATGGCAGCTACAGTATCTCTTCTGCATCTTGCTTCTAGAAAATGCTAGAAATCAGATTCATGTTCCATCCCCTTCCATCTTCATGCATTAGCTCACTCATCCATGTCATTGTTTGCTGTCCTGAATTACTGCTTTTCAGTCTGAAATCCTTTCTCCCTGCAATCCATGGCTACTCCCATATCCGAATTGATCTTCCACCCCCCCCCCCCTACACTATATGTTGCCCCAAGCCTAAGAACACTTTTTGCCCCCATCCATCCCTTCCAAAGCCATGAAGCATTTCCTTTGTGTTCAGTCTTCAAGAGTTCATCATGTGAAAAATACTTGGCTTTCATGATTTGGCTCATCAATAGCTTTGGTTTTGTGACAACTTGCCACCATTGTTTGGCAAGTAAAGCATCATTGAACTTTTAAATATCTTGAAACCCCATCCCTCCCTCGCACTTTGCTTTTGTCATTTCTTGTCAAGCTTTCCAGTGAATTTTCTATACGTCGTCCTTCTTTTCTCCTCCCTAGAAATTTGCAGAGATTTTGCAAATTTCTTTACATAGACCCACTAGCAGCTTGAAGTAGCCCATAATGTACGTTGGAAGTGCATTAACCATCACTTTGATGAGGACTTCTCTTCCAGCCAAATTTAGAAACCCATTCTTCCAATTCTGAATCTGTTTCTTAACTTTTTCGAACACAAAGTTAAATACCTCCTTTTTTGATCTCCCAATTCTCATAGGAGGCCCCAAATATTGAGCATTGTGTTGTTCTTTCACTCCCTCTATCGCTTGACAAATGTGGATTTTTTTGCTCTCGTGCCAAATTGTTACTAAAGAACACTGAGGATTTTTCCATGTTTATAGGTTGACCAGAACTTTGATAGTATTTGTGGAGTATAGCTTGCAACTGCTGCGCCTGCCTTGAATCTGCCTCACAAAACAACAAAGAGTCATCGACAAAGAACAAATGTGTTATGATAAGGCCATTCTGACTAGCTCTCATTCTTTTATATTCCCCCCACTCACTAGCTTGTTTAATTAGGTTAGATAAAACTTCGAAAATGATAAGAAACAGATAAGGTGAAATAGCATCACCCTGTCTAATTCCTTTTGAAGGTTGGATAAAACCACATTGCTCTCCATTTATGTTAATGGACATCGTAGCCGTGCTAAGCCAATGCCTAATCCATCCCATAAAACCCCTAGCAAACCCCATTTTCCCCATCACTTTCTCTAAAAATTGCCACTCCACCTATATCATAAGTTTTTATCATGTCAATTTTCATTGCCATATACCATTCCTTCCTTTCCTCATAGAGTTCAATGTATGAATGCACTCATGAGCTATAACTACATTATCAAGTATTTATCTTCCCGGGATAAAGGCTGATTGATTCGAGCTAATACACTTATGAAGGCAAGTTTTGAGTTTTTAGCCAATATTTTTTAGATAATTTTATAGACCACATTACACAAACTTATTGGTCTATATTGGGAGACAAAAGTTGGTATTTGCACCTTAGGTATCAATGTAAGCAATGTATAGTTTACTTTTCTAAGCATTTCCCATGAATGAAAAAAATCCTTAATATCATTGAAAATATCAATTCTAATCACATCCCAATATGTTTGAAAGAAGAGAAGTGTCATGCCATCGAATCCAGGGGCTTTGTTGGGGTTCATTTGAAAGAGGGCTTGTTTGATTTCTGCTTCCTCTACTGGTCTCATCAACTTTTTGTTCATAGTCTTGGTGATGGATTGGGCATATCTTCAAGCAAGGATGGACAATGTGTCGGCTTGGTAGATGCATACAATTTCCCATGACAAAATTTTAAAACTCCTAATTTTCTCAAATTTTCACAACAATCTCTAGTTATCACATTTTCTGAATTTGCAATGAAGAACCTCGAACCAGCTCATCATTTCTTGGCTCTGAACCCAGGCTCAGACTACAACTGAACCCACAAGGATAACATCTCTTCTAAAATATCTTCGCGTTCGACTTGGTTCTAGTGTGATAACCTCAGTGCTCTCCTCCATATAACAATTAGACCGGTATTTGATGCTTATAACAAATACATTAAATTGGACTATTGTTTTGTGCATGAACGAGTTGCACATGAAATTCTTCCAGTTGCAAACCTCTTTTCCTATTATTCTCGTTATTCTAAATCAATCATAAAGTCTACTTCTTCGACCTTTCAAAATATAGCTTAACATTTTTTAATTTTGCCATTTATAATGTATAACTTTATTTAAACAAAAAAAAGGAATACTAACTTTATAATAATTCTAGGTACCAAAAATAAATTAAACAAAAAATTCATTTATTAATACCTCTACAATATGTGTCTACACTAATAAACAATGAAAATTAATAAGTATCAACAAAAATTAAACAAAAACATGAAGGAAATATAAAGAATTAGTGGAACAAAAATTAAAAAGGATAAAGAAAATTGAATGAATTTAAATAGAAAGAAAAATATGAAGAAAGTGGTTCCAATCACGAAGGTACCGATAAACTTCAATTTTCATTAAAAAAAAAAAACAATAATGATGATGCTAATAATTTAATAGCAAAATTGAAGTGAAAAAAAAATCCCTCATTTTGTTTGAAATCAAAACACAATATTCAAAAATTTAATGGGAAAATAACAATTACATAATTTTGAATATCAATAAATCAAGAATTTGAATAGAAAAGAGTTCCCAAATGAATTTTTTTAAAAAATAATAACTAATAATAACTAAAATAGAAGACCACATCAATAACACTTAAAAATAAGTGACAAATAAGGGTCAAGAAAGAAAGAACAAATTAGAAAAAAAATGAATATTAGAAATGTGTTTATTTTAAATAAAATACTATAATAAATAATAAAAAACACCTTTAATATGAATTCAAAATCTTAAAATATTACACTTATTTTCCTTATTTTCAAGATTCAAATCACTTTTCTAAAAAATTAAAAATAAAACAAACATAGAAAATGAACGAGATTACTTTTCCAATTGAAACAAATATTAGAATTTAAAAGTATAGAAATAAATTACTTTTCATAATCAAATTACCTACCAACATCTAGTGTTGCGTTGGTGACTTGGACAATACACTAAGTTGTTTTTTAGTAAGCGCGGAAATTGGAGAACAGGAAATAGTAAAATTTATAATACTGTAGAAGATTTAAAACCCATTGGGCACACAATTAAAGAGATTCAAAATTATTGGAGAAAGAAAATAAAAAATTCCACACTACTACCTATATTAATGGGGAGATGTTATAGGATGGAGGAGTTTTAGGAACAACGATGTTCACACCAACTTAATATTTTAACAAATAGCTTGTCATCCTTCAATTTAGTATGAATTCATTATATTTTTTATTTCTATTGAAGTTGTTTACCTTTGTAATTAATTAAGCCTTATCTTCAAATTGAGATCCATGTAGAAAAAACTCATTCACTATTCAACTTTTCTTCTCCAAACAACTCGAGTGGAAGGGAGCAATCTATCCTGGCGTGAAATCGAGTCAAATTTTGGTTATCACCTAAAATATGCCGAATGTCCTGCAGTGGTTTTCGCATAAATGGCATTGACAAAGATGTCATTGGTCCCGTTTTTGAATTTCTGTATCCCATGTAGTCAAAGAAAAGAAAGAAAAAAAAAACACGTCCACTTCAACGATAGGTAGTTTTCTTCAATTCACTTGACAGTATCAAAACTCTAAAGTCATCGTTATTTGTATCCACAGTTACAGATTAGTTTAATGAGGAAGCCACCTGGTCTATCATGGAAGAGTTGTCTAACTACGTATTGCTTACATAGCAGATGCCATGCAATTTAGCCCTTTTTTGGCTAAATTATATATGCTTCTTTTGTTTTTGGGGAGCAGAACAATCTATGTAAGGACGTCATATGAATCAAAAAAACATATATAAAGATATTTTAGGCAAAATTATGGTTGTTGGAAATGATTTTATACAATTTCTTGATTTGGCTACTGTTGAAATACTGTATGGTAAATCTGGGATGAAAAATCTGGACGTGGATCAATTTGGAACGCATGCAGGTAGCTACTTTGTTGGCAAAATTGGAAATTTTATTGATTAGATATAGAGTGAATATTTGCTGCAGATGCTTGCACTTATTCCAAATTCATGTTTGTCATGCATAATCTATCATGTGTAACTTTGCGTCAGTTTACAAGTTGGAATTTCACATTTTGTTTGCTTAACTATGAAAGAATTGATTGTATTCTGGTCTTGTTTATCAAATCGTTTGTTATAAATAAGCTTTAAGAGATTGAAAATTTAGTATTCCAATGAATTTTTGAATGAAATTTTCTTTCAATTTCTATATTAGTTGGCACTTAGTCGTCAGATTTTGTTGTAATTTAGTATATTGCACACTCATATTTTCTTAATTATCCAGGCTCTTATTCATATTTCAAACCGTAAAATACAAACTTATACCATAATGAGCTTGTTTAATTTAAGCATATTCATGCCATAAACTTCTAGTCTTCTATGGCTTATTAGCCTGATTACCGTAGCCACCATTGCCACCACCATAACCGCCACCTCCACCATAGCCGCCACCATAACCCCCACCCCTCCCCCCACCATAACCCCCACCTCTGCCACCACCTCCACCATACCCGCCACCCCCGCCATACCCCCCACCATACCCCCCACCTCTGCCACCACCATAACCCCCACCTCTGCCACCACCTCCACCATAACCGCCACCTCCGCCATAACCGCCACCATAACCACCGCGTCCGCCATTTCCATAGCCGCCATGTCCTCCATAACCGCCATAGCCCCCATGTCCTCCATAACCACCATGATATCCCCCGTACCCTCCATAGCCACCTCCCTGGTACTTGGATTCCTCTACGAGTCTAGTCCTCTCAGCTGCTGCGAATAACATACACATGCAAATTTGTCAGTATTTTTTACGTAAAAAAGCTTGAGTGGCAAAAATGGAAAATTAATTTAAGTACTTGAATCGAATGTATATCGTACACTCTTCAGCTGAAGTGGAAGTCTCAGCCAACTCCCTAGCAGCCACCTCTGAGGTAATCATTAGAGCCAAAAACAATGAAATACAAGCCAAAATAAGTGCCTTAGAGCCCATGATTTTTGACAGAGTTTGATTGTGTTAACTGAAACTGATTTTGAGTAGTGGATGAGAACGATTCAACAAATATGATTTCTATTTATAGGCAAACTCAGACCATGTTGTAGTAATAGTTAAAATGAGGAAATTAACAAGATTAATGCATCGATCAAAGGGACTGGTGGAGGCATCCACCCAGTAGGTAGTTGGGCGTTGGAGAGATGATGATATCGTGGATTGTTGTTATTCGTAGGAAGTCCAATATGGAATAAATGTTTGCTGCAGTCCCTTCTAGGCAATGGACGACAGATATATATCATCGATTCTGATTTGTCGTGTTTAAGTCTTGGGGAAATTTTAAAGTTGTTTTTAATCTTATTAGTTCTATATTTGAAAGCAATAGTTAGTCCACTCTTAAAACTAAAGGGAATTGGAGAACAAGTCAATTTTTTGCGGTCCATGCATTCTTTGGAGAACTATTGATGTTCAACATCAAACATTCACACTTCTTTGGAGTGACTGATATACATTAGGGGTGGCTGATACACATTAAGGGTGACAATTGGGAGAAAACGAGTGAAAATTGGGTAGGATTTAAATAAGTAAAAAATAATTGATAATGAAAAATATAATTCTCATTAAATTTTGAACTTGAATGGGAATATAATTTAATAGAATTAGGATTACCTAATTCCCATTAAAAACCTATTGAAATTTTCCATTGGCTAGCTACCAATGACCGAATTACCACTGGACAATTAGTCGGCCATCACCAACCACCGCTGGTTAGCTGGATTCCAGCCAAATGCTGGTGATCATGCTGGAATCTGGACGCCAGGTGATCTAGCTGCAGTCTGACTATCAATAACCACAATAATTTTAAAATAAAAAAATAAATTTATTTATTACTAATATATATATATATATATATATATATAAATGTGTAAAAAATTTAAAATTACCATTACCCACTAATTACCCAACAATATCTAATAATTACCTATTTAACTTTTTCCATTGAGATATATGGGTATCACATAACTCACCCAATAAAATCTTATTTCAATAAAATTCTTCTCATTTATTGCTAATGGGTATGAAACTCTCAATAATTCCCCTCCCATTAGATACTTGGAAATTTTGCCACCCATAATATATATTAGTTTGTACCATACAACCGCTAATTAAATTTTTTCTAAAACGACAACACTAGTTACAGAAAATCAGAGTAGATTTTTTGGGAAGGAGAATAAGGTTCGAAAGCATGGGGTATTAGGCCCTTCCACCACTAGCTAGTGCATATCCTAAATCTCAAATTAATATGTTCTTATTGATTTTTAATACTTATTCTTCATTTTTCAAAAAATTCTCTAGCCTTATAGATAATGCATGGCAGTCTGACTTTTGATTCCCTACAGTAATTAATTTATCCAGAGTTTTCTTTTAGCTCTTGATGAATTACCAAGTTCAGTGTTGGCCATTTATGTTCATAGCATTTTGTAACATTTTATGTTCAAGATAGTAAGAAATGAGTGTCACTCGGAACAACAAATTTTTTTCATAATTTTTCTACATATTTGGATAAAATCTTAATTGTTGTTGTTGTCATATTGAATTTACCTATAAACCTTCACACACATTGAGCTCACATATGGTACTGTCTCTACCTATTGAAAAATTTTATATCTTTTTATTCTAATGATCCAATCCCAAAAGGAAAATAGAAAATTACAATTAACGTCCAAATCAAATCAAAAGTCCGTTCTCTTTAATAACGTACCTTTCAACATTTGAAAGGTTTTTTGTGGGAGTGATTATAACATCCAACCATTAACAGATCCAACTAACTCTAGAAATCGAGGTAGCAAACCTATGGCCACTTATTCCATTCCCGCAAGAAAAAAAGTCCAAATTTTGGTTAACAATTTAAATGCTGCATGTCCTGCGCCTGTTGACTAGCTTGCGCTATAGCATTGAGAAAGAGACATTGGTCGACTGCCAAAGAAGTGAATGAGTGATGAATCCTTGTGTTTTTATGTAAAATTGGGAAAAAATTGTGGGTCAAAGAAGCGGTTGCGAAGCCATACCATGTTGAAAATTTGTCATAATAAAACATTATTGTGATTAACACCGTGTGGAAAGAAGAATAATGCATCTTTTATTTTTCATACATTTGGCACGGGCATGGGGACAGGGGACTTTTGCCACCCATGAGATCAGCAAGTGGGAATTCAAACCCTCAACTTATCTTTTATTCTTCATACTATTTGACAAATGGATGGGGATTTTTGCCGTCAGGAATATCAACCATTAATTAATTGAACTTCTAACCCTTAACCTTAAACTCTTTCGGGGAGCCATATCAAGTTACAGCTTAATCCTCGCTAAAGTATTAGCACTTAGATTGAAAGGGGTGATCAGTGAGGTCATAGGAAGCAACCAGTTTGCGTTCTTGGAAAATAGACAACTGTCAGATTGTTTTCTAATTGCTAATGAAGCTGTCGATTATCTCAGGAAAAACAATAGAAGTGGAATTTTGATGAAGGTGGACTTTGAAAAAGCTTTCGATAATGCAGATTGGGAATTCTTGGATTTTATTATGCAAAAAATGAACTTCGGAAGGAAGTGGAGAAGCTGGATTCGTTTCTGCTTGGCGTCTGTCTCTATGTCAATTTTGGTAAATGGATCCCCCTCTAAGCAGTTTGGCATCAAAAAAGGTCTCCGGCAAGGCTGCCCTCTCTCTCCAATGCTCTTCAATATTCTGGCAGAGGCGTTCAGTGTTCTTATGAAAAAAGGAGAATCTGCAGGGCTGTTCGAGGGTATAAAAATTGGCCAAGGAAACTTCAGGTTAGCACATTTACAATATGCTGATGATACGTTAATTTTCATCCAACCTGAACTTGATGGTGTGCTGAATGTTAAGAGAATCCTTAAATGCTATGAGGTGCTGTCAGGCTTGAAGATTAACTTCAATAAAAGTAGTTTGATTGGTATTGGGGTAGATGTTGGTATATTGAATGAGTGGGCGGTCAAGCTCTCCTGTAAGGCTGAAATTCTTCCGGTCAAATATCTAGGACTCCCTCTGGGGGCCAACTCAGCATCTCAAAATATCTGGAGGCCTATTTTAAATAAGATGAGATCAAAGCTTGCAGGTTGGAAAACAAGATACCTTTCGATAGAAGGTAGGGTGACTTTAATCAAATCAGTCCTCTCAAGTTTGCCGATTTTCTTCATGACCGTATTCAAGATTCCTTGCGGCATTAAGAATGATATGGACAAATTAATACGGAGATTTCTTTGGGGCAGTTCGGATCAAGGGCGCAAAATGCACTATGTGGACTGGAATACAATGAATGCTCCCAAGTGGCTCGGGGGTATTGGCATGATTGACTTCCATTTAAAAAATTCAGCCTTGCTCACTAAATGGCTGTGGAGGTTTGGCAATGAGGTCAATACATTGTGGAGAAATTTTATGGTGGAAAAATACGCACTGGACAAGAGGAGTCTCCTCCCCTCTTTTACTAATAGCAGGCTCGCCTCCAACTCATGGAAAGCAATCACAGCACCGCTTAACCCCTCTGACAAACTCTTTAATGTGATATCTTCAGGGTTGAAGCCTTTACTTGGGAAAGGAGATAATATTGTTTTTTGGCATGATGAATGGATACAAGGTATGACTCTAAAAGTGTGTTTTCCCCGTATCTTTGCTCTTTCTGTAAATAAGAATGGATATGTGACAGAGTATGGAACATGGAGAAATGGTCAATGGGAGTAGAAAATAGAGCTTAGAAGGAATGTTTTTGATTGGGAAAAGCAACAATGGGAGGAATTGCTTGATATCCTGCAAGGCCAATTTCTCAATCAAAATGCACAAGATCGGATCATTTGGAAAGGAGTTCCAAACGGTATGTTTTCCACCTCCTCATTCTATAAAACTGTTTTGATGCCCCAAAGACAATGCCGAGCTATATGGAACTTAGTGTGGAAAGGATATGCGCCCCCCAAAGTGGAAGTATTTGTATGGCAGCTTATTCATCAAAAATTGCCGGTCAAGACACATTTATTGAGTAGAGGCATTATCAGGGCTGAGCTTGCTTTATGTCCACTCTGTAATCATGAGCTCGAATCCGTGCAACATTTGTTTTTTAATTGTAGGAGCAGCTGGTTGGTATGGAATAGTTGTTTGAATACTTGGTCTATATCTTGGGTCTGCCCAGGAGACCCATCTACATTCTTGAGTAGTTGGCAGCAAGCTCTTCCAGAGAGCAGAGGGAGACAACCTTGGATTTTGATGTTTTACGTTATATCTTGGTCAATTTGGCTATACAGGAACCAGATCACTTTCAACAGCAAGAGCTTTGATCTTACTCAGTTAATGGATCTGATTTTCATAAGATTTGCTACCTGGTTTAAGGCAAAGTGGCCTACTTCTACAATGGCGGTCTCCGACATATTTCGCCAGCCAAACAGTGCGACAGTTATGCAAGTGCAGGGATGCAAGAAAGTAAACAATCCTTGGATTCGACCTAAACCTGGTACAATGAAGTTCAATGTAGATGGTTCGGCTATTGGGAAACCAGGTATGGCAGGGATTGGAGGTATTCTCAGAGATGATTTAGGCAGAACAAAAGCTGTGTTTTCTAAACATGTGGGAATTCTTGAATCAAATCAGGCAGAGTTCTACGCTATTCGTGAGGCTTTATTGGTATTCTCCGAATCTATTTGGCAGCGGTCACATGTCCTTGAGATTGAGAGTGACTCCACTAATGCTATCAATTGGTTAAAGAACCCTGAGAAAGTCCCATGGCACCTGAAAAATGTATCCAACCACATTGAACTACTAAAGGGGAGAATAAAGGAATGGGAGGGTCATCAAGTTCCGAGGACGATGAATAATGTTGCTGATAGATTGGCAAAATCAGGAGTTTCCAGAATTCAAAACCTATTGGCGATTATTGTGTAGGTAAATATTATATTACTCTAGTCTCTCTTTTATGTCTTTTATTTTCTGCTGCCAACCCATCATATTGCTGCTAGCTAATGCAGCCTGGTGGTGGTTCTTTATTATGTAATTGGAAGCTTTCTAATAAAAATCAACAGCTTTCTGCTTGTCAAAAAAAAAAAATTACTTTGATATAATCCTAGAACTCATCCACTTTATATTAGTGCATGATTTACGTCCATCAACTTGGATTTGACATCCATGATAACAAACTAAAAAAACCTATTTTCTATTTATTTTTCTTTGTTTTGAATGAGGCCGTATTGCCAAAATCCTTTTGTTGTGTTTTCTATGGTAAAAAGTAACTGTCATGATTCAAATACTTTTGTCACGATTAAAACATATTTCATGGGATTGTAATAGCAAAATCTTATAGAACAGTTACATTTCCCTGTCAAAGAAACATATTTTTGCTTCAATTGAGTTCAAACCTATTCTTGAAACTTTAAAAAATCATTGATGACACCCAAGGGTTGCGAGTTTAATGAGCGAGACACCAGGCATATATGGTCCAAGAGTTACGCAAGCCAATTTTCCGATGCCACGCATTTTGAGCAATTTTTTTTTGGAATAAAAAAATATTTATATTCTCCTTCTAAAATAACATTTAAATATCAATTTTTTTTCTTATGATTTAAAAAAAAAATTCCTTTCAAAAATGTCATTATTCAATAAAATTTTCCTTCAAAATTTCTTCTCATCCTAGTTCCAACAAAATAAATACCTTTTACCAACAATGAAATAGAAGTTCCTGGTTTTAAACCAAATTTTTTTCAAAGGGAGACCAAAAAGCAAATCAGTTGCAAATAATGAACTTTTAAATAGTTTATCTAGAGGTCATAAGTGGTTAAAAGGGATGTTAAATCTCGTGCTCGATAGCTGGATGGAGTATTCTTTTTTTTTTGCCTTTTACATAATATATACAAAATGTGAAAGTTGATGATATTATTGACGAGTTTGTCGAAACCTTCAAAATTTATCACTAAATCTATTGTGACTATAAATTAATTTTATATAAATAGTGGACCGAGTCAAATCTCAAAAGAACTACATAATTAATTTTGAAGTAAAAAACAATGAAAAGTAAAATTGTGGGGGGTTTGAATAATTAACTAATTAATCAAATTTGAAGAAATAGTTAAAATAAATGATTGAATACCAAATATAGAAGAAATTTGATATTATCGAATTTCTAATCCAACATGTGACTTTATTCAATTGTATCACTGATCATTATGCATATATTCATCTTGCAAATTCAAACATTTAACTAAATACTTATTAGGATAGTCATAACAAATCTTATGCTTTCCTAAAGTAACTGACTGAACCCAACATCCAAATTAAAAATTATCATCAATTAATTGGGCACGGTACCATTCCATATCAATTTAATGATAGCATTAAAATCTATGAAAATAATTTAATCAAGATTAAATAGCGAAGATAACTACAATTATTCAATCTTTTTCCCATTGATTCCCCAAGGTTAAACATGCATACTCTGATTCATATATAAATAACCTAGTTGTTACTTATAAAACTCGTTCATGACATGACAATTACAGATCATTGAATTATTAGATAGTAATAGAAAGAAAGATGACGAATTAATTTGTCAGATTAAACAATATCAATCGTTCATAAATAAAATAAGATCAAGAATCAATGAATACTTGAATTAAAAGTAAGAAATAAATTAAGCATAAAACCTCACAGTGATAGCAATACAAATAAAAAAAAAATCCCTTAAATTAGAAAAGAGGAGTTTAGCCTCTCATGCTGCAAAAAAGGCTAACCTTAGTGGAAAAAAAATAAAAAATGAATGTTTGATAATGATGATGATTTTTTTTTTCTTGTTACGTTCTAATAGGTTTAAATAAAAGAGACTAGTCCTATAATATAGGTATAAACGCTAAAAATATGATAAAATTATCAAATCTAAATTGACTTCTAAAAATCAAATACTAATCTAAGAAGCAAAGGTAAACAACATAGAAATACAATATTAATTCAAACAGAGGTCCAATCTTTTTTATTTGTTAAATTAAAATCTCTTTCTTTTTTATAATCAACCACTAACAAACCTTCCTTTTTAATTAAAATTCATTGTTCTCAACAACTGGTTAGGCATATCATCCCTTAAACAAAGAAACATTCTGGTTGGGACTTTGGTCTATAGAGCATGGCCACACCTTTCAAAAACAAGTCTTCTGCCATCAATCTTCACAATACTTCAATAATTATAACTCAAAGCGATTGTTCCATATCCAATTATTTCCAAATCCCCATATTTTAACCTTTGAAAACAAAATATAGACAAACCAATTACATTCAACACAATATCAATACCAAATAGGACGAAATATTCACAATAAGTATTAGATGTATGCATCTTATCAATTATTTTCCATTATCTTTTGTTTAAGGACTGATTCCTAGTCATGCATTCATCCTTTCGTTGGCTTTGTCAAAAACAAATTTTCCACTTGTTATGAAATGGGAAGATTGATGTCTAATTTTGCATCCGTTAAAGGAGTCTATGGAGCATATCTTCTTTGAATGTGCTTATGTACACAACTATCTCATGTGCGGTCCATCATTCAGCTCAAATGCAGACCATCTTGATTTGTTGGTGGGTAGGAGGAGGACTTATATTGGCTAATTTGAAGTATGAATCTCTCTTGAACACATAGGAAATTAGTGTAGTCTTAGCAGCACAATCTAGTTCCTTTGAAGAAAACTGAACAAAAAGATTTTTAAATGTCAAACTATTTAAGCGCGATGTTAATCATTCATCATTTATATCAATCTGTTAGGGCTAGCTTATCTAGATAGAGGAATTTCCATTTTCTAAATTCAATTGGAGCTTCTAAAGAAGGAATAGGGAAAGATTTTGATGTGCAAAGTGCCTTATATCCATGGAGGAAGCACTATAAGAAAAATGTTTTCTTAGTGAAGATAAAAGTGATGGAGGTCTAATTTTTAGAAATTTGTTTTAGGGAGAAAACATCTAAAAAAAACTATCATAAAAATTAATAACTAAGTTGAAAGTAGGATGCATAATGTTTATATTTGTCGTGAATATTTCCTCGTATTTTGAATTGATATTGTGTTAAATTTGATTAGTTTGTTTGTTGTAGAAATTGAAATTTGGATGTTTGAAAATAATTGGATATGGAGCAACCATTTTGAGCCATAATTGTTGAAGTCTTCTGAAGGTTAAACCTCATAAATTGGAGATTGGTTTGTTAATATTTTGTAAGGGTGCTGAGACGCTTCATTGATTAAGATCTTAACCAGAAGAGTTTTTTGGGTAAGGTGGGCACACATTATTAGTCCATAGGCGATTCGGATTCCATTTTGGAAAATGAAAGAAGATTGCATCTCTTGCTGAAAAGGAGATTTTCTACAAAAGTCAAGGAGATGAGATGTCTATTTTGGTTGGGGATGTCTTTCTTAATAGGCAGAGAAATTTTTTTTTCCCTTTTTTGGATTAGTATTTGATTTTTGCAAGTCTTATATGATTGGTATACTGTAGTCTATTTTTTAGGTCCTATTCATATGGTATAGGAATAGATTATTCTATTTAAACCTAATAACACACAAATAACACACACAAACACATGCGTAAAACATAAGTCGTTTTTTTTCCTTCCTCTCTAGGATTGGACTCTTTTTCCCAGAAAATCAACAAGACATGTTTTCCACCATGTGTGGCAAACTCTTTTTTGATTCAAGGGGTTAATAATTGCTATGAATGCGGAGTTTTGTGTTAAATTTATTTCTTGCTTCAGGTGTTTATTGATTCATGATCTTATTCTCAGTATAAATGATTGATGTTGATTAATCAAATAATATAATTCATCATATTTCTCTCTATTACTATCATAAATCTAGTGATTCATAATTATCATGATTGATTACTACAAGTAGCAACTAGGCTATTTATATTTATGAATCAAAATATACATATTTTAAATATGGGGAATCAATTGGACAAGATTGAATAATTGCTACTATTTCTCTTGTTTAGTTATGGTTTATCTATTTTCATTAGTTTTAATGCTATCATCAAATTGATATGAAACATTATCATGTCCAGTCAATTGATGATAAGTGCTGATTTTGATGTAAGATTCAGTCAATTACTTTAGCAAAATAAAAAATTTGTTATGGCTATCCTAATAAATGTTTAGTTAAATATTTGAATTGCAAAAAAATTATTTGTAACTTATGATCAGTAATACAATTGAATGAAATTGCACCCTTGGATTAGAAATATGGTAATATTAATTTTCTTCTATATTTTCTATTAAATTGTTTATTTTGTTTATTTGTTAGAATTTAGTTTATTATTTTAAGTATTGAAACCCCCACCCTTAGGTCCCGTACCCCAAAATTTTACTTTTCATTCTTTTCAAACTAAAGAATTAATATTTTAGTTTCCTTTGGATTTGACCTAGTTCCATTATTTTTGGAAATTTGTTTTGTTGTCACTATAAAGTTAGTAATTGATTTTCAAAGTTTTGACAAACCCGTCAAAATTTTGGCATCATTGTTAGGGAACTATTTAATTTCTTAGTTTTTATACATTTATTTGTGCTAATAGTCTCTTACCTTTTATGAACCATTCTTTTTAGAAAGGTGAAGTAGGATATAATCTTGAAATTGAAAAGCTTATATGTCAATTGAAAAAAGAGACTAGACAATGGAAAAGTTGTTCAACTTCAAGGGTGAACATTGAAATGGGGTTCTTGATTAATCTAATTCTAAAGAGTAAAAAGAGATGGATGAGCAAAATAGAATACTAAAAGAGTTGGCTACACAAAATTTAAATCAACAATCTCTATGCATACAATTTCTAGCTATTGATCTTGCCTTTAAATTAAAATTTGATTTGATTTGCTTATTACCTATTTTTCATTGTCTTGCAAGTGAAGATCCATACAAGTGCTTGAAACAATTTCTCGTTATCTGTTTTAGCATGGAACCACAAAGAATGTGTAAGGAACAAATAAAGCTAAGCGTTTTTCCATTCTCGTTGAAAGACAAAGCAAAAGATTGGCTATATTTTCTTCCCTCTAGTTCAATAACAACATAGAATGAAATGAAAAGATTATTTTTTCAGAAATTCTTTCATGCATTACGGGCTGCCAGTATTAGAAAAAAAATGTAGAATAATATAGTTCAGTGGTGAGACATTATATGAATACTGAGAGAGGTTTAAACAATTGTGTGCTGACTACCTATATTACTGAATACCCAACTAACTTCTAATCTAATATTTTTATGCAAGTTTATTGCTAATGGTAAAAGTATGGTAGATATAACTAGTGGAGGAATTTTAGTGAATAAGACACCAAAGCAACTAGAAAATCGATTTCAAATATAACAAAAAATTCTCAATAGTTGGGGACAAGAACTGATGGAGCTCTTAAGCAAGTTAATGAGATGAGTATATCTAATCTTAAAAATCAAATTTCTAATTCAATCACTTTAGTTCGCCAATTGACAGCTAAAATTTGTAGAATATGCTCAATTCTTGGACATTCTACAGACATATGTCCTACATTGCAAGAAGACTCTTGTCAACAAATTAATGCAGGAGGAGGGTTTCTTGGTCAATTTCAAAGTAGATATGATCTTTACTCCAATAATTACAATTCTCAATGTAGAGATTATCCTAATTTTAGCTATGGAAATCAAGAACCGCCACAAAGATACCCACTCAATCTTATATATAATAGACAACCTCCAGCACCAGTACTTGTTTAACTTTCAAGTTCAAGTATGTCTTTAGATTAAATAGTTAAAGCTTTGCTAACAACACTCAACAATTTGAACAGGAAACAAGAGCTAGTATTCAAAACTTGGGGGAATAATTACTCAATTAGCTATGGAATAGAGTCAAGGAGGGTCAAGGAATAGAGTCAAGGAGGGTTCATTTTAAGAACCATTGATGTAATATTTTACTTTGTTTTCCACAAAGTTAATACAAAGGAATATTTTCAGGAAAAAAAAAATTACTCAATTAGCCACCTCCATTGGCAAGTTGGAAGCACAAAATTATGAAAAGTTACCTTGTCAAATAGTTGTGAATTCAAAGGAGAATGTGAGTGCTATTGCATTAAGAAATGGGAAAGAAATCCATTCATGTCCAACTTCATTGAAAAAGGTGAAAGATGAGAAAGAAAAAAAGCATAAAGATGAAACTACATCATGCACTTCAACTAAGGTAACATCTTCTCAATTTGTGTTTAACACTTCTAATGCAATTGCGTCACCTTTTTCAAGCAAGCTAGCTAAATCAAAAGAGAAGCATGAAAAAGAAGTCTTGGAGACCTCTAGAAAAGTGAAAATGAATATATCACTTTTATATGCTATCAAGCCAATATCTAGATATGCTAAGTTTTTGAAGGAGTTATGCATGAATAAAAATAAGTTGAGAGTAGATGAAAGAATAACTGCAAGGGAGAATGCATCTACCGTAATAAAAAGAACCTATTAGCAAAATGCAAGAATTTTGGTATATTCACAGTTCCCTATGTGATTGGTAATAAGAAGATCGTGCATAATATGTTTGATTTAGGAACATCCATTAATGCTATGTCATACTTGATTTTTAATAGTTTGAATTTGAGTTATTTGAAAGAAACTAAAGTGGTCATTCAACTTATTAAAAGTGTTCAAAAGTGTTTAAAAATGGAAGTTGATGTTAGGTTCATGGTTAAATGAAAAGTGTCGCGTATTAGATTGGGAGAAAAAAGTAAAGCAATTACTAAGTTGGTATGATCTAAATCCTACTAACTTCAATTTTTAGGACTGAATTAGACTATCACTTTCTTATTGTACTGCTCTAATGTATTTCCCACAAATTTAGTTATCAAAAAATGGTATTAAAGCCGAAACTGGGCTGGTTTGCTCTTCTGAAAATTAGATTAAAAATTCAGAATAAGGGTATGGGTGTGAGTTGGATCATAAGGAGTTAATCTTTTTCTTTTTAAAAACAAAAAGAAGAATCTGCAAAATTGTGAACAGTTTGATTTGGGTCAAGGGGGGAGTCCAGTTACTCCAGTATACCCATTAAGGAAGAGAAAATTAGATTTACGATTAAAAGAAAAGTGACCACATTAGTTTTGAAGGTTTATATAATTGCTCTTTAAGTTGGAAAATTTACCCACGAATGTAATGACTCCTTCGGGCTCGATCATACTATAAAATTGACTTATTGCCATATGGCCAGCCAATTTTAGAATGTTCTCATATTTTAAAGAGCACAATTCTTATAGCTGGAGATTGGTTAAGCTTTGCTGTCGCAAAGAGTAATTGGGTAATTACATTTAACCTTCTTCCATACTTGATGAAATTACCAAAAAAAATATTGTGGTATAAAAAAAATCTATCCAAGCCCTTAATATTTAGTTTCCTGATGGTTAAAAAATGATGATTTTATTTTTTTAAAAAAAGTTATTTTCAATAAAAATTATCTATTAATCTTTTTCATTAATTATTTTTATATAAAACTACATTTACAACTTTTGTATAAAAAAATATGCAAAATATTCCTTGTATTTGATTTCATAAATAGGTATATTTTTCTGTATTCAAGTTTGAGTTTGAGGGTTGTAAAAATCATTTAAAAAATAACAATAAAAATCCAATTTTAAAAATAAAATTATCAAATTTTGATCAAATTTCAAAATTGATTTATCTAATAGTTTCATCAAATTTCAAATCATCAAGTAAATGTAATCTACTCAAAGTAATTAAATTTACTTTGAAAAAAAGTACATAGTATAAGTATGAGGTAACTTAAATCTAACTCAAGGGAATTCTTCTAATTTGCGTAAGTATAACTCGGGAGTGAGGTATCCATGTAATAGCTTTGTTGGGTTTGCAGTTTTTTTTTTTAAAAAAAAAAAGTGTTTTATGTTGGTTTGGTATTAGAAAATAAAGTAATTAATAAGTTGGTGTAATCAAGAAAAATAGACCTCGTTTGCTAATTATTATTAGAATTATTAAAACTGTCTCTCTACCAAAAAGAATGGCTCCTCCTACAATGACCACAGTAATCTGTACCATGACCTTTGAACTTTCGGCCAAGAGTACCAAAAACAGCATCAGTAGAAGATTCTCCATTAGCAATTTAGATCTGCCAGATTTATAACGCCATCTTCATTGACTCCTTTTCTAGTGATTCATATAACTTGCTATTCATTATTTGTTCATAAAAAATTAACGAATCCTACAACCTTTCAATTGTCAAAGATGACAAATTTTTTGAATGTTGCATCACTAGAACAATGTCACAAATTTCATGGGTAAAGTATTATGGACTTTTTATCAAAAATCTAATAAGAAAAACTTATGTGATTAAACTGCATCTCATTGTTTATCTCAATTAATTGAGAAATATAGGAATTAATAGTTTCAAACGTGTCCATATTGCATAATTCAAACTCCTTTTTCAATGTTAATAAATTATTATGTTCAACTTTGTTAACGCCTTAATATATTTGGACCAAAATATCCCACACCTGTTGTATAGTTGTGACAGTAAAAATTTAGCTAAATACAAAAATATCAATTGCCAAATGAATCTATGTCAATGCTGAGCTATTATTATGTCTAGCTCAATTATAAGCATTCTTTGGCTAGTTCTTTTCAAATATGGTTTAGTAAATCAAATGCTCTTAAATGCATTTCCATTTAAATTGTCTAAAAATTATAGTGTGTTTACCCTTTAATTTTCTAATTGACTAAGTAATATTTTGATTTGCCATATCTGCGAAACATCAAGCAAAACTTTAATACCAGGTGCTGTTCCCAAAATATAATTTAATCAAAGAAAGCAAATTCATTTGATCCAAGAAGCTTCAATGTGTATTGGCACTCACGGTCAAAATAATAAATGACCATAAAAACACAAAAACACAAAAATAGCAAGAAAATTTATTCGTCAAAACCAAAGCCGTAAAGCTATATACCAACGAAACGGAAGCTTTATGTTGGCCAACCGAAACTGCAAAGCTAAAAGGCTACTCTCAATCAAAGCAAACTCTATTTCTGTAGTTTAATAAAGCCGCAAGACTATTCAACAAGACGAAGGTCATATCACTTTTTGTTGGGATCAAAAATTTTAAATCCCAAAAAAAATTAGTCTGCCGAGCACAAGAAAGAAGCGAAACAAATTTCCTTTAATTTTGAAGGCGGGCTTTGGTCAAAGACGGACCAAATTTCCAAGAAAGCAAAACTTACAAGTAATTAGGGTGGCCCACAAAGTTCAAGTCTTAAGAAACTTTGATAACAGAAGCCAAAAACAAATTGAAACTTTGGAAGACAAGCCTGGCCGTGGCGGCTGTTTGAAGGGACGGAGGCCGTTTTTTATTATTTGTGTTTCTTTGTTTCTCTCCGTCTTTTAAAATCATGAATAACATATTTTATTTATAAGATTTAATTAAATCTTATACTTATTGAATTTGGTAACTACTAAACTAAAACCCAATATGATTAATAATTCTAAATCTAATAGAATTATTAAATTACAAATTATAAACCCAATAGGATATTAGGATACTTAGTTTAATTCTACTATATTGTCTCCCTTAAACTAAGTTTTCATAATTTGTCATGCCTAGCATTTTCTTCAATTTCATAAACGAATCCATCTTCAATGCTTTCGTGAAAATATCAGCCACTTGCTCTTCGGTCTTGCAACAATCAATCACAATTTTCTTTCGTTAAACCAAATCACGAATGAAGTGAAATTTTATGTCGATATGTTTGCTTCGACCATGAAACAGTGAAACACTGGATTCTTCGTCATCTTTATTGTTGACGTACTATCACACAAGATAGTAGTTGTTCCATCTTGTTTATGTTGAAGAAAATCTAGCATCCTTCTAAGCCACAATGCTTGAGTAGCACTACTAGCCGCTGCAATGTATTCTGCCTCTACTGTAGATAACGCGATAACTGGTTGTTTCTTTGAACTCCACAAAAATATACCGAATCCAATAAAAAAAGCATAACCAGAAGTATTCTTTCTCTCCACAGTGTCATTAGTCCAATGAATATCAGTGAATCCAAGAAGATTAATAGGATCACTTTTTGCATAAAAAATTCCATCACCTTGAGTACCTTTAATGTATCTCAAAATTCTCTTAGTTGCCTGCAAGTGAGACTGACGTGGATTCTCCATAAATCTACTTATTAAGCTGACACTGAAATTGATATCAGGTCTTGTAGCTATCAAGTATCTCAAACTCCCTACCAAACTTTTAAAATAAGTAGGGTTCACACAAGTGTCAGTCCCATCTTTAGTCAAACGCAATCGTTCTTCAATTGGGGTCAAGATTGGTTTTGCATCGTCTATCTTGAACTTTTTCAAAATATCTCCAGCATACTTCTTTTGGCAAATAAAAATGCCTTGATCAGTCTGCGAAACCTGAATTCCAAGGAAGTATGACATAAGACCCATGTCCGCCATCTCGAACTGTCGAATCATAGCCTCCCTGAATTCTGCAATCATCTTGGGATTATTCCCAGTAAATATTAGATCATCCACATATAAGCATACAATGACAACCACACCATGAGTAGATATCTTTACATTTGAAGCATGATCAAAAGGACAGCGCTGAAAACCACCGTCAACAAAGAAAGAATCAATACGGGTGTACCACACTCTTGGAGCTTGCTTCAAACCATAAAGGGCTCTTTTCAAACGGTACACCTTATTTTCTTGACCTTTCTTCACAAATCCTGTAGGTTGTTCAACGTACACTTCTTCTTCAAGTATACCATTCAAAAACGCAGACTTTACATCCATTTAATATATTTTCCAACCATTTTGGACAGTTAAGGAAATAATTAAACGAATAGTATCAAGCTGAGCAATAGGTGCAAATACGTCAAAATAGTCTATGCCAAGTTTTTGTTTATAACCTTTAGCAACCAATCGCGCCTTGAATCTGTCTATTTCTCCATCGGGCTTGTACTTCGTCTTGTAAACCCACTTAACACCAATGGGTTTCTTGCCACTTGGAAGATTTGTGAACTCCCAAGTATTATTCTTTTCAATGGCATGAATTTCATTAGCCATTGCTTTCTTCCAGTGATCCTCACAAACAGCATCTTCAAAAGTGACTGGGTCAAAATCTGCAAAGAGAGCAAAATTAACAACATTTTCGTTAGATAAATTTTGAGAGTGACCATCAACCACATAATCCTGCAAACAAGCTGGAAGACGCCTTTGTCTTTGTGGCTGACCAGACTGCACAGGAATAGGTTGAGTAGGAACTTGTTGCTGTTTAGGTACTTCGGGCTGATTGACCTCATCATCACTGTCATCAAAGTATAAAGATTGTGGAGGATAACTAACCACCACATCTGACCCCTTTTCTGACCAGTCCCAAACACCTTTCTCATCAAAATTCACATCTCTACTAAAGGTGATCTTCTTTGTCACAGGGTTGTATAACTTGTACCCTTTAGTCTCAGAACTGTAACCAATAAAAATACACTTCTCCGCCTTATCATCCAGTTTCTTCCTAAGAGCATCTGGAACATGTGCATATGCCAAACAATCAAATACTCTAAGATGAGAGATATTTGGTTTTTTATCAGACCAAACCTCATAAGGGGTCTTCTCACCATTACATCTAGTAGGACATCTACTTAATAAATAGAAACCACATGAAACTGCTTCTGCCCAAGAACCCTTGGGTATATGTTTGGCAACCATCATTGATCGCACCATGTCCATCACAGTTCTGTTATTTCTTTTTGCAACACCATTCTGCTGAGGAGTGTATCTTGTTGTCATCTGATGTTTAATCCCATGCTGTGCCAAAAAGTCATCACAGACTGTATACTCTGTGCCTCTATCAGTTCTTAGAGTTTTGATGGAATAACCACTTTGTTTTTCAACATATACTTTAAAACTTTTAAAAGTGTCATAAGCATCAGACTTATTCTTCAAAAAATAAACCCAGGCCTTTTTGCTGAAATCATCAATGAAAGTAATAAAATACTTCCTACCTTCATTAGAAGGAACATCCACTGTACATAGATCAGAGTGAATAAGCTGTAAGGGTTCTTTTGCCCTCAAAGTCTAGACTTTAGGAAACGAGTCTCGATACTTCTTGCCCAAAATATAAAACTCACGCTGTCAATGGTGAAAGTTGATAGAAGGCAGCCCAAAAACAATGTTATTTTTGGCCAAAAACTGTAATCCACGGAAGTAAAAGTGCCCAAATCTCATGTGCCACAACCAAGTATCATCAACTTGAACAGCGTTAAAACAAGGTGAATCACCACAATTTAAAATAATAGGAAACAATCTGCTATTGATCATGTTCACCTTTGCAATCAAACCCAATATATCATCAGTGATGGTGCGACGCGTTTTCGAAAATGCAAATCATAATTCTTCTCTTGAAGTTGACCCAAACTCAAGAGATTTTGGTGCAAAGCAGGCACATAATACACATCAGCAATGGCACTTTTAGAGCCATTCTTCAGGGTAATAGGAATATCTCCTTTACCACATACAGGCACTTCATGATTATTATCAAAACGAACAGTGGATTTAAATGACTCATTCAGATTTACAAATAATTCCTTCTTTCCAGTCATGTGGTTACTACATCCAGAGTCAACATACCACGTGTTATTTTTAGACTCTTCAGCCACACCAGCACAAAATAAGATTGTCTCATACTTTTCACTAGAATCTTCAGCAACATTAGCATTGATGTCCTTATTTTCTGATTTATTAGACCAACAATTCTTTTGGATATGGCCTACTTTACCACAATTAAAACATTTAGGCCTTTTTTGCTGATTATTGTTGGAATTATAAAAATTGTCTCTTTGTTAGGAGGAATTGTTACCTTTACTGCGACCACGAGAGTTACATCTTCCACTTCTACGACCTTTGAAATTCTGGCCACGACCATTAGAAGCAGCACTGTTGGATGAATCTTCACTGCTTTTCTCCTTAGCAGTTTTAATTTGCAATGCTTGCAACGCCTTCTCGACAGGCTCCTTTTCATGAGATTCATCCAATTTGCCATTAATCGTTGTTCATGCAGCAGCAATGACCCTTGCAATTTATCAACTGACAAGGTTGATATCTCTTTTGTCTCTTGCATCACGGCAACGACATGGTCAAACTTTAATGGCAAAGTATTTAAGACATTTTCCACAATGAGTTGATCAGTAAGATCATACCCATTCAACTGTATCTCGTTCTTTATATCATTCAAACGAGAAAAATAAGACTCAATAGTCTCATTCTTTTCTATGCTGCATAGCTCGAACTTTCTTTTTAACGTTAACAAGTTACTCTGTTGGACCTTGTCAACGCCTCAATACGTTTTGGCCAAAATATCCCACGCCTGTTTTGCGGTTTTAACGGTGGATATTTTTTCAAATACAGAAACATCAATTGCCTGGTGTATTTGAGACAACGCCAAACTGTCGTTTTGTTTCGTCGCCTTATTAGCATCCTCTGCTAAATTTTCTTGAATATAGACTAACAAATCAAACGCGTTGAGATGCGTTTCCATCTAGATCCTCCAAAAATTATAATCTTGTTTACCCTTTAATTTGGGTACGGAACAATTAATATTCCGATTCGTCATAACTTCCAAATACCAACCAAAGCTCTGATACCAGATGTTGGGATCAAAAATATTAAATCCCAAAAAAAATTAGTCTGCCGAACATAAGAAAGAAGCGAAACAAATTTCCTTTAATTTTGAAGGCAGACTTCGGTCAAGGACGAACCAAATTTCCAACAAAGCAAAACTTACAAGTAATTAGGGTGGCCCACGAAGTTCAAGTCTTAAGAAACTTTGATAACAGAAGCCAAAAACAAATTGAAACTTTGGAAGACAAGCCTGGCCGTGGCGGCTATTTAAAGGGACGGATGCTGTTTTTTATTAT
This sequence comes from Gynochthodes officinalis, assembly GCA_020080225.1. Taxonomy (NCBI): domain Eukaryota; kingdom Viridiplantae; phylum Streptophyta; class Magnoliopsida; order Gentianales; family Rubiaceae; genus Gynochthodes; species Gynochthodes officinalis. The sequence goes on from CM034619.1 coordinate 18,040,415, forward strand.
TTGTGTTTCTTTGTTTCTCTCTGTCTTTTAAAATCATGAATAACATGTCCTATTTATAGGATTCAACTAAATCCTATACTTATTGGATTTGGTAACTACTAAACCAAAACCCAATATGATTAATAATTCTAAATCTAATAGAATTATTAAATTATAAATTATAAACCCAATTGGATATTAGGATACTTAGTTTAATTCTTCTACACTTTTCTATCTCACACCAAAAGCTCTTTAACACATCCTATTTACTATCGGATATTTAATATAACCCAAATGTATACTCTACGTCTTTGCGAAGTTTCCCTACAGAAGTGTTATGGAGTCTTAGCTTGGGAGAAGGGTTAAGCATGATACAACACAGCGTAAGGCTACGCGCGGATAGGAGAAATCGACCAATGCAGAACTGTATTACACGGATTTCTGCGGTCCATTTTTTCTGGTCTTGCTGAAGAGAGCTATGTACGCAGAGGCCGACAAGTTAAGGTGTTCTTTTGATCTATTAGCTAGGTAGTAGTTAGGAGGTATTGGTCCCACTATATTGGGTGTGATTATGCCGGTCCCGTTTAATTCGGGGAAAACAACCTTAACCAACCCCTACTAGGTTTAGGTTAGTTGTGTTAGGGCATGTCCAGTGAAAACTATGCCTTTTCGGATTGCTACTTGTAATGTATTAATCTGGGAATTCCCATGTTAATATAATCAGTTTCTTTTGAACAAAAAAAAAGTATATTCTAATATAAGCTCAATAGATAATAGACATTTATAGTTAGCCTGTATGGGTAAGAGCCCATTAACTAGTTATAACCCTAGTGTATCCCTATATATATATGCTAGTAGAAGGCAGCATACTAGATATTCCAAATTAGATACCTAGAGTGTAGTGATTCAAACAATCGCATATACTATTGCTTGAACCTTCAATCCTAACAATCTTGAAGCATTATATATTAAAATTTTGGAGATTTTTTTTATGCTTTTCGAGACATAATAAAAAAAATTCTTGAACAGTACCCTAACAGATTGAATAGTGAAACATGGGTATTTTGGTTACTTTGAAAATTGACTTTTTTTCTCTAGTGACTGTAGAGACAAAGGAGGACTCTTTCTTGTAGCTCTAGACAAGAGAAGTTAAATGGCACAATCTGATCGCTGATTCGACGGTGGAGTTGGGCAAGATCTGAGTTTGAAATTTCGACAGTTGAAATTTTTCTCTTCAGATCTTGGACAATCGAGTCGGTTATAGGTTGCAAGATCACTTGGGTTTTGTTCTACTCGTCGAGACAAACGTTTTGAGTGGTCACCGGCGTCAATCAGAGGTCGGACGACAGAGAAACGATTGATTGAAATTCCGGCGAGTTCGCAGCAAGTTGCACAGTGAGTCAAGCGAGTCAAATATTGACTGGGTGCTGACTAGGCGCCGACTTGGTGCTAACTGTGTGTTGACCATTGACATTGACGTTGACAACCTGTTGACCGAGTATTGGCTTTTTCTAATTTTTTTTTGATAATGATTCAACTTTTAGCTACTGATAAATTTTTCCTTTGCTGAAATCAGGTGCACTCATTCTAATTTTTTGCTATTTAATTATTAAAATGGAAAGTGTGTGCCAATTGAAATGGTCAAATTTCATACTTTTAGTGGGTCTAAATTTTATTCATGGAAGCAAAAGACTCAATTTGGCTTAAAATATGAAAATATTTTTTACACTATTTTAAGTATCGTTGCTGACACTACTGAGAAAGTTGATGAGTTTCAATGGAACAAAGATGATGACTTCTGCAATGACTATTTGTTAAAGATTCTTGACTGGTGGTATGTATAGATTGAGTTCAGTAAATGAAACAGTCAACCAGGTTAGTTCAAATTTAATTGATCATAAAACATTGCATAATTTGTTAGGACACGTGAACTATAAGAAAATGGCTAGACTAGTTAAAACTCATAATATACCTTTAGTTACTTCGATTAGGTTTAACAGATGTGAAGTGTGTGCTCAAACGAAGATTACTAGAAAACCATTTAGTACGGTCTCTAGGGGTACACAACTTATTGAATTAATACATTCTTACATCTGTGACTTTAAAGGTTTCACAACTAGAGGTGGTCAGAAGTATTTGGTCAATTTTATAGATGATTTTTCTAGATATTGTCATATGTATCTGTTAAATTCAAAAGATGAAGTATTTGATAAATTTAAAATTTTCAAGAGTCGTGTTGAAAACCAGTTGAACTTAAAAATTAAGAGACTTAGGAGTGATAGAGAAGGAAAATACAAATTGACAGAGTTCAAGGAATTCTGTGCTTCTCAAGGCATAATATTTGAAACTACCGCTCCTTAATCACCTCAATTCAATAGGATAGCTGAACTTAAGAATAGGACGTTAACAGAAATGTTAAACTCTATGTTATTGACAGCTGGCATGCCTTTTTTTTATTGGGGAGAACCAACTTTGACTGCCTGTCACATCCTGAATAGAGTTCCACATTCAAAATTAAACTCAATTCCTTATGAGTTATGGCATAAACATCTTTGTAGATTAGACTCTCTTAAGACTTGGGGGGTGTATCGCTTATATAAGGATACCACCTAGGAGACCTAAAGTGGGGCCTAGGACCAACACTTGTATGTACCTATGTAGTGTAGAGGATAGTGCTGTTGATTGGTTCTTAGATCTATCCACCAATGTGGTTATAGAATCTAGAGATGCAATTTTCTTTGAAGATAAATTTCTTCGAGATCAAAGGTTGATAGTACTAAGCACTACAGTAATAATTTCAAAATCACATAAAGAAACTGAATTGAATTCCTCTAACACTTGGATAATTTCTGAATCTATACATTTAAGAATATCTACAAGAGAACAAGATTTCAAGATGTTTGGTGAGGATTTTGTTACTTAGTATATAGAGGATGATCCATCCACTTATAAAGAAGCGATGAGATCTAGGGACTCTTTATTATGGGTAGAAGTCATTGATGATGAAATGAGCTCTCTGTTACAAAATCAAACTTGGCAATTAGTCAATTTGCCAAAAGGAGCTAAAACTATAGGTTGCAAGTGCGTTTTGAAGAAGAAACTTAATCCTAATAGATCTATAACTCAATATAAAGTATGTTTAGTAGCTAAGGGTTATACTCAAGTAAATGGGGTAGATTATTTTGATGTATACTCCCGGGTCTATCACTTGACTATGATAAGAGTTTTTCTTGCTTTAGCATCTATTGAGCACTATATTTTGCATCAAATGGATGTAAAGACAGCTTTCCTAAATGGAGATCTTACAGAGGAAATCTATATGAACCAACTTGAAGGGTTTGTCATCAAAGGTTTCGAGGACAAAGTTTGTAATTTAAACAAATTTTTGTATGGTCTAAAACAAGCATCTAAATTGTGGCATCAAAAATTTGACAAGGTAGTAACGAGCTTAGACTTTTGATCCAGTTATTCTGATAAATACCTTTACTACCGTTCTGTGTCGAATAAGGTTGCGATTATTTGTTTATATGTAGATGACATGTTGATACTTGGTTCCGATCATTTTGCAGTGAATGACGTAAAAACCAAATTGACAAAAATATTTAACATGTCAGATCTTGGTGTGGTAGACAACATTCTTAGTATAAAAGTAAGTTTTACAAAGCAAGGAATTACTTTTAGCCAAACTCACTACATTGAAAAAATACTTTCTATATGGGGATACAGTGAATGTAAAGTAGTTGAGACACCGTATAATCCTAATAAACAGCTGAGCCCCAATGAAGGAGCTAGCATAAATAAGTTGGATTCTTTTAAACTGATTAGTAGTCTCATATATGCAATGACATACACTAGGCCAAACATAGCCTTTCCTGTAGGCATGCTGAGTCGTTTCACTAGTAATCTTGGCCTTGAGCATTGGAATGCCCTCAAACTACTTATGCGACATCCAAATTGTACCTCCAACTATGCTTTATGTTATAGTGGCCATCTTCCTATCTTGGAAGGATTTTCTGATGCATCATGGTGCTCGAAATTAGAAGACAGTAAATCTACCAGTGGTTATGTTTTCACACTGGGTGGAGTAGCTGTTGCGTGGAAATCCAAGATACATACTTTGTAGTATATGGAATCGGAACTTTCTACTCTAGCTTTCGCAGGAAGAGAAGCATAGTTGATAAGAGAACTAATCCTAGATATTCCACTACCCCGTTTAAAGATTAATTCTTTAAGTATGTTCTGTAATAATCAGGCTACAGTTTCGGTAGTGAAAAACTCACTCTTTAATGGTAAGAGGAGACATGTTAGGCTAAAACATGTCATGCTGAATTATCTCATAAAACACGGTATCATCACTTTGGTCGATGTGAGATCGAAGGATAATATGGCTGATGCTCTCACAAAGGGATTGAACAAAGATCGAATAGTCAAAATTGTGGAGGAAATGAGGTTAAAGACTATATAGACATGTCTTAACCTTCGTCTATGTTATTTTTCATTTTCGAATCTCCCTTTGTTGGCCAAGATAAGCACTTGATAATGTTTTGACGATGTTTTTGGTTGTCAATATATTATTCCACATTTGATGATATATCATTTTTGGGTGAGTTGTCTCATTCTACATTTGATGAGATAATTTAACTCATTCTGTTTAGAGCGACTGTATCATTCTATATCTAATGATATTGCTTAATTGAATTTGGACTTGACAGCTATAACATTCTACATAGAAACATGAAATGGCTCTTTTGAAAAGAAACTATTTAGGTCTTGTTCTTATAAAGAAAGTGGACATTGATGCATATTGTTATTGACATTGATGATTATTGTTATTGATATTGATGCATATTAACATTGGTATGTATGTTTATTTTTTAGTCATTCTGGTATTGTGCTAAGTTCTTTTGGTAGAACTAGATGGATAATGAAAATAGAGGAGCTGATTCCAATTGGGATCCTGAAAAGGATAATCTACTTGATGGATAATTCCTCTAGAGCTTTGGACTATGGGGGACTATTATTTTCTTTTCAGTTGAATAAATAGTTCACTTACATATGAAATGTCCATTTAGTTTGAGTTTAGAGTATTTCTAAAACTCTTGTGTTCAAAGTTTAGGAAATTTCTAAAACTTTGATTTGGTTCATTTATGAGTGAGACCTGTTAATTGTGTTTGGTTGAGTTTAGATTGTTTCTAAAACTCATAATTGCGTCTAAAGAATTTGTATTTTTTAGTAATTAATCTTTTCGTGTTATGAATGATTCAATATTTTGTTTGAACGTTACATTATCTATCTATTGGATTGTGCTATATGTAGAACATAGGAGAAGATTGTTGGATATTTAATATCACCAAAGTATATATTTTAATATAAGCCCAATAGGCAATCGATCTTTGTAGTGGGCCTATATGGGCAAGAGCCCATTAACTGGATATAACCCTAGTATATCCCTATATATATGCTAGCTGAAGGCAGCATATTAGGTATTACAAATTAGATACCTTTGGTGTAATGTTTCAAACAATCACATATACTATTGCTTGAACATTAAATCCTAACAATTACAAGAGTCAATAAAATCCAAACCAAATAAAAATAAACTTTCTAATTTGTAAAAGGAAACAACTATCAACACCAAAATTAAATAAGAAATTTAGTTTAATTTCTCTAAATTACTTATCTTAAACTAAATTTTCATAATTTGCAATACAGAAAATCTTCAATTTTATAAATATCTCCATCTTTAGTGCATTTGTAAAATCATCCATCACTTGATACTCAACCATGGAATAATCAGTCGCAATTTCTTTTCTTTGAATCAATTCATGAATGAAGTCAACCTTAATGTTGATATGTTTATTTTAGCCATGAAATAATAGATTCTTTGTCAACTTTATAATTAAGTACTATCACAAAAAGTTATAATCACACCATTCTGCAATATACTTTGCATCTATTGTAGACCATATAATAACTTATTGTTTTTTTGAGCTCCAAGAAAAAAACTGAAATCAACAAAAATAAAAAACTAAGAGTACTTTTTATCTCAACAGTATCACCAACCAAATCACCCAATCACTAATCAGTGAATCCAAAAAGATTAATAGGCTCACATTTTGAATAAAAAAAATACCATAATCTATATTATCTTTGATATACCTCAAAATTCTCTTAACTATTCCCAAACAAGACTGATAAAGATTCTCGATAAACTTGCTAATTATACCTAAAATTAATATTGGGCCTTATATATATCAAATATATCAAACTTCTTACCATACTTTTAAAATAAATAGAATCCAAAAAATTTTCCAGTCACATCTTTGGTTGAACACAACCATTTAATTGGAGTCAAGGTTGGTTCAGCAATATCTATCTTGAACTTTTTCAAAATATCACTAACATGTTTTATTATTTTGACAAATAAAAATGTCTTGATTAGTTTATAAAACTTTAATATAAAGAAAGTTGGACACAAGACTTATGTTTGTCATATCAAATTATCGAATCATGGCCTTCCTAAATTATACAACCATTTTGAAATTCTTCCCTATGAAAATAAGTTCATTGATATATAAGCACATTATGACAACCACATAAGGAATAGAAGACTTTACATACAAAATATGATTAAAAGATCAACACTGAAAGCCACTATTAATAAAAAGAATAATCAATATAGCTATACCACACTCTCGGCATTTGTTTCAAGTCAAAGAGTTTTTTTTTTTTTTTTTTGCAACCGATACACTTTATGTTCTTAATCTTTCTTAAAAAATCTAGTAGGTTGTTCACATATACTTATGCCTCAAGTATTCTATTCAAGAAAGTAGAATTTACATCCATTTAATAAATTTTATAATTATTCTATACAGCTAAAGAAATAATTAAATGAACAGTATCAAACTATACAAGTGCGAATATCTCAAAATAGTTAGTATCAAGTTTTGATTCTGATACACTTTTCTTTTGACCATAAACATAATTTTCGCTCCCTTTATAGGTAAAGGGTTATCATATTCGCAGTAACTTTTCATAATAAAAAATAATAGTGACTGATATGGCAATCCTGAAAAGACAAAATTATCTAATAATATGTTGCATATTTTAATGAGTGCGATAACTGAATTTTGACTTTTCATACTTACCACATCAGTCATTATAAAAAGTCATTATATGTATCATTTCTCATGGGTAAATTATACATTTATACGAAACCCCTCTTAAACCCATATATGATCATCCACTATATTTTACAATTTAGGATCAACCCTTGTGATCCAACTCACAATATCCAAATTCTTATTTTGGATTTTTTTTTATACACTTAGGCTTTGATTGATAAGTCATTTTTTGTTGACCTATTTTTGTTTTGGAGGGAATTTTTAGATTATTTGGTAAAAGAATATTTTCAACATATCCTTTTCATCCAAACATGAGATAGAATGTGTAGTTTTTTATTTTCTATTTGTGGAATAAAATTGGGATAACACATATGTTTTTTCCTCTTTTATTGAATCTAAACCTCAAATGTGAAATTAATAGCTCACAAAGTGCATATTAATATTACATCAACTTAAAGTTTATTTGATTTTAAATTTTATATATATAACTGACATCATAATAATAAAATATGTAATACATCATAAATAATAGGGTAAATGACATTGGAGGTCACTCAACTTTTGAAATTGTATACTTTTGGCCACTTATCTAACAAAATTATGCGAATAGCCATTCAACTCGTAAATTTAGCAACCCGTGGCCATTCCGTTACTTTCAGCCGTTAAAACCAAACGGAAGTCAATTTTTCAGGGGCAAAATGGTCAAATTTTCAGGGGTAAAATAGTCATTTTCCTTTGGTTTTAACGGTTAAAAGTAACGGAATGGCCACGGGTTGCCAAATTTACAAGTTGAATGGCTATTCGCGCAATTTTGTTAGATGAGTGGCCAAAAGTATACGATCTCAAAAGTTGAGTGGCCTCCAATATCATTTACCCTAAATAATAATGTCTAACAAAGGTTAAAATTAGGACTTGCATTTACCTATTATAATTCCACATATGCATTGCAATTTGATTTTGAAATTCATCTAGTCATCTACTCCTTCAGCAGAAGTGTCCAAATTAGGAAACACTAACAATCCATCATGATCCACAATTATGTCTTTTTCTAGGTGCTTCAAAAAATATGCATCATTAGGTAATTGCTCCCTAATAAAATTATGTAGTACACAATATGCAATTACTTTGATGTTTGCCTAATAATCATATATTTTTGCATTGGCCCTTTTAATTGGGGGAATCTTTTCTTGAGGACACTAAAGTCCGTTCAATTATATTTCTTACTAAGTAATGTTGGTGATTAAATAGTTTTTTGCATGGTTTAGGACCTCTGCCACTTCCACAAAAATCGTGTAAATGATATCTCTAAGCACGATAATGTGTAAGAAAACCAAGAATATTTTTACATTCTAGTCAATAATATAATATTTACTTACAAAAATTCAATACTTATAATTATATTCATAATAATTATAAAATATATTAGAATTTATAAGTATATTAAAAATATAGATGATGTTCATTACGTGGACTACTCACTACCATAATTGTCTTTAAAATAATTTCATATATAATATTATAATGTCAGTAATAAATTATTTTAGATAATTAACAAGAAAAAATTAATAATTAAATATCATTAATGTAACATTATGCAATAATTTTTGGAGTTTGTACTACATATGTGCTTTGTACATACATGCATGATTAATTAAGTTGTTACCATAAGGTGGAAATGATAAATTATTTTCTGGTCTTAAACATGCATCCCTACAAACACAAGCATCGTGTGCACTACCTTCTCAACCAACATAGAAAAAAAAATAAAAAATCACAAATCATGGTCACATGTCGCTAATACTTTTTGTGAAATTTTTACTTTACAATTACGGAATGCTTCCTTTCTATCACACAGAACCCAAGCAGATACTGTTCTATTAATTGCACCAACACAATCCTGAATAGGTGACATATGACAAATATGTAATAAGTAGGCCCTATTTCACATTCATGTAAAATTTGTTGTTCGTTTTAATGAGATACATAAAAATTTGATCTATACCTTAAACCATGGATAGTATTTTGCATTATTCAAAATTCATAGGTGTAGATTTTGCTGATTTCTTTGTCAAATTACAACCGATCCAAATGCTACTATAACCCTAGCAACCCTTCTAACATTCCCATTTGTTGTCTCTAATGACTGTTGAAATTTCTCAGCCAATACTTGTTGTCTTTGATTCCAACTCACAAGTACAAGAAACATATACATAGCTTCCTTAAAGGACACATGTCTATGCAGATTGTCATCAATGTATCTCGTAATAAATTATAGAACCAAAGAAATGTATCCATATCCATTCTATAGTTTTCATATAGCTACATATAATGCTCCACCAATATCACTTGCACCCAATGACATTCTGTTAATGCAGAATCACGACTAGCTATTATGAAATCCATTGTTCTATCGTAATGGGTGGTTGTCACTGTTTTTTTGGTCACTAAAAGTCAATTTTCTTGTATTGTAAGAAGGCAAATGAGGCAAAAGAAAGGGATTCTAATTGCAACCACCCATTATGATAAATCAAGTGTGATTATGATGAACAACATTAACATCGAGACCACTCATCACTAGGATAGTCAGATTGGTTTTTTGCACCTAATTTACCTAATTTTGGTGTGGCAGCTATATTTTGATTCATCCTCTTTTTTCAAGTGTTTCATAATTTGACATTGAACCCATTTCATATGATGTGGGTTAGAGTATTAAGCGTTACTTCGGGGAAATTTGCAAAAGTAGCACCTTTTGGAGGAACATTTGCAAAAATAGCAACTCCCATAATTTCTTTGCCAAACTAGCAGGTCAATGGTGTTTGACCACGTAAAAAGACCAAAATACCCTTATTCGATAACTTCATCATTTCACTTCTGCTCTCTTTTGTTGTTTCGACTCTGTTTCATTTTCTGTCTTCCTCTCCAGCCCTCTATTCTGTCGCAACCCTCTGTTCGACTAGGTGTTATTGCTTTTGGTTTTGGAAATTGAAACAGAAGTTGGTGTTGTTGTTGGGTCCTCCAGTCCCATTATGACTTGTAAACAAATTCTGCGTACCGCTACCGCCCAAAGGAAATCCAAGATTATTACCATCAGAATACATCTTTGCTTGAACAACCATGTTAATGTGGAGGAGAAATAGACAAGAAGACGGCCCCCCACTTTTGTTTAGCACCAACACAAACAAAACATCATTAGAAGGGAAACAACCAAGACAGATAAATGTCGAGTTCCACAAATTTTTTGTCGATTTTTTTTTTTGTTGAATACATGTCACAAATGTCAGATTTTTTGTTGATTTTTTACATATTTTAGTCGAATTTTTTTTTCAAGAAATATGTCAAGAACCATATCTTGCACAATTGAATGATGAACATATGTCAAAAATAAGTCGAGAAATATACCGAGACATATGTCAATAAATAAGTCAAGAAATATGTCGATAAATATTTCGAGAAATATGTCAATAAAAATTTCGAGAAAAATGTCGATAAAAATGTCGAAAATAATGTCGAATTTAATGTCGAGAATATATCGCCAAATATGTTGATCACTATGTTGATGAATATATTGAGTACTATGTCGACCGGTGCATTGTTTCAAATGTGAGATTGAAGATGTCTTTGATTGATCCAGGAGGAAAATTAATTGAATATCGTATTTATTTTATTAACTAATGTGTTGTATTGTATTAATAAAACATCATGTATAGTTGTTATTGGTTGCTTAATTTACTAAAATATTAAAAAAAATGTGAATAAATTTATTGTTCTTATGGAATTGAGTCAATTCTAATATTCAATAAAGAAAAGCACAAAATGTCATCACTTTTCCTCTCTACAAATGACTGGATTTGAGCAAGTTTGCCGGTTGTGTTTGCTCTCTCCGCAATGAGCACATTTTTTTGCAACTTTTTACTCGCCTATTGAAGGAATTCTATTTTTCTTGAGCCTACCACTCTTAGCCCTTGGTTTCGGTGGTGATAGGTGAAAATCTAAAATTTCTTCGGGTACATTCCAATCCTGGTTCTCTTTGGCAAGCCAATGATGGAAGTCTATAGAAGCAAAAGTGTCATGGACCCAATCTCATCATCTAGATACGTTGAGTTGATTTAGTCATAAGCCTTGAACACTTCATCATATGTGGTTTCATCTATTTGGCCTAGATGCTTTAGTTACTTGGTGAATGTAGAAGGACCATCAGGTGCTTGGTATTTGGCATATGCAAGTTCAAAGTCTCCCATCTTGAGCCCCGTGATGATGGCAAACTCCCTCTTGCCAAATTTAACCTTCTTTCTCGTAAAGTTGAAGTCTATGCTATTATCCACCATGGATTCCTCATCCGGCCTAAATTGCCTTAACAACACGGAATGGATTATCTATTTGCACTAGAATATATGCTCATGGTCAAGAGCAATTTTTGCAAGACGACTCTCCCTTCTAACTAGATCCTCTTCATATTGGCTTAATAGTATCAGTACTGCGAAACCTGGGCAGAGAAAAAATCACCCCAACGACCATTTGATCCTTGAGATGTTCCTGCACGAAATAAAGCAAATCAATATAGTTCTCTTGCATAATAATGTAATGTTCAACAGTGTATTCGACATATTTAATTACATAGTTTTCGACAAAGTTTTTAGTTTCGACACATTACTCGACATAGAGCTCGACAGTTTTTTCTACAGTGTGTTCGGCATATTATTCGAATTATTATTCGACATATTTATCGACCTAGTTCTCAACAGTGTGTTCGACATATTGTTTAGTTTTCGACATAGTTCTCGACATAGTATTCAACATTTGTTTCGACAAATTTCTCGACATATTGCTTGACATAATTCTCGACATGTTTATCGACCTATTTCTCGACATTCTCAACATTGTGTGTAGTGTTCGACATTGTTCTCGACATAGAGTTCGATAGTTTTTTCAACAAAATTTTCGAAAGTGTGTTCGACATATTTTTTGACCTAAGTGTTCATCTTTAACATGGTTTTCGACATATTGAGCAATTTTTTGACTTTTTTTTTTTTTGACATATGCTATTCCAAACCCAGTTCAAATTTAAGCAAAAACACTATCTATATGCATGGTTTTACAGTGTTCGAACCAATCGCAAAGGCAATTGTGATAAAACCCTAACTTGTCTAATATCTTCTAACATCTATGCAGGCTTAATTAGCAAAAATGGAACATTTATGCCACCTATATATCAAATACGAAGCTAAATTTCAACTAACCTTCTTATTGTTGTCCGTTGGCTTGTAACATTATCTTCTTCTAACCAGATAATGACGGTCCACCTCGAGTTTTCGTCATTGATATTGTTTATGTGAACTGGGTGTTGAATCAATGAGAAAGGTTGTATGAACTGGGTGTTGAATGGATGAAGAATTCAGGGAAATGATTTGGGAATTTCGTATTTGCGATGAAACAGTTACTAAAGGCTGGTGAACTGAAGGCGAAGTAGCGAGAACCAATTGACTGCTCATATTTAGGCGCATTTTTGAAATAGAGGGGCTTTTTTTGTCTTTTCACTAGGTCAAACAGCCTTGACCTACTATATTTGTAAACAAAATTCTAGAGCTATTATATTTGCAAATGTCATGCCAAAAGCTACTACATTTGCAAATTTCCTGTTACTTTGCTGTCCGGTATCTATAGTGCTAGATATAGAAAATACTTTATTTGAAGTTGGTGATCGTTCAAATACGTTCTGCTTTTAACCCAACCCAAGTTGAAGAAACTTATTCGATGGTCACAGCTAACCACTTTTGCTTTTTCCAATAAACAACTGGAATCTACGATACCGACATGAGGTGAAGGAACTCAAGTGGTCTTACTTAGAGTTCAGCGGGAAAGAGTCTGATCCCAGTGAAAAGGATATGAGAGTGTTGGTAGACCAAGTTTAACAATCACTAAATACAGCACTCATTAAAGTAGATTATTAGTTAAACCCGACTACAACCCCTTTACCCCCACCCCTCACACTGAATATTACTTGGGCATCATACCCAAAGGGTTTGAAAATTCTTCCAAATTTGGAACCTTATCATGAGATTGGAGAATCACAATATCATCTATGTCATTATGTTATAACTATGACCGTATTGAATTTATCAGACAAAAATAAGCGCATAGTGATACCAACTACATTTAGGTAGGTAGCAAGAAAATGGTACTATGACTTGCCACAGAATTTTATGTCTTCTTTTGAAGATTTTAGTTAGAGATAGGAAATTGATATATTTAGAAACCACCTACCCATTTGATGAACATAAGCAACATGAGAATTAGACTTTATAGGAATCCGTCGCCAGGTTCAACAAAGAAGCTAACACCATATATGATAAAGGATGAATCCATCATGTTAACAACCCTAGTAAATGGGGTTAAACCTATATATTTCAATAGGAATCTTATAGAAGATTACCAAAAGAGCTATGAGGAAAAGTTGACTTGGTGAGTAAGTAGAGTAATTGCAGTCAAGGAGTCAGACAGAATCAGTATGAGTTTTATGATTTCGTCCATTATAAGAAGAATGATCAAAATCACAATCAATTCGGTTTGAAGGAAAGGAATATCCAGTAGTGCCTAGCTTTTCCTCTTATAAAAGTTTAGAAGTTTTATCAATAGAAAGATTTGACCCCCTTGACCATTAGCCAAGTTAAAGCGTTCCATGCAACTCGGGAGGAAGATATACTTTAAAAATATCCCCGAATAGCCACCTTGGATAGGAAGATATACTTAAAAATCATCCTTCCTGAATAACCACCTTGGATAATCAGTGTAACTTGAAAAGGTTCCATTTCAACTGTGAAAGTCATGGTCATGATCCAAGAAATAGAAAGGGCAATTCAATGAGGGGGATTGAAGTGATTTGGAGACAAGGGTAACAAGGGTCATGCCTGTACTGCAATATGAGCGGAATTGATGTGATTAAAAAAGATCATTTAGTGGTAAGAAAGAGGAAGATAAAGGTAATTCGCCACCAAGAAAAAGTTGAGAAGGAGTTGTGAGAGTTATCAATCTGGTCACTAGGGGCTCCACTTTAGCAGTTGTGGCAGTGATCAATGTATCAACTAGAAAAGTGGCTTGGGATTTCTTCGTAGAGCACTATATCATAGTTGATCTTGCTCGTCAATAAATACATTTTTTTTTTTGCCAAGAAGCCAAACAATCTTTTAATAATTTTCACACTCTCAGATGAATAGCCCTGGGTATCGATTCACTCTCTCTAAACCTAAATAGAGATACAATAAGTGTAATACCTAAATCAATTTTACATCAATAATTATTGATATTTATATTTATCATTAAAATAATAATATTAAAATTATTTAAATAAGAATTTGAAAGCAGTAAGATAACTACTTGTTAACAAAATGCAATTTTTTTTTCACCCAGAAGCCAAACAATCTTTTAATAATTTTCACTCTCAAATGAATATCCTTGACGTTCAATTCACTCTTTCTAAACCTAAACAAAGATACAATAAGTGTAATACCTAAATCAATTTTACAGTAACAATTATTTATATTTTTATTTATCAATAAATAATAATAAAATATTAAAAATATTTAGATAAGAATTTGAAAGCAGTAAGATAACTATTTGTCTTATCTATTAGTAACTACTGAGGTCATCTACTAGTTTAAATAATGATAAAAAAAAAATAGTTAGTATTCCTTAGAAACCTAAAGAAAAGAAAATGAGAAAGAGAAGAAGAAGAAAGCTTTTGGGATATTGGAAGTGAGAGATACAAACATCTGTTCAGAATAACAACAACATTAAGAGCTGAGATTACATCATATATAGATAAGGAAATTTGTTAGAATTTGATATATTATGAGAATTCATCAGAAAACCAAGATAATCATGATATATTACTATCGTAAATGTAATTTGTGTAATGAGTTTATTCTCTAAGTAGGGGGAATGAGGATCTATTTGAGATTACATTAAGAAACCTAAAAGAATCATGATCTATTGCTATTGTGAATGAAATTTGTGTATTAGGTTTATTATGTAGGTAAGGGGAACAAGAATCTGTTTGAATACTTATGTTAAGTTACCAAATTGAGTTACCAAATTTGGTTTACAGTAATATTGGGGGGTAAGTAAGTTTGGCATTTTTATTTTTTTTATGTTTGCGAAACTGTATTCTAGATTTATTTAAAAATCTTGATGTGTTATCAACAACTAAAAGTGATTTTGTTATTTTATGATATTGGAAATATTATTAAATCATTTTGAATAATTTTGACGTGTTAATGTTATTTTGTAATTTTTCCAAAAATTATGTTTGAAATCCTAATTTGCTATTGATAATCTAAAGTGGGTGGATATATTTTTTGGTATATATATAAAAGTGTATAATATGGCTTAGGAATGTTTATTGAATGTAAGCTCATGATGACTCTATGAACATGTTCTATTTAATATAATGATCTCTCTAGTGGGATAAGTAACTAGGACCCCAATTCAATGGTCTACCTAATATGATAAACAGTTAGGTTTGGATCCAATTAAGCCAAATGTGATTTAAGTTATTCATAAACTTTGTGAATGAATGAGTAAATGAATGACTATTACCTATATTGTTGCCACACATTTTCCATAAATGTTTATTTTGAAAATTTGATTTTCTTTCAAATTTTATATTTTGATAAAATATTTTTTGACAATATTATCTAAGTAAGCATACTCGTTCCTATAAGTAGATAGCCATCTTATACAAAGATTCACTCATTTTATTGTTCACAATTTTTGCAGATTAAGTAATATTTGGGATTGAGTATGTTGGACTTTTAATATCAAGTGTTGCCAAGATATCATGAATAAAGAGTGAAATAAATCTAGACTAAGATAGTTATGTTCTTGGAATGTTCAGAAATCTATGTTTTTAAAATATTTGATATTGTGGAATTGTGATGTCTAGATTGGACTAATGTAAGACTTTATGAGTTACGCTATTTTTACACTTGATGGATATGGAATTATTTTTGGTTAAGTTACCTAGGGCTAAACCAAGCTGCATATTTTGGGGTTAATACTTTAGTAATATTGTCGTGTCATCTCCGGAAATTCGAGGTAATTTTTTAATCATTCAGCTCATAATGGCCTTGCATGATGAATTCGAGTGACAAATCTTACATCAGCATCCACTGCCTATATTTCATTAAGCTATGTATGAATTACTTCCCAAAGAAACTCGTCAACAAAATATGCATCCAAAATATCTAGAGTTGGTTATGTAATCTACGTTAGAAATTCAGAAAATAAGAACAAGAATTTGCAACTAAACACAAACAGACTGTAGCATCTCAAAGTGCAGTAAAGAAAATGCACAGAAAGCTACAGTATCAAAAAGAAATATCAGAGAACTTAACATTTTTCAGTACATCAATTTAATAATTGAAAGCGCCATTTTATAGGCTTACAAGCAACTAAAAAAGCTAAAAATTCTCAACTAAATTCAGTATTATTGACTAACTTAAGAAGTAAAAATCTGAACTAACTTGAACTTCATTGACTAAGTCTCAAAAACATGTAAGATTTGAATCAATCCTCAACACTCCCACTTGATTCAGAACTGCACACTCCAAGTTGTCTTCTGAAATAATCATTTTTTTCCCCAGTAAGTGATTTGGTAAGAATATCAGCCACTTGCTTATATTTGTTGCAATACTACAATTGAATCAGTCCTTCTACCACAAACTGTCGAATAAAATGAATTTGAATATCTATATGCTTCATTCTTCCATGATATGCTGGACTCTTAGTCATGGTAATTACTGCTTTGTTCTCACAAATATTTTAATTTCTCCAGTTTGTTCTTGATCAAGATCAGCAAGTAGCCTTTTTAACCATACAACTTGGCATGCGGATGATGTAGCAGCTACAAATTCAACTTGAGATAAAGATAAGGCTGTTGTTTCTTACTTATTTGAGCTCCAAGAGACAGCTCCTGATCCCAAATTAAAAATATACCCTAAAGTACTCTTTTTATCATGCAAACATCTATCCCAATCATTGTCAACAAATCCACATAGCTTGAAATCTGTAACATGACCATACCATAGGCCAAAATCTTTTGTTCCAGCAATATAGCATAAAATCCTTTTACTGCTCCTTGATGATGCTTTGAAGGACAATGCATGAACCTTGAAACGGTACCAACTAGAAAAGCTATATCATGTCTCATATGAGTTAAATAAAGCAAGCCACCAACTAAACTTTTGAAATAGTTTGAGTTTACTCGTTCAATACCATTTTCTTGCTGCAATTTCTCATTCAAATTCAATGGTGCAATAGTAACCTTACAGTTCAGCATATTGAACCTCTTAAGAAGATTGGTTGCATATTTCTTTTGTGAGGCAAAATCTCCATCTTTAACTTGCTTCACTTCAAAGCCAAGAAAATAACGTAAAAAACCCAAATCTGCCATTTCAAATTTGCTCTTCATACAAGCTTTAAATTCATCAATAAGAGAGGAAAGAACCCATATAAATTATGTCATCAACATAACGACAGACAATGAGAATGTTTTTGCCATATCTTTTGACATAAAGTGTGAGCTCGCTATTATTTTGTTCAAAACCACTTTGTTGGAACAAGAATCTATCTTGCCATACTAGGCTTGCGGAGATTGTTTCAGCCCATAAAGAGTTTTTTTTAGCTTGTACACCTTGTCTTCCTTGCCATGAATGATAAATCCTTCTGGTTGATTGACATAGACATCTTTCTCGAATTCTCCATTTAAAAATGCAGACTTGACATCGAATTGGAAAATAGGCCAGTTTAATTGTGCAACCAAGGTCAAAATAATACTCAGGGGGTGCCTGGTGGAGGGGAATGGAATGGGGGGAAATGGAATGCATTCCATTTCTAGTGCTTGGATGGGGGCAATGGAATGGAAGGGTCCACTTAGACCCACTTTTGATTACCCCATATGGGGTAATCCTCATATTGGGAGGTATGGAACTAAGGAATGCTAATAATTTGATTAAATAAATAAATAAATAAATAATATTAATTAATTAATTAATTAATTAATTAATTAATTATTATAATTAATTAATATTAATTTATTATTAACTTATTATTATTAAGTAATAATAAATTAATTAATCAAGATTAATTTAATTAATTATTCATTTATTTATAATTAATTATTTACTTAATATTATTAATTAATTAATAAAATTTTTAATCTCATTTTATTAATAGTAATTATTATAATTAATTTATAAATAATTAATTGATAATATTAATTAATTACTAATTGTTACTAACTAATTAATTAACTAATACTAATTAATATTAATTAACTAATTAATTCATATTAGTTATTATAATTAATACTAATTAATTAATATTAATACTAATTAACTAATTAATATTAATTATTATAATTAATATAAATTAATTTATTATTAACTTATTATTATTAAGTAATAATAAATTAACTAATTAATATTAATTTAATTAATCATTCATTTATTTAATATTATAATTAATATTAATTAATCTCATTTACTAATATTAACTATTATAATTAATATTAATTAATTGCTTAAAATTAATTTAATTAATATTATTTTTATTAATAATTAATTAATTTAATATTATAATGAATAATTAACTAATAATAACTAATTAATTAATACCAATTATTATAATTAATTTATAATCATTTCCATTTCTCAACACAAACCAACCACCATTATTAGTAATCATTCATATTCCCCAACACAAACCAACCAACGGAATTATAATGATTGACCCCACTATCATTCCCAACTACTATCATTTCCATTACCTTTCCCATTCCCCCTTTGAACCAGGCAGCCCCTCACTGTTTCAAAACGAGCAACGTGAGAGAAAATACCATCGTAATCAACGCCTTGCTGCTGAGAGTACCCCTTTGCCACAAGTCGAGCTTTGTGCTTTTCTCTTTTCCCATTTGAATGATACTTTGCTCTATATACCCATTTTACTCCAATAGTAGAGGATGTAAAAATCCTATGTACAAAAAACACGTAGCCGAAAATAACAAAATAATTTATTTGGAGACAAACAATATGGTAGGAAAAGACCCTGCCCTTCAAAATACAAATGGTAGGAAGAAACTCTTACTTCTTACAATTTTATGTTTTTGGAGTCTCTCATTTTCTTGTTTTTCTGAGCCTCTCAAAAATTAATAACCATGGGTCATTTATATAGATCCCATACTTAATCTAATACAGTTAGGATTTGATAATTAAATCCTATTCAAAATCTACTTTCCTATAACAATTCAAATCTAATTCAACATAGAATTAGTAAATCCTAATCAAAATATAATTTGCTAAATGAGTTTGGTTTAATACACCAACAAAGCTTCCTTTAAAACAAACTTGCCATAAAAGCAACTCCAACTCCATCTCGAGTATGAATTTCTTTTGAAATCTTCTTTGTCGTGTAGACCATGTACAATATCAACTTGTTGATCTTGATCTTCATTATCAACTTCAATTTTGTCATTGGTGAAAATTTATACTTTGAAAATTTTCTATTTGCGTCTTCTTCTTGATCAAAAACCTCAACCACATTGACCCAGTTTTCAAAACAATCATCTTCACCATTGCCATGCAATTTAAAATACTTTACGATACCCAATTTCTCTTCTAGGTAAAGAGATGCAAATTTTCTCTCATCTTCTTCAACCGTGTCAATGGTTTCTAATTTTTCTTCTAAATTACCGATTTCTTCATCAACCAAAACATCAAAAATGAAAGAAGATGGCATCTCTTGCTAAAAAAGGAGATTTTCTACAAAATAAATGAGATGAGCTGTCTATTTTGATTAGGAATGTTTTTTTTTTTTTAATTGGAAGAGAATAACTTCTTCTTTTTTTTTTGCCTTTTTGGGATTAGTATTTGAGTTTTGCAAGTCTTATATGATTGGTATACTGTATTCTATTTTTTAGGTCCTATTCCTGTATTATAGGAATAGATTATTCTATTTAAACCTAATAACACACAAAGAAGACACACAAACACAAGCGTAAAACAAAAGTTTTTTTTTTTCCTTCCTCTCTAGGATTGGACTCTTCTTTCAAGAAAATCATGAAGAACACATATTTTCCACCTGGCCAAACTCTTTTTTGATTCAAGGGGTTAATAATTGCTATCAATGCAAAATTTTGTGTTAAATTTATTTCTTCCTTCAAGTGTTTATTGATTCTTGATCTTATTCTCAATATGAATGATTGATGTTTATTAATCTGACAATATAATTCATCATATTTCTCTCTATTACTATCATAAATCCAGTGACTCATAATTATCAGGAGTCATTACTAGTAGACAGTTTTAGACTTTGTTAGACTGTTTTTTGTTTTCAAATTCGGGCTTTTTTATTAGATTTTTTTTTTAATTTGGCAACTTATTAGTTTAGAGTCATTAGATTGATTTGGGCTTCTTTTTTTTTCTTTTTTTTTTGGCTTCCTTTATTTTTTTTTAATCTGGGGTTTTTCTTTTTAATTTCAGCTATTTTTTATTTTTATTTTTAAAAAGGGCTACTTGGAGATCTAGAGTTTAGAATGATATTTTTCATATTTAGATTTTTTTTCTCTCAAATTTGGGTCAACCCTATAATTACTTCAGATTATTTGGGCTTGTAGTTGTTTGGGCTTATCATTTAATAAGTGAAATTTGGACTTTTTATAATTTTTGGACTATACGCAATTTGGGTAGGATCCAATTAATTGGATTTTTTTCATTAATAGGACTCTGAAAGATTTGAGCTTTCGGTTTTGGTTTACAATCGACTAAAAATTAGAACTGATTTTAATTGAGACCGCTTTACTGACCGATCAATTGGTTCGGTTTCGATTTTGCATATTTTAAGTGCAAAAACTAATTAATCGAACAGATTTTAAACCGTTAACCGGTTTGCACACCCTTGCATATAAACACATTTGCGAGGTAAAAATTTGGTTTAGGTAAAAAAATCCGTAATGCAAATATTTAAAACAGAGTTTAACTAAACTTGGTTCAAAGCAAAGTGGCCTTCCTCATCAACATCCATTTCTGATATATTTCTTCAGCCGACTAATGCAAGAGTGAGGCAAGTTCATAAGTGTAAGAAAGCAAATGTCTCTTGGTCTCGTCCTCAACCGGGTAGAATGAAGTTTAATGTGGATGGTTCTGCTATTGGAAAACCAGGCATGGCTGGGATCGGAGGTATTCTTAGGGATGATCAGGGTAGAACAAAGGCCGTGTTCTCCAATCATGTTGGAATTCTTGATTCAAACCAGGCTGAATTCTATGCAATTCGTGAGGCCTTCCGAGTGTTCTCAGAGTCTGTGTGGAAAAGCTCTCATGTGCTTGTAATAGAGAGTGACTCTACTAATGCTATCAACTGGTTAATGTACCCTGAAAAAGCCCCCTGGCATCTCAAAAATGTCTCGAATCATATAGAGTTATTGAAGGAGAAAATCAAGCAATGGGAGTGTCAGCATGTCCCAAGGGAGAATAATAGTGTTGCCGACAGGTTGGCAAAATCTGGTGTCTCCAGAGTAGAGAATTTGTTGGCAGTTATTGAATAATAAGTATAGTTCTGGGTAGGTGAGTAGTATCTGGCCTAGCCTTGCTTTTTTATTTTTAAAAAAATTTATTCATTTTCCTGTATTATCTACTCTTATTTTCTAATAAAATAATTTGCCTTGTTGGCTTGTCAAAAAAAAAAAAAAAACTAAACATGGTAGCAACATGGGAACAATAGTAAGTCCGCGAGATAAAGGGCAATGGCAGAGCCAATGTTAATCATGTAAAATCAAAACGCTAAAGGGTGTACTTACCATCTACTGAGAAAAGTTTTTTAAAAAGTCATCTAATTAAAAATAATAATAGTAAGAATAAATTAAAGTATTAACTTAAAAAACCAAATAAAACTTCATTTGATAACTAATTTCATGACAGGATCAAAATATTATTCCATAATTTATCAACGGAACACTTTTGCAACTAAAAAATTAGTTAAAAATTGTGCAAAAAATAGTAACCTCAATCATAATTCACATAAACTCAAAGCCACATATAAAATTACAAATAGGCAACTTTAAAAGTTAAGATTTATTTAAACGACACAAAGTGTCAATCACAACACCCAAAACCTATGATATGAACCATGTATTTGCCAAAGTGGCAAGTGCAATGTGAAGATATTTTCGAAGAAATGTCAATCATGTGAGTTTGGCTTAGTCCTAGACTGGCTTCGATACCATGAAAGTTGTTAGAGTTTAAAGTCAAGCAATAGTATATGCGATTGCTTGAAGCATTACACCCTAGGTATCTAATTTGGAATACTTAGCATGTTGCCTCGAACTAGCATATATATAATGATACACTAGGGTTATAACCAGTTAATGGGCTCTTACTCATACATGCCCACTACAAAAGTCCATTACCTATTGGGCTTATATTAGAACATACACTTGGGTTATATTAAATACCTAACAATCTCCTCCTATGTTCTACATATGGCACAATCTAATAGATAGATAATGTAATATTCAAAACAGAATATTGAATCATTCATAGCACAAAAAGATTCATTACTCAAAAATATGAATTTTTTAAACACAATTATAAGTTTTAGAAACAATCTAAACTCAACCAAACACAATCAATAGGGCTCACTTATAAGTGAACCAAATCAAAGTTTTAAAAATTCTCTAAACTTCGAATACAAGAGTTTTAGAAATACTCTAAACTCAAACTAAATAGGCAATTTCATATGTAAGTAAACTATTTATTCAATTGAAAAGAAAATAATAGTCCCCCACAGTCCAAAGCTCTAGAGGAATTATCCATTAAGTAGATCATCCCTTTCAAGATCCCAGTTGGAATCAGCTCCTCCATTTCCGTCATTCTCTACAAGTTACCAAATATTAATTTCATGTAAATCCAATCATTTATATAACAAACTAAAGTGTCTAGTTCTACCAAAAGAATTTAGCACAATACCACAATGACTGAAAATAAATATATATCAATGTCAATATGCATCAATATCACATTCCAATAAGCATCAATGTCCAGTTTCTTTATAAGAACAAGACTTAAACATTTTTTTTTCAATAAAACCATTTCATGTTTCTATGTGAAATGTTACAGCTGTCTAGTCCAAATTCAGTTAAGCAGCATCATCAAATATGGAATGATACAACCGCTCTAAACAGAACATCCAAAATGAGTAAAATTACCTCATCACATGTGGAATGAGACAACTCACCCAAAAAAGATATATCATCAAATGTAGAATGATATATTGACAACCATAAATATCGTCGAAACATTATCAAGTGCTTATTTTAGCCAACAAAAGGAGATTCGAAAAATTCAAAATAACATAAATGTAGGTTAAGACATGTCTATATAGTCTTTAACCCCATTTCTCCCACAATTTTGAATATTCGATTTTTGTTCAGTCCCTTTGTGAGAGTATTAGCCATATTATCCTTCGATCTCATATCGGCCAAAGTGATAATACCTTGTTCTATGAGATAATTCAGCAGGGCATGTTTCAACCTAACATATCTCCTCTTACCATTAAACAGTAAGTTTTTCACTACCAAAACTATAGTCTGATCATCATAGAATATACTTAAAGAATTAATCTTTAAACGGGTTAATGGAATATCTAGGATCAGTTCTCTTACCCACTTTGCTTCTTCTCCTGGGGAAGCTAGAGCAGAAAGTTCAGATTCCATAGATGACAAAGCAATACAAGCTGTCTTTATATCTATTTGATGTACAACATAGTGCTCAATAGATGCCAAAACAAAAAGAACTTTTATCGTAGTCAAGTGACAGATCGGGGAGTAAACATCAAAATAATCTACCCAATTTACTTGAGTATAGCCCTTAGCTACTAAATGTGCTTTATGCCAAGCTATTGATCCGTCAGGATTAAGTTTCTTCTTTAAAATCCACCTGCAACCTATAGTCTTAGCCCCTTTTGGCAAATCAACTAGTTACCAAGTTTAATTTTGTAACAGAGAGCCCATTTCATCATCAATGGTTTCTGTCCATAATAAGAAGTCCGTAGATCTCATCGCTTCTTTATAAGTGGATAGATTAAATGAAATAGGGTTTTTATACATATGTTTAGAAAGCACTTACCTAAATTTCCATTTTTGCAAGATAGGAGGATACCCCAAAATCCCAATTGAACGAATAAGTTCAATTGAAAGTTTGTTATTCATCTATCGTTATAGATGGCACCAAGAAAGAGAAAGTAACAAGGATATAAAATGAAATCGATTCATCATCTGTAACATCTACCCATCCTGGGATTTTACTCAACCAAGTAACTTTTTGGTAAACTAATCATAAGAGATGAGTCGTAAAACTTCATTCAACAATGAAACTCTTTTGAAATTAGTATGGAATCAAATTCGAAAATCATTTCGATATAATATACAAAAAGAAACTCCAGATATTTGAGATATTTCTCTTTGAATAAGATCTCAATTCCAGCGGCGGTTTCATTAGATATCTTACAACTAGAATCCCTCCTTTTTCCGATCCAGTTCCTTCACCACCGCGAACCCCAGTTAGATTCAGGGATGCTACACTTTTTAGTTATTGGGCGAACCCAAGTACTCTCTTTCGGATTCAGGAACCAACCCTCAAAGATCTTTTTTCCTTTTGGAAGATAGAGGTGCGAAACAATCCCCTAAATGATAAATGACAAAATCCTCACCAAACGTTTTGGGAACTTGTTTTCTTGTAAATACCCTTAAAGATACAGATTCAGAAATTATCCGAGTGCTAGAGGAATTCAATTCAGTTTCTATAATTGATTATGAAATTATTTCTATAGTGCCTGCCTGGTACTGTCAACCCTTGATCTCGAAGAAATTTATCTTCAAAGAAAACTGCATCTCTAGATTCTATAACCACATTGGTTGATAGATCCAAGAACTGATCAACTGCACTATCCTCTGCACTACCTAAGTACACACAAATGTTGGTCCTAGCCCTCACCTTAGGTCTCATAAGGTCTGGTATCCTTACATAAGCAATAAAGCTCCAAGTCTTAAGAGTATTATATCTACAAGAATGTTTATGCCATATCTCATACGGAGTTAAAAACAACTTAGAGTGCGGCAACCTATTCAAGATGTGACTAGCAATCAAAGCTGATTCTCCCCAATAACAAGAAGGTATGCTAGCTGTCAATAATATAGAGTTTAACATTTCTGTTAACGTCCTATTCTTACATTCAGCTATGATATTGGATTGAGGTGAGTAAGGAGCAGTAGTTTCAAGTATTATGCTCTCTGAAGAACAAAATTCCTTAAACCCTGTTAATGTATATTCTCCTCCTCTATCACTCCTAAACATTTTAATTTTCAAGTTCAATTGGTTTTCAACACGACTCTTGAAAATTTTAAATTTATCAAATACTTCATCTTTTGATTTTAACAGATTAATATGACAATATCTAGAAAAATCATCTATAAAAGTGACCAAATACTTCTAACCACCTCTAGTTGTGAAACCTTTAAAGTCACAGAGATCAGAATGTATTAATTAAAGAAGTTATGTACTCCTAGAGACCGTATGAAATGGTTTTCGAGTAATTTTCATTTGAGCACACACTTCATATCTGTTAAATCTTATCGAAGTATCTAGAGGTATATTATGAGTTTTAGCTAGTCTAGCCATTTTCTTGTAGTTCACATGTCCTAACCGATTATGCAATGTTGTAGGATCAATTAAATTTGAACTAACTTGGCTGACCATTTCATTTACGGATCTCAATCTATACATACCACTAGTCAAAAATCCATAACCGAAATAATGAGAGTTAATAGATAAAGTTACTCTACCACCAGAAATAAATATGCTCATGCTAGTATTGTCTAAGCACCTAATAGAAATTAAATTCTTTTGAATAGCAAGAACTACTTTAACATCTTTTAAAGTTAAAAGTTAACCTGAAGAAAGGCTCATGTTTGTAGTACCGTGTGAGTCACCATCTCCGCTGCCCCACTAGCCATAGCAATAGTTTTGTTGTCCTCAACAACATCATCAAGTAACTTTTTATTTTTGCAGACATGGCACTTTGCCTAAGAATCTAACCACCATTCGGAAGAAGTATTGGCCTTTCCATTACTGCCCACCATAGCAACAAATTTTTGAGGCTCAGTTTTCTGTACTAGCATATTTGCTTCCTTCTTTGGTGTGTCAGATTTGTCATTTTTAGATTGCCTACAATCTGCTACAAAGTGGCCCCACTTCCCACAATTATGGAACTTGCCCTTCTTTTTCTTAAAGATAGGCTTTTTGGCCTTCAATTGTTAAGACTCACTCTTAGGTGACTTGGATTTCTTAGGAAATTTCTTGGGATTTGTTTCCGCATTTGCAACTAATTGTTGCTGTCTAACCATTTCCAAGTTATTCATCTAACGAACCGTTTAAGATCATCTAGTCTCACTTGTACTTTATTCCTGTACATCTCAATTTTGAAAGAATGCCACGCAGATGGTAATTTATAAATAATGGCACCCACTAGAAAATGATCACATACAATGATGTTTTCACTGGTCAATTTAAATTTTAAATTTTATAGATCAGTTAGTTGAGGAGTGATTTCCATATCTTCCTTGAATTTGAAATCCATGAATTTGTCAACAAGATGTGTTTTTGACAACTCCTCCTCCTTCTTAAATTGAGTATCTAAATTGTCCTATATTTGCTTAGTAGTCTTAAACTTGATATAAACTTCAACAAGACGGTTTGAAGACAGTTCAATAAATAGTCCTTACAGAAGTTATTATCCTTGTTTCATTGAGACTCATCAACTTCTTCAGTAGTGTCAGGAACGGTACTCAAAACAGTGTAAAAAATACTTTCATATTTTAAACCAAATTAAGTCTTTCGCTTCCATAAATTAAATTCAAACCCACTAAAAGTATGAAATTTGACCATCTCCATTGGCATGCATTTTTCCATTTTTAATAATTAAAAAAAATAAAAAATTAGAATGACTGCACCTGATTTCAAAAGCAGGAAAAAAATATGAAAAGTCAACTCTAGTCATCAATCAACTGCACTTGGTCAACAGATGAACAGTGTCAATCGGTTAACGATTGAACAGTGTCAGTTGGTCAACAGATGAATAGTATCAACGGTCAATGTATGAACAGTGTTGATTGGTCAACGTATGAACAGTCCCAACGGTCAATAGATGAACAATGTCAATGTCAATTGATGATTTGCGTGCGCATGAGATGCATGAGCCTCACCACCAACCTTCACGTCAGCTAAGAATCAAATCTACCTCCATCAGTCACCGATCGGAGCTCAACTACCACCAAAATGAAGTGCCCAATCACGAGGAACAAATACCAGCCAGTGCCGTGCACCGCCGACCACCACAGTAGCCGAAAATCATGTATGAAGTTTAGGCCACTATGACTTTATACGCCAATTTCGCTGTCTTCTGTTCGCCAAATCAGAAAACTGACACCACTAATGGATTCCTCTCGTCGAGATGCACGAGATGGACTCCTCATTTGCCTCAATCCATCATCAGAGTAAAAAGTCAAATTTCAATATGACCAAAAAACCACTGCCACACTATTCAACCGTACTGTTCACGAATTTTTTTTTTCCGAAAAAACATGAAAGAAAGATTTCTCCAAATTTTGAATAGATAATGCTTCAAGATTGTTAGGGTTTAAAGTCAAGCAATAGTATATGCGATTGCTTGAAGCATTATACCCTAAGTATCTAATTTGGAATACCTATTATGCTGTCTCCAGCTAGCATATATATAGGGATATACTAGGGTTATAACCAATTAATGGGCTCTTGCTCACACAGGCCCACTGCAAAGGTCCATTGTCTATTGGGCTTATATTAAAACATACACTTGGGCTATATTAAATACCCAACAAAAGTGATGACTAGAGATTCTTTTAAATGTTTGAGAAATTTAAGTTTTTAAAAATTTTATCACATTTGTGGGTGATAACCTTTTATAGTGGGGAGAATGATGTTATTTTTTATATAAAAAGAAATAATCAATGTTTAATTTTGACAATCCTCGCTTTATTTTTTTTCTAATTCCAAGCTCGATTACAAAATATGTCAATTACTTAGTAGATCATCACAAAGTTTGAGAAAACAAAACTTTAAAAGAAAATTATTCATTTTCATTGATTATAGCTTTTGAAGTTTTTTAAAAAAAAACAAACAAACAAACATAATGTCTTGAAAGTAGTCTATTTGTGCTTTCGCTTCTCCATTTTTTTACTCAAAAATGTAAAAAGTGAATTATACTCAAATTTGGAAAATATAAAAAGATCCAACAAGCAAATTTTTTCATGAGTTGCTTGGGAAAAAATGGCAACTTCTCTGAAAACTTTTGGTAGTACTTTTAATAATTCTTTTTGTTCCAAATTCAACAAATAACATGAAGACTAATTTATGAAAAAATTGAGAAAAATAAGTATTTTAAAAAACCTCACTTTCTATTATTTGTGATCACCTGCAATAATCGAGAGAAAATTTTGATCCCCTAAAGAAAAATATAAGTATTTTTAGTATTCTTTTTTTGAATGGATAGGCTTTCAAGAAAAACTATTTTCTTTTCCAAAAATTGATTTTTTCGATTATAGTTTTTTTGGGCAGGTGGGGTTAAAAACAGGAAATTTGGAAAATAATTTATTTGTACTTCTAATAGTCCATCATTTTTACTATTTTGACAAAAAAATATATTTAAACGAATGAAAATATAGAAAAAAATAGAAAGTAAATATTTTAAGGCATCTTAATTTTAGTGAATAATAAGCTTTGATTCTTTTTTTTTGGATGGGGGAAAACAAAATTCCTCCCCCCGCCCCCCCTCTCCCCAAATGTATAGGAAATATATGAGAACTATCAGATTATTGAGAAAATTATTTTTAAAAACAAAGTGAATTAATAGATTCTTCTTAAAAATTTTAAAAAATGTAGAGTTAAAGACATTAGTTAAAAAGCAAAATTTTTATCTTTGTGAAATATGATTTCAAGAAAATTAAATTACTACTTGTGCTTCTTTTCTTTGTGAGATATGTTTATACACATATATATATCGAGTAAATTTCATTGATGTAGTAAATTCATGGCACGCACGAGAAAAGGCAATTCACCTTAATTTAAGAAATCTCTATGATCCAAATATAAAGTCACTAAACCTTTAATCCAGGATGATCTGGAATGACTAGCTTGACTAGCTAAAGAATCAGCTACAGAAATGGCCTCCCTATAGAGCCATGGAACATAATAAATTATGAAGAAAACATTCAAAAATTAAAATTTTGAAAAGTCTTCATTTGGTGGTTTATAGCCTTAGTTTTTCTTTTTTCATTGAAGAAAAGATGAATCTATAAAATATTTTTTATTACTGTTTACACCTCAAAAAAATAGTCCACTTTCAAATTGGTACAATTTTTTTTTCATGCCAAGGTCTAATATATTTAATGTTCATTTCTTCATTTTTATTTTTACTTTTTAATCATGGCACCTACATATTTATTATTAATATGAGTATTTTAGAATTTATTTCTAAAGTATACTCTTTTTTAGGGCAAAACAATTTTGAAAAGAGAACTTCTTTTTTTTTTTTTTTGGAATGGAGAAAGTAATTATTTTAAAGGTCTATTTTACATTCCTAATTCAGGAAAAGTATTTTAACAAATAGATTATAGCAAAAAAGTGAAAAAGAAATCTCCATTTCCATGCTTCTTTTTGGCGGAAAAATGAGATATTTGAAACAAAGCTTATTCATACTTTAAACTACGCATTGTTTATTCCTAATTTAATGTAAGTAATAAAAACTATATTCAATCATCGTGAAAATTTGAGAAAATAATAAGTTAAAAAATTGGGTAAATTTCATCTATTATTTCTGTGGTTCATGTAAATTACCTATCGAACCCCAATGTTTGGTAAAACTACCAATACCCCCTTAAGGGGGCTAAATGTTATGAATTTAGTTGATTAAAGGGGTTAAATGTTATGAATTTATCAAATTTAACTGGGCTAAATGTTATGAATTTAGTTGATTAAAGGGGTTAAATGTTATGAATTTATCAAATTTAAGTGGGTATTGGTAGTTTTACCAAATCTCAAGGTTCGATTGGTAATTTACACGAACAACAAGGGTAGTAGATGTAATTTATTGTAAAAAAATTTAAACATGTGAACCAATTTTTCAAAAATCTTGATTTTGCTGGGCTAATTTGATGAGACCTAACGTATGAATATGATGACGACAAAGGGACAAATAATTGTACCACTACAGCACTTGCTAAATGGGATATTTAAAATTAAACCACTTTTAGATTTTTTTTATAGTATAGCTACAAATTTTTACAATAAGAAATTACAATAGATTAACTAATAAGGAAATAAAAAGGTGAAGAAAATAAAAGAATTTTAAAATATCCATTTTCATTGATTCTAAATTTTTTCGTTTATTTTTTAGGAAAACAAAATATCTATAAATAATTTATTCATTCTTTCAACAATAATTTTATATATATATATAATTCAAAAATAAGCATGAGAGTAATAGCGTGATTCTGAAAAGATTTGATTTTCATGAGTTTTAGGTGACATTGTGATTTTTATTTTTATTTTCAAAATAACCTTACTTTTTATGTTGAGAAGAAAAATACCATCTCCAAAATTTTTTTTTTTTTCAAACTCATTCAAAAGAACATGTGAAATGGTTAATAGAATATTCGAAAACTTGAGAAAACTTTTCTCTATTTTAAAAGTTTCACTGCCTTTAATGATAATTTTTCCTCTTAAATCAAAAGACACGTGAGAGAAATGGAATATAGAAAAATATTTTAAAATTTTCCATTTTCATGGGTGAAGTCTTTGATTTTTTTGGAAATACAATGATTTTCTATTGTAATCATACTTTGAATAGTCCCTTTTTTTTTAAAAAAAGTAGAAAATACTATTAGTAAAGTTTTAGTTTAACACAAATATGTGCACAATTTCTAGTTTACTTGAAACATAAGTATTCATGTCATACATTTACAAGTCAAACCATGTCCTTCTCAGTGCTATTAAAAAAATAGTAGAAAATACTATTAGTAAAGTTTTAGTTTAACACAAATATGTGCACAATTTCTAGTTTACTTGTATTCATGTCATACATTTACAAGCCAATCCATGTCCTACTCAGCGCTATTAAAAAAATAGTAGAAAATACGATTGGTTAAGTTTTAGTTTAATGCAAATATGTGCACAATTTCTAGTTTACTTGAAACATAAGTATTCATGTCATACATTTACAAGTCAAACCATGTCCTTCTTTTTTTTTTTTTTTTTTTCTTGATACTCTATTCCTACTCCTACTCTACTTCTAGACTATAGGGGAACCCAACTGGGTTGTATGAGAATTGGGGACTGAACCACCAGATCTAAGTAATGCATGGTACTAACTTAAGATTTTTAAATCAACCGTAGAATTTAATCTCTGGACCAACCCTAACTCAAACCTTATGGCATTGATTGGTGGCCAACTTGACTAAGCCAAGTTGGGTAAACCATGTCCTTCCTAGTGCTATTAAAAAAATAGTAGAAAATACTATTAGTAAAGTTTTAGTTTAACACAAATATGTGCACAATTTCTAGTTTGCTTGAAACATAAGTATTCATGTCACACACTTACAAGTCAATCCATGTCCTTCTCAGTGCTACTAATGCAAGTAAGCTAGTCAGGCGGATAAGCAGGACTTGACGTGCTGAACCAAAACTTTGACTTATTTTGCAGCCCACTTGGAAATAATAAGTCACTATATTTTGTTTTCTAGACCTCTAGAGTTATTTACAATTGTTACTAGTGGAGACAAAAATATTTCATTAGGTGGAGACAACAGATATGGGCTCCATGTGTCGGAATGTTTAATGGTAATACGATAATTTTAATGATTTTTATGGTAAAAAATATGATTAATGTGTCATGTTAAAAAAAATGAAATTATTTTCTATTATTTTATAATTGTTAATATGTATAATAAATAATTTTATTTTTTTAATATTTTAAATCAATCATTTTTACTTATCCAATAAATAGAGTCGACCGATTCGAGTTATCCATATATTAGACGGATATTGGAATCCGATCCTTGATTGTTATGGTGCAATTATCTTAATCTTAATTCTTTTCGGGTTGAAATTATTCAGAATAAACA
Source organism: Gynochthodes officinalis (assembly GCA_020080225.1). Classification (NCBI taxonomy): domain Eukaryota; kingdom Viridiplantae; phylum Streptophyta; class Magnoliopsida; order Gentianales; family Rubiaceae; genus Gynochthodes; species Gynochthodes officinalis. The sequence continues at coordinate 18,072,776 of CM034619.1, forward strand.
TTCACTCCAATCCTTTAATTTTTTAAGGATCTGCTTTATGTGAAGCGGCCTGATTTTGAATGATTTCTTAGCTTCGGTGTAAGAAAATACCAAAAAAACCCACAATCATCACATTTCATGCAATTTTAAATTTCCATCACTTTTCATTCAATTTTAAAATTTTGAGATCTTCCGAAATAAGTTAGTCCAACATGGATTTCTTAGTTTCGATGTTAGAAAATGTGGAAAAAGTTCACAACCATCAAGAATAAGTAAGTTAAAGTTTAATTTAGATCCAAATTAAAATTTAAACTAGGTGTTTTGAACTTATCATACTTATTAAATGCTTTGCACCTTTTTGTGAATTCCATATAAATTTTTTTATGCCCACTCATGAACCTTAACACTCTTTCTTTGTAATGTTTTAACATGTACTGCTTAAACTTCATTAATAAATAAATTGGCTTAAGTCTTTTTCTCTCTCCCTTTTTTTCTTATATAAAAAAAAAGAAACAAAAGAGGGAGATTTGTAGTTGCACTTGTGATACAAAGCACCTGTTCAGTCACATGTTGTTTAAAACGCATGTAATTTGTTATGTATTATAAACTCTTAAAATTTTGTAATTTTCAAAAAATGGACTCAAAAGTGTAAATTTATAATTTTGCATGCACGCACCTCAATGCTTTCACTTGCTCTCCGATTCCGTTTTGCTTTCAGAGTGAGTAAACAATTGCTTTCAGATATAAATTCTAAAAAAGATTAAACTTTATCCTTCCCAAAATTTTGAGCATCATTCTAGAAACACAAGTAAAATTAGAATAAATTATTCATCTCTATCTCTATTTCATTAGACTTGTTCAACTACACAGTGGGCCGATACATCCACCAGATACATTAGTCTTGTTCATTTCCTTCCATTAATTTTTGCCACAGTGTGGTCTAAGTTTTCCTATAAATAGAACTCAAAATTTTCAGCCTTTCTCATTCAATTCTCAAAGTCAATTTTCTACGTCAAACTCTCAAAACACCCATGGGTTCTAGGGCACTTGTTTTGGTCTGCATTTCCATGTTTATGGCTCTAATGGTTATCTCAGAGGTGACTGCTAGGGACTTGGCTGAGACTTCCACTTCTGTTGACGAATGTATGATATAAATTCTGTTCAAGTATTTGAATTACTTTTTTTCATTTTTTTTCCCCCTCAATCTTGCAGTTTGTTTAAGTGAACGATACTGACGAATTTGCATGTCGAATTTATTCGCAGCAAAAACAGCTGAGATGACTAAGGGCGTAGAGGAATCCAAGGACCATGGAGGTCATCACCATGGTCATGGAGAATATCACGGTGGTCATGGAGGACATGGGGGCGTAGAGGAATCCAAGTACTATGGTGGTGGTGGTGGTGGCTGCTACGGTCATCATTGTGGTAGTGGTAGTGGTGGCTGCTACGGTCGTCATTGTGGTGGTGGTGGCTGCTACGGTCCTCATTGTGGTGGTGGTGGCTGGCACGGTGGTTATGGTGGAGGTCATGGTGGCGCTGCCGATCAGGCTAAGGAGCCATAGAAGTTAATAGCATGAATATGCTGAAATTAAACAAGCTCATTGTAATGTAAGTTTGTATTGTATGGTTTGAAATATGAATAAGAGCTTGGATAATTAAGAAAATATAAGTGTGGAATATACTAAATTACAACAAAATCTGACAACTAAGAGCCAACTAGTATAGAAATGGAAAGATAATTTTCATTCAAATATTCGTTGGAATTCTTCATTTTCAATGGCTCTTAAAGGTTATTTACAACAAACTTCTGCTAAACAAGACAAATACAATCAAGTCTTTCATAGTTAAGCAAACAAAATGCAAACTTCCAACTTGTAAACTGAAGTAAAACTTACACAGGATAGATTACGCATGACCCAAACATGGATTTGCGATAAGTGCAAGCTTCTCCAGCAAATATTTACTCTATTTATTTACTAGCTAGTTCAGTATTTAATTAATAAAATTTCCAATTTTGCCAACAAAGTAGCTACCGGCATATGTTCCAAATTCCACATCCAGATTTTTCAATCTAGATTTAACATACAGTATTTCAACGTAGCCAAATCAAGAATTCGTTCGAAATCATTACCAAAAACCATATATTTGCCGAAAAAGGCTTTACATTTTGATTCATATGATGTCCCTATGCAGACATTTTATATTAGAGTTTAGTATTTGTTGAAACAGAGGATCCAACTCCATGCTATATTTTTTGTAAAGCTAACAAGTGTCTCTTATTATTTAATAAGAATATAATTTCTTTACATCAAATTTTATCTTATCAGTCACATCAAATCTTAATTATTAGTCAAAATCCTCAACAGAAAAAAAGAAAAAGAAAAAGTAAAGCTTCCAGAAATGAATCTTTACTGTAGAAACCATCTTCTTAACTCCATCAAAAAAAATAAATAAATAAAATAAAAAATTCCCATCTTAGAAGGGTAAAAGAAAAACCTCTCAACATACTAGAAAACTTCTCATTATCTTCTACACCAAAAAGTAAAAAATCACATCATCTTCTAAAGAAGAATTACTTTCTGAAGGATGAAAAATGCAAATTCATTTTAAAATTTATCAAGGAATAAAACTAATAAGCCCTATATACCTCCACCAACTAATTTATCCACAAAAGATAACTGCATTTATCCTATTATTTCTGCGTGGATTTTGTTTCCCTCTAAAATGAAAATTACTATGATAGAGTGAAGATTTTTTGAATAACTTTCTACCTTGGGAACCCTACTTTTAGTTTTAGCGAGGCTTTTTTTTTTTCCTTTAAAATTGTAATTACCTTTTTACTTGCTGATGTTAGATTTGATATTATAATAGAGGTGAGATTTGATATAAAAAGCATTAAAGCTTATTTGGTTGGCAAAAAAAAAAGTTATGTTGGAATATGATTTTTTGAAATCTAATTCTAAGTCAAAGAAATACTTTTCTAAGGAACTTGAATATAAGGAATTTAATTTGGGGATTCTGAATACTTACCTATGTTTGAAAAGCTAATATAATGTATGTTTCACTATTTCATTTAGATTAATGAATACAAAAATATATTTTAAATATGATTTATTTGACATGTACATCTATGATCATTATTCTTCTCATTCTATATCAATGATATAGACGACTCTTTTTGATCTTTTAATAAAAATATAATTTAACATTTCTTACTTTTCTCAATTGTAATGTACACCAATATTTAAACCCAAAAGAAAGAATATTAATTTTATAATAATTCTATGTACAAACATATCTTTATAGTTAATAAAGAGTTCATTTATTAATACTATCATAATAAGTGTCTATAGTAATACATCAAGAAAATTGAAAAGGACATATAAAAATTAAAGAAATAAAAATGTAAAGAAAATATAAAGAATTAGTGTAATAAAATTCGAAAAAGATAAAGAAAATTAAAGAAATATAAATAGGAAGAAAAATACGACGAAGGTGGTTCGAATAACAAAGGTACAAATAACTTTTATTCTCATTAAAAAAACAAGAATGATGCTGTCAATAATTTAGCAGCAAAATTACCAAAAGAAAAAAAACACTCTCATTTAGGATGAAATTAAACTACAATTAAAAATATTTAATGCCAAAAAATAGAAAATTTCATAACTTTTAATCTTAATAAATTATGAAAAATATTTTGAATAAAAAAATTTATAATTAAAAATTAAAACTAATAATAATTAAAATAAAAGATCACATGAGTAAAACTTTTTTTTTTTTTTGCCAAAAAGTCGGTAATTATATTAACTTTTGAAAGTTAACCTTTACAAACAATGTCCCTCAAAATTGGACTCTTTTTAGCACTACGTATGGCTAAGACTACATGACCACATGAGTAATACTTAAAAATAAGAGATGTGTAAGAGTTAAAAAGAAAGAAAAGATGAAATTAATAAAACTGAAAGTTAAAAATAAGACTAAAATCCTAATAAAAGTAATAAAACAACAATTTCCAATATGAAATTGTTATACTTATTTTTCTTATTTTCAAGAATTTTTTTTGAAAAAAAATTTAAATTGAAACAAACATGAAAAAGAAAACAGATTATTTTCCCAAACAAACCAAATACTGGAATTTAAAAATAAGAAAATAGATTACTTTTCAACCTAAAATTTCATGCCAACCAAATAAGGCCTAAATTCAAATTGATTAACATCAAACACTTGTCAACCATACAAGAATATTATTGGGTACGTTATACAAAAAGCGTTACAAAGGATCCAAAGTCAAAGCATCTCCATTTACTCTCACAATTTGTGCTAATAACCTCCCTCAAATGATGCAAGGGTTGAAGGCAGAGTTTGGCCTGAAAATAACTGAGGAGTTTAGTGAAGAGTTCTGTAATTGATCATTAGTGGAGAAATGCTGAATGACGAGAATTCGTTCATGCAAAAAATAATGGTCCAATTTAATGTATTTGGTACAAGTATGAAATACTGGTTTAACTGTTATATGGACAGCACTAAGGCTATTATATTGGAGCGTTGGGGAAGACGCAAGTGGAATGTGAAGATGTTTTAGAAGAAATGTTAGCCATGTGAGTTTAGCGGGAAATTTGCAAATATAGCACCTGTTTTTGGTGGGTTAATGAAATATAGCAATAGGAGAAAATTGATTGCCAAATAGTATTTAGTTTGATCAAGTGCAAATACTCAAACGACTCTATTGCAAAAGTTGAAATATCGCGTCCTTTCGTTACTTTATTTTTCACCGTTGTCGTTCGATTTTTTCTGCCCATTGTTCTTCCTCTACCATTCTTCTTTATTCCTTATCGATTCAACATCCCATTCTTACACAATCCATATACTTGTCTTTGTTAGTTTGGTCAAGAGCAATTTCAACAAGGCAACTCTCCCTTATGAGTATTTCCTTTTGGGTCTCTGTTACTTTGGTCCTTATCCTTTTCATATTTGCTTCATTGTAACAGTACTGAGAAACTTGGACGTTAAAGAAATCACATTGAACGACCATTTGATTCTTGAGAGGGTCCTGCATAAAATAAAACAAGTCACTATAGTGCTCAATGTAATAATGAAATGCTCGAGTAGTACTCAACCCGTGCTCAACTAGATGCTGGATAAGGACTCGAGTACGTGCTTGATCACAACTAAGTGCTCAACGCATGCTCGAGTAGGTGTTCAACAAGTGTTCATCATTCATTAATGCTTGAGATAAGTTGATTAAGTGCTTGGCTAAGTGTTCGATTACAATAATGTGCTCGAGAACTGCTTGAGTAGGTGATCGACAATTGTTCATCACTCAATTATGCTCGATTATTTTGAGCATGTGCTCGGCTTGGTGCTCAAGATAAGTTAAAAAATTTTACACTTTTTTTCGACCTATGCTCCACCAATTTCTCATGCAATTCTAGTTCAAATTTAAACAAAAAACACTCTATGTGATAAAATATACACAATTGTTATGTTTTTGCGATTACATTAAAAATCAAACAAAACCCTAACTTATCGTATTTCTTCTAAAATCCATAATCAAATACATTATAATCAGCAAAGAATCAGCATTTCTGTTAGGTTTATGCCCGATATAGCAAATTCGAAAATTAAAATAACCATTTCTAGGCAAATTTCCACTTACCTTGTTCTGGTTCGTCGGTTTTGGTGATTTCTTCTCTATGGCAACAACCTTTTTACTTGAAGATGCCGGTCCTCCTTGTGTACATGCAATTGATGCAAACGACTATGGATTGTGTGAAATAGGATGTTGAATTGATGAAAAATGAAGAAGCATAGGTAGGAAAATTTGAACAGTAACGGTGAAGTGAAACGGTGAAGTGAAACGATGAAGTGAATAAGAAGGAAACGAAATGAAAAGGTGCGGTGTTTTTCATCGTTTATAAATAGGGTCATTTAGGTCTTTTCGATTGGTCAAACTATCATTGACCTACTATTTTGATACTAAATTTTTAACATCTACTATATTTCATTAACTTACCTGAAAAGGTGTTATTTTTGCAAATTTCCCGAGTTTAGCTGCAGTCTTAGCCTGGGCTCAAAGCCACTGAACTGATGAACTGGTCCAAATTCTTCATTGCAAATTCAAAAAAGGCGAAAAGCACAATAGCTGTTAGGTATTTCTTCACCTAGTGAAGGTGCCGACTGAAGTTCTCTTTTGGGAAAGAGATCGGTTTCTTTTTGGCTACCTTAAGGAACACTGTTCCTGTGGAGGAAGTAAATCCTTCTTGTCGGCAGTTCAGCTTACATCGGGGGGAGCTTTCCTACAGGACTGGTGGTTTGAGCTGGACCATATCTATTCACTAAAGAACCAATCTTTCCTTTAGATAGTATAGCTGGGGTAGTACATCCGGGGATAAAGAGAGAGCTACTGTTCAGAACTGGGGGAGTATTTAGCAGAGTAAAATTGAGAGTGGGCGAGCAGCTTTACCTAGATAGAAACCTTTCCCTTTCTTCTATGAGCTCTTTTGTTTTCTGTTTTCTTTCTGCAGGACTTATCAACTGTTGAGCAAGTCGTGGTGATGGATTTGAGAGCAGAGCAAGGTTGGGAGCAAGAATTTATAGGATTGATACAGAATTTACAGCTCTCCACGGTGGAAAAGGGGCGGTGCAGCTTGAGGAGGCAGATGTCCAGGTGAGTAAAGAGGAGGGGGATCGAAGTTTACTGGGGAAATTTTATGGCGACAAAAAGATGAGTTTCTTGGGCATGAAAAATACACTGGAGAAAATCTGGCCGATTCAAAAGAGCGTTGTGATCTGCGAGCTGGGTTTCAATTTCTTTCAATTCCTTTTCGCTTCCCGGGCGGAGAGGAACAAAGTGTTGGCTGTAAGAGGGTGGATCTTTGATGGACAATACTTAGTTTTGAGAGAATGGTCTGAAGATGTATGCAGTAGAGACAGAGAGTTCCATCGGGTGGTTGTGTGGGTTCAATTCTGGAATCTACAACCTCACTGGGTAACACGAGAAGCTGGCTTTAAGATAGGCAAACTATTTTCACAAGTGCTTGATGTTATTATTCCTGAAAGAGGTAGCACCAATGGAAGATATATTAAAGCTCTAGTCTCCATGGAACTGGAACAACCCTTCATCCGTGGGGTAAATGTTCAGCTAAAGGAGAAAATGACTTGGGTAAGTTTCAAGTATGAATTTTTACCTAACTTCTGTGTATATTGCGGGTGTGTGGGTCACCTGGAAAAAGGTTGTGAAAAACTCAGTCACGACCAGGAAAAACAGCAACTGAATAAGGGTCAATATGGGACTTGGATTCGGCCAGGAGCTGGGAATTCTAGAGCTAAAGAGTTAGGGAGATTTGGGGCGGAGAGAAGGAGTTGGAGTGAACATAGGGAGCTGTCGAGAACTCAGAAATCGATAGGGCAACATGAGAAAGGCAAGGGCGTGGTTGCTTATTTAAGTGCTGTGCCAAAAATTCAGACAGCTGGTGAGTCCCGTCCGTGTGATGAAGAAGCTGGTATTCAGGTGGTAAATGTTGTTGAGGGGGAACGGGTGAATCAAGAGGTAGGCGGACAATCAATCTAATGGGGCGAAATGGAAGAGAGCGAGAAACTAAATCTGCGGTGAAGTAGAAGAAGGCGACGAGCTTTGTTTGATGGATATGGAGTTGTTGAACGTTCCAATCCAGCATGAGTTTTTAGTTACACAATAACTGGTTGTGGAAAATAGGAAACTGCCTGTGAGCATTGTTGGAGGGGATGAAAACATGAAGAGCCAACATTTTAGCAAATGGAAAAGGTCGGGGAAGCGGTTAAGGTTGGCGGAAAATGAGCAACAACAGTCATAAAATGTTCCTGTCCAGATTGGTGAAAAAAGACGATGGCATTTAGTCGACGAGGATAATATTTCACAAGAAGAGCCTGAACATTCTTCGAAGAAGATGAGAGAAATTGGGTTTGAAGTTGGTCAATGCTCTGGGGTGAATGGGACTAGCCCTAGGGGGTCCCAAACACCCTTATGAAGGTATGTGTGTGGAATTGTCGAGGGTTGGGTGGATCCTCGACAATTTCTCAATTGAGGGAGACCATTACCTCCTATCACCCGGATGTAGTGTGTTTACTAGAAACTAAGCAACAAAAAAAAATGTATTAAGAAGGTCTGTAGGCGGTTGCATTTTGACCAAAGGTGGATTTATGTAGATCCGGATGGAACAAAAGGAGGCATTTTACTTTGTAGGTCCGAAAATATTATGGTAAATCAATTGATTAGTAACAACTTTTGTGTGCAAATGCAATGCCAAATAAATAGTGATCCTTTGAAATGTTGGTGTGTTTTTGTTTATGCATGTGTAGATAGAAGGAGTAGAGAAAATCAATGGCAATTTCTAGAAAATGAGAGGAAAAAATGGGGAGAGTTGTGGATTTTGGGTGGGGATTTTAATGATATATCATATCCTTAGGAGAAAAGAGGGGGTAAGACTAGGTCGGAAGCAAGTTGTTTACCTTTTAGGAATTTCATAAGGAGAATGGAGATGGTAGATATAGGGTTTGTGGGATATCCATTTACTTGGTCTAATAACCAAGAGGGAGAGGGTTTTGTGGAGGAGAGGTTAGATAGAATATTTGGGGCGCCAAAATGGAGACTTCACTTTCATCAAGCTAAAGTTTTACATTGTACTAAACAAACCTCGGATCATCATTTGCTTATGTTAATCTTGGATTCTCAACAACAAAAAGGAAGGAAAAGGTTTATTTTTGACAAAAGATGGATTAAGAAAAAGGGGATGATGGAAAGAGTAAGTGTGGCGTGGAATAAACCACAATGGGGCAATGACCAATTTGTAGTCACTTCCAAGATTGCACACTGTCAAGCTCAATTTCAGCTTTGGAATGCTTCTAATGATAATAATTCAGACAAGAGAATCAAGAGGATCAAAGCACAAATGGAGGGGCTGAGTCATGAGGGAGGAAATAGAGATTGGAGTCTATGGGGAGACTTAAGTATTCAATTAAAGCAGGCATACAAGGAGGAAGAAGAATTTTTGCAACAAAAATCTAGAAATATGTGATTGAGAGAAGGGGATAAAAATTCCAAGTTTTTTCATGCAACCACTATCCAAATGAGAGAGGTGAACGCTATTGAGAGCCTACAATCAACTAGTGGAAGAATACTTGAGTCCAAGTAGGAGGTTCAACGGGAAATTTTAGAGTACTTTGAGAATCACTATACATCAAGCAATCTATCCATGGATAGGTACATTATTGAAGGCATGCCTAGATCCATCACCACGGGCATGAACAAGCTGTTGATGAGACCAGTGGAGGTAGGCGAAATCAAGAAAGCTCTCTTTCAAATGCACCCAACCAAATCTCCTGAATCGGACGGTATGACTCCAATTTTTTTCCAAAAGTATTGGCATTTGGTTAGAATTGATATTTGCAATGCTGTCAATGACTTTTTTACCCATAGTAAAATGTTGAGGAAATTAAACCACACACTGATTACATTGATTCCCAAGGTACAAAAGCCTATTTTTGTATCTCAATATAGGCCTATTAGTTTATGTAATGTGGTTTACAAAATCATAGCCAAAATTCTTGCTGAACGGCTCAAACTTTGTCTTCATAAATGTATAAGCCCAAACCAATCAACTTTCATACCGAGGAGACAAATTTTTGATAATGTGGTCATAGCTCATGAATGTATTCATACTTTAAATTCAATGAGATCAGGAAAGAAAGGTTTCATGGCAATAAAAATTGATATGGCCAAAGCATATGATAGGGTTGAGTGGCAATTTTTAGAGTTAGTCATGAGAAAGATGGGTTTTGATAAGAAATTTATTGGGTGGATTATCCAATGTATTAGTACTTCTTCTATGTCAATTAATATTAATGGGGAATCTTGCGGGGTTTTTCACTCGTCAAGAGGCATTAGACAGGGGGACCCTATTTCGCCTTACTTGTTTCTTATATTGTCAGAAGCTTTATCTAATCTTATTAAGCAAGCAAGTGTGAGAGGGGCTTATAAAGGTATGACGGCTAGTAGGAAGGGACCTGTAATTACCCATTTATTTTTTGCCGATGATTCTTTGTTATTTTGTGAGGCTGAGTCAAAACAGGCACAACAGTTGCAAACAATTCTCAATACTTACAGCAAAAGCTCAGGACAACTTATCAATATGGAGAAATCATCAGTATTTTTCAGTCAGAATGTCAAGAAGGAACACAAAATCCACATTTGTCGATTGCTAGAAGGAGTGAGAGAACAGCACAAGGCTAAGTACTTGGGATTGCTGATGAGAATTGGGAGATACAAAAAAGAGGTATTCAACTTTGTAATTGAAAAGGTTCAGAGAAGAGTGGACAACTAGAAAAATAGATTCTTAAGCATGGCCGAGAAAGAAATGCTTCTTAAAACGGTGATTAATGCACTTCCCACTTATGTTATGACTTGTTTCAAGTTACCAGTTGGACTATGCAAAGAAGTTAGTAGACTCTTGGCTAACTTTTGGTGGAGAGCGCAAAAGGAGGGAAAACAGAAAATTCATTGGAAGGCATGGAGAGAATTGACGAGAGGTAAGGGGGAGGGGGGAATCGGCTTTCAAGATATTCAGAAGTTTAATGATGCATTATTAGCTAAACAACTTTGGAGGGTCTTGACACAACCGGAGTTGTTGATGAGTAAAATTCTGAAAGCCAAATATTTTCCTCAGATGGGGATGATGAACATAGAAGTAAAAGGAAATGCATCTTGGCTATGGAAGGGGTGGGTGGGAGCAAGACATGTCATAAAAATGGGAATAAGATATCAAGTGGGGGATGGGAAGACAATTCGGGTGTGGGAGTCACCTTGGATTCCTGGCAGACAGAATTTTCACCTTTGGTGTAGTCAGCCAGATCAGCAACCAGTGCGATGGGTAAGTGAGCTGTTGACCGCAGATGGCAAAGCTTGGAATCTCCAACTCATTTCCCGCCTTTTTTCTGAGCAAGATGCAAATGATATTTTGCAACTTTCATTGGATGCTCCAGATAGTCGAGATCAATTGATTTGGCAATTTAGTTCAGATGCAAAGTATACGGTTAAATCGGCTTATACTCAGTTGGTAAAGATCAGTTCGGAGCAAGAGCAACAACCGGAGAGCAGCAATAACCGAAGCAAGAGGCAAAATATGTGGAAGCAAACTTGAAAATTGAAAGTGAAGAGGAAACTGAGGCATTTTGTTTGGAGGTGTTGTCATGATATAATGCCAATTAATGTTTCGTTACAAAAAAGAAGAATCATGGTGGAATCCAATTGTCCAACGTGTGGAGAGAGGGAGGAGAGTTTGGAACATCTTATGTTCACTTGCATTAGAGTGCAGACTATCTGGAAACTAGCTCCAGTGTCATGGCATCACTCACAGCAATATGGAATTAAGTTCATTCAGTGGTGGCAGGATATATGTTCCATACCTCATGAAGAATATTGGGAAGATCAAGCACAGCTTACTGTCTACATACTTTGGGTGATTTGGAAGAGTAGGAATCTGTGGGCCTTTGAGAGAGAATGGATGGAGGATAGGAAGGTGGTAGCATTGGCCATTGAGGCGTGGATGGAATATTAGCATGCCAATAGTCTTGTGTCTATACAGGGAGAGGGATAGCTTAGTTGAGTAGTTAGAGGATGGAACATAGCAAAGAATCAAGTGGTATGACTAACCCTCTTTTGTTTTGTATACTATGGTTAGTTTTAGCACTTGATTTGTATGTTATGTTATTTTTGTGGGATTTAGGTAGTTGAAAAGTAGTAGTCTTAGTTAACAGGTTGACAGTTTGTCAAGTAGTCTTAGCCAACATCTGAGCTAAGAAGAGTTCACTTTGGTGAACATCATTGTATTCATTAACTTTCAAAAGTTAATATACCTATCTTTTCGAAAAAAAATAATTCAAAAAAGGCGATAACTAGATATTCTTTTGAAAGTTTGACAAAATTAAAAGTTTAAAATTTTTTATCATATTTGTGGGTCACAGCCTTTTATAGTGGGGGAATAATGTGATTTCTGAAAAAGAAAACTATATTTACTTTTGAAAATCCTCTCTTTAATTTTTTTTTTATTTCAATCTCTGTTACAGAAAAAAAATGTCAATTAATAAGTAGATCATCACAGAATTTTGAGAAAACAAATATTCATTTTCATTGATTATAGCCTTTAATATTTTCGAAAAAAATAATATCTTGTAAATAGTCTATTTGCGCTTTTGTAAAAAGTCAATTAAGGAAATCTACATGATCCAAATAAAATCTACGACAGTTCTCTCCTAGACTGCAAAGATGATCTCTAACGACTAGCTTGATTGGCAGACATTCATCTACAGAATTGGCCTCTCTATAAAGAGATATGTAACATGATAAATTAGCAAGAAACATTTAAATAATAACATGATAAATTAGCAAGAAACATTTAAATAATTAAAACTTTGAAAACTCTTACCTCGGTGGTTTAAAGCCTTAATGTGTGTGTTTTTTTTTTTTTGGAAGAAAAACTTAATCTATAGGATATTGTCTATTGTTACCTGTTTCTTTTTTTTTTTTTTTGGAAGAAAAACTTAATCTATAGGATATTGTCTATTGTTACCTCCAAATTAAAAGAATAGTCCACTTTAGTGATGAAGTATAATACATTTCATGCATTTTTTAAATATATAATTTTACATTTTTATCTTTACTATTGATCATGAGACTTATATAGTTATTATTAGCAAAGATAATTTAGATTTTAGTTATAAAGTGGACTTCTTTTTAGAACGAATAAAATTTTAAAAGAGAAATTTTTTTTTGGATAGAAAGAGTAATTATCTTAAAGATCTATTTCTCATTCCTAAATAGATTTCTTACCCGTGCAAATATACAGATTTTTTTTATTGAGAAAACTTATCCTAATATCAAAATTGATAATGTATTACAATTTTTTATTTTAAAAAAATCATTAGAGAAAAATGCTAATTTTGAATATACATATATATTCATTGATCACAAATACTCTAATGTCATAAAGGATTTTGATATTTTATCAAGAATATTATAAAATTAATAACATAGAATATGCATATTAATTATTCATATTCAAATATAAACATGGTACATGAATTATTTAATTTTAATCTTTCTTTTTGTTGATTAAAGTGAAAGATAAGAAGGATAAAAATTAAGAAAAAAAAATGCAACTATAATAAATAGATATTCAATTGACATCCACTTGGAGAAAGAACAATTGAGAGGGGGAAAAATGCTAATGTCATTTGCTACAGTTGTATTTATTCCATGCTAAAAATATTTTAAAAAAATATAAAAAATAATTTGCTTTTGAATTTTGATTCACCTGGGAAAAAAAACCCAAAATGGAAATCTTTCTAAACAATATAACATGACACCATTGATAAATAAATAAAATGATATTATTTAAATCTATAAACATATTAAATGTTTCAATAATGAAAATTGATGCTAAATTTTCCTATTATACTCCCAGTTTCTTATTCACAATGTCACAAACAATTAAAATCAACATCGCCCCATATCATAAACCCTTTAAATTTATCATTGCATAAAAAAGTGTAAAATCCAAATAAAAATTGATCAAGTCATCAATAATTTAGAAATTATTAGAAATTTTATAGTGGAAGTACTCCAAAAAACTAATCAACTTTTAAATTCGTCTAAAATAAATCATTTAACTGTTGTAAATTCACATTATTAATTAATTTTTTTTTTATAAAAAAAATCTGTAGATAGTCAACTGACCTAAAGACTTTTGACTTCATTTATTCAAAATTTTCTTGATCGGAAACAAATGTGATAGCTTTTAAAAGTAAACATAAAAAGACTTTTCTTATGAACTAAATGAAGGTACATAGTAATAAACTTTAATCAAAGTCTAAACATATAGATATAAAGCATTTCATATCCAAAAAAAAAAAAATCAACTAAACAATAATTTTGAGCTATGTTTACTTAAAATTGAAGATACAATCTCCAAATATAAAAATTCTTCAAATCTAAGTTGATCATAACATTTCCTACCACAAGAAACAACCCATAATAAACAGAGAAAAAAAACTTATTGAATTAATGAATGATTCCCTTTTAAGTATTGAAAAAGTTAAAATTAAAACTGATGTAGAAAAAGATTAAAATTTTCTGAATAATGATAAATGATGGGTTGTTGTCATTGTGTATAATCTTTAATTTTTTAAATTGAGAATTTTATAAATTTAAATTTTTTTTAATATCTAATTATGGTAAATTCACCAGCCAACTATATGAACTCTTACGTTTGAAATTTAAACAACCTAAATCTCAAGGATGTATAACTTAATACTAAACCTAATGTGAATAGCAATCAAATACTAAAAGAAAAAATAATACTAAGTAGAGTTCACAATAAATTTAACTATATATCTAGATATGTTTAAAGTTATAATTAGATATGAATTAAAATTTTGTATTGACACAAATATCATGTTAAAAATATATTTCTTTCAAAGAAATTTAGTAAAATTTAAAAATGAGTAGTTTGGGAAAAAAAAATAGGAATAGTCTGCCAAAAATTAAAGATAAACGATCTCTCACAATTATACCTTTTTCTGCAATTAAAGATGATAGATTTCACAAAATTAGTGTGAATCGAATATTTAGTTAAATTAAACATGTATAAGATATATGGCATGTAATTTAAATTCTAATGTGATAGAAATGATAAGATTTAGTCAAATAGTAGTAAATTAGTGTTAAAGCAATATTTAGTTAAATAAAAAATTTATAAGAGATGGTATGTAAGATTATAATTTATGCGTGTGAAGTATATCACATTTAGTCACATAAATATTAAATGTATTAGGTATATTAGATAAAGTAAATAATAGTTAGTTTATTTACTTAGTTATCTAAATTAAGTCTAATTATAATTTGAACTAATAGATATATAAAATAGATTCAAGAAAAATGTTTGAACTAATAGATTATAGCAAAACATTAAAAAAAAAAAAATCTCCATTTCCATGCTTCTTTTAGGGGAAATATGAGATCTTTGAGCGAAAGATCATTCATACTTTAAACTACCCATTGTCTATACCTAACTTAATGAAGCATCAAAAACAATATTTTATCATCATGAAAATTTGATAAACTAATAATCTAAAAAATGTAACATTTTTTGTGTCCTAAAACAATAAAAAACGTGTGAACCAATTTCTGAAAAAACCTTGATTTTTGTGGTATAATTGGATGAGACCTAACGTGTGAATATGATGACGATGAAGGGGATTAATGAATGTACCATTATAACACTTGCAAAAGTGGATAATCAAAATTAAAATATTTCTGTCTTTTTTTTAATAGTGTAGACACAAAATTCTTATAATTACAACAAACCAACTAATAAGGAACTAGAAAAATGAAGAAAATTAAAAAAAAATAAAAATATCCATTTTCATTTGTTATACTTTTTCTTTTATTTTTTAGGAAAATACAATTTTTATAAATAATTTAGTCATTCTTTTCTTTCAACAATGTATTTTTTTTCTAATCCAAAAATAAACATGAGAGCAATAGTGTAAAATTTGGAAGTTCTCATTTTCATGAGTTAAGCCTTTAAGGTTAGGTGGCAATGCGATCTTTTAAAAAATAACCTTCCCTTTTTATATTGAGGAGAAAAGTATCATCTCCAAAAATAACATATATTCGGCTCTAAGAGTCTATTTTTATTTCAAACTCAATAAAAAGAAACATGTGAATTGGTCAATAGACTACTAGAAACTTGAGTTAATATCATTTACCCCCCAACCTTTCCCCCCCTCCCCCCCCCCCCCCCCCTCCCCTTTTTGAGGGTTTGCAATATAACACTCAGCCCCTCGTAGTTTGAAAAATAACAACCATCCCCTTTGACTAATAGTTAACTTGGCAAAAAGAAGACAAAACCCTCAGGGGACTAGTTGTTATTTTTAAAACTACGAGGGGCTGGTGACAAAAATAAAGAAATTTAAAGACAAAAATTTAATAAAATTATGTAAAATTTTGTTAAAAATTTTAATGCAAAAAGGCAAAAAATTATTATATAGTTACTTTGTTTTTTAGGGTTAAATTTTTTGAAATCTTTTCGTCTTTAAATTTTATTAAATTTTTATCTTTAAATTTCGTCTTTTTAGTTTAAAAAAAATTATTAAATAGTTTAAATAATTTTATTAAATTTTTGTCTTTAAATTTCATCTTTTTTGTCTTTTTAAAAATTTAATAAGAAATTTTAAGCTATATCTTGAGTTGTATTCAATTATATTCAGGTGTTCAATTCTCACGGGTTGTATTTACGACTATATTATGTAATACTATAGGTGATTTTGAAAAAACAAAACCAAAGATCTTGTGAAGCCCTCAAATTAGTCTAAAAATTTAATGGGGATAAAGAAGACCTCAAAATTTTACATAATTTTATTAAATTTTTTTCTTTAAATTTCATGTTTTTGTCTTTTTAAAAATTTAATAAAGTTAATATCATTTACCCCCCTCGAGGTTTTCCAATATAACAATCAGCCCCCCGTAGTTTAAAAAATAACAACTAGTCCCCTGAGTACTTTAATGTCTTTTTACCAAATTGATTATTAGTTAAGGGGATTGGTTATTATTTTTCAAATCACAGGGGGTTGATTGTTATATTGCAAAACCTTGAGAAGGGTAAATGATATTAACTCTTTTTCTTTTAAAAGTTTCATTGCCTTTAAAGGTAAATTTGTCCCACTTAATACAAAGGATACATGAGCGAAATGGAATATAGGAAATTATTTTTAAAATGTCCACTTTTAATGGTGAAGCCTTTGATTTTTTTGGAAATACTATGATTTTTTAGTTTAATCATGCTTTGACTAATCTAGTTTTTGTTGTAAAAATAGTAGAAAGTTACTATTACTAAAGTTTTAATTTAACATATTCTAGATACAAATATGACCACAATGTCTAGTTTACTTCAAACATTCGTATTCATGTCATATATTTAGCAGTCAACCATTGTCCTTGTCAACGCTACTAATGCAAGATAGCTTGTCAGACGGATATGCAGTACTTCACGTACTGAACCAAAACTTCGACTGATTTTCTTGTCGACTCGAAATAGAGTTCTTTTCCCAAAAAAATTGTATAAATAAATTTAAATTAAATAAATATTATTGTTTTAATAATTGTTCCATATTAGTGTTTTATAAATTCGACATCGAGGATATCGACTTTAAAGTCAACATCTAGGATGTCGACTTTAAAATCGATATCCTCGATGTCGATTTCACCTAATTTAAAAAAAAAAAAAAACTTTCCTTACTTGCTGCCATCCTTCCTTCTTTTTTCATTCCTTCTTCCTTCTTCCTTCTAACGCCCTCCATTTTTTTCCTTCCTTTCCTTTCTCGCAAATTTTTTTTCTCTCCTCCATCAACCCACATCCCTCCCTCCCCCACCTCCTTCCACAGCTGCCCCCCCTCCCTCAATCCCAATAGTAGAGTTCATTGAAGAGAGTGATGGGGTACCTGCACACTACCATCTTGAATTTGAGAATTCTGATGATACAAGCACATGGACGATGAAGATAAAAACTCACCATTCAAGAAGTCTTTTATCTTCAAGAATGGGTTTCTACCATGCTTCTATTTGTGACTCCCAATTTTCATGCTCTAAATTCCATCCAAGAAATACAAATAAGCTTTGTGAGGGAATTTTTTAGATACATCATAAAGAACCACTGGAAATTAAAAACACACCAATTTGAATAGATTTCTTTGTCCTTTTGCAATCAATTTCTGCGCATTCCAGAAACTATAAGTAACTCCAGCCTACCCTCGGTGGGGGAGAGGAAAGAAAAAAAATTGCTAGAAGGGAAAGGAAGGAAAAAAAAAATGAAGGGTGGTAAAAGGAAGAAAGAAGGAAAAAGGAAGAAAGAAGAAAGCAAGTAGGAAAAGCTTTTTATTTTTTTAAAAAATTAGGTAAAGTCGATATCCTGGATATCGACTTAAGCATTTTAGAAATCCCTCCCATATTATCAATATTTATTTAACTTAAAAAAATAATATTTCAATATTTCTCTCCTCAAAATAAGTGACCAAATTTCTGCTCCCCAAACCTCTGGAGTTTTTTTTTTTTTTTGACTTAAAACGATAATTGTATATTGTTTTTTCCCAAAGAAATGATTATTATATTTACTTTCAAAATTGGCACATATACAGATTAGCCCACTGGCTATGAAGACCTTGGCTCTCATAATGAGACTAAGTTTGAAAGTATATAATTCTCAAAGGATGGGAATCCATACCGTGGACGATCTATGGCTATTTGGCCAACCAATGAGGCGCAAAAGAATACAATATTAACAGTCTCATGCAGCAACAACAAAATGCAATGAACTATATTGGAAAGAATATCCATCTTTCCAAAATAGACATTGCCTAAACCTAGCGAGATAATGACCATTGAACACAGTTAAAAGTTCCTAGTCACTCATCTACATCACAGTCCATCCGCATCTTACTGACATCCTAGAATTCAAGCCATTTTACCAAAGCAAGATCCACCACCTCCTTTTCTTCTATCCATTCCTTTTGAAAGATCCAAAGAATCCTTATTTTCCAGAACATCCATAAGATATACACTGTCAATCCAAAATAGTCCTTCCACTAATCGTCCTTTTTCCCACTACATATTTGAAGCCACCATTGTTTAAAGCTTAAATCTTCTAGATGTGGCCACCTTACCCTAGCAATTTTCCACACCAGCTGCACCCTTGGACAGTGCAGTAGGACATGCTCTAGATTCTCCTGCAGTTCTTCACACATATTGCATATTGGATCTTCTTGAATGCCTCTCCTCAATAATTGGTCCTTTGTTGGAAGAATGTCATGCCAACATCGCTAGATAAAGTGCTTTAGCTTCTCTTTGATGCCTAGCTTCCAACTATGCCCCCAAACCATTTTCATTACTCCCCCAGCTGAGCTGCTCTCTGCTTGATGATACACCACCTGTTGTTTCGTGAATGCATTTAGGTAGGTTGACTTTACCATGTAGTTACCTTGGTTGGTCAAGTGACACACGAGTTTGTCTCTATTGTCTCTTTGGTTGTCCTAAGAATGAGGAATACAGATTATAGCCTCAACATCTATCGGACTGAAAAGCACACTAACTCTTCATTCCAGCAATCATTACTGGTCTGTAATTCCAAAAGATATCTCTTTTACTATGAAGGATTTCTTTGTGCATCGAAAATTGCTCAAAAATATGAATTATACTCTCATAACCCTCATCCCAAAAATAAAAAATTCAACTCAAATTTCTCATTATAGACGCATAAGTCTATGAAATGTTGTCTACAAAATTATTTCCAAGGTTTTGGCTGGAAAAATGAAAAGTTGTCTTCAGTTTTGCATTCATGAGACTTAGCCTGCATTTATTCCAGGAAGGCAAATATTAGATAATGTTATTTTTGCTCATGAGTCTATCCACTACATCAATAGCATTAGTGGAGCTAAAAAGGGATTTATGGCTTTAAAGTTAGACATGGCTAAGACATATGATAGGGTTGAGTGGGGTTTTTTGGATTGGGTTTTGCCCAAAATGGGCTTTTCTGGAAAATTTATAGAATGGATTGGGCAATGTATTAGCTTCTCTTCCTTTTCTTTTAATGTAAATGAAGAAGTATGTGGTTATGTGATGCCAACAAGGGGTATCAGACAAGGGGATTCTATTTCCCCTACCTCTTCCTTATTGTATCTGAGGCCTTCTCAGCCTTAATTAGAGTAGCAGTTAAAGAGAGAGACTATAGAGGGATGAGGTTGTGTAAGAAAGGGCCAATGCTAACACATCTTCTTTTTTTTTTGCAAATGACTCTTTACTTTTTTGTGAAGCAATAGTGGAACAAGCTTAGAAAATCAAAACTTTAATTGCAGAATATTGTGGAGCTTCAGGGCAATTTGTTAATTTAGAGAAGTCTTCTGTGTTGTTCAATAGGAATGTTGTAGGACGTTGTAAAGTAGGCATTATGCAAGTATTTGATGGAGTTAACGGGCAAAAAAGTCCAAGATATTTGGGGTTACCTTTGGTCAGTGGCAAATCAGGAAAGAGGTCTTTGCATACGTATTGGAAACAACTAAACGGAGGATTGGAAATTGGAAAACTAAGTTATTGAGCCAGGTAGGAAAGGAAGTTCTCATAAAAGTAGTCTTAAATTCCCTTCTAGTATATGTAATGTCGTGTTTCAAGCTTCCAGTTGGCATTTGTGATGTGATTATTTTTCGTCCTTGGTACCTTCAAATTAAAGTGTCGTAGCTCGTAGTATATAACTAGTCTAGAATCGTCCCACAGGGAGGATGTCAATTACCAAATGGAAAGGAAACTTTTTAAACTATTTGGATCTCTCTCGAAACTTGTTTAGTGATGAAAACAAAATAGAATACTTAACAAAAATAATAAGAACTCAATGGATTAAAAATCTCTAGGACCTAGAATTTCACCAAATGAAAATTCAATGAACTCAATCAATACTACTTGATTTTTATCTTGGCTTTCACTTTTCTCACAACCATTCACTTAATTAAGAGTACCCTCTCTCGAGGTGTATCTCTCTTATTTAGGCAATTTTGTTATCACTCTCATGTCTACAAATTTAACACAAATACATTAAACACTCAAGAATTTAAGGTTGCTATTTTGTGTTCTATCCTCGTAACTCCACATTCATAGCCAAAGTTCCTACCAATTAATGTTGAATTTCAACTCTTGTTCCATCATCCAACACCTTAAATCATGCAATAATTGATCAAGTTCTTACAAGCCATGTAAAACAAGAACAATGGATTTTGAAAAATGAAAATTGAACCAAGTAGGTTGATCTAATCAAAGAAAAACTTCAAAAGTTACATCCTAGTTTCTAGAGTTGAAGAACTCTAACTAGACATAATGCTTAAAATAGAATTTCATGAAAATTTAACATTTCTACAAAGTGAACAACTAAGAAAAGGATGACCGAAATGAAACAAGAGTTGAATCTTCCTTAAAAGTTCTTGCTAAGCTACTGAAATTTTGATATATATCTAACATTTACTCCACTCCCTCTTGTTACCAAAGCTCTCAAGAATTTATAGATTTTTGTTCCTTGCTTTGCTCCTTGATTTGCTCCATGAATCTCACCAGGAAACCACCCTTAATCTTCTATTTGGAGTAGAAAATCCCAGCCATAAGATTTAGTTCAAATCTTATCTTCTGTTTTGATGGTTTTAACAAATTCAACTTTGACAAAGTCTTGTAACAGCATTTTGTTTAGCCAGCATGCTATCCCTTGGAAGTTCAAACCGTGGCATAGTCTTGTAAGAATTTGAACGACAGCAAAGCTCAAACTGTAGCATAGCCTACAACAACCAAATCTTATTTTCTCAGCAAATCTTGCAAAATCTTCCAAATCGGTTATCTTTTCTAACAAATTATTTTACCACTAACAATCCTATAAAACACAAAAACTACCACAACTTAATAGTAAAATTTACTAATTTCACTTAAAATCTCTAAGTTTTAGGGATAAAAATTGCTAAAAAATATCAAACTAACAAATACCCCCAAACTCAAAGATCTGCTTGTCCTCAAGCAAAAGAAATCACGTAAAACATTTATTTAGGATTCAGTCATATAGCTAGCCTCAGAGATTTCTTAGAAACACCTTCATGATAAATTCCAAATACATGCTCATGTAATCATCCAGTCCAAGAAGCAATTTTCTATAGCTTAAAGCCACTCAAGTGTGTGTGTGTGTGTGTGTAGCTATTCTCATTCCACTATTCAGGGCTTAGAAAAGTTTCACACCACCCAAATATCTTCAATTCTCTCTTATTCTTTTGCAACAGATTTTTTTTTTCTCTCGACTTGCATTTCATGACACTCTCCACTAATTTATAGACAACCAACCCAATCCAAATCAAACAACCAACCCAATCCAAATCAAGTAGGACTTTTAAGCTTATAATGTTAGGCTTAGGGTCTTGGCTATGAAATGAAAGGGATAAAGGATAAAAATCAAAGGAAAGAGTTATGCATATCATAAAAATACTTTTAACACTTCACCCCCAAACTCATTTTTAAATATATCCTTTTTCTTGCATAATATAACTCAGAACAAGCTCACAACCCTTCCTGGAACTTATTCTTTTCAAAATAAAACAATAGAACATACTTACATTTTTTTTTGACACTAAAAAATGCACAATGCAAATATGAATACTTCCCAAGCCAAAATACATGAATCCCCTTTTTCCATCAACTCTTACCCCTCACCATTCATCATTTTTCTCCCTAAAACACTCTTTTACCCATGTATCCCTATTTGATGAAAAATATGCATTAAACTCTGAAAAGTGAAAAAGAAATTATGAAATTGTAGGCTAAGGGTAATCAATGTGGTTTAATAGAAAGAAAATGAATGGTGGTTCTCTCCATTCTTTCTTTTCGGCTTAAAAAGGGGACCTAGGGATATAACATTCAATCAGGTTAGCTTGAAAGGCTCAAACGGTTCAAAGAAGACCTTACACCATCATCTTTGAATCAAGTAAAGTCACTTACTCATTTTGCTTCAAGTACCAATCAAACAAGTCCAAATTCACATCTTTTCTTTTTCTTTTTTCTTCAATTTTTTTTTATTATAGAGAGTAAAGACTTTAGTCATAGAAACCCACCTCACACATAAATAACCAAATGATTACAGCTTTTAGTGCTCATAAAGATTTAGTAGCTTTAAACCACAAAAAAAACTTTCCAAAGGATTGAAGTATATGCTACTCAAAGCATTCTTTATTTGTCACTAGTTCAAACCTTAAAACCAATCTCATCACAAGCTATAAAGATCAATCCTTCAAAAGGAAATTGTTTAGATTTTCTAATTTTCAGGTAACACACTAGCAAATGAAAACAAACCAACAAAATATCATCCAATCATCATCTTCCCCCCAAACTCATTTCAGCCATTGTCCCCAATGGCTTAAAATAAAAAGAAAATTAAATGCAATCAAGCACAAAATTTCCATCGAAATGGTTCATCCAATTTTACCAAAAAATGAAGTTAATGACAAAAAATTATCATCAAAATGTATACAATAAATTACCACAGAGTTCCAGCCCATGACCACATAACACCATCAAAATTCCGCTTTAAACACAAACTAAATTAAAAGAAAAACTCTTTGAAATTTGTGTGCCAAAGCTTCGATGTAGAACTATGCTGTTTCATGACATTCCATGCTACGGTTGTCAACTCTCTGGAATCCTTCTGCTAAGCCATGCTGTGGCATGATTTTTCATGATTTGATCGCCAGTTCTCTATTTCCTACAACATGATTTCTCTACCATTATACCTACAACATGGAAGATTTGTTATTTCAACTTTTTTTTCCCTCAAAAATAGAACATAAGCTACTGGTTCATGAGTTGCCTCTCATGCGGTAGCTTCGTTGAAGTTATTAGCTTGACTTCCATTTATTCATGCTCGTGAAACATCAAAGCTTAGGATACTCCCTTAGGTCTCCCACCAAGTGAGGCTTCAATCTCAAGACACACATCAACTTCTCCAACTGCTGATTAGTAACATTTGCATTCACAAACATTGGCATTGTATCATTCATGCCTCTAGTTAACTCCTCACAGGAATTGAGTTTTGGTTTTTCCAAGAATTTATATATGTCTTCATTTTCATTTTTCTTGATTCCTGCATTCACTAAACAATCCTTATATGATTCTTTAAAACTTTCCAAACTGTACTTCTCCTTGATCACTTCATCAAAAACATCAACACAAAGCACATGATCAATAGAAGAAGGATTAGTGCATGAATTAAAAAGATTAAATTCTATCTCTTCTTCACCAACATTGAATTTCAGTTTACCCTTCTTTACATCAATAATTGTTCTAGCTGTAGCTAAACATGGTCGCCCTAAAATGATTGGAATATTCACATCCTCTTCCATTTCTAGAATAAAAAAATCAACTGGAATAAATAATTTCTTTACCTTGACAAGCACATTTTCAAGAATTCCAATGGGATGCTTTAAGGACCTATCAACCAATTGCAAAGTAACATTAGTTGGCTGCGATTCATTTAGGTCTAATTTCCTAGCAATAAATAAGGGCATTATAGATACACTTGCACCCAAATCACACAAAGCTTTTGAGAAATTTATAGAACCAATAGTAGATGGAATAGAAAAACTCCCTGGATCCCTTAGTTTTTGAGGCAATTTTTGTTGAATCACAGCACTACATTCCTCTAGTAGAGGAATTGTATCAAAGTCTTCTATCTTCCTTTTCTTTGACATGATCTCCTTCAAAAACTTAGCATATGAACGAATTTGAGTAATAGCATCCACAAATGAAATGTTGATATGCAATTTCTTGAGAACTTGCAAGAATTTCTGAAATTGTTAGTCCTCCTTATGTTGTTTGAGTCTTTGAGGAAAAGGGATTGGAGGCACATATGGTTTAACCTCAATTTTATGAGCTTTAAAGTGAATCTCCTGTTCGTCTTTCTTTACAACATCATTTTTAGGTTTTTTCTTTTCATCACCATCAACCATCACAAACTCCTTCTTAGTTACAAATTCTTTCTCTTCTCCAAGCTGTCTTCCATTTCTTAATGTTATAGCATTGCAATACTCTCTTGGGTTAGTTTCTTTTTTGCTTGGCAGCTGCCCTTGAGCACGAATGTTTACTGTATTTGCCAATTGGCCAATTTGAATTTCAACATTTTTGCTAAGTTGCTCCATTCTACCTTCTAACTGCCCAACTCTCTCAAAAATAGCATTTGTTGAATTGCTCACTTCAGTGGCAAGTCTTTCAATGGCAATCTCCCATGGTTGCTTGGCTGGCGGTTGATAAGGCCTTGGCTGGAATCCCGACAAATTTATTTGTCTATCATTTCCTCCTTGGTTACTCCAAGCAAAATTTGGATGGTTTCTCCATCCAGGGTTATAAGTGTTGGCATAAGGGTTATTTAGCATTCTATTTCCTGCAAAATTAACACTTTCAACTTGCATACACTCAGAACCAACATGAGATCCCCCACAAGATTCGTAAGAGTTAGAGATTGAATTTGCATTCGTTGTTTTAAACATATTCACTATTGAGTCTAATTTCGTATTAAGCTTGTTTATTCTTTCAACCTCATACAAACCTCCGATTTTCTTAGGCCTTCCTCTATCATTAGACCAATGGTAATTATTAGAAGCCATTTCTTCTAACAATGTAAGAGCTTCACCATGATCTTTGTTCATTATAGCGCTCATCCTACGGCTTCATCTATAGTTATTCTCACAGATTCTATTAGTCCATTATAAAAAGTTTGTAAAACTAACCAATCAGGCAAACCATGATGAGGACATTTCCTTTGCAGCTCTTTAAATCTTTCCGAAGGTTCATACAATGACTCTCATTCATATTGGTAAAAACTCATAATATCATTTTTGAATTTAGCTGTCTTACTAGGAGGAAAGTATTTACTCAAAAATTCTTGAGATAATCCTGCCCACGTTGTAAAGGTTCCTAGAGCTTTGGAGTTCAACCAAGCTTTAGATTTGTCTCTTAAAGAAAATAGAAACAAACACAACCTAATAGCATCATCAGAAACACCATTAATCTTTATAGTGATACGAATCTTAAACCAAAGAATAAGGATTCGAACCTATACCAGAGTGTTGGTCCTACTATCATCCTCTAGGTTGAACTAGTTTTCCTTTAGCAAGACACCCAATGAAGTTATCAAAGACCCAAGATGTGAACTTTGACTATCTTTGAAACCTTACTTTTGTCCACTTGACACCCAATGGAATTATCAAAGACCCAAGATGTGAACTTGGACTATCCTTGGAACCAACTGGCACACTCAGATTGTTGAAAGAAAGAAACTCAACAAAATAGCTTAAACATGAACCTAAGAGGCTATCCTCAAAGACTCAAAGCAAGTTCTAAACTAGAACTTAAAGAAAAGCTAAAAACTCTCAAGTTTGTATTGATCAAAAGTCTGTATTTTCTTGAAATTTGAATAGCCTCTATTTATAGGTTACAAGTTGTAAGAATTAAGAAAGCCATTTCCTAGTTGGATTAGCTTTTTAGGAAACTAACTAAAGAAATAATTACTAAAAAGAAAGACTCCTAATCTAAGAAAAGGAAATAGAATAAAATAGTTGCCTAAAACTAAAACTAATCCAAAGCTAATTTGGATTTGTGTGCTGGCTGAACTTGAGCTTCCTAAATCAATATCCAAGTGCTGAATGGAATTGCCTAAACCATAATTCCAAGTGTGAATGGAATGGAGCTGAATAGAGCTGGAATTATGCTGCCAAAAACGTCCATTTGAGCTTCCTAAAATTGGCTTAATGTTGGAACCTTCCAAGGCCAAATGCTGAAATCTTCCAAGGCTGAATTGAGTTGCTAACTTCCGAAGTAGAACCTTCCAAATTCGAACTAGGATTGTGATGAGAAGTGGCCTAAGTGGCCTAAGGATCTTGATTACACATGTGAAAATTAGCCACACTCTATCCTTCATTCTCGATTCTTCATTGATGACTAGAATGACAAATGATGAACTAAGACCGGAATTCTTCTTTACTTTCATTGTTGCTTTAGTTTCTTGAGCTTCACTTAACTTGGTTATAAGTCTTACTAAAGCAGCTTTCATTCTCTTAATTTGCAATATAGTCATAGGACTTCTAATACCTTGTAATGGATCAAGGTGTGGATGTCTCTTTGTAGGCGAATTCTCAATGAAACATCCAACTTATGCTTTTAGATTTGTCTCTCTTGAATTTGGTTGAGTTGTCCCGGTTGGATGGTTGTTTGTTTCAACTTTGGTTCTCATATTTTCATCAGACTCCCTTTCTTTAAAAGGACTCACCCTCGAGTCCATAAACTTTTATCCACCTCAAACAAAGAAAGATTGGAGACATTCAATGCAGCACTACCTCCATAATCACTTGGAATGACAAGTTGGTATGCATTCTCGCCCATGCGAGCAATAATTTGGAAAGGACCATCTGCTCGAGGATGAAGCTTAGTCCTTACTTGCTTTCTCCCTCTATTGGCAACTTGAGCATAACGTTCATTCTTTTTGAGGATGTAAAGGTGTCCTTTCTCATGTGAGTCTTGAACAAACTTAGCCTTTGCTGCAACATTAAGATTTATTTGCTCATTGCTAGGCAATGGCACTAAGTCAAGAGGGGTTAGTGGATTAAAACCATAAATATTCTCAAATAAGGAATAATCACAATAATTAACACCCCTTAAAAAATAATTAACACTATTTATTTGGATGTTAACACAAATTATTTGGGAATATTTAGTAGTAAACAATGCCACTTGAAACATATTTGGCACACATTCGCTATTTGCATTTAAAGTTCTATCAACATCCCTCATGCAAGCATAGAAACGACCTTTAAAATTTTCAAGTGATGGCTGTATACTTTTGGTTTCACTCATGGGAACTGAAGCCTTACCTTTAGAAGTTGAAAGGATTTTATTTACTCATGGTTTGAGCAGAATTACCCACAGTTTGAGTAGAATTTGGACCTTCTTCAACCTTCTTTTGTTTTTTTATCCACTCCATGTGCTTCACCTTTTGTTGTTGCTGAAACTTACTAATTTCCGAAGGTGGCAATGGTGCTAGTATGAAGGCTTTTCCATCCTTATTAAGACGATACTTATTAGTCCTCCCCGAATGAATTGCATTGCAATCATTCTCCCAAGGTCGTCCTAATAGTAGGTGAGTAGCCTGCATAGGAACAACATCACAAAGAACATGGTCAATAAAATTTCCAATTTTAAAACTTACCAAGGTTTGCTTTGTGATACGGAGTGATCCACTTTGATTCATCCATTGTAATTTGTATGGTTTTGGATGCAAGGAACACTTGAGTTTCAATTTATCTACAAGATAAGTAGAAGCAAGGTTAGTACAAGATCCTCCATCAATAATCATCATACAAATTTGATCTTTAATTAAACATTTAGAGTGGAAAAGATTTATCCTTTGATCTTCTGTAGGTTCTTTGGGTAGAGTACTCAAATCTCTTATTGTTACCAAACATTCTCTATTCAGTTAATCCTTTTCATGCCCCCAATGTTCATTAACATTACTTGCGGCCATCTTACTCTCGCTTTTATAGATTCCATCACCTAAGGTAGGCATGGTTCCAGAATTTGGACATTGAGAAGTCACATGTCCTCGGCCTAAGCACCTAAAACATTGGATATAAGAACTAGTATTAGAACTATTTGAACTGGACGAAGGTTTAGGTTTACTTACCTTTGAAGAAGTTTGTGGTTTAAACTTCTTCCTATTTACTAGATTGGATGCTTTCTTTGCGGATGCAACTTGAGCCATTGTGCCTTCCATTTGATCCAATCTCTTCTCGACTAATTCTAAAGCTGAAGCTAAGTCCTTAAGATATTCTTTCATATCATTCTCTTGTTCTTTCGGGTTTTTAGCCTTCTTTGCACAAGCAATGTTAGTAAAAAAAACTTTCCTACCTCACTTACCTCTAACCAATTGGCCAATGTATGAGACTCTCACCAATGTAAGGCTAAACTCTCTTTTTATAGTGAATGGGTTGTTGAGTAGGTTCACTCACACTCAATCACTTTTCTAAGAGTTCTAATCAAAACAAGCTTCAAAAGTCTCACAAAAATAGACAATTAAATCCAAGTAAAAGCAAGAACAAAATATTTAGAGTTCAAGAAAGACAAGAAACGAAAAAAAACTCTGGAAACAAGAAAAAAATATGAGGTCAACAAAGAAGAACAAAGAACTTGAACAAAAGACACTTTCGGCTGAAATTTTCAAAGGATCGGAAAAATTGAATTTTGGTTGAAAAGACTATGCAAAAGATGGTTATTTAGGTGCTTGTGATGAAGTAAAACTTGGTGAATATGATTGTATCCTTCTCAAGAGATCAAACTAAGCTCAAACTTCACAGCAACTTAAGTTCTTGAACAATTCCAATTTCAATCGGGATTTGGTGTCAGTTTTTCTTCAAGGATTTCTTTCACAACAAGCTCCTAGATTCCACCAGCCAATACCACAACTTAGAACACCATCTTGGCAGTAAAATTCAACAAATCAAAGTCTTTGTAACCAAGAAAATTTCAAACGAATAGATCAAACTCAAAGCTGGGCAGAAACTTGAACATATGATCATAGACAGGTTCGGTTTTCAGTGATTTCTTTCATGTCAAGTTTCAAAACAAATTTCCAGCAGCCACTCCACAATTTGTAACACAATCTTGGCAGTAAAAATCAGCAAACCGAAGCCTTTTAATCAAGGAAAAATAGCATGAGCAGAATAACTCAAAACTGGACAGAAAATGGAGTATGAAATCTTCGGCTTTTTCTGGATTTTTCAGCTACTGGTTTCAACCTTTTGCGGCAACAATTAACAAACCAAAGTCTTCCCTTATCACTTAATGTTCACACAGAAATTTAGAGCATAGAACCAAGGTTTTTAAGCACGAAAAAGGCGAAGAACAACTGAAACAGGTGACTGAAAAATTCTGGGCAGAATTCTGGACGAGTTTTCTTTCTGAGTTTTCAGCTACGGTTTTCAGAAATTTGCAGCAGTTGGTTTTATGATTTTGCAGCAAAAATTGGTAGTAAAATTCAGGAATAATAAGCCTTCTTACTCAGGTAATAGTCACACCAAGAAACAATAAATAAACTGGACAGAAACTTGAAGGGTGAAAAAAAGGGGTTTTTCTGAATATTTCTTCTTAGCTGCGGGTTTCAGGATTTTCCAGCAGTGGCTTCACGTTTTGCGGCACAATTTGATATTAAAATTCAATAATATGAAGCCTTCTTACTCAGGTAATAATCACACGGATATAGAGTGCAAAAATCTGGGTAGAAACTTGGGTTTAAGAGGTTCGGTTCTTTTCTGAAATTTCAGCAACAATTCTCAACAAATTTCAGAAGGTTGTAGCAGTCGGTTTTCTCAGTTTTCTTCACACTTTCGGCAGCAACAACTCAACAACCAAGGTCTCTATTAGTAACCAATATTCACAAAGCAAGTTAGAGCACAGAACCAAGGTTTTACACAAGAAAGAGGTAACAAAAAAAATCTGGGCAGAAGGCAGAAAACTGGAGCAGAATTTTGTGACTGAAGTTTAACAATTTGGCTGGATTTTTATTTCGTTTTTAAGCACGAAAATAAAATAGAATTGAGAAGGGATTATGGGTAGAACAAGGACACAGATATACACAACAGAAACACGAAAAATCAGAGAAACAAAACAACACAAGTGATCGGAATAGCCAGAAAAAACTGGGAAGAATTTTTACACCGGGTGGGAATTTTTCTTTTGGTTTTTAAGTATGGAATTTAAGAAGAATTTGAACAAGGATTCACAAGAAAAACACTATACTTACAGCACACAAGAGCAGTAAGCTGGAAAGAAAACAATTATACACAAAAGGATATGAACAACTTCAAGGAGCAATCCAAAGGCAACTCTGATACCAAATTGATACGAATCTTAAACCAAAGAATAAGGATTCGAACCTATACCAAAGTGTTGGTCCTAGTATCGTCCTCTAGGTTGAACTAGTCTTCCTTTAGCAAGACACCCAATGAAGTTATCAAAGACCCAAGATGTGAACTTTGACTATCCTTGGAACCTTACTTTTGTCCACTTGACACTCAATCGAATTATCAAAGACCTAAGATGTGAACTTTGACTATCCTTGGAACCAACCGGCACACTCAGATTGTTGAGGGAAAGAAACTCAACAAAATAGCTTAAACATGAACCTAAGAGGCTATCCTCAAAGACTCAAAGCAAGTTCTAAACTAGAACTCAAAGAAAAGCTAAAAGCTCTCAAGTTTGTATTGATCAAAAGTCTGTATTTTCTTGGGGCTGAATAGCCTCTATTTATAGGTTACAAGTTGTAAGAATTAAGAAAGCCATTTCCTAGTTGGATTAGCTTTTTAGGAAACTAACTAAAGAAATAATTACTAAAAAGAAAAACTCCTAATCTAAGAAAAGGAAATAGAATAAAATAGTTGCCTAAAATTAAAACTAATCCAAAGCTGATTTGGATTTGTGTGCTGGCTGAACTTGAGCTTCCTAAATCAACACTAAGTGTTGAATGGAATTGCCTAAACCATAATTCCAAGTGTGAATGGAATGGAGCTGAATAGAGCTGGAATTATGCTACCAAAAACGTCCATTTGAGCTTCCTAAAATTGGCTTAATGTTGGAACCTTCCAAGGCCAAATGCTGAAATCTTCCAAGGCCGAATTGAGTTGCAGACTTCCAAAGTAGAACCTTCCAAATTCGAACTAGGATTGTGATGAGAAGTGGCCTAAGGATCTTGATTACACATGTGAAAATTAGTCACACTCAATCCTTCATTCAAGAGTGTTCATTGATGACTAGAATGACAAATGATGAACTAAGACCGGAATTCTTCTTCGCTTTCATTGCTGCCTTAGTTTCTTGAGCTTCACTTAACTTGGTTATAAGTCTTACTAAAGCAGCTTTCATTCTCTTAATTTGCAATATAGTCATAGGCCTTCTAATACTTTGTAATGGATCAAGGCGTGGATGTCTCTTTGTAGGCGAATTCTCAGCGAAACATCTAACTTGTGCTTTTAGATTTTTCTCTCTTGAATTTGGTTGAGTTGTCCTGATTGGATGGTTGTTTATTTCAACCTTGGTTCTCATATTTTCATCATATAGTATCACAAATTTCAAGAAAATTAGAAATATGAATGTTAGGATCTTCATTGTGATCTCCCCCAAACTATATTTGCTGCACCATTTGAATTAAAGCTGGCTTTAATTCAAAATTATTAGCATTTATAGCAAGTCTTGTGATACTAGTTTGTGTGCCATTAATGGTAGGAGTGGCAAAATTCCTTAGTACTCTCCTTTGGTTTTGTTCAGCTATTTTCTGCACTATTTTTTTTTTCTGTTTTGAAGCTCTTGTCAAAGTTCGGCAAGTCTTTTCTATTTCTTGATCAAATGGCACAAGTTCAAGGTTCCTTCTGGGCATAAACCAAAAATAAGAAACAAATGAGAAAGAAAAAAAATAACAAAAACTGAAAACAGAAAGTAAAGAAACTTAAATATACAATCCAAAGTAGTGAGAAAACTCCCTTCGGCTTGATATTGAGCAAATGCCTCCCCGGCAACGATGCCAAAATTTGATGTGATTAATTTTTGTCCTTACTACCTTCAAATTAAAGGATCGTAGCTCGTAAAATAGAGCTAGTCTAGAATCGTCCCACAGGGAGGATGTCAATTACCAAATGGAAAAAAACTTTCAAACTATTTGGATCTCTCTCGAAACTTGTTTCGTGATGAAAATAAAATAGAATGCTTAACAAAAATAATAAGAACTCAATGGATTAAAAATCTCTAGGACCTAGAATTTCACAAAATGAAGATTCAATGAACTCAATCAATGCTACTTGATATTTTTCTTGGCTTTCACTTTTCTCACCACCATTCACTTAGTTAAGAGTACCCTCTCTTGAGGTGTATCTCGCTTATTTAGGCAATTTTGTGATCACTCTCATGTCTACAAAATTTAACACAAATACATTAAGCACTCAAGATTTAAGGTTGTTATTTTGTGTTCTACTCTCGTAGCTCCACATTCATAGCCAAAGTTCCTACCAACTAATGTTAAATTTCAACTCTCGTTCCATCATCCAACACCTTAAATCATGCAAGAATTGATCAAGTTCTTACAAGCCATGTAAAACAAGAACAATGGATTTTGAAAAGTGAAAATTGAACCAAGTAGGTTGATCTAATGAAAGAAAAACTTCAAAGGTTACATCCTAGTTCCTAGAGTGGAAGAACTCTAACTAGACATAAAGCTTAAAACCGAATTTCATGAAAATTTAACATTTCTACAAAGTGAACAACTGAGAAAAGGATGACCAAAATGAAACAAGGGTTGAATCTTTTTTAAAAGTTCTTGCTAAGCTACTGAAATTTTGATATCGAACATCTACTCCACTCCCTCTTACTACCAAAGCTCTCAAGAATTTAGAGATTTTTGCTTCTTGCTTTGCTCCTTGATTTGCTCCATGAATCTCACCAAGAAACCATCCTTAATCTTCTAGTTGGAGCAGAAAATCCTAGCTATAAGATTTAGTTCAAATCTTATCTCCTTCTTTAATGGTTTTAACAAATTCAGCTTTGACAAAGTCTTGTAACAGCATTCTGCTTAGCCAGCATGCTATGCCTTGGAAGTTCAAACCGTGGCATAGTCTTGTAAGAATTTGAACGACAGCAAAACTCAAACTGTAGCATAGCCTGCAACAACCAAATCTTATTTTCTCAGCAAATCTTGTAAAATATTCCAAACCGGTTATCTTTTCTAACAAATTATTTTACCACTAACAATCTTATAAAACACAAAAACTACCACAACTTAATAGTAAAATTTACTAATTTCACTTAAAATCTATAAGTTTGAAGGATAAAAATTACTAAAAAATATCAAACTATCAATTTGCCAAGCATTGAGCAGAGATGCTGCAAATTTTTGGTGGGGAGTTAATGAAAATCAAGGCTCCAAAATTCACTAGAGAGTATGGTCCAAGGTAGCAATTCCAAAAGAGTTGGGAGGCATTGGATTTCAGAATATTCAAATTTTTAATGACGCCTTACATGCCAAACAACTATGAAGACTGCTTACAAATCCAAATCTACTAATGAGTCGAATCTTGAAGGCAAAGTACTTTCCCCAAGGTGGGCTACTGAAGGCAGCAGTAAAACAGCATGCATCCTGATTGTGGAAGGGTTGGACGGGAGCCAAATATATTCTGGAGATGAGGCTGAGGTATCAAATAGGCGATGGAAAGTCTATTAGAGTGCGGAAATCTCCATGGCTACCGAACTATCCTAATTTCAAGCCAATTCAGAGGGACCCAACTGCAAGGCCAATTACTAGGTGTAATTAACTAATTAATGCAGATAGCAAGAAGTGGGATCAATCTTTCGTTAGGAACCTATTTCTCCCACAAAATGCTAAAGAAATGCTTAGAATCCCGATAAGTTAAGTAGGCAGCAAAGATACACTCATATGGCAACATGAGAGAAATGGTCAGTACACAGTGCAATTAGCCTACAAATGTGCTATGGAGAGCAAAAGGCAAGAAAGTAGAATAGTTGAAAGTAGTGGTGGGAGTAATGAACAAAAGCAGATGTGGTAGGCCACCTGAAAACTTTAGATTAAAGGCAAACTGAAACATTTTTTGTGGAAATGCTGCCAAGGAATTCTACCCACCAAAATGGTGCAAGGGGAAAAAGGTGTTGAGACTAATCCAATCTGCTGTCAATGGGGGGAGAATGAGGAAACAATAGAACACTTTTTTTTTTTTGTAAAAGGGCAAAAACTGTGCGGAGATTATCTCCTGTGAATTGGGATGGGTTGTAAGCACATTGTGACTACTTTCAACATTGGTGGGGAAATGTGTGCAGGGTGGGAAAGGATAACTTAGCTTAGGACCAAATGCAGCTATCAGTCTACATTTTGTGGATGTTGTGAAAGACTCGAAATTTTTGAATTTTTCAAGAGTTGAACAAATCAGAAAAAGAGGTTGTGGAGATGGCTTTTATGGAATGGCTGGAATTTTTTGAGATTATGAAATCCGGACAGCAATACAAGTTTTCAAACTCGAAATCGAATATCTGACAGAATTCAAAAATTCAAACTCGAATTTTTCAAACTGAATTTGGTATTTTGGTTTTCGGGTTTCAGGTCAATTTCCGGGCCAAATCGAATTCAAAATTCGGTTTTCGAATTTGGGCTTTCCGAACCGAAAACCGAATCGAACTGAACTGAAAACCAAACCAAAATCGAAAATAAACCGAAAACCGAAAACCGACTCAATTTAGTTTGAACCGAACCAAAAAACTAAATTCAGTTCGGTTCAAACCGAATTCGAATTACCAAAATAAAATTTGTAAATATATATATAATTCAATTTATGTATAATTTCATTATTTATATTGTAGTATATTTAAATATATGTTATTTATATGTATAACTCCAAAATATACAAGAAATATATATATAATATAAAAATATGCTTGATTATATTTGATCTATTATATATGTGTGTTTGAAATTTTACAAATATAAATAATTAGTAAAATTGTCAAGATGTGTATTTTAACTTTTTAATTTGTTTTTTATTGTATACAACACATATTTATAAATTATATACAAATAATGTGCATATATAAAATGTAATTATATATTTATTTACAAAACTACTTGGTTTACAATGCTATATAGATATATACACAGTAGACAAAAGTATTAATATTATGATTTTAGTTTTATTCAATTGTCGAATATGTCAAAAAAATTTATATTTCATAAGTCTAATTTAATAATTACAATATAATTACATTAGTATAGTAATTTAAATATTAAAATTGTATGAATGTCATTAGTATAGTAAATTGGAAAAGATTAAATGTAAATTTATTAAAAAGGTGAACAATTATGAAAAAAATTGATAAGTAAATGAAAAAAGTGAGGAAAAATTATATATAGAATATATACTATATAGCATACAAATACGATAGAGCAATTCTCGACCGTACTAACTTATTTATTTCTCATTTGAGTATATAGCTTTGTAATTTAATAATAACAACTACAAAAGTGCGAATTGATTAGTGAGTAATAATTAGGCATTGATTGTTAGTAACTTAATAATCACGAAGTTTCATTTATTTAGTAGTTTTTACTTCTAATTTCTGCTAATTACTAATAATTCCAAACTCGAAAGTTTGAAATATAAAAAATTGCCAAATAAGGTGTATATAATGTAGATAGTGTAACTATTTACTTCTCTATATTACTACTTGGTTTACATTACAATATATATATATATATATATATACACACACAGACATATATATATATATGCTAATTGCTATATAGTAAAAAGATATAAATAATTCTTGTGATTTTGGTTTTATTTAATTGTTAAATAAGTAAAATATTTATAACTAATAAGTTTGATTTGATAATTGTAATATAATGGCATTAGTGTAGTAATTGAGATATTAAAAACGTAATAATGATATTAGTACATTACATCATACAAGGAAAATAAGAAATTTATTAAAAAATGTAAAAATTATTTAAAAATAGGATAAATATATGGAAAAAATAGAGAAAATAACATGCGTAGTTGTGTAGCTATGAGTTATGACTTATGAGAATGCAAATTGTGCAATTACCTTCTTTAAGAACTCATTCCTATTTCATTTGAGCGTGTAACTTCATAATTAATCACTACGAAGTGATTAATGAACATTAATTAGATATTTATTATTATTAACTTACGAGAGACTGAAAATGTATTAAATTGAATGATAGTATTAGCTTAATAATTTTAGTTTACTAGTAATTTAATTTTGAAGTTTGAGTTTATACATTTTTGAGAAAAAAAATAGTATTGAAAATTTTGATCATGATAAATTAACAATTATTCAATCTGCAATTAGAAATTCTAATTGATCATACTAATATAAAATGTTACATTGACTGGCGAAATTTTGTATCAACGTATTAACTTATTAAGGGTGTAATTGAAAGAAATAAATATATTTTAAAGAGGTGATTGAATAAAGTTAGATTTATTGAAAGATTAAAATTAAAATAGAAAGAAAGTATGAATGTTATTATAATAATAACTATTTTAATTGAGTCAAATCGAGAATAAAATTACTTTAAATTAGACAATTTTGTAATTTTACAAAATTAAAAGCTTAATTTGGCAAATAATATTTCAATTGCAAATTTGCAATTGTCTTGCCATTTCCTTTGCTCGCTACTTGCTACTTGCTACTTGCGAGTAATTAAATTAATTTATTTTCTAAATTAATTGCCCACCCTCTTCATCTTCACTACACGGCCGTCAGCTGCACCTTCCTAATTTCTTCCGTTGCTGCCGCCTCCTCATGCCCTCAGCCAATCCTTTGCTCGCGTTTTGCCTTTTGCCGGTCGCGTTTTGCTCCTTTTCCTTTGCCTACCGCTCGCCTTGAAATTTTTACTCACCGCCTTCATTCTTCCTTTACTAAGTTGCTTCACTTTCTACCGCAGTTGCCATTGAGTTCTGACGCTTTGAGTTCTGCTCCACCTTCCACTCGCCTTGAAATTTTTGCCGTTCTCTTCTTCTTCTGAGTTTTAACACTAGCATTCCAGAAATCAGTGAGTTCTCTTCCCTTCTCTTCTGCTTCCGCGCTAATATCTTGTGCTTGCTTCAAGAAAATGATAAAAATCAGTGAGTTAAAATGCTTCAAGAAACTCTTCCAAACTGAGCGTAGATGATCTCAATTCTCAAATATAGGACACATTTTAGTCTAAATTTAGGGATTGGGTTTGGTATGATGAATATGCTGATGCTTTGTTGCTATGATACATATTCTTGTAATTTTATCCACTCTATAATCCTTTTCTTCGGAATTATAGTGTAGTGAATTAGTTGTATGTAAATTCATAGTATGCATGCTCTTTTATAGTTAACAAACAAAAAAAGAAGAAGAAGAAATGAAACAGAACTTTTAAACCCAAGAGCATTCATATGAACAAGGTTGATTTCTTTTTTTTAAGCCTTTCGATTTATGAGATTTGAATGTTGAAAACAAAATATGTTTCTTATCATTGAATACTGAAATACATAATAAAAAATTGTAGTATAATTGTTCAATAATTGATATGTGGCATTTAGATGAAAGAAGTTATTAAGCAATTTGATATATCAATACTCATTATTATCATTTGTAGCACCTTTAAATTTGCTATTATCATTGTCCTGAATTTAAATTTTCCCAATGCGTTTTGAATTTGTTTGCTTTTCTTTTGCTTGGGATTTGCTACTGTCTATGGCTTGCTTTATGGCTGTTCTTTGGGTTTGTTAAGTTGTATCTCTAATAATTATTCCTTTCTTTAGTTTTCAATTTCTATTTTGGTTTCTAATTTTTAATTTTTTAATTTTATGTAGATGTCTCAGTTAGGAGATCCCAATGGCCAACAACAAACCCAAGGCACTAAAGTTGGGTCCAACACAGAAATGAAGACTACTCCTACATTGAAAGGTGCTGGAAACCGCAAGGTCCATGGTAAGAGGTCAGTTGTTTGGAGTCATTTTACTGAATTTACGGATGCCTCAGGTAGAAAAAATTGCACATGTAATTATTGTGAAAGAGAGTATAGTTGTGCATCCAAGACTTGTGGCACTTCTACTTTATTGAATCACATGAGAGTGTGCTCCCTCAACCTTCCCAACCGAACTTCAAATCAAGCTTTGTTATCTTATCAGAGTACTAATGATGATAAAACTATGGGTGATGTCAAGTCGAGTTTAGTGGCATGGAAATTTGATCAACAAGCTTGTAGGAAGGCTTTAGTCGAAATGATTATTACTGATGAACTTCCTTTCAAATTTGTAGAGGGAATAGGATTTAGGCGCTACATGAAAGTATGCCAACCTACACATGGGATTCATTCTAGGACTATAGTGACTAGGGATTGCTACCAACTATTTCTCGATGAAAAGAAAAAACTTAAGTCTCAAATGAAGGAAAAATCTCTTAAGATTTGTATAACAACTGATACTTGAACATCTTTGCAACGAATTAATTATATTTGTGTCATTGCCCACTACATTGATAATGAATGGAAATTCCATAAGAAAGTATTAAAATTTTGCCCTATTTCAAGCCATAGATGTTCAAAATTTTGCCCTATTTCAAGCCATTTTTAATGATATTGGAAAAGCTGTAGAAATGTGTTTGGTTGCCTGAGATTTGCAAAATGTCTTCATGGTTACAGTTGACAATGCAAGTTCGAATGATGTAGCTGTTGAGTATTTGAAAAAAAAAAAAACTTGTCAATTGGAACAAATCTATTTTACAAGCTAAATGGGTGTATGTTAGGTGTGTTGCTCATATTATGAACCTAATTGTACAAGATGGCTTGAATGATTTTGGAAAGACAGTTGATTGTATTAGGGCAGCGGTTAGATATGTTAGACAATCTCCAACTAGGCTCATGCATTATGCCACTATAGAACAATGTGATTCTAGTAAAACTTTGTGCTTGAATGTTTCGACTAGATGGAATTCTATATATTTGATGTTGGATGTAGCACATATTTATGAGAGAGCCTTTGAAAGATTAGATTTGGAAGAAAACGTTTTTAGGGAAGATTTTGAAACTCGTGGCTCTAAATTGGGAGTCCCTACTACTCAAGATTGGGATAATGTTAGGAGGTTGGTGGTTTTTGTTGGGAAATTTTATGAACTGCCTTTAAAAGTTTCTGGTACAAAGTATGTTACTGCAAATTCTTTCTTGGATGATATTCATTGCATTCATGGGATCTTGAAAGAAGGCATTTTTAGTGAAGATGATGATTTCAGCAACATGGCACCACAAATGAAGAGAAAATTTGACAAATATTGGGGATTTTTTGAAAAATTTAAAGTGCTGATTTTTATTGCCGCCATTCTTGATCCTAGAATAAATTTGATTAGGTTGATATTGTGCTTAGTAACATGTATGGTGAGGAATAAGGGTCTTAGATGGCTGAAAAGGTAAATGGTGCCTTGTATGACATTTTTAATGAGTATAAGATGATTCATTTCCCATCGGTTACTACATTTTCATACTGTGCTTCTTCTTTCACTTCTTTATCTGTACATTCAATGGAGAAAAGCTCAGCTACTAGTGACAGTCAGCCATCAAATAAGTTGAAAGAACAAGTGAGAGCTTAGTTGAAAAGGAGAAAAACAGATTGTGGCACAAGAGATTCTAAGTCAAAGTTGGATAGATATTAAACAGATTGTTCCACACCAATACTACAGGGAGATGTTCAACAAGTTACAAAAGATCACCCAAGGAAATCGGACTGTGGAGGATTATTACCAAGAGTTGGAGACTACGATGCTTCGAGTCAACATTCAAGAAGACAGTGAAGCTACCATGGCTCGATTTCTAGGAGGACTAAGGAGGGATATTGCCCACATTGTTGAGATGCAGGAGTATGAAGATCTCAATGAGATGTATCACAAGGCAATGAAAGTGAGAGCGACTTGAGGAGAGGGGTGTCCGAACCTTTTCAACCCCACAGACTTCAAATTCAGACACTTTGAAGTCTACATGGCCTAAGAAGGATTTAAGCACCGACTTCAAAAAGGCCGCAACTCCTGGTACCTCAAACACTACTCCAACCATGGTTCCAAACACTCAGAAATCAAGTGAAGTGAGAAAACCGGCCAGGGAGGTTACATGCTTCAAGTGCCAAGGCAAGGGACATTATGCACGAGAGTGTCCTAATGCTCGAATTATGGTTGTCAGAGGTGATGGCACGATCGAAAGTGAGAGTGAACATGAAAGTGGCTATGAAGATATGCCACCACTTGTAGAAAATGGGGAATCTGACGAAGATGTTTTTGGCCCTGATGAAGGACCATCTTTGGTGACTATGCGATCTTTAAATGTTCAGATTAAAGAGGAGAACAATGTTCAACGCCAGAATATCTTCCACACTAAATGCACCATCAATGAGAAGGTATGTATACTTGTTATTGACAGTGGTAGTTGTACTAACATTGCTTCGACTTTGCTTGTAGATAAACTAAAATTGCCCACACTTCGGCATCCACATCCATACACGTTGCAATGGTTCAATGAGAGTGGAGAAGTGAAAGTCACAAAACAAGTCTTGGTAAATTTTTCAGTCAACAAATACAAAGATGAAGTTTTGTGTGATGTGGCTCTCATGCAATTTGGTCACCTATTGCTTGGTAGACCTTGGCAATTTGTGAGGATGCTTCCCACAATGGACAAGTAATAGGTACACTTTCTTTGTTAATGGTAGAAAAACTACTTCTTGCCTTTGTCGCCTACTCAAGTTTCGAATCTCAATTACATTTAAAGGGCGAATTTCACAAATGATGAAATTGAATTCGCACTACCCGTGAGAAAAGAAGGAAAATTTGAAAATTCTAAGCCTAAGCAATATGAGTTAAATGAAGTAGAACACATTGAGAGAAAGAGAGTGAGTCAAGTAAATAAGAAACAACCAAATTTTTATGCAAATGTCCGACATGTTGATAATTGTGCATACTAATCGTGTTTTGTTTCTTCCTAAGTGTTGTGAATCTAATGTTCTACTTAGTGCTGACTTGCCATCCAACCTACCGGTTGAGATTTCTAACATATTGCAGGGATTCCGAGATGTATTTCCTGACGAGCTACCAGTTGCAGCCCAAAAGAGGAATTGAACATCTAATTGATTTCACACCGGGCACAAACATACCAAACAAGCGCAAGGCTGACTTTGTCCAGAAGTTACATGAGCAGGTTCGGCTGAATATTGAGAAGATGAATGAATCCTATGCTCGAAATGCAAACAAGGGTCAAAAGAAAGTCACTTTTGAACCAGGAGATTGGGTGTGGGTTCATATGCGCAAGGAAAGGTTTCCAGTACAGAGATTGACAAAATTGCATCCACGTGGAGATGGACCTTTCCAAGTTGTCGCAAAAATCAATGACAATGCTTACAAGATTGACCTTCCAGGTAAGTACAATGTAAGTACTACCTTCAATGTTGCTGAGTTGTCTCCTTTTGAAATTGCAGATTATGATGATCTGGATTCGAGGACGAATCCTCTCGAAGAAGGGGGGACTGATATGAATCCAACAAGCATTGAAGAGACTTCGAACCCGAAGCATGATGACAAGGGCTAGAACAAAGAAAATGAAGGAAGCCTTGAATGGACTCATCCAAACGGCCCAAAAGGATGGGTCATGTAGCCCAAAGAGTCATGTAGCCCATTTGGCCCTAAAAGAAACCCTAGCTTGTGCAACCCTAATTTGTAAACCCTAGCTTGTATCCATATAGTGGCCGTCGGCCATCTTGAAGGGCAGATTTTGATGAATGAAAATTTGGTTCTTGACATTACAAGCTTGAGAGAATTGCTCTCTAGTTTCTGTAATTACTTGCAAATTACACAAATTCGGAATTTGTGTGTTTGTTGATCTTGATTTCCTAGATTTGTTCCCTAGGAAATTCGGATTCCATCCATCCATTGATTCCAAGGTTTTTAGGTACAGGTTATCTAGGGGTTGAGGAGCTATTCCACCTTCAAGGAACATACCATCTCCAAGGAAAGATTTCAGTTGGGTTGATCCAAGGGGAAGAACTTGTGTAGTGAGTTTTTGGAACAAGTTATCCAAGGGTTCACGCCACTTAATATATACTCCAGATTGGTTTCGTCCAAATGC
Organism: Gynochthodes officinalis; assembly: GCA_020080225.1. NCBI lineage: Eukaryota > Viridiplantae > Streptophyta > Magnoliopsida > Gentianales > Rubiaceae > Gynochthodes > Gynochthodes officinalis. The sequence continues at coordinate 18,115,099 of CM034619.1, forward strand.
AACTCCAGTCAATGTGGAAGAACACATTGAGGATCTTGACAAATTTGAGAAATGTTATCTCCCTTATCTTGGTTGTCTATATTCATTTATTTTTATATTTTTTCTGAATATTTAATGAATATTATTTACTCATTTATTGAATTAAGTTTAATCCTTAATTTTTTGAATTTTGGACAGAATATAATGATGCAGTCCCTGAATCCTGTGTGGATATTTAAAATATATTGCTTGGATGAATTGATGATTAAGGTATTATTGCATTTGCTTCAATTTGAACAAGTCTCTTTTATTTGTTTTATGCGTTATATATTGTTTTAATATTTTTTGGATTCATTTTTTATAGTGGAACATTTTTAACCTTTTCGATTGTTACATTTTGAAGTTGAAGTGGAATAGCTGGGAGTTGAAAGGTGGGAGCTGTGAATTTGTTTTACCCGGTTCTGCTATTACATGTATGCGGTAGCGGTTTTAGCTCAAGAATTAAATGTGTTTTTTCAATTCAGATGATGGCTGTAGTTAAAGACAATTTTCTCTGTGATTTCATAAATTCTTCATGCTTGGGTTTTTTTGCTTTCTGGGTTTCTAAAATTTAATTGCTGTTATTGTTTTTGGGTTTTTATTTCATTCTATGTGAGCAATTCCTACTCATAATCGCTTTCTCTCAAGATAATCATTCATGAATATTGCGTATATGTCGATTGCTATATTTTTTCGAAGGGTGAGAGTTAAGATGATATTTGTATGTTTGTTGGGTTTGTTGTCACAAATTTCCTCATTTGCAACCCAATTTCAAGTTCTATTTTAAATTTCATGCAAATGTAATGAATTTCCATGTATTATTGTGGGCTGGTAGCCTGGTATTGAAGTTCTTTCTTGAAGCTTTATGAAGCGTGTATGTATTGAAGGGTGGAACTTTGCTATTTCTATTTCAATTGTTAGCTTGTTTTTATCACCTATAATTTGAGCGGACATTAGCATGTATTTGTGGGTTTTTTTAAAAAAGTTTAATACTTGTTAATGAACTTGTTACATCTTTTGGATTTGGGACCAACAATTGGAGTTGGTTCTGTGGGCTTAAAGATGCTTTACATCTGTTGAGTTCTCAAGCTATTTGGGGTTTGATTCTATGAAAAAAAAAAAGGTTCTTTGATGTTTGATTTAATGAAAAACATTTTCCTCAACCATGCATGATAACAAGACCTTTTGACACTTTGGCCATGCCCTGAATTTTTAGGAAAGTATGTCTAGAGCTCTCCTTGCTTTTCTTTTCATTTTATTTTCCCTTATCTTATGGTTTCTTGTTATTGAAATTCATCATTTTGGAATCCTGCTGTGAATTAACACAATTCGACCGAATTTGAATTCGGCCGAAAAAATCGAATTTGAATTCGGATCAAATTCGCTCGAATTCGAATTCGGTCAAACTCGAACCGGATTCAAAATTCGGGTTTTTTAGTCGAATTCGAACCGAAAACCGAATTTTGAATTCGGATCGGATTTGACCGAATTCGATCTTGAAATGGCCAACCCGAACAACCCGACTCGAACAACCTGAAAACTGAGGAACCTGACTGAATTGCACCCCTAAACATAGAGTAGTCTAGCAACCTAGGGAAGTTCAGCTAGCTTGTAGCAACACTCCAAGACAAAACTGAATCTTTGTCAATACAGCAAGGAAGTATAAGATCGGTTCAAGTTTTGGAGGATGGGCGGAGGATCAACAAGGAAGGATGAAGAAGACATGGGCTATAGTTAGGGACCAAGTTTTTAGTCCAGTGGCTCATACGTTGTATGCAATTAGATATGCGCAATTACAGGCTAAAAAGCTCGGATGACAACATGTATAGATTGCGATTGATGTCCAAAATATAATGCGAAAGCTAAGTAAAAAAATCATTTAAAGTTCGTTTTGCCACGATAGCTAAAGAAAAGACATCAATCTTTTGTGCAGTCTTTTTAAAAAATATTAGTTTTTTTTTGGTTAAGAAAAAGAACAATGTAGCTTCTCATAGGCTAGCAAAAGCAGCCTTAGAAACTTCTGACAGCTTTGAATTGTTGTTGCAATTTCTTTCATGGTTAAGATATAAAAACCAGGGAGAGCAATTAGCCTATTTTTAGGCTAAGTCATGTACAGATTTCAATTGAAATGAAAAAACTAACATTATAGTTAAAAAAAAAACATTTATGAGTAACAGTTGTAAATAAAAAATATGGCCAATTATGATTATTATTTCCAAGTGGGCATGAAAATAGGTCAAAGTTTTGGTTCAGTACGTCAAGTACTGCATATTCGTCTAACTAGCTAGCTTGCACTAGTAGCACTAACAAGGACAAGGATCGACTGTTAAACATATGACATGAATACTTATGTTTCAAGTAAACTAGAAATTGAGCCCATATTTGCACCTAGAATATGTTAAACTAAAACTTTAGTAATTGTATTTTCTACTACTTTTAGAACAAAAAATAGACTATTCAAAGCATGATTACAGCAAAAAAATCATAGTATTTCCCAAAAAAAATAAAATCAAAGACTTTACCCATGAAAATGGAAATTTTTAATTTTTTTTTCTATATTCCATTTCTCCTTTGTGTCTTTTCTGTTAGGCCTTTGGGCAATTATGTCCAACCCATGTGGGTTTTCCTTGAGCCCAACCCATGCAGGGCTTTAAATATTTTTTATAAAAAAGGCAGCAAGAAGTCTGAGCAGCAGCAATCCATCAAGAGCCAAGAAGAAAAAGAGAGAAATTTTCCTGTTCGTCCAATCTTCATCAAAGCGACGATCGGAGGTCGATCCGTGCTCCATTTGAGCTGAAATTTTGTCAGTACAATCCTGATTCCTTACTTTTAATTTGTATGGTCATTTTTCTATTTGGATTTTTTAGTGACTAGATTTTGGGGTATATTTCTGGGTTGATGTGTTTGGGGTGAGATTTCACCATCTTCTCCTTGGGTTTGCTATGATATAGCTTGTTCTTCACTATATTATTGATTCCTTTATTTCTGGAATTGTGATGCTCATATGTTGAGTTGAAATTAGGTTTTGTACCTAAAAATTATATAGTGAAAATTTGGGTGGATTCCGAGATCAGTCCCGTGGTTTTTATCCTTCAAATTGAGGGAGTTTTTCACGTTAAAATTGTGTTGTGTTACTGTTGTTGATTTTTGATATATTTTTATTGTGTTTTGGATTGCTATTTTGTTTGTGTTTAGTCATTTCCTCATACGTTCACAAGAGCGTGATATTGTTTTTTTCCCAACAAAGTGGTATCAGAGCTTTTGGGATTGAACGATGGAATCAATTTTGAACAGAATGGTTAGTTTGAATGGAAATAATTACCATATTTGGATTGGTAAAATAGAAGACCTTCATTATGTAAAATGTTGGCATTTACCTGTATTTGCCGATTCAAAACCAGAAAATATGTCCACAGTTGATTGAGTTATTGAGCACAAATCTGCGTGTGGCTTCATTCGTCAATTTGTGGATGATAATGTTTTGAATCACATAAAGAAAGAAACTCACGATAGGAGTCTTTGGACGAAGCTTGAGTCGTTAAATGCGGGAAAAACTGGCAACAATAAAATGTTTTTGATGAAGCAGTTTCATGTAATTGAGTTATAAGGAAAACAGATCCATATCAAATCACTTGAATGAGTTTCAAGGAGTGATAGATTAGCTCTCAGCCGTGAATATTACTTTTGAAAATGAGGTACTTGGGCCTTGGTTACTTGGTTCCCTTCCGGACTTTTGGGAAATATTTCGTGTGTCATTGTGTAATTCTGCTCCCAGGTACTGTTACCATGGATTTTTGCGAAAAGTGGTATTCTAAATGAAGAGATTAGGAGGAAGAATCAGGGTTCTTCTTCTTCTTCCTCTAAAGCCTTAGTTATAGAAAGTAAGGAAAGGAGTCAATACAAAGGTCCGAAAGGTAAAAACGAGAACCGAAGCAAGTCACGATCATGGCACAAGGATGTGGAATGTCATCACTGTGGCAAAAAGGGTCACATTAAGAAGAATTGTTTTCAATTGAAAAGGGAAAAGAAAAATTGCATTGAAAATAATGAAAAAAATGATCATACTAATATGATTAGGTTGCTATAGCTACTGATGATCTTGTTATTGTATGCTATGATGATAATGTGAATTTGGCATATAATGAGACAATTTGGGCAATTGATGGTGGAGCTTCATGTCATGTCACTTCGAAGAAGGAGTTTTTCAGTTCTTATACTTCGGGAAATGTGGGCACATTAAGGATGGGCAACAATGGTGTGGTTAAAGTTGTAGGTCTGAGAAGTGTGTGTCCAGAGACCACTAATGGAACAAGATTGGTTCTTAGAGATGTTAGACATGCACCGGATATAAGGATGAATTTGATTTCTGTAGGGAAACTCGATGATGAGGGCTTCTGTAATATCCTTCATAATGGACAGTGAAAGCTCACAAAAGGCTCTTTAGTTGTGGCTAGAGGAAAGAAAGAATCTTCTTTATATTTGTTGCAAGCCAAAAATTTCCAAGAATTTATGTAATTTTGTGAAAGATGAGAATGCAACTGAGTTATGGCACAAGCGATTGAGTCACATGAGTGAGAAGGGTATGAGCTTATTGGCTAAGAAAAATTTACTTACTGGAGTAAGGAGTGTGAAGCTTGAGAAATGTGCACATTGCTTAGCAGGAAAACAGAGAAGAGTTTCATTCAAAAGTCATCCTCTTTTGAGAGAGTCAGATGTATTATCGTTAGTACATTCAGATGTTTGTGGTCCAATCAAACCACTAACACTTGGTGGTGCTGCTTATTTGTAACCTTCATTGATGATCATTCAAGAAAACTTTGGGTTTATTTCTTGAAGACAAAAAACCAAGTGTCGGATGCATTTAAACAGTTTCATGTTTTAGTGGAGAGACAGACTGGAAAGAAGTTGAAATGTATTCGTTCAGATAATGGTGGTGAATACATTGGACCATTTGATGAGTACTATAGACAACATGGTATTCGTCATCCAAAGGCATCTCAGTTAAATGGTATAACTGAAAAAAATGAATCGAACATTAATTGAGAGGGTTAGATGTTTGATTTTAGATGCCAAATTGCCAAAATCCTTCTGGGGTGAGGCATTCAATACAGTTGCTCATGTTATTAACTTGTCACCTATGGTTGCTTTAGATGGTGATGTGCCAGACAAAGTTTGGTTTGGCAAGAATGTTTCCTATGGCCATTTCAAAGTATTTAGCTGCAAAGTTTTTGTTCATGTCCCCAAAGATGAGAGGTCCAAATTAGATGCCAAGACACGAGAATGTATTTTTCTTGGTTATGGTTTTGATGAGTTTGGTTATAGGCTTTATGATCTAATTGAGAAGAAGATCGTAAGGAGCCGAGATGTTGTATTTGTTGAGGATCAAACATAATGGACATCGACAGGGCAGAGAAGACAATATCCCAATATTCTGATTTAGTTGATATTAGTCGGGTTCCATTCAGCAAGCCACAGAGACAATCACCTGATCATGTTGATGATAATGCTCAATATGATGTTCATGATCAGATTCAGAATGACCATCAGGGTGCAGAAAACAATAATACTCAAGTAGATGGGTTGTTGGTATTCATCAGAAGGTGGTTCCACCAGTTGTTGAGTTAAGAGGTCTACTAGAGACCATCGTCCATTTACACAGTATCCTTCGAGTAAGTATGTTTTTCTAATTGATGCAAGTGAGCCTGAAATGTATGAAGAAGCTATAAAGGATGTGAACAGAGAAAAGTGGATTGTTACCATGCAAGATGAGATGAAATTGTTACATGACAATCATACCTTTGACTTGGTCATTTTGCCTAAGGGCAAGAGAGTTTTGAAGAATCGATGGATTTATCAATTAAAATATAATGAGAATGATTCACATCCTCGATACAAAGCTAGATTGGTTGTTAAAGGGATTAATCAGAAGAAGGGAATTGATTTTGATGAGATTTTTTCTCCTGTTGTGAAAATGTCTTCAATTCGAGTGGCTTGGGAACTAGCAGCTAGTCTTGATTTTGAGATTGAGGAAATGGATGTGAAGAATGCTTTCCTTCACGGTGATTTGGAGGAAGAAATATACATGGAGCAGCCAAAGCGGTTTAAAGTGAAAGGTAAAGAGAACTATGTTTGCAAGTTAAAGAAAAGCTTGTATGGCTTAAAACAAGTGCTGAGGCAATGGTATAAACAATTCGAGTCTTTTATGAGGGAGCAAACCTATAAGAAGACCACTTTAGATCATTGTGTTTTTGTATAGAAGTTCTCTGAAAATGATTTTATTATTTTATTTTTATATGCTGATGACATGTTGATAGTTGGTCAAAATGCTTTGAGAATTGAAAATTTAAAGCAAGCTTTGAGCAAGTCTTTTTCAATGAAGGACTTGGGGCCAGCTAAACAAATTCTTGGTATGAGAATCAGTTATGATTGAAAAGCCAAGAAATTATGGGTGTCACAGGAGAAGTACATAGGGAAAATGCATCAAAGGTTCAAGATGGAGAAAGCTAAAGTGGTAAACACGCCTCTTGCTACACACTTTAAGCTTAGTAGGAAACAGTTTCCATCTAATGAGAAAGATGTTGAGATATAGAGAAAGTTCCTTATGCATCCGCAGTGGGTAGTTTAATGTATGCAATGGTTTGCACAAGACCTAACATAGCTTATGTAGTTGAAACAGTTAGCCGATATATTTCTAATCCTGGAAGAGAGCATTGCAATGCAATGCAATGAAGTGGATTTTTAGATATCTCTGTGGCACTTCTAGTTTGAAACTTTCATTTGGGAGTGAGAAGCCGATTGTCATTGGTTATACCGATTTAGACATGGCAGGAGATATTGATAGCAGGAAATCTACTTCAGGTTATTTGGTTAAGTTTGTAGGGGGGCCTGTGGCTTGGCAATCTAAACTATAGAAATGAGTTGCTTTATTCACAACAGAAGCATAGTTCATTGCCGTAACTGAAGCATGCAAAGAGTTTCTTTGGATGAAAGTGTTTATGCAGGAACTTGGCCTTAATCAAGAAAGGTATGTGTTATTCTATGATAGTCAGAGTGCTATACACCTTTCGAAAAATTCTACTTTTCATTCTAGGTCTAAGCATATTAATGTTAGATATCATTGGGTATGTGAAAAGTTGGAGTCTAAAGAATTAGAATTTCAAAAAATACACACTGAAGACAATGGCTCTTACATGATGACAAAGGTGCTTCCTAGAGAAAAGTTTGAATTTTGTCGGCGTTTGGCTCGCATAGATTCCAATTGAGGAATTTGAGTTTGTGGTATCCCTCATTGGGTTGGAGGGGGAAATTTGTTAGGCCTTTAGGCCATTATGTCCAACTCATGTGGGTTTTCCTTGAGCCCAACCCATGTAGGGCTTTATAGGTTTTTTTATAAAAAAGGCAGCAAGAAGTTTGAGCAGCAGCAATTTGCCGAGAGCCAAGAAGAAAAAAAAGAGAAATTTTTCTGTTCGTCCAGTCTTGATCAAAGTGACGATCAGAGGTTGATCCATTGTCCGATTGAGCTGAAATTTTGTTAGTAGAATCCTGATTCCTTGCTCTTCAATATGTACGGTGAGTTTTCTATTTAGAGTTTTCAGTGACTATATTTTGGGGTATATTTTGTGACTGATGTGTTTGGGGTGAGATTTCACCATCTTCTTCTAGAGTTTGCTATGATATAGCTTGTTCTTCACTATGTTGTTGATTCCTTTATTTCTGGAATTGTGATGCTCATATGTTGAGTTAGAATTAGGTTTTTTACCGAAAAATTTTATAGTGAAAATTTGGGTGGACTCGGAGATCGGTCCCGTGGTTTTTATCCTTCATATTGAGGGAGTTTTCCACGTTAAAATTGTGTTGTGTTATTGTTGCCGATTTTTGATATATTTTTATTGTGTTTTGAATTGCTGTTTTGTTTGTGTTTAGTCATATCCTCACACGTTCACAAGAGCGTGATATTGTTTTTGTCCCAACATTTTCAATTAAGAGAAAAAAAATATACTGTTAAGGGCAATGAAACTTTTGAAAGAGAAAAAGTTTTATCGAGTTTTCTAATAGTCTATTAACCAATCGACATGTTCTTTTTATTGAGTTTGAAATTAAAAAGAAAAATTAGACTTTAAGAGCCAAATATATGTTATTTTTGGAGATGAAAATTTTCTCCTCAATTTAAAAAGGTAAGGTTATGTTTGAAAAATTCGCATCGTCACCTAAACTTAAAGGCTTAACTCATGAAGATAAAAACTTTCAAAATTTACACTATTACTCTTATGCTTATTTTTTAATTAGAAAAAAAATTGTATTGTCGAAAGAAAGAATAAATTATTTATAAATATTGTATTTTCCTATTCAAAAGAGGAAATGATTATGACCGATGAAAATGGGTATTTTAATTTTTTTTTAAGTTTTCTAACTGCTTATTAGTTTATTGCAATTTCTTATTATAAGAATTTTTTGTATCTACAGCATAAAAAAATATAAAAGTAATTTAATTTTGAATATCCGATTTAGTAAAGTATTGTAGCATTGGTGCAATGGTCAATCCCTTCATCGTCATCATATTCATACGTTAGGCCTCACCCAATTAACCCAACCAAATCAAGATTTTTTTAAAATTGGTTCACATATTTTCAATTGTTTACAACACAAAAAATGGAAAAAAAAATTAACTTACTTTTTTCTCGAATTTTCATGATAATCTAATATTGTTTTTACTACTTACATTAAGTTAGGAAAAGAAAATGGCAATTTAAAGTATGAATTAACTTTCTTTCAAGGATATCATTCCTCCACCAAAAATAGAAGCTTAAAAATGGAGATTACTTTTTAATTTTTTCCTATAATCTATTAGTTCAAATATTTTTATTGAATTAGGAGAAAAAAAAGACATTTAAAAGAATTACGATCTCTGTCCTAAAAAAAGTCACTATTTTTTTTTATTTAAAAAAGAACTCAATTTAGAATCAAGTTCCTAAAATATTTTTATTAACAATAATTTTGTAGATCATTTTGCTTCACACAAATTTTAGAATATTTTTACCAATAATAGTAGCCAAAGGTTCGGCCTCTACTTATTTGGTGAAGTAGTAGATGGCGACTATTAAGAATTTTAGATGTCCTGGTGCTTCAGGAAAAGGTCAAAGAATGCTAATCCCCTATTGCGTGAAAGGCCATGAACTTTGGATGTTGATTAATTCCATTTGGGGTCTTCTAACTATGGGAGCATGAAACTGGCACTTGACACATTTTTGTACGAAGTTGTGAGCGTCTTTAAACATGGTTGACTAGTAGTATCCAAAACGAATGATTTCTTACTGAGCATGTGGGATCCCACATGGCTTCCAAAAGACCCAAGGTGTACTTCTTAGAGTATATAATTTGCCTGTCAAGGTCCAATGCATCTAAGTAATGGCTGAACATAATAACGTTTGTAAAGGACACCATCTTGTATTACATACCGAGATGCCTCTAATTTTAGTTTCCTTGCTTCATTTTTGTCACCTAGCAATTCTCCACTTTGTAGATATCTCCATATGGGGGTCAACAAGTTATCTTCTGCTTTTTCAAGAGTCATCGTGAACTTTTCTTTCGTTCTCTTGTAAGAAAGTACTTCCACCAAGACCTTCTTGTTTAGGTGAGGAAAAGTAGACGATGCCAATTTGTTTAGGGCATCAACCCTCTTGTTTCTTGATCTGGGGATTTGTATAATCTTGAAACTATCAAAGAAATGGCTAAGTTGGCATACCTTGTCAAGCTACTTCTTAGCTTCATAGGAACCTTGTAGTTGATTGATGACTACTTGAGAGTCGTTCTATGCTTGCACTTCCCGTGCTTTCATTTTCTGTGCTATCTTTAAACCCGTAATCAAAGCTTCATACTCATCCTCGTTGTTAGTTATTTTGAAGTCAAAATGCAAAGCATATGTAATTTCTGTGCCCTCTGGACTTTGGAGCAATGGCCCGGCTCCACTGCCTTCTTCATTAGAAGCACCATCTACGTATAAAGTCCAGGTCTTTGAATCTTCTGGCCCCTTTTCCTAGGATTCGGGTAGTGGTGAAGGATTAACATCTAAGGTCTCTCTATGAAATCTGCTAGAGCTTGAGCTTTTATAGCTATTCAAGGCTGATAATGTATGTCATGTTGGATTATGTCGTAAGGACCAATCATATAATAATGGTTTAGGCATATATTGTATCATAATGTTTGTAATTAATGGCAATGATTATTATGCTTATTTCTATATCTACATTTTATAAATAAATATAATGATGTCCCAAGAATTTAATTATTCTAAAATTATCCCTAATCAAGTATTATCATTAAATGAGACAATGATAATGCATTAAGACTAGTGTGTGTTGTGACTGATGAAATGTGTCACGATATGAGATATCAACTCAACACATAGGTACATGTTAGAGAACAATATACTAAATCGACTTGACATGAGAAATGCTACATGGGCTATTATATGAAGTGTCATAAGCATATCTCATAGTGATAATGGTGTAAGTGATCCTTAGACTTGAGATCATCAGAGATCTCAACATGAAGAGTTGTATATTTTGATGCTACTAAATGTTACCCGTAAAAAGGTGAACTATAAAAGTAGCAATTGGATATGCAACAATCATGTAGTGAGATGTTGAATGGTCAAGATTGGATTTGCCCTTCCTAAGTAATGGGAGTGATATATTTAGACCCCGTGATCAAGTGAGACCATAAAATACATGGCCGTACTCAAATGAGTCGATATGTGATATCAACTAACTTGCTTAGATGTTTCTACTTGGGGATCAAGAAATGCAAAGATTGAATTATGTGAGCGTGACACGCTCCATGGCTCGTGTTCAATCAAGATATCTTGGGCAAAAGGATTGAATTACATGATAACATCTATCACAAGAAAAGTAACGTCGAATTATTAAAATTCTTATAACTTGAGTAGCTTTGATGTGTTACTAGACACCGCTCATTGCTTTTGGCATAAAATAGATTTGATGTCATGGCCAATATTATGAGAACTTATTGGGTCACACACTTAGATTGTATCCAAAAGAAGTGTAAAATTCATGTGATGAATTTTTTGGTTAATTTAAGAATCCTATTGCGAATAGGACTCTATAAGGTTTTCCGGTTTAAGGCGGTATTTGAATTTGTGACTAAATCGTTTTGGTCTTGTGTTAATAAATTCGAAAGAGTTTTGGATTTATTAATTCATGTGAAGACCAAAATTAGAAAGCCAAATTAGAATGAGATTCTTGTTTTGGAAGCCACTGAAATTTAGAAAGTTCCAAAATATATTAGAACTTTTAGTTCAAGTGAAACTCTTTAGAAGAAGTTTTACCCTAATCTATAACTATATATATGGACTTATAATTTCAGCAACCACACCCTAATGTGAACAACATAATCCATGGTTTTTCTTGGTGAAAAAAAAAAAAACAGAAGTCCAGATTTCTTTTCGAAGAAAAATTATGTAGTTTTCTTTTGAAGAAAATAGCCCCAAAAACCGAACCTTGTTTTCTTGTTCAGTAAAAGAAATCTCGTGGCTTTTAATTTTGAAGAAATAGTCATGGTTTTATCAAGAAAACAAGAATTTTTTCAGCTTTCAACCAGAAAGGTGATGCGGATTTGAGGATTGATGGACCAAGCTTCGAGCTAGGGGAACGGTGACAGAGCTTTGACTGAGCTTTGACTGACTAAGCTTCGAGCTAAGGGAATGGTGGCAGAGCTTCGAGCGGTGGCAAAGCTTCGAACGGTGGCAAAGTTTCGAATGGTGGCTTTGCGGTGGCAGAGCTTCAAATGGTGACTTCTAACAGTGACAGAGCTTCGAACGGTGGCTTCAAACAGTGGTAGAGCTTCGAACGATGGTAGACAACGGTGAAAAAACTGAGCTTCGGTAGCGATGGCAGACAACGGCGAAAAACTGAGCTTCGGGTTTGTAATTTTTAATAATTGCACTAAGACACCCTAACATATGAATTGAGTCTTTTTTAGATACACTCAATAATTATGATTGAATTTCTTTTGTTAAGAATAATGATTGGACTAAACATATTTTTCCTTATATGCCAAACTTAGCTTACTTATATTATTACTCTTAATTTCTAATAATTATACTAGGACACCCTAAAATTTTATTTGTCCATATAATTGTAATTTAATCACACATTCTTTTTAGTATTAGAATACAGTATTGATTAGTACTAATTAGTTTCTTTGGTTAAGAATAACAATTGAAGTAAGTATATTCTTTATTGGGTTGAGATTCATTAGCTTATTTATGATATGGTTCTTAATTTAAAATAATTATACTAGAATAACTTGAAATTTATATATACACATAAGTTTTGTTAGTATTAAAATACACTATCGATTAATGGTAATCAAAAGTTTTGACATTTATTATGAATTATATTTCTTTATAACAAATTAGAAATAAAAAATATATAGTTTCAAATTAGTTACAGTCACTAATATAATATTATAACATAAGTAGTGGTTAAAACATGTACATATATAGCTAGACGTACAATGTATAATAAAAGAAGTAAAATATATTTATACTCCCTTTGTCCAAAAAAAAATAATTTTTTTGATAATAGCTGTGTAAATTTTTTTGATTAATGAAAAATATTTTCTCATTACATTAAAATTAAAATTTAATAATACACATAAAACATTAAAATAAATACTTCTAATTAAACATAAAATACTTAAAAATTAAACATTCAACACTAAAACATAATCAACATAACTTAAATTAATACACTTTAAACTTAACTTAAATTAATACACTTTAAACTTAACTTAAATTAATACACTTTAAACACAAAACAAGGATCAAACATCCCAATTAGAAAGACTCAGATCATCCAAGCTCACGAAATCGCCCAACAACGATCCATGATTGTCAATTATTGGTAGATAACACCCAGAATTCATCATCCCCATTGACACCAAGTGAAATTGTCCGTTAGAATATATCCCATTTGTCCATGGCAGAATATCTTCATTCCTTTGATGTTCAGGGGCGGAGTTTTCTTGAATCTTTGCCATAATCTTTTTCTTCTTCGAAAGAAAAACCTTCAAGATGGCAATAGCGGTGGACTTAGACTTAGTGCGAGTCTTCCTAATGACTTTAGACATGAAACTTGATCTTGTCTTTGAAGAACCCATTGGAAGAGAAGAGAGATTTTTGGGGAGAAGAAGAGAGAATTTTTAGAAACTTTGGGATATGATGCAAAAACAATGAAAACTATATGGTTTATATAGAAATTTTCATATTTGGTGATACATGCATTCATTATTTGACAACACATGAATTATTTGTACTAATTTTTTCGATAATGGAGCATGATTTGACCACACATGAATTATTTGTACTGATTTTTTCGATTATTCAGTTTGATTAGACAATACGTGAATTATTTGTACCAATTTCTCGATAATTGAGCATGATGTTGAAAACACATGAATTATTTGTACAGATTTCTTGAAAATCGAGCATGATGTTGAAAACACATGAATTATTTGTACTGATTTCTCGAAAATTGAGCATGATTTTTAATTTGAAATCAAATTTTACTATATTTAATAATTAACATAATAAAAAAATAAATTGTTTTTTTAATTCTTATATAAAATTCAAAATTATAAATTTAGCATTATTTATCAATTAATTACAAAAAATTCTTTTTCATTTAGACAAATATGATTATTTCTTTAATTTTGTACTTGATTTGGATACAAAATTATTTATATTGTTTGACTATGAATAGATATAATTTTTAATAATCACATTCAATAATTTTATACAATATTATAGTTCAATTAATTGTTTTAAAATTTTTGTAATTATTAAATATGTATAAATAATTTTACATAATATTAAAATTAAAATTTAATATTATTAGACTTAAACTTAAAATTAATAGAAATATTAATAATTTTATATTAAAATTTATAATATATTAATAAGTATATTATAATTTAATATTATATTACATTTAAGAAAATCATATATTGCACCAAAAATAGGCAAAGTGCATGTCATTTGGGTGTTGCAAACCAGGGGGGGTCAAATGGGTGTTGCAAACCAGGGGGGAGGTTTGCAACGCCCTATGACATGGAGCAAATGGGCACGCGCCACGCTGCACGCCTGTCAGCCGACTGTTTTTTTTTTTTTTTGCAAAATTCCCATGGCCAAACGACATCGTTTTTTTACTGAATTTTACGAAAAAAAAAAAACACGGCCACGTTTCTGACCGTTCGTCCTAAAAGAGCCTCCACATCAGCAATTTTTGCTAATGTGGAGGTCGTTGCAAGCACGACCTACCCCAAAACGGGGCTGGTGTGCTTGCTCTAAAGGGCAGGCCAAAAAATTTCAACATTTTTCTTTTCTAAAGGGTGGCAACATTTTGCTAATTTGGAATTAAATGGCTAAAACAAAGTCATTTAAAATCGTTTAAAATCATTATATGTATTTAAGATTACATGTTGTTTATATAAAAGATAAATAAATATATAAATAATTAACATATGTGTATTATTGTGTGTGCTTATAAAACTATGTATATATACACTATATTACATATGTTATGTAATAGTTACATATAGCAACATACTACTTATACTATGGGTTTTACTTCCAACTACATGTATATATTTCTTTATGTACAAAAACTAGTTCAATTTTAAAAGTCAAACTGATTTTTCTACAAAATTTTTTAAAATACCCTTAATAAGATAATGTTATAAAACGGTGTAATAATAAATAATACCCCTAATGTAAAAATTAGTGGCATAAAATGAGTTGTACCTCCACTTGTTCAAAAATAATATCCTTGTTTGGAATAGGAGAAGTATACATGTCCATATTACTTTTGTTTTACATTGTACATCTAACTATATATACACATATATAAGTCACTACTTATGTTATAATATTAAATTACTGACTGTAACTAGTTTTTAACTATATATTTGGTATTCCTTATTTTCTTATTTACAAATATACTCCGTAATAAATGTCAAATATTTGGATTACCATTACACAATAGTATTTTTTAGTGGTAATGAAATTATGTGCTTAAATTGATGAAATTTATGTGAGCAAATTCATTAAATTTATGTGCAAATTTATAAATCTCAAAGTGTCCTAAGATAATTATTTTAAATTAAGAAACATGAACATGAATAAGCCAATCAACCTTTGGCTCAGCCAATAAAGAATACTTAGTTCAATTGCTATTCTTCACCAAAAAAACCAATTACTACTAATGAATAGTGAGTCCTTATGTCAAACTCTTAGAAATAGTACAATCATTAGAAATTAGAAGTGATAATGTAAGTAAGCTATGCTTGGTATAAGGAATAATATGCTTTGTCTAATCATTATTTTTAACCAAGGAAATCCAATCATAATTAATTGATGGTCTATTTTAAAAAATGATGTAGGCAAATTCATATACATCAGGGTATCTTAGTGCAATTAGTAAAAATTAGGAGTCATAACTTGAAAATGTTCACTTTGGTCTAATGGATAAATAACATAGCCCAATCATGATCCACCCAACAAGTCAAATAATTATACAAGTTGTAGCCAATCAATTGAGGCCAAAATATTTTCAATCTATCTCTAATTGTATACCCAAATCCATATATTGTTATTACATCCTATGATATTTAATTTCATTACATACCAAAACAAATCTTTTATACATCAATATTTAATAATATTATACATTAAAACTTTTTATATAGAGATTTGAATTAAAAGATTATTATTATTAGGGTGTCATAGAATAATTATTAGAAATTAAGGGCAATAATAAAAAGCATCCAAATTGGTGACGACCGAAAGTTCGTCACTAAAAGCCATCAAAATTAGTGACGACCATAAGTTCGTCACCAATGACTGAATTTTAGATATTAGTGACGAGAGTGCGTTTTCGTCACTAATGTTTCGTCAGTAATTGTGCCATATTGGCGGGAAACTTCCCACCAAACTCTTTAGTGACGAAATGGTGACGACTATTAGTCACTTGTCACTAAAGATGGTGAGATGCTAAAAATTTAGTGACGACTCAATTTCTTGTCACTAAAGGTGTCATTTAGTGACGGAATTTTTGTTCTTCACAATGGTTTTTGTCACCAAAGGGGGGTTTTTCTTGTAATGAAAACTCAAATTTGAAATCTGTACTCTGAACATATTAAGTTATTTTGTTAGATAAAAATTGATTTGAAATCTAAAATCTGAAAAATTTGAAATCCAAATCTAAACTTATCAAAGTTCGGAAACTAGTGATTAAATCATATTTGATATTAAATATATGAAACTACAATTATACAAAAATTAATTATTTCACTCTATATTTATATGGTATAAAATATATAATTTTTTAAATGCATTTTTTTGTGTGTCATTAATAATATAATAAGTAGTAATTGTACAAATGTTTTAAGAAGTATTTTAATGAAAAAATTGTATTATATATATAATTTTAAAAAAAACTGTTAATACAAAATCAAAATACCATATATGAATAAATAAAACTTAGGAAAATTAAAGAAGTCATACAAGTATCTCTTATATATTTATTAAATTAATTTATTTTAAAAAATTTAAGTAAATAAAAATTTGATAATATCAAAATCATGAAATAAAGAAAATGATAGAAAGAGATGAAAAAAAATATATATATGGACAATGGTTAATTCAATTGAGTGATAAGTGAAAAGCTTATCATCTATTTTTAGACCAAAATTTCTACTAACCTTTTAGACCTACTTAATCCATTAGAATATTCAAGTTTTAGCTATTAATTAAATAGACTAAATTAATTAAATACTTATTTTCAAATCACCAAATCCATTAAGACAGTAACTTTTAGTTATCAAACACACTTAGGTCATGTTTGATAAAACTGAATGATTAAATCTGAATGTTAAATGCTCAAATGATTAAATTGTTGAAATCTAAATGTTTAAAAGTTAATTTTAAATGTTTAAATCATAATATTGAATCCAATTAACAGTGTTTGATAAACATTTGATCTAAATGTTAAATTATCCAAATTATATCCCTTCTATTGATTTTTTTTATCTATATGTACAAATATTAATCTTTTAAAATTAAGCATCGAATATTATTAGTGAAAATATGTAAAAGATAACAATCTACCAAAATTCATATTCAATATAAAAAATAAAATAAAAAATAAATCAATTGAAATTTATTTAACCTTTTATAAAAGAATAAAACAAATTTTTTGAAAAAGTGTGCTATAAAAAAAAGGAAAAAGAGTCTTATTTATAGTTAAAGAAAAAATGAATTAGTTCGTTAAATGATTTAACAAAAGGGTAAATTTGAAAAAAAAATGTTAAAATCTTTTATTGACAACATTAAGTAAGCATCAAACTAACTTTTATTGCTTAAAATTCTCTATAGAGATTAAGTAGTATTTAAACGAAGTAATTCAAGTAAAATTTCATTATCAAATAAGTCAAAATTTAAAAATTTTAATTCATTAATTTTAGTCAGTAATTGATGTTATTAAATAATTAATTCAAATACTTATTTAAGTAAATTTAAGTATTGAATCAAACTATCAAACAAAGCACAAATCATTTTTTTTCCCCTGAAACGATCATCATATTCACATCAAAAAGAGTCACATATACACAATAGCCTCCTGGCTATGGGAACCTTAGCTCTTATAATAAAACTAAGTAGAAAAGTATGGCCCGGTAGCCAACTGATAAGGCACAAAAGAATATAGTATTAACAAAGCACATATCGTTGAAGTGGACGCGTTTGTTTGCTTTCTTTATCTTGCCTTGACGTGGGAATATATATCTTTCTTTGCCTAAATGGGATATAAAAACGGGACCAATGACATCTTAGTCAATTCTATTTATTGTGAAAACTAGGGCACGACATGCGGCATATATTTAAATCACTTGATTTTGTATATCATATTACAATAAACCTTAAGTTTTTATTCAATCAAAATAGCATGAGTTTCTTAAGAAAAACCCTTAATAAGCCTACAATAATCGAAATCCTTCAATGGGCACAATGGTTGTGATGGCAGTAGCATTTTAGCAATGTTGTTTTCTCTTCTTTTCTTTTCTTTTTTTAAGAAAAAAAAAACCATCATAAGTTGTCGAGATTCAACACTTAATTTTTGTTTAGAATGATGGTATTGAAAGTACAGAAAATGAGGCCAAGAATTGTGTTTATGTTTTACTCCATCTTTCATCTTAAAGTGTTACTGCAACTCTACCCAGAATTTAAAAAATAAAAAAAAAACACACAATCAATAAAGATCCCACAGAAGCCACACCTGCTTAAACAAAATATGAAATGCACCTTCTACTCATGAAAATTAACCGACAAAAGATTAAAATGGAATCAAATGGATTCCATAGAGTTTTCGTTTGTTTCAAAGATGGATTCTACCATTTGTAGTTGCTTTTCTCATTTATTTCTCTAAACCTTTTAAGACAAAAATCTAAAGGTTTTGAAAGAATTCAAAATACTAATAAAGGATACTTATGTCTATACAAATGAATCTCTCATTTTTTTTTTCTTTTTAGGTGAATAAATTAGCGAGTGAAAATTGCGCTCTTTTTTTATTAATATAGAAAGTTCCACTACCTGTTACAAAAAATTTCTCTACACAAAACATGTCCGTGCACACAAGCTATGTATAATTATGGCACATGTACAATTAAATAGGTAAAACTCTTCACATTTGTCTCTTTTTTATTGAATTTAATATATATTTCTATATTTTACAAGTTAATAATTAGACTTTTGAAATCATCTATACCGTATTTGTTGGTGTATTAAACTAAGCTTATTTAACAAATTATATTTTTATTAGGATTTGATGATTATTATTTTAGTCAATTTCTAATTAAATTAGAATTTATTAATAATTTGTTGAATTGGACTTGGATTCTTTTAGGAAAGCATATTTTGTATGGGATTTGGCTATCAAATCCTAGTTGGTTTTGATTAAGTATTGGATCTATATAAAGGAACCATGGTTATTAGTTTTGTGAGACTCGGACAATTAAAAAAAAAAAAAGGAGACTCCATGAAAAATAGAATTGTCAGAAGTAATAGTTTCTTTCTACCATTTGTATTTTGAAGTGTAGAGTTTTTTCCTGCCATATTGTTTGTCTCCAAATAAATTATTTTTTGTTGTCTTTCCACTGCATAATTTTGTACGAAGGATTTTTATATCCTACAGTATTAGACTCTTAACTAAATCTGAATTCAATAATATTATTCAAATTTAACAATTTTATCTATCAAAATTTTCAATCGTATTTTTTAAAATAAAAACTTCAATTTCTAATTATATATAAAAATCCATTCATTTTTTATATTATTTGAAATTAACGTGCAATAATAATATTTTTCAATGAGAAATAATAAATGATTATTTTAAAATTTTAAATTATATTTTTTTTCAACAATAACATGATTCATATAATTATATGAGTAGATCGCTAGTTTAGTTAGAATGTAATGTCCTTACGTCAAATTTTATCGGGAAATTTACAAATATAGCACATTTGACCGTTGACTTTACAAAAATAACACCCTCCTTTTTTTGTTCTCTGTTATAGCACTTCCACAAAAAAAAGACTACAACACCCCTCGGCAGACTTCACTCCATCTTCTTCTTCTTTGTTCTCAAAACTCATTTGATGGATTCAACAAAATTTGTTCTCACACCCCGTTGTTTGCACACCTCATTGTTCGTACACCTTATTGGACTATCATCTCCAAGCAAAAAGGCCGCAATCGTAGAGAAGAAATCGCATAAATTTGATGTTAGTTGAAATTTGCAGTAGTTGAACTGGGTTTGTGAATTTAAAGAAGCAAATGGTCGAGCTCTAGGTCGAGTTTTAGGTCGAGCACAAGGTTAGGTCAATGTTGCTAGGTCAACTTTTAGGTCGAGCACTAAATTTGGTCGAGTTTTAGGTCGAATATGTCAAATTTAGGTCGAGCTCGACCTAATGCTTGACCAAATTTAGGTCGAGTGAATTTTTATTTTTTTTTAATTTTCTTTTTTTAAAAAAAATTTCACTCAACTTAAATTTGGTCGAGCATTAGGTCGAACTCGACCTAGTATTAGGTCGAGTGAATTTTTTTTAATAAAAAAAAATATAAAAAAATAAAAATTCACTCAACCTAAATTTGGTCAAGCATTAGGTCGAGCACAAGGTTAAGTTCAGGTTAAGTTAAACTTAACCTTGTGCTCGACCTAATGCTCGACCTAATGCTTGACCAAATTTAGGTTGAGTGAATTTTTATTTTTTTATATTTTTTTATTAAAAAAAAATCACTCAACCTAATACTAGGTCGAGCTTGACCTAATGCTCGACCAAATTTAAGTTGAGTGAAATTTTTTTAAAAAAAGAAAATTAAAAAAAATAAAAATTCACTCGACCTAAATTTGGTCAAGCATTAGGTCGAGCTCGACCTAAATTTGATATATTCGACCTAAAATTCGACCAAATTTAGTGCTTGACCTAAAAGTTGACCTAGCAACATTTACCTAACCTTGTGCTCGACCTAAAACTTGACCTAGAGCTCGACCATTCGCTTCTTTAAATTCACAAACCTAGTTCAACTACTGCAAATTTCAACTAACATCAAATTTATGCGATTTCTTCTCTACGATTGCGGCCTTTTTGCTTGGAGATGATAGTCCAATAAGGTGTACGAACAATGAGGTGTGTAAACAACGGGATGTGAGAACAAATTTTGTTGAATCCATCAAATGGGTTTTGAAAACAAAGAAGAAGAAGATGGAGTGAAGTCTACCGAGGGGTGTTGTAGTCTTTTTTTTTTTTGGAAGTGCTATAACAGAAAACAAAAAAAGGAGGGTGTTATTTTTGTAAAGTCAACGGTCAAAGGTGCTATATTTGTAAATTTCCCAATTTTATCCTGTCTTTTACATCAGATCTTAATTGTTAGTTAAAATCAAAATCCTCGCCAAAAAGAAAAAGAAAAAGAAGAGCTTTTGGACGTAAATCTTTACTATGTCATTATCTTAATTCCGACATTATCTTCTAATACAAAATCTTAATAAAACCCATCATCTTCCTAACTCTTCGTTAAATAAAAAGATTTTTATTTTAGAAAGGTAAAACAAAACCTCTCAAAACAATAGAAAAATTCTTATTATCTTCTACGCCAAAAATAATAAAATGACATCATCTTCTAAACGAGAATTACTTTCAAAAGGATGAAAATACAAATTCATTTAAAAAGGAAAAAGAAAGAAAGAACCCTATATACCTCCACCAACTAATTTATCCACAATCAATAACTGCATTTATCCTATTATGTTTGCCTTTCTTTTCTTTCTCTAAAATAGGAATTACGTTTTTGTTTGTGGATGTTAGATTTGATATAAAGTAATAAATGTAATACATTAAGTATTAGTTAACATACGACAATTGTCAAGTTTTCAAAAGTATTACTAGATGTGCTACACCAAAAGTGGTACTACAAAAGATCCAAAGTCAAAGCCTCTCTACTTACTCTCACAATTTTTGCTCTCATAGATTGTATATGCTAGTATCCTCCCTCAAATGATGCAAGGGTTGAAGGCTGAGTTTGGCCTGAAAATAAATGAGGACAGCCTTTGACATGAGTTTAGTGAAGAGGTCTGCAATTGAACAAAAGTGGAGATATGTTGAGTGACGAGAATTAATTCGTTCATTCGAAAATTGATAGTCCAATTTAATGTATTTGTTGCAAGAATGAAATGAAATGCTGGTTTAATTAATTGTTAAATGGAGAGCACTAAGGCTATCACAGCTAAGTGTTAGAGAAGAAGCAAGTGTAATGTGAAGATATTTTCGAAGAAATGTCAGTCATGTGAGTTTGGCTTAGTCTTAGCCTGGCTTCGATACCACGAAAGTGATGACTAGAGATTCTTTTGAATATTTGAGAAATTTAAGTTTTTTAAAATTTTATCCCTTTTGTCGGTGATAGCCTTTTATAGTGGGGAGAATGATGTTTTTTTTTTCTATAAAAAAATAATCAATGTTTAATTTTGAAAATCCTTGCTTTATGTTTTTTCTAATTTCAAGCTCGATTACAAAAAATGTCAATTACTTAGTAGATCGTCACAAAAATTTGACAAAACAAAAATTCAAAAGAAAATTATTCATTTTCATTGATTATAGCTTTTGAAATTTTCAACAAAAAAAAATCTTGAAAATAGTCTATTTGTGCTTTTGCTTCTCCATTTTTTTTTCACTCAAAAATGTAAAAAGTGAATTATACTAAAATTTGGAAAATATAAAAGAAATAATCTACAAAATAGTCCCTCACATATATGGAAAAGAACTTTTTAGTTCCTGACAAAAAACAAGCAAACCAATCAGTCTCTCACGTTCATACATTTAATCTATTTTGGTCCTTTCGTCAACTTCTGTCAAACTTTCCATCAAATTTGCCAACACGTGCCCTAAGCGTGCTATTTGTTGAGGGCTTTTTTGGAATCACAGAAAATCATTATTTCTTAAAACGATGATTATCTCAAGGGTTGTTGCCCTCTCTCTCTCTATGTTTCTCCACTGATGATCACAAAAGATAGCCATTTTTTCTATTGATTTTTGAGAACAACCTTCTGATAAATTGCAAATATATTCCCTTTGTTTTCTAGATCGGTTTCCCTGGAAAAGGTCCATTACATCCACACCATGTCGATATATATCTCTCTATCTCTCTTTGGATGTAGGAGAGGTTGTGATTAATTTTGTACTTTGTTTTCGAAAGAAAAATCAACCTTTTCTCTGCTACTTCCATATCTTGGTAGGGTAGCTCAGGGGTCTCCAGGGAGGCAACTGTTGCTTGCAACCATGGTGGATAAGGCAGAAGTGGAGTTTGGGAATTCTTCAAGGGTGGTTGCCTCTCTCTGTTGGCCAACGATTTCTCCATTTTTTGGAATTAAAAAAAAAATCAACAACCCTTTTTAAGCAAAAATGGGAGTACTATGTAGATATATACATATATATTTCTGTGTTTGGATTTGTGTTTGCATGCGTTCTAGCTGATCGATTGGAGCTGGAGCTTGGGGACTCTTCAAAATGGTTTAAATGATTCTCAACTCTCTGTAAAATACATACACATTTTAGCTATAGAAAGCTGAGTGCTAATTTGGTTTGATCTTTGAGAAGCTGGAGATTGGTTAATTTACTCCAAAAGATTGCAGCTCTTTTTTTTTTTTTTTGTGTTTGTGGTTAAGTTGGTTTTTCAATTTGGCCATTTGATGGCTTGTTCAATGCTTCTTGGAGCATAAAAGTTTAGAGGGATTTCGCTTGCTGGCTTGGGTTTTACGGGTGAGATTCACTACTTGGTGGCCATCACTTGGCAAAGTTGGGTTTAGTTTCTTCTGTGGGAATTTCTAAGGCCACAGCAAAAGCCCTCATCCCAATATGCAACCTTTAGGCATCTAGGCTAGCTTCCTAGCCGAGATTCATACAGCATAAGAAGGAGGCATTTTGGTTTTATAGGTTCTTATCAATTGTTTATGACCATATAATTAACCCCAAACATTCACTACAAGAAAAACCCCTACTTTGGTGATCGAAACCACTGTGACAAATAGAAATTCCATCACCAAATGACACCTTTAGTGACAAGAACTCAAGTTGTCACCAAATTTTCATCAGCTCAACATCTTTAGTGACGAGTGAATAAAAGTCGTCACCATTTCGTCACTAAAGAGTTTAGCGGGAAGTTTCCCGCCAATATGACACAAATAGTGACGAAACATTGGTGACGAAGGACTACTCTCATCACTAAAATATGTTGACACAAGGTTTATAACTCAATTTTATAATTGATTTTGATGATAACAAATATTGAATTGAATTTTCATAATTAATTTTCAAATAGATATTCAATGAAATATTTTAATTTGATAAATTGAAGAGAATATGCTTGGAAAAGATTAATATTACTTTTAAGGTATTTTTACCTAATTTGGATGAAGCAATAAAGGAATCTCAAAGTTTAAAGTAATGGAAATTAATGAAAGATGAAAACTTGAACTAGAAGGTTAACTTGGATTAATAAAGAAATCATATATATGTTAGTATTTTGATAATGTCTAAAGATCTAACGGTTGATTATTGTTAAATTTTTAATATAGTAAAATAGACTTCCAAATATACAACTTTACTGAACTAAAACATTTCTGGATCTAAAGTTTAGATGTTAAAAAATGTACTGGAAGATTAGTCATTACTGAAGATACTTTAATTCTGAATTCTGAAGCTAATTTCTGTTTTCGAGGCATAAATCATAATTTACACCTTCAAAAATTCTAATTTTTGGTGTGTAAAAATAAGACATATAAATATACAACTTTTGTATTTTATTTTTTACCAAATTCGGAAAACATAATGGTGAAACAATATCTTTAAAGTGTAAACATAGATACAGAATGTTAGAAAAAGTTATCTAAAGTTAGTCTTGGTTTAGAGGCTATATCTGAAGATCTAACCGTTGGATGAAGCTAAACTTTGTCCTGATTATTGTCAACGTCTACAGATACAAAGTCATTAGTCTGAGTAATTGTCAGATATAGACGTTATGAAGGTGAAAAACGGTCACAAATATATCTTGGAAAATCTGAATTTGAAAGAAAGTATTGGAACCAAGGAAATTCAAGTTCTTTGAAGGGCAATAGTGTCTTTTTGCTTAGCAATGGCCATTTTGGAATTTTTGCCTATAAATACAGCCTCAAACTCAAATTACTAAAGAAGAGCAATAAAAGAAAAAGTGATAAAGCAAGAAAAAAGTACTCACAATTGTGATTCATTTTGCATATTCAAATTTGTGAGAGTTTTGTTCTTTGTTGATTGAGTTTTTAAACTCATCATTATTGTTGTAAAAAAGGGAAATTTATTACCCTTTTGTTTTTGTGAGAGTTGGGGGAACTCTTGTTGATCTTGGTCCAAGTGTTAGAACCAAGATAGGAGATATTCTTTGAATGAAACTTTTGGAGTGATTTGGGGATAAAATTAGTCATTACTTTGAGTGATTGTTAGATATGGACGTTATGAAGCTGAAAAATCTCACAAATGTATCTTGGAAAATCTGAATTTGAAAGGAAGTATTGGAAGCAAGAAAATTCAAGTTCTTTGAAGGGCAATAGTGTCTTTTCACTTAGCAACGGCCATTTTGGAATTTTTACCTATAAATACAGCCTCAAACTTAGATTACTGATGAAGAGCAATAAAAGAAAAAGATATAAGGAAAGAAAGAAATGCGTACAAAGAGAAATAAGTTTTTGAGTAAATTCTTCTCACAATTGTGCTTCATTTTTCATAGTCAAAGTTGTGAGAGTTTTGTTCTTTGTTGATTGAGTTTTTAAACTCATCATTATTGTTGTAAAAAAGGCAAGTTTATTACCTTTTTTTTTTGTGAGAGTTGGAGAAACTCTTGTTGATCTTGGTCCAAGTGTTAGAACCAAGATAGGAGATATTCTTTGAAGGAGACTTGTGGAGTGATTTGGAGATAAAATCACTTAGTGTGAGTGATTGGGGGATAGAATCACTTGATAAGATTTTCTAGCACCTTTGGAAGTTAGTTTGTAACAAGTTATTCAAAGAATAGTGGACAAATCTCAATGAAGGTCTTGAGGAGTGGATGTAGGCAAGATTAGAGCCGAACCACTATAAATCGCTTGTGTTTGTTTCTCTTCCCTTCTCTTTATATTTATTGCATATATTATCACTTACTCTTCATTTAAAATATATTGAATCTATTTTTGTGAATTTTCCATATTTGATTATCATTTTCATTATGATATACTTGTTTTACGGGTTGAAATTTTATTTGTAAATTTTTTAAGCAACCCTATTCACCCCCCCTCTAGTGTTGCTATTTGGGACAACAAAATCTTTAAGTCCAGTCATTGGTGACAAAGTTATGATTGTCACCAATTTGGATGCCTTTTATTATCGCCCTTAATTTCTAATAATTATACTATGACACCCTAATAGTTATAATCTTTTAATTCATATATATATATATATATATATATATATATATATATATATATATAAAGTTTTAGTGTATAATATTATCAAATATTGATGTATAAAAGTTTTTTTTTGGTGTGTAATGAAATTAAATCTTATACGATGTAATAACAATATATGTATTTGGGCATATAATTTGGGATAGATTGAATAAAATAATTTGGCCTAAATTGATTGGCCACAACTTATATAATTATTGGACTTGTTGGGCTAAAGATCATGATTGGGTTATGCTATTTATCCATTGGGCCAAACTCAACATTTTAAATTTATGACTCCTAATTTTTACTAATTGCACTAAGACACCCTACGTATATGAATTTGTCTACATTATTTTTTAACATACACCATCAATTAATTATGATTGGATTTACTTGGTTAAGCATAAGTATTAGACTCAGCATATTATTCCTTATACGAAACTTAGCCTACTTATATTATCTCTTTTAATTTCTAATGATTGTACTAATTATAAGAGTTTGACATAAGGACTCAATATTGATTGGTAGTAATTGGTTTCAGCTAGTGAAGAATAGCAATTAAACTAAGTATATTCTTTATTGGCTGAGCCTAAGCTTGATTGGCTTATTCATGTTCATGTTTCTTAATTTAAAATAAGTATCTTAGGACACATTGAGATTTATGAATTTGCACATAAATTTCAACACTTTAAGCACATAATTTCATTACCATTAAAATACACTATTGGGTAATGGTAATCAAAATATTTAACATTTATTACGAAGTATATTTGTAAATAAGAAAATAAGGAATAACAAATATATAGTTTCAAACTAGTTATAGTCACTAATGTAATATTATAACATAAGTAGTGACTAATACATGTGTACATATACAACTTATAACAAAAGTAATATGGACATGTATACTCCTCATATTCCAAAAGAAGATATTATGTTTCAACAAGTGGATGTACAACTCATTTTATGCCACTAATTTGCACATTAAGGGTATTATTTATTAATACACCATTTTATAACATTATCTAATTAAGGATATTTTGAAAATTTTGTTGAAAAATTAATTTTGACTTTTAAAATTGGACTATTTTTTGGACTGGAAGAAATATATATATATGTGTATATACAGTTAGAAGTAAGACTCATATCATAAGTGGGATGTTAATATATGTAACTATTATATAACATACGTAGTATAGTGTATATATACACATAGTTTTATGAGCACACACAATAACACACATGTTAATTATTCATATATTGATTTATCTTTTATATAAGTAACATGTAATCTTAAATACATATAATGATTTAAAATCATTTTTCTTTAGCCATTTAATTCAAAATCAACAAGTGAAAATGTAAAATGGAAAGAAAAATGTCGAAATTCATTTTGGAACCATTAGAGGTGAAAGAGTTAAGTGTTGTTGTTTTTTGACCAACACAAGCAGCTCAATCTAACATTTCTTACATCTGACCCACCACGTCTGCCCCCTGCCTCTCAGCAAAACCCATTTTCTCCAAACCGTTAGACCGCATCGACGTTGCGCTGTTGCTTCTCAGTGTTTTGCCCCGCCTTACGTCCTAGTTCTAGATCGACATCAGCCGTGGTCACTACTGCCCGTTGTTGTCAACCCATTTTCTACTTGTGTGCTGCCATTCGATCATCGCCCAAACCGACGGCGCCGCTTGTTGCCGCGCTATTCGATCTGCTTTCCTGTTGCTATTCGCTCGTCTTCGCTTGCTCCACTACAGATCATCGTCAGCCGTGGTCCGACGTCAGACACCAGCTTTGGTCGCACCTTTAAGATCATGCCGCCATCTGATCTGTTTCGTAGACCGCCAACAAATTCAAATCAGTGAGTCATTTTCCAGCTCTCTCTACGTTTTTTTTCCTCTTTGAAATTTTGTAAGAGTCAAAGGAAAAATAGAAATGCCTTACCAAAATTTTCATTTTCAAACAAAGTCTTTGATGTTTTAATTTGATTATTCAGTTAAAGAGGCCTATTCTTGCCTTTTACGGGTGATATGCCGACAATGCTGGATTATAGTGAACCAGAACAGTTGTTGAGTTGATAGCAATCATGAAGTATTTAAGTTACGAAAACAATGAAGAATAAACTTGTGAATTTGGGTTGAGATTTGGATTTAAAAGAGAGGAAGATGCGATTTTTTTCATTGTTTTAATTTAATTTCATCCGGATCCTTTTTTGATTTTTTGAGAAGAAGATTCATCATTTTCATAAAAAAAAAAAAGAAAGTAGAATCAACATAAATTTCTTCTTAAATGAGATGGAAATATTTTTCTATTAAATAGCTTGAAAATCACTTCCGTTAAGTTGAACACAACTATGTGACAAAATGACTAAATATAGATGTTTTAAATGATTCATGATTTTTTGGGGGATCATAATTACATTATTGCGGTAGACCCTTATTTTTATGGACTGAATATAATTTGTTATCTATTATATGAGGGGAAAAAATCATGTGATAGCTCATATTACTAATTATGTTGTTTAGTATTTACTGTTTACTGTTTTGGTGGATTATGATGTTTGTGATTGGGTTTGTGATTGTTGGACGGTCATTTTTGAGCCATTTTGGTTTGCTGTTTCTAGGTGTATGCATAATGATTATGGGATTCACAAGTTGAGTCAATAATTAATATTATTATGATGTGTATTTAGGATTGAAGGCTAATGGTTTGATTTTGTTATGGTTCATTTGTTGTTTTTTTACGGATTACTTGTGCATAGTTGCGTGTGAGTGTAAAATAATAAAATGGGTCATATTCTTTTCCTCTTAACCAAAAAAGATAGGACAGAATGATGAACCCCACTAGTTGTTGTGTTCTTTAATGTTTGCATGAATTGATTATAGGTATGAGAATGAGATTGGTTATTGCAAAGAACATGTTCCTGTAAGGAATTGTTGCATATACACTCATAGATTTCACATCAATATTAGCAATGCGTGGGACATTTCAACCTTCTACCTGAGATATGAACATTATGTAGCATATTGGTGCTTAGATGAATGGGTTGGTTCGTGATTTATATCTGCGATTGGTGGTTTATATTATGCCACAAGATACATTTGGCGGTCAGTTTCTTTTTTTTAGATTTTCGGAATTGTAGTATGAATATTATCATTAATTGGTGGAATTGTATTATGTAATGAGATATAATTATGGGATGTTGATGCTTCTGTATATATCATTGTTTTATGAAGATGAGCTTGGTTATCACGAACACATGATGTTCTAATAAGGATTGTTGCATGTCCATTCATAGGTTTCATACCATTATCATCAACGGATGGGACATTTCTATATTTTTATGAGATATGAACATTATGTAACATACGGATGACTAGTTAATTGGGCTGGCTTATGAAGATTATATTTGATTGGTCATATTGTATTATGTTATCTGATACATTTCGTGGTAATTTTAGTTGTCTTTGATTGGTGGAGAATGTAGTATGATTATTGTCATTTACAGGTGAAATTGGATTATGTCAGATATATAATTATGAGGTGTTGCTTCTTTTGTATATATGTGAGTCTTATAAAGATGACTTTGTTATCACAACATGTTGGTCCCCTAGTACAATCTCTCTTGTACACTCATAGGTTGCATATCATTATTATCGATGCATGGCACATTCTAAATTTCTATGAGAAATAAGCATCATGTAACATAATCATGTCTAGTTAATAGGGTTGGTTTACGAGTAAAATTTTCGGTTTGTGGTTTTGTATTCTGTCACATGATACATTGCGTGGTCACTTCAGTTTTCTATGATTGGTGGAAAATATATTATGAGTATTATCATTCATTTTTGTAATTGCATTATGTCATGAGTTCCAGTTATAGGGTGTCATTGTTTCTGTAGTTAGTCATTTGTGCGAATTGATTGGATGGATTTTATAACACTCACTGTTTTTTACTTTTCTTGTCACAGTGACACATCCACCACCACATAGCTAAGCATCCATAGATTGAAGGCATTACAAATTGTCCATTGGTTGGTGTCGAGGTCTTTTTCTTTCCTTTTGCCTTTTCCTTTTAGAACGTGAAGGGAATTATGTGTACACTACTATTTTGTGGGGTGTAGGATGTTTGGATAATATTTTATTCTCGTGGTACAATTCGGATATTCGACTTTTATTTTCTTATCTGGTGGGATATTAAAATGTTGTCTCTGGCATTGAACAAGTTGAACTTTTGTGCCCTTCTTCAGATACTTTTTTGAATGTTCAATGCTTAATATGATTGCATTTATTACTTTTTCAACTTCCATGATGTATGTATTATAAGAATAAATGATGTAACAATCAATACTGTGATATTGGTAATATGATACTAAAACAAACCACAATACAACATTGGTTAAAATTTGTCACTAATAACCCTATTTAGTGATAAAATTTTCCCGTCACTAATCCCATCTGCCAATAAACCTTTGGTGACGAAAAAATTTCATCACTAATGAACAACGAGCCAAAACTTTTCCGTCACAAATTGCATAATCAACAAACCTTTAGTGACAAAATTTGTCGTCACTAGTTTGTCACATAAATGTATTGACCAAGCCATTCTTTAGTGACGAATTTGTTTCTCATCACCAAAAATCATCACTCTGTCCGTTGCCCGCCATACTTTCAATGATGATCATATGTCGTCAATAATTTTCGTCATTAATTTCGCACAAATTAGTGATGACTTTTATTTTTTAGTGACAACATTTTCCCCCTTTTGGTGACTACTTTTTTGTGTAACTGAATTTCGTCACTTCCTCGTTTCGTCACTAAAAGCACCCCTTTAGTGACGATTTTTTTTTCCTGTCACATGAGACTCTTTAGTGACGGAGCATTGCTGACAACACGTGACAAACGTTTTTTTCCATCACTAAAGGTTTTTTTTGACGTTTAGTGACAAGAAATGGCCTTTTAGTGACGATATTCATGTTGTCACTAAAAGGGGTTTTTTCTTGTAATGATTGGACTAAAGACATGAGAGATGAGGCACTTGAACCAGTAGACCTCAACAGTAGGGACATGATAGTGGTGGATGTCGGAAGAGGAACTGGTTTTACTACTTTAGGAATAGTCAAGCATGTGGATGCTAAGAATGTCACCATTCTTAATCAATCTCCACATCAGCTTGCTAAGGCTAAGCAAAAGGAGCCCTTGAAGAAATGTAAAATAATCGAAGGTGATGTTGAGGACCTTTGAGATGCCGAGGAGGGCAAACCTGATGGCATACGAGGAGGGCAAACAACATAATCATCTGATGACTGAACATTGGTCTTCAGGATTAAAGTTTATCACTTCTTTAACAAATTGCAAAAATTTGAAAGTACTGGTGATAGGTGAGAATCCGTTTGGTGGTGTACTTCCCTTTTCCATTGACAATGGTTTAAGTGGGTGCTTTCCAAGAACTATGGGAGATTTACTAGGGCTTTAACAATTGAAGAGGGAAGTTTGTTCATTGAGATTTACACAGCAATGGAGAAGAGGAAAAAATAGAGAATAACAATTCGACAGTGTCTCTAGCACAAAGAAGAAGGATTTTCTGTGATTCTAGCTAAGCCCTAAACAAATAGCACGTGTTGGCAAATTTGACAGTTGGCAAATTTGACAGAAAGTTTAACAGAAATTAACGGAATGACCAAAATAAATTAAATGTATGAAAGTGAGGGATTCATTGGTTCTTTTTTTTTTTTTTGAGGGATTAAAAAGTTCCTTTTCATATATGTGAGGGACTATTTTGTAGATTATCTCAATATGAAAAGGTCCAACAAGCAAATTTTTTCATGGGTTGCTTGGAAAAAAGATGGCAACTTCTCTAAAATTTTTTGGTAGTACTTTTAATAATTGTTTTTGTTCCAAATTCAACAAATAATATGAGGACTAATTTATGAAAAAATTGAGAAAAATAAGTATTTTAAAAAACCACACTTTCTATTATTTGTGACCTGTAATAATTGACGGAAAATTCTGATCCCCTAAAGAAATGTATAAGTATTTTTAGTTTCTTTTTTTGAACTGGTAGGCATTCAAGAAAAACTATTTTATTTTTCAAAATTTGATTTTTTGGATTATAGTTTTTTTGGGTGGGGTATTTGGAAAATAATTTATTTATACTTCTAATAGTCCGTCTTTTTTACTATTTTGACCAAAAAAAATTAAACGAATGAAGATATAGAACAAAAATAGAAAGTATATATTTTAAGGCATCTTAATTTTAGTGAATAATAAGCTTTGATTCTTTTTTTTTTTTTTGGATGGGGGAATGTATGTTTTAATTTATTCATGATTTTAACAACAAATTCCCCCTTCCCCCCAAATGTATACGAAATATATGAGAAGAACTATTAGATTATCGAGAAAATTATTTTTAAAAACAAAGTGAACTAATGTATTATTCTTAAATATTAAAAAAATGTAGAGTTAAAGACTTTAGTTAAAAAACAAAATTTTTGTCTGATTGAAATATGATTTCAAGCCGTTTTGTGTTTGATAAGAGATGGGTTAAAAAAACAAATCTCCAGGAAACAGTGGTGCGGGCATGGAATCGGGACAAGTGGGGGACGAGGCAATATATTTTAAGCTCTAAGATTGCTGAATGCCGATTAGAGCTACTGAAGTGGAGCTTCAATTTAGGGAATAATTCTACTAGGAGAATTAGAGCTCTTCAAGCTCAAATGGAGGCGTTTAGTAGGGATGGAGGAGGTAGGGATTGGCGAATATGGAATAGTCTTATGCATCAACTCCGATATGAGTATCAGGAGGAGGAGAGATATTGGCAGTAGAAGTCAAGAAACCAATGGTTGTAGGAAGGGGATAGTAATTCTAAATTCTTTCAAGCTTCTACCATTCAAAGGAGGAAGAGCAATGGTATTGAAAGTTTGATCACAAATGAGGGGAGGGTGTGTGTAACTAAAAGGGAGCTAGAAGAGGAAATTGTAGGATACTTTGACAAGTTATATACTTCTAGTAAACCAGCTCCATCTTCTTCTTTGCTGGCAGGGTTGCCTCATTCTATCACTCAAGCCATGAATAGAAGCATGATGAGACCGGTGGAGGAATCTGAAGTGAAGGCGGCCCTATTCCAAATGAATCCCAATAAAGCTCCTGAACCGGATGGTATGACTCCTTTTATTTTCCAAACTTATTGGAATGAGGTTAAATTTGATATTCTCAATGCTGTGAAGGAGTTTTTTCATAGTAAGAAATTGCTTAAGAAACTCAATCATACTTTGATTACGTTGATACCTAAAGTTCAATCTCCTATGTCGGTAGCACAATTTAGGCCCATTAGTTTGTGTAATGTGGTTTATAAGATTGTGTCTAAGATCTTGGCTGAAAGAATTAAGCTATGCCTCCATAAGTGTATTAGTCAAAATCAGTCTGCCTTTATTCCTGGCCATCAAATTCTAGATAATGTGGTTGTAGCTCATGAGTGTGTTCATACTTTGAATTTGATGAGACAAGGGAGAAAGGGGTATATGGCAGTGAAAATAGATATGGCTAAAGCCTATGATAGAGTGGAGTGGCATTTTCTCGAGCAGGTTATGAGGAAGATGAGGTTTGCTTGGGGAGTGATTATGTGGATTAGGCAATACCTTTGTACCAGCATGTTGTCCATTAATATTAATGGTGAGTCATGTGGGTACATTAGGCCAACTTGCGGTATTCGTCAAGGAGATCCTCTCTTGCCTTATCTTTTTCTTATCGTTTTAGAGGGGTTGTCTCCTCTTATTACACGCGCTAGTGCTCATGGGAACTATAAGAGAATGAGGGCTAGTAGGCCCATTCCTACTATTTTATGAGGCAGAGGTGGGTTAGGCACAGATGTTGCAGGATTTGCTACAGTAGTATAGTTAGTGTTCGGGTCAAGCAATCAATTTTGACAAGTCGTCCGTGTTCTTTAGTCATAATGTCTCCAGGGCTGTACGGGCTGTGATTTGTCAAATGATGGGGGGAGTGAAGGAACAATCTAATGCTCGCTATCTTGGATTGCCTATGAGGATTGGCCGCTCGAAAAGAGAGGTGTTTAATTTTATCATTCAGAAAGCACAGCACCGAATCCAGAATTGAAAGACTCGGTTCTTCAACTTGGCAGGCAAGGAAATACTCATTAAATCGGTGATCAATGCTTTACTAACATACGTGATGGGCTGTTTTAAACTGCCAGTGAGAGTATGTAAGGAGATTTGTCGTCTTACGGCAAATTTTGGTGGAGGGTGCATAAGGATGCAAGACCGAAAATCTATTGGAATAGATGGCAAGAGCTTACTAAGGCCAAGGATGAGGGAGGATTGGGGTTTCAGAATCCTCAACTGTTCAATAATGCTTTGCTGGCTAAACAACTCTTGCGGGTCATGTAACAACCGGATTTATTGATGAGTAGAGTCATGAAAGCCAAATATTTCTCTAATGATCAGTTGCAGTCAGCAGTAGCGAGGACAAATGCGTCTTGGTTGTGGAAGGTGTGGATGGGAGCAAGAATAATTTTGTAAGGAATGAAGCTGAATTCTCGTGATAATGCGTATTCAGTCAGGTCAGTATATCATAGTTTGCAGCAGGAGAGACAATTTGCAGATCAGCAACCGGAATGTAGTAATGTGCGAAAGAGATGGCACGGTATGTGGAATGCCACCTGGAAGTTGAAGGTGATAGGTAAAGTTAAACATTTTGTATGGCGATGTTGTCACAATATTTTGCCATTAAATGCCAAGTTGTACCAAAAGAAAATGCAGGTGGAGCCTTTATGTCCATTATGTGGAGAACAAGGTGTGGAGGCTTCGTGTCCATTATGTGAAGAAGAGGGTGAAACACTTGAACATATAGTGTTCAATTGTCCTCGTGCTAAAACCATTTGGCGGCTGGCTAATATAGACTGGGCTAAGTTGGGTAGGCATCAAGATAATTTTCAGGACTAGTGGCAAGATTTATGCTTTGGCCAACGAGAGGATGCTTGGAAGGACCGAGCTCAGTTTACCGCCTATATTTTGTGGATGATATGGAAAAGTAGGAATATGTGGATTTTCCAGCGGGAATGGTTGGCGGCGGGGGAAATAGTAAAGATGGCGAGGCATGCTTGGTTGGAGTTTTCGGAAGTAAATAGGAGTTAGCTAGGATCGGATGGTTGATCAGTGGCTGACGTGTACATAGTGTGTGTGGTGTATAAAATGTGGAATATGACAGGGGTGTAGTCAGGTTGCCTATCCTGTATTTTTTTGGGATAGAGGGTAGTTTGTTGACATATGGTTAATTAGTCTTAGCAGCACTGAGAGCTAAGAAGAGTCCAATTGTGATGGACATTGCTTGTAAAGTTTAACTTTCAAGAGTTAATAACATTATCGATCTTTGGAAAAAAAGAAATATGATTTCAAGAAAAATTACTCCTTGTGCAATTCATGGCACACACGAGAAAACCCAATTCACCTTAATTTAAGGAAATCTGCATGATCCAAATATAAAGTCACTAAACCTCTGATCCAGAGATGATCTGGAATAACTAGCTTAACTAGCTAAAGAATCAGCTACAGAAATGGCCTCTCTATAAAGAGTCTTAGTGTTTCTTTTGAAAACATTCCAAAATTATCAAATTATAAAGAAAACATTCCAAAATTAATATTTTGAAAAGTCTTCATTAGGTGGTTTATAGCCTTAGTGTTTCGTTTTTTCTTTGAAGGAAAAGTGAATCTATAAAATATTTTTTATTATTGTTTACACCTCAAAAAAATAGTTCACTTTTAAATTGCTACAAATTTTTTTCATGCCAATGTCTAATATATTTAATGTACATTTATTCACTTTTATTTTTACTTTTTAATCATGGCACCTACATATTTATTATTAATATGAATATTTTAGAATTTATTTCTAAAGTAGACTCTTTTTTAGGGCCAAAAAAATTTGAAAAGAGAACTTTTTTTTTTTTTGGAATGGAAAAAGTAATTCTTTTAAAGGTCTATTTTACAATCCTAATTCAGAAAAAATATTTTTACAAATAGATTATAGAAAAAAAGTGAAAAAAAAAAGGAAGAAATCTCCATTTCCTTGCTTCTTTTTGGGGGAAAAATGAGATATTTGAAACAAAGCTTATTCATACTTTAAACTACGCATTTTCTATTCCTAATTTAATGTATGTAATAAAACCTATATTCGATCATCATGAAAATTTGAGGAAATAATAAATTAAAATTTTCACTTTTTTTTTTTTTTTTGCAAAACAATTGAAAACATGTGAACCAATTTTTCAAAATCTTGATTTTTGTGGGCTAATTGGATGAGACCTAACGTATGAATGTGATGACGACAAAGGGACTAATAATTGTACCACAACAGCACTTGCTAAATTGGATATTTAAAATTAAACTACTTTTATATATATATATATATATATATATATATATATATATTTATAGTATAGATACAAAATTCTTACAATAGATTAACTAATACGGAAATAAAAAGGCGAAGAACATAAAAGAATTTAAAAATATCCATTTTCATTGATTCTAATTTTTTTCTTTTATTTTTTAGGAAAATATAATATCTACAAATAATTTATTCATTCTTTCAACAATACATTTTTTTTTTATATAATTCAAAAACAAGCATGAGAGTAATAGCGTGAATTTTTGAAAAGATTTTATTTTCATTATTTAAGCGTTTGAGTTTTAGGTGACACTGTGATATTTATTTTTTTTCAGAATAACCTTACTTTTTTTGTTGAGGAGAAAAATATCATCTCCAAAAATATTTTTTTATTTCAAACTCATTAAAAAGAACATGTGAATTGGTAAATAGACTATTAGAAAACTTGAGAAGAATTTTCTCTATTTTAAAAGTTTCACTGCCTTTAATGGTAATTTTTCCTCTTAATTCAAAAGACACATGAGAGAAATGGAATATAGAAAAATATTTTAAAAATTTCCACTTTCATGGGTGAAGTCTTTGATTTTTTCGGAAATACAATGATTTTCTATTGTAATCATACTTTGAATAGTCTATTTTTTTTTTAAAAAAAAAAGTAGTAGAAAATACTATCAGTAAAGTTTTAGTTTAACACAAATATGTGCACAATTTCTAGTTTACTTGAAACATAAGTATTCATGTCATAAATTTACAAGTCAATCCATGTCCTTCTCAGTGCTATTAAAAAAAAAGTAGAAAACACTAACTGTAAAGTTTAACACAAATATGTGCACACTTTTTAGTTTACTTGAAACATAAGTATTCGGGTCATACACTCGGAAGTCAATCCATGTCCTTCTCAGTGCTACTAATGCAAGTAAGCTACTCAGGCGGATAAGCAGGGCTTGACGTGCTGCACCAAAACTTGGACTTATTTTGCAGCCCACTTGGAAAGAATAAGTCACCATATTT
Organism: Gynochthodes officinalis; assembly: GCA_020080225.1. Taxonomy (NCBI): domain Eukaryota; kingdom Viridiplantae; phylum Streptophyta; class Magnoliopsida; order Gentianales; family Rubiaceae; genus Gynochthodes; species Gynochthodes officinalis. The sequence goes on from CM034619.1 coordinate 18,152,602, forward strand.
TTGTTTTCTAGACCTCTGGAGTTATTTATAAGTGTTACTGGTAGATGTCACAGTCACGCTCCCACAGATTTCGATTTCGATTCCGATTTCGATTTCGATTTCGATTCGATTTGTACATTGTAATCTTCATTTTTATTGAAAGAAAAAGACAAAAAAAATTCATTAGGTGGAGACAACAGATATGGGCTGCCTGTGTCGGAATGTTTAATGGTAATACGATAATTTTAATGATTTTTTATTGTAAAAAGTATGCTTAATGTGTCATGTTAAAAAAAATAAAATTATATTTTATTATTTTATAATTTTTAATATGTATGATAAATAATTTTACTTTTTTAATATTTTACATCAATCATTTTTACTTATCCAATAAATAGAGTCGACCGATTTGAGTTATCAATATATTAGGAGGATATTGGAATCCGATCCTAGATTGTTATGGTGCAATTATCTTAATCTTAATTTTTTAAGGATCTGCTTTATGTGGAGCGGCCTGATTTTGAATGATTTCTTAGCTTCGGTGTAAGAAAATACCGAAAAAACCCACAATCATCACCTTTCACGCAATTTTAAATGTCCATCACTTTTCATTCAATTTTAAAATTTTGAGATCTTCCTAAATAAGTTAGTCCAACATGGATTTCTTAGACATTACATTTGTATTCTCAAATAGAAAAAGTAGGCACTTTTCTCAAATAAAAATACCACACTCCAAATAAATTTTTATTTCAAAATTTAAAATTTAAAATTTAAAGTTTCCCACTCAAATTCCTCTCACATAATTTGAAAAAATTTTCCCTCTCATTTTTCCCTCTAAAATACTTTTTCTATCAAAAAATACCTACCAAAATTTTCACACATTCCAATACAACTTTTCTCCAATAAATCACACTCCAAATGGAGCCTTAGTTTCGGTGTTAGAAAATGTCAAAAAAATTCACAACCATCACTAAAAAGTAAGTTAAAATTTAATTTAGATCCAAATTAAAATTCAAACTAGGTGTTTTGAACCTATCATACTTATTAAATGGTTTGCACCTTTTTGTGAATTCCATATAAATATTTTTTATGCCCACTCATGAACCTTAACACTCTTACTTTGTAATGTTTTAACATGTACTGCTTAAACTTCATTAATAAATAAATTCGCTTAAGTCTTTTCTCTCTCCCTTTTTTCTTAAAAAAATAAAAAAACAAAAGAGAGAGATTTATAGTTGCACTTGTGATACAAAGCACCTGTTCACTCACTTGTTGTTTAAAACGCATGTAATTATTTATGTATTATAAACTCTTAAAATTTTGTAATTTTCGAAAACTGGACTCAAAAGTGTAAATTTATAATTTTGCATTCATGCACCTCAATGCTTTCACTTGCTCTCTGATTCCCTTTTGCTTTCAGAGTGAGTAAACAATTGCTTTCAGATATAAATTCTAGAAAAGATTAAACTTTATCCTTCCCACAATTTTGAGCATCATTCTAGAAACACAAGTAAAATTAGAATGAATTATTCATCTCTATCTCTATTTCATTAGACTTGTTCAACTACACAGTGGGTCGATACATCCACCAGATACATTATTCTTGTTCATTTCCTTCCATTAATTTTTGCCACAGTGTGGTCTAAGTTTTCCTATAAATAGAACTCAAATTTTTCAGCCTTTCTCATCCAATTCTCAAAGTCAATTTTCTACGTCAAACTCTCAAAAAAACCATGGGTTCTAGGGCACTTGTTTTGGTCTGCATTTCCATGTTTATGGCTCTAATGGTTGTCTCAGAGGTGACTGCTAGGGACTTGGCTGAGACTTCCATTTCTGTTGATGAATGTATGATATAAATTCTGTTCAAGTATTTGAATTACTTTTTTTTCATTTTTTTCCCCCTGAAGGTTGCAGTTTGTTTACGTGAACAATACTGACGAATTTGCATGTCGAATTTATACGCAGCAAAAACAGCTGAGATGACTAAGGGCGTAGAGGAATCCAAGCACCACGGAGGATATCATGGTGGACATGGGGGCGTAGAGGAATCCAAGTACTATGGAGGTGGCGGGCACGGTGGTTATGGTCATGGTGGTGGTTATGGTGGCGGGCACGGTGGTTATGGTCATGGTGGCGGTTATGGTGGTGGTCATGGTGGTTATGGCGGAGGTCATGGGGGTGGTTATGGTGGAGGTCATGGTGGCGATGCCGATCAGTCTAAGGAGCCATAGAAGTTAATAGCATGAATATGCTGAAATTAAACAAGCTCATTGTAATCTAAGTTTGCATTTTATGGTTTGAAATATGAATAAGAGCTTGGATAATTAAGAAAATATGAGTGTGCAATATACTAAATTACAGCAAAATCTGACAACTAAGAGCCAACTAGTATAGAAATGGAAAGATAATTTTCATTCAAATATTCGTTGGAATACTTCATGCTATTACAGGTTATTTACAACAAACTTCTGCTAAACAAGACAAATACAATCAAGTCTTTCATAGTTAAGCAAACAAAATGCAAACTTCCAACTTGTAAACTGAAGTAAAACTTACACAGGATAGATTACGCATGACCCAAACATGGATTTGCGATAAGTGCAAGCTTCTCCAGCAAATATTTACTCTATTTATTTACTAGCTAGTTCAGTATTTAATTAATAAAATTTCCAATTTTGCCAGCAAAGTAGCTACCGGCATATGTTCCAAATTGATCCACATCCATATTTTTCATCCTAGATTTAATATACAGTATTTCAACGTGGCCAAATCAAGAATTCGTTCGAAATCATTACCAAAAACCATATATTTGCCGAAAAGGCTTTATATTTTGATTCATATGATGTCCCTATGTAGACATTTTATATTAGAGTTTAGTATTTGTTGAAACAGAGGATCCAACTCCTTGCTATATTTTTTGTAAAGCTAACAAATGTCTCTTATTATTTAATAATAATATAATTTCTTTACATCAAATTTTATCCTATCATTCACATCAAATCTTAATTATTAGTCAAAATCCTCAACCAAAAAAAAAAAAGAAAAGAAAAAAAGTGAAGCTTTCAGAAATGAATCTTTACTGTATCATTACCGTAAATTTTCATTATATTCAAAGACAAAGTCTTAATAAAAACCATCTTTTTAACTCCATCAAAAAAAATAAAAAAAATATCCATCTTAGAAGGGTGAAAAAAAATCTCTCAACATACTAGAAAACTTCTCATTATCGTCCACACCAAAAAGTAATAAATCACATCATCTTCTAAAGAAGAATTACTTTCTGAAGGATGAAAATGCAAATTCATTTTAAAATTTATCAAGGAATAAAAAAAAAAAGCCCTATATACCTCCACCAACTACTTTATCCACAAAAGATAACTGCATTTATCCAATTATTTCTGGGTGGATTTTGTTTCCCTCTAAAATGAGAATTACTTTGATAGAGTGAAGATTTTTTGAATAACTTTCTACCTTGGGAACCCTACTTTTAGTTTTAGCGAGGCTTTTTTTTTTCTTTAAAATTGTAATTACCTTTTTCACTTGCTGATGTTAGATTTGATATTATATAATAGAGGTGAGATTTGATGTAAAAAGCATTAAAGCTTGTTTGGTTGGCAAAAAAATAAAGTTATGTGCAAATATGATTTTTGGGAATCTAATTCTAAGTCAAATAAATACTTTTCTAAGGAACTTGAATATAAGGAATTTAATTTGGGGATTCTAAATACTTAACTATGTTTGGAAAGCTAATATAATGTATGTTTCACTATTTCATTTAGATTAATGAATACAAAAATATATTTTAAATATGATTTATTTGACATGTACATCTATCGTCATTATTCTTCTCATTCTATATCAATGATAGGGACAACTCTGTTTGGTCTTTCAATCAAAATATAATTTAACATTTCTTATTTTTCTCAATTGTAATGTACACCAATATTTAAACCCAAAAGAAGCATATTAATTTTATAATAATTCTATGTACAAACATATCTTTATAGTTAATAAAGAGTTCATTTATTAATATACTATCATAATAAGTGTCTATAGTAATATATAATGAAAATTAAAGAAATATAAATAGGAAGAAAAATATGACAAAGGTGGTTCTAATAACAAAGGTACAAATAACTTTTATTCTCATTAAGAAAGAACAATGATGATGTCAATAATTTAGCAGCAAAATTACCAAAAAAAAAAAATCTCATTTAGGATGAAATTAAACTACAATTAAAAATATTTAATCCCAAAAAATAGAAAATTACATAACTTTTAATCTTAATAAATTATGAAAAAGATTTCGAATAAAAAAAATTTAAAATAAAAAATTAAAACTAATAATAATTAAAATAAAAGATCATATGAGTAATACTTAAAAATGAGAGATGTATAAGAGTTAAAAAGAAAGAAAAGATGAAATTAATAAAACTGAAAGTTAAAAATAAGACTAAAATCCTAATAAAAGTAATAAAAATAACAATTTCCAATAAGAAATTGTTATACTTATTTTTCTTATTTTCAAGAATTGTTTTTGAAAAAATTTAAATTGAAACAAACATGAAAAAGAAAACAGATTATTTTCCCACACAAACCAAATACTGGAAATTAAAAATAAGAAAATAGATTACTTTTCAACCTCAAATTTCATGCCAACCAAATGAGGCCTAAATTCAAATTGATTAACATCAAACACTTGTCAACCATACAAGAATATTATAGGGTACGTTATACAAAAAGTGTTACAAAGGATCCAAAGTCAAAGCATCTCCACTAAACACTACAAGAAAAATGGGCTTTAGTGACGACTGGAATATCGTCACTAAAGGTTGCTTTTTCGTCACAAAAACCAATTAGTGACGAAAAAATGGTTCGTCACTAGGTCGTCACTAATGCTCCGTCACTAAAGGGTTTTAGTGACCGAAAAAAAAAAGTCGTCACTAAATGAGTGGCGTTAGTGACGACTTGAAGATGTGACAACAATTAGTGACGAAAAAAAATCGTCACTAAAAGGGGGGGAAAGTCGTCACTAAAAGTTAAGAGTCGTCACTAATTGTGCACGTTTAGTGACGAAATTTAGTGACGAAAAATTTCCGTCACTGAAACTATTTCGGTCAATTGGGCAGTTGTGACGGTTTAGTGACGGAAAAAAAGTCGTCACTAAAACGAACCTTGGTCAACTCTTTCTGTGACGAACTAGTGACGATATTTTTTGTCGTCACTAAATGGTTAGTGACGACTTTATGTTTGTCACAAAAATTTTATTGTCACTAAATAGTTAGTGACGACTTTAAGTTTTGTCACAGAAAGTTTGTTGGTGAATGCAATTTTGTGACGAAAAAATTTGACGTCCTTTTGCATTAGTGACGGAAAAATCTCGTCACTAAAAATTCGTAAACAAATATAATTAGTGACGAAAAAAATTTGTCACTAAATAGTGTTATTAGTGACAATTTTAACCAAAGCTATAACATTGTATATTTTAATATTTTATCACTAATAATATCAATATATTGATTGTAACATCATTTATCCTTTTAATACACACATCATCGATATCAAAAATGTAATGAAAACAATCTTACTAATCATTCAACATTCAAAGCCCATATGAAGAAACGTACGAAAGATAAACTTGTGCATTGCAAAAGACAACATTTTACTTTCCTAGCATACAAGAAAATAAAAGTTAAATATCGTAGTTGAACCATGAGAATAAAACATTATCCAAACATCTAACACCCCACAAAATAGTTATGTACACATAATTCCCATAGCATTCTAAAAGTAAATAAGCAAAAGGCTATTGTAAGACCTTTACAACAGCAACCAACCGCCATTTGATTCCAAAATATGTCTACAATCAGAAATGCTTGGGACAACCAGGTGAGGGATGCGTCGCTGTGATAAGAAAAGGAAAAAGCAGTAAATGTTATAAATTCAATCCAATTGCCCAAAAACGACTAGCTACGGCAACAACACCCCATAACTATACCTCTCATGACATCGTACAATTCATCGTAATGAATGATAATCATCATATTACATTTTCCACCAATCACATTTAACAGAAATGACCATGCAATCTATCACGTGACATAATACAAAACCACAAATAAAAAATCATACTCTTAAACCAATCATTTTAACTAGGCATCATTATGTTACATAATGTTTATTTTTCAAAAAAAATGTAGAAATGTGCCATGCATTGACAAAAAAGAAATGAAATGTATGACTGCAGATTTGAGAACGTATTAAAGGAACAATATCATGTCGCGATAACAATTAAAGGCTTAGAAGCAACAACATCCCATAATTATATCCCATAATTAGAAGCGAACATCCCTGCATTTCTGATAAATATATGAAACCTATGAGTCTATTTGCAATAATCCTTTAGGAAACAACATGTTTTCGTGACAATTGAGCTCGTGTTTATAAAATAATTATATCTTTCAGCAGCAACAATATCCCAAAATTATATCTCAATACATAATACAATTCCACCAACGAATTATCACAACAATACTACATTCTCCACCAATCAAACATAAATGAAATGCCTATGAAATGTTTCACATGACAAAATACGTTACGACCAATGAAAGATAATCTTTATAAACAAACCACATTAACAAGGCACCAATATGTTGCATAATGTTCACATCTCATACGAATGTAGAAATATCCTCTGCATTGATGATAATGACATGAAACAAAAAGCGTAAATACATTCTCCACCAATCAAACATAAATGAAGTGATTATGTAATGTTTCACATGACATAATACATTACGACCAATGAAAGATAATCTTCATAAACAAACCCTGTTAACAAGGCACCAATATGTTGCATAATGTTCATATCTCATACGAATGTAGAAATATCCTGCATTGATGATAATGACACGAAACAAAAGCGTAAATGCAACAATCCTTAAGGGAACAACATATTTTCATGATAACCAAGCTCATTTTTATAAAACAATTATATCTATGTTGGTAAAAACATTCCATAATTATATATGGAATGACATTATACAATTCCACTGGGCTTAAAAATAAAAGTCATACTACAATTGCTACAATCAAGAAAACAAAAATGACCACCAAATGTATCTCGAGCTATACATAAGAAACTAACATGTTACCTAATGTTCACAAACTATAAGATACATTCCCTAACCAATATAAGAAATATTCTCAAACCAATCACAAAACTAAATCACAAACTTACCTACACATATAGGCACCAATATGTTACCTAATGTTCAGATCTCATAGAAACTATAAGAAATATTCTCTGCTTTGATGATAAATATATAAAAACTATGAGCCTACTTGCAACAATCCTTAAGCAAACATCATGTTTTCGTGATATCCGAGCTCGCCTTTATAAAACAATTATATCCTTTTAGAAGCAGCAATATCCCAAAATTATATCTCAATACATACGACAATTCCACCAATTATCGATAATAGTAATACTATAATGCTAGCATTCGAAGAAAACAAAATTGACCGCTTAATGCATTGCATTACGTAATACAATACAACTAATGGCTAAACGAAAAAAATTCCTGAACCAACCTATACATTTAAGCACCAATATATTACATACTGTTTATATCTCATAGAGACATTGGAAATGTATCGTGCATATACAATAGTAATGTGGTATCTATGAATATACACGAAACAATCACTTAAGTTACCATGTTCTTTATCTAACCAATACCATCATCATAAGATACTCATAAGTTAAATGTGAACTTACATCTTTTGAAGATTGTTGACTAGCTAGTCGAGTCAATTCCTCCATTAAAAAGTGCACTTTTTCTTTCATCGCATTCAATTCAACTTCTTGGGCATCAACCTTAGCAGTAATTACTTCATTTCGCTCCACAAAGATCATCCGCTCTTTTCCTCTCAACTTCTACTTCCATTTGGAGTCTTTCCAAGACAATTGCTGGTTTCTTTGAAGCAGCCCGACTCTTCTCCTCACCAGGGATGTGTCAGAGCTTCCTTCTCGGCATATATCTATTGGTGAGCTTGAGGAGGTAGACTCCTCCCGCCGCAATGGCCCTACATTAATAAACACAAAATTATTCGCCAATTAGTCTAAACGTTTACAAACAAAAATTGCATACATTGCATGAAAGTCATTTACCAATGTTCTTTGTACCTTGTCAGAAACCATCTTTCCCTTCTTTCGGGAGAAATGAGCAATTTCATATAAATCAATTGCTGTTGGGACTTTTCCTTCTTTCTTCGTCTGTTAAGTGGCCATAATGATAGTACATGCTTTAAGTATATCCCACATAACCATAGTGAAAAATACAACAACATACTAAGGCTGTACTAACCAGATCATCCACAATTCTAGCTATGGAGACTGTCCCAATAGCTGGTGGGGTGTCATTGGCAGCCCGATTCACCTTGTTGCGTTGGCTAAGTCCCTGGATATTACACCATGTGTAAAATGAATCAAAACCTTTTCTAATTATAACAAAAGATTGAGCTAAAAGCATAATAAGAATTAATGACTACTTGACTGAAGGTGTCATCGCAAATCTTTCACAAAGAAGGGCCCATTCCTCCTCCTTCACACTCGATGGCGGATGCTTGATTGCCTCTTCCTTGGATGGGAATTTTTTGTAGTGAAGGTGCAGCCTATATTGCCTACTGCGTGTTTGGGCACTAAACTGTGTACGGAATGCCTTCTTCACTAACTCATCCCCACTATAAGTTGAATTCTCCTAAACATTAACAAAAATGGCATTACAATTCATATATACAACTAAGTACCCATGCCAAGTTAGTTATTATGAATTTAATTAGCAAATACAAAGCACACAATACCGTGCACTTGGCGATGATCTCCTCCTTCAATGCTTGTGGCTGATTTTTCCAGGTTGTGCCATCAAATTTAGCAAATTGCCGTAGAAGGCAGCCACCCTTAGTTATCAATTGCTGACTACCCGAGCCCACGAACCTTCCAACTTTCTCATTGACTTCTATGACAAGTTTTGCATCTGAACGCCCTTTTCTTTTACCAGTCAAATTACGTGTGGGTCCCCTCGTACTGCATGTCACTACATGATTTGGACAAGACCATAAGCCATAAGAGCTGATTATCCATTCAACAAACTCACTCTCAATCATAAAGACGAGAAAGGAAAAACTATGTTCATCAAACTTGTGGACTTAAGTTTATTGTATAAAACTTACCCAATGAAGTACTTCCAGACGGTGTGTTTGCTGTCAAATCTTGCTGATCGGAGGTGGGCATCTCAGATTGATCTTGAGAATAGCAGTGAACATCCTCCTCCTCATTAGCGAGTCCACCCACCGCCGGTTCGAATCTCCTTTTCATTATGTGACTCTAACATAAGCGTCAACGATCGCCTCACTCCAGTGGTGTTTGTCGGCAACGTACAAGTGTCCTCAATGTTCTCATCTCTAAGCTGAAAGGGGGGCATTGGCCGATTTGGTAGAGGGCAGGCACCTTTTGAAGAAGATTCACCCATTGCCGCATTTTTCTGTGTTGGTGACAGCCTGGCACTTCGACGAGGAGAAGCAAGTATTGGGGAGAGGGGTGGCAAATTTGGCGCAAGTTGGGCACTTCGCCGTGGGGATGCAACAAGTGAAAGACGTTGAGCATTGTTCCCTTTAGACGGCGTGGACGTCCCCTTTGGTGTTTTTGACTGTGCAGGCCTCTTTTCCAATCTTCCCTTGCCAGGCCCAACCATCTGTACATCAACAACCAAACATTATACAATTAAGTATCTACACGCATAGTATTTACATTGTTTATAACATAACCAAATGACCAAAACAACAACATGCTTAACCCAACATTTTGAGATAATCATCATGTCCACATATGATAAAAACCCAAAATAATAAGCAAAACTATAAGGAAGATCTAAAGACCCAACATTCGCAAACAATAAGTATCATATAAGCATACCATGAAAACCAACGTACCATTACCAACCATCAGTTAAAGGATATAAAAACTTAACAAGAAACAATTACAAAAAATGTTGACTTCCACAAATACAACACTAATTGTTTGTAACATAGAACTACGCATACAAGAACAACCATTTAGTTTCTATTCTGAATCAGAGTAACCATCTTCCCCTAACTCCTTCTCCGATTCAAAAGATTCAGAGGATACTACATCATTGAATAAACAATGAAACATTCCTACGGACCAGTGGACAAACATGTAAAAAAAGTCGGAAAAACAGCCAAATATCATTATGAGAGAATGGCCCAAACAAATGCAGAAAAAATCCCAAAAAACAGTCACCGTTCCATTGAAAAAACAGCCCAAAAAACTGCAGAGAAACATTTACGGACGGTGGACAAACATGTAAAAAGTCGGAAAATGACCAAATATCATTATGAGAGAATGGCCCAAACAAATGCAGAAAAATCCCAAAAACGATACCATTCCAATGAAAAACAGCCCAAAATTGTAGAGAAACTACTCCGACCAAAGGACAAACTTATAAAAATGTCGCAAAACAATCGGCATAACATTAAGAGAGAATGGCCCAAACAAATGCAGAAAAATCCCAAAAATACCAATCCAAGGAAAAACATGCCCAAAAATTGCAGCAATTTTGAGAGCCTGGTTTCGGCTAGTTCAACTGCACGCCTTGCTATCTAAGGCCGTCCTAGTTTCACACATGTAGCAGTGAAGAGCCATAGTAGTACTGCAACCAGTAATTCCAACAATATCAGCAGTTTCCCATTGAAAACACATTTTGCAAGCACAATATCTCAAGCCTACCACTAACTAAATTGTAAGCAAGAAACCCAATACACATTTTAAATAATATCTGCTCTTTTTAACAGAAAGTTCATATCTTTTTTCCCTCTGAATGAAGAACACAAAAGCAAGGGATGGTGATACTGTCAAATGACAAGGATGCCATCTTGGACCCGTTGTTCATACAGGAACAAAAATTTAGCAACTTCACAAAATCAGCACACTAATCATCCACCTCAGGAAAAGGTTACTCATATCCTCTTTTGTAACTTTAAACATTATAACCACACTAGTCAATTTACTATGTTTAAGACAACACTCAACTTTTACCATTTTACAAATAAATAATTAACTCAAAACTTGATAATGTAAGCTAAAATGATCTTGCAATTCTTAAGGCAGATGCACTTGAATTTCACCCCAAGCCACAAGATCGCTGGAACTAAACCTAGATCCGGTAGCTCACTGGTAAATCCAAACACACAAGACAAGTCGGCCCCAAAAACAAAGGGGAGCTCACGGTTTAGAGATAGGAATATAAACGATTTTTCAAACACAAAAGCCCAACAATTGAAGATTGAATGCAACAAATATAGATACATACCTCAACTTCCAACTTGTAGAATGTATTTATTAGTACAAAATCCAGTGATGAGAGCGAATGGGGAAGAAAGGGAAAATGGAAAATGGAGGAGGGGGTCATTTCGGCGGGAGAAGAAGGAGAAATGGAAAAGGGAGGGGCGATCGGGTTGGGAAGAAAGGGAAAAATGGAAAATGGAGGAGGGGTCATTTGCGGGAGAAGAAGGAGAAATGGAAAGAGAGAGGGCGATTGGCTTGGGGAAGAAAGGAAATGGAAAATGGAGAGAGGGTCACATGGAGAAGAAGGGAGAAAATGGAAAAGGGAGGCGATCGGCAGGGAAGAAAGGAAATGAAAAATGGAGGGGGCCAACATGGCAAGAAGAAAGGGAAAATGGAAAATGGAGGAAGGATGCGATCGTGGGGAAATGGAAAATGGAGAAAAAAATGTGTATATTTTCTCAAAATATGTTTATTTCTTTCAATTGCATTCTTAATATTTTAATATAAAATTTAGTCAATTAGTATAATATTTTATATTAATATGATTAATTAATAAATCTATACATATTATTTTAACTTATTTTTAAATAAGTTTTTATATTTTTTAATAAAATTTCTTTCTATTTTTAAAGTGAAAGATATAAATTCAAAATACTACAATTATTCTAATCCAATCAATTAAACTAGAGGGCAAGGAAATATTATGTTGCATATTTGTTGGGGGTGAATAGAAGTAATAGCTTGTGGCAAAAGTATAATTAGAATGAGGAAATAGACATAAATAAAAAATAGATAAATGAAGTTCTTAATTTCAAGTGGTACTTTATTTTTTTTGTCTAAATCAACTTTGCTACATATTTACAAGTGACAAATACTAAATACTAAATCTATCAATATGAAAATACGAATTATGAACCATACCCAACATATATATGCAATAAATTAATTATCTTTTGTACTAATTACTTTTATGATAATTACATAACCACATAACTACTATATATATATGAATTAACTGCTTATACTATAGATTTTAGTCCTATCTATATATGTATATATAGATACTCCCTTTGGCATAAAAAAAAAAGTGTTTGTCTCAAAACATATCAACTATTTCAAAAGTGCATACTGATTATTCAACAAAATATCCAACATACTCTTAATGAGGTAGATTACATGAAATGGTGTATGATATACAATACCTTTAATGAGAAAATTAGTTGCACTTGCATTTTGTTGACTAACAAGAACAAGTTGTACATTAGTAAAACCGAACGCCTTTTTGTGAACAAAAGAGTATAACTGTCTAAGTATCTACTACTTTTGTTATACATTATACGTCTCACTATATATGTACATGTATTAATCACTACTTGTGTTGTTATATTACATTAATGGTTATAATTAGTTTGAAACTATATATGTCCCAATGCATATGTTGTTATTAAAATTTATAATATTCAATTTCGTTGTATACCAAAGAAAATATTTTATATCTCCATAGTTAATAATATTATACACTAAAATACAATTTTGAGCCATTTCTTGTTAGTCAAATGCCAGAGCAATATTGTTCTTGACGAGGCTTTGGCACCTGTGGTTTGAGCTAAATTTAATTAAAATAGTGAAAATATTTTACATTTTCTCCCTCTCTCTCCATTTGTTAAAAATGGCTAATTTAGTAAAACATCTTATTAGTTATAAACTATGAATACAACAAACATAATTAATAATATTATTAAATCCAGTTTGTACGTCAAACTAGTAAACTAATGGGTTCTTGAGGTGCTTATTACTACTAACAAAATTATATATTTAAAGTGATTAAACTTATATGTGCAAATTCATCTAATGTAGTCAAATTCATATATATGCGTACATTCTCGAGTTGATAGTGTATCTACAAACAAATACTCTATTCGTACGTCAACTAATGCTGGCAAATGTATATATATTTGGGTGTTTTAATACAATTATTAAAACTTAAGAATTATATTTTTCAAAAGTTAACTTCAGCCCAATAAGTAAATTACATAGCTCAATTCTTAAGTAAACAAAAATTAAGGCCAATCCTTATATCAATTGTGGCCCAAGTAATTTAGCCCAAAACAAGCTCAATCCTTATATAAGTTGTGGCCCAAGCAATTTAGCCCAAAACAAGCCCAATCCTTTATAAGTTGTGGCCCAAGCAATTTAGCCCAAAACAAGCCCAATCCTTTATAAGTTGTGGCCCAAGTAATTTAGCCCAAAACATTTTATCTACTCTATCCCAAATTAATTAGCTTAACGCATATATTTTTTCATCAAATTTATAATATTATGTTTTATTATACACTAAAATAAATTTTTTCTATCTCCATATGTAATAATATTACACACTTCAACCCTATGTATAAAAAAAAATGAATTAATAGATTACAACTATTTTCTTTTTCATTGTCACATAACCTACTAATTAAATTTTCTTTTACACCAAAAAATTATATTTATAATGCACTAAAAAAATTTCTATTTTTAATTACTGATATTTCACACATATACATATAATCAAAAATTTAATTAAAAATTATATATCAGTAGTAGGTTTAGGCCTTAACCAATCCTTCATCAAGTTAGGTACTTTGTGTTAACGCAAGTCTATTTAAACCTAGTATTTTTATGGACACTAATGTAATGTGTTAATTGGGGATTTCTACTTTAATACAATTAGTTTGGTTTGGAAAAAAAAAGCAATTAGTGACGAAACAATTGCGTCACTAAAACATATTTCCATTAGTGACGAAAAAGATATCGTCACTAAAAGGAATTAAAACTTAGTGACGATAAAATTTCGTCACAATGATTATTTTAGTGACGATAATAAATGTCGTCACTGAAATCTCGTCACTAATTATGACTATTTTAGCGGGAAAGTTTCCCGCCACACTCTTTAGTGACGACTTTTTGTGATTCGTCACTAAAAATTTGGAGTAGATAATAAAATAGTGACGATAAAAGTTTTGGTCACTAAAGGTGATATTTAGTGACGATATTTTTTTTCATCACTACAAATTCCGTCACTAAAGCCCATTTTTCTTGTAGTGAAATCTCACAATTTGTGCTAATAACTTCCCTCAAATGATGCAAGGGTTGAAGGCAGAGTTTGGCCTGAAAATAACCGAGGACAGCCTTTGATATGAGTTTAGTGAAGAGTTCTGTAATTGATCATTAGTGGAGAAATGCTGAATGACGAGAATTCGTTCATGCAAAAAATAATGGTCCAATTTAATGTATTTGGTACAAGTATGAAATACTGGTTTAACTGTTATATGGACAGCACTAAGGCTATTATATTAGAGCGTTGGGGAAGACGCAAGTGGAATGTGAAGATGTTTTAGAAGAAATGTTATCCATGTGAGTTTAGCGTGAAATTTGCAAATATAGCACTTTTTTTGGTGGGTTAATAAAATATAGTAATAGAAGAAAATTGATTGCCAAATAGTAGGTCAATGTTAGTTTGATCAAGTGCAAATACTCAAATGACTTTATTGCAAAAGTTGAAATATCGCGTCCTTTCGTTGCTTTATTCTTCACCGTTGCTGTTCGATTTTTTCTGCCCATTGTTCTTTCTCTACCATTTTTCTTCAATCCTTATCGATTCAACATCCCATTCTTACACAATCCATATACTTGTCTTTGTTAGTTTTGGTCAAGAGCAATTTCAACAAGGCAACTCTCCCTTCTGAGTATTTCCTTTTGGGTCTCTATTAGTTTGGTCTTTGTCCTCTTCATATTTGCTTCATAGTAGCAGTACTAAGAAACTTGGGCGTTAAAAAAATCACATTGAACCACCATTTAATCTTTGAGCCTGCACAAAATAAAACAAATCAGTATAGTGTTCGATGTAATAATGAAATGCTTGAGTAGTGCTCGACTCGTGCTCGACTAGATGCTTGATAAGGACTCGAGTACGTGCTTGATCACAACGAAGTGCTAGAGGCATGCTCAAGTAGGTGCTCGACAAGTGTTCATCATTCATTCATGCTCGAGATAAGTTGATTACGTGCTCGGCTAAGTACTCGATTATAATAATGTGCTCGAGAACTGCTCGAGTAGGTGATCGACAAGTATTCATCATTCAGTTATGCTTGATTATTTTGAGCACGTGCTCGGCCTGGTGCTCGAGATAAGTTAAAAAATTTTATACTTTTTTTCGACCTATGCTCAACCAATTTCTCATGCAATCCCAATTCAAATTTAAACAAAAATTCTCTATGTGATAAGATATGCACAACTGTTATATTTTTTAACCAATCGCAATCGCTATTACATCAAAAATCAAACAAAACCCTAACTTATTGTATTTGTTTTAAAATCCATAGTCAAATATATTATAATCAGCAAAGAATCAATATTTCTGTTAGGTTTATGCCCGATATAGCAAAAACGAAAATTAAAATGACCATTTCTAGGCAAATTTCCACTTACTTTGTTCTGGTTCGTTAGTTTTTATAATTTCTTCTTTATGGCAGTAAACTTTTTGCTTGAAGATGCCGGTCCTTCTCGCGTACATGCCATTGATGCAGATGACTATGGATTGTATGAAATAAGATGTTGAATTAATGAAAAATGAAGAAAAGGGAAATTTAAATAGCAACGGTGAAGTGAAATGATAAAATGAATAAGAAGGAAACGAAATGAAAAGGCGTGATGTTTTTCATCGTTTATAAATAGGGTCATTTAGGTCTTTTCAATTGGTCAAACTACCATTGACCTACTCTTTGATAATAAATTTTTGGTAGCTACTATATTTCATTAACTTACCTGAAAAAGTGTTATTTTTACAAATTTCCAGAGTTTATCTATAGTCTTAGCTTGGGCTCAATGCCACGGGACTGATGAACTGGTCCAAATTCTTCATTTCAAATTCAAAAAAGGTGATAACTAGAAATTCTTTTGAAAGTTTGACAAAATTAAAATTTTAAAATTTTTATCATATTTGTGGGTCACAGCCTTTTATAGTGGGGGAATAATGTGATTTCTAAAAAAAAAACTATATTTACTTTTGAAAATCCTCTCTTTAATTTTTTTTTTAAATTTCAATCTCAATTACAGAAAAAAAATGTCAATTAATTACTAGATCATCACAGAATTTTGAGAAAAAAATATTCATTTTCATTGATTATAGCCTTTAATATTTTCGAAAAAAATAATATCTTGTAAATAGTCTATTTGCGCTTTTGTAAAAAGTCAATTATAATAAAATTGAGAAAATATAAAATGTTCAAAAAACAAGCTTTTTCATGGCATACAGGAGAAAAGGAAATTCACCTTAATATAAGGAAATCTACATGATCCAAATAAAATCTAGGACAGTTCTCTCCTAGACTGCAAAGATGATCTCTAACGACTAGCTTGATTGGCAAACATTCATCTCCAGAATTGGCCTCTCTATAAAGAGATATGTAACATGATAAATTAGCAAGAAACATTTAAATAATTAAAACTTTGAAAACTCTTACCTCGGTGGTTTGAAGCCTTAATGTGTTTTTTTTTTTTTTTCTGAAGAAAAACTTAATCTATAGGATATTGTCTATTGTTACCTCCATATTAAAAGAATAGTCCACTTTAGTGATGAAGTGTAATACATTTCATGCATTTTTTAAATATCTAATTTTACATTTTTATCTTTACTATTGATCATGAAACTTATATAGTTATTATTAGTAAAGATAATTTAGATTTTAGTTATAAAGTGGACTTCTTTTTAGAACGAATAAAATTTTAAAAGAGAACTTTTTTTTTTGGATGGAAAGAGTAATTCTTTTAAAGATCTATTTCTCATTCCTAAATAGATTTCTTACCCGTGCAAATATACAGATTTTTTTTATTGAGAAAACTTATCCTAATATCAAAATTGATAATGTATTACAATTTTTTATTTTAAAAAAATCATTAGAGAAAAATGCTAATTTTGAATATACATATATATTCATTGATCACAAATTTATAAGAGATGGTATGTAAGATTATAATTTATGCATATGAAGTATATTACATTTAGTCACATAAATATTAAACGTATTAGGTATATTAGATAAAGTAAATAATAGTTAGTTTATTTACTTAATTATCTAAATTAAGTCTAATTATAATTTGAACTAATAGATATATAAAATAGATTCAATAAAAATATTCGAACTAATAGATTATAGCAAAACATTAAAAAAAAAAAAAAGTCTCCATTTCCATGCTTCTTTTAGGGGAAATATGAGGCCTTTGAGCGAAAGATCCTTCATACTTTAAACTACCCATTGTCTATACATAACTTAATGTAGCATCAAAAACAATATTTTATCATCATGAAAATTTGATAAACTAATAATCTAAAAAATTTAACATTTTATGTGTCCTAAAACAATAAAAAACGTGTGAACCAATTTCTGAAAAAACCTTGATTTTTGTGGGCTAATTGGATGAGACCTGACGTGTGAATTATATGATGACGATGAAGGGGATTAATGAATGTACCATTATAACACTTGCAAAATTGGATAATCAAAATTAAAATACTTCTGTATTTTTTTTTATAGTGTAGACACAAAATTCTTATAATAAGAAATTACAACAAATCAACTAATAAGGAACTAGAAAAATGAAGAAAAATAATAAAAAAAATATCCATTTTCATTTGTTATACTTTTTCTTCTTTTTTTTTAGGAAAATACAATTTTTATAAATAATTTAGTCATTCTTTCAACAAAGTATTTTTTTTCTAATCCAAAAATAAACATGAGAGCAATAGTGTAAATTTTGGAAGTTCTTATTTTCATGAGTTAAGCCTTTGAGGTTAGGTGGCGATGCGATCTTTTAAAAAATAACCTTACCTTTTTATATTGAGGAGAAAAATATCATCTCCAAAAATAACATATATTCGGCTCTAAAAGTCTATTTTTATTTCAAACTCAATAAAAAGGAAACAAGTGAATTGGTCAATAGACTACTAGAAAGTTGAATTTTTTTTTTTTTTGAGTTAATATCATTTACCCCTCACCCCCCGCCGCTGCCGCCGCTTCTCGAGGTTTTACAATATAACAATAAGCTCCTCGTGGTTTGAAAAATAACAATCAACCTCTTTAACTAATAGTCAACTTGGCAAAAAGACGACAAAGCCCTCAGGGGGCTAGTTGTTATTTTTAAAACACGAGGGGCTAGTTGTTATATTAGGTAAATGATAGTAACTTTATTAAATTTTTAAAAAAGAAAAAAATACGAAATTTAAAGACAAAAATTTAATAAAAATTATGTAAAATTTTGTTAAAAATTTTAATGCAAAAAGGCAAAAAAATTATTATATAGTTACTTTGTTTTTTAAGGTTAAATTTTTTGAAATCATTTTGTCTTTAAATTTTATTTAATTTTTATCTTTAAATTTCGTCTTTTTAGTGTAAAAAAATTATTATATAGTTTAAATAATTTTATTAAATTTTTGTCTTTAAATTTCATCTTTTGTCTTTTTAAAAATTTAATAAAAATTTTTAAACTATATCACGATTTGTATTCAACCATATTCAGGTGTTCAAATATCTTTAGGTGTTCAATTCTCACGAATTGTATTTACAACTATATTATGTAATACTATAGTTGATTTTGAAAAATAAATAAAAAAAAGATCTTGTGAAGCCCTCAAATTAGTCTAAAAATTTAATGGGGGTAAAAAAGACCTCAAAATTTTACATAATTTTATTAAATTTTTGTCTTTAAATTTCATATTTTTGTCTTTTTAAAAAAATTTAATAAAATTAATATTATTTACCCCCCTCGAGGTTTTCCAATATAACAATTAGCCGCCCCCCTCCCCGGCAGTTTAAAAAATAACAACTAGTCCCCTGAAAACTTTTTCATATTTTTGCCAAGTTGACTATTAGTCAAGGGGGTTGGTTGTTATTTTTCAAACTACAAGGGGGTTGATTGTTATATTGCAAAACTTCGAGGAGGGTAAATGATATTAACTCTTTTTCTTTTAAAAGTTTCATTGCCTTTAAAGGTAAATTTTTCCTACTTAATTCAAAGGACACATGAGAGAAATGGAATATAGGAAATTATTTAAAAAATGTCCACTTTTAATGGGTGAAGCCTTTGATTTTTTTGGAAATACTATGATTTTTTAGTTTAATCATGCTTTGACTAATCTAGTTTTTGTTATAAAAATAGTAGAAAGTTACTATTACTAAAGTTTTAATTTAACATATTCTAGATACAATATGACCACAATGTCTAGTTTACTTAAAACATTCGTATTCATACCCCTTGGTTTCGGGAGCCTCATCCCGCATTGTATGAGGCACATATTTGTAACAGATTCATTGGAGTATAGAATGTAATAGAATAGGATGTTGTAATGAGAAATTGAGATTCTTCAAAAAAAAAGAAAAAAAGAAAAAAAAGTCATATATTTAGAAGTCAACCATGGTCCTTGTCAATGCTACTAATGCAAGCTAGCTAGTCAGAAGGATATGCAGTACTTTACGTACTGAACCAGAACTTCGATTGATTTTCTTGCTGACTCGAAATAGAGTTTTTTTAAAAAAAATTGTATAAATAAATCTAAATTAAAAAAAATATTAGTATTTTAAAAATTGTTCCATATTAGTGTTTTATAAATTCCACATCGAAGATATCGACTTTAAAGTCAACATCTCAGATATTGACTTTAAAGTCGATATCTCGAATATCGATTTCACCTAATTTAAAAGAAAAAAAAATTTCCCTACTTGCTGCCTTCCTTCCTTCCTTCCTTCTTTCTTCATTTCTTCTTCCTTATTCTTTGTGACACCCTCCATTTTTTTCCTTCCTTTCCTTTCTCACAAATTTTTTTCTCTCCTCCACCGCCCCACATCCCTCCCTCCCCCACGTCCTTCCACAACTGCCCCCCACCCCCCTCCTCCAACCCCAATAGTAGAGTTCATTGAAGAGAGTGATGGGGTACCTGCAGACAACCATCTTGAATTTGAGAATTTTAATGATACAAGCACGTGGACGATGAAGATAAAAACTCACCATTCAAGAAGTCTTTGATCTTCAAGAATGGGTTTTTGCCATGCTTCTATTTGTGCCTCCCAAGTTTCATGCTCTAAATTCCATACAAGAAATACAAATAAGCTTTGTGAGAGAATTTTTCAGATATATCATAAAGAACCACTGGAAATTAAAAGCACACCAATTTGAATAGATTTCTTTGTCCTTTTGCAATCAATTTCTGCACATTCTAGAAACTATAACTAACTCCACCCCACCCTCGGCGGGGGAGAGGAGAGAAAAAAATTTTGCAAGAAGGGAAAGGAAGGAAAAAAAAATGAAGGGCGGTAGAAGAAAGAAGGAAAGAAGAAAGAAGGAAGAAAGAAGGAAAAAAGGAAGCAAGTAGGAAAAGCTTTTTATTTTTTAAAAAAATTAGGTGAAGTTGGTATATTGGATCTCGACTTCAGCATTTTTTGAATCCCTCCCATATTATCAATATTTATTTAACTTAAAAAAATAATATTTCAATATTTCTCTCCTCTAAATAAGTGGCCATATTTTTGCTCCCTAGACCTCTAGATTTTTTTTTCTTTTTTTTTTTTGACTTAAAACGATAGTTGTATATTGTTTTTTTTTTCCCCAAAGAAACGATCATTATATTTACTTCCAAAATTGGCACATATATAGATTGGCCCACTGGCTATGAAGCCCTTGGCTCTCATAATGAGACTAAGTTTGAAAGTATATCTGGAATCCATACCATGGACGATTTATAGCTATTTGACCAACCAATGAGGCATAAAAGAATACAACTTATCCAGTAACAACAAAATGCAATGAACTATATTGGAAAGAATATCCATCTTTCCAAAATAGACATTGCCTAAACCTAGCGAGGTAATGACAGCTGAACTCGGTTAAAAGTTCCTAGTCACTCACCTACATCACAGTCCATCCGTATCTTACTGACATCCGAGAATTCAAGCCATTCTGCCAAAGCAAGATCCACCACCTCTTTTTCTTCTCTCTATTCCTTTTGAAAGATCCAAAGATTCCTTATTTTCCAGAGCATCCATAATATATACACTATCAATCCAACTCTGTCCTTCCACTGATTGTCCTTTTTCCCACTACATATTTGAAGCCACCATTGTTTAAAACTTAAATCTTCCGGATGTGGCCATTTACCCTAGCAATTTTTCACACCAGCTGCGCCCTTGGACAATGCAGTAGGACATGCTCTAGATTCACCTATAGTTCTCCACACATATTGCATATTGGATCTTCTTAAATGGCTCTCCTCAATAACTGGCCCTTTGTTGGAAGAATGTCATGCCAACATCGCCAGATAAAATGCTTGAGCTTCCCTTTGATGCCTAGCTTCTAACTATGCCCCCAAACTGTTTTCATTGCTCCCCCGGCTGAGCTGTTCTCTACTTGATGATGCACCACCTATTGCTCCTTGAATGCATTTAGATAGGTTGACTTTACTATGTAGTTACCTTGGTTGGTCAAGTGACACACGAGTTTGTCTCTATTGTTTCTTTGGCTGTCCTAAGAACGAGGAATACAAATTATAGCCTCAGCATCTATCGGACTGAAAAGCTGTTGCACTAACTTTTCATTCCAGCAATCGCCCCTCGCATTCAGAAGCTCACTCACCCATGTTGCCCTATCTCTTTGGATCTTAGAAGCTATTGGCCTGTACTGTGGTCTTCCAGGAATCCAAGAGCTCTCCCATATGCTAAGTGATTTTCCATCCCTTAATTGGAAAATGACCCCTTGTTTAAGAATATATCTAGCTCCTATCCAGCACTTTCATAACCATGAAGCATTATTTTTAATTAGGACCTGCAATAGACCACCCTTAAGAAAATACTTGGCCTTCATTACCTTGCTCATAAAGAGGTTCAGTTGTGTAATAACTCTCCAAATTTGCTTTGCTATGAGGGCATCATTAAAGAGTTGTATATTTTTGAAACCCAGTCCACCTTTGGCCAAGTGAGATCCTGCCAAACCTTCCAATGTACCTTAGACAGGCCATCTCCTGTATCTCCTCACCAGAATCTTGAAGTCTATCTGAAAATTTCCTATCAAACTCCTTTTGGAATTTCAAAATATGCCATCACATAAATAGGAAGGGCATCAATTAATGCCTTGAGGAGCACTTCTTTTTCAGCAAGACTAAGAAACTTAGAACTCTATATTGCATATAAGAAAATGTACAACACTTTGCCTATGGGCAAACAAAACTTAGAATTCACATTGAGTCTAAGGATAACAATAGCGATATACCCATGTCACAAAACCTAGCTAATCGGCTTCTACAGGAGCCTCGCAATCAGCCGGTAGAACTGCCAAATAAAAAATGGAACGAACACCAGCCCATGTCATTATTTACGCTGCTTATGCCATCGAATGCTCCACCGCCAACGCTAGCACACAACCTTCTCTAATTGGAAGGACAAAACTCTAATAAATGGAGACCAAACTCCTATTTAATAGAGACATAACACAACCGACCCAAAAAAAATCGCACGTCAATCGCCCATAGGAATAGTGAAAATTGGAGATCAGCAGCCTTCTGGCCTTTTTCTTTTCTTTTCTTTTTTGAAAACCTCTAGAGTTATTTGCAACTGTTAGTGTTAATGGTTAAATGTCACAATCACACTCCCCCAAATTTCAATTTGCTTTTGATGGAGATCAAGGGAAAAAAAAATGTATTTAGAGATAAGGGTTAGAGTTAAAAGATTTAAAGAGACTTTTAATAAGTTTATCTAACAAGCTTAACTTAAAGAACAGCCCAACATTGGTGATTATAAGTTCAAGATCATTACTATTTTAAATGTAATTACCAATGGGCCTTATAAGTAAATCTTTAATTATTTAGATTTGATAATTTGAAACCCAAAGATGGCTTATGGCCGAAATTAGTCCCATTAGAATGCTTAGGGATGAATTTGAACTTGGGTTTAACTCTAATTCAGCTTGGAATAGGTTTTCTAGTTTAATCCAACTAGTTGTGGTCAAATTTTTAGGAGTCTTTCCAAAAGATTTCCAAGTTGTATTAAGGCCAAACTTTTCATTTAGAATTAGTTTATACTTAGAATTAAAGGTTGGATTCTTATAGATCATCTAATCCAACCAATCTTGTAAGAATTAGACCAACTCTTGCCCAATAAAAAGGACAAGAGGGGCAGCTACTATGCATCTAATTTTGAGAGAATAAATTTTTTATTTTGTGAGGAATTCACAATTCAAGTTCTTTTTGAAAACTTTTTGAGTGCATTAAAATTGTTCTTATGCCACTCTCGTAACTTATCAAGTTAAAAATCATTTCCTTAACTTATAGCGTTTTTTCGATCTATAGTTAAATCAAGGTTTCAGCCCACATTACTTGCAATCTTTATTTAGAGTGAATTTGATCATGGATTTAAAGACCACTGGATAGAGTAGAATGATTTGACTTGTCCATATATTAAAAGGGGTATTGGAATCCGATCCTTTGTTCTTATTTTTCCGACTTTCTCTGCTAAATTATGACACAATTATCTTAATCTTAGTTCTCTTTGGGTTGAAATTATTCAGAGTATATATATATATATTTACTCTAACATGTACTGCTTAAACTTCATTGTTAATAAATAAATGGGACAAGGCCTTTCTCTCTCTATCTTTTATTTTTAAAAAACAAAGAAAAAGAGATTTATAGTTGCACTAGTGGTAGAAAGCACCGTTACCCCCATGCTTTCGAACTTTATCTTTCTTCATGAAAAAACTGCTCGGGCTTTTGGTAAATGTTGTTTGTTATGCATGTAGTGTGTTAGGTACCATAAACTCTTAAAAATTTTTAATGTTTGAAATCCGGACTAAAAAATGTAAATGTATGATATTGGACTTGAGTAGTTTTGCATTCACGCACCGCAATGCTTGACTTGCTCTCCAATTCCCTTTTTCTGTCAGAGTGAGTAAACTATATAAATCTAAAAAAGGATTAACCTTACCCGTCCCACAATTTTGAACATCTCTCAAGAAACACAAGTCAAATTAGAATAAATTATTCATCTCTATCTCTATTTCAGTACCTTCCCTAAAAAGGATTGCACAAAAAATTATTGCACATTGGACTGCCGACAAACAGTAATCCACATAATAAAAGGTAACAACTAAGTGCCAACTAAATACTGGGTAATTTGACAGAAAATTTTCATTAAATTAAATTCTAAAACTGATCAGTTCTCGAGGTATCTGTTAAAAACTTACTTATATCAAACGTTGGATAGATAAACAAGACTTCAATACAATCAATTCTCAATTCATATATAGTTTTTTTTTTTAGATTAATAAAGAGGCACAAAGGCCAATGTACAGAGCCACAAGGGCTTAGAGTTTCGTGGCGTCGTAACTGAAAACAGCGCTATAACTCACGAAAACAAAGGTTCGCAAAGGGGCAAAAAGCCCACGAGGAGTAAGAAAAAGCAAAATAATGTAAACCCGCACTAGACGGGAAGGGAGGACAACCTAGACGACCTAAGTTCAACCGCATTGAAACCCGCACAAAATGGGAATGGTTGAGGACTTGGACAACCTAAGAACTACCCGAATACAAAAGCCCAGTTATATCGGGGCGCTAATACTATATAAAATTGATGTGACGCATCTCAATGGGCCCACAGCTAATGGCCTGTGATGAAAGAAACTAGAACTAAATCTCTAACTCTCACCGCAAGTCGTGGCGTGAATCCAAGTTGCAGAGACCGTAGCTGCATCAAAAAAAAAAAAAGGAAAAACGTCCATGAACAGTAAAACTACTGTTCATGAACGTTGAAAATTTGAAATTTTTATTGTGCAATAAACAGTAAAATACTGTTCATCGCACAGTAAAAATTTCGCAAACGCACCGAATTCGCCCGGCGGAACAGTGAAAGTGGAGAAAAAAACGGCCTCTGGCCCAAATCAACCAGTCCATATATAGTTAAGCAAGCAAAAAACTAAAATTCCAATTTGTAAAGTGAAGTAAACATATGTTAGGCAATAGGCGTGACTCAACATGTTTGAAATTGTAAAACAAGTAGACTAATATTGCAATGGTACACCACGACACACGAAATATGGCGAGTTGCTCCAACCGAAGTACCCAACTCCATAACCTATTCACTATTTTAGCCCAGTTGGCAACTAGAAATGTCCAATCTCTACCTCCACTTGCCAAGGTTTTGATAATTAATTAATTAAACATTATTTGGCTCTTAAAATTTCCACACAGTAAAACAAGAATGATAAAAAATTAAGATTATCCTGTCTTCATTTCTACTGAGCTTTTTCCCAATTCATAATAGTTTTTTTTTTGTTTTTTTCTCTGAAACGATAGTTTATTAATAAGTGGCACAATGGCCAATTTACAAGCCGTAATGGCTAAGATAGTTTCGTGGTGTCGCAACTGGAAACAGCGCTATAACCCACGAAAACAAAAGCCCTTAAAAAGGACAAAAGGCCCACAAGGGGCAAAAACCCGACGAGCGGGAAGAAGGCCGACTAGCGGCAATGGTTGAAAACCTAGACAACCTAGGATCAACCGAAAAGACAAAGATACACAAACCCGGTTATATCGGGTTTTTAATACTATACAAAAATGATACTAGACATCTCAAATAGCCCAATACAAATGGCTTGTGGTAATAGAAACTAGAACTAAATCTCTATCTATCACCTCATGCCGTTGTGTGGAATCCAATCTGCATACGTTGAATAGCGCGCCGTCATCCAATTACTACCGCAAGCGTTGAATAGTCAAACGATTTTGCTACTACCGTTGCATACGTTGAATAGCGCCGTCACCCACCTACTACCGCAAGCGTTGAATAATCAGACGATTCTGCTACTACCGTATGGAGAGACTGCAGTACCTTAAAAACAAAGAAACAACAACAACCGAAAAAAAAAAAAAAAAAAAAAGAAACAGCGGCAACAGTGCGAAAATCGCACCGTTGCCGCACCTTCAATCGCCCCCACTGCCTTTGTTGGAGAGAAAAATGCCCAGCCTGGGCCCGCCACATAATAGTTTTTCAAAAATTGAAAAATATTAAGACAATCAAAATTTTGAGTACAAAAATAATGTGTTCCCATTTGTCAAATGGGACCTTTTGGGTCGTGTTGTATGAAGTAAATTGTCAGCCTTGTCTTTTTCCCCTGCTTTGCTTTCTCAAGGACTACTGGTCCAACTTAATTCCTAAAGCTTTCAAGCCCCCTCCCAGCCCATAAGGGCCATACGCATGACATGAGATCCAATATACTTAAATAACTGGCAATATCAGCAATCTTTGCGTCTGGCGGGGTCCATGGACGATTTCCTTTTCTCTGAATACTTAGCCAGCGTTGCATATGCTAACATACACTGTCCTGTCCGCAATGTATATAGGATTCCTTATGGTTCCTACTGGTGCAGGAGAGACCACCGTAATATGCTTGTCGCTGCGGTCCCTTCTGGGAACTAGTTAATCCTAGCATCAATTCTAGTACCCATATTTATTACCAAGTTCCTATTGAATTATGTCTTGTTTCTAAATTGAAATGGGATTAGATAATTTTATCTAATATTCTAATTTGGTGTCTTTTATAAGTCAATTAGAATTTCAAACATTTAAATAATCCTACTATATTTTGAAATACTGATTTAAACTAGATTTAGATTGGGTCTCCACTTGATGCTTATAAATATAGATGTAGTAGAGTTTTTTCTTATAGAAATAGAGAATAGAGATTTCTAAGGTGAGAAGGCATATACAATTGGTGAGAGGTGGGATGTTTCCAAGGGTTTGGAAAATCCTTATAATCTCCGAATTTGTTAATAATATCATCATAGTTTTTGTCGTGGTCGTAGGCTTGAATTGTCGAGTTGAACCACGTTAATTTGTGTGTCTCGATTTATTCTTTGTTCTTACTTTTCTATTCTTTGAACAATCTTGAGAATAATTATAACAATTTGGTATTAGAGCTCGGGTTAGTTCAAGATGGCTACCGTCAAGGATGACATTGAAAAGTTTGATGGGAAGAATGATTTCGAACTGTGGAAGATGAAGATATATGCTTCTTTATGTAAAGAATATCTCCAGAGGGCATTAAAGAGTAAAGAGCATTTATCTCAAACAATGACAAACCAGGAGAATGACGAATTCTTAGAAAAGGCGTATTGCTCAATTGTTTTGTCATTGGTGGATAATGTCTTGAAAGGGGTTACTGGAGAAAAAACACTTGCAGGACTTTGATTAAAGCTTGAGAATTTCTACATGACAAAGTCTCTCACAAATTGTTTGTATTTAAAATAACGGTTATACAACTTAAAGATGAAGGAAGGTACACTCATTGATACACATATAGATGTGTTCAATAAAGTTATTTTAAACTTGAATAATATCAATGTGAAAATAGAAGATGAGGATCAAGCCCTTATTCTTCTGTGTTCTTTACCAAAATCCTATGATCGCTTGGTTACCACTTTGTTGTCTAGGCATGACTCAATTTCTACAGAAGATGTAAGTCATCATTTAACTATAATGAGTTGCGAAAATCAATTACCAAACAAATTGATACAATTAATGCGGAAGGATTGGTTATCCAAGGTAGAGGAATGAAAGAGAAAAAGGGGTAAAAGAAAATTTTGATTGAAATCTAAATCCAAGAAAAATGACAAGTGCTATAATTGTGGGCAAAAGGGCATTATAAAAGGGATTGTCTAGCGTTCCAAGGGAAGAAGATAGTGAGCTCTACAGGAAATGCTAGAATTGCTGAAGGTGAGTCAAAGGGTGCAGATATTCTCATTGCTACTATTGGTTGCTCGGGTTCAGAATGGATTCTTGATTCAGGCTCCACATTTCATAGGAGTCTACATAGGGACTAGTTTAGTACTTATCAATCTGTTAATGGTGATAAAGTTCTCATGGAAAATAATATTGCTTGTGAAGTGGTTGGAATAGTTATAGTAAGAATTAAGATGCATGATGGTATGGTGAGGACTTTGATAGATGTCAGACATGTACCTGACTTGAAGAAAAATTTGATTTTTTTAGGAACACTTGACATAATTGGCTGTCATTATAAAGGTGAAGGCGGAGTTCTAAGTGTCTTTAGAGGTGCACTAATGGTCATTAAAGGAATTAAACAGTTTGGTCTCTACATTTTACAAGTTAAAACGGTGGCAGGCGCTGCAACTGTTTCCTCTTCTTGTTCGGATAATAATATGGATGCTACCAAATTATAACATATGTGATTAGGGTATATGAGCAAAAGAGAGATGTTTGAATTAAGCAAATAGGGTTTGCTTGGTGGGCTGGTGATAGAGAAGTTAGATTTCTGTGAGCATTGCATATTCAACAAACAACACAGGGTAAAATTTAGTAGTAGAATTCACTAGACCAAAGGTACTCTAGATTATATTCATTCTTATCTGGGGGCCCTTCTAAAGTTCCTTCAAAGGGTGGTGTAAGATACATTTTAACATTCATTGATGATTATTCAAGAAAGGTATGGATGTATTTTTTTAAACACAAGGATGAAGTCTTTGTGGCGTTCAAGCATTGGAAAACCATGATTGTAAAACAGACTGGCAAAAAGATTAAGTGCTTAAGAACAAATAATGGCATGGAATCTGTAAAGATGAATTCAATGAGTTCTGCAAGGATGAGAGGATTGTGAGGTGCCGCACAGTCACATACACACCACAACGTAATGAAGTTGCAGAACTGATGAATAGGACTATTCTGGAAAAGGTAAAGTGCATACTTTCTAATACTAGATTGACCAAGGAATTTTGGGCTGAAGCTGTGAACACAGCTTGTTACTTGGTAAATCGGTCTTCATCCACAACAATTAATTGTTAGGCTCCAAAAGAAAGATGGTCAGTTTCCCATGCAAATTACTCTAAATTGAGAGTATTTGGTTGTACTACATATGCTCATGTTAAGAATGGTAAGCTTGAACCAAGAGTAAGGAAGTGCATATTTCTAAGGTATGCAGATGGTGTGAAAGGTTATCAATTGTGGTGTTCTGATGACAAGTCATCTAAGTTTTTTATCAGCAGGGGTGTTACCATTGATGAGTCTATTTTATTAACAAAGAAATAGGAGAAGACTGACATTGTTAAATATAAGAGCATTAAGAAATAGGTGGAGTTTGATGTTAAAACTTTTGAAAAAATTTCTAGATAACTTCAGAAGAGCTCGTTGAAAATGTGATAGACACCATTGGTATGGATGCACCACAAGTACAACAAGAAGAAGACTATAGTCTTACTTGGGATAGAGAGAGAAGACAGATTAAACCACCAAAGAGATATGGATATGCAGACTTGGTGTCTTATGCACTAAACGTGGTTGATGATGTCAAGACTTTATAACCTATTACATACCGGAAGGCCATTAGAAGTTCTAAATCGTCAAAATGGGTGGTTGCTATGAGTGAAGAGATTGAATCTCTTCATAAGAACAAGACTTGGGAGCTAGTTGTACCACCTAAAAGATAGAAAATTATTGGGTGTAAGTGGGTTTTTAAGAAAAAAGAGAGAATCCCAGGGGCTGAAGATGCAAGGTTTAAAGCACGATTAGTTGCTAAGGGTTTTACACAGAGAGAAAGTATTGACTTTAATGAAGTCTTTTCTCCTGTTCTGAAATATACTTCTATTTGTGTGTTATTATCTATGGTTATTTTACTTGATATGGAGTTAGAACAATTAGATGTCAATGCAGCTTTCTTACATGGAGAGTTGGAGGAAAGAATCTATATGCAACAACTAGAGGGGTTCATAGTCTCCGGCAAGAACGACTACGTTTGTTTGCTAAAGAAGTCATTATATGGTTTAAAACAATCACCTAGACAATGGTACAAGTAATTTGACACTTTCATGATTCGGAATGGATTTTCTAGAAGTAATTATGATAGTTGTGTTTATCATAAGAAACTCCTTAGTGGTTCTTTATTGTATTTGTTGTTGTACGTTGATGTTATGTTGATTGCCTCCAAAGACATAATGGAGATCAACACTTTAAAATTTTAGCTAAAAGTTGAGTTTGAGATGAAAGATTTGGTTACAGCGAAGAAGATTTTGGGAATGGAAATCATGAGGGATCAACATGTAGGGAAATTATATCTATTGCATAAGAGTTATATCGAGAAAGTTCTTCAGCGGTTTGGAATGCAAAACTCCAAGGCTGTTGGTACACCTCTTGCTGGGCACTTTAAACTTTCAACAAGTATGTCACCTTGTACTGAGAAGGAGGTGAAGCGTATGTCTCGTGTTCTATATGCTTGTGCAGTTGGCAGTCTCATGTATGACATGATATGTACTAGACCAGATCTTTTATATGCAGTAAGTTTTGTGAGTAGATTCATGCATTATCCTAAAAAACTCACTGGGAAGCTGTGAAATGGATCTTAAGGCATCTCAAAGGGGCTGCAAATGTTGGCTTCATGTATGAATGAGATCGTAGATTTGGCGAACTCGTTAGTTATGTGGATTTGGATTATGAAGGAAACTTTGACAAAAGAATATCTCTGACAGGTTATATTTTCACACTTTGTAGTTGTACTATCAGTTGGAAGGCTACGTTACAATCAACTGTTGCTTTGTCTACAACTGAGGCAGAGTACATGGCTTTGGTAGAATCTATGAAAGAAGCTATTTGGTTGAGTGGTTTGGTTGGCGAATTGGGTATGGAGTTAAAGCAAAATACTATCTATTATGATAGTCAAAGTGCCATACACTTGACAAAGAACCAAAATTTATCATGAGAGCGCCAAGCACATTGATGTTAGATACCATTTTGTTCGAGAAATTTTTTTCTCAAGGGTTAATCTCTGTAAAGAAAATTGGGATCACAGATAATCCAACAAATAGGATGACTAAGTCCATTACGTTAGTAAAATTTAAGCATTGCTTGGATTTGGTCAAGGTGTGTAATTTGAGATAGAAATGCTTCAGATGTGCAAAGACGTCATGATGGGAAACAAGTCACAGTAGAGATTTGTTGGATTATGCCTTGTTTCCAAATTAGAATGAGATTAGATAATTTTATCTAATATTCTAATTTGGTGTTTTTCATAATTTAATTAGAATTTGGAACCTTTAAATAATTCTACTATATTTTGGAACACTGATCTAAACTAGATTTGGATTAGGTCTCTACTTGATGCCTATAAATATAAATGTAGTAGGGGTCTTTTCTTATAGAAATAGAGAGTAGAAATTTCTAGGGTACAAGATTGGTGAGAGGTGGGGTGTTTATAAGAATTTGGGAAATCCTTGTAATTTCCGAATTTGTTAATAATATCATCATCGTCTTTGTCATGGATGTAGGCTTGAATTGTCGAGTTAAACTACGTTAACTTGTGTGTCTCGATTTATTCTTTGTTCTTAGTTTTCTATTTTTTGAATAATATTGGGAATAATCACAACAGTTACTAAGCTCCACTCTATATAATAATCTCCCTCAAAATTTCAGACTACAAATTGATGCACCAAGCATTAGTGATTAATTCGATCCCATTAACGTTGTGTATGTTGTTCAAACATTTTAACAAGGGAATTGACATTTCACTCACTATAGTCATCTCATGAAATTTTCATGTTCAGCACAATTTATTAGTTTCGTTAAAGGAATTGGCATCTGATTAACAAAGTTATAAGATTGTCGCTAATGATATCGAGGGTTGCTATTAGGGACAACAAATGGGTGAGTTGGGTCACCCATTAGTTGGGATTTTATGAATTATAATTCAACTCAATCAATATAATTACGGAGACTTGAGTCGGTCAAAATTGAGTTGGATTGAACGCAATCGATTCTATAGTTAAAATTATAATTTTAAAAAAAAATTAAGCAGTGACCGAACAGGTTAAATTATAATTTTTAAAAATTCAAATAGTGGTAGATGGTTGGTCAGCTACCACTTGAATTTTTAAAAATTTTAATTTTAATTCATTGGCTTGATTGGGTTTAACCTAACTTAACGTATTAAATTACACGAATCATATGACTCATTTGTCCCATTTAACCCAACCTAACAAGTTAAATTAGTGAATTGATTGGGTTGAGTTTTGCCACCCCTAATTGCTATTGTTGGTTAGAAGTTCAATATGCAATAAATTTTTGCGCAATCCTTTGTAGGGAAAGTAATGAAATTGAGATAGAAATGAATAATTTATTCTAATTTGTCTTCTGCTTTTTGAGAGATACTCTTATTTAGATTTATATTTGAAAGGAATAGTTTACTCACTCTGAAAGAAAAAGGAAATTGGAGAGCTAGTCAAGTATTGCGGCATGCATGCAAAGTTATTGAAGTTCAATATCATATACTTCAATTTGAGTCCGGTTTTCAAAAATTACAAATTTTTAAGAGTTTACAATACAGAACACATTACAAGCATAGTAAACAACATTTAACAAAAGCCCGAGTGGATTTTTCATGAAGGAAGATAAGGTTCCAAAGCATGAGGAATAGGCGCCTTGTTGAACAAGATTAATAGATTTAAAATTACATGAAAAGTTCTGGATTGACATAATTCCAACCAAAATAGAATTAAGATTAAGATAATTGTGCCATAATTTAGCAGAGAAAGCCTGAAAACGAACAACTAATGATCGGATTTCAATACCTCTTTTAATATATGGACGACTTAGGTCATTCGGCTCTATTCAATGGTGTTTAAATACATGATCAAATTTGTCCCAAATAGAGTTTGCATTTAACAGATTCAAAATGGTAAGTAGCACTAATTTTATCTATTTATTGGATGAGTAATGGTTCTCTTAAAAATATTTTATATTAAAAATTAAGAGTGGTTGGTGTAAAATATTTAAAAAGGTTCAATTATTTATTACATTTACTAAAAAAATGTAAAATAATAATAAAATAATTTTCTTTTTTTAACATAACACATTAATTACACTTTTTTCACTATAAAAAATGGTTAAAATTGTGCCCATACATGCTGTCTCCACCTAATGAATTTTTTTTTCGTCTTTTTCTTTCAATAAAAATGAAGATTACAATGTACAAATCAAATCGAAATCTGTGGGAATGTGACTGTGACATCTATCACTTCTACTGCGGGAGAATTGGATATATGGAAAGGTCTTGTTGGACATGAAAAGAAGAATGCAGGGAAAAGGAGCTGAAAAAGGGTCAGTATGGAGAGTGACTAAGGGCAACAAGCACGAAAGGACCTATAAGAAAAGGTGGAGAAAAGGAGACCAGGAAAACAGAGTTCGAAGTGCAGATCCTTTCTGAGCAGTCGCTGACAATTGGTTCAGGTTAGGTGATCAAAGGAAGGATGAGGGAGAGCAACACCAAATGTTGGGGAAGGCCAAGAGAAGGAAGGAGTTCGTATGGAGATGGGTGGCAATGACACAGGATTTAAAAGGTCAACAAGCTCCCTCAGCATTTGGGAGCAGAGAGGAGGCGATGAAAGAAATGTGCAGATGGAAAATAGATCAAAGGAAACTGAGCAAGGAATAGAACTACAAGAACAAGGGTCAGTCGATGAAGTGGGGGATCTAGTTAATGTTCCAGTTCTCAGTGATATTGGGCAAAGCTCTATAGATGCATCACATCCATTCACTAAAAAGGCTGTCTTTGAAAACACTGCCAATTAAGGGAGATCTAATCAACAGCTGGAAAAGGTTTGGCACTGCAAGGGGAAAGGACTCAATAGGCATAACAAGGGCCCTACACATTCAGAGTACAACAAGGGAAAAGAAGAAATGGAGCCTAAGAGATAAAGATAAAGTAAGTGCAGATGACAGAGAGCGTGAAAGCCACAAGAAAAGAAGGGAGCAAGGAGTTAAAATATTTGATGGGGAGGTGGAGGAAACTAGCCTAAAATGGCACCGCGGGGATCAATGAAAGTCTGTGCATAGAATTTTTGAGGTTTAGGTGGGCCCTCTACAATTTTTCAACTAAAGGAGACAGCTCATCTCCACCGTCCAAAGTTAGTATTTGTGTGTGAGAAAAAGAAAAAAAGGTCCTTTATTCAAACAGTTTGCAAAAATCTCAGAAACCATACTCGATGGCAAAATCTGGAACCTATAGGAAAAAGTGGAGGACTTTTAGTGCTGTGGAATGACAACATTATAATCAGTCAAGTGTGCTCAACGGCATTTTGTTTTGAACTTCAATTCCAAAAAGAGGGGGAGCAAGACAAAATGTGGACTATCTTTTTATATGCTAGTACTGCTAAGACGTGATGCTAACAGTGGGAGTATCTTAAGCAGGCCAAATGGAAATGAGGTGATATTTGGATTATGGGAGGGGATTTTAATGATACGGTTTCCAGTGAAGAGAAACGAGGGGGAAAAAAAGATATGAAACTAGTTTCATGATAACTCTATTTTATATAGGGTAGTCTTATTAATTTTGGGTAGAAATTGGCTTGTGTTTTGATTTGTTTTCACTTATTTTGGCCAAATTTCCCTTTAACGTTCTTTTCATTTTATGATCACTTATTTGGTCATTTTATTGTCAAAAGTCAAGCATAAAGCAAAGAGGAAAAGCAGTTCTGCATGTCTCCAGA
This sequence comes from Gynochthodes officinalis, assembly GCA_020080225.1. Classification (NCBI taxonomy): domain Eukaryota; kingdom Viridiplantae; phylum Streptophyta; class Magnoliopsida; order Gentianales; family Rubiaceae; genus Gynochthodes; species Gynochthodes officinalis. The sequence goes on from CM034619.1 coordinate 18,187,512, forward strand.
AGAATTGAGTATTCAAAGAAGTTCCACGTGCATCAAGCCATGTCAAATTTCTAGCTCTATGCATCTAATGATCAACTGGAGTTTGCTGGACTGCCCAAATTCCAGAACTTTCCATGTGGCAGCTGCCCCTTGGAGAATTGAGGCCGGGGAGTGTTCAGCAAGAAAGAAAAAAAAAATAGAAGGAAAGAGCTGGAAAACAACAAAAAATTGTCAGCCGCACACAAGGAACAAGCAAAACAGATTTCATTGAATTTTGAAGGCTAACTTCGGTTTAGGGTGAGCCAATTTCAGTCAATTGATTTAGCTAAGGATAAGAAACAAAGTCAACACACAAACAAACAAAGAAGTGGGCAGGAAAAGACAAGAGAGCATTCCACTAAAATTGCTTCAGCCTTGCTCAGCTACAACATAAGAAAAGGAAAAGCAGCCGTGTTGCAATTTGGAGCTGAAAACTCCTGCTCAGCCGCAAATAAACAAAGGACAGCTGCAACTTCAAGCTTCCCTCGGCCGCACCTCACCCGTGATTTCTGAAGACAGCCGCGAACAAAAGAAGAAAAATTTTCTTCAGCTGCAACTTGAAGCAAACAGAAACCGTGCGAAAGATGAGAGACAGAAGACAACTGAACTGGAGAGAAAGCAAGCAACTGAATTGGGAAACAAAGGCCGAAGAAAACAAGACCGAAAGCTGAATACGGGAACAAAGAAACAAGCTGCACAACACAAAACAAAAGGAAATTTCTTTAGCAGCAAGAAAACAAAAACCGAGCTGAGTGGGAAACAAAATCAGCCGAGAGAAGGAAGAAAAGCAGGAAACAAAAAGGGCGGCTGAAATTTGGTAACAAAATTCGCACAAAGAAAAAAAGGAAGCAAAGTTGGTTCGGGAATGAGAAGAAGAACGGCAGAAAGAAGAAACAAAGTTGACTGGAGAAGAAAAAAAAAAAGGAAACAAAGCTAAGTAGGAAACAAAGAAATCCGAGAGGCAATTGGAAAACAAAAGGGAAGATAGGAAACAGCTGCACCTATATAAAGAGGGTGTCTGTGGCCTTCAGAATTCATTCCGGCTTGGAGAAATCCATTCTTTGTTCTCCTTCTCATCCTTTAGTTTAGCAGCAAATTGTTTTTTCTTCCTGGCCGTCCAGCTTTTCTTCTTGATTTTCTGTCCTTGGTGTTCTTAGAGCAATATCAGCCGGGTCTCTTGTTCTCCTTCCTGGACTTCACGTCCAGTCCTTTCTTTTCATCACCTTGAAGTAGTTCTAATCTTAGAATTTCAGCCGCCAGTGCAGAGAAGACAAAGGTCAAAGAACAAAGACTGGAGTGGCTACCACCTACGGGTTTTGTTTGGAGTTTTTATTTATTATTATTTTTTTCTTTTTCTCTTTTTGCAATTATGTTTAAGAAATTGATGTTATTCCTTTATTTTAATATGAACTAATTTATTTTTTTCTAGGGTTTCGATGTAGCCTTACTATGAAGTCTTAATATTTTTCTATTAATATAATTTGATTTAATTTTCCATGGTTGAGTATTTATCTTTGTGCTTAATGCTTCTAATTACTTGATCACTAATTAGATGATTTGTTAATCATAACGAACTGGAAAGGGAGTTATGTGTCAAGTTCATTGAGATAAATGCCATGAATTGCATGTAGGATAGGAATATACCTGCATGGTTTGTGTAGTCGCTACATGAGAATCCATAGAAATTAATGACTTCATAATTGTTGTAATTCACATAGGAATATGATGAATTAGCAATTAGGAGGATTTTTATTAGATCTCGGGAGGGACTAATAAATAAATTAGGGAGTCTCGACTATCAACCAGGAAATTAAATTAGATTATAGAAATAGATTAATATTAGGATGGATTAGTTAAGGTGAAATCGAAAACCCTAGATCTTTCGTCAATTTAATCCATTAACTTGCTTTGTTTAGTTTTTAATTTTAGTTTTAATTAAGTTTTAAAATTACTTTTAATTTAGCTTATTCATAAAATATTTTTTTCTTCAAATAAAGTTAGAGCTATTTTAATTTCGGTATTTAATAATTCATTAGTCTCTGTGGGAACGATAAATTATATTCACTCTATATTACTTGTTAACGATTACGTGCACTTGCGTGTAAAATCCGCAACATTTCAGTACATTTAGAGATTTCGTTCAGGATATAGGTATGGCAGATCTAGGCTATGTTGGAAGAACATTCACGTGGGCAAACAATAGGGCACAGGAGGGATTTGTTGAAGAAAGAATTGGTAGGTTCTTTGGGTTCTCAGCCTGGATACTCAAATTTCTTGGGCAAGTGTACAACATATAGAGAAACAGTCCTTTGATCACTGTCTTTTGTTATTAAATCCGAATCCGGAAGTACAAAAAAAGCATAAGAGGTTTTGTTTTGATAAAATGTGGTCCAAGATGGGGGAGCAGAAGAAGTAATAAAGAAAGCACAGGGAATGAAACAATTTGGAACTCCAAGGTACCAAGTGAGATGTAGAATCAGAAATTGCAGGAGAGAGCTTTTGAACTAGAGTAGAGCTAGATATACAAATGTTGAACAATAGATAACAGAGATAAAAGAACAAATGGAGTTGTTAGATTAGGAAGGGAGCAAGAGGGATTGAGGGGAGTGGAAGGGGTTGAGTGGGGAACTCTAGGAAGCATATCAGGATGAGGAGAAGTTTTGGCACAAAAAATCCCGAATCCAATGGTTGAAGAGGGGGATCAGAATACTAAATTTTTTCATGCTTACACTGTCCAAAGACGGAGAACAAATAATATTGCTAAATTAAAGAGGGAAACAGGAACTATTTGTGAGACAAGGGAGGAACAAAGGGAGGAAATCACCGAATTTTATAGCAAACTGTTCACGTCCTACTCTTCCTAGAATTGGCAGTAGTGTTTGAGAGGTATTCCACAAACCATCACAAGTGCTATGAATCACCGTCTAACCAGACTGTAGACGACTCAAAGATTAGAAAAGCACTTTTTTCAATGAATCCAAACAAGGCCCCAGGGCCAGATGGTATGACCCCTCTTTCTTTCCATCATTACTGGTCTGTAATTCCAAAAGATATCTCTTTTGTTGTGAAGGATTTCTTTGTGCATCGAAAATTGCTCAAAAATATGAATCATACTCTCATAACCCTCATCCCAAAAATAAACAATTCAACTCAAATTTCTCATTATAGACGCATAAGTCTACGAAATGTTGTCTACAAAATTATTTCCAAGATTTTGGCTGAAAGAATGAAAAGTTGTCTTCAATTTTGCATTCATGAGACTTAGTCTGCATTTATTCCAAGAAAACAAATATTAGATAATGTTGTTATTGCTCATGAATGTATCCACGACATCAATAGCATTAGGGGAGCTAAAAAGGGATTGTGGCTTTAAAGTTAGACATGGCTAAGGCATATGATAGGGTTGATTGGGGCTTTTTGGATCGGGTTTGACAAAAATGGGCTTTTCTGGAAAATTTATAGAATGGATTGGGTGATGTATTAGCTTCTCTTCCTTTGCTTTTAATGTAAATGGAGAAGTGTGTGGTTATGTGATGCCAACAAGGGGTATCATACAAGGGGATCATATTTCCCCTACCTCTTCCTTATTGTATTTGAGGCCTTCTCAGCCTTAATTAGAGTAGTAGTTAAAGAGAGAGACTATAGAGGGATGAGGTTGTGTAGGAAAGGGCCAATGCTAACGCATCTTTCTTTTTTTTTTTTTGGCAGATGACTCTTTACTTTTCTGTGAAGCAACAGTGGAACAAGCTCAGAAAATCAGAACTTTAATTGTAGAATATTGTGGAGCTTCAGGGCAATTAGTTAATTTAGAGAAGTTTTCTATGTTGTTCAGTAGGAATTTTATAGGATGTTGTAAAGTAGGCATTATGCAAGTATTAGATGGAGTTAATAGGCAAAAAAGTGCAAGATATTCGGGGTCACCTTTGGTCATTGGCAAATTAGGAAAGAGGTCTTTGCATACGTCCTGAAAACAGCTAAATGGAGGATTGGAAATTGGAAAACTAAGTTATTGAGCCAGGCAGGAAAGGAAGTTCTCATAAAAGTAGTCTTAAATTCCCTTCTAGTATATGTAATGTTGTGTTTCAAGCTTCCAATTGGCATTTGTGATGTGACTATTTTTCGTCCTTACTACCTTCAAATTAAAGGTTCGTAGCTCGTAGTATAAAGTTAGTCTAGAATCGTCCCATAGAGGAGATTTCAATTGCCAAATGGAAAAGAAACTTTCAAACTATTTGGATCTCTCTCGAAACTTGTTTAGTGATGAAAACAAAATAGAATACTTAACAAAAATAATAAGAACTCAATGGATTAAAAATCTCTAAGACCTAGAATTTCACCAAATGAAGATTCAATGAACTCAATCCACGCTACTTGATTTTTTTCTTGGCTTTCATTTTTCTCACAACCATTCACTTAATTAAAAGTATCCTCTCTCGTGGTGTATTTCTCTTATTTAGGTAATTTTGTGATCACTCTCATGTCTACAAAATTTAACACAAATACATTATGCACTCAAGAATTTAAGGTTGTTATTTTGTGTTCTACTCTCGTAGCTCCACATTCATAGCCAAAGTTCCTACCAACTAATGTTGAATTTCAACTCTCATTCCATCATTCAACACCTTAAATCATGCAAGAATTGATCAAATTCTCACAAGCCATGTAAAACAAGAACAATGGATTTTGAAAAGTGAAAATTGAACCAAGTAGGTTGATCTAATCAAAGAAAAACTTTAAAGGTTACATCCTAGTTCCTAGAGTTGAAAAAATCTAACTAGACATAATGCTTAAAACAAAATTTCATGAAAATTTAACATTTCTACAATGTGAACAACTAAGAAAAGGATGACCGAAATGAAACAAGGGTTGAATCTTCCTTAAAAGTTCTTGCTAAACTACTAAAATTTTGATATCTAACATCTACTCCACTCCCTCTTCCTACCAAAGCTCTCAAGAATTTATAGATTTTTGCTCCTTGCTTTGCTCCATGAATCTCACCAAGAAACCACCCTTAATCTTCTAGTTGGAGCAGAAAATCCTAGCTATAAGATTTAGTTCAAATCTTATCTTCTTCTTTGATGGTTTTAACAAATTCAGTTTTGACAAAGTCCTGTAACAGCATTTTGTTTAGCCAACATGCTATGTCTTGGAAGTTCAAACCGTGGCATAGTCTCGTAAGAATTTGAACGACAGCAAAACTCAAACTATAGCATAGCCTGCAACAACCAAATCTTATTTTTTCAGCAAATCTGGCAAAAACTTTCAAATCAGTTATCTTTTCTAACAAATTATTTTACCACTAACAATCCTATAAAACACAAAAACTAACACAACTTAATAGTAAAATTTACTAATTTCACTTAGAATCTCTAAGTTGTAAGGATAAAAATTACTAAAAAATATCAAACTATCAATTTTCCAAGCACTAAGCTGAGATGTTGCAAATTTTTGGTAGGGAGTTAATGAAAATCAGGGCTCCAAAATTCACTAGAGAGTATGGTCCAAGATAGCAATTCCAAAATTGTTGGGAGGCATTGTATTTCAGAATATTCAACCTTTTAATGATGCCTTACTTGCCAAACAACTATGAAGACTGCTTACAAATCCAAATTTGCTAATGAGTCAAATCTTGAAGGCAAAGTACTTTCCCCAAGGTGGGCTACTGAAGCCAGCAGTAAAATAGCATGCATCCTGGTTATGGAAGGGTTAGATGGGAGCGAAATATATTCTGGAGATGAGGCTAAGGTATCAAATAGGCGATGGAAAGTCTATTAGAGTGTGGGAATCTCCATGGCTGCCGAACTATCCTAATTTCAAGCCAATTCAGAGAAACCTAACTGCAAGGCCAATTACTAGTTGTAACTAATTGATTAATGTAGATGGCAAGAAGTGGGATCAATCTTTGGTTAGGGACCTATTTCTCCAACAAAATGCTAAAGAAATACTTAGAATCCTAATAAGTTAAGTAGGTAGCAGAGATACACTCATATGGCAACATGAGAGAAATGGTCAGTACACAGTGCAATCAGCCTACAAATGTGCTATGAAGAGCAAGGCAAGAAAGTAGAATAGTTAAAAGTAGTGGTGGGAGTGATGAACAAAAGCAAATGTGGCAAGCCACCTGGAAACTTCAGATTAAAGGCAAACTGAAACATTTTTTGTGGAGATGCTACCAAGGAATTCTACCCACCAAAATGGCGCTGAGGAAAAAAGGTGTTGAGACTAATCCAATCTGCTGTCAATGGGGGGAGAATGAGAAAACAATGGAACACTTTTTTTTTTCTTTTTTGCTTGTAAAAGAGCAAAAATTGTGCAGAGATTATCTTTTGTGAATTGGGATGGGTTGCAAGCACATTGTGACTGCTTTCAACATTGGTGGGGAAATGTGTGCAGGGTGGGAAAGGATCGCTTAGCTCAGGATCAAATGCAACCATCATTCTACATTTTGTGGATGTTGTGGAAAGCTCGGAATTTATGAATTTTTCAGGAGTTGAACAAATCAGAAAAGGAGATTGTGGAGATGGCTCTTATGGAATGGCTGGAATTTTCTGAGATTATGAAATCTAGACAGCAATACAGGTAGGGGTGTGCAATATTCAAATTAATTCGAATATCCGACTGAATTCGAAAATTCGAACTCGAAATTTTCAAACCGAATTTGGTTTTTCGGTTTTTAGGTTTCGAGTCAATTTTCGAGCCAAATCGAATTCAAAATTCGGTTTTCGAGTTTGGGTTTCGGAACCAAAAATCAAATTGAACCGAACCGAACCAAAAACCAAACCGAAATCGAAAATGAACAGAAAACCAAAAATCGAAAACCGGCTCGATTCAGTTTGAACCAAACAAAAAACTGAATTCGATTCGGTTCAAATCAAACTCGAATTACCAAAATAAAATTTATAAATATATATATATAATTCAATTTATGTATAATTTCATTATATATTGTAGTATATTTAAATATATGTTATTTATATGTATAACTCCAAAATATACAGGAAATATATATATAATATAAAAATGTGCTTGATTATATTTGATTTATTATATATGTGTGTGTGAAATTTTACAAATTTAAATAATTAGTAAAATTGCCAAGATGTGTATTTTAACTTTTTAATTTGTTTTTTAGTGTATACAACACATATTTATAAACTATATACAAATAATGTGCATATATAAAAAGTATTTATTTATTTATTTACAAAACTACTTGGTTTAAAATACTATATAGATATATATACAATATACAAAAGTATTAATATTATGATTTTAGTTTTATTCAATTGTCGAATACGTTAAAAAAATTTATATTTCGAAAGTGACGAATGTCATTAGTATAGTAAATTGGAAAAAATTAAATATAAATTTATTAAAAGGGTGTAACATTTTGAAAAACAAATTGATAAGTAAATGAAAAAAGTAAGGAAAAATTATGTATATAATATATACTATATAGTATACAAATATGATAGAACAATTCTCGTCCGTACTAACTTATTCATGTCTCATTTGAGTATATAACTTTGTAATTTAATAATAATAACCACAAAAGTGCGAATTGATTAGTGAGTAATAATTAAGCATTGATTGCTAGTAACTTAATAATCACAAAGTTTCATTTATTTAGTAGTTTTTACTTCTATTTTCTACTAATTACTAATAATTCAAAACTCGAAAGTTTGAAACATAAAAAATTGCCTAATAATTGAATGTGTGGTATTATTTACTTTTGAATTTACAATTGTTGTATAGAATACTTATTTATTTGTAAATCAGATACAAATAAGGTGTATATAATGTAGATAGTGTAACTATTTAATTCTCTATATTACTACTTGGTTTATATATATAAATATAAATATATATATATATATATATGCTAATTGCTATATAGTAAAAAGATATAAATAATTCTTGTGATTTTAGTTTTATTTAATTGTTAAATAAGTAAAATATTTATAACTAATAAGTTTGATTTGATAATTGTAATATAATGGCATTAGTGTAGTAATTGAGACATTAAAAACGTAATAATGATATTAGTACATTACATCATACAAGGAAAAAAAGAAATTTATTAAAAAATGTAAAAATTATTTTAAAATAGGATAAATATATGGAAAAAATAGAGAAAATAACATGTGTAGTTGTGTAGATATAAGTTATGACTCATGAGAATGCAAACTGTGCAATTATCTTCTTTAATAACTCATTCCTATTTCATTTGAGTGTGTAACTTTATAATTAATCACTACGAAGTGATTAATGAATATTAATTAGATATTTATTATTATTAACTTATGAGAGACTTAGAGAGTATTAAATTGAATGATAGTATTAACTTAATAATTTTAGTTTAACAGTAATTTAATTTTGAAGTTTGAGTTTATACATTTTTGAGAAAAAAAAATAGTAGGGAAATTTTTTATCATGATAAATTAACAATTATTCAATCTGCAATTAGAAATTCTAATTGATCATACTAATATAAATGTTACATTGATTGGCCAAATTTTGTATCAACATATTAACTTATTAAGGGTGTAATTGAAAGAAATAAATGTATTTTAAGGATGTGATTGAATAAAGTTAGATTTATTGAAAGATTAAAATTAAAATAGGGAGAAAGTATGGATGTTATTATAATAATAACTATTTTAATTGGGTCAAATTGAGAATAAAATTACTTTAAATTAGACAATTTTATAATTGTACAAAATTAAAACCTTAATTTGGCAAATAATATTTCAATTGCAAATTTGCAATTGTCTTGCCATTTTCTTTGCTCGCTACTCGCTACTCGCGAGTAATTAAATAAATTAATTTATTTTCTAAATTAATTGCCCACCCTCTTCTTCTTCACTACATGGCCGTCGGCTGCACCTTTCTGATTTCTTCCGCCATCGCCACTACGGCTTCATGCCCTCAGCCACTCTTTTGTTCGTGTTCTACCTTTTGCCAATTGCATTTTGCCTCTTTTCCTCTGCCTGCCGCTTGCCTTGAAATTTTTACCCGCCGTCTTCATTCTTCCTTTGCTGAGTTGCTTCACCTTCTGCCGCAGCCACCACAGAGTTCTGACACTTTGAGTTCTGCTCCACCTTCTGCTCGCCTTGAAATTTTTGCCTTTCTCTTTTTCTTCTAAGTTCTAACGCTTGCGTTCTAGAAATCAGTGAGTTCTCTTCCCTTCTCTTCTGCTTCCACGCTAATATCTTCTGCTTGCTTCAAGAAAATGATAAAAATCAGTGAGTTAAAATGCTTCAATAAACTTTTCCAGACTGAGCGTAGATGATCTCAATTCTCAAATATAGGACACATTTTAGTCTAAATTTAGGGATTGGGTTTGGTATGATGAATATGCTGATGCTTTGTTGCTATGATACATATTCTTGTAATTTTATCCACTCTATAATACTTTTCTTCGGAATTATAGTGTAGTGAATTAGTTGTATGTAGACTCACAGTATGCATGCTCTTTTATAGTTAACAAACAAAAAAAGAAGAAGAAAAAATGAAACAGAACTTTTAAACCTGAGAGCATTCATATGAACGAGGTTGATTTCCTTTTTTTAAGCCTTCAATTTATGAGATTTGAATGTTGAAACCAAAATATGTTTCTTATCGTTGACTACTAAAATACATAATAAAAATTTGTAGTATAATTGTTCAATAATTGATATGTGACATTTAGATGAAAGAAGTTATTAAGAAATTTGATATATCAATACTCATTATTATCATTTGTAGCACCTTTAATATTGCTTTTGGTATTATCATTGTCCTGAATTTAAATTTTCACAATGTGGTTTGAATTTGTTTGCTTTTCTTTTGCTTGGGATTTGCTACTATCTATGGCTTGCTTTTATGGCTGCTCTTTGGGTTTGTTAAGTTGTATCTCTAATAATTATTCCTTCCTTTAGTTTTTTATTTCTATTTTGTTTTCTAATTTTCTAATTTTTTTTAATTCTATGTAGATGTCTCAGTCGGGAGATCCCAATAGCCAACAACAAACCCAAGGCACTGAAGTTGGTTCCAACACACAAATGGAGACTACTCCTACATTGAAGGGTGCTGGAAACCGCAAAGTCTATGGTAAGAGGTCAATTCTTTGGAGTCATTTTACTGAATTTATGAATGCCTCAGGTAGAAAAAAATGCACATGTAATTATTGTAAAAGAGAGTATAGTTGTGCATCCAAGGCTTGTGGCACTTCTACTTTATTGAATCACATGAGAGTGTGCTCCCTCAACCTTGCCAACCAAACTTCAAATCAAGCTTTGTTATCTTATCAGAGTACTAATGATGATGAAACTATGGGTGATGTCAAGTCAAGTTTAGTGGCATGGAAATTTGATCAACAAGCTTGTAGGAAAGCTTTAGTCAAAATGATTATTACTGATGAACTTCTTTTCAAATTTGTAGAGAGAATAGGATTTAGGCGCTACATGGAAGTATGCCAACCTGCACATGTGATTCATTCTAGGACTATAGTGACTAGGGATTGCTACCAACTATTTCTTGATGAAAAGAAAAAACTTAAGTCTCAAACGAAGGAAAAATCTCTTAGGATTTGTATAACAACTGATACTTGGACATCTTTGCAGCGAATTAATTATATTTGTGTCACTGCCCACTACATTGATAATGAATGGAAATTGCATAAGAAAGTATTAAACTTTTGCCGTGATGATATTGGAAAAGCTATGGAATTGTGTTTGGCTGCTTGGGATTTGCAAAATGTTTTCACGGTTATAGTTGACAATGCAAGTTCAAATGATATAGCTGTTGAGTATTTGAAAAAAAAAACTTGTCAGTTGGAACAAATCTATGTTATAAGCTAAATTGGTGTATGTTAGGTGTGTTGTCCATATTATGAACCTAATTGTACAAGATGGCTTAAATGATTTTGGAAAGTCAGTTGATTTTATTAGGGCAGTGGTTAGATATGTTAGACAATCTCCAGCTAGGCTCATGCATTATGCCACTATAGAACAATGTGATTCTAGTAAAACTTTGTGCTTGAATGTTCCAACTAGATAGAATTCTACATATTTGATGTTGGATGTAGCACATATGTATGAGAGAGCCTTTGAAAGGTTAGATTTGGAAAAAAGCATTTTTAGGAAGGATTTTGAAACTCATGGCTCTAAATTGGGAGTCTCTACTATTCAAGATTGGGATAATGTTAGGAGGCTGGTGGTTTTTGTTAGGCATTTTTATGAACTGCCTCTAAAAGTTTTTGGTACAAAGTATGTTACTGCAAATTCTTTCTTGGATAGTATTCATTACATTCATGGGATCTTGAAAGAAGGCATTTTTAGTGAAGATGATGATTTCAGCAACATGGCACCACAAATGAAGAGAAAATTTGACAAATATTGGGGATCTTTTGAAAAATTTAATGTATTGATTTTTATTGCCGTCATTCTTGATCCTAGGAATAAATTTGATTATGTTGATATTGTGCTTGGTAACATTTATGGTGAGGAAGAAGGGTCTAAGATGGCTGAAAAGGTAAAGGGTGCCTTGGATGACATTTTTAATGAGTATAAGATGATTCATTTCCCATAGATTACTGCATCTTCATACTGTGCTTCTTCTTCCGCTTCTTTATATGTGCATTCAATGGAGAAAAGCTTGGCTACTAGTGACAGTCAGCCATCAAATAAGTTGAAAGAACAAGTGAGAGCTCAATTGAAAAGGACAAAAACAGATTGTGGCATAAGAGATTCTAAGTCAGAGTTGGATAGATATTCAATTGAAGATGATGATGATGATGAATATAATAATGAAAATTTCAGTGCCCTAGAGTGGTGGAAAGTCAACAATCCAAGGTTTCCTATTCTTTCTTTTATGCTCGTGATGTGTTGGTTGTTCCAATTTCAACGGTTGCTTCCTATTCTGTTTTAGTACTGGAGGAAGGGTTCTTTAGCTCCTAAAATTTTACAAGCCTTAATATGTACTCAAGATTGGTTTCATCTAAATGCAACTCCAGTTAATGTAGAAGAACACATTGAGGATCTCGACAAATTTGAGAAAGGTTATCTCCCTTATCTTGGTTGTCTATATTCATTTATTTTTATATTTTTTGTGAATATTTAAAGAATATTATTTACTCATTTATTGAATTAAGTTTAATCCTTAATTTTTTGAATTTTGGACAGAATTTAATGATGCAGTCCCTGAATCCTGTGTGGATCTTTAAAATATATTGCTTGGATGAATTGATGATTGAGGTATTATTGCATTTGCTTCAATTTGAACAAGTCTCTTTTATTTGTTTTATGCGTTATATATTGTTTTAATATTTTTTGGATTCATTTTTTATGGAGGAACATTTTTAACCTTTTCAATTGTTACATTTTTAAGCTAAGGTGGAATAGCTGGGAGTTGAAAGGTGGAATAGCTAGGAGTTGAAAGGTGGAATAGCTGGGAGTTGAAAGGTGGGAGCTGTAAATTTTTTTTACCTGGTTCTTCTGTTACATGTATGTGGAATAGCTGGGAGTTGAAAGGTGGGAGCTGTAAATTTTTTTTACCTGGTTCTTCTGTTACATGTATGTGGAAACGGTTTTAACTCAAGGATTAAATGTATTTTTTCAATTCAGATGATGACTATAGTTAAAGACAATTTTCTTTGTGATTTCATAAGTTCGTCATGCTTGGGTTTTTTGCTTTTTGGGTTTCTAAAATTTAATTGCTATTATTGTTTTTGGATTTTTGTTTCATTCTATGTGAGCAATTCCTGCTTATAATCACTTCCTCTTAAGAGAATCATTCATGAATATTGCTTATATGTCGATTGCTGTATTTTTTCGTAGGGTGAGAGTTAAGATGATATTTGTGTGTTTGTTGGGTTTGGTGTCACAAATTTCTTCATTTGCAACCCAAGTTCAAGTTCCATTTTAAATTTCATGCAAATGTAATGAATTTCCATGTATTATTGTGGGCTGGTAGCCTAGTATTGAAGTTCTTTGTTGAAGCTTTATGAAGCGTGTATGTATTGAAGGGTGGAACTTTGCTATTTCTATTTCAATTATTAGCTTGCTTTTATCACCTATAATTTGAGCAGACATTAGCATGTATTTGTGGGTTTTTTAAAAAAAATTTTAATACTTGTTAATGAACTTGTTACATCTTTTGGATTTGGGACCAACAATTGGAGTTGGTTCTCTGGGCTCAAAGATGCTTTAATTTTGTTGAGTTTTCAAGCTGTTTGGGGTTTGATTCTATGAAAAAAAAATTAAGGTTCGTTGATGTTTGATTTTGTGAAAAACATTTTCCTCAACCATGCATGATAACAAGACCTTTGGACACTTTGCCTTGCCCTGAATTTTTAGGAAGGTATGTCTAGAGCTCTCCTTGCTTTTCTTTTCTTTTCTTTTCTTTTTTTTCCCCTTATCTTATGGTTTCTTGTTATTGAAATTCATCATTTTGGAATCCTGATGTGAATTAACGTAAATTCGGCCAAAAAGCCCGAATTCAAATTCGGTTCGAATTCGATCAAACTTGAACTAGATTCAAAATTCGGGTTTTCCAGTCAAATTTGAATTAAAATTCAAATTTGGGTTTTTTCAGCCAAATTTGAATTTGAATTCATATCGAAAACTGAATTTTGAATTTGGTTTAGTTTTTGAATTTGGTCTTGAAAATGGCCAACCCGAACAACCCGAAAACTAAAGAACCTAACCAAATTGCACCCCTAAACATAGGGTAGTCTAGCAACCTAGGGAAGTTCAGCTAGCCTACAGCAACACTCTAGGATAGAACCAAATCTTTGTCAGTACAGCAAGGAAGTATAAGATCAGTTCAAGTTTTGGAAAATGGGCTGTGGATCAACAAGGAAGGATAAAGAAGACATGGGCTATAGTTAGGGACCAAGTTTTGAGTCCAGCGGCTCATACGTTGTATGCAGTTAGATATGCCCAATTACAGGGTGAAAAGCTCGGATGACAACATGTACAGATTGCGATTGATGTCCAAAATATAGTGCGAAAGCTACGTGAAAAAAAAATCTTTTAAAGTTAGTTTTGTGACATAGTTAAAGACATCAATCTTTTGTACAGTCTTTTTAATATATATATATATAGGTTAAGAAAAAGAATAATGTAGCTTCTCATAGGCTAGCAAAAGCAGCCTTAGAAACTTTTGACGGTTTTGAACTGTTGTTGCAATTTCATTCGTGGTTAAGATAAAAAAACCAGGTAGAGCAATTAGCCTATTTTTAGGCTAAGTTATGTACAGGTTTCAATTGAAATGAAAAAACTAACGTTATAGTTTTTAAAAAAATAAAAAATCTATCAATAACAGTTGTAAATAAAAAAAAATGGCCAATTATGATTATTATTTCCAAGTGGGCATGAAAATAGGTCAAAGTTTTTGTTCAGTGCGTCAAGTACTGTATATCCGTCTGACTAGATAGCTTGCACTAGTAGCACTGACAAGGACAAGGGTTGACTGTTAAACATATGACATGAATACTTATGTTTCAAGTAAACTAGAAATTGTGCCCATATTTGCACCTAGAATATGTTAAACTAAAACTTTAGTAATTGTATTTCTACTATTTTTAGAACAAAAAATAGACTATTCAAAGCATGATTACAACAGAAAATCATAGTATGTCCCAAAAAAAAAAAAAAATCAAAGACTTTACCCATGAAAATGGAAATTTTTTATTTTTTTCCTATATTCCATTCCTCGTGTCTTTTCAATTAAGAGAAAAAAATATATATACTGTTAAGGGCAATGAAACTTTTGAAAGAGAAAAAGTTTTATCGAGTTTTCTAATAGTCTATTAACCAATCGACATGTTCTTTTTATTGAGTTTGAAATTAAAAAGAAAAATTAGACTTTAAGAACCAAATATATGTTATTTTTGGAGATGAAAATTTTCTCCTCAATTTAAAAAGGTAAGGTTATGTTTGAAAAATTCGCAACGTCACCTAAACTTGAAGGCTTAACTCATGAAGATAAAAACTTTTCAAATTTTACACTATTACTCTTATGCTTATTTTTTAATTAGAAAAAAAAATTGTATAGTCGAAAGAAAGAATAAATTATTTATAAATATTGTATTTTCCTATTCAAAAGAGGAAATGATTACAACCAATGAAAATGGGTATTTTAAATTCTTTATATATTTTTAAGTTTTCTAGCTGCTTATTAGTTTATTGCAATTTCTTATTATAAGAATTTTTTGTATCTACATCATAAAAAAATGTAAAAGTAATTTAATTTTGAATATCCGATTTAGTAAAGTATTGTAGCACTGGAAATCAAGATTTTTTAAAAAATTGGTTCAAATATTTTCAATTGTTTACAACACAAAAAATGGAAAAAAAATTAACTTACTTTTTTATCGAATATTCATGATAATCTAATATTGTTTTTACTACTTACATTAAGTTAGGAATAGAAAATGGTAGTTTAAAGTATGAATAAACTTTCTTTCAAGGATCTCATTCCTCCACCAAAAATAAA
Organism: Gynochthodes officinalis; assembly: GCA_020080225.1. Taxonomy (NCBI): domain Eukaryota; kingdom Viridiplantae; phylum Streptophyta; class Magnoliopsida; order Gentianales; family Rubiaceae; genus Gynochthodes; species Gynochthodes officinalis. The sequence continues at coordinate 18,203,010 of CM034619.1, forward strand.
AGCTTAAAAATGAAGATTACTTTTTAATTTTTTTCTATAATCTATTAGTTCAAATACTTTTATTGAATTAGGAGAAAAAAAAAGACATTTAAAAGAATTACTATCTCCGTCCTTAAAAAAAGTCGCTATTTAATTTTTTTTATTTAAAAAAGAACTCAATTTAGAACCAAGTTCCTAAAATATTTTTATTAACAATAATTTTGTAGATCATTTTGCTTCACACAAATTTCAGAATAGTAACCAAAGGTTTGGCCTCTACCCATTTGGTGAAGTAGTCGATGGCGACTATTAAGAATTTCAGATGTCCTGGTGCTTCAGGAAAACGTCAAAGAATGTCAATCCCCCATTGCATGAAAGGCCACAAGCTTTGGATGTTGATTAATTCCATTTGGGGTCTTCTAACTATGGGAACATAAAACTGGCACTTGACACATTTTTGTACGAAGTCGTGAGCAGCTTTAAACATGGTTGACTAGTAGTATCCCAAACGAATGATTTCTTACCAAGCATGCGGGGTCCCACATGGCTTCCAAAAAAACCCAAGGTGTACTTCTTGAAGTATATAATTTGCCTATTAAGATCCAATGCGTATGAGTAATGGCTGAACATAAGAACGTTTGTAAAGGACACCATCTTGTATTATACTGAGATGCCTTTAATTTTAGTTTCCTTGCTTTATTTTTGTTATCTAGCAGTTCTCCACTTTGCAAATATCTCTATATGGGGGTCAACAAGTTATCTTCTGCTTCTTCAAGAGTCATCGTGAACTTATCTTTGGTTCTCCTGTAAGAAAGTACTTTCACCAAGACTTTCTTGTTTAGGTGAGGAAAAGTAGACGACGTCAATTTGTTTAGGGCATCAGCCTTCTTGTTTCTTGATCTGGGATCTGTATAATCTTGAAACTATCAAAGAAATGGCTAAGTTGGCGTACCTTGTCAAGATACTTCTTTATTTGAGGCTTCTTAGCTTCATAGGAACCTTGCACCTGATTGATGACTACTTGAGAGTCGTTGTATGCTTGCACTTCTCGTACTTTCATTTTCTATGCTAGCTTTAAACCTGCAATCAAAGATTCATACTCAACCTCGTTGTTAGTTGTTTTGAAGTCAAAACGCAAAGCATATGTAATTTCTGTGCCCTCTGGACTTTAGAGCAATGGCCTGACTCCACTGCCTTCTTCATTAGAAGCACTATCTGCGTATAAAGTCCAGGACTTTGAATCTTCTAGCCCCTTTTCCCAGGATTCAGGTAGTGGCAAAAGATTAACATATGAGGTCTCTCTATGAAATCTGCTAGAGCTTGAGCTTTTATAGCTATTCGAGGTTGATAATAGATGTCATGTTGGATTATGCCCTAAGGACCAATCATATAATGATGGTTTAGGCATATATTATATTATAATGTTTATAATTAATGGCAATGATTATTATGTTTATTTCTATATCTATATTTTATAAATAAATATAATGATGTCCCAAGAATTTAATTATTCTAAAATTATCCCTAATCATGTATTATCATTAAATGGGACAATGATAATGCATTAAGACTAATATGTGTAGTGACTAATGAAATGTGTCATGATATGAGATATCAACTCAACAAATAGGTACATGTTAGAGAACTATATACTAGATCGACTAGCCATGAGAAATGCTACATGGGTTATTATATAAAATGTCATAAGCATATCTCATAGTGATGATGGTGTAAGTGATCCTTAGACTTGAGATCATCAGAGATCTCAACATGAAGAGTTGTATGTTTTGATGCTACTAAACGTTACCCGTAAAAAGGTGAACTATAAAAGTAGCAATTGGATATGCAACAAATCATGTAGTGAGATGTTGAATGATCAAGATAGGATTTGCCGCCCTCCTAAATAATGGGAGTGATATATTTGGGCCCCTTGATCAAGTGAGATCATAAAATACATGGCCGTGCTCAAATGAGTCGATATGTGATATCGAGTTAATTTGCTTAGATGTGTCTACTTGGGAATCAAGAAACGCAAAGATTGAACACGATGTGAGCGTGAGACACTCCATGGCTCGTGTTCAATCAAGATATCTAGGGCAAAATGATTGAATTACATGGTAACATCTATCACAATAAAATTAATATCAAATTACTAACATTCTTATAACTTGGGTAGCTTTGATGTGTTACTAGACATTGCTCATTGCTTTTGGCATAAAATAGATTTTATGTCATAGCCAATGTTATGAGAACCTATTGGGTCGCATACTTAGATCGTATCCAGAAGAAGTGTAAAATTCATGTGATGAATGTTTTGGTTAATTCAAGAATCATATTACGAATAGGACTCCATAAGGTTTTCCGGTTTAAGGCGGTATTTGGATTGGTGACTAAATCGTTTTGGTTTTGTGTTAATAAATTCAAAAGAGTTTTGGATTTATTAATTCATGTGAAAACCAAAATTAGAAAGCCAATTTAGAATGGGATTCTTGTTTTGGAAGCCACTGAAATTTAGAAAGTTCCAACATAGATTAGAACTTTTAGTTCAAGTAAAACTCTTTAAAAGAAGTTTTACCCTAATCTATATCTATATATATAGACTTATAATTTCAACAGCCACACTCTAATGTGAACAACATAATCCATGGTTTTTCATGGTGAAAAGAAAGCAGAAGTTCAGCTTTCTTTTTCAAGAAAAAATATGTAGTTTTCTTTTGAAGAAAACAGCCCCAAAAATTGAACCTTGTTTTCTTGTTCAATAAAAGAAATCTCGTGGCTTTTAATTTTGAAGAAATAGTCATGGTTTTATCAAGAAAACAAGAAGTTTTTCAACTATTCTTTGGAGAAAAACAGCCGTTGCTTTTTTGTTAAAAAAAACAAGAAAATTTCGAAGCTTAGAGAAGCTTGGAACCTGAAAATCAAAAGCAGAAATTCCAGGGGAAATTTGCAAATATAGCACCTTTTTTTAGTTAACTTTGCAAATATAGCACTTCCTTTTTTTTGTTTGCTGTTAGAGCACTTCAGGCTGCATAAAAAACCAAAATACTTATCTCCTTTAAAATCCAAAAAAAGAAAATAAGGAAATGAAAGAAAACATAAAGATTGAAACCATTGCAATCCATAGAATGAAACCATTCTTCTTTATTTCCTCATTACAATCAATAGTGCAAACAAGAATTTATCAGCACCTATTCTTTTCTTGTTCAGGCTGAGAAGTAATGGAAACTTGACTAGAGTGATATTGGTTCCAATAGCATGCACGCAAGAAGGCTACAACGGGTTTGTCGAAGCCCGCAAAATTAATTACTGGTCCTTAAGTGATTGTAAAATTAATTTGTAGCAAAAGTGAACAAGGTCGAATCCTAAGGGAACCAAAGTATAATTCCAAATTTTGAACAATAAAATAAAACTAAATAGAACAAGGAGGATTTTTGAATGTTTAACTAAACTATGGAAATTTTGAAAATTAATAAAAATAAATATTTAAAACAGTAAAAATAGAAAATAACAAAAGTTACCAATTAACCGAGTTTCCAGTCCAAGGGTTGATATCACTGATCATAGGTCACAAAAAATAATCTTACAAATTCAAATATTTAACTTGAAATTTATTAGGATGGCCGTAATAAATTTCCATTTTCCTAACATAATTGACCGAGCCCAGCACCCTAAATCAAAACTTATCATTAATTGATTGGACACAGTAACATTCCATATCATTAAATGATAGCACTAAGATCTATGAAAACAGTTAAACCAAAATTAAAACACCGAGATAGCTGCAGTAAATTAATCTTGTCCCATTAATTCCTCTAGGCTAAGCATGCATATTTCAAGTCATAAACATATTTAACCTAGTTGCTACTTGGACCACTTATTCATGACAATTACGGATCACTGAACTCGTGGATAGTAATAGAATAAATAATGAACAATTAATTTGTCAGATTAATTAATCATCAATTATTCATAGGAATTAAATCAAGAATTAACAAGTACTTGAATAAAAAGCAAGAATATAAAATTAAGAACAAAACCTCACAGTAATTGTAATTGAAATCAATCTTTCCCTTGAATTAGAAAAGAGAATTTAGCCACTCATGGTGGCATACATAATTGCTGAAATTTTCTAAGAGAATTACTAAACTAAAAGAAAGAAAAGAAGAAAACAAGAGAATGGAAATTTGAGAGAAAGAACAAGGGTGTGAAGGACTTGCTGCTTAAGCAAAAGAAAGAGATACAAAACTACTCCAAGGCTGCCAAGTATTTATAGAACATGTATGTCCTTTTCTTTTCTTTTCCTGCACGTTTGTTTCCTATTCCTTCATTTTTCCAAAATCAATTTTGTCTTGTTCCTTTGGTTGACTTCCAAGAATGGTTGCTTCCAAATTCTTCTTCCCAAAATCAATTTTTCCATTTCCTTTTCCCAATTGAACTTTGACTTGTGCAGTATTTGGTTCTTTTCTTTGTCTTTTTTTGTTTCCTATTTTGTTTGTTTCCTTTTGCCCGAATGACTTGTCGTGAATCAATTGCACTTGTTTTGTTTCCTATTGCTTCATGAAGTCTTTTTCTTTCCTATAATTTGCCCAAGTCCAATTCTGAATAGGAAATTTTTGGATTGTCTCCTTTTGCTTCAATTTTCTTCCTTTATCAACTTTTCCTCCAATTCATCATTTTTCATACCTAAAACAAAAAAAATATATTAAAATCAAATAATTCCTCTTAAAATTCAAATTAATATTAAGGAAATATTAAAAAGAAAAATGAACATTTTAAGCTCTATTAGGCTGCGATGTTTTAACACCTAGGTCGAGCCCTATGTCGAGTTATAGGTCAAGTTTAAGGGCGAGCTATAGAGTGGTCAAGTAATAGGTCGATTAATAGGTCGAGTAATATGTCAAGTTATTGGTTGAGTACCAAGTCGAGTAATAAAGTGGTTAAGTAAGTTGATGGTCGAGTAACAGCTTGAGATGTAGGTCAAGTTGACGATCGGCCACTAGAGTGGTCGAATTCACGATCGAGCACTAAGTCGAGTGGTCGAGTTGATGGTCGAGCACTAGGTCGAGTGATAATGTTTCCTTACTAGACTCTGTTCTTCCCTTCCAATGCCATCTTAGGACCTGGTCCAAAACAAGTCATACTGAATGCCATTTAAATGTAGAGATTACCAAGGTTCATCTTTCACCACAATTGAAAACACAAAATAACGTAAGGTAAACTCAATATAAAGTATACTTCCAAAACTTTATTTTTAATCAGTTAGCAAGTTTTACAAAATTTCACTTTTTTCACCCCACACACGAATGAATTAAAGCAAGTTTTACAATTGTATCTACTCCCTCCATAAAGACCACATTTCTTTGTAACTCTTTCCTCACCTGTTGAAGGAATTCGGTTTTTTTTTTTGCGCCTACCACTCATAAACCTTGGTTCCAAAGAAGCTAGTTGAATAGATAGAACTTCTTTAAGCACAATCTAATCCTTAGGTTCACCAGTCGGCACAATAGGATCTGTATAAGCAAATAAACAGTGCAGCAATGTGATAACATGGCGAACATAAGGAGTAATGGTCAATTTGTTAGTGACGAGCTGCAACTAATGCATGAACACAAGGGAGGTGATCCATATCAAATACTCGACACGTGCACGTTCTTTGAAGCAAATCGACTATAGTATACATTTTACAATGTCTCATACACACCATCGATGTATATCAACCTATTCAACAACATAGGATTGTACTTTTCTTATCCTGGATGCAATCTCATCTTCAATGTATGGGGTTGTTTGTGCTTTCAGTTCGGTAGCCGCTGTATGTCTTTCATAAAACCATCTTTGTGATGTGTTTCAAATGTACTCAACCAAAGAATGAATTAGTAATTCCCGTGCATTCTTCAACAATGCGTTGAGACATTCTGCAATATTGGTGGTCATTATAGTATACTATCTCCTTTCGGAATGTGCCCTCGACCATTGTTCAATGCCAACCTCTATTAAAATACTCACACATCCTTGAATTTTGCAGTAGAAGAATTCTAAACATCTTAGTGAATTCAATAAACGTGTAAGTCTTTGCAGCCTCAAAGTATAATAAGAGCATGTCTTTGTGTTTGAATGTTGCTCTTAGATTGCTACTCAAATGATAGATACACATTCTATAAAAGGCATTCGGGAAAACATTTGATATACCTTTTACAATGCTTTTATGCCTGTCAAACACAAACACCAATCCATCAATATCATCACCAATTGTAGCCTTCAGCTTTTGCAAAAACCACTCTCACGAGGTGTCATTTTCTGAATCAACCACTCCCCATCCGATGGGGTACACTTGGTTATTACCATCCATGCAAGTGGCAACAATTAATGACCCAGGATATTTTCCCTTCAAAAAGCAGGTATCAACAATAATAACTAGCCACACACAAATGCGAAATCCACGTAGCAATGCTCCAAATGACCAAAAAAGATAATTGAATCTTCTATTTTCTTCCATTTCGAGATCGGTAAAAGTACCAGGATTACATGCCTTCAGCACGTGCAAATAAGATGGAAGTATTCTGTATGAATGATCAAATCGACCTCTCACTTCGTCCATTGCAGATTCCCTTGATCGCCAAGCCTTGTTATATGTTATGTTCACATGAAACTTTTGCCGAATATCTGCTATGATTTTGCCAGATTTATATAGTCGACATACTTTCTAGTATTTACATCTGATCCACAAACCAATTTATTATTTGACTGTTGATTATCACACTAAACCAGTGATGATTGACATGTGTGAGTGTTTTTAAATTTAGTGACCTTCCAAGCACTAGAATTCCCAATGGAAAATGCATTCAGCATCCATTTGCAATTGTTATCCTTGCATCGTATGTACTAGTACTTTCTATTTGCCCTAACAACCTTCCACTCGTAAAAATGCTTCGCGGTCAGCATACTCATTCTCATATACAAATACTCCCTCATTTCAAATACATCATTTACCGCAACATGATCCACAACGGCTAATCTATCAGAAGAAGTCCCACTATCTGCATGGGTTGACCTTGTTGTTGTATGGCATTGTACGACTACTAGTTTATGTGTTTAAACCAAATCGACAGGCTCACAAGTCCCTAGTTGCTCGACAACTATATTATCTTCTTTCACAATTATAGTATCATTAACAGGAACGCCACCCTCATTACTAGCTCCACGATCATTAATTTCATCGATAAATTTGTTCTCAACTAAATTCTTTGGAGGAAGAACATCGTTAGTCCATATCAGACTGTCATAACTCAATCGCTTTATTAGTGAATTGCTAGCACTATCTTCAACGTGTGATGCTTCAAGACCAGTTCAAAATGTAACACATATTGGAATCCTGGTATCTTCGGACCGTCTAATAATCTCATTCAAAAAGCACTTAACATGGTAATCGGTCTTGATGGGGATAGTAGAGATTTTAGACAAGTACTTGGATAGATATTCGATAACCAATCTATTTTTTACCTTGACATCTAATTGCAAGACAAAATAATGAGATTCACTGGTTCTGTGATGTTTGTGTCTTCTTTTAACAAAAGAGGTTCAACCCTCTTATAATTAATGAAGTTTCGATCATTTGTAATGGGATCAAAGATCCATTATCTCCCAAAAAAACATGTACAGATCACATAATGGGGTGTGCCATCCCTACATATCCAACCAAATCCATCAATAAACAATGATTTTATATCAAACATAAACAAGAATTTAAATTAAATTCATATATAAGCAATGAAGTGAATGCATAAATAACCCATAAAAGGCCTAATAGTTGAGCCCTAGTTCATGGTCAAATCCACGTTGCGACGTAATACTCGACCTAAGACTCAACATAATTCTCGATCTAACCTAGTGTTTAACCTAATACTCAACCTAACTAGATGCTTTACCTAACCTAGTGCTCGATCTAAGATTCAACCTAATACTCGACCCTAACCTAGTGCTTGACCTAAAACTTTACCTAATACTCAACCTAACCTAGTGTTCGACCTAAGACTCAACCTAGTGCTGGAACTAGGGCTAAACCAAATTCTCCTTCAAACTCACAAACCCAGTTCAAATAGGCAAATTTTGAATAACTTCTCACTGATGCGATTTCTTCTCTACGGTCACGAACTTCTTACTTAAAGATGATGGTCCAATGGGTGTGCGAACAATGGGGTGTGAGAACGAATTTTGTTAAATCAATGAAACAGGAGACTAATGGGTTCTGAGGAAAAAATTAGTTGTCCTAAAAGAATATGAGGGTGAAGTACTATATTTTTGCATTTTAAAAGAGAATATGAGGGGCATTTTAGTCTTTATGCAGCCTTGAAATTCTATAACAACAAACAAAAAAAGGGAGGTACTATATTTGCAAAGTCAATTCAAAAAGGTGTTATATTTGCAAATTCGCCAAATTCTAGGCTAGCACCGTTGAGTTTTTGTTGCTTCTTTCTCAGGTTGATTGTGTGACAATTAACTTGAGAGTTGAAAATGATCGTGTGGATACTGTAGAGGCAATGTTCTGCTGGTTTTATTGGTAATTCGACGAGCAACGATCTTTGCAAGAAATTTCTACCGTTACTGATAAGGTAAAATCCTTCATTACCGGTTTGATCTCACTTCGTAAGGATCCTTGAAGGAAACAAAAAATTTTGAATTTTCACAACATACTGTATTTGGTTTCTTACATGTCAAGTTCTCCCAACTCTATGGCCCATTTTACTAATCTTCCAGAAGCCTTAGGTTTGGAGAGTATCTACTTAATGGGTTCTTCAGTGAGAACACATATGGAATATGCTTGAAAGTAGGGTCGTAACCTTCTGGCAGCATGAATTAAAGCTAGGATTAGCTTCTCCGCTAAATGATATCATGTTTTGGCTCCTTGTAGGGTGTGACTAACATAACATACTAGTCTTTTCACATTATTTGCGTCTCGGATGAGTACAACGCTAACAGCATTAATTGAGGCTGCTAGGCATAGATACAAGACTTCACCATTTGTAGGTACTGTGAATGCTGGTAAACTTGCCAAATGCCCCTTCCACTTCTCAAAAGCCTTCTGGAAGTCTTCATTTCACTTGAAGTTTTTGGCTTCTCTTAACATCTAGAAGAATGGGAGATGCTAGTTTGCTGACCGCAATAGAAACTTATTTACGGCTGCTAACCACCTTATCAACTTCCGAACTTCTTTCAAAGTTCGCGGGGGTGCCATCTCAATAATGGCCCTTATCTTGTTTAGATTTGCTTCAGTTCATCTCTTAGAAATCATAAATCTTAGAAATTTGCCAGATCATATCTCAAAAGGACACTTTTTGAGGTTTAGAAGCATCCCAACCTCTGACAGGGTTCGTAAAGTCTCCTCTAAATCTCCAAGGACATTTTCAGTCTTTTTCGACTTTATCACCATGTCATCCACTTATACTTTTAAGTTCTTTCCAATCTAATTGTAAAATACTTGGTTGAGAAGACGCTAATAAGTTGCTCCTGCATTTTTTTAACCAAAAGGCATTTTTTAATAACAATATACCCCCCATCTTAGTGATGAAGGCTATCTTCTCAGCATCTTCCTTTGCCATCAAGATTTGATGGTAACGTTTGTAGGCATCAAGGAACATCAAGACCTCGTACTCTGATATTGTTTCAACCTTTTGGTTGATCACTGATAATGGATAACAGTCTTTTGAGCAATACTCATTGAGATCAGTATAATCAATACACATTCTCCAACTATCATCAAGTTTTTAACCAAAACTAGATTTGATAACCATGTAGGATAAAACACCTTTTTGATGATGTCAGACTGAAGAAATTTCTTTACTTCTTCATTAACCACCTCATTTCTTTTTGTAGCAAGTGATCTTTTCTTCTGTTGAACAGGCTTCACCTTGAAATCAATGTTTAGCTTGTGTGTTACTAAGGATGGTGAGATCCCTAGCATATCCTCTGGACTCTATGCAAAAACTTCTTTATGCTGGCAGAGGAGGTTAATGATGCAACTTTCAATATCATCTGGTAGCGTCGCCCCTATTTTAACCGTGCTATCAGGTTGATTGGCATCTATTACAACCTCTTGTACTTCATCAGTGATCTCCTGTGACCCACTTGGGCCTTTCTCTATACAAGCATCTTGGGGGTTTCGAGTTGTAACCTCAGAATTTTTGTTGTTTCGGGGGTTTCAAGGTATGATCTCAGAATTTTCGAGAGTTTCTCGAGTTGTGACCCTAGAATTTCTATTGTCTCGAGGGTTCTGAGATGTGACCTTAAAATTTCTAAGAGTTTCTCAATGTGTAATCTCAGGACCCTCCGAGAGGAACATCTTACTCTTTCCTTTCTCCATTTTTCCCTAAGGTGGCACATTAGTATTAGGTTGTGGTATCTCTGGAGTTTGTATGGCATGCGCGCCTTTCATCAAGTGTCTTTCCTTTTGATAGCAATGCACATGCATTCTCTTGTCACATACTGGTCTCCTCGTATAGATACCACTCCGTGTTGTGTTGGGAACTTCATAACCCAATGGTAAGGCAACCAAATGACTTTGGCTTTATTCACCAATGATCTCCCAATGATAGCATTGAAGGGAGATGGAGCATCCACATCATAGAAATCTGTCATGATAGTTTTATCTCGAGGGTAGTCATCCACTATAACTGCCAAGTAATTATACCAACCAGGTTAATCGCTTCATGGGCGAATATTACTAGGGGTATACTAGATGGCTTCAAGGCACCGAAGTCGATTCCCAACTTACGAAAACAATCAATGTACAGGACATTGACTGCACTATCATCATCAACATAAATCTGATGGACTTCTTTATATGCAACTATGACTTTAATAACTAAAGCATCATTATGTGGGTAAATGGTGGGAACTATATCTTTCTATGAGAAAGAGATGATTTCGGAAGCTTTGAAGTGCTTATGAACTGGTTGTTAATATGGGATCCTCCTAGCATTAGCCTTGATCGTAGACTATGATTACCCTTCTGGGTAACGACCGAATATGGCTTGGAGAATGCTAGTGACATTGCGGTTATCATGTGGTGGAGGCTAGGATGTTACCTGCTGTGGAGGATTGTTTTGGAATTGTTGATATGGTTGATTCATGAAGGGGTCCTATCTTTGTCAATAGTCCATCTGATGTGAAGGCGGGCCTCATCCACCTTGCTCTCCTGAGCGGTAGCCACCTTTCGACCTCTAGACTGAAGTTGGACTCCATCAAAGTGAGAGTGCCACCTTTGTACATATTGACCAAGCATCCCATTACGGATGCAATCTTCTACTTCTTTTTTAAGGTCTTTGCACTCCTCAGTATTATGCCCATGATCATTATGACAGGCACACCACAAATGTGTGATGCTGCAGTTAATGGAACTGGGGGTCGCAAGAGATCTCTATGTATAGATAGGATTTCAGCGCAGCTTTTAGTGAATGGTGTAAGAGTCTTTTCCTGAATTTGAGGTTCCAAATGACCTCGATTATAACTTAGCCTGTCAAATGCACTTTTCTGGATACTTTTCCCTTTAGCATTCTCCTGATGCTTTTTTTCATTCTTCTCATTTTCTCGCTTTTGTCTATTGGCTTCTTCTCATTTAGTATAGTTCTCCATCATTTGCCATAGCGCTTGAGTGTCAGTTTGTGTGTCCTATGCCAATTTGTGCAGAATGGTCCAGGGTTTAAACCATTCATGAAGGTCAAGATTACTAACTAATCTGTTCGATCAAACACTTGAAGACTTTCATCATTGAATCTTTCTACATACGATTTTAGGAATTCGTCTTTCCCTTACTTGAGGTTCATCGAATATGCGGCAGTTTTGTGGAACTTCTTTTTTTGAAAGAAGTGGGTGTGAAAAAGTTGCACCATTGTCTGAAAGATGATATGCTATTGCGGGGTAAGCTATCCATCAAAACCTGTGCTTTCCCACTAAGATGGATGGGAAATGTTTTACACATCACTTCCATTGGGGCACTTTTTTAATTTTATCTCGTATTTGAATCGCAATAAAAAGTCTAGGGGATCAAATCCCCCTAGTAAGATGGGATCCTGTCAGGCAATTTGAATCTTGTGGGCATTGGGAATTGCATGATGTTAGGTGTGAAGGGCAACAGAGTGCCTCCTTCATCATCCAAACCTAACAAACCAGGAATCTCATTAGCCACTTTATTGCTAATCTGAGAAAAATCATAATGTCGAGGATGCTTCAGATCACGCTTCAACTTAACCCTGGAACGAACATTTTCGTAATTATCACCAGCGTGAGAGGCTGAGGCCTCCTTCCCATCATCATTTCTCTTCTGTCGGCCATGTTCCTGATTATCATGTCTCGATTTAGTTTCTGATGGATGCTGATTAAGCTTGGCTCTACGAAATTCTTCAAATTGTGCATAGTGTTGCTCCATAAAAGCTTTCTCATCTTCTTCTTACCACCTCCGTGATGGAGAATTATCTCGATTTGGGACAATGCACCGCGAATGGTCACTTTCATGGGTGTAGGGATGTTCTGATCGTTCAAGAATCCCCTCTAAATGTAATGGATCGTTTTCGGCAAGATTCGAACGACCATGTCGTGCCCCTCTACGGCTGGTTCCTTCGCCTACTCTGTGTCCTCCGGATCTAGTATCTACCATCTCTAAATCATTTAAAGATAAGAAAGAAAATATGCAAATATTCCTTCAGAAATTCCAAAAGTTCCCATAGATGCCACCAATTGATGAAGACCATATCCACAACCCGTTAAGATCCGTCAGATTGAATTGGATCCAAAACCCTTCGTCTTCCTTGAGGCTGAGTATTCCTACAAAACAAATTTCGGATTGGTTCTCTGGGGTAAACTCTCCGATGTTTAAGTTAGAGTTTTGTATGTAGATTGTACTTTGAATCTGCTAGAATCCCCTTACCTAGTTATTTTTCCAGCTTATATACCTTATTCCGCCATTAGAGGGATTTGTTATCACATTTTAACATGTGGGCTACAGCTATAACTACTGATTACACGCCATGGTGTTTCCCTATGATTGCCACATATTTTTACGCACTTATGGATAAGCATGATATTACTAAATTCCCATCTTGTTGGTGCAGTTTGAGACCTAGTCTGCTCTGGTCCGAGGTCTCGTACACTTAATGTAATTTCAGTGTGCTTTTACTCTCATCCTTTATACTTAGCTCAGAGGTCGAGGCTAGACCTTTAACCTTCATATATTGCCGAGATCTAGACCTTTGACAAGATGAGATCCCGTCTTGTGTATTGTCGTGATCCAGGCTTTAGTTCGAGATGGGTCCCGGGTCCTACATATATCATCCATAGTTTTTCGTTTAGCTCTTGATGAATTACCAAGTTCAGTGTTGGCCATTTACGTTTATAGCATTTTGTAACATTTTATGTTCAAGATAGTAAGAAATGAGTGTCACTCTGAACAACAAATTTTTTCATACTTTTTCTACATATTTGGATAAAATCTTAATTATTGTTGTTGTTATATTGAATTTGCCAATAAACCTTCACACACATTGAGCTCACATAAGGTACTGTCTCTACCTATTGAAAAATTTTATATCTTTTTATTCAAATGATCTAATCCCAAAAGGAAAATAAAAATTATAACGCCCAAATCAAATCAAAACTCCCTTCTCTTTAATAACCTTTTAACATTTGAAAAGTTTTTTGTGGGAGTGATTGTAACATTCAACCGTTAACAGTTCCAAATAACTCTAGAAATCGAGGTAGCAAACCTATGGCCACTTATTCCATTCCCGCAAGAAAATAAGTCCAAAGTTTGGTTAACAATTCAAATACCGCATGTCCTGCCTGCTGACTAGCTTGCGTTATAGCATTGAGAAATTCAATGTTACCTATTTTTTAATTAAAATTCAATAATTATAATAACTTGTTAAAAGTTAATGATTAAATTCAACAATACCCATACATTTGACTTATTTGTCATACATTTGACACGGGCATGGGGACAGGGGACTTTTGCCACCCCTGAGATCAGCAAATGGAAATTCAAACCCTCAACTTATATTTTATTCTTCATACTATTTGAAAAATGGATGGGGATTTTTGCCATCAGGTATATCAACCATTAATTAATTCAACTTCTAATCCTTAACCTTAAAGTCTTTTGGGGGCCATATCTAGTTACAGCTTAACATAACGAATATGTTGACCTCAACTACTTTGACGTAACCCTAGAACTCCACCACTTTATATTAGTGCATGATTTACGTCCATCAAGTTGGATTCGACATCCATGATAACAACTAAAAAACCTATTTTTTATTTATTTTTCTTTGTTTTGAATGAGACCGTATTGTCAAAATCCTTGTGTTGTGTTTTTTATGGTAAAAAGTAACTGTCATGATTAAAATACTTTTGTCACGATTAAAACATATTTTATGGGATTATAATAGCAAAATCTTACAGAACAGTTACATTTCCCCGTCAAAGAAACATGTTTTTTCTTCAATTGAGTTCAAACCTATTTTTGAAACTTTAAAAAATCATTGATGACACCCAAGGGTTGCGGGTTTAATGAGCGAGACGCCAGGCATATCAAGGTCCAAGAGTTACGCAAGCCAATTTTCCGATGCCATGCATGTTGTGCAATTAACCTTTTTTTTTCAAAAATAATATTTATATTCTCTTTCTAAAATAACATTTAAATATCAATTTTTTTCTCTTATGATTTTCAAAATTTTCTTTCAAAATAAATACCTTTTACAAAACAATGAAATAGAAGCTCCAAGTTTTAAACCAAAGTTTTTTGAAAGGGAGACCAAAAAGCAAATCAGTTGCAAATAATGAACTCTTAAATATTTTATCTAGAGGCCATAAGTGGTTAAAAGGCATGTTAAATCTCATGCTCAATCGCTGGATGGAGTCTATTTTTTTTTTCTTTTACATAATATATACAAAATGTGAAAATTGACGATATTATTGACAAGTTTGTCAAACCCTGAAAATTTTTCACTAAATCTCTTGTGACTATAAATTAATTTTATATAAATAGTGGACCAAGTCAATATTTCAAAAGAACTAAATAATTAATTTTTTAGTTAAAAACAATGAAAAGTAAAATTACAGGGGTTTGAATAATTAACTAATTAATCAAATTCTAAGAAATAGTTAAAATAAATGACTGAACACCAAATATAGAAGAAATTTGATATTATTGAATTTCTAATCACTACAAGAAAAATGGGCTTTAGTGATGACTGGAATATCGTCATTAAAAGTCGCTTTTTCGTCACAAAAACCAGTTAGTGACGAAAAAATGCTCCGTCACTACGTCGTCACTAATGCTCCGTCACTAAAGGGTTTTAGTGACCGAAACAAAAAAGTCGTCACTAAATGAGTGGCGTTAGTGACGATTTGAAGATGTGACGAAAATTAGTGACGGAAAAAAATCGTCACAAAAAGGGGAAAAAAGTCGTCACTAAAAGTTAAGAATCGTCACTAATTGAGCACGTTTAGTGAAGAAATTTAGTGACGAAAAATTTTGTCACTGCAACTATTTCGGTCAGTTGGGCAGTTGTGACGGTTTAGTGACGGAAAAAAAGTCGTCACTAAAAAGAACCTTGGCAACTCTTTCTGTGACGAACTAGTGACGATATGTTTCGTCGTCACTAAATGGTTAGTGACGACTTTATGTTTGTCACAAAAATTTTATTGTCACTAAATGGTTAGTAACGACTTTAAGTTTGTCACAGAAAGTTTGTTGGTGAATGCAATTTTGTGACGGAAAATTTTGACGTCCTTTTGCATTAGTGACGGAAAAATCTCGTCACTAAAAATTCGTTCGCAAATGAAATTAGTGACGAAAAAAAATTGTCACTAAATAGTGTTATTAGTGACAATTTTAACCAAAGCTATAACATTGTATATTTCAATATTTTATCACTAATAACATCAATATATTGATTGTGACATTATTCATCCTTTTAATACAAAAATCATCGATATCAAAAATGTAATGAAAACAATCTTACTAAGCATTCAACATTCAAAGCCCATATGAAGAAACGAACGAAAGATAAACTTGTGCATTGCAAAAGACAACATTTTACTTTCCTAGCATACAAGAAAATAAAAGTTAAATATCGTAGTTGAACCATGAGAATAAAACATTATCCAAGCATCTAACACCCCACAAAATAGTAATGTACACATGATTCCCATAGCATTCTAAAAGTAAATAAGCAAAAGGCTATTTTAAGACCTTTACAACAGCAACCAACTAGCCATTTGATTCCAAAGTATGTCTACAATCTGTGATGCTTGGCACAACCTGGTGATGGATGCGTCACTGTGATAAGAAAAGGAAAAAGCAGTAAATGTTATAAATTCAATCCAATTGCAAATATGACTAGCTACGAAAACAACACCCCATAACTATACCTCTCATGACATCGTACAATTCATCGTAATGAATAATAATAATCATATTATATTTTCCACCAATCACATATAACAAAAATGACCATGCAACCTATCACATGACATAATAGAAGACTACAAAGCGAAAATCATACTCTTAACCAATCCTTTTAACTAGACATCATTATGTTATATAATGTTTATTTCTCAGACAAATGTAGAAATGTGCCATGCATTGACAAAAAAGAAATGAAAATGTATGAGTGCACATTTGAGAACGTATTAAAGGAACAATATCATGTCGCGATAACAATTAAAGGCTTAGAAGCAGCAACATCCCATAATTATATCTCATTACAAAATACAATTTCACCAACAAATTATAATAATCACACTACATTCTACACCAATCATAGAAAAATGAAGTGACTACGAAATGTTTCACATGACATAATACATTACGACCAATCAAAGATAATCTTCATAAACCAACCCTGTTAACAAGGCACTAATATGTTGCATAATGTCCATATCACATAGGAATGTAGAAATATCCCCTGCATTGATGATAATGACATGAAACCAAAAGTGTAAATGCAACAATCTTTAAGGAAACAACATGTTTTCAGCAAAAAAATAGGCCAAAAATTGCAGCACAATTCCAGAGAAACCAGTCCAGAACAATTAAAAAACTTTTGAAAAAAGTCAAAAAAACAGTCGGTATAACATTATGAGAGAATGGTCCCAAAAAATGCAGAAAAAATTCCAAAAAACAGTCACCATTAGAATGAAAAAAATGGGCCAAAAATTACAGCACAAATTCCAGAGAAACCAGTCTGAACCAGTCAAAAAATTTACAAAAAAAGTCGAAAAAACAGTCGGCATAACATTATGAGAGAATAGTCCAAAAAATGCAGAAAAAATTCCAAAAAAACAGTCACCATTACAATGAAAAATATAGGCCAAATATTGCAGCACAAATTCTAGAGAAACCAATCCAGACCAGTCAAAAAACTTTAGAAAAAATTCAAAAAAACACTCGGCATAACATTATGAAAGAATGGTCCAAAAAAATGCAGAAAAAGTCCCGAAAAAACAGTCACCACTGCATTCCAGTCACAATAGGCCAAAAATGGCATAACAAATTCTAGAAAAAACAGCCCGGACCAGTCAAAAAATTCCAGAAAAAAGTAAAAAAACAAAAATAGTCTTGGTCCACATTCTGAAGAAACAGTCCAAAAATTTAAAAAACTATTTTAGACAAAACTTAGAACAAAACCACAACATTGGCAACTTAATCAAAAAGGTAATAGGATGCAACAAGAAATAGAAAATTTATAAACTCTAAACGTAGAAGAGGGAAAGTCGAAAACAGCCATCAACATCAATGACATCCACAGACTCAAACTTTACCATACAAGCTATGCATCCTAATTCCTACACAAGGCAGTTGAAGTGAAGACATAAATCTCAGAAAAAGTGAAGACAGCAGTCACCCTTACATCCTAATTCCTACACAAGGCAGTTAAAGTGAAAGACATTACATTCTAAAAAAACAGAACTAAATTGCAGAACAAATTCCAGAGAAACCATTCCAGAAACATAGCAGTCACCCTTACATCCTAAAGATCCAATTCAAGAACAACAATAAACCCATAAATTGGAAATAGCCCAACAAGAGTTTCAACCAACTTCTAATGAAAACGGCAGTAGCATTTTCGGCCACAATATCACAAGAGAACAACAAAAATGCAGAATCCACCAAGGCTGAAAAATGCAGCAAAAATTCCACAAACATTGAAGCCCAAAACATTACTTATCTTAAAAAAGTACACAACTAAAATTTCATTATCTATCATGTCATATAGAATCCAAAGGAACCCTTTGACCACGAACCAAAACTAGCATACTCCATGCGAACGGTCCAAATAGCATCCACTCCATGTGAAAGATGAGCCACTGCAAACATTCCATAGAAACATCAATGAAAATCAAATAAGTAAGCTCTTATGAAAAAACACAAACAATCAAGTTAGTATTGAATTTAAAAAACACCAAATACAAAATAATATTAGAAATTATGAAGTTACTATTATATCAAAAATGTTTCTAACTTCTTTGTTGCAGCAAATGAACTTTCTGTTTGTTAAATACTTTCTCTTCGCCTATTATATTGCCAAAAATGAAAATAGAAGTAAAGGTGCTGTAGCAACATTGCATTTGACAACAATGCAACAACATAAGAAAATTATTCCATCCCTAGGTTGGGCTCAAAATCTTAGCTACGTTTCACAGCAAAGGAACTTTCTGTTTGTTAAATACAAGAACATACAGCAAAGAAAGAAATCATGTGTTTCCTCTAATTAAATAGATGAGTAGAGAAATCATTTAAAATCAGGAGAGAGTACAAATAGTGTGTGCGCTTATGCAGTGTAGACAGTACTAAATAAACACTAACAAAAATTCATACAAGGAACTAACAATTTCGCATCAAAATTGAATCCTCCTGGTGCTAAACCTCCCTATGATTCAAAGTAAGATCATGAGACATGGAAACTTTTGCAATTGCCTTAAGCTAATATGACTAAAGGGATTGACAAAACTTTTAACTTACATTTCTAATGACACTGAGCATAACCAAAGTTGCTTCCTAGATGTCCATTAGAAATTGATCTGTATCCCAACCTATTGTAATAGAAAGCAAGAAGTGAAGTCAACTTTACCTTTTTGGGTGATGCTTTTTCCAAAGTGTTGAATGGAGTTTTGAGTGGGAGTAAGAAAAGAAGAATACTATTCTAATTGAAGCAGGAAGTGAAGTCAACTTAATTTAATTATCGGTTGTTGTTTTTTTCTAAAGGATGAAGTGAAGTTTTTTTTTTTTTTGATCGAAAATTAACTTTTGTAATCCAAGCTAATAGCAATCACCAGAAACAAACTGGAGCCTCAAAAACCGATCATAATTCCTAGAAGGCACCAATATCGGGTTTCAGAGTATTTTCGGATAAGAACCAATCACCAAAATTTCTTATTTATTATTTATTTATAGGTAAGGTGGTGAAAAGTTAAGTATATGAATGGGTACATAAAATAAATAGACAATGATGAGCAATTATTATGGAAGAGTTAATTGGTTGAACAAGTAAGAAGTAAACACAAATTAAATGGTATCAAAAGAAAACCACTACTCAGGTGGAGAATTATTTGAAGTAAAGATTGATCATAGAATCTCACAATTTGAAGTTTAATGGTCTTTCCATCTTGCTCAATAGTTCGTATTTTCTGCCAAATTTTAAGCGAATCGATTGCAATGATTAAACAAGCTAATAGGAATGTCGGAACACATTGATTATGAAATCTTACAAAATCAACACCAATTGTGCTGATGTAGCTATCCAGATATGAATCATCCTAGTGAAAAACAAAACCCAAGGAAATGAATATTTGGAAACACAAATGTTAATCCAACATTAAATGAAAAGAGAAAAGAAAAAGTTCATTAAAATAACTCAGCTAAAAAAGTATGGATATCAGAACAATATTTCAATACAATTTCCAGAAGAACTTTTATAGACCACTGATATTTTATTGTACAATTGATTGTCCAAATGAATAAAACATCAACTGCAATTTCGCCATAGAAACCCACTTACCTATAGTAAAGGTCTACAAGGTCAACATCAACAGCATGAATTAACTTTTAAAGCTTAACAAACTTGTAAGCAACTCCTAACAACTTGTCATAGTGGTTTAAACCTAAAGTAAGACTTCTCAAAGGTTATTGGAGTAAGAAGCATGGGGTGGGTGTGCATGTGTTATATGCATAATTGGGCACATTGAATATTGGTATAAAAGAGAAAAGAAGCTTTGATGTGTGCATATACAAGTCGCAAAATTTAAGTTCATTTTCATTTCTGTATGCCAGCATTCGGCCTAGCATTTATCATGTGTAGATACAAACAGGGAAACTTGGAAATTCAGTTAGTGCCGATTGTAGGTGGCACACCACCTACCTTCATATTTTTTAAAAAATGGTGGCTCAAAGGGCAAACTTGGTTGATTCTGATTCTATGCACGCTACCAATAAAATCACACGACTCACATACCAAAAAGATTCATGTGTCAGTTTTAGTAGAGACATATGCACATCTAAATCTCAATTTGCAAGCAGGTGTTGTGTTCTGATTGAGGGTAATTAGACCATATGTCACTTGTAATCTCCACATAAAGGAACCTTGGCCCAAATAGATAGATGTACATCTTGATTAAATCAAACAACTCACACACACCACCACCCCCCCCCCCTCTCAAAAAAAGATGCACGTGGCAGTTTTAGCATTCTGATCGAGGGATCATATGTCACTTCTAATCTTCACATAAATGAACTTTGGCCCAGATAGATAGATGTATACCATCATTAAAGCATTGTCTAAAACTCACAGATATGAGTGGGCGCTGTTATGTGATAATAGTATGACTAAGACAAACACCTTCGGATTTTAAGAGTTTAATAATTTATTTGTATAAGTATCCATTTTTCTAGACCATACAGTAAACTCAACAAAAGAAGAAAGACATTATTTAACCAAATATACAACCAAAAATAAAAGCTAAACAAACTTGAGTAACATGAAGGTGGATCAATAGCAAGCATAAGTGAGACCATCAACTTGCAAAAAAAGTAGAGGTTTAAAGTGAGTACAAATTGTCTAGTTTAATTTCACTCTATTAAAACAATAATAATGACATGTTATTACAAGTAAAGAGTATAATTGATCATTAAAAATCTGGATGCTTTACAATAACAAAGTGTTTCAAAAACTAACAAACAGTATTTAACCGATCATTTCAGTATCATGTACAAACATTTTTACTCATATAAGTCTTTGAAATTGTAAAAATCCTTTCAAACCATCAAAATCCCACAACAATCGGATGCTAAGGATGGAGGAGCAGCTGGGAAAGCAGGATTAAAACCGCACAAATCGAATGAAATCATTTCTGCGGAATACAAAATTTCAAATTTACGAAAGCTATAAACCCCATTCCACCCTTAAATCAAAAACCCACTGTTAAAAGGGCTTAATATAGGTTCCTTAAGTGAGTACAGCAGCATATATCAGGATAAAATCATCCAAGAAATCCAGAAAATCAAAGACAACCGGTAGTTCAAAGTTCGGATATTCAACGGCTTTCGCAAGAACACACACAAGCAGCGTTTTAAATCATAAATACCTCTCTCTGCGAGTTGAGGAAGCTTCCACGCTGCTAATAGCGCTTCAATCGGCCAAAATCCTCAAGAAATCACCGGGTCAAAGGTTGGGTTGTCCTTGACCGGTTCGGGACCATTGGATCTTGCAATCAATCGGCGGTCGGTTATCTCATTGCAATAACGTTCTTGATGGCTTGTATCCATACTTATCAAGTTGAGAGTCTCTATGGAGCAATAGAATTTAGTGTTAAAGCTAGCTAGCAATCGGACTCCACAACCCGTAAGTTGCTAGGAAACGCCCAGAGAAATGCGACTTGACTTTCTTGTTGAGTGATAGATGAAATGAAGTTGTGAGTGGGAAATTTTCCAAGTGTTGAAAATGAGGCTCTTTTTGGGTTTGGCGCTTTTTTTTTCATTGAACATTTTCTATTTTTTAAACTCTTTTTTAATATCTTGTCAATAATAAATTATAAGAACATTCAAATTTAATTTTTTATACCTACTCTTTTACCTATTAAAATTCATTAGTTTATAGTTAGAGTGAAAAAAAAATTATTTTTGAAAATGAAATTATTAAGATTTTGAAAACTAAAATTTTAATTAATAATTTATGACCAAATTAAAATTTTTTTTAAGGTAAATCAAAGGTAAAGTCCAAATTTTAATAATGAAATAAATCAAAGGTAAATCAAAGGTAATATATATATATATATATATATATTGGATATTTCAGGTTTATATAAATAATTTATGAAAAATTTTAAGTATAGTACTTATTCAAGTTAAAAGTTTATCAAAAATTTTAAGTAATAAAATATAATAAATTTCACCTAACAGAACTATGACATTCATTATTGGATAGGGTCAAGTTTTCTCACACAAGCCAACAATATTAGAGTCTCAACCCCATATAAATTGTTAGTCGATTATTTTACTTTAAAACTAACACAATTTTCATCAATGAATAGTTATTTTGTGAGTGACTCTTTACGTTTTTTTAGTTTGGATTCACTTTTGACACTGTACAAGAATATCTAGAGTTCAACAAATCTAGAAACACTAGAAAATATTATTTTATGAATATTATTACCAATATTTAATATTGTATCTATCTATAACTATATTCATATACGGACTACTTATATAATGTACCCACCATACATAAGTATTAAAAATTATGTACTTAAAGTAATTAAACTTATGTGTATTTTAAAGTAATTAAAATTATTCCTGATTTTCAATAGTATATTTTAAAACTAACAAAATCATTTACTTAAAGTAATTAAACTTATGTGCACATGTTCATAAATATCAAGGTGTCATAATATAATTATTTTATATTAAGAGTCATGACATAATTAAGCTAATGAAGCTCAGCCTAATGAAGAATATACTTAGTTCATTTGTTAATTACTCTTATCCAAAGAAAGCCAATTAGTACTAATCAATAATGTATTGTAATACTAAAAAGACTTTGTGATTAATGTACAATTATATGGACAAACAAAAATATTAGGGTGTCCTAGTACAATTATTAAAAATTAAGAGTTATAATATAATTAAGCTAAATTTGGCATAAGGAAAAATAAACTTAGTCTAATACTTATTCTTAGCCAAAGAAATCCAATTATAATTAATTTATAGTGTATTTAAAAAAGTCTCTATGTTTGAAGTAAAATACTGTAGGCAAATTCATATATATTAGGGTGTATTTGTGTAATTATTAGAAATTAAGAGCCATAAATTAAAAAAGTTAAGTTTGGCCCAATGAATAAATTACATAGCCCAATTATTATCTTTAGCCAAACAATTCCAATCATTATATAAGTGGTGGCAATCAAAGAAGGTTTTTTCTTTTTGGTAGTGTAAAATTATGTGTACAAATTCATAAGTATTATGTGTCTTAGTACAATTACTAAAATTATGAGTCATAATACAAATTAGCTAACTTCGGTCTAGTGAATAAATTGTGTAACCCAATCAAATTCTTGATCAAAGAAGGCTATTAGTTAATAGTGTATTTTAATGCTAAATGATTATGTACTTTAGGTAAAATTATATAGCAAATATATAACTATTAGGGTGTCAACATACAATTAATGGAAATTAAGCGTCATAATACAAATTAGCTAAGTTTGACTCAATAAAATATTTGTTTAGCCCAAACCTTATTTCTTATAACATAAGCCCAATTAATATAAAGTTAGGTCCAATCATACTAATTTGTTTGTCCAATCATAGGTCCATTTGTAAGCCCAATTAATTTGTAAGCCAAACCAACGCAAGCCCAATGATAGATTCATTGTTAGCCTACTCATAACCTTTTAGTGACTACAAAACATTGTCACTAAAAGTCATAAATTTAGTGACGATTTTTTTAGTCAACAAAACATATTTTGTAACTTTTTTGTGACAAATGGAATCGTCATCACCAATACTAGTCATTAAATGTAATCAACTTTTGGTTGTCTTTTTCACACTATAATAATTAGTGACCACGTAGTGACCACTTTTTCTCTCTCGTCATTAAAGGATGTCATTTAGTGACCACTTTTTTGTGTGGTCAAGAATGAATACATTTGTGACCAATTTTTTGTGACTACATTTTTCTCGTTGCTAAAAGCTACTTTTAGTGACCAAAACTATTGTTGGTATCACCTTTCTGATCACTAAAGACCAATTTTTTTCTTGTAATGATATATGTATATATAGATACTCCCTTTATTCTAAAAAAAAAAGTATTCGTCTCAAAACATATCCACTATTTCAAAAGTGCATCCTGATTATTCAATAAAATATCCAAAATACTGTTAAGGAGATAGATTACATAAAAGGATGTATGACATGCAATACCTTTAATGAGGAAATTAGTCGTATAAAATCAGTTGTACTTGCATTTTGTTGACTAACAAGAAAAAGTTGTACATTAGTAAAACCGAACTCCTTTTTTGGAACAAAAGGAGTGTAACTGTATAAGTATTTACTACTTTTGTTATACATTATACGTTTCACTATATATGTACATGTATTAAGCACTACTTGTGTTGTTATATTACATTAGTGGCTATAATTAGTTTGAAACTATATATGTCCCAATGCATATGTTGTTATTAAAATTTATAATATTCAATTTTGTTATATACCAAAGCAAATATTTTATATCTCCATAGTTAATAATATTATACACTAAAATACAAATTTGAGCCATTTCTTGTTAGTCAAATGGCAGAGCAATATTGTTCTTGACGAGGTTTTAGCACCTGTGGTTTGAGCCAAATTTAATTAAAATAGTGAAAATATTTTACATTTTCTCCCTCTCTCTCCATCTGTTAAAAATGGCTAATTTAGTAAAACATCTTATTAGTTATAAACTGTGAATACAACAAACATAATTAATAATATTATTAAACCCAATTTGTACATCAAACTAGTAAACTAATTGGTTCTTGAGGTGCTTATTACTACTAACAAAATTATATATTTAAAGTGATTAAACTTATATGTGCAAATTCATATAATGTAGTCAAATTCATATATATGTGTAAATTCTCGAGTTGATAGTGTATCTACAAACAAATACTCTATTCGTACGTCAACTAATGTTGGCAAATGCATATATATTTGGGTGTTTTAGTACAATTATTAAAAATTAAGAATTATATTTTTCAAAAGTTAACTTCAACCCAATAAGTAAATTACATAGCCCAATTCTTAAATAAACAAAAATTAAGGCCAATCCTTATATCAATTGTGGCCCAAGAAATGTAGCCCAAAACAAGCTCAATCCTTATATAAGTTGTAGCCCAAGCACTCATTCATGACAGTTATAGATCATTGAATTATTGGATAGCAATAGAAAGAAAGATGACGAATTAATTTGTCAGATTAAACAATATCAATCGTTCATGAAGAAAATAAGATCAAGAATCAATGAATACTTGAATTAAAAGTAAGAAATGAATTAAGCATAAAACCTCAAAGTGATAGAAATAGAAAATAAAAAAAAATCCCTTAAATCAGAAAAAAGGAGTTTAGCCACTCATGGTGGAAAAAAAGCTAACCATGGAGAGAAAAAAATGAATGTGTGATAATGATGATGCAGATTTTTTTCTTGTTATGTTCTAATAGCTTTAAATGGAAGAGACTAGTTCAATAACATAGGAATAAACGCTAAAAATATGATAGAGTTATCAAGTCTAAAATGAATTCTAAAAATCAAATACTAATCTAAAAAGGAAAGGTAAATAATATAGAAATACAGCCTTAATTCAAATAGAGGTCCAATCTTTTTTATTTGTTACATTAAAATCTCTTTTCTTTTTATAATCAACCACTACTAACCTTTCTTTTTAAATAAAATTCATCCTTCTCAACAACTGGTTAGGCATGCCCATCCCTTAAACAAAGAAATATTCTGGTTGGGACTTTGGTCTACAAAGCGTGGCCTCACCTCACCCCCTCCCCCAAAAAAAAAAAAAGAGAAAAAGAAAAAAAGAGGTTATTATTCACAAAAATTTAGATTTTTTTTAAAATACTTATTTTCTAATTTGTCTTCTATATTTTCACTATTTAAACTATTTTTTTTGTTCAAATCGTTAAAAGAATGGATAATTAGAAGTAAAAACAAACTATATATCTTGTTTTTATACCAAAACCAAAATTCTACTCCAGAAAAAATAACTTTTTAAATAAATTATCAGCTTTTCTTGAAAGCCTGTTAGTTCCAAAAATGACTGCTAAACACACACACACACATACATATTTCTTTTTGGAGATCACAATTTTCTCTCATTATTAAAGGTTACAAATTATGAGCAGGGTGATTTTTTAAAATATTTATTTTCTCAATTCTTTTTATAAATTAATTCTTATGGTTTTTGTTGAATTGGGAACAAAAATGATTTTACAAATGCAATTTACAAATAAAAGTGTTTTTTTTTCTGAAATTTTTACCCAAATTTTAATATGATAGATTTTTTTTCAACAAAAAATGAACCAGTCAAAGCACAAATAGTCTATTTTCAAGATACTTTTTAGAAATATCAACTGATATAATCAACGAAAATTAATTTTTTAAAAAAAACAATTTTGCTTTCTCAAATTTTTGTGTTGATCTACTAAAGTAATCGACATTTTTTGTAACTGAGCTTCAAATTAAGAGAGAGAAAGAGAGAAAGGATTTTAGAAAAGAAACCTAGATTTCGCTTTTGGAAATCTCAATATTCTCCCCACTATAAAAGGTTATATCCCACAACCATGACAAAATTTTAAAACTCCTAACTTTCTCAAATTTTCACAGGAATCTCTAGTTATCACATTTTCTGAATTTGCAAGGAAGAACCTAGGACCAGCTCATCATTTATTGGCTTTGAACCCAGCTAAGACTATAACTGAACGCACAAGGCTAACATCTCTTCTAAAATATCTTCGCGTTCCACTTGGTTATACTGTGATAGCCTTAGTACTCTCCATATAACATTTAGACCGGTATTTGATGCATATAACAAATACATTAAATTAGACTATTTTTTTTGTGTATCCACTTGAAATTCTTCTAGTTGTAAACCTCTTCACTAAACTTAGAGGTTGTCCTCAGCTACTTTCAGGCCAAATGTTACAAATGGGCGGTTGAGTTACTCATGAGTTGGGTAATTGATGGTCTACAATTTAATGAGTTATGATCCAATGCACTTAGTTACAAGTCATATTTGGGTTAGGTTAAACCCAATCAACCCAATGGGCAATTCAACAATTTTGTTTTATTTTTTCTATTCAATTGAAGAAACAAACTTAAATTTTTCATCTTTTTTGATTACTTCTTTTAAAACTAATCTTATTTTCTTTATTTAATATTTTTTTTATAAAAAAAACTATTCTTATGTTTTCACCAAAACCAAAAAATCAACTAATTTTATTTAATTTCTCTATTAATATGTATCAGTTTCTTTATGGCTACCACACTTCCATTTTTTAACTAAACTTTATTGACATTGTCAAAATCACTAGAACAAATAACACAATCATTGTGAAAATCATTAGTGACTTCAAGAAAATACATGAAAGCAAACTTCTTGAGAGGCTTCTTCAATGTGGTAACATTTATATTTAATGCACCACGGACACTTAGTTTCCAATTGCTATTTGCAATAATGATGCATCACGTATTTGCCGGATTGCCTTGAAAACAAAAAAAAAAGGAAATCTTTTTAAAAGGGCAGTGAAAGTTATGAAATTAATGAGGAGAATATAATTTTATTTTAATTTTTAATAAGAGTAAAGATATTTTACTTTCTAAAGAGAATTTTATATTTTCAAGTGAAAATTTTTGCACCTTTAAATAGAACCAAATATCTAATTTTAAAAACAAATCTTCCACATGAAAATAACGATTTATTGGCCATCAAAATTATAAATTTTTGAAGATGGAAAATTGAGAGTTAGAATATTCAAAAAGCTATCAAAAGATAGAAAATTTATATAAAGATTTTTTTATAAAAAATTGAGAATTTCAATATCATTTAACATTAAATTTCACAAAAAGTTAAAAATAAAATATCAAAATAGTAAATTATTTTTAGTAATTTGTAATTATGTAACTATTTTGATATTTTTCATTACATAATATTTAGGTTCACAAAAAAAAATTAATTCTGTAATTATTTTTTAAAAACTTTTTACATTTTTTTTTTTTAGTATTGGTAGTCATAAACTATTGTCATTTAATTTCATAAAAATTCATCTAAAGATGTAAAGTTGTGTTTAAAAGGCAAAATTGCTTTCTCCTTTTCAGAAATTATGAGAATATTATTTCATTTTTTATTTATTAGATAACTTCCATAGAGATAGAGCTTAATTTATATATTTTTTTTGTTAATAATTTCCATGATATTTGGTTGATTTTATGATGAATTTAATGGATTTGGTTACTTTTTGTGTTGTAAATATTGAAAGTAGAGGTTTGAAGGAAAATGGGTTTAAAAGCTGAAATTGGAGAAAAAAACCAAAAGACTTCCAGTTACTAAATGTGACCACACCTAAGACAATACTGGGCTGGACGAATTTTTGATCAAGAAGAAGAATTTATGGATGAGATTTTCATCAAGAAAAGGAAATTATGAGCTATCAAATTGAAGAAGGAAAAGAAATATTGCAGCCAATATTTTAGGAAATAAATCTTTGATTTTATTTAGGAGTAATTATCCTATTCTTGTTATATTTCTGAGTTAAGATACTTACCAAATTTTGAGGAAACAACTTGGGCAATAAAAAAAAACCCCAGAGCCGAAAAGAGAAGGGAATACAGCCACCTCCTCTCCTCAATACATCAATTTTCTCCCCATCATCTTTTATTCTCTTTTCTCCTTTTTGCGTTGTTTTCTCATCTATCATGTCTAGGAACTAAATCTCTATTCTAGTTGAAGGATAATTGAAGGCTGGTTCTATAATAATTGTGAGACTTATTGTTTTTAATGTTCTTATAAATTCATGGGTATTTGTTTATTTTCTACAATTTATTATTTATGATTATGTTGTTTAATTGGATAATTGACACCATTATTTGATTGACAATATAATCTACTCCTAACTAGGACGTCAAGGTTTGATTGTTTGAGTGAAGTAGCAATTGGCATCATTATTCCTCGGTAAGAGATTCAATTGTGTCAAGGGATAAACAATCTAATTGAAACAACCATGATGTGAGTATGTTAGTTAAAATTGGGTTTCTCTAATTCTTAATGATGTGGGTAAATTGAATTATATGGTGATACATAGGTTATTTACCGACAAGAGAAGTGATTAATGAAGGTCTCTTAATTGTAGACAAAATAAGGAGAAATTCGTTGTTTGGTAATACTAAGTGACTATAACCAATTTATTTGTAAATTTATGATATTAACTTTGTGTCAATGACCAATTGAATGAACTAGTTATGAATTATTCATTTGACTAGAGCTTGTTAATTATTTTACCACTTTAAATTTTGCATTAATTATTACATTTAGTCTTAATTTGTTATTTTACATTTTTCATTTTTAGTATTGTCTAAAAACAACTCCCAATTATTTAGTTGAGAAATAAATCCACCATTCCCTAAGGAGACCACCCGACTCCTGATATACTACGGAAGGCTTGAAAGTTGGAATTATTTTTTGATAGTTTAATGACATGCCAAATAGCATCTTAGAAAAAATAAAAATAAAAGAAAAAGAAAAAAATACTTAACCTAACAGGACACCCTTACCCAACTGAATCCAACTACAAATTACGGGTCATTATATGACTTAATCAATTAATGGCCCATGACCTAAGTGACCTAACCCATTGGGTTAAAATAGTGGGTGGGTTGAGTTGATTTATTGGGTTGGGGGTAATTTTGCCACCCCTACCTTCAACGCTTGCATCATTTGAGGGAGGAGCATAAGCATAATCCGGCAAAAAACAAATTGTGAGAGTCATTAGAGAGGCTTTGAATCTTATCTTCTGTAACACTTTGCTGTAATACAGCCAATAACACTCTTGTAAAGTTGGTATGTGTCCCATGTTAATTACTGCTAATTTAATGTCATTACATCAAATCTTAGCTCTATTATTTTAGCAAATCTGCCATCATCAGACAAAAAGTTAATTAAAGAAAAAACAAAACCCTCACTAAAAATAAAAGTAGGTTCCCAAAGTAGAAAGTCCTTAAAACAAAATCTTAACTTTATCAAATTAATTCTTGTTTTAGAGAAAAACAAAACCCATAAGTTACTTTTGTAGATATATTAGTTGATGGAGGCATAGGGCTTTTCTTTTTCCATGCTAAATTTTAAAATGAATTTGTGTATTCATCCTTCCGAAAGTAATTCTTGCTTGGAAGATGGTGAGATTTTATTACTTTTGGATGATGTAGAAGATACTGAGAATTTTTCTACTTTTCCTGACAGGTTTTGTTTTACCTTTCTAAAATAGAAATCATTTTATTTGATGAACTTAGGAAGATGCTGGTTTTATTAAGATTTTGTCATAGAAGATAATGATAGAATAAGATTATTATTTTCAAAAGCTTTACCTTTTTCGGAGGATTTTGATTTTAACTAATAATTAAGATTTGATGTGAATGATAGGATAAAATTTGAAGTAAAGACATTACATTCGTATTGATTAAAATGGGACACTTGTCACCTTAGAAGTATAATATGGAGTTAGATCCTCTATCCCAACAAATACTAAAGCCTAATATGAATTGCATACACCCTAATTTTAACGAAATTACGTAAGTCATTCGGACATAGTTAATATACATCACTTTAGATAGAAGATCCTACTCTAGTATACCATAGTGTGTTACACTCTCGTTGAATTGGCAAGAAAATAAAGTTATGTGAGAGTATATTTTATAGAAATTTAATTTTGAAAAAAATGAATACTTTTTTAAAGAATATGTATCTTAGAACTTTGATTTTGAGAAATCTGAATACCTTACCTTTGTTTGGATAAAATAGAAATAGTTATAAAAGTTAATATAATCATAGTTTACTCTTTCATTTAGATTCATAAATTACAAATATATTTTAATATGGTTTATTTGGCATACACATGTATTTTCCTATTATTCTCGTCAAGTTAAATCAATCAGAAAGCCTATTTTTTTGACCTTTCAAAATCTAGCTTAACATTTTTTAATTTTGTCATTTATAAAGTATAAATTTATTTAAACCAAAAAAAAAAAGGAATACTAACTTTCTAATAATTCTAGGTACCAAAAAATAAATTAAACCAAAAATTCATTTATTCATACCAATAAGTGTCTGCACTAATAAACAATGAAAATTAATAAGTATCACTAAAAATTAAAGAAAAAAAACATGAAGGAAATATAAAGAATTAGTGGGAAAAATTTTAAATGATAAAGAAAATTGAATGAATTTAAATAGAAAGAAAAATATGAAGAAAGTGGTTCCAATCATGAAGGTACGGATAAACTTCTATTTTCATGAGAAAAAAAAAATAATGATGATGCTAACAATTTAATAGCAAAATTGAAGTGAAAAAAAAAATACCCTCTTTTTGTTTGAAATCAAAACACAATATTCAAAAATTTAATGGGAAAATAAAATTTACATAATTTTGAATTTCAATAAATCATGAATTTGAATAGAAAAGAGTTCCCAAATGAAAAAAAAAATAAAATAATAACTAATAATAACTAAAATAGAAGACCACGTCAATAACACTTAAAAAATAAGTGACACATAAGGGTCAAGAAAGAAAGAACAAATGACAAACAAATTTGAATATTGGAAATATGTTTATTTTAACTAAAATACTATAATAAATAAAAAAAAAAAACTTTTAACATGAATTCAAAATCTTAAAATATTACACTTTTTGGCCCTCATTTTCAGGATTCAAATCACTTTTCTAAAAAATTAAAATAAAACAAACATAGAAAATGAACGAGTTTACTTTTCCAATTGAAACAAATATTAGAATTTAAAAGTAAAGAAATAGATTACTTTTCAAAATCAAATTACCTACCAACATCTAGTGTTGGGTTGATGACTTGGACAATACACTAGGTTTTTTTTGTTAAGCGCGGAAATTGGAGAACCAGAAATAGTAAAATTTATAATACTATAGCAGATTTAAAATCCAATGGGCACATAATTAAAGAGATTCAAAATTATTGGAGAAAGAAAATAAAAAAAATTCCACAATATTACCTATATTAATGGGGAGATGTTATAGGATGAAGGAGTTTTAGGAACAACGATGTTCACACTAACTTAATATTTTAACAAATAGCTTGTCATCCTTAAATTTAGAATGAATTCATTATATTTTTTATTTCAATTTGAGTTGTATACCTTTTGTAATTAATTAAGCCATATTTTCAAATTGAGATCAATATCGAAAAAACTCATTCATTATTAAACTTTTCCTCTCCAAACAACTCGAGTGGAAGGGAGCAATCTATCCTGGCGTGAAATCGAGTCAAATTTTGGTTATCACCTAAAATATGCCGAATGTCCGGCAGACTAGTTTTCGCATAAATAGCATTGACAAAGATCTCATTGGCCCCGTTTTTGAATTTCTGTATCCCATCTAGTCAAACAAAACAAAGAAACAAAACAAAAAAAAAAACGTCCACTTCAACGATAGGTAGTTTTCTTCAATTGAGTTGACAGTATCAAAACTCTGAAGTCATCGTTATTTGCATCCACAGTTGCAGATTAATTAATAGAGGAAGCCACCTGGTCTATCATGGAAGAGTTGTCTTACTACCTATTGCTTACATAGCAGATGCCATGCAATTTAGCCCTTTTTTGGCTAAATTATATAAGGACGTCATATGAATCAAAAATATATATAAAGACAATTTCGGCAAAATTATGGTTGCTGGAAATGATTTTATACAAATTCTTGATTTGGCTACGTTGAAATACTGTATGTTAAATCCAGGATGAAAAATCTGGAAGTGGATCAATTTGGAACGCATGCAGGTAGCTACTTTGTTGGCAAAATTGGAAATTTTATTGATTAAATATAGAGTGAATATTTGCTACATAAGCTTGCACTTATTCCAAATTCATGTTTGTCATGCATAATCTGTTCTGTGTAAGTTTGCTCCAGTTTACAAGTTGGAATTTTACATTTTGTTTGCTTAACTATGAAAGAATTGATTGTATTTTGGTCGTGTTTATCAAACGTCTGTTATAAATAAGCTTTAAGAGATTGAAAATTTAGTTTTCCAATGAATTTTTGAATGAAATTTTCTTTCAATTTCTATATTAGTTGGCACTTAGTCGTCAGATTTTGTTGTAATTTAGTATATTGCACACTCATATTTTCTTAATTATCCAAGCTCTTATTCATATTTCAAACAATAAAATACAAACTTACACCACAATGAGCTTGTTTAATTTAAGCATATTCTGCCATAAACTTCTATGGCTTATTAGCCTCATCACCGTAGCCACCATTGCCACCACCATAACCGCCACCTCCACCATAGCCACCACCATTGCCGCCACCATAACCGCCACCTCCACCATAGCCACCACCATAACCCCCACCTCTGCCACCACCCCCACCATAACCCCCCCCTCTGCCACCCCCTCCACCATAACCGCCACCTCCGCCATAACCACCACCATAACCGCCACCTCCGCCATAACCACCACCATAACCACCGCGTCCGCCATTTCCATAGCCTCCACGTCCTCCATAACCGCCATAGCCACCACGACCTCCATAACCACCATGATATCCCCCGTATCCTCCATAGCCACCTCCCTGGTACTTGGATTCCTCTACGGCATTAGTCATCTCAGCTGCTGCGAATAACATACACATGCAAATTCGTCAGTATTTTTTACGTAAAAAAGCTTGAGTGGGGAAAAATGGAAAATTAATTTAAGTACTTGAATCGAATATTTATCGTACACTCTTCAGCTGAAGTGGAAGTCTCAGCCAACTCCCTAGCAGCCACCTCTGAGGTAATCATTAGAGCCAAAAACAATGAAATACAAACCAAAATAAGTGCCTTAGAGCCCATGATTTTTGACATAGAGTTTGTTGTGTTAACTGAAACTGATTTTGAGTAGTGGATGAGAACGATTCAACAAATTTGATTTCTATTTATAGGAAAACTCAGACCATGTTGTAGTGAGAGTTAAAATAAGGAAATTAACAAGATTAATGCATCGATCAAAGGGAATGGTGGAGGCATCCACCCAGTAGGTAGTTGGGCGTTGGAGAGATGATGATATCGTGGATTGTTGTTATTCGTAGGAAGTTCAACATGGAATAAATGTTTTTTGCTGTCCCTTCTAGGCAATGAACTAGAGATATATATCACTGATTCTGATTTGCCGTGTCTAAGTCTTGGGGAAATTTTAAAGTTGTGTTTAATCTTATTAGTTCTATATTTTAAAGCAACGGTTAGTCCACTCTTAAAGCTAAAGGGAATTGGAGAACAAGTCAATTTTTGCGGTGCATGCAATCTTGCAGCATGCATGAACTATTGATGTTCAACGTCAAACATTTACACTTCTTTGGAGTGACTGATACACATTAGGGGTGGCTGATATACAATAAGGGTGGCAATTGGGAGAAAAATAGTGAAAATTGGGCAGGATTTAAATAAGTAAAAAATAATTGGGAATAACAAACATAATTCTCATTAAATTTTGAAGTTGAATGGGAATAAAATTTAACAGAATTAGAATTGCCTAATTCCCATTAGAAACCTATTGAAATTTTCCATTGGCTATCAATGACTCAACTACCACTGGACAATTAGCCAGCCATCACCAACCACCGCCGGTCAACCAGATTCTAGCCAAATTCCAGGGATCATGCTGGAATCCAGACGACAGGTGGTCCAGCTGCAGTCTGACTACCGATAGCCACAATAATTTTAAAATAAAAATAATAAATTTAATTTATTAATAATATATATATACATATGTGTGTGTAAAAATTTAAAAATTACCATTACCCACTAATTACCAAATATTATTTAATAATTACTTATTTAACTTTTTTCCATTGAGATCGATAGGTATCCCATAACTCACCCCATAAAATCTTATTTCAATAAAATTCTTCTCGTTTATTGTCAATGGGTATTTTTAATGGGTATGAAACTCTCAATAATTACCCTCCCATTAGATACTTGGAAATTTTGCCGCCCATAATATATAATACTTTGTACCATACAAACGCTAATTAAATTGTTTATTAAACGTGAACACTAGCTACAGAAAATCAGAGTAGATTTTTTTGGGAAGGAGAATAAGGTTCGAAAACATGGGGTATTTGGCCCTTCCACCACTAGTGCATATCCAAAATCTCAAATTAATATGTTCTTATTGATTTTTAGTACTTATTCTTCAGTTTTCAAAATATTCTCTAGCCTTATAGATAATGCACGGCAGTCTCACTTTGAGCCCTACAGTAATTAATTTATCCATAGTGTTTCGTTTAGCTCTTGATGAATTACCAAGTTCAGCGTTGGCCATTATGTTTATAGCATTTTGTAACATTTTATGTTCAAGATAGTAAGAAATGAGTGTCACTCGGAACAACAAATTTTTTCATAATTTTTCTACATATTTGGATAAAATCTTAATTGTTGTTGTTGTCATATTGAATTTACCAATAAACCTTCACACACATTGAGCTCACATATGGTACTGTCTCTACCTATTGAAAATTTTTATATATTTTTATTCTAATAATCTAATCCCAAAAGGAAAATAAAAATTAGAACGTCCAAATCAAATAAAAATCCGTTCTCTTTAATAAACTTTTGACATTTGAAAAGTTTTTTGTGAGAGTGACTGTAACATGCAACCATTAACAGTTCCAACTAACTCTAGAAATCGAGGTAGCAAACCTATGGCCACTTATTCCAATCCCGCAAGGAAAAAAGTCCAAATTTTGGTTAACAATTTAAATGCTGCATGTCCTGCCAGTTGACTAGCTTGCGCTATAGCATTGAGAAAGAGACATTGGTCGACTGCCAAAGAAGTGAATGAGTGATGAATCCTTGTGTTTTTATGCAAAATTGGGAAAAAAATTGTGGGTCAAAGAATCAGTTGCGAAGCCGTACCATGTTGAAAATTTGTCATAATAAAACATTATTGTGATTAAAACTGTGTGGAAAGAAGAATAATGCATCTTTTATTTGTCATACATTTGACGCGGGCATGGGGACGGGGGACTTTTGCCACCCATGAGATCAGCAAGTGGAAATTCAAACCCTCAACGTATCTTTTATTCTTCATACTATTTGACAAATGGATGGGGATTTTGCCATCAGGATTATCAACCATTAATTAATTCAACTTCTAACCCTTAAATATCAACCATTAATTAATTTAACTTCTAACCCTTAACCTTAATGTCTTTTGGGGGCCATATCTAGTTACAGATTAGCATAACCAATATGTTGACCTCAACTACTTTGATATAACCCTAGAACTCCACCACTTTATATTAATGCATGATTTACGTCCATCAATTTGGATTCGACATCCATGATAACAAACTAAAAACCCTATTTTCTATTTATTTTTCTTTGTTTTGAATGAGGCCGTATTGCCAAAATCCTTGTGTTGTGTTTTTTATGGTAAAAAATAATTGTCATGATTAAAATACTTTTGTCACGATTAAAACATATTTTATGGGATAGTAATAGCAAAATCTTACAGAACAGTTACATTTCCCCGTCAAAGAAACATGTTTTTTCTTCAATTGAGTTCAAACCTATTTTTGAAACTTTAAAAAATCATTGGTGACACCCAAGGGTTGCGTGTTTAATGAGCGAGACACCAGGCATATCAAGGTCCAAGAGTTACGCAAGCCAATTTTCCGATGCCATGCATGTTGCGCAATTAACCTTTTTTTTCAAAAATAATATTTATATTCTCCTTCCAAAATGACATTTAAATATCAATTTTTTTCTCTTATGATTTTAAAAAATTTTCTTTCAAAATAAATACCTTTTACAAACAATGAAATAGAAGCTTCTGGTTTTAAACCAAAGTTTTCTGAAAGGGAGACCAAAAAGCAAATCAGTTGCAAATAATGAACTCTTAAATATTTTATCTAGAGGTCATAAGTTTTTAAAAGGCATGTTAAATCTCATGCTCGATCGCTGGATGGAGTCTATTCTTTTTTTTTTCTTTTACATAATATATACAAAATGTGAAAATTGACAATATTATTGTGACTATAAATTTATCACTAAATCTCTTGTGACTATAAATTAATTTTATATAAATAGTGGACCAAGTCAAATTTCAAAAGAACTAAATAATTGATTTTTTTTAGTTAAAAACAATGAAAAGTAAAATTGCGGGGGTTTGAATAATTAACTAATTAATCAAATTCTAATAAATATTAAAATAAATGACTGAACACCAAATATAGAATAAATTTGATATTATCGAATTTCTAATCCAAGATATGACTTTATTCAATTGTATCACTGATCACAATGCATATGTTCATTCACCAAATTCAAACATTTAACTGGATACTTATTAGAATAGCCATAACAAATCTTTTACTTTCCTGAAGTAATTGCCTGAACCCAACATCCAAATGAAAAATTATCATCAATTAACTGGGTACGGTACCATTCCATATCAATTTAATAATAGCATTAAAATCTATGAAAATAGTTAAATCAAAATTAAATAACCTACATAACTACAATTATTCAATCTTTTCCCATTGATTCCCCAAGGATAAATACAATTATTCAATCTTTTCCCATTGATTTCCCAAGGTTAAACATGCATACTCTGATTCATAAATACAAATAACCTTTTTCCTACTTATAGCATTCATTCATGACAGTTACAGATCATTGAATTATTGGATAGCAATAGAAAGAAAGATGACGAATTAATTTGTCAGATTAAACAATATCAATCGTTCATAAAGAAAATAAGATCAAGAATCAATGAATACTTGAATTAAAAGTAAGAAATGAATTAAGCATAAAACCTCACGGTGATAGCCATAGAAATAAAATAAAAAATCCCTTAAATCAGAAAAGAGGAGCTTAGCCACTTATGGTGGAAAAAAGGCTAACCATGGAGGGAAAAAAATGAATGTGTGATAATGATGATGAAGATTTTTTTCTTGTCATGTTCTAATAGGTTTAAATAGAAGAGATCGACTAGTCCAATGATATAGGAATAAACGAGAAAAATATGATAAAGTTATCAAGTCTAAAATGACTTCTAAAAATCAAATACTAATCTAAAAAGGAAAGGTAACTAATATAGAAATATAACCTTAATTCAAATAGAGGTCCAATCTTTTTTATTTGTTACATTGAAATCTCTTTTCTTTTTATAATCAACCACTAGTACTAACCTTTCTTTTTCAATAAAATTCATCCTTCTCAACGACTGGTTAGGCATGCCCATCCCTTAAACAAAGAAATATTCTGGTTGGGACTTTGGTCTACAAAGCGTGGCCACACCTCCAAACCCCACCCCCCCACCAAAAAAAAAACAAAAGAGGTTAATATTCACAAAATTTAGATTTTTTTAAAATACTTATTTTCTAATTTGCCTTCTATATTTTCACTATTTAAACTATTTTTTTGTTCAAATCGTTAAAAGAATGAATAATTAGAAGTAAAAACAAACTATATATCTTGTTTTTATACCAAAACCAAAATTCTACTCCAGAAAATAATAACTTTTTAAATAAATTATTAGCTTTTCTTGAAAGCCTGTTGGTTCCAAAAATGACTGCTAAACACACACACACACACACATATTTCTTTTTGGAGATCACAATTTTCTCTCATTATTAAAGGTTACAAATTATGAGCAGGGTGATTTTTTTAAATATTTATTCTCTCAATTCTTTTTATAAATTAATTCTCTTGGTTTTTGTTGAATTGGGAACAAAAATGATTTTACAAATGCAATTTACAAATAAATTTTTTTTTTTAAAATATTTACCCAAATTTTAATATAATTGATTTTTTTTTTCAACAAAAAATGGACCAGTCAAAGCACAAATAGTCTACTTTCAAGATTCTTTTTTGAAATATCAATGGATATAATCAACGAAATTTTTCTTTTTAAATTGCTTTCTCAAATTTTTGTGTTGATTTACTAAAGTAATCGACATTTTTTGTAACTGAGCTTCAAATTAAGAGAGAGAAAGAGAGAAAGAGAGAAATGATTTTAGAAAAAAAAACCTAGATTTCTCTTTTAGAAATCTCAATATTCTCCCCACCATAAAAGGTTATATCCCACAACCATGACAAAATTTTAAAACTCCAAATTTTCTCAAATTTTCACAAGAATCTCTATTTATCACATTTTCTGTATTTGCAAGGAAGAACCTAGGACCAGCTCATCGTTTATTGGCTTTGAACCCAGCTAAGACTATAACTGAACGCACAAGGCTAACATCTCTTCTAAAATATCTTCGCGTTCCACTTGGTTCTACTGTGATAGCCTTAGTACTCTCCATATAACATTTGGACCGGTATTTGATGCATATAACAAATACATTAAATTAGACTATTGTTTTGTGTATCCACTTGAAATTCTTCCAGTTGTAAACCTCTTCACTAAACTCTGTCAGAGGTTGTCCTCAGCTATTTTCAGGCCAAATGTTACAAATGGACAGTTGGGTCACTCATGAGTTGAGTAATTGATGGGTTACAATTTAACGAGTTGTAATCCAACGCACTTAGTTACGAGTCATATTTGGGTTAGGTTAAACCCAATCAACCCAATGGGCAATTCAACAATTTTTTTTTATTTTTTCTATTTAATGGGAGAAACAAACTTAAATTTTTCATCTTTTTTGATTACTTCTTTCAAAACTAATCTTATTTTCTTTATTTAATTTTTTTTTATAAAAAAACTATTCTTATGTTTTCACCAAAACCAAAAAAATCAACTAATTTTATTTAGTTTCTCTATTAATATGTATCAGTTTCTTTATGGCTACCACATTTCCATTTTTCAAATAAACTTTATTGACATTGTCAAAATCACTAGAACCAATAAAACAATCATTGTGAAAACCATTAGTGAGTTCAAGAAAATATGTGAAAGAAAACTTCTTAAGAGGCTCCTTATATGTGGCGATATTTATATTTAATGCATCACAGACACTTAGTTTCAAGTTGCTATTTGTAATAATGATGCATCACGTATTTGCCGGATTGCCTACAAAACTTAAAAAAGGGGAATTTTTTTTAAAAAGGGCAATGAAAGTTATCCAATTAATAAGGAAAACATAAATTTATTTAAATTTTTAATTTTTAATAAGAGTAAAGATATTTTACTTTCTAAAGAGAATTTTATGTTTTTCAAGTGAAAATTTTTGCACCTTTAAATAGAACCAAATATCTAATTTTAAGAACAAATCTTCCATATGAAAGTAAAGATTTATTTGCCATCAAAATTATAAATTTTTGAAGATGGAAAATTGAGAGTTAGAATATTCAAAAAGCTATCAAAAGATAGAAAATTTATATAAAGATTTTTTTAAAAAAAATTGAGAATTTCAATATCATTTAACATTAAATTTCACAAAAAGTGAAAAATAAAATATCAAAATAGTAAATTATTTTTATTAATTTTTAATTATGTAACTATTTTGATATTTTTCATTACATAATATTCAGGTTCACAAAAAAAATTAATTAAAAATTTTAAATTGTGTAATTATTTTTTAAAAACTGTTTACATTTTTTTTTTAAGTATTGGTATTCATAAACTATTATCATTTAATTTCATAAAAAATCATCTAAAGATGTAAAGTTGGGTTTAAAAGGCAAAATTACTTTGTCCTTTCAGAAATTATGAGAATATTATTTCATTTTTTATTTATTAGATAACCTCCATAGTGATAGAGCTTAATTTATATTTTTTTTGTTAATAATTTCCATGATATTTGGTTGATTTTATGATGAATTTAATGGATTTGGTTACTTTTTGTGTTGTAAATGTTGAAAGTAGAAGTTTGAAGAAAAATGGGTTTAAAAGCTGAAATTGGAGGTACTAGACGTGACCATGCCTAAGACAATGTTGGGCTAGATGAAATTTTGATCAAGAGAAAAAATTTATGGACGAGATTTTCATCAAAAAAAGGAAATTATGAGCTGTCAAATTGAAGAAGGAAAAGGAATATTGCAACCAATATTTTACGAAATAAATATTTTATTTTAGTTGGGAGCCTATTCTTGTTATATTTCCGAGTTAAGATCCTTACCAAATTTTTAGGAAACAACTTGGGCAATAAAAGAAAACCCCAGAGCTGCAAAGAGAGGGGAATACAACAGCCTCCTCTCCTCAATACATCGTTTTTCTCTCCATCATCTTTTATTCTCTTTTCTCCTTTTTGCTTTGTTTTCTCATCTATCATGTCTAGGAACAAAATCTCTATTCTAGTTGAAAGATAATTGAAGGTTGGTTCTACAATAATTGTGAGACTTATTGTTTTTAATGTTCTTATAAATTCATGGGTATTTGTTTATTTCCTACAATTTATTATTTATGATTATGTTGTTTAATTGAATAATTGACGCTATTATTTGATTGACAATATAATCTACTCCTAACTAGGACGTCAAGGTTTGATTGTTTTAGTGAAGTAGCAATTGGCATGATTATTCCTTGGTAAGTGATTCAATTGTGTCAAAGGATAAACAATCTAAGTGAAACAACCACGATGTGAGTATGTTGGTTAGAATTGGGTTTCTCTAATTCTTAATGATATGAGTAAATTGAATTATATGGTGATACCTACGTTATTTACCGACAAGAGAAGTGATTAATGAATGTCTCTTAATTGCCGAGAAAATAAGGAGAAATTGATTGTTTGGTAGTACTAAATGACTATAACTAATTTATTTGTAAATTTATGAGATTAACCTTGTGTCAATGACCAATTGAATGAACCAGTTCTGAAATTATTCCTTTGACTAGATCTTGTTAATTATTTTACCACTTTAAATTATGCATTAATTATTACATTTAGTTTTAATTTGTTATTTTTCATTTTTCATTTTTAGTATTGTCTAAAAACAACTCCCAATTATTTAGTTGAGAGATAAATTCACCATTCTCTGAGGAGACGACTCGACTCCCGCTATACTACGGAAGGTTTGAGAGTTGAAATTATTTTTGGTGGTTTAACGACATGCCACATAGCATCTTAGAAAAAATAAAAAAATAAATAAAAATAAAAAATACTTAACCTAACGGGTTACCCTTACCCAACTGAACCCAACTAGAAATTATGGGTCACTATATGACTTAATCAATTAATAGCCTATGACCCAAGTGACCTAACCTATTGGGTTAAAATAGTGTGTGGGGAGTTGATTTATTGGATTGGGTCTAATTTTGCCACCCCTACCTTCAACCCTTGCATCATTTGAGGGAGTATAAGCATAATCGGGCAAAAAACAAATTGTGAGAGCCATTAGAGAGGCTTTGAATCTTATCTTCTATAACACTTTTGCTGTAATACAGCCAATAATACTCTTGTAAAGTTGGTAGGTGTCCCATGTTAATTACTATTAATTTAATGTCATTACATCAAATCTTACCTCTATTATTTTATAGCAAATCTACCATCATCGACAAAAAGTTAATTAAAGAAAAAACAAAACCCTCACTAAAAATAAAAGTAGTGTTCCCAAAGTAGAAAGTCCTTAAAAAAAAATATTTAACTTTATCAAAGTAATTCTTGTTTTAGAGAAAAACAAAACCCATAAGTTACTTTTGTAGATAAATTAGTTGATGGAGGCATATAGGGCTTTTCTTTTTCCATGCTAAATTTTAAAATGAATTTGTATATTCACCCTTCCGAAAGTAATTCTTGCTTGGAAGATGGTGTGATTTTATTACTTTTGGATGATGTAGAAGATATTGAGAATTTTTCTACTTTTCCTGACAGGTTTTGTTTTACCTTTCTAA
The DNA here is from genome assembly GCA_020080225.1 of Gynochthodes officinalis. Taxonomy (NCBI): domain Eukaryota; kingdom Viridiplantae; phylum Streptophyta; class Magnoliopsida; order Gentianales; family Rubiaceae; genus Gynochthodes; species Gynochthodes officinalis. The sequence continues at coordinate 18,246,066 of CM034619.1, forward strand.
AATAGAAATCATTTTATTTGATGAACTTAGGAAGATGATGGGTTTTATTTAGATTTTGTCATAGATGATAATGATAGAATAAGATTATTATTTTCAAAAGCTTTACTTTTTTTCTGAGGATTTTGATTTTAACTAATAATTAAGATTTGATGTGAATGATAGGGTAAAATTTGATGTAAAGACATTACATTCGTATTGATTAACATGGGACACTTGTCACCTTCACGGAAGTATAATATGTATAATATGGAGTTAGATCCTCTATCCCAACAAATACTAAAGCCTAATATGAATTACATACACCCTAATTTTAACGAAATTACGTAAGTCCTTCGGACATAGTTAATAAACATCACTTTAGATAGAAGATCCTACTCTAGTGTACCATAGTGTGTCACACTCTCGTTGAATTGACAAGAAAATAAAGTTATGTGAGAGTATATTTTATAGAAATTTAATTTTGAAAAAATTGAATATTTTTTTAAAGAATATGTATCTTAGAACTTTGCTTTTGGAGTTTTTTCCTAGACTAAGTAAGGAAAAAAAAATAAGAAAATTGGGAGAGTTTTTGGCATAGGATACCAAAAATAGGGAGATCACATTTGCCAAATGCGCCCATTATTTGGCAATGCGCCCTAACTAGACTCGGATCTCAGTCCGGGTCTGGGCTCATTTGCTAAATGTGCCCATCCTATGGGCGCATTCTCCAAATGTGCCCATCTATGAGGCATTTTCAATTCAATTTTTTTAATAAAATTTATTATTAATTATTATGAATAATTATAGTAATTATATTATTATTAATTAGTATGAATAATTAAACTGATTATGTTCGCAAAAATATTATTATAATTATTCATATGTATATTATTATTGTATAATGTTATTGTGAATATTATTATTATTATTATTATTAATTATATTATTATTAATTAGTATGAATAATTATTTTGATTATGCTTGCAATAAAATTATTATAATTATTCATATGTAAATTATTATAATGTTATTTTTATTGTGAATATTATTATTAATTATTAGGAATAATTATAGTAATTATATTTTTAATTAGTATGAATAATTATTTTGATTATGTTTGCAATAATATTATTATAATTATTCATATGTATATTATTTTAACATAATATTATTATGAATATTAATATTAAGTGATAATAATAGTAATAAATTATTATTATGAATATTACTCATATGTAATTGTAATTATTATAGTTATAACTAAAATTAAGTGTTAATAAATAATTATAATAAAAATAATAATAGTAAGATATAAAAAAATAAAGTGATAATAATAGTAAGAGTTAATAGCATATTAACTATAGTGTTAAGTATAAAAATTATTGGTTAGCCTATAAGGTTTGAGGTTGTGATAACACTCATTTATTTATTTATATATGAAAGTATTACAATAATTATAGATAAAATGATACTACATGTCGAGTTTTTGCTTTTAAATGTACTTTTTAATTATTTATAATGAAATGATAAATATATATGTATTAATTTTTGTATAGCACGTACCTATATGTATAATAAAAATAAAAATAATAAAATTACAATTGTTGCATTATTATATAGCTCTAGAACATTAAGCTTTAACGCCATGCAATCAATATATTCCTATTCAATATAGGGTTTTGAGTTACTAACACATTTTTTGTTCATTTATAGATAATGGATAAACATGTTGATGAAGGTATATTTATAATAATATACCAAATAAGTACACTAATAATAAGAGAGGGCAACCAACATTCTATTAATGTTTCAACTTTATGCTGTATTCGAATGGAGTCCTCTTATGCATGGATTATAACTAGAAGTCATATTTCGAGTGAAAACACAACGCTACGCAACAAACAATATGTTCAAAAGTTCCAAACCAAAACAAAACACAACGTCTAACATATTGAAGACGTCCCAAAGCAAAATGCTTCAATCAATGCACAATTTGTTGGGCCGTCAAATAAAAGAACTTTTAATTCGATAAACAACAACTTTATAATAACATTTTATATTTGTACTCTTATCCCAATCTTTTACACTCGTTAGTAAGTACGCATCACCACTGTCGTCATCATCAACTTCCCTTCGACTCCACATCGTTCTTTTCCTCTTTCTTGTCTTTACTTTAAATTGCATTATATTCTTTATTTGCGTGTTTTTCGTATAAAACTTATAAAGGAATATATACATAAATATATGGCTGGAATAAGGCTGGATTTGATCTCCTTTTTTCCCAAAAACAAAGAAGGGTTTATTTTGCCAATTTTCTCTTCATTCCCGAATAAAATGATTATGGTTAATTATCACCCATTTTCTCAAAACCGTATAATTTTATAAATTTCTTTCCGAACATGTACCTACGTATTTCCTAAATAATCTTTATATCCAAATGTGAATTACAATAAGATTAACTTATCTTCTCAAATTAACTCTTACATCACACAATAAGAATTTTTGTTCAAATTAATATGGCTATTAAGGAATAATGTTATAAGAAAAGGAATAATTAGAATAAATTGTGGGAATAAATGGAGAGGAAAAAAAATAAAATTATTGGAAAGATGAGGATAATGACTCCCACAATTCGTATTAGAAGATTAATCCAATTTAATTTTAAACATATTTCTCTTCATGCTATCTTATTTACAAATTAGTTATTATAATTTATGTATTTATGACATTTCTTACTATTGTACTTGTGTAGTTATATGTTCACGTTAGCTTTAATAAAAAAGAGTTTGTTATTATTTTGTTCTTCGTCTCAAAAAAATCCTCAAGCACAAATCATGTGGTACAAAATTGCTTTCACAATTTGAAATTAACTATGCAATTAACATTTTGTGTTTTCCTATTATGTATCCTGAATAGGAGCATAATTTTGGTAGATTATCATATTTGCATTTTTTTATATTCTTCTCCAATTATGCCGCAATATTGGTGGCAATTCTTCCAATGACCTCAATTCTTCTAACACATTCGTTCAACACCAATAACTTTTCAGCCCATATATTTCTCAATTCAGACATATCAAATTTAGACCATTTCTCAATTCATACCATAAAAACTTTTCAACTGTATAAAATTCATAACATCTATTTTCAGGAGTATACTCTAAATCACAATATACTCTATATTTCTCAACATACCAAAAAATTTTCAGCTCATATATTTCTCAATATAGTCTAAATTTCAAACAATATTCACCGCCAGAAAATATAAATAATTTCACTCACCGCCAGACAATCTAAAATTGAACTAAAATTCCGAAAAATACATTAAAAAATTTAACCAATTCACCAACTTACCTAATGCCTAGAAGGAGCTGGGAAATGGGCGGTAGACGACTTCAAGTGCAATGGGCGTGCGGCGGCAGAATGGGATTTTGTCGCGCAGCGGCAACTTCAATCAGCAGACACCAAAAAAAATTAACCCAGCCAAACAAATTTTTCCCAGCCAAGATTTGCAACAATTGGCCAAAATAATTCTCCTCTCTGCTGACCAAAAAATTTTCCAAGCCAAACAAATTTACCTGGCCAACAACGATCAGCCAAAACAGAGCAAATGCAGAGCAAATCCCGCGTTCAGCAAGTTCAGCGAGGCCGAGGTGCCGAGAGAGGAGGAGGAGGGCAGCAGCCGATGAACTTCGGTCCTTCAGCGACAAGTGGCGAAACGTGCGAGCGAAGCGACGAGCAAGGGGTCTTCACAAAGATGGTCAGTGAACAAGAATGAATAATAATAGACGAGTGGCGGCAATGGAGGTGAAATTGACGAAGGAAGAAGGAAAAAAAAAAGTGAGGAAGGAAGAAGGGAGGGGCGGATCAATTTAGCCCGTTGTTCGCATTTAGCAAATGCTTTGGGAACATTTGCTAAATGTACCCAGACCCAGACGAAGATCCAGGTCTAGTTAGGGCGCATTTGCCAAATGAGCGATCTCCCTATTTTTGGCACCCCACACCAAAAACTTCCCCAATTTTCCTACTTTTTTTCCCTTACTTAGTCTGGGAAAAAACTCTTGATTTTGAGAAATCTGAATACCTTACCTTTGTTTGGATAGAATAGAAATAGTTATAAAAGTTAATATAATCATAGTTTACTATTACATTTAGATTCATAAATTACAAATATATTTTAAATATGGTTTATTTGGCATACACATGTATTTTCCTATTATTCTCGTTATTTTAAATCAATCATAAAGCCTTCTTTTTTGACCTTTCAAAATATAGCTTAATATTTTTTAATTTTGTCATTTATAATGTATAACTTTATTTAAACAAAAAAAAAAAGGAATACTAACTTTATAATAATTCTAGGTACCAAAAAATAAATTAAACCAAAAATTCATTTATTCATACCACTACAATAAGTGTCGGCACTAATAAACAATGAAAATTAATGAGTATCAATAAAAATTAAAGAACAAAAACATGAAGGAAATATAATGAAATAGTGGGAAAAAAATTAAAAAGGATAAAGAAAATTGAATGAATTTAAATAGAAAGAAAAATATGAAGAAAGTGGTTCCAATCATGAAGGTATAGATAAACTTCTATTTTCATGAAAAAAAAAAAACAATAATGATGATGCTAACAATTTAATAGCAAAGTTGAAGTGAAAAAAAAATACCCTCATTTTGTTTGAAATCAAAACACAATATTCAAAAATTGAATGGGAAAATAAAATTTACATAATTTTGAATTTCAATAAAACATGAATTTGAATAGAAAAGAGTTCCCAAATGAAAAAAAAATTAAAATAATAACTAATAATAACTAAAATAGAAGACCACGTCAGTAACCCTTAAAAAATAAGTGACACATAAGGGTCAAGAAAGAAAGAAGAAATGAGAAAAAAATTTGAATATTAGAAATATGTTTATTTTAAATAAAATACTATAATAAATAATAAAAAAAACTTTTAATATGAATTCAAAATCTTAAAATATTACACTTTTTTTTCCTCATTTTCAGGATTCAAATCACTTGTCTAAATATTAAAATAAAACAAACATAGAAAATGAACGAGATTACTTTTCCAATTGAAACAAATATTAGAATTTAAAAGTAACGAAATAGATTACTTTTCAAAATCAAATTATCTACCAACATTTAGTGTTGGGTTGATGACTTGGACAATACACTAGATTTTTTTTTTATTAAGCGCGGAAATTGGCGAACCAGAAATAGTAAAATTTATAATACTGTAGAAAATTTAAAATCCAATGGGCACATGATTAAAGAGATTCAAAATTATTGGAGAAAGAAAATAAAAAATTCACACTACTACCTATATTAATGGGGAGATGTTATAGGATAAAGGAGTTTTAGGAAGAACGATGTTCACACTAACTTAATATTTTAACAAATAGCTTGTCATCCTTAAATTTAGTATGAATTCATTATATTTTTTATTTCTATTTAAGTTGTTTACCTTTTGTAATTAATTAAGCCTTATTTTCAAATTGAGATCCATGTAGAAAAACTCATTCATTATTCAACTTTTCCTCTCCAAACAACTCGAGTGGAAGGGAGCAATCTATCCTGGCGTAAAATCGAGTCAAATTTTGGTTATCACCTAAAATATGCCGAATGTCCTGCAGACTAGTTTTCGCATAAATAGCATTGACAAAGATCTCATTGGTCCCGTTTTTGAATTTCTGTATCCCATCTAGTCAAACAAAAAAAAAAAAAAAAACACGTCCACTTCAACGATAGGTAGTTTCTTCAATTGGGTTGACAGTATCAAAACTCTGAAGTTATCGTTATTTGCATCCACAGTTGCAGATTAATTTATAGAGGAAGCCACCTGGTCTATCATGGAAGAGTTGCTTACATATCAAATGCCATGCAATTTAGCCCTTTTTGGGCTAAATTATATATATGCTTCTTTTGTTCTTGGGGAGCAGAACAATCTATATAAGGACGTCATATGAATCAAAAATATATATAAAGACAATTTCGGCAAAATTATGGTTGCTGGAAATGATTTTATACAAATTCTTGATTTGGCTACGTTGAAATACTGTATGTTAAATCCAGATTGAAAAATCTGGAAGTGGATCAATTTGTAACGCATGCAGGTAGCTACTTTGTTGGCAAAATTGGAAATTTTATTGATTAAATATAGAGTGAATATTTGCTACATAAGCTTGCACTTATTCCAAATTCATGTTTGTCATGCATAATCTGTTCTGTGTAAGTTTGCTCCAGTTTACAAGTTGGAATTTTACATTTTGTTTGCTTAACTATGAAAGAATTGATTGTATTTTGGTCTTGTTTATCATAAATAAGCTTTAAGAGATTGAAAATTTAGTTTTCCAATGAATTTTTGAATGAAATTTTCTTTCAATTTCTATATTAGTTGGCACTTAGTCGTCAGATTTTGTTGTAATTTAGTATATTGCACACCCATATTTTCTTAATTATCCAAGCTCTTATTCATATTTCAAACAATAAAATGCAAACTTACACCACAATGAGCTTGTTTAATTTAAGCATATTCTGCCATAAACTTCTATGGCTTATTAGCCTCATCACCGTAGCCACCATTGCCACCACCATAACCGCCACCTCCACCATAGCCACCACCATTGCCGCCACCATAACCGCCACCTCCACCATAGCCACCACCATAACCCCCACCTCTGCCTCCCCCCCCCCCATAACCCCCACCTCTGCCACCACCTCCACCATAACCGCCACCTCCGCCATAACCACCACCATAACCACCGCGTCCGCCATTTCCATAGCCTCCACGTCCTCCATAACCGCCATAGCCACCACGACCTCCATAACCACCATGATATCCCCCGTATCCTCCATAGCCACCTCCCTGGTACTTGGATTCCTCTACGGCATTAGTCATCTCAGCTGCTGCGAATAACATACACATGCAAATTCGTCAGTATTTTTTACGTAAAAAAGCTTGAGTGGGGAAAAATGGAAAATTAATTTAAGTACTTGAATCGAATATTTATCGTACACTCTTCAGCTGAAGTGGAAGTCTCAGCCAACTCCCTAGCAGCCACCTCTGAGGTAATCATTAGAGCCAAAAACAATGAAATACAAACCAAAATAAGTGCCTTAGAGCCCAAGATTTTTGACATAGAGTTTGTTGTGTTAACTGAAACTGATTTTGAGTAGTGGATGAGAACGATTCAACAAATTTGATTTCTATTTATAGGAAAACTCAGACCATGTTGTAGTGAGAGTTAAAATAAGGAAATTAACAAGATTAATGCATCGATCAAAGGGAATGGTGGAGGCATCCACCCAGTAGGTAGTTGGGCGTTGGAGAGATGATGATATCGTGGATTGTTGTTATTCGTAGGAAGTTCAACATGGAATAAATGTTTTTTGCTGTCCCTTCTAGGCAATGAACTAGAGATATATATCACTGATTCTGATTTGCCGTGTCTAAGTCTTGGGGAAATTTTAAAGTTGTGTTTAATCTTATTAGTTCTATATTTTAAAGCAACGGTTAGTCCACTCTTAAAGCTAAAGGGAATTGGAGAACAAGTCAATTTTTGCGGTGCATGCAATCTTGCAGCATGCATGAACTATTGATGTTCAACGTCAAACATTTACACTTCTTTGGAGTGACTGATACACATTAGGGGTGGCTGATATACATTAAGGGTGGCAATTGGGAGAAAAATAGTGAAAATCGGGCAGGATTTAAATAATTAAAAAATAATTGGGAATAACAAACATAATTCTCATTAAATTTTGAGGTTGAATGGGAATAAAATTTAACAGAATTAGAATTACCTAATTCCCATTAGAAACCTATTGAAATTTTCCATTGGCTATCAATGACTCAACTACCACTGGACAATTAGCCAGCCATCACCAACCACCGCCGGTCAACCAGATTCTAGCCAAATTCCAGGGATCATGCTGGAATCCAGACGACAGGTGGTCCAGCTGCAGTCTGACTACCGATAGCCACAATAATTTTAAAATAAAAATAATAAATTTAATTTATTAATAATATATATATACATATGTGTGTGTAAAAATTTAAAAATTACCATTACCCACTAATTACCCAACATTATTTAATAATTACTTATTTAACTTTTTTCCATTGAGATCGATAGGTATCCCATAACTCACCCCATAAAATCTTATTTCAATAAAATTCTTCTCGTTTATTGTCAATGGGTATTTTTAATGGGTATGAAACTCTCAATAATTACCCTCCCATTAGATACTTGGAAATTTTGCCGCCCATAATATATAATACTTTGTACCATACAAACGCTAATTAAATTGTTTATTAAACGTGAACACTAGCTACAGAAAATCAGAGTAGATTTTTTTGGGAAGGAGAATAAGGTTCGAAAACATGGGGTATTTGGGCCTTCCACCACTAGTGCATATCCGAAATCTCAAATTAATATGTTCTTATTGATTTTTAGTACTTATTCTTCAGTTTTCAAAAAATTCTCTAGCCTTATAGATAATGCACGGCAGTCTCACTTTGAGCCCTACAGTAATTAATTTATCCATAGAGTTTCGTTTAGCTCTTGATGAATTACTAAGTTCAGCGTTGGCCATTATGTTTACAGCATTTTGTAACATTTTATGTTCAAGATAGTAAGAAATGAGTGTCACTCGGAACAACAAATTTTTTCATAATTTTTCTACATATTTGGATAAAATCTTAATTGTTGTTGTTGTCATATTGAATTTACCAATAAACCTTCACACACATTGAGCTCACATATGGTACTGTCTCTACCTATTGAAAATTTTTATATATTTTTATTCTAATAATCTAATCCCAAAAGGAAAATAAAAATTAGAACGTCCAAATCAAATAAAAATCCGTTCTCTTTAATAAACTTTTAACATTTGAAAAGTTTTTTGCGAGAGTGACTGTAACATGCAACCATTAACAGTTCCAACTAACTCTAGAAATCGAGGTAGCAAACCTATGGTCACTTATTCCAATCCCGCAAGGAAAAAAGTCCAAATTTTTGTTAACAATTTAAATGCTGCATGTCCTGCCAGTTGACTAGCTTGCGCTATAGCATTGAGAAAGAGACATTGGTCGACTGCCAAAGAAGTGAATGAGTGATGAATCCTTGTGTTTTTATGCAAAATTGGGAAAAATTTGTGGGTCAAAGAATCAGTTGCGAAGCCGTACCATGTTGAAAATTTGTCATAATAAAACATTATTGTGATTAACACTGTGTGGAAAAAAGAATAATGCATCTTTTATTTGTTATACATTTGACACGGGCATGGGGACGGGGGACTTTTGCCACCCATGAGATCAGCAAGTGGAAATTCAAACCCTCAACTTATCTTTTATTCTTCATACTATTTGACAAATGGATGGGGATTTTTGCCATCAGGATTATCAACCATTAATTAATTCAACTTCTAACCCTTAAATATCAACCATTAATTAATTCAACTTCTAACCCTTAACCTTAATGTCTTTTGGGGGCCATATCTAGTTACAGATTAGCATAACCAATATGTTGACCTCAACTACTTTGATATAACCCTAGAACTCCACCACTTTATATTAGTGCATGATTTACATCCATCAATTTGGATTCGACATCTATGATAACAAACTAAAAACCCTATTGTCTATTTATTTTTCTTTGTTTTGAATGAGGCCGTATTGCCAAAATCCTTGTGTTGTGTTTTTTATGGTAAAAAATAATTGTCATGATTAATACTTTTGTCCCAATTAAAACATATTAATTTTATGGGATAGTAATAGCAAAATCTTACAGAACAGTTACATTTCCCCATCAAAGAAACATGTTTTTTCTTCAATTGAGTTCAAACCTATTTTTGAAACTTTAAAAAATCATTGGTGACACCCAAGGGTTGCGTGTTTAATGAGCGAGACACCAGGCATATCAAGGTCCAAGAGTTACACAAGCCAATTTTCCGATGCCATGCATGTTGCGCAATTAACCCTTTTTTTCAAAAATAATATTTATATTCTCCTTCTAAAATGACATTTAAATATCAATTTTTTTCTCTTATGATTTTAAAAAATGTTCTTTCAAAATAAAAACCTTTTACAAACAATGAAATAGAAGCTCCTGGTTTTAAACCAAAGTTTTCTTAAAGGGAGACCAAAAATCAAATCAGTTGCAAATAATGAACTCTTAAATATTTTATCCAGAGGTCATAAGTTTTTAAAAGGCATGTTAAATCTCATGCTCGATCGCTGGATGGAGTCTATTCTTTTTTTTTTCTTTTACATAATATATACAAAATGTGCAAATTGACAATATTATTGACAAATTTGTCGAAACCCTAAAAATTTATCACTAAATCTCTTGTGACTATAAATTAATTTTATATAAATAGTGGACCAAGTCAAATTTCAAAAGAACTAAATAATTAATTTTTTTAGTTAAAAACAATGAAAAGTAAAATTGCGGAGGTTTGAATAATTAACTAATTAATCAAATTCTAATAAATATTAAAATAAATGACTGAACACCAAATATAGAATAAATTTGATATTATCGAATTTCTAATCCAAGATATGACTTTATTCAATTGTATCACTGATCACAGTGCATATATTCATTCACCAAATTCAAACATTTAACTGGATAATTATTAGAATAGCCATAACAAATCTTTTACTTTCCTAAAGTAATTGACTGAACCCAACATCCAAACGAAAAATTATCATCAATTAACTGGGTACGGTACCATTCCATATCAATTTAATAATAGCATTAAAATCTATGAAAATAGTTAAATCAAAATTAAATAACCTAGATAACTACAATTATTCAATCTTTTCCCATTGATTTCCCAAGGTTAAACATGCATACTCTGATTCATAAATACAAATAACCTTTTTCCTACTTATAGCATTCATTCATGACAGTTACAGATCATTGAATTATTGGATAGCAATAGAAAGAAAGATGACGTATTAATTTGTCAGATTAAACAATATCAATCGTTCATAAAGAAAATAAGATCAAGAATCAATGAATACTTGAATTAAAAGTAAGAAATGAATTAAACATAAAACCTCACAGTGATAGCCATAGAGATAAAATCCTTAAATCAGAAAAGAGGAGTTTAGCCACTTATGGTGGAAAAAAGGCTAACCATGGAGGGAAAAAAATGAATGTGTGATAATGATGATGAAGATTTTTTTCTTGTCATGTTCTAATAGGTTTAAATAGAAGAGACTAGTCCAATAATATAGGAATAAACGATAAAAATATGATAAAGTTATCAAGTCTAAAATGACTTCTAAAAATCAAATACTAATCTAAAAAGGAAAGGTAAATAATATAGAAATACAACCTTAATTCAAATAGAGGTCCAATCTTTTTTATTTGTTACATTGAAATCTCTTTTCTTTTTATAATCAACCACTAGTACTAACCTTTCTTTTTAAATAAAATTCATCCTTCTCAACGACTGGTTAGGATGCCCATCCCTTAAACAAAGAAATATTCTGGTTGGGACTTTGGTCTACAAAGCGTGGCCACACCTCCACACCCCCCCCCCCCCCCCCCCCCAGAAAAAAACAAAAGAGGTTATTATTGACAAAAATTTAGATTTCTTTAAAATACTTATTTTCTAATTTGCCTTCTATATTTTCACTATTTAAACTATTTTTTTGTTCAAATCGTTAAAAGAATGAATAATTAGAAGTAAAAACAAACTATATATCTTGTTTTTATACCAAAACCAAAATTCTACTCCAGAAAATAATAACTTTTTAAATAAATTATTAGCTTTTCTTGAAAGCCTGTTAGTTCCAAAAATGACGGCTAAACACACACACACACACATATTTCTTTTTGGAGATCACAATTTTCTCTCATTATTAAAGGTTACAAATTATGAGCAGGGTGATTTTTTTAAATATTTATTTTCTCAATTCTTTTTATAAATTAATTCTCTTGGTTTTTGTTGAATTGGGAACAAAAATGATTTTACAAACGCAATTTACAAATAAAAGTTTCTTTTTTTAAATTTACCCAAATTTTAATATAATTGATTTTTTTTTTCAACAAAAAATGGACCAGTCAAAGCACAAATAGTCTACTTTCAAGATTCTTTTTTGAAATATCAATGGATATAATCAACGAAATTTTTCTTTTTAAATTGCTTTCTCAAATTTTTGTGTTGATCTACTAAAGTAATCGACATTTTTTGTAATTGAGCTTCAAATTAAGAGAGAGAAAGAGAGAAAGAGAGAAATGATTTTAGAAAAAAAAACCTAGATTTCTCTTTTAGAAATCTCAATATTCTCCCCACTATAAAAGGTTATATCCCACAACCATGACAAAATTTTAAAACTCCAAATTTTCTCAAATTTTCACAAGAATCTCTATTTATCACATTTTCTGTATTTGCAAGGAAGAACCTAGGACCAGCTCATCATTTATTGGCTTTGAACCCAGCTAAGACTATAACTGAACGCACAAGGCTAACATCTCTTCTAAAATATCTTCGCGTTCCACTTGGTTCTACTGTGATAGCCTTAGTGCTCTCCATATAACATTTGGACCGGTATTTGATGCATATAACAAATACATTAAATTAGACTATTGTTTTGTGTATCCACTTGAAATTCTTCCAGTTGTAAACCTCTTCACTAAACTCTGTCAGAGGTTGTCCTCAGCTATTTTCAGGCCAAATGTTACAAATGGACTGTTGGGTCACTCATGAGTTGACTAATTAATGGGTTACAATTTAACGAGTTATAATCCAACGCACTTAGTTACGAGTCATATTTGGGTTAGGTTAAACCCAATCAACCCAATGGGCAATTCAACAATTTTTTTTATTTTTTCTATTTAATGGAAGAAACAAACTTAAATTTTTCATCTTTTTTGATTACTTCTTTCAAAACTAATCTTATTTTCTTTATTTAATTTTTTTTATAAAAAAACTATTCTTATGTTTTCACCAAAACCAAAAAAATCAACTAATTTTATTTAGTTTCTCTATTAATATGTATCAGTTTCTTTATGGCTACCACATTTTCATTTTTCAACTAAACTTTATTGACATTATCAAAATCACTAGAACCAATAAAACAATCATTGTGAAAACCATTAGTGAGTTCAAGAAAATATGTGAAAGAAAACTTCTTAAGAGGCTCCTTATATGTGGCGATATTTATATTTAATACATCACAGACACTTAGTTTCAAGTTACTATTTGTAATAATGATGCATCACGTATTTGCCGAATTGCCTAGAAAACTAAAAAAAGGGGAATTTTTTTTTAAAAGGGCAATGAAAGTTATCAAATTAATAAGGAAAACATAATTTTATTTAAATTTTTAATTTTTAAAAATAGTAAAGATATTTTACTTTCTAAAGAGAATTTTATGTTTTTCAAGTGAAAATTTTTGCACCTTTAAATAGAACCAAATATCTAATTTTAAGAACAAATCTTCCATATGAAAATAAAGATTTATTTGCCATCAAAATTATAAATTTTTGAAGATGGAACATTGAGAGTTAGACTATTCAAAAAGCTATCAAAAGATAGAAAATTTATATAAAGATTTTTTTAAAAAAAATTGAGAATTTCAATATCATTTAACATTAAATTTCACAAAAAGTTAAAAATAAAATATCAAAATAGTAAATTATTTTTATTAATTTGTAATTATGTAACTATTTTGATATTTTCATTACATAATATTCAGGTTCACAAAAAAAAATTAATTAAAAATTTTAAATTGTGTAATTATTTTTTAAAAACTGTTTACATTTTTTTTTTTAAGTATTGGTATTCATAAACTACTATCATTTAATTTCATAAAAAATCATCTAAAGATGTAAAGTTGGGTTTAAAAGGCAAAATTACTTTGTCCTTTCAGAAATTATGAGAATATTATTTCATTTTTTATTTATTAGATAACCTCCATAGTGATAGAGCTTAATTTATATTTTTTTTGTTAATAATTTCCATGATATTTGGTTGATTTTATGATGAATTTAATGGATTTGGTTACTTTTTGTGTTGTAAATGTTGAAAGTAGAGGTTTGAAGAAAAATGGGTTTAAAAGCTGAAATTGGAGTTACTAGACGTGACCATGCCTAAGACAATGTTGGGCTAGACGAATTTTTGATCAAGAGAAAGAATTTATGGACGAGATTTTCATCAAGAAAAGGAAATTATGAGCTGTCAAATTGAAGAAGGAAAAGGAATATTGCAGCCAATATTTTACAAAATTAATATTTTATTTTAGTTGGGAGCCTATTCTTGTTATATTTCCGAGTTAAGATCCTTACCAAATTTTTAGGAAACAACTTGGGCAATAAAAGAAAACCCCGGAGCTGCAAAGAGAGGGGAATACAACAGCCTCCTCTCCTCAATACATCGTTTTTCTCTCCATCATCTTTTATTCTCTTTTCTCCTTTTTGCTTTGTTTTCTCATCTATCATGTCTAGGAACAAAATCTCTATTCTAGTTGAAAGATAATTGAAGGTTGGTTCTACAATAATTGTGAGACTTATTGTTTTTAATGTTCTTATAAATTCATGGGTATTTGTTTATTTCCTACAATTTATTATTTATGATTATGTTGTTTAATTGAATAATTGACGCTATTAGTTGATTGACAATATAATCTACTCCTAAGTAGGACGTCAAGGTTTGATTGTTTTAGTGAAGTAGCAATTGGCATGATTATTCCTTGGTAAGTGATTCAATTGTATCAAAGGATAAACAATCTAAGTGAAACAACCACGATGTGAGTATGTTGGTTAGAATTGGGTTTCTCTAATTTTTAATGATATGGGTAACTTGAATTATATGGTGATACCTACGTTATTTACCGACAAGAGAAGTGATTAATGAATGTCTCTTAATTGCCGAGAAAATACGGAGAAATTGGTTGTTTGGTGATACTAAATGACTATAACCAATTTATTTGTAAATTTATGAGATTAACCTTGTATCAATGACCAATTGAATGAACCAGTTCTGAAATTATTCCTTTGACTAGATCTTGTTAATTATTTTACCACTTTAAATTATGCATTAATTATTACATTTAGTTTTAATTTGTTATTTTTCATTTTTCATTTTTAGTATTGTCTAAAAACAACTCCCAATTATTTAGTTGAGAGATAAATTCACCATTCTCTGAGAAGACGACTCGACTCCCGCTATAAGGTTTAAGAGTTGGAATTATTTTTGGTGGTTTAACGACATGCCACATAGCATCTTAGAAAAAATAAAAAAATAAATAAAAATAAAAAATACTTAACCTAGCGAGTTACCCTTACCCAACTGAACCCAACTAGAAATTATTGGTCATTATATGACTTAATCAATTAATAGCCCATGACCCAAGTGACCTAACCTGTTGGGTTAAAATAGTGTGTGGGGAGTTGATTTATTGGATTGGGTCTAATTTTGCCACCCCTACCTTCAACCCTTGCATCATTTGAGGGAGGAGTATAAGCATAATCGGGCAAAAAACAAATTGTGAGAGCCATTAGAGAGGCTTTGAATCTTATCTTCTATAACACTTTTGCTGTAATACAGCCAATAATACTCTTGTAAAGTTGGTAGGTGTCCCATGTTAATTACTATTAATTTAATGTCATTACATCAAATCTTACCTCTATTATTTTATAGCAAATCTACCATCATCGACAAAAAGTTAATTAAAGAAAAAACAAAACCCTCACTAAAAATAAAAGTAGTGTTCCCAAAGTAGAAAGTCCTTAAAAAAAATTTTAACTTTATCAAAGTAATTCTTGTTTTAGAGAAAAACAAAACCCATAAGTTACTTTTGTAGATAAATTAGTTGATGGAGGCATATAGGGCTTTTCTTTTTCCATGCTAAATTTTAAAATGAATTTGTATATTCATCCTTCCGAAAGTAATTCTTGCTTGGAAGATGGTGTGATTTTATTACTTTTGGATGATGTAGAAGATATTGAGAATTTTTCTACTTTTCCTGACAGGTTTTGTTTTACCTTTCTAAAATAGAAATCATTTTATTTGATGAACTTGGGAAGATGATGGGTTTTATTTAGATTTTGTCATAGATGATAATGATAGAATAAGATTATTATTTTCAAAAGCTTTACTTTTTTTTCTGAGGATTTTGATTTTAACTAATAATTAAGATTTGATGTGAATGATAGGGTAAAATTTGATGTAAAGACATTACATTCGTATTGATTAACATGGGACACTTGTCACCTTCACGGAAGTATAATATGTATAATATGGAGTTAGATCCTCTATCCCAACAAATACTAAAGCCTAATATGAATTGCATACACCCTAATTTTAACGAAATTACGTAAGTCCTTCGGACATAGTTAATAAACATCACTTTAGATAGAAGATCCTACTCTAGTGTACCATAGTGTGTCACACTCTCGTTGAATTGACAAGAAAATAAAGTTATGTGAGAGTATATTTTATAGAAATTTAATTTTGAAAAAATTGAATATTTTTTTAAAGAATATGTATCTTAGAACTTTGCTTTTGGAGTTTTTTCCTAGACTAAGTAAGAAAAAAAAATAAGAAAATTGGGAGAGTTTTTGGCATAGGATACCAAAAATAGGGAGATCACATTTGCCAAATGCGCCCATTATTTGGCAATGCACCCTAACCAGACCCGGATCTCAATCCGGGTCTGGGCTCATTTGCTAAATGTGGCCATCCTATGGGCGCATTCTCCAAATGTGCCCATCCATGGGGCATTTTCAATTCAATTCTTTTAATAAAATTTATTATTAATTATTATGAATAATTATAGTAATTATATTATTATTAATTAGTATGAATAATTAAACTGATTATGTTCGCAAAAATATTATTATAATTATTCATATGTATATTATTATTGTATAATATTATTGTGAATATTATTATTATTATTATTATTATTAATTAGTATGAATAATTATTTTGATTATGCTTGCATTAAAATTATTATAATTATTCATATGTAAATTATTATAATGTCATTTTTATTGTGAATATTATTATTAATTATTAGGAATAATTATAGTAATTATATTTTTAATTAGTATGAATAATTATTTTGATTATGTTTACAATAATATTATTATAATTATTCATATGTATATTATTTTAATATAATATTATTATGAATATTAATATTAAGTGATAATAATAGTAATAAATTATTATTATGAATATCACTCATATGTAATTGTAATTATTATAGTTATAACTAAAATTAAGTGTTAATAAATAATTATAATAAAAATAATAATAGTAAGAGATAAAAAAAATAAAGTGATAATAATAGTAAGAGTTAATAGCATATTAACTATATTGTTAAGTATAAAAATTATTGGTTAGCCTATAAGGTTTGAGGTTGTGATAACACTCATTTATTTATTTATATATGAAAGTATTACAATAATTATAGATAAAATGATACTACATGTCGAGTTTTTGCTTTTAAATGTATTTTTTAATTATTTATAATGAAATGATAAATATATATGTATTAATTTTTGTATAGCACATACCTATATGTATAATAAAAATAAAAATAATAAAATTACAATTGTTGCATTATTATATAGCTCTAGAACATTAAGCTTTAACGCCATGCAATCAATATATTCCTATTCAATATAGGGTTTTGAGTTACTAACACATTTTTTATTCATTTATATATAATGGATAAACATGTTGATGAAGGTATATTTATAATAATATACCAAATAAGTACACTAATAATAAGAGAGGGCAACTAACATTCTATTAATGTTTCAACTTTATGCTGTATTCGAATGGAGCCCTCTTATGCATGGATTATAACTAGAAGTCATATTTCGAGTGAAAACACAACGCTACGCAACAAACAATATGTTCAAAAGTTCCAAACCAAAACAAAACACAACGTCTAACATATTGAAGACGTCCCAAAGCAAAATGCTTCAATCAATGCACAATTTGTTGGGCCGTCAAATAAAAGAACTTTTAATTCGATAAACAACAACTTTATAATAACATTTTATATTTGTACTCTTATCCCAATCTTTTACACTCGTTAGTAAGTACGCATCACCACTGTCGTCATCATCAACTTCCCTTCGACTCCACATCGTTCTTTTCCTCTTTCTTGTCTTTACTTTAAATTGCATTATATTCTTTATTTGCGTGTTTTTCGTATAAAACTTATAAAGGAATATATACATAAATATATGGCTGGAATGAGGCTGGATTTGATCTCCTTTTTTTCCCAAAAACAAAGAAGGGTTTATTTTGCCAATTTTCTCTTCATTCCCGAATAAAATGATTATGGTTAATTATCACCCATTTTCTCAAAACCGTATAATTTTATAAATTTCTTTCCGAACATGTACCTACATATTTCCTAAATAATCTTTATATCCAAATGCGAATTACAATAAGACTAACTTATCTTCTCAAATTAACTCTTACGTCACACAATAAGATTTTTTGTTCAAATTAATATGGCTATTAAGGAATAATGTTATAAGAGAAGGAATAATTAGAATAAATTGTGGGAATCAATGGAGAGGAAAAAAATAAAATTATTGGAAAGATAAGGATAATGACTCCCACAATTCGTATTAGAAGATTAATCCAATTTAATTTTAAACATATTTCTCTTCTTGCTATCTTATTTACAAATTAGTTATTATAATTTATGTATTTATGACATTTCTTACTATTGTACTTGTGTAGTTATATGTTCACGTTAGCTTTAATAAAAAAGAGTTTGTTATTATTCAGTTCTTCGTCTCAAAAAAATCCTCAAGCAAAAATCATGTGGTACAAAATTGCTTTCACAATTTGAAATTAACTATGTAATTAACATTTTGTGTTTTCCTATTATGTATCCTGAATAGGAGCATAATTTTGGTAGATTATCATATTTGCATTTTTTTTATATTCTTCACCAATTATGCCGCAATATTGGTGGCAATTCTTCCAATGACCTCAATTCTTCTAACACATTCGTTCAACACCAATAACTTTTCAGCCCATGTATTTCTCAATGCAGACATATCAAATTTAGACCATTTCTCAATTCATACCATAAAAACTTTTCAACTGTATAAAATTCATAACATATATTTTCAGGAGTATACTCTAAATCACAATATACTCTATATTTCTCAACATACCAAAAAATTTTCAGCTCATATATTTCTCAATATAGTCTAAATTTCAAACAATATTCACCGCCAGAAAATATAAATAATTTCACTCACCGCCAGACAATCTAAAATTGAACTAAAATTCGGAAAAATACATTAAAAAATTTAACCAATTCACCAACTTACCTAATGCCTAGAAGTAGCTGGGAAATGGGCGGTAGACGACTTCAAGTGCAATGGGCGTGCGGCGGCAGAATGGGATTTTGCCACGCAGCGGCAACTTCAATCAGCAGACACCAAAAAAAATTAACCCAGCCAAACATATTTTTCCCAGCCAAGATTTGCAACAATTGGCCAAAATAATTCTCCTCTCTGCTGACCAAAAAATTTTCCAAGCCAAACAAATTTACCTGGCCAACAACGATCAGCCAAAACAGAGCAAATGCAGAGCAAATCCCGCGTTCAGCAAGTTCAGCGAGGCCGAGGTGCCGAGAGAGGAGGAGGAGGGCAGCAGCCGATGAACTTCGGTCCTTCAGCGACAAGTGGCGAAACTTGCGAGCGAAGTGACGAGCAAGGGGTCTTCACAAAGATGGTCAGTGAACAAGAATGAATAATAATAGACGAGTGGCGGCAATGGAGGTGAATTTGCCAAAGGAGGAAAGAAGAAAAGAAGTGAGGAAGGAAGAAGGGAGGGGCGGATCAATTTAGCCCGTTGTTCGCATTTAGCAAATGCTTTGGGCACATTTGCTAAATGCACCCAGACCCAGATGGAGATCCGGGTCTAGTTAGGGCGCATTTGCCAAATGTGCCCAAATAATGGGCGCATTTGGCAAATGTGATTTCCCTATTTTTAGCATCCCACACCAAAAACTCCCCCAATTTTCCTACTTTTTTTCCCTTAGTCTGGGAAAAAACTCTTAATTTTGAGAAATCTGAATACCTTACCTTTGTTTGGATAGAATAGAAATAGTTATAAAAGTTAATATAATCATAGTTTACTATTACATTTAGATTCATAAATTACAAATATATTTTAAATATGGTTTATTTGGCATACACATGTATTTTCCTATTATTCTCGTTATTTTAAATCAATCATAAAGCCTTCTTTTTTGACCTTTCAAAATATAGCTTAACATTTTTTAATTTTGTCATTTATAATGTATAACTTTATTTAAACAAAAAAAAAAGGAATACTAACTTTATAATAATTCTAGGTACCAAAAAATAAATTAAACCAAAAATTCATTTATTCATACCACTACAATAAGTGTCGGCACTAATAAACAATGAAAATTAATAAGTATCAATAAAAATTAAAGAACAAAAACATGAAGGAAATATAATGAAATAGTGGAAAAAAATTAAAAAGGATAAAGAAAATTGAATGAATTTAAATAGAAAGAAAAATATGAAGAAAGTGGTTCCAATCATGAAGGTATAGATAAACTTCTATTTTCATGAAAAAAAAAAAACAATAATGATGATGCTAACAATTTAATAGCAAAGTTGAAGTGAAAAAAAAATACCCTCATTTTGTTTGAAATCAAAACACAATATTCAAAAATTTAATGGGAAAATAAAATTTACATAATTTTGAATTTCAATAAATCATGAATTTGAATAGAAAAGAGTTCCCAAATGAAAAAAAATTAAAATAAAAAATAATAATAACTAAAATAGAAGACCACGTCAGTAACACTTAAAAAATAAGTGACACATAAGGGTCAAGAAAGAAAAAAGAAATGAGAAAAAAATTTGAATATTAGAAATATGTTTATTTTAAATAAAATACTATAATAAATAATAAAAAAAACTTTTAATATGAATTCAAAATAAATATTACACTTTTTTTTCCTCATTTTCAGGATTCAAATCACTTGTCTAAATATTAAAATAAAACAAACATAGAAAATGAACGAGATTACTTTTCCAATTGAAACAAATATTAGAATTTAAAAGTAACGAAATAGATTACTTTTCAAAATCAAATTATCTACCAACATTTAGTGTTGGGTTGATGACTTGGACATTACACTAGATTTTTTTTTATTAAGCGCGGAAATTGGAGAACCAGAAATAGTAAAATTTATAATAGTTTAGAAGATTTAAAATCCAATGGGCACATGATTAAAGAGATTCAAAATTATTGGAGAAAGAAAATAAAAAATTCCACACTACTACCTATATTAATGGGGAGATGTAATAGGATAAAGGAGTTTTAGGAAGAACGATGTTCACACTAACTTAATATTTTAACAAATAGCTTGTCATCCTTAAATTTAGTATGAATTCATTATATTTTTTATTTCTATTTAAGTTGTTTACCTTTTGTAATTAATTAAGCCTTATTTTCAAATTGAGATCCATGTAGAAAAACTCATTCATTATTCAACTTTTCCTCTCCAAACAACTCGAGTGGAAGGGAGCAATCTATCCTGGCGTGAAATCGAGTCAAATTTTGGTTATCACCTAAAATATGCCGAATGTCCTGTAGACTAGTTTTCGCATAAATAGCATTGACAAAGATCTCATTGGTCCCGTTTTTGAATTTCTGTATCCCATCTAGTCAGAAAAAAAAAAAAAAAAAAAACACGTCCACTTCAACGATAGGTAGTTTCTTCAATTGGGTTGACAGTATCAAAACTCTGAAGTTATCGTTATTTGCATCCACAGTTGCAGATTAATTTATAGAAGAAGCCACCTGGTCTATCATGGAAGAGTTGTCTAACTACGTATTTCTAACATATCAAATGCCATGCAATTTAGCCCTTTTTGGGCTAAATTATATATATGCTTCTTTTGTTTTTGGGGAGCAGAACAATCTATATAAGGACGTCATATGAATCAAAAATATATATAAAGACAATTTCGGCAAAATAAGTGTTGCTGGAAATGATTTATACAAATTCTTGATTTGGCTACGTTGAAATACTGTATATTAAATCTGGGATGAAAAATCTGGACGTGGATCAATTTGGAACGCATACAGGTAGCTACGTTGTTGGCAAAATTGGAAATTTTATTGATTAAATATAGAGTGAATATTTGCTGCAGAAGCGTGCACTTATTCCAAATTCATGTTTGTCATGCATAATCTATCCTGTGTAAGTTTGCTTCAGTTTACAAGTTGGAATTTTACATTTTGTTTGCTTAACTATGAAAGAATTGATTGTATTTTGGTCTTGTTTATCATAAATAAGCTTTAAGAGATTGAAAATTTATTATTCCAATGAATTTTTGAATGAAATTTTCTTTCAATTTCTATATTAATTAGTTGGCACTTAGTCGTCAGATTTTCTTGTAATTTAGTATATTGCATACTCATATTTTCTTAATTATCCAAGCTCTTATTCATATTTCAAACCGTAAAATACAAACTTATACTATAATGAGCTTGTTTAATTTAAGCATATTCTGCCATAAACTTCTATGGCTTATTAGCCTGATCACCGTAGCCACCATTGCCGCCACCATACCCCCCCCCCCCACCATAGCCCCCACCTTCGCCGCCACCATACCCGCCACCATTGCCGCCACCATAACCCCCACCTCCACCATAGCCACCACCATAACCCCCACCTCTGCCACCACCCCCACCATAACCACCACCTCCGCCATAACCGCCACCATAACCACCGCGTCCGCCATTTCCATAGCCGCCACGTCCTCCATAACCGCCATAGCCACCACGACCTCCATAACCACCGTGATATCCCCCGTATCCTCCATAGCCACCTCCCTGGTACTTGGATTCCTCTACGACATTAGTCATCTCAGCTGCTGCGAATAACATACACATGCAAATTAGTCAGTATTTTTTTACGTAAAAAAGCTTGAGACTTGAGTGGGGAAAAATGGAAGATTAATTTAAGTACTTGAATCGAATATATATCGTACACTCTTCAGCTGAAGTGGAAGTCTCAGCCAACTCCCTAGCAGCCACCTCTGAGGTAATCATTAGAGCCAAAAACAATGAAATACAAACCAAAATAAGTGCCTTAGAGCCCATGATTTTTGACATAGAGTTTGATGTGTTAACTGAAACTGATTTTGAGTAGTGGATGAGAACGATTCAACAAATTTGGTTTCTATTTATAGGAAAACTCAGACCATGTTGTAGTGAGAGTTAAAATAAGGAAATTAATAAGATTAATGCATCGATCAAAGGGACTTGTGGAGGCATCCACCCAGTAGGTAGTTGGGCGTTGGAGAGATGATGATATCGTGGATTGCTGTTATTCGTAGGAAGTCCAATATGGAATAAATGTTTTCTGCAGTCCCTTCTAGGCAATGAACTAGAGATATATATCATCGATTCTGATTTGTCGTGTTTAAGTCTTGGGGAAATTTTGAAGTTGTTTTTAATCTTATTAGTGTAGCTAAAGGGCATTGCAGAACAAGTCAATTTTTGCGGTGCATGCATTCTTGGAGCATGCATGAACTATTGATGTTCAACATCAAACATTTACACTTCTTTGGAGTGACTGATATACATTAGGGGTGGCTGATATACAATAAGGGTGGCAATTGGGAGAAAAAGAGTGAAAATTGGGTAGGATTTAAATAAGTAAAAAATAATTGAGAATGAAAAATATAATTCTCATTAAATTTTGAGGTTGAATGGGAATAGAATTTAATCGAATTACCACTGGGCAATTAGCCGGCCATCACCAACCATCGCTGGTTAGCTGGATCCTAGGCAAATTCCAGCGATCATGCTGGAATCTGGACAGCAGGTGGTCCAGTTGCAGTCTAACTATCAATAACTACAATAATTTAAAATAAAAAAATAAATTTTATTTATTAATAATATATATAAATGTGTAAAAATTTTAAAATTATCATTACCCACTAATTACCCAACATTATCTAACAATTACCTATTTAACTTTTTCCATTGAGATATATGGGTATCACATAACTCACTAAATAAAATATTATTTCAATAAAATTCTTCTCATTTATTGCTAATGGGTATGAAACTCTCAATAATTCCCCTCCCATTAGATACTTGGAAATTTTGCTACCCATAATATATATTACTTTGTACCATACAAACGCTAATTAAATTTTTTCTAAAATGACAACACTAGTTACAAAAAATCAGAGTAGATTTTTTGGGAAGGAGAGTAAGGTTCGAAAACATGGGGTTTTAGGCCCTTCCACCACTAGTGCATATCCTAAATCTCAAATTAATATGTTCTTATTGATTTTTAGTACTTATTCTTCATTTTTGAAAAAATTCTCTGGCCTTATAGATAATGCATGGCAGTCTCACTTTTGATTCCCTACAGTAATTAATTTATCCATAGTTTTCTTTTAGCTCTTGATGAATTACCAAGTTCAGTGTTGGCCATTTATGTTTATAGCATTTTGTAACATTCTATGTTCAAGATAGTAAGAAGTGAGTGTCACTCGGAACAACAAATTTTTTCATAATTTTTCTACATATTTGGATAAAATCTTAATTGTTGTTGTTGTTGTTGTTATATTGAATTTACCAATAATAAACCTTCACACACATTGAGCTCACATTTGGTACTACCTCTACCCATTGAAAAAATTGATATCTTTTTATTCTAATGATCTAATCCCAAAAGGAAAATAAAAATTACAATTAACGTCCAAATCAAATCAAAACTCCGTTCTCTTTAATAACCTTTTTAACATTTGAAAAGTTTTTTATGGGAGTGATTGTAACATCCAACCATTAACAGTACTTCCAACTAACTCTAGAAATCGAGGCAGCAAACCTATGGCCACTTATTCCGTTCCCGCAAGAAAAAAAGTCGAAATTTTGGTTAACAATTTAAATGCTGCATGTCCTGCGCCTGTTGACTAGCTTGCGCTATAGCATTGAGAAAGAGACATTGGTCGACTCCAAAGAAGTGAATGATTGATGAATCCTTATCTTTTCATGCAAAATTGGAAGAAAAATTGTGGGTCAAAGAAGTGAATGTTGAAAATTTGTCATAATAAAACATTATTGTGATTAACACTGTGTGGAAAGAAGAATAATGCATCTTTTATTTTTCATACATTTGACACGGGCATGGGGACGGGGACTTTTGCCGCCCATGAGATCGGCAAGTGGAAATTCAAACCCTCAACTTATCTTTTATTCTTCATACTATTTGACAAATGGATGGGGATTTTTGCCATCAGGAATATCAACCATTAATTAATTGAACTTCTAACCCTTAAATATCAACCATTAATTAATTGAACTTTGTATTATATAAAAATCCTACGTACAAAAAATCATGCAACGGAAAGATAATAAAAAATAATTTATTTTGAGACAAACAATATGGTAGGAAAAAACTTTATACTTCAAAATAGAAACGGTAGGAAGAAACTCCTACTTCTTACAATTCTATTTTTCTTGGAATCTCTCTTTTTTTTTTACTTTTCTGACCCTCTATCCCATTTGGCCATGTTCCTCACAACCCTCTTCTTGGAGTAGGAATTTTTTTATCTTTTTCTCCCTTTTCTCTCAATCCCATCAAAGGTTTTGGAGTGCCAACCAAGGGGTGCCTTTCGGGAACTAATTTAGCACCTTCAATAACAAGAATGGGTGATCCGAGCTCCAGTTTATCAACGTAAATAAATGGTCCTAGATGCATCTTGTTGCTAAGAACAAGGTCATCTTGCTCAAAGGGAGGACTCACATATATAGAATGCAAAGAATTAGAAACTTTTATGAAAAAGCCATGTTTTGGCCAAAGATCTTTTTCGTCAAGATATACAGGTACAATATCAATGACCTGCAAAAGTGAGCTCTGTGCTCATTTGTGGGCTTAATCCCTGCTTTCATCTCATTGAGCAGCTTCATCACCTCTTGTTTTAAAGCCTGTGCCTTTGGATTTTGATCAGTGTACACTAGTGAAAAAGAGGCAAAACTCAATTAAATTTGGGGGTAATTTTCTGATATCGCCCATTATTCAAAACTCTGAGAACTCTAAGAACTCTGAGAGCTCTGAGAGTTGATATAGGTACAAAGTACATAGTGTGTGATGATTTTTTGGCGTAGCATGGGATCAAGCATCAGTTGAAAACAAGGTATACTCCACAGCAGATGGGCATTGCAGAAAGGAAGAATAGAAGTGTGATGGACATGGTACAGTCAATGATGGCTGCCAAACATATGCCCAAGGATGTTTGGACAGAAATGGTTTCATGTGCTAATAGATGCCCTACTAGATGCAATGGTAGGAAGACTTCTTATGAGATTTGGTTTATTAAAAAGCCAAATATCTCTCATCTTAGAGTATTTGGTTATTTGGCATATGCACATTTTCCAAATACTCTCAGGAAGAAACTTGATGATAAGGCAGAAAAGTGCATTTTTATTGGTTACAGTTCTGAGACTAAAGGGTACAAGTTATACAACCCTATGACAAAGAAGACTACTTTTAGTAGGGATATGAACTTTGATGAGAAATGTGCTTGGTACTGGTCAGAAAAGTGGTCAGATACGACAGTTAGTCATTCTCATCAAACTTCAATTTTGATGACAGTGATGATGATGATGTCAATCAGCCCGAAGTACTCGAGCAGCAACAAGTTTCTACTCAAACTATTCTTGTGCAGTCTCGTTGGCCACAAAGACAAAGGCGTCTACCAGCTCTTTTGCAGGATTATGTTGTTGATGGTCACTCTCAGCATTTATTTGATGAAAATGTTGTTAATTTTGCTCTTTTTGTAGATTGTGACCTTGTTGCTTTTGAAGATGCTATTTGTGAGGATCATTGGAAGAAAACAATGGCTGAAGAAATTCATGCTATTGAAAAGAATGATACTTAGGAGGTCACAAATCTTCCAAGCGACAAGAAATCCATTGGTGTCAAATGAGTTTACAAGACGAAGTACAAGCCCGATGAAGGAGTAGACAGATTCAAGACACGATTACTTGCTAAAGGTTATAAATGAAACCTGGCATCGACTATTTTTAGGTATTTGCACCTGTTGCTTGGCTTGATACTGTTCACTTGATTATTTCCTTAGCTGCCCAAAATAGTTGAAAAATATATCAAATGGCTGTAAAGTCTACATTTTTGAATGGCATTCTTGAGGAAGAAGTGTACGTTGAACAACCTGTAGGATTTGTGAAGAAATGTCAAGAAAGTAAGGTGTACCATTTGAAAAGAGCCCTTTATGGCTTGAAGCAAGCTCCAAGAGCGTGGTACATGCATATTGATTTTTTTCTTTGTTGACAGTGGTTTTAAACACTGTCCTTTCGATCATGCTTCATATGTGAAGTCATTTACTCATGGTGCAGTTGTCATCGTATGCTT
Source organism: Gynochthodes officinalis (assembly GCA_020080225.1). Taxonomy (NCBI): domain Eukaryota; kingdom Viridiplantae; phylum Streptophyta; class Magnoliopsida; order Gentianales; family Rubiaceae; genus Gynochthodes; species Gynochthodes officinalis. The sequence continues at coordinate 18,273,504 of CM034619.1, forward strand.
ATATGTTGATGATTTAATATTTACAAGGAATAATCCAAAGATGATTGCATAATTCAGGGAGGCTATGATTCAATAGTTCGAGATGACAGACATGGGTCTTATGTCATACTTCCTTGGAATTGAGGTTTCGCAGACTAATCAAGGGTTTTTCATTGACCAAAAGAAATATGCTGGAGATATGACACAGCATTCAGCGAAGAGAAATATTTTGAGCAAAATCAATTCCGAAAAAAAATAGTAATAATGATGAATTATCCGTCAAAGAAATCCTAAACAACCTTATATAGGCGTAAAACACAACTCGACTATGGTTAGGATACTAAAACACAATTCAACTAAATTTAGGATACTAAAACACAATTCTGCTAGATTTAGGACATTTCAAATAAAAATCCTAAAATATATTAAAAAACGAAAAAGATAAGAAAATACGAAAAAAAAATTAAAAAACTCTACGTAAACAATCCCCATCATGCTTCTCCACTTGAAGAAAACTCGTCCTCAAGTTAGAATCAAAATCTGGATACATCGGCTCAGTGGACTCATGAAACGGCGACAAATCAGCAATATTGAAAATGTTAGAAATCCCATGCTACGTGGAAGGTCAATCACATAAGCATTGTCATTAATCTTCTTACTGACAATGTAAGGTCCATAATTCTTTGGTTGCAATTTGTTGTAAGATCCAGTTGGGAACCACTCCTTACAAAGAAATACCATGACTTGATCCCCAACTTCAAACTCCTGCTTTCGTCGGTGCCTATCCGCGGCTATTTTATACTTCTTATTAGCCTCCTCCAGCTTCTGCTTGACTTTCTGATGAACCTCTACAACCTAGTGTGCCATATGATCTGCTGCTACACTCTTGTCGATTTGCTTAGGCAACTGTACCAAATCCAAAGTATGCTGAGGCTGCTTTGTATACACAACAAAAAAAGGTGACCTGCTAGTAGAACTATGAACCGCATTATTATAAGCAAACTCTGCCTGCAATAAAGCCATGTCCCATTGCTTTGGCTTATCTTTGCAAATACACCGAATCAAGTTACCCAGAATTCTATTGACCACCTCTGTCTGGCCATCAGTTTGTGGGTGAGCTGTACTACTGAAATTCAAAGACGAATCAAACAGCTTCCACAAAGTCCACCAAAAATGCCCCAGGAATTTGCTGTCTCTATCAGATGTAATAGTTTTGGGAACGCCATACAAGCGAGCCACCTCTTTAAAGAATAATCTGGCCACACTTAATGCATCAGAAGTCTTCCTACAAAGAATGAAGTGTGCCATCTTGGAAAACCTATCAACCACAACAAAAACCGAATTTACACCTCTTTGGGTTCTTGGCAAACCAAGCACAAAATCCATGGACAAATATTCCTGTATATTGTCAGGAACAGGTAAAGGCATATATAAACCCGTATTATTAGATTGTCGCTTAGTAGTCTAGCAAATATAACACTTCTGCACATACCTGTTGATGTCTCTACGTAACTGAGGCCAATAGAATCGCTCCTTAACAACAGCGATGATTTTGTCAAGGCCCAAGTGTGCAGCTAGTCCTCCCTTATGTAAATCACGAACTACCTTCACTCGCAACGAAGTCTGAGGAAGGCAAAGCTGATTGTCACATATCAAATACCCATCCAGCACATAAAATTCTCACACAGGTTGACCAGCAATACATGTCTCCCAAATCTATCCAAAGTCAGCATCACCAACATAACATTCTCTTATTTGCTCAAACCCCAAAATGTCTTGACTTAAGGTAATTAATAATTCAACTCTCCTGCTCAACGCATTAGCTACCACATTATGCATACCTGACTTGTGCTGTAATCTAAAAGGAAACTTTTACAAAAATTGACACCAATGTGCATGCATATATTTGCTAATTCTCTTCTGACTATTCAGATATTTCAAAGCTTCATAGTCAGAATAAAGCACAAATTCTTTTTCAATCAGATAATGTTCCTAGGTCTTTAAAACCCTTACGACAGAATAAAATTCTTTATCATAAGTACTCCACTTCTGCCTGGGGTCACTAAACTTCTCACTGAAATAGCAAATGGGTATGCGTTCATGAGATAAAACAGCTCCTAAGCCAACACCACTAGCATCACAATCAACCTCGAACAGCTTATCAAAATCAGGTAAGGCAAGGACAGGTGCAGTACATAATTTTTCTTTTAATATAGCAAAACTACTCTCCGCTTCCTCTCCCTATAAAAACTTACCTTTCTTCAGGCACTCAGTAATTGGGGTTGCAATACTACTGAAATATTTTATAAAACGCCTATAAAAGGTAGTCAACCCGTGAAAGCTCCTAACTTTAGAAACAGTTTTAGGGGTTGGCCATTCTCTTATTGCTTTTACCTTTGCCTCATCCATCTCTATTCCCTCAGCAGTAATAATAAACCCCAAGAAAAGTAGCTTATTGGTTAGAAAACTGCACTTCTTAAGATTTATATACAAGTTATTATTCTGTAAAGCTGTTAACACCTCTCTTAAGTGCATTAAATGATCATTCTCAGTCTTACTGTAAATCAGGATATCATGAAAATAAACTACAACGAATTTGCCAATAAAAGATTTCAAAACCTGATTTATAAGCCTCATGAAGGTGCTTGGAGCATTCGAAAACCCGAACTGCATCACCAACCATTCATACAGCCTCTCCTTTGTCTTGAAAGCTGTCTTCCACTCGTCTCCAGGTCGGACACGAATCTGATGATACCCGTTCTTCAAATCCAACTTTGTAAACCACTTAGCTCCATACAACCTATCCAGCATATCATCCAATCTAGGAATTGGAAATTTGTAGCCCACGGTTATTCTATTAATGGCTCTACTATCCACGCACATCCTCCAACTCTCGTCTTTCTTAGGAGTTAGTAGTGCCGAAACAACACAAGGACTCATGCTATTCTGAACGTGCCCTTTTCACAGCAACTTCTCCACCTTTTCTTTTGGAATCTCGCTCTCCATAGGACACATCCTGTAGTGCGGCAGATTGGGCAAACTAGCACCAGGAATTAAATCTATACGGTGCTGAATATCACGCATGAGAGGCAATCCATCTGAAATCTCATCAGGCATCAGCTCTTTAAATTCTCCAACAAAGGCTTAACAGCCTCAGGTTGCTCCTCCACTTGTAATTTAATCCCAATCTCTATGGATTGCTTCACAACAAGTACATGAATTTGCCGAGTATCTGCAACTTCCGCTTCAAACTTCGTTGTGAGAGTAATGAAATTATTACTTGTGGCCTGCTTACTTTTACTCTTCAAGGGTAGCAACGTATATTTTACCCCATCTTTCACGAGGCTATACTGATTGACCCTTCCGAAATGCTGAGCATCTACATCAAATTGCCACGGCCTTCCAAACAACACGTGACATACATCCACATCTACCACATCGCAGTATATCTCATCATAATATTTACCAATGGAGAATGGGATTTTGCATCCCTTGGTCACCTGAATACTCTCCACTCCAGATTTAATCCACTCTAACAGGTAGGGGTTGGTATGTTTCTCCACAGGTATCCCGAACTTCTTTACTGTCTCCTTCTCAATAATATTCTCCATACTTCCACTATCAATAACCACAGCAAAGATCTCACATAGAATAATACGCCGAGTTCGAAATAGCTGATGACACTGTGACTCATCCTCCCGTTTTGGGAATAACATCATACAGCGCACTACATAGTTCTGTTCCCCTTCTTCCTCTTCTTCAAAATTTTCGACGTCACCATCTGGCTCACAGCAATATTTATCTACCTCCTCTTCTCTTGCTACCATGTTCACAGTCTTCCTTTGAGGGCATTCATTAGATCGATGCCCTGGCTGACTGCACCGACAGCATTTAAACCCCACTGGCTTAGCATACGGGTTCGGATTGACAGATTTTTGTATCAGTGCCCCTTTCACCTCGGTCATAGGACGCTTTTCTGCTGCCTTATCTTCTTGATTTCGCCCTACATTATAGCAATTGTTGTAAGTGCTCTTCTCTGCAGGACCAACCAAACTGTTACATCTATAATTCTCGTAACCTCTTTTATTCCGTTCTTGCTACATCAACTCGGCCTTTATAGCAATATTCTTCGCTTCAGATAAATTCGCAAAAATTGCACTCCTATTTTGTCTCGAATGAAAGGATTCAGTCCCTCAAGATACCTCACCACCTGCTGTCCCTCTGTTTCTGACAAATTATTCCGTTCGGCCAATCTCATAAATTCGGTTGTATATTCATGTACAGTTTGATTACCTTGTTAGCAATGTTGGTATTGCTAAAACATAATCTGCTCGTAATCTGGTGGGAGGAATTCTTGTTTCAACAGTCTCTTTATCCTGTCCCAAGTTCAAACTCTCTCCTTTCCTTCTCTCTCCCTCCTATTCTACAATCTTTCCCACCATGCAGACGCACCCCCCCCCCTTTTAATCTATATACCACTAATCGCACTTTTTTTTTACTAAGGGTCTCCATGTAATCAAAGAATTTGTCTATATCGGCAACCCAATCTAGAAACTCTTCTATTCCTAGACTCCCATTAAAATAAGGAATATCGACTTTTAATTTAAAGTTGTTACCTTCATAATCTCCCTAGCGCCATCGTCCGTTTCTTCCATCACGTCCCCTTCGAAATCCTCCATAACGATTTCTGTCGCCACTATCATCATCGAAAAATTCGTTTTTTTCCTCTTCTGAACTCTCTTAAAATAGAGGGTTGTTCTGCCTGCGATCAGGAATAGGCCTATCGACAAGTTCATCGCGAGCAACATATGCGCCCGGTCTTTTACCATTTTGCCTATTCCAATTCACATCAACGCCAAGATCCTCGAACCGATATGTTATTTCACCGAGTCGTTCTTCGATACGATGAAGACCCTGATCAATTCGCTGATCAATGTGTTCCATTAAATGCTGCTCCAATCGTTGCAGCGCGTCATCGTCCCCAAGGATTGGGGCTCCAGTCCCTTGAACATCGTCACGAAGACCACCGCGAGACGCCATGGGCTCTAATACCACCTGACACAGCATTCAGCGTAGAGAAATATTTTGGGGAAAATCAATTCCGAAAAAAATAGTAATAATAATGAATTATCAGTCAAAGAAATCTTAAACAACCTTATATATGCCTAAAACACAACTCGACTGTGGTTAGGATACTAAAACACAATTCTACTAAATTTAAGATACTAAAACACAATTCTGCTAGATTTAGGACATTCCAAATAAAAATCCTAAAATATATTAAAAATAGAAAAAGATAAGAAAATACAAAAAAAAAATTAAAAAACTCCAGGTAAACAATCCCCATCAAGATATTTTGAAAAAGTTCAAGATGGAAGGTGCAAAACCAATCTTGACTCCAGTTGAAGAACGACTGCGTTTGAATAAAGATGGGACTGACACTTGTGTGAACCCTACTTATTTTAAAAGTTTGGTAAGGAGTTTGAGATAATTAACAACTACAAAACCTGATATCAATTTCAGTGTTGGCTTCATTATCAGATTTATGGAGAATCCACGTTAGTCTCATTTGTAGGCACCTAAGAGAATTTTGAGGTACATTAAAGTACTCAAGGTGATGGACTTTTCTATACAAAGGATGATCCTGTTGATCTCCTTGGATTCACTAATAATGATTGGGTTGGTGACACTATGGAGAGAAAGAATACTTCTAGCTGTGCTTTCTTTATTGGTTCCAGTATATTTTCGTAACCAATTATCGCATTGTCTACAATGAAGGCAGAATACATTGCAGCGACTAACAGTGCAACTCAATCATTGTGGCTTAAAAGAATGCTAAATTTTCTTCAACATAAGCAAGATGGAACAACTACTATCCCTCGTGATAGTACGCCAGCAATAAATATTACAAAGAATCTAGTGTTTTATGGTCGAAGCAAACATATCGACATCAAATTTCACTTCATTCATGATTTGGTTCAACGAAAGGAAATTGTGATCGATTATTGCAAGACAGAAGATCAAGTGGCTGATATTTCACGAAATCATTGAAGATGGATTTGTTTATGAAATTGAAAAAAATGCTAGGCATGACAAGTTATGAAAACTTAGTTTAAGGGAAGCAATGTGGTAGAATTCAACTAAGTGTCCTATTGGGTTTGTGATTTTGTAATTTGGTAATTCTATTGGATTTAGAATTTTTAATCATATTGAATTTTGGATTTAGTAGTTACCAAATTCAATAAGTGTAGGGTTTTGTTGAATCCTATAAATAGGGCATATTGTTCACAATTGAAGTACAAAGAAATATAGAGAAACAAAGAAAACATCCACCATCCTTCCAACGCCGCACGGCTTGGTTTTTTGTAAAGCTTTGATAAATTTTTTCTTGTTTGCTTCTATTAGCCGAAGCTTTGCTTTGTTTTGTTCCAGATATTGGCTGCCCAATTTTGCTTTGTTTTCTGTGGGCCCAGAACCATTAATTGTCTGTTTCTTCGGTGAAATTGACTAAAGCCAATTTCTTCACTCATCTTGAACATCCAAATCCGTACGCCCCGTCAGAGATTTTTTATTCAATTTTCATGTAATTTTGCTTCTTTTGGGATTTATTATTTTTGGTTCCAACAAACTTCTAACCCTTAACCTTAAACTCTTTTGGGGAGCCATATGTAGTTACAGTTTATCATAACCAATATTTAGACCTCAACTTCTTTGATATAACCCTAGAACTCCACCACTTTATATTATTGCATGATTTATGTCCATCAACTTGGATTCGACATCCATGATAACAAACTAAAAAACCTACTTTCTATTTATTTTTATTTGTTTTGAATGAGGCCGTATTGCCAAAATCCTTGTGTTGTGTTTTTTATGGTAAAAAAAATAAATGTCATGATTAAAATACTTTTGTCACGATTAAAACATATTTTATGGGATTGTAATAGCAAAATCTTATAGAACAGTTACATTTTCCCATCAAATAAACATGTTTTTTCTTCAATTGAGTTCAAACCTATTTTTGAAACTTTAAAAAATCATTGATGACACCCAAGGGTTACAGGTTTAATGAGCGAGACACTAGGCATATCAAGGTCCAAGAGTTACACAAGCCAATTTTCCGATGCCACGTGTGCTGTGCAATTAACTCTTTTTTTTCAAAAAAATATATTTATATTCTCCTTCTAAAATAAAATTTAAATATCGAATTTTTTCTATTATGATTTTTAAAAATTTCCTTCAAAAAAATGTCATTATTCAATAAAAATTTCCTTCAGAATTTCTTCTCATCCAAGTTCCAACAAAATAAATACCTTGCACCAACAATGAAATAGAAGCTCCTGGTTTTTGTTTTTTTTTTTTTTCAAAAACGATAGTTATATTGCATTAGGCAAAATGTACAAAACTTGCCAAAAAGGCTAATTGATCTTCGTGGTACATCGTTACCACGAAGGAAGCAGCGTGAAAGGCTTACAAGAGCCTCCGAAGAGGAAAAGACCCTAATAAATAGGGACATACACCCTGACACGTAAGGACAAAATACTACTACTACTAACTAAGGTAGCTGTCTTGACTGACATACCGCAAATTGCATATGATGAAAGAAACTGAACTCAGAATCCCAAGTTCTCATCACATGCTTTTCGTGGTGATCCCGCAAACTGCATTAATTAATTAAGAGTAATGATAGAGATAGTGACAAATCATAGTGATTTTGTATAACTAGTGACTGATGTGGCAATCATGAAAAGACAAAATCATCCATTCATCCTCATTACAAAATACAAATAATGAGGGATAATTTTATCTTTTTATGATTGTCACGTCAGTTACTATACAAAGTCACTATAATTTGTCACTATCTCAATCATTACTCCTTAATTAATTGATGGGGATTTTTGCCATCAGGAATATCAACCATTAATTAATTGAACTTCTAACCCTTAATATCAACCATTAATTAATTAAACTCTTTTGGGGAGCCATATCTAGTTACAGCTTAGCATAACCAATATTTTGACCTCAACTACTTTGACATAACCCTAGAACTCCTATATTAGTGCATGATTTACGTCCATCAATTTAGATTCGACATCCATGATAACAAACTAAAAACCCTATTTTCTATTTATTTTTCTTTGTTTTGAATGAGGCCGTATTGCCAAAATCCTTGTGTTGTCTTTTTTATGGTAAAAAGTAATTGTCATGATTAAAATATTTTTGTCACGATTAAAACATATTTTATGGGATAGTAATAGCAAAATCTTACAGAACAATTACATTTCCCCATCAAAGAAACATGTTTTTTCTTCAATTGAGCTCAAACCTATTTTTGAAACTTTGAAAAATCATTGATGACACCCAAGGGTTGCGGGTTTAATGAGCGAGACACCAGGCATATCAAGGTCCAAGAGTTACGCAATCCAATTTACCGATGCCACGCATGTTGCGCAATTAACTTCTTTTTTTTCAAAAAAAAAATTATATTCTCCTTCAAAATAACATTTAAATATCAAAATTTTTCTCTTATGATTTAAAAAAAATTTCCTTTCAAAAATGTCATTATTCAATAAAAATTCCCTTCAAAATTTCTTCTTATCCAAGTTCCAACAAAATAAATGCCTTTTACCAACAATGAAATAGAAGCTCCTAGTTTTAAACCAAAATTTTTTGAAAGGGAGACCAAAAAGCAAATCAATTGCAAATAATGAACTCTTAAATATTTTATCTAGAGGTCATAAGTGGTTAAAAGGCATGTTAAATCTCGTGCTTGATCGCTGGATGAAGTCTATTCTTTTTTTTTTGCCTTTTACATAATATATACAAAATGTGAAAATTGACAATATTATTGACAAGTTTGTCGAAACCTTCAAAATTTATCACTAAATCTCTTGCGACTATAAATTAATTTTATATAAATAGTGGACCAAGTCAAATCTCAAAAGAACTAAATAATTCCTTCAAAATTTATCACTAAATCTCTTATGACTATAAATTAATTTTATATAAATAGTGGACCAAGTCAAATCTCAAAAGAACTAAATAATTATTTTTTTTTAGTTAAAAACAATGAAAAGTAAAATTGTGGGGGTTTGAATAATTAACTAATTAATCAAATTCTAAGAAATAGTTAAAATAAATGACTGAATACAAAATATAGAAGAAATTTGATATTATCGAATTTCTAATCCAAGATGTGACTTTATTCAATTGTATCACTGATCACAGTGCATATAGTCATCTTGCAAATTCAAACATTTAACTAAATACTTATTATGATAGTGGTGTGTCGTTAAACTACCAAAAATAAATTCCAACTTTTAAACCTTTTCGAAGCCTAGCGTGAGTCAGGTCGTCTCCTCAGGGAATGGTGAATTTATCTCTCAACAAAATAATTTGGGGTTTGTTTTAGGACAATACTAAAAATGCAAAATTGCAAAATAACAAATTAAGACTAAATATAATAATTAATGTAAATTTTAAAATAATAAAATTTAATAATTAACAAGATCTAGTTAAAGGAATAATTTCAGGATTGGCTCATTCAATTGGCCATTGACACAAGGTTAATCTCATATATCCACAAATAAATTGGTTATAGTCACTCAGTACCACCAAGCAACTAATTTCTCCTTATTTTGTTGGCAATTAAGAGACCCTCATTAATCACTTTTCCTGTTGGTAAATAATCTAGGTACCACCATAGAATTCAATTTACCCACAACATTAAGATTTAGAGAAACCCAATTCTAACAAACAAACTCATACCATGGTTGTTTTAATTAGATTGTTTATCCCTTGACAAAATTGAATTACTTACCAAGTAATAATCATGTTAATTCCTACTTTACTAAAACAATCAAACCTTGATGTTCTAGTTAGCAATAGATTATATTGTCAATCAAATAATGGTACCAATTATCTAATTCGGCAACAAAATCATAAATAATAAATTTCAAGAAATAAACAAATACCCATGAATTCATAAGAACATTAAAAACAATAAGTCTCACAATTGTTGTAGAACCATCCTTCAATTATCCTTCAACTAGAAGATGAATTTAGTTGCTTGACATGATTGATGAAAAACAAAGTAAAGAGGAGAAAAAGAAAGAATAGGAGAAGAAAGAGATGTCTTGTGGTGGCTGCTCTTGTGTTCCTCTTATTTTTCTCTTGTTGGGCCTCTAGGGTTTGCTTTTGAAGCCCAAGTGATTGTCTAAAATTTGATCAGACTTCAGTGCCTTAGTAGTGCCCACGCCTAAGCACTGATAGTCTTCTGGTTTTTGCTCCACTAAATTCAGCTTTTAAGCACATTTTTCTTTAAACGCCTACTTTCAACATCTACAACACATAAAGTAACCAAATCCATTAAATTCATCATAAAATTAACCAAATATCATGGAAATTATTAATAAAAGATATATATAAACTAAGCTCTATCAGATAGCCATAACAAATCTTTTACTTTTCTAAAGTAATTGACAGAACCCACCATCCAAATTAAAAATTATCATCAATTAATTGAGCACGGTACCATTCCATATCAATTTAATGATAGCATTAAAATTTATGAAAATAGTTAAATCAAGATTAAATAACTGAGATAATGACAATTATTCAATCTTTTCTCATTGATTTCCCAAGGTTAAACATGCATACTATAATTCATAAATATAAATAATCTAGTTGCTAATTATAGCACTCATTCATAACAATTACGGATAATTAAATTATTGGATAGCAATAGAAAGAAAGATGACGAATTAATTTGTTAGATTAAAAAATATCAATTGTTCATAAAGAAAATAAGATCAATAATCACTAAATACTTGAATTAAAAGTAAGAAATAAATTAAGCATAAAACTTCACAGTGACAGCGATAGAAATATAAAAAAAATTTTTAAAAAAACCCTCAAATCAAAAAAGAGGAGTTTAACCACATATGGTGGAAAAAGGGCTAACCTTAGAGAGAAAAAAAATGAATGTGCATGTGATAAGAGAATATGATTTATCAAGATGATCCTGATAAATTTCTTATTGGACATCCAATAATATAAAGACACTTGAGATATTTTTTATCTTCTATCTTATGCCCAAACAGCAAATATTCTGAGCATTGTGGTGTGGGATGAAGACAACGCAGCTATGAGGCCCAAAGAATTTATTCTTTCATTGGACCGAGTACCAAATATTGTCATAACACGTACAAGATTTGTTGGCCCAAAGCATTTATACTTTCATTGGACCAAGTACTAAATATTGTCATAACACGTCCAAGATTTGTTGGTGATGATCAATAAAAATTTTATGTGAAGTCAGACAGAGGGTGATTTTTGGACAGAAAATTGTCGATGACTAAATAATAGAGATGAACCAGCTTATAACCTTTTTTTCTTTTTGATACATATTTGAACACACAGCCTTGCAATACGCCCATACTCTTGCTCATGTCTTTTTCTTTTCTTTTCTTTTCTTGACAATCAATATATATATAATTCATTCACAGCAACAATCCATCTTTACAACCAATCAATTATAGTGTGACAAAAACATTTTACCCCTTGTGTCCTCAAAAGAAAAAAAAATGTTAGATTTTGATTTAATATAACTTTTTTTAGTTATAATGTATAATACATTTAACATCATTGTGCAATTTTATAATTTTATCTTTATTTTTAATTGTAAGTCATACACAGTTATTAGTAAAAGTGATAATATAAGAGTTTCATTCAAAAGTAAAAAATTTTTGAACAATAAAAAATTTCAAATGTATACTCTATTTTTAAGATTCAAAAATTACTATATTTGTAAATCATAGAGAGATATATACATGGTACGCTAACCAATTTTATCAAATGTCAATAAGATATAAAACTTATAAGGTGCAACATAGATTGAACATATCTTAAAATAGAATAATGATACTTTTAATGATTTTTCATTATAAAAACTTAAGGTGATTGATGTGCCATATTTAAAAACACAAAATTATCTTTTATTATTTTGTATTTTTTAATAAATGTGATAAATAATTTTATTTTTTCATATTTGCCACATTAATTATTATGTCTTTTCAATAGAAAAAGTTATTGAAAATATCATTATTCCTTAAAATAATGATCTCTACTTCTTTTGAAAATAAGTTCAAATTTGGTTCAGAGCTAACTAGATCTATAATAACATATTCATTTTCCGAAACTTGAACCAAAATAAAATAAAATAAAATAACCTTTTCTCAATGAGATAATTTTATAGGAGAAAAAGTTACAAAAAGTAAATTAAGTAGAGTAGTTGCAAAAAGAGTTTAAGTGAAAGGATAAGAGAGAGGAATCCTCTCAAAAATGAGAACCAATTGCTCATCGCTCATGTCTTGAACATTTTTTTTTTTTATATTGGAAAACAGTCTTTTATTTCATGCTAGAAATCATTACAGATATAAATTAGTCGATGTAGCTAGTTTGTGAGCTTCCTCTACCACTGACCTAGGACATGTAGCAAAAGTACATTGCTGTGCTAGACTAACATAGTACAAAATATCTAACACTATATCCTTTAAGGCCAATGAGGCATCATGCGGCTTTGTTAGTAACTGAATTGCATAAAGTGAGTAACACAAAACTCAGCCAACCTCTAGAAATAACTTCCTTGACTGCATGGAGAATTGCTGCGAGTTCCGTTTGAGTAGGTGAAATAGCCTTGATTTTCCTAGACTGTGATACTAATACACAGTCTTGGGAGTCCTTAATAACCCATGCCATGGATGCTTCCTCAGTCCCATATTTGTATGATCCATCCGTGTACACTCGTCTAATCAATCTGCTGATCACTTGTCAACGATCCTAGATTCCAGTCCCAAAGAACGCTGTAATTCCCATTTTTTAGGCTCTAGTTTTTGTCTCCTGATTATTTTGTGAAGAGTGTTTGTCTCTATGCCAACTGTCCTTAACTTCCGTGAACATCTTTTTAGCCTGTTCCCAAATTTGACCTGGTGTCATGACAATTCCATTCCAAATAGTGTCGCATATAGCAGTCCAAAGCTTCCGGATTATGCATTCCGATATGGTGATATCGTCTGGATTTTCAGATTGTGCTAGCCACCTTTCAAACCATGTTCTGAATAGCACTCTTTCTCCCAAATCTAAATTAAGGCCAAGGATGGAGCACCTCCAGGTTCTCTTGGCCATCTCACAATCTAACAGTATATGTGAGATACTTTCTTCTTCCAATCCACACCAAAAACATGTCTTCGGAAACAGGACACCTCTCTTAAGTAATTGGTCTGAGGTTGGATAGATTGAGTGGCAGGCTTTCCAGATGAAGAAAATCACTTTTGCAGGCAGTTTCATTGACGAGTTTGCCGAATCCTTCAAAATGAATCATGGTTCTTGAGTGATTATAAGATAAATTTGCAACAAAAATGGTTCAAGTCGAATTCCAAAGGAACCGAAGTATAGTTTTAAACTATGAACAATAAATTAAAAATAAATAAAACAAGGTGGGAGTTTTGGAATTATTAATAACTGGACTAAAATAAAAATAAATGTTCAAGTAGAAAAATTAGAGAAATAAATACCAATCTTACCAAACTTCCGATCCAAGGGTTGATTACATTCAATTGAATCATTAATCATGGGTCACTTATAATCATCTTGCAAATTCAAGTATTTAACTCGAAACTTATTATGATAGACATAATAAATTCTCAATTTTTCTAAAATAATTGACCGAACCCAACACCCAAATCAAAACTTACCATTAATTGATTGAATACGATAGCGTTCCATATCAAATTAATAATAGCATTAAAGTTAGTGAAACAGTTAAACCAAGATTATATAATTAAGATAGCTGTAATTATACAATCTTGTTGTGTTGATTCCCCTAAACTAATTATGTATAGCATAATCAATCTAGTTGCTACTCGATCCACTCATCCATAACAATTATTGATCATTGGACTCATGAATAGCAATAAAATGAATAGTGTTAAGTCAATTTGCCAGGTTGCCTAACACAATTCATCCTTAGAAGAGAAAAACAAGAATCAACAAGTACTATAATTAAAAGCAAGGAAAAAAAATTGACTCAAAACCTCACAATGATAGCAATTGAATCAAATTATTCTCTTGAATCAGAAAGAAGTTGTTTAGACACTCATAGTGGATAACATACTAACACTAATTCCGACTTTCTACTAGCCTAACTCTAGTCTCTACTCGTTGTTGTAAACAATAGATAGGGTCTTTATATAGAGTAACTGATAAGATCTAGATAAGGCTTAGATAAGATAAAATAAGATAATAAAAAATATTTAACTTCAATTTCATATCTAAAGTAAAGATAATATAATCCATCTAAAACTAAAAACCTAATCTCTTTGACTTTATAACAAAAACTGTCTTGATCCAATTCTCAACAACCTTCTCTTTGAATTTCAAATTTGTTCAACTCAACAGTGGCCACGCTTTACTCAAAGAGATCTTATGGTCTTGATTCTAATCTATTGGACATGCCCATGCCTAGCAATTTGAAGTTTTCTAGTTGCATTTCTTGCAAAAATATTACATTTTATCCTTTTTTCTCCAATTCTCCATTTTTCATACCTAAAACAAAATGTATATCCAAATCAAACAATTTCACTCAATAATCAATTTAATATTAGAAAAATACAAACAATAAATATGTACATTTTAAGTTCTATCAAATCCCCCACATCTAGACCATGCTTGTCCTCAAGCACGCATTAGATTAATATACCCAATATCTTTGTCTTTATCCCTTCCTCTCTTTCAACTCATTCACAAACAACTCAAAGTCATCACATGTTAAAAATCCAAGTTAGAATAACAATTTAAAGAACAAGTATTTATAGCATGATTTTTTTAAACAAAACATATACATCTCATCAATCCCAACAATTTCATCGACATCAAACGTAATAAAATTTGATAACCTCTCAGAGGCTGCACTCTAATCACTCAAAGTGTTTAGGGGTTCATTCGATACTCAAATCAAACATAGCATATCATATCCAAAGAAAGATTGAAAGGGTCTGAAAGATTAATTAGTTAATAGAAATTTAACACACCAAAGCAATAAGAAGAAGTGTGAAAGTTTGGTTGAAATAAAATAAAATGAGACTAGGCAAAAGAGTTTTTTTTTGAATGAAAACAAAATTTCTATCACATGAAAACATGGTACATTACATGCTATTATGTGAAAGTTGAAAAATAGAAAACACTATAATGAAAATGCACAAAACCATGCCATAGTTGGCCATACTACAACATGCTTTATTTTAAAATATATTCTCAATTAAGTTCATACATTGCAAACCACTATTGTTTCAATGCTTCTTAACTATATCACTATTGTTTAGCATATATATTTCAACCAATTATTTCAAAAACTAGAAACTCAAAATAACAAAACTCATCAACTCATCAACTCATCAACCCATCAACCCATTCAAAAACTCTACAATTAATCTCTTATTCAATCACAAAAAGGAAATTTAAAACCAAAAAGACAAGGAAAAAAATAGTGAAAAGAAAACAAAATTGACAAGTGGGCAGAAGACTTTTATGCATAAAGCGTGGGCACGCCTTATGAAAGAAAATCTTCTGTCCAACAATTTCAAATTTAAGTCTTTAAAACAGAAGACTACTTCCTTAAGATGTGGGCACGCCTTTTAAAAGAAAGTCTTCTAGTTAAAGACCAAAATTAATTATTTTGATGTACCAAATAATTAAACAAAAATACTAACTAAATTCAACTAATTATTAGAAAACCAAAAACAAAAATAAATCAATTCTTGAGTTGCCTCCCAAGTAGCGTAATTGTTTAAAGTTGTTATGCTTGACGTTCTCCATTCTTTTCAAGTTATTAAATTTTTGTCAATTGCTTGGACCACACATGCATTCCCCCTATTGATTCCACAAAAGCTATTAGTACTTTCTCATTCACTTCCAATTGCGCATTCAATTCAACTTGATTTATATTTTATTTTTCTTCAAAAATATCTTGCACAATTGTATCAACAACGTTAATAGAATAAACTAAATGAGCTTATTTGGGTATTTCATGGTACCAAAATGTTAAATTTAACAATTTCGCCATCAAACTCTACAAAGAGAGTGCCATCATCCATATCTATCTTTGTTTTAGCTATTTTCATGAAGGCCCTCTCTAGTAAAATTGGGGTAGGACTTGTGACTATGTCTTCTTCTATTTTTAAGGATGTAAAAATCTGGTAGAAAAATCAATTCATTGACCTGCACCAAAACATCCTCAACAACCCCTTCAGGGTAAGTATTAGAACGGTTTGCAAGTTGGATCAATATCCTAATTTCTTTCAAATGACCCAAATTTAAATTTTTGAAAATTGAGTATAGCATACCATTTATAGAAGCTCCCAAATCAAGCATAGCACGCCAATTTTTTATTTCCAATCACACAGGGAATTGTGAACATACCTGGGTCCTTGCATTTTTCAGGTAGAGTTTTTCGTGTAAGCATAGTCAAAAACATTTTTCCCCATCTTAATCTTTCATTTCTCTTAAGCCTCTTTTTGTTGGTGCATAATTCCTTCAAAAATCTTGTATATTTTGGAATTTGCTTGATGGTATCCAATAAGGGTATGTTCACTTCTACCTTTCTAAAGGTCTCTAAGATTTCTTTTTCATACTCTTCTTGTCTCTATTTTGCCAACCTGCTAGGAAAAGGTGGAACAATGCCATTAGGAAATGTTGGCTTAGATTTGGAAGAAGTTACCTTTGATTGTGGTTCAAGTGCGGCTCCTTCTCCTTCTTTATTCTCATGCTCTTCATCTATTGCATCCTTTGGTTTTTGTGATAAATTTGGACTTGCATTGATCTCCTTTCCACTTCTTAGTACCATCACACTCACATTTTCCTTTGGGTTTACCACTGGTTGTGAATGTAGCTTTCTAGAATTTTCTACTTCCAATTTGCTAATAGATGTAGCCAACTATGTAATTTGGTTCCTCAAAACTCTTGTCTTCCTATTACATTTGTTGAAAATGAGTAGCAAGAGCTTTAACAATTTTCTCCAATTGCATACCTGGGTTTGAAAATTGAGATGATGGTGGAGGTTGTTTATTGTAAGGTTGTGGTAAGTATCTTTATTGCGCTCCTTAGTTCCCATAACTAAAGTTCAAATGATCTCTCCATCCAGAGTTATAATTATTAGAATAGGGATCATATCTCCATTGGAGTTAACCAGGGAATCCGCCTACGGCATTGATTTGTTGATATGAACCTTCTTGCAGTGTAGGACACATATCTATGGGATGACCAGGTATTGAGCATATTCCATAAACCTTGGTTGTTTGTGCATGACCTACAGCCAGTTGCTGAACCATAGCAGTTAGATCAGCAATTTGATTCTTAAAATCAAAAGTATCTACCTTATTAACTCGCTTAAAATTCCCCTTAACTTGGGTTCCAAACTGTTGGGAATTTTCTGCCATGTTGGAGATCAATTGCCTAACTTCTACCAGTGTTTTGTTCACTTGCTCCTCTATTTGCTGCGTCTATCATACTCCTATCTATTGGTAATAATCCTTCATAAAAGTATTAGATGAGGAGTTGCTTGAAAATTTGATGGTAGGGATAGCTAACACATAGTTGCTTGAATCTTTCTCAATATTTGTACAGTGTCTCCCCACTAAATTGCCCAATCCCAAAGATTTCCTTTTTAATATTTGTAGCCTAGGATGTAGGGAAGAACTGTAAGAAAAATCAACTGTAAGAAAAATCTCTTCATCTCATCTTACGAGATGATTAAACCGGAATGAAGGTAGTATAACCAATCCTTCGCCTTATCTACTAAGGAGAAAAGAAAAGCTCTCAACTTGATCTGCTTCTCTGACACTCCTTTTGTCTCATACTAAGACAAACGACATGGAACTCTTTTAAATGCTTGTGCAAGTCTTCATGCGCAAGACCACAAAAAGTGGGCAATAAATAAATTAAATCAAATTTAAATTCAAAACCAACATCTAAAGTAGAAATTTGAATGCAAAGAGGTTGTTGGTTTAGAATAGGAGCAGCCAACTCCTTTAACGTTCTATCTCCCATTTTTTGAGATTCGACTATTTCAAACTCTGTTGATACCTTTTCGATGTTCACCCTTGAAGATGAACCACCTTTTCTTTACTTAGCCTCTTTTCTTAGTTGGTGAGCGGTCTTCTCAATTCCAAGATTGTATTCTAACTCACCTTTTTGAGAAGCATGGGTCATACAAGAAAAGAAAATATTAGCAATACTAAATGTTCAAAACTAAGAACAAATTGGTTCCTCGGCAATGACGCTAAAATTTTTTACGGGTTTGCTGAAACTCTCAAAATTAGTCATTGGTCCTTAAATGATTGTAAGATAAATTTGTAGTAAAAGTAAACCAGGTCGAATTCCAAAGGAACCGAAGTATAGTTCTAAATTTTAAATAATAAATTAAAAATAAATTAAACAAGGGGGAGTTTTTGAATTATCAACTACTGGACTAAAATAAAAATAAATGCTTAAGCAGAAAAATTAGAAAAAGAAATACCAATCTTACTAAACTTTTGATTCAATGGTTGATTGCATTCAATTGCATCATTGATCATGGGTCATTAATAATCATCTTGCAAATTCAAATATTTAACTCGAAAACTTATTAGGATAGCCATAATAAATTCTCAGTTTTTCTAAAATAATTGAGCGAGCCCAACACCCAAATCAAAACTTACCTTTAATTGATTAGATACGATAGTGTTCCATATCAAATTAATTATAGCATTAAAGTAGGCAAAACAGTTAAACTAAGATTGTATAATTGAGATAGCTGTAATTATACAATCTTGTCTTGTTGATTCCCCTAAACTAATTATATATAACATAATCAATATAGTTACGACTTGGTCCACTCATTCATGACAATTACGAATCACTAGACTCATAGATAGCAATAGAATGAAGAATGTTTAATCAAATTGTCAGATTAATCAACACAATTCATCCATAGAAAAGAAAAACAAGATTCAACAAGTACTCAAATTAAAAGCAATGAAAAAAAATTAAACTCAAACCCTCATAATGATAGTAATTGAATCAACTTATTCAATTGAATAAAAAAGAAGTTGTTTAGCCACTCATGGTGGACAACATACTAACACTAATTCCTACTTTCTACTAGCCTA
Source organism: Gynochthodes officinalis (assembly GCA_020080225.1). Lineage (NCBI taxonomy): Eukaryota > Viridiplantae > Streptophyta > Magnoliopsida > Gentianales > Rubiaceae > Gynochthodes > Gynochthodes officinalis. Next base: position 18,292,685 of record CM034619.1, read on the forward strand.
ACTCTAATCTCCACTCTTGTTGTTGTGAAAGACAAGCGATAGGGTTTATATAGAGTAACTAATAAGATCTAGATAATGCTTAGATAAGATAAAATAAGATAACAAAAATGTTTAACTTCAATTTCATACCTAAAGTAAAGATAATATAATCCATCTAAAACTAACAACCTAATTTCTTTGACTTTATAACAAAACTATCTTGATCCAGCTCTCAACAACTTTCTCTTTGAATTTCAAATTCGATGACCTAAATAGTGGCCACACTTTACTCAAAGAGATATTCTAGTCTTGATTCTAATCTGTTGGACATGCCCATGCCTAGCAGTTTGAAGTTTTCTAGTTGGATTCCTTGCAAAAATATTGCTTTTTATCCTTTTTTCTCCAATTCTCCATTTTCCATACCTAAAACAAAATGTACATCCAAATCAAACAATTTCACTCGATAATCAAGTTAATATTAGAAAAATACAAACAATAAACATGTACATTTTAAGTTCTATCAAATCCCTCACACCTAGACCATGCTTGTCCTCAAGCACGCATTAGATCAATATACCCAATATCTTCGTCTTTATCCCTCTTCTCTTTCAACTCATTCACAAACAACTCAAAGTCATCACATATTAAAAATCCAAGTTAGAATAACAATTTAAAGAACAAGTATTCATAGCATCATTTTTCTAAACAAAACATATACATCTCATCAATCCCAACAATTTCATCGGCAATAAACGCAATAAAATTTGATAACCTCTCACAGGTTGCACTCTAATATTCAAAGTGCTTATATATCACATGAATCCACTAACAAATATGAATACATACAGAAATCAAATGGTCTTTACAAGAATTGTAACGGGGCTTAGGTAAAGGTGGTAAAAAAGAAAAGGAAAATTTATTCTACACAAATCAAGTTATGTAAAGAATTTCCTTACATGACTCAAAAGCAACAATTATAGCACATTGGAACAACTTCCTTTATTACAAGTAATGTTTATCCCCCTTTTTGCAATTACATAACATATTTGGACCTTTGGTATATAATTAAGAACACTAATTCCTTACATGATTCAAAAGCAACAATTATAGCACATTGGAACAACTTCTTTTATTACAAGTAATGTTTATCCCCCCTTTTGCAATTACATAACATAATTGGACATTTGGTATATAATTAAGAACACTTTATTGGTCCGATCTTCATACAGGGAATAATTTTCACTATCCCCCCCCCCCCCTCTCCCTTTTTTTCTTATTTTTCATTTTTTTCCTTTTTTTTCTATTTTTTTCCATACAACAAAATGTTCATCATGCAATTTGTTTCTACATACTTTTGACAAAGGGTTCAATAACAAGAACAAAGACAAAGGCTTAAGGCTAAACAATAAGGTGTTACAACAAAGAAAGGGTCAAACTAAAAATTGGCTAACTAGAGGTATATATGTTAGAGGTAGGCTTTGTAGAGAGTTTAAATTGGCTAACAAAGCAAGTTCTAGAATGAACATACTATATTTGACAATACTCAACAAAGAAAATGTGAGCAAGAAAAGGAAAACACTCTTAGGTTCAATTGCTCACACAAGTGGTTCAATGTATCAAATATTGCACATTTTCATTTAATTCAAAAATTAATAAGATGATTAGAAAATTTCAAAACAAAAGCTAATTATATTTGCTACTTTCATGTTTTCCAACTCAAATTACTCGCAATCTTGATCCTTGGACATATATTACTCGTTCTATGGAGTAATGATGCTGATAAGGCTTATTGACATAGAATGAACAAAAAAGGGGAGACTAATGGGCATCCTTGTTTGAGGCCATTTCTTGGTTCAAAAGATTTGGACATCCATGTCTTGAACACTTGAATGAGGCTCGATAGTGATATAAGAGATCCTACTTCTTTTCCAGCCCAAAAGTTTAGTTGTTTTTTTGCAAAATAAATCAGACTATAAATTTGGAGATAAATTTACACTTGCGTTGCCAAAAGGAAATTGTACACTGCCTTTTTCAAGTCATGTTGATTTGATGGGCTAGAACTTTTCGGATATTAAAAATATTTTTTAATTTAGAAATATATATATAAGTTTTGTCTTGCCTCTAAATTATTTGTCTTTTAACTTGTTAAAATCTAATAGAATAAAATATTAATCCTAATAGAAGTGTAAACTTATTGACATATTAAGGATTAGAAAATTGAGGCATTTTTAAAAAATGAATAGGCCTTAAGTGCTTATTACTTCATTATGTTGCGAAGAAATAAAATATTACTATACTATATCAAAAAAAAAAAATCACTTTTGATTAAAAATAATTTTTTAAAATTATAAAATATAATACATTTAATATATAATTTTTTATTATTAAAATCTATGCAATACAAAATTTTCATCTAACTTTATTTAAACTAGACTCTTTTTTTCAAACAAAAAATAGTCTCGAAAATTAACTTTATATTTTTGGAATAAAGAGAATATTAAAAATGTTAATATTTATTGACAAATTAAAGGATTAGAATATTGAACGTTAACTTAAGAAATAAGAATCATTAATTTTGTGATTAGTTTTTAATGACAAGAATCCCATTAAACGTAAAAAGATTTACAACCAGCATTCATTCTTCCTTCCTAATAAACACTAGATTAAGGGGGCACTTGGTACACGATGGGTTTAGGAATTGAATAGATTTAATAGAAGAAAATATTTGGAATGGAATGAAATAATAGTAACTATGTTGTTTGATATTATTTTGTAATGGAATGGAATAGATTTTATATTAAAAATAAAATTTAATATTAATATTAATAAATTTATTAATAAATTTTATATTAATATTATAATAAAGATATGATTATTTTATATTATATTATAAATTAGAAAATCATATATTGTACAAAAAATAGTCAAAGTGCATGTTAATTTGTAAAGAAAAATATTTTTTACAAGTTAGTAAAATTTATTTTTAAAAAAAGGAAAAAAAAAGTGAAATGGTGATTGCAAATCAGTGGTGGGTTTGTAACCACCTAGACACGTGACATGTGTCATGTAAATTTTTTTTTTTTTTATAAATTAACTCAAAACGAAGTTATTTTGAGTATTTTTTATTCAAAATAATATCGTTTTTCAAAATAATATCGTTTTAAGTCTTTGTTGATTTCATTCATTCTAAACTCAATAGGGGTCAGGTTCTCCCTTAAACTTAACACCCTTAACCAAACAATTAAAATTATTCCATTCCATTTCATCCCCTCCCCAAACCCACGGCTCCTAAATTAACATTTTTTTTGAAGGATCCAAAAACAAGCAAAACATAAGCGACCCCTTGATTTTGCGCCAATGTCTAAACAAAAATAAAGCATACGAACGCGAGCTGGAGCTGCGTTGTAGGAACGTTGGACTTTGATTTTAGGTACATTGAACTTGAACCTTAATAAAAGCCACAAAACACAAAAATCATTTTGTCCTCATCACTTTAACCACCTCCACCAATCACCAACCACCACCTCGCCTTACTTCTGACCAAAGCCGTGTCCACAATCGACGACTCCAGCAGTATTCCCACGCCACCTTAAATCGTCTCACGTCTTGCCACGATTTCCTCTTCCCTTCTCGATTGCTCCCTTTCGGCACGTGTCTCCTTTCTTTTTGGCCAATTTAATCGGAACACCAGAATATTATATATTCTCTTGTGTATCAAAGGAAAGTCGTGAACACGTATGGGAATTTTGTTTTTTTAAAAATAGTAATAGTAAAATATAAAATGTATTTTGAAAAATTAATTATTTTTAATGTATATTTTAAATTAATTTTATATTATTAATAATTTGAAAAGGGTGAGGAACGATAAGAATTATATTTTTAAAATACATTTTTATATTATTTTTAATTATAAAAATATATTTTAAAATATAATTTATACTTATTTTAATTTAAAATGCATTTTTAATATTAATTTGATTTCACATATTTAAACTCATTAAAGAATACAAATTACAACCAAAATCCAACATATCACTCTATAAGTAGGATTTACAATCATAATTAACAAAAACGACTTCAATCCTCCCACCTTTATATAAGCTAAAGCTTTACCAATATATTCCTATATATCTTAATTAAAATAAAAATTTATTCATATTATAAATCTTTTAATTGTGATAAGTGATAACCACTTTTCTCCTACGCATAAATTTAATGGTAATACAATGACCCAAAAAACAAAAGAAAACAAAAAGAAAGCGAAACCAAAGTCCGAGAAGCACGCCGTCAATAATTCATCCTCCCGTTTTTCGCCCCATGCAAATTGCGAAATTACACCACTACACCTGTCATAGCATATAAAACCAAATGTCATTTATGTCATTTAGCGTTACCAAACATAATCGAGAAGTCTCCATTACAGATTGAGACGGGAAAAAAACAAAAGAGCATTTAATACTTTTCCAAATAAAATCGAAATTAAATTAAATATTTTCCTTTTTTATTTTGTTTTTGTTTTTAAATTTTTTTTTTCTCTCTGCTAAGAAATATATTCGAAACTTCTTCCTTTGCCATTTCCCCCAAATCCAATGAGACCTTAGAAAAGAAGAGGAATACCATTCTCTCTGGACCCTTTTTCTTCCCCACTGATCTTCGATTTTTGTATAATCAATTTATATAGAATTTTTTTTAATGAATAATTTATAATTGAAGCACATAAGAGGAAGAGGAAGAAGGATCATAATCTTCTTCATCATCGTTCTTCAAGATGCTGTCGTTGCAGGGTGATCCGCGGCAGTACAACAACAATCAAGTACAACTCCAGCCGCAGCAGATACAGGCGCACCACCAACATCATCATCATCAGCAGCAGTTGTTGCTGCAAGTGGCAGGAGTTGTAAATAATAATAATAATAATGGCGGTGGTGATCGCAGGAGCGATCTGGTATTCTCGTATCATAATGAACCGGTTGGTGTTCTGCCGTCCACCGTGAATGTTAAGCCGGAGCTTTTGTCCCGTGAAGGTATTGCTTTTTTTTTTTTTTTAATTAAAAAGGTTGGAGTGTTTTTTGTTGATTTATTTGTCAATTATGGTTTAATTTTTTAGTTTGTTTGGGGAAAAGGTGATTTCGATTTCAGTTTGCTGAAAAAAGTTTGTAGCTTTTATGGTAATTGGATGGACATTGGGGACTTTAGGGTTTGAGGTAATTTCTATAATAGCTAAGTTCTAGGGGTTTTTTTTCTTTTTCTTTTTCTTTTCCTGAGAATCAAGTGTACAGACGTGTACGTTTAGTTGATTTTTTTTTTTTGGGGGAGGGGGGTGGAGTGTTTGTTTGGTGTTTGGGAAATTTAGGGTTTTATGATAATTTCATAACTATTTTGGGATGTTTTTCTTTGGAAATTGGTACTTTTGGAATAGTCTTGTACTTTTTGTTGTGCTATGCTGAGCAGTTTTAGTTTTTAAATTTATAAATTTTGAAATTTCCTTTGGAATTATTCAGCATCAATTAGCATTCCTGGAATTATTTGTTCTACTGTGAAATCTAAAAGAAAGTGTAACTATAGAAGTTAAAAGTGACTGTAAAATTAAAACATTGGTTATTATTTGTTATGAGTCATTTCTGAATGTGGGTTAGTAGCAACCTTTAGGCTTTCCAAGAAGTGGAGACTGGTAAGTTTCAATTAAATTGGATGTCTGGGAATTTCTTTTTGTTATCTTAGTTGTTTGATATTCAATTCAGCTAAGAGGACAACTTTTTGTCTTTTGTTCACACATCATAATCAAATGGATTGACCTAGCCTGTGCGTTGCCATTTGAATGATTCTTGTGGGTTTTGATGATGAATAAAATAACGTAATATGACTTGTATTGTCCGAAAAAACAGTTCTTTTGGAGGCCAATATGGTAAATTCGAAAACCCTTGAAATAATGGAGTGGTAGAGTGGAAACCTTGCCCCCGGAGATTTTTTTGTAAATTTTATTTTCTAATGCATGATCTGTATTGTCACTAGAAGGTATTGGAATGTTTTTTAAGGTTTTTGAGTGTATAGTATTTCAAAATATTTGGGATTTGAAGAGTTGTTCGTCATTTATCTATGTTCTGTGATATTTTAACTGGTCTGAGATTTTCTTTTCCTTGCGTCAGTGGATGAAGATATGCTCTTGACACTTGCTCACCAGAATTACAAAGCGGGGAACTATAAATTGGCTTTAGAGCACAGCAAGACAGTTTATGAAAGAAACCCACGTCGTACTGACAATCTTCTTCTCTTGGGTGCAGTTTATTATCAGGTAATTATATATGCTAATTTGGATGTTCTTTTGAGGCTTTTAATTTGGATGTCATGTTTACACAAATCTGATGCAAAACTTGTGCAATTTGCTTTAGCTGCATGATTTTGATGAATGCATTAAAAAGAATCAGGAAGCTATTGCATTAGATCCACATTTTGCAGAGTGTTATGGTAACATGGCGAATGCTTTAAAGGTAAATTCTAAATGTCTTTATGGATGTCAATTTATTTTTTTTCAAAGCATAAAGTTTTATTACTTGATATTTGTGTTGTTCTTGTTACACAGGAGAAAGGCAATATTGATGTTGCAATTCGATATTATTTAGTTGCAATTGAGGTATGTGTGCAATTCGATATTATTTAGTTGTCAATGATTTGCGGAGTTCTTATTTACTTTATGTGATGTTTCAGAGAGAATATATGTTCAATTATGAATTTCTCTATTGAGAGGGGTGACGAAAGAAATGAAATTTAAAGTTGAGTACAGTGTTACATATCTGGTTAAAACTAATACAGATTTTAAAGGAGACCAAATGTTTAGATATTTGAAAACACTGTCGAAAGTACTTAATTCATACAGCAAAGACTTTGAATACTCACAACTTATATTCAAAATAATTCCTGCTGAATTCACATGATTTGGATTCCGATTCCAAATCTTTTAATTTGATTAAACTCTGGGAATCTGATTATGTTGATTTTTGACAAGAGATTGTAGGCTCACTTTTTCTTGTCTCCAATAGATCTAAATTAATGTTTTTCCGTCCTAGTGAATGTGACGTTCAGTGAATTGCGTTTGAATATCTGAATTTCAGTTTGATTGTAAATATTTTATCTTGTGTAAATGGAAAAAAAAAGATAATTTTCTGTCATCTGTGAGACACAGGCTATATTGTGTTAAAATACAAAAGACTGGCCGCTTTTTACACAGATGTGTAGAGGGTAATTGAAGTTGCTTTGAATCCTTTCTGCAGCTTCGCCCTAGTTTTGCGGATGCATGGTCGAACCTAGCTAGTGCATACATGAGGAAAGGGAGGCTTAATGAGGCAACACAATGTTGTCGTCAGGCACTTGCATTGAATCATCGTCTGGTAAATTATATACAGGGCTAGAATACATTATCATAAGCAATCGCCTGGCTTTTTTTATTGCTTTTTTACTTGACTCTGCTGTATTTCACAGGTTGATGCTCATAGTAACCTGGGGAATTTAATGAAAGCACAAGGTTTGGTGCAAGAGGTACTATAGCATCTAACTTATTTTCGATTTATTTTCTTTTTCCTTCTGAACTATGCATATATCATTAGTTGGGTATTTTATCTTTTCTAGTGGTTCGGTTAGTACTATTTCAAGCTAACTGTTGGGAATATCTAATGTGGACAACTGAGAATTGAATCAATTTACTGGTTTGGAGTCCATTTAGTTATGCTACTTATAAATAGTCAAATATTTGACAATGTTCCTATAATGAACAGTTCACCAAGAGCTTAATTAGTTGGTGTAATCTTTGCTAGTTTAGGATGATTTATAAATGTTTGATCTCTTGCGGACACTCGTTACCTATCTTGAATTGCTGTTGCTGTTTGCTGTTATGATCTTTTGTATGTATTTCATGTAGTATTATATGTTTCTTGCATCAAACTTGAGTGTTAACTGGGTTCTCTGTCTGTGCATTTGTTCAGGCATACAAGTGCTATATTGAGGCTCTTCGAATACAACCAACTTTTGCTATTGCGTGGTCCAATCTTGCTGGTCTTTTCATGGAGGCTGGTGATCTAAATAGAGCCATGCAGTATTACAAGGTATATTTCCATTCTGGTTTTTTATGATAATGTCCTGGCTGCTGGCTGTCTGCTTTCAGTTAGTTTCTCTGTATTCATCCTTGTTGCTTGTCTTTATTTGATGATTGTTCTCAACTTTGTTTTTCCCAAAAACCAGGAAGCGGTCAAGCTGAAACCAAATTTCGCTGATGCCTATTTGAACCTGGGTAATGTTTACAAGGTAAGCCTTTATGCATTGTGCTTGTAACATCGGGTAGCTGCAAATCCGAGGGCCAGAATCTGGCGAAATACGAGATCTTCTTTGCATTTTCCAGGCTTTGGGGATGCCTCAGGATGCAATGTTATGTTATCAGCACGCTCTTCAAGCCCGACCAGATTATTCTATGGCCTTTGGTGAGTGATCCTTTCTGGATCTTTTATTGTGTTTATGTGTGCTTTAAGCATCAATTGCACAACATTTATACCCAAGTTCCTGGACCTTTTTCTTTGTTTTCTGTTTACTATAGGCATAATTTTACCATTATTGCACAATATTTATACACAATTTCCGGCATTACTAATTATTTAAGGGGTGATCAATACTTAGGTTTTCGCATCGTGTCATTGTGATATCCTTGGTGAAAAGAATGTCAACTATTTGAAATCTGCTGGCAACTAATAATAGCTACATTTTGAAATGCACAGGCAACTTAGCAAGTGTTTACTATGAACAAGGCAACCTGGATATGGCTATTGTCCACTATAACCGAGCTATTGCTTGTGATAATGGATTCTTGGAGGCGTATAATAACTTGGTTGGTCTTTGTTCAATTGTTAATTGATATCTTGTATTTTAAGCTTGTGCCCAAAGAGTTCCTTCAATTAAGTGTTACCTTGTTTGATTTACATTTAGGGCAATGCTCTTAAAGATGCTGGAAGAGTGGAAGAAGCAATCCAATGCTATCGTGTAGGTTCCCTGCATTGTGCTTATTAATTCATTTGTCAATTTTTTGGATTTGTATCTGACCATTACTGCATTGGTTTGCGTAGCAATGCCTTGCTCTCCAGCCTAGCCATCCCCAAGCACTTACAAATCTTGGGAATATTTATATGGAGTGGTAATTTGATCTGTAGTTTGTTTTCCTGTCAATTTTGAAGTTTTTAACCATTCATCTTTCACTTCTTTACCTTTGTTTCTCTTCTTGGATTTGTAACTATTGGTACTAAAAGTTGTCTGTTGAACTGAAGGAACATGATGGGTGTTGCTGCACAGTGCTATAAGGCAACAATAGCTGTGACCACGGGGCTCTCTGCTCCTTATAACAATTTGGCCATTATACACAAACAGCAGGTATGTGTCTATGGAGCTGTCAGGTTTTGAACCACTGAGATGTTGCAGAGGTTCAGTTAAATGGTGTAGGTGTAAGGGAGTAGAATTGTATCAACTACGGAATGTCATGAATGGCGTTATCATAAAGTAAAGAAAGTGAATGTTATCAATTGCCTGTCATTCACATCTTGAAAAAAGGGATAAATCTTAATCTTTGTTGAAGTCGTTTTCCTGTAACTATTCTTCTGTTATTACTTTTAGACAGGGACATGATAATAAATTTTCAACTACAGGGTAATTACGTGGAGGCAATATCTTGCTACAATGATGTCCTTAGAATTGATCCTATGGCAGCAGATGGACTTGTCAATCGTGGTAATACTTACAAGGAGATTGGAAGAGTTACTGAAGCTATTCAGGATTATTTACGAGCTATTAATATTCGGCCTACAATGGCTGAGGCACATGCAAATTTAGCTTCAGCCTACAAGGATAGGTATGTTATAAAGTGGAATGAATGCAGACTTCATTCTGGCTGGCTGTTAATTTCATTCATGGATTCAGCGTTTTTTGGCTTTCTGCTGTAGTGGTCATGTGGAAGCAGCCATCAAGAGTTACAGGCAAGCATTGATGCTGCGTTCAGATTTTCCAGAAGCAACCTGTAATCTTCTTCACACGTTGCAGGTATGTCTGCAATGTAGCATGTTTTAAAGTTGTCTCTTTTCTCTTTACCCTTAATGCTATCCATGTTACCTTCATGGTTGTGGTTTTCATCTATGGAACCTGTAGATGCATGTTTTATTTATCTATATGTTGGATGCTGATTCTATTGTATGATGGTAGTGTGTTTGCGATTGGGATAATCGTGAGAGGACCTTTATTGAAGTTGAAGGCATACTTCGAAGACAAATTAAGGTTTTTGCAACAGCTTTTTCTCTCAATATTGCTCTCAGATGTTTATTGTCAGATATGTAATAGCAATTATTTTCCATTTTAGATGTCTGTAATTCCAAGCGTGCAGCCTTTCCATGCAATAGCTTATCCCCTTGACCCAATACTGGCTTTGGAGATTAGGTGAGAATTTACTTGTGTTTTTATTTATATTACTTGAAGGCTTGGATCCTCAGATGGCTGGCTTCATGATGATTTTTTTTTTTTAACTTGTTTCTAGTCGGAAATATGCTGCACATTGTTCTGTGGTTGCAGCCCGTTATTCACTTCCTCCTTTTAAACATCCTGCTCCATTACCCATAAAGGGTGGGGGCAGGGTTGGCCAATTAAGGGTTGGGTACGTTTCTAAACGCACAAACTTCTTGGCAGCACTTCAAAACTGTCTCTCTCTCTCTCTCTCTCTCTCTCTCTCTCTCTCTCTCTCTCTCTCACATTGGTTAACAAGAATATGTTTTGCAGGTATGTGAGCAGCGATTTTGGTAACCATCCCTTGTCACATCTTATGGGTTCGGTATTTGGCATGCACAACAGAGAGAATGTTGAGGTTTGAGAATTGAGATTTTGTTTCTTCTGTATGCAGTTTTCACTTAAATGTGATGTTTTTTTTGCCCATTTATTTGTTTGTGTGGAAGGGAATTGAGATGCTATTTTCTAGGTCTTCTGCTATGCTTTAAGTCCTAATGATGGGACTGAATGGAGGTTGCGAATCCAGTCAGAAGTTGAAAATTTTAAGGATGTGTCTTCCTTGTCCTCGGATACAATTGCCAGGATGATTAATGATGACCAAATACAAATCCTTATTAACCTTAATGGGTATACTAAGGTACATTGGCTCTTTTATCCTTGCCCCTAGCTCATCCTTATCAAATCGTTGACTTGTTTTAACCTGCATTTATATCCATTCTAGTGATTTGCTGGGTGCTTTCTAAGACGACTCAATCTTCATGTTTTGGTGTGCTGTTGATTTTTTTTTTTCTTTTGGTACATCCTAAATTGACATTTTTTTTTTGTTTGACATTTGACATGTTGAAATTTTGTTTTTTTTAAACTTCATGTGAACTGCTGTTACAGGGAGCGCGGAATGAAATATTTGCCATGCAACCTGCACCTATCCAGGTTTCATACATGGGATTTCCTGGGACAACAGGAGCAAGCTATATACATTATCTTGTCACCGATGAGGTATCATTTTTATTTTCTGTTGTGACATGCACTTGTCTGAATTTTGTCTTAAGTGTTTTGTTTGATCTTCTTGCAGTTTGTTTCACCTATTCGTTATTCACATATTTACTCTGAGAATCTTGTACACCTGCCGCATTGCTACTTTGTGAATGATTATAAGCAGGTAAAACTTGCAATTTTGCATCTATTTTCCTTCTGACCATGCGATTCTGCTGTTTACCTTGTTCCCTTGTTGGAGTGGTGTGGGTTATTTTCCCTCATGTCTGATGCGTCTCTTTGCTTTCAGAAAAATCTGGATGTTCTAGTTTCAAATTCAAAACCTAAAAGGTCAGATTATGGGCTACCAGAGGACAAATTCTTATTTGCCTGCTTCAACCAGCTTTACAAGATGGATCCTGAAATTTTTACTACTTGGTAAGTTTTACTTGTTTCTCAGAATTTGTTAGTTCATGATGACATGCTCCATTTCTTTTTTATTATGACTTCCTGCCTCCCTTTTAATTCTAATATGGATTGTGCAGGTGCAACATTCTGAAACGTGTACCAAATAGTGCCCTCTGGCTCCTAAGGTTTCCAGCTGCAGGCGAGATGAGGCTTCGTGCATGTATGTGTGTATTGTCTTGATATCAAAGTCACTTTTATTATGACATTATTTTTTTATTTTGATTCAGCTCTGGGTTATTGATCAGAATTCCTAATTCAGTTTCTCTATATTGTTTAGATGCTGCCGCACAGGGTGTGCAACCAGACCAAATTATTTTCACTGATGTTGCCATGAAACAGGAACATATTCGACGCAGTTCTTTGGCTGACCTTTTCCTTGACACGTATGTACACTATCGCCTTTTTGCATGACTTTGAATTTTACGAGGTCTTCAACCTTAACTGCTGCCATTTTTGCTTTATTTCATTTTGTTTAGGCCACTGTGCAATGCCCACACAACTGGGACTGATGTTCTTTGGGCTGGTTTACCGATGGTAACTCTTCCCCTTGAGAAAATGGCGACTAGAGTTGCTGGATCATTGTGTTTGGCAACTGGTTTCGGGGAGGAGATGATTGTCAGCAGGTTAGTGCTCTAAAACTTCTGATAACATTTGTTCGGTTCTAGTGTTGATGGGTAGGCGTCATTTGAATCTAAATTTGCCATTTCTTGTTATAGAACAACCTGCCACTATTATTCATTTTCTGTTCTCACACACCTAATTTCTTGTGTTGATGGTTATATATATACCTCACCTTTTACTTAATTCATTTTTTGGTACTGCACCTGCTGTGTTTGGTTACTAATTTTCTGTTGCTTCCAACTTGAAGCATGAAAGAGTATGAGGAGAGAGCTGTCTCGCTGGCACTTAATCGTCCAAAACTCCAGGATCTTACTGACAGACTCAAAGCTGCGCGGGTGACATGCCCTCTATTTGATACAAAACGATGGGTAATTAATCCAATTCTTTTTACTAATCGCTCTTAATTTGTTGAGCAATATTATGGATAATGTTAGCTCACCTCCTGCATAGTGTAAGGTTTTGCTTTGTTTGGTGGTTTTGCTTAGATGCAATGGAATTGTATCTTCTCCTTCAATGAACACGGTAAGCATACTGACCCAGCATTGGCCTATTTTCAGGTTCAGAACTTGGAGCGTGCTTACTTTAAGATGTGGAATATACATTGCTCGGGCCAGCAACCTCAGCACTTCAAAGTGACTGAGAATGATGTAGAATTTCCCTTTGATCGATAGAAAAGATGTGCAGGGGGGAGAGAAACGGGATTGTAGATAATGCAACGAGAATATAAAGAGATTCATTGCCAGTATTAGATTGGTTGTACTGGTAGTGTCAGGAAATTGGGTAATATCTAAGCGTAGTTTAAGATAATGATACTACAAAATTAGATTGTGCTGTTTCTGACAACTATACAGATCTCGTGTCCATGTACAAGCTAATTAACGGTGATGCATGCCATATTTGTCATGTTTCTACTGCTATAATGAAGGGAAGGAGATCAGTTGTGCTACTCCTTTGAATGAACCCAATGTTTGACCACCGGAAGTGTATGAATTATCTATCTTCTATACATGCGGAAGTGGTGGCGGGGATGTTCATCTTAGCCTCCACCATGGCAAGGACCGCCACTAAAATTTCCCATGGGGCGGCCTCGTTCAAGTTCCCAGGAAGTGCTTCTTTCGCTAATTTTTGTTTTCTCTTTGCTGTGATGGATTTTTACCACCCCAAGTTTTGTGATGAAGACTATAATGAAAGTATTAGGAGGTGGGTTATTATGAGGGCTATTCCTGTATTATTGTGAAGATGTTTTTAAGTGGGTTTTTGTTGGGAGATTTTGGCGGGGGAAAGATGATAGGGGCACCTAAAGGTAATTGCGATCGTGGCCGGTAGCTGTTGTGAATCAATTTTCAAACTCTATTAAAAGCGTATTGTGGAAATGATGAATGGTTGCCATTGGAGGAATTGTGCCGGAGAAAAAGGATAGGGTGATTTCCATTGCGATCCAGAGCTGTCAAGAATCAATTTTCAAACTATCTATCCAAAACTCAGTCATGGTAATAATCTCGTCTCTCATGTCGAAGCCCTCAAAAACAAAGAAAGATTCTTGTAGCTCAATTGTTCAATTTTTGAACCAAAAGTCATAGCAAAGGTAGACACCAATGCTCGTTTTCTCACATAAATGTCTTTCATAAATTTGGAACATTTGTTCGTGTAGGAAGATCAAAAACTTAATGGAAACCACAACCTTTATCTACAAAAATACGATACGAAAAGATGGGATTCGCATGGATCATGTTCTTCGCTACGGGTGGAAGTGCTTTTCAAGTTATACAAATTAAAATATGAGTACTATATAACGCATTTCCCAGTAAAAACAGACCTTGACGCTCGGAAAGTACCTTTAACGGACATCCCAAAGGTTGGACCAAAGCAAATCCCTTGGCAAAATCCAGTCGGCGAGATGTAGTAGAGCGCTCAATTTCACTCCCCTTAACTGTCAAGGAAGTAATTAAAAAAAAAAAAAAAAAGGAGCAATCGAACCCAATATCTTATTATAGAAGCAGAAATTTATTCGAGTGTGGATTCATCAAAATTAGAAATATATATAATACCAAGTCCTCCATTACAAGCAGGAACAGAAGCCATAACTTTAAAACACAAACAGAAATTGGAAAACAAGCACAAGATCCTGAACAAAAGTTTAATTATTTAATTATTTATTACACCAGATCTCTCGAATTAACTCCAAATATCTCACATTAACATTTCAACTTCATTTAGCAGGAGGGGAAGGAGAGAAACTATCTAACTGCTTGAACTTCTTCCACAATTGCACCCACACAACCGCATCAAAAATCTTGGGCTCCCCAGAAGAAGTAGTGGCTGAAATCTTCAAATAGTACTTCATCCCAGAAACCACCTGTTGCTGTCCGTCCACCACGGCCACGAAAGTCACCGGGCCACTATTAACGCTGCCTTTCTTCTGGTACTTCCCTATATTTCTGTTGTACTCGGAAACACAATATCTCCCCAAATCTTGAATCTCTTTGTTGGTTTTCACATGTGGGATTTTCTCTAGTCCTCCTAACATTCCTCCGAAGGTGATGGTTGACGAGAGGGCGAGGGTTATGGAAAATAATAGAATAAGGGAGCATGAGAGTGTTGGTGATGATGATGATATCGCCATGGATTTTTTTTCGGTTCTCTGGGTTTGAATTTCAATGATTGTTGTGGAAATGAGATGGGGTTGGAGGGATTAATATAGAGGAAAATAATCAGGATGAGGGTAAAATTGTGTGTGGGCGCGAGCGTGTGGGGAATGGAGTTTTCTGGACACGTCAACGGAGTGCTATGGGCGGTGGCAACATTTACGGGGTGCCGCGTTCTACTGAAACCAGCATGCTATACACTGTTTGGACAAAGTATTTTTATTTGTAAATAAAAAAAATTATATTAAAATATATAAAAATTTTAATAAATATTTATTGATAGAAAAAATATTTTGAAAAGAAAAATTTTTTTTTTAAAAATTATGTAAAAAAAATTTGAGTGGAAAAATTTAAAATTTAAATTTTAAAATAAAAATATATTTACATAGTTTGTTTTTATTTGAGAATTTTTTTATTTACAAATAAAAATCGTCTGTTCAAACGCAACCCAATATTTTTAGATAAAAATATTTTATATTATTTATTATGCCCTCACAAATTTAATTCTACAACATGGTAAGACAAATAGTCAGGCAAAATGAAATTTAAATTTGTAATTGAGATTATGATTAAGGTGAAATTTGAATTATTGGAATTATAATAGGATTTTTATTTATCATATTATTGTATTATTACTAATAATTTACATAAGATGAGATTCTTAGATTATTAATTTCCGAAAAACTTGTATTATTATTATTCTTGTTGTCGTTATTATAATACAATATGGACAGGACTCTTGAATTATTAATATTTTTAAGAATTTAAAATTTTAATTGTCTTCTAATAGCTAATTTGTAAAAGATTGTAAGAAGACAAAAAATAATATTGACTAATGTGACATGTATGAAAAGACAAAACATCATTTATTTTGATTTTCATGTTTGTCATATCACTAAGTTATAAAAAATTATAAGAAAAAAAGATGTGTATCTTTATTCAAAATAAAATAATTACATTAAAACAAATGTAATGAAAATTTGATAAATAAATATTCTTTTTCAATTGATTCCACTTGTACTGGTCATTTGGAAATTCTTTATTTTGCAAATATTAATTTTAAATAAACATTCCACAATACTTTGTTCCTTGTTCCTTATTCCTCGTTCCTCGTTCCTCGTTGCTGATCACATATATATGGCAATATAATCAATACTCTATCCATTTTTTAAAAAAGTTTATTTTTAGTTATATATACAATATAATGTTGACAATAGATAAAGGAAAATGAACCAACTCTTTATGGTAAGTCATTAACTCTCTACCGTGGCCATCATTATTGCATGTCTATAAAGTTTATCTTAAAGCATTATTATTCAAAAGAGTAAATATTTATGGTAATTTAATAACTAATATGATATTTACTTTATATATATAAATACTATATGTGGATTAGTAAAGTTAGTATAGTTTTGTTATTGTTTCAATATTATTAATATATCAAATATATATGTTTATTATTTGTGAATGAAAAGTGTGAATTTAAAATAACCACATAATTTTTTCCTCATTTATTTTCTATTCTAATTCTCTTATAATTGCATTTTCACTTGGAGAAGTTGCAACAAATGACTTTTTGGTTTTCCTAGAAAACATTTTACGCATAATCTTCTTGGATGGTTTTGGTGTTATTGGAAACTAGGTTGAGCTCTAAACCTTTTGTCTTCTATGGTTGGTTTGAAATTTCTTAGTGATAAAATTAGATAAAGTTTCATTTCTTTATCTTTTTGATATGGCAAAATTTAACCTATCTTGGCTAACACATGAATAAATATTTATTCATGGCAATGATATAACTAACGTTTTTTGAGAAAAAAAAAATTTTCATGATAGGACTTCCATTTAGAACTTTCAAATATCATGATAGGTTCTTTATCCAAATTTGATTGATCTGCCCCATGCATTTGAATAGTGAACTTTGTTCTTTAAAATTTTCTCATCCATTTCTCTTTAAATTTACTCCGTCCGGATTAGTTTTCACCATATATATGCTCATAGTCTAGTTAGTAGTGATATGATTTGCTTTACTTGAAAGAAGTGGGATCTTTTCTGTCCTCTAGCTGGAGGTAGAGTCGAAGGAATAACAAAATGTGCACGGTTTAGGAAATGCATTGACATGAAAATCCAAAGCCAATCAATTTAGGGAGTTTTTAAATGATATTGGATGCTTGTTTAGTATATATAATTTAAGAATTAAGTATTGGGTTTTGTTTACTAATTCATCTCTTTTTCTTTTCCCCTTTGTGTTTGGAAATTAACTTTTTTAAGAAAAGTTTTTTTTTTCCAGAAAAAAATTCAAACAATTTTTAAATTTATTTTAAAATTTAAAATTTAAAATTTTTATTAAAATTATCCTCACATTATTTCAAAAAAATTTTCATTAAAAGCACATTTTATTTTCCCTCTAACAATTTTTTTTTTTAAAAAACAAATCCTATAAAAACTTTCACAGTTATCAATAAAGAACAATTTATCAAAAGACTACTATCCAAGCATAGAATAAATTTTTTATTTCATGTCTCTTGTGATTATATTGGATTTTTTTTTATTATGTATCTTATTTATATTTAATACTTTTAGTTAATTGATCAACAATTGATTAATTTATCGATTTCCATGAGTTTGAGAGAGGGCTAGAGATTTAGGACATAAATAGATGGCTTATGTTCTTCCAATAATTCTTGAGTTCTTTATGAAATGAACACATACCTATAAAGATATAGTTGAATGTTGAATGTTGAGAGGATTTTTAATGAATAATTGAGGGATTTTTAGATAATTGAGGTCCCCATTAACAGTTGAACCTAATCAATTGATCATAAAGGGGGACCAAACTTCAACTTGATATTAAATTTGTTTTTGTTGCGTATTTGCCAACATTCATAATTATCACTTGCTTTTTCATAATTTTCATTTTAGTCCTTAATTTGTTATTTTTGCCTTTCCGCTTTCATTTGGATTTTTGTTGATTAAAGACAGATTGACACATTTTACTACTAGTAAAATTAATACTGTCTTTGTCCAAAAATAAATAAATAAATAAATAAAAATTTTCTTTGTCTAAAAAAAAAAATTCACTTTTTGTATAAATTTCTTATAATATTCTTACTAATAGTGACAACATATAACTCACATTAAAAAGTATGGATAAAAATAAAAAATTATACATTTAATGGTATATTAAGTATTTTATATCTTGTAATTTAAAAAAAATATTGTACATCAACCTGATCGATATTAAATTATACTTTTCATTTTCTCATTGGAGTTAACACTCAATTCAGTTAAGTTCTCAAACAAGTTGTGTTTATCGTGATCAGCATACCTTACGGGAACAAAACTAATGAATATTAATTCTACTTTTTGGTCCTTCGAGTTTTTATATAACTTTTTCAGAAAATGGTGAAATTTTCCACAAACTCCACGCAATCATACTGCTCTCCTAAAAAAAAAAAAAATTTCATTAATAATTTTTTTTTAAATAGTGATATTAAATTTTCATTTTTTTTTTATTGTTAACACTCTGCCCTTTTCTTCATAATACGAGTTTGAAACACGTTTAGTATTTTAGCTACCAATTTATAGCCCTCCCACATAACTAATACGATTATTATTTGCACAAAAACTTTCCAAAAAAAAAAAAAAAAAACCCTGAAGTGCAAGTAATAATTGGAATATCAACAACCTCATTATTTAGGCAATGTCTATATTGAAAAGTGTCTCAATCCACAATGGGAAATGGATATTCTTTCCAATAGAGTTCATTGAATTTTGTTGTTATTTGATTAGGTTGTTAATACTGTATTCTTTTGCGCCTCGTAAGTTAGGCAAATAGCCATAGATCATCCAGTCTAGTGTATAAAATTCTCATCCTTTGAAAATTTTATACTTTCAAACTTAGTTTGATTATAAGAGTTAAAAGTTTTCATAGCTAGTAGGCTAATTTGTATATGGGTCAATTTTGAAAATAAACATAATTATCATTTTTTAGGGAAAAAAAAAAGAAAAAAACGTCATTATAGTTTTGGCATATCATATTCGTGGTGGGGTCAACATCGGGCTCTTTTTTAATTTGTTCACACGGCCAAGATTGGTTTTTCTTTCAGAAGGAAACAAAAGGATTGAAATGTGCTGAAAGTGATTAGAGATAAGATGAATAATTCATTGCTGTTTTCCACAAACAAGAAGCCAAAAAACAAAAACAAGAGGACATGTGAAGCGAGACCCACAGATTCATGCGTGAGATATGGGGTCAAATTAATAATTGTCATGAAACCCCAAAAAAGAAAAAACACTTTCGTTCCGGTTTTCATGCATGACTAGTTTACTCGAAATTGCGTTAACTGCACTCTCGTTAGACTTGTAGACATTTTTATTCTTACATCACAAAATTATACCTTTAAATAAATAAAGTCTTAGGTGTATATCTTACCCCAGTTTTACCCGCATCATTGGGGTAGATATATAAATCATTTTAAATAGGAGTCTGTTTGTTATGTTAAAATTAGAATCGAATTGAATTTATAGTAAGGTAGAGTTGAATTTATTATATTAGAATTTTAAATTATTTGAATTTTTTGTTTTGAAAATCAATTGAGTCAAAATAGAATTCATTTATAATGTCAAATCCTTTGTTTGGATGCTATAATTAAAATTTGCATGCTATGCATGTGTAA
This sequence comes from Gynochthodes officinalis, assembly GCA_020080225.1. Lineage (NCBI taxonomy): Eukaryota > Viridiplantae > Streptophyta > Magnoliopsida > Gentianales > Rubiaceae > Gynochthodes > Gynochthodes officinalis. The sequence goes on from CM034619.1 coordinate 18,312,567, forward strand.
CAAATAATTTCGATCAAATATTTTTGTATTACCTTTAATATTCACAATGCTATAAAGTTGTAAATAATTAATATTATTTATTTTCCAAACTTTTTTTTTTATTACAATCTCACATAATATTAGAATTAAGTGTACATCAATAAAACATTGTCATTCATAATAAGTAAGGACCAAAATACAACTTCATAAAACTGGCTCATTCTTAGTGGAAATTGTAGAAATTTGGTCATCCTTTGCTATAAAATTTTGCCAAAATTCCATCACTTAATCCAAGTAGGCCACGGTTTTGAGCTTTATTGCTAACTAATTAAAGATATGAAGCATTTTATCTTTGGCCAACTAACCCAGCTGAGGGTTTCTTCAATTTGGGCTCAAGATTGAGACCATTTGAACCCTATTTCATAACCTGTCAATTGGTGAATTTAGGTCACCAACTGAGATGGATACATATTATAATTGCAAGAACAAGTCAATACAATTGCTGGACTAGCCTTCAATACTTTTGGAGTATTCTAGAGGGACGCTCCTCCAGTTAGGTTGTCTCCTAATTATCTGGAACTCCCCTGCTAATACATCTAGTGCTACAGAAGATGCAGCCAATCTTGCTGAGCAACCAAAGCTGATAAGTGCTACACTAGCCAAGGTTGTCAAGCAGTTTGATTCATTGGTTGCTGCTGTTCCATTAACTGATGAAGATGAAGAAGCTCAATTGAAAGGAACTGCAGAACTTTAGGCTAAAAATGATGTTGTGGGCCAAGAACTTCAAATACGGCTAGAAGAAGCTAAAAAGGAATTAAAACAAGTGCAAGAAATTTTCAACTAAGCAACTAACAACTGCTTGAACCTTAAGAAACCAAATTGAAGATCATAGCCAAGACAATAAAAACAAATGAGAAGAAAAACATGGAAAGAGCAACATGGATTTGTGTCATGCCCCAATTTTGGGATATGACACGGCCATATTTCTAAGGTATCAATCCCAAAAATATGCACACTAACTTACTTCCAGATAACTAACTTTAAAAATAATTCTATATCCACCAAATATAAAAATAGCAAAACCTATAAGTCTTACATTAATCAAATCTAAACATCACAATTCCTCAATGTCAAATATTTTAAAATTTAAATATTCAAAAATTCAAAGAACATAACTATCTTAGTCTAAATCTAGTTCACTCTTTATTCATAATTTTGTGGGAACACTTGATATCAAAAGTCCATATATTCAATCCCAAGCATTACTTAATCTGTAAAAATAATTAACTACATAACATGAGCAAACTTTGACACAGTAAATAAGATAGGTATTTCCTTATAAGAATAAGCATACTTGTTTAGCATTCCTGTTTAGAAAACATTGTCAAAAATATTTTATCAAAATATGACATTTGAAAGAAAATCACCATTTTAAAATAAACATTCCGTATAGAACATCTATAGAAACTACATGGTAACAATATAGGTAATAATCATACATTCTTTCACTCATTCATAAAACTCAAAAATAACCCAAATTACATTTGGCTTAACTGAATCTAGTCCTAACTGTTTATCCTATTAGGCAGGCTATTACATTGGGGCTATTTATCGTTCTAGGAAGGCTATTACATTAAATGGAACATGTGCCTAACAATGAGTCATCAAGCATTCATGAGCTTTAACATTCAATAAACATACATAAATCACAATATACACTTTTATATACACTAAAGATATATAGATATGCTCATTCTAGGTTATCAATAACAAATTAGGATTTCAAACATAATTTTTGGCTAAATTACAAAACAACAATAATAAGTCAAGATTATTCAAAATATTTTAAGAACACTCCCAATATAATAAATTAACAAAATTTATTATTAGTAACACATCAGGGTTTTAAAATAATTTAGAGAACATTTGAAAAACATACGAAAATACCAACTTACTTACCCCTGAGCAGTACTGTAACCCAATTTGATAATCTAATGTAAGTATTTAGACAGATCCTGATTTCCCTTGCCTAGAAAGTAAACCCAATACACCAGTTAATCAAAGTAATAGTAGACCATGATTCCGTAGATTTCCTAATCTATTAATCTATTGATGAAATCTCATAACATATAAAATATTAATGATTTTTAAACAATATATGTGATGTGATCTTATCTTTTCATGTTGGACTGATTCTTGTAATGCTCACTCTCAGCAACCCAAGGGCTTTCTTCCTTTTTTCTTTGTTGTTCTATCTTTCTTTAGGGTTTTTGGATTTTTTTTAAATATTAGACAACGTAGTAGTTTTTAATAAATAAATAAGTAGTTACCTTATTACTTTCAAATTCTTATGTAGGTAACTTTTACTAATACTATATTATTATTATTATTATTACTATTATTATTATTATGATAAATACAAATAATTATTTATGTAAAATTGGTCTTGGTATTACACATTGGAAAGTTCATGAATGAAAAGAATATATATAAGACCCTATCTAATAGACTACTAATAGCTTGGCTTAAGCATTTTGGGTTAGTGAGGATAAAAGCCCAAAAGTTATTAGGCTAGTCTGTTGGATTAGGGCGTTATATGTGGCATTAGAGCAGACCTAATTTGGGAGTTAAGTACTACGTGTGGGAGCCACCTCTTGAACTTGCGAGTAAGACAAAGTGCCATGCATAGGAACCACCTTTAGAGTTTCGTTCTTGGGGAGATTCCAACGAAAGTAAGTAATGGGTTAGGCCTTACAAGGACACAAAGGTTGTGGGAAGAATGTGATACCCTAATCCCACATCGGAAAGTTAATGAATGAAAAATATATATAAGACCCTGTTTGATAGATTACTAATAACTTGGTTTAAACATTTTGGGTTAGTGAGGACAAAGTCCAAAAGTTATTGGGCTACTTCGTTAGACTGGAGCATTACAATTTGAATTGCAGAGTGTAGAAAAAAATTGGCAAATATTCACATAAATTGGTAAATATTCACATGGACAAACTAGCAAACAACATGGATCTCCATTTACAAAACAAGAAATGATCAACCCTGGAAAGCCCTATGATCATATATATGAAAAAGGATAGAAGTTATAACTCAAGCATGAATAAAAATGAAAGAAAGAATATATGAAAAGAAATAGAAGAACTAACTCAAGCATGAATTTGAAAGAAAGAATATATGAAAAGAGATAGAAGTCCTAACTCAAGCATGAATAAAAATGAATGAAATAATATATGAAAAGAGATAGAAGTCTTGACTCAAGCATGAATAAAAATGAAAGAAAGAAGCCCCTAACTGTTCTGTTTCTAGATTCCTAGAACCACATAAAAAAATGCTCTCTTAGAACTGAAAAGAAACATGAAGAATGGGCTCTATATAAAGAACAAAGATTAGCACCATCAACAATCACAAACATCTTATTGATTTTATATAAAGAAAAGAGAGTCCCTTCCCCACCTTCCCCTCCCCCGTCCCAAAAAAATAAAAATAAAATAAAAATGAAGGAACTCCAATAAGAAACCTTTTGCAGATTTGAATAGAAAACACAAACATGAAGTGCATGGACAAAAACACTTGGCACATACATTAGAAATATATATATATATATATATATATATATATTTGTTTGTTGACAAATATATGAAGGTTGACAAAAAATTTTTTTTTTGTTTGTTTTAGCTGAGGGGTGACAAAAAACCAGTAGCTTCAACAATAGACAATCCTGAAGAAGAAAGCATTTCTACTAGATCAACCTTCATAGAAGCAGGTACACTTTTCTTCTCATTTTGCAGTCTATCTGCTAGACTTACTTTCACTATCTCCATAAAACTAAGAAATGATCCTAAGAACTACAACTAACAATGTAGCTATTTAGTCTCTTGTCGTAACATTTAATTAGCCCCAACAACAATCAATCAAAAGTTGACATTCTATCCACATAATCTTGCAGCTCTAAAAGTCACATAAGCAAACTTACTCTCCTAAGACCATCAATCTAGAAGGAAATGTTAAACCCAAAGGAAAAATACTAAACCTCCAACAACAATTTTAACCAACCTCCATTACACATAAAACATACTCACACCATCAAACCCCTACAAAAGTAAACAAAATCTTTTCTAGAACCACTTGAAAACATATCTCAACAATCTAATAATAAGATATTCACCAAACAAATCCAAAGCATTGAAATTTACACAAATTCCACCATTTGCACAACTTATATGTCATCGAACAATTACTTATTCACATAAGCACTAGCATTCAGATTGAATAAAAAAAAATCAATTAAGTAATTAAGCATAATATGTAGATGAAAGTCCCCTCAAAGTATGTAGAGGTTATCAAGGATATGTATGATGGTGTTACTACGTGCGTAAAGGCTTGTAATGGAAGATCAAGCTATTTCCCAATCACTGTAGGCTTACACCAAGGATCTGCTATTAGTCCTTACCTTTTTGCCCTAGTTATGGATGAGTTGACAAAGGATATCCAAGATGAGGTGCCATGGTGTATGTTATTCACAGATGATATTGTGATATTGATGAAACCAAAGCGTGGGTAGAAGCTAAATTAGAAATATAGAGAAACACGTTAGAGTCAAAAGGATTGACGTTAAGTCAACATAAGACTGAATATATGAAGTGCAAATTCAATACGGCAAGACGTGAGGATGAAGATTCTGTGAGTATGCTCAGACAAGAGGTACCCAAGAAAGATGTTTTTAGATATCTGGGATCAATACTGCAAAAAGGAGGAGAGATTGATGAAGATGTAAACCATAGAATTAGAGCAGGTTGGATGAAATGGCGAAGTGCAATAGGATTTTTGTGTGATCGCAAAATCTTGATTAAGTTAAAAGGGAAATTTTATAGAACAGCTATGAGACCAGCGATGCTATATGGAGTCGAATGTTGGCCAGTAAAGAGACAACATGAGTACAAGTTGGGAGTAGCAGAAATGAAGATGTTACGGTGGATGTGTGGTAAGATAATAATGGATAAGATAAGAAACGAGGATATTCGACGAAAAATTGGAGTAGCACTGGTGGCAGAAAAGATGAGAGAACATAGATTGAGATGGTTTGAGCATGTTCTTCGGCGACCTATAGATGCGCCGGTAAGAATAGAAGTTTGTCATAAGGAGTATGATGAGAAGAAAGGGAGAGGTCGATCGAAATTTAAGTGGGAAAAAGTAGTAAAACAAGATTTAATGGAGTTGGAAATAGATTGGCGGCTAGTTTGTAGTAGAACACAGTGGAAGAAAACTATTAGTGTGGTGGAAGAGCAAAACTTTAATGGTCCCGATTGCCCTTTATAGTTTTAGCATTTTTATTTATTTCTTTATCTATCTATCTATGTATTTATCTATGTTGACACAAGGTTTATAACTCAATTTTATAATTGATTTTGATGATAACAAACATTGAATTGAATTTTCATAATTAATTTTCAAATAGATATTCAATGAAATATTTTAATTTGATAGATTGAAGATAATATGTTTGGAAAATATTAATATTATTTTTAAGGAATTTTTACCTAATTTGGATGAAGCAAGAAAGGAATTTCAAAGTTTAGAGTAATAGAAATTAGTGAAAGATGAAAACTTGAACTAGAAGGTTAATTTGAATGAACAGAGAAATCAGATATATGTTAGTATTTTGATGATATATAAAGATCTAACAGTTCAATTATTTTGAAATTTTAATATAGTAAACTAGACGTCCATATTTACAACTTTACTAAATTAAAAATTTTCTGGATCCGAAGTTTAGATGTTGAAAAATGAGCTTGAAGATTAGTCATTACAGAATATACTTTAATTCTGGATTCTGGAGCTAGTTTCGGTTTTTGAGGCATAATTCAAATTTTACAACGTTAAAAATTCTGAATTTTGTTGTGTGAAAATAAGACATATATATATCTATATATATATATATATATATATATATATATATATATACACAACTTTTTTATTTTAATGTTTACCAAATTCGGAAAAAATAATGGCAAAACAATATCTTTAAAGTGTAAACATAGAAGCAGATTATCAGGAAAAGTTGTCTGAAGCTGGTCTCGGTTTAGCGGCTATATCTAAAGATCTAACCGTTGGATGAAGCTGAAATTTGTCCTCGTGATATCGAACTTCTATAGGTACAAAATCATTTCTCTGAGAAATTTTCGGATATGGACGTTATAAGGGAGAAACAACGGTCACAAATATATCTCAAAAATCTGAATCTGAAAGGCAGCATTTGAAGCAAGGAAATTCAAGTTCCTTGAAAGACAAAACTTAGCAACGGTCATTTTGGGATCTTTTCCTATAAATAGAGCCTCAAACTCAGATAAATGAAGAGGAGCGCAACAGAGATAAGGCAAGAAAGAAGTGCTTACAAAGAGAAATATATTTTGAGTGAATTGTGCTTCATTTTTCATATTCAAACTTGTGAGAGTTTTGTTCTTAGTTGTTTGAGTTTTAACTCATCATTATTGTTGTAAGAAAGGGAAATTTGTTACCCTTTTGTTTTTGTGAGAGTTGAGTGAACTCTTGTTGATCTTGGTTCAAGTGTTAGAATTAAGATTGGAGATATTCTTTGAAGAGAGACTTGTTGAGTGATTTAGGGATAAAATCACTCGGTTTAAGTAATTTGGGGATAAAATCACTTGGTGTAAGTGTTTCGGGGATAGATTCACTTGGTGTGAAGTGATTCGGGGATAGAATTACTTGATAAGGTTCTCTAGCACCTTTGGAAGCTAGTGTGTAACAAGCTTTTTCAAAGAATAGTGGAAAAACCTTAAAGAGGATCTTGAGGAGTGGACATAGGCAAGATTGGAGCCGAACCACTATAAATCGCTTGTGTTTGTTTCTCTTCCCTTCTCTTTATATTTATTTCATATATTTTCACTTACTTATTATTTAAAATATATTGAATCTGTTTTTGTGAATTTTTCTATACTTGATTATCATTTTCATTTTGATATACTTGTTTTTACGGGTTGAAATTTTATTTGTTAATTTTTAGTGCAGCCCTATTCACCCCCCTCTAGTGTTGCTAGTTGGGACAACAATCTATTTATTTTATTATATTTTCTTTATTTTATGGATTTATGTCTTTAGGTTCATCGACCACCGACCCCAACTAATTTGGGATAAAGGTGATGATGATGATGATTTTCATAATCTTTCAATTCACAAAGTGAATCAATAATTCAAAAAAAAAAACCTTAATATAAATAATTCTTAAACAACTGTTCAAAAATTAATTAAAATTAAGTACAATTCAAAAACCTTCTCACACTTTCACATATAGATGAAATTTTGAGTAAACAATTGTTTCTTCTTTCACGGCAGTAGAATGAAGAATTCACATTTAGTAATCCCTTCCATTTTATGCTACTTTTATTTTTTTTTATTTTTTTGTTAATTTCACCCTTCAAGCTTATTTTTAAATACATAATACCTGTTCTAATTACAAAGTCTTGTTTTCCTCTTTTAATAATAATAACAAACTCCTCATTTTCTCGAATTGTGTGATCATTAATTAGTTCCCAACTTCGATAGTACTTATTTAATATGTACTACTCCTTTTGTTTTTTTTAAAAAAATCATTTTTAATAAAAGTCTTATATTCCTATTACTAATAATTAATAACATTCCTATGACAACGGATTTTTTTTTCTTTTCTAATCAAAGATAGGATTTAATTCAATTTTTATCTTAAAACTTTAGAGTGATCATTCAGATAATAAAAAATTTCAATGAAACTTATAGTGATTGACGTCCATATCAGAAATTCATTAAGAATTTTTATTATAAATATTATTACTCAAACTATATATTGATGGCTCCCAAATAAATTATATAAATGTGGAGGAATTTGTATACTTTGACCATTTTTTTAAATCATTGATTAATTTCCAGCCATCCATACAGATAAATGTGATAAAAATAAAACAAACAAACAATATCGAGAGCACCTTTTTTTTTTTTTTTTGACAAGCCAAGAAGACATAGTTTATTATTAGAAAGTTAGAACAAAGTTTACAAAGTAGGAGTCAATAACAAAAAAGTACAAATAACAGTCCTACTCGGTATACAAATAAACCGGAATAGGTAGTAGTAGCATATACACTTATTGCTCAATGATCGTCGACAAAATTTTGCAATCTAGACACTCCTAACTTTGCCAACCTGTCGGCCACACTATTAATGTCCCATGGAATATGGTAGCCTTCCTAGTGCTTAATTTTCTCCTTCAGTAGGTCTATGTGGTTTGAGACAGTTTTTAGGTGCCAGGGGGTATTCTCTGGATTCTTGAGCCAATTGAATGGGTTAACAGAGTCACTTTCAATTACAAGTATATGAGAGCTCTTCCAAATAGATTCTGAAAACACCCAAAAAGCCTCGCGGATATCATAGAACTCGGCCTGATTCGAATCCAAAATTCCAACATGCTTAGAGAACACGGCCTTTGTTTTACCCAAATCATCTCTAAGAATTACCTCAATCCCGACCCTACTTGGTTTTCCGATTGCTAAGTCATTAACATTAAACTTCATTCTACCAGGTTAAGGCCGATACCAAGCAGCAATTTCCTTCCTGCACCTGTGTGCCCGCCTCACTTCTGCGCTATTCGGCTATCAAAATATGTCTATAATGGATACTGAAAAGATGGCCATTTCGCCTTGAACCAAGTTGCAAACCTAATGAAAATCAAATCCATTAGTTGTGCGAAATCAAAGTTCTTGTTGTTAAAAGTAACCTGATTCTTGCACAGCCAAATTGACCAAGTAATGACATAAAACAGTAGAATTCAAGGCTGCCTTCCTTGAAAGTCCGAAAGGATTGCTACTAGCTTGTCAGGAAGATGGAAGGATCTCCCGGGCAAATCCAGGTAATACCCAAGTTTCCAAACACCTCGTTCATACCAACCAGCTACACCAACAATCGAAAAACAGATGTTGGACGGATTCCGGCTCAGAATTATAGAACGGACACACTGCATGCTCTACTCTAATGATGCCCCTCCTAAGCAGGCAGCTTCTAACGGGGAGCTTTTGATGAATTAGTTGCTAGATAAAGACTTTCACTTTAGGTGGACCATACTCATTCCACACTAGGTTCCAGATAACTTTCCATTGCCTCGAGGCAGTAGCATAGATTCATAAAAAAAAGAAGTGGAATACGTACCATTCGGGACCACTAGCCAATGATCTGATCTCGAGAGCAAGGATTAGGATATTGCCCGTACAGAATATATAACAAGTCCTGCCACTGCTGGTTTTCCTAATCGATAGCATTCCTACGAAGATCTATCCTCCATTTCCATTTACCATTCCTCCAGTTTCCGAACTAGGCCACATATCCATCCTTATTCATAGGCAAAGCAAAAATGCGAGGGAAGCACATTTTTAGAATCATACCTTCTATCCATTTGTCATGCCAAAAAATAATATTGTCTCCCTTCCTGAGCAATGCCCTCATTCCTGATGATACAACCTCATAAAATTTATTAGAAAGAATAAGTGAAGCAGTAATAGCTTTCCATGAGTGAGAAACAGATCTATTATTACAAGGAGTGGGGAGGAGTCACCTCTTGTCAAGCCCACATTTTTCCACAAAAAAATTCCTCCATAACTAATTCACCTCTTTGCCAAACCTTCATAACCTTTTGATAGCAAGGTCGAGTTTTTTAAATGGGAGTCAATCATACCCAGTCCCCTAAGCCACTTTGGAGCATTCACTATATGCCAGTCCACATAATGCAATTTACTTTGATGATCCGAACTGCCCTAGAGAAATCTCTGTATCAATTTGTTCATGTCATTTTTTACCCCACAAGGTAGGTTAAAGACAGACATGAAAAAGATCGGCAAACTCGACAAGACAAAATTGATTAGTGTCACTCTGACACCCATGGAAAGGTACCTTGTTTGCCAGCCGGCAAGCTTTGATCTCATTTTATCCAAGATAAGCCTCCAGATGCTTTGGGCCGCTGAGTTAGCCCTTAGAGGAAGACCAAGATATTTGACCGGGAAGGTTTCAACCTTGCACGATAAGTATTCAGTCCAGCCATTCAAAAGACCTGCATCCACCCCAATACCAATCAAACTGCTTTTGTTGAAGTTGATCTTCAAACTAGACAACGCCTCAAAACATCTTAGAATTCTTTTCACATTCAAGAGACTTTCAAATTCCAATTTAATGAACACAAGAGTATCATCCGCATATTGTAAGTGGGCTAACTTGAAGCTTCCTTGACTAATGCTTAATCCCTAGAATAGCCCTGAGGATTCTCCTTTTTGCATAAGAACACTAAATGCTTTAGCCATGATATTAAAGAGCATTGGGGAGAGGGCGCAGCCCTGGTGGAGACCTTTTTTGATACCGAATTGCTTAGTTGGGGAACCATTGATCAAAATTGACAATGATACAGTGGCCACACAGAAACGGATCCAACTCCTCCACTTCCTTCCAAAATTCATCTTTATCATGACATAATCTAGAAAATCCCAGTCAACATTATCAAATGCTTTTTCAAAGTCCACCTTCAACAACATACCACTCCTGCTATTTTTCTTGAGATAATCAACGGCTTCATTGGCAATTAAGAAATAATCTGACAATTGTCTATTTTTTAGGAACGCAAACTGGTTGCTCCCGATCATCTTATTAATCACCCTTTTCAATCTAACTGCTAAAACTTTGGCCAGAATTTTATAAATGCTCCCAACAAGACTAATAGGCCTATAATCTTTTAAATGAATAGGATTTTCCGTCTTTGGAACCAAGGTGATAAAAGAAGAGTTTATTGCCTTGTTAAAAGTCTCAGACTCAAAGAAGCCTAGTAGGAAAGTCATCACATTGGATTTGACTGAGCTCAAATGATGCTTGAAGAAATTCATATTAAAACCGTCGGGCCCAAGTGCCTTATTACCATCTCATTGTTTGATTGCTTCCCAAACTTTGGTTTTTGAAAATGGAACTTCAAGATTGAAATAGAACTGAAATGGAACTTCTGAAAATGGAACTTTGAGAGCACCTCATAACAATCACCACTATTATAGAACCTTTTTAAATTAATTAACTAATTTGATTAACATTGTTTATACAACCACATTTCTGTGAGGAGGCCGAGTTTAATTGAGCAACTAAATCAAAATTATAGATGATCATACTTATTTTGAATTTTTAAAATAATCAAGAAAGGAAAGATATGAAACTTAAAGTAATCAAGAAAAGAAAGACACTAACAATTAATTGTGAAAACTAAATAAAAAGCTTTATTAGCACTTTCTTTCCTTAATTATAAGGCTTCATGTTACATGAGAAGCTCTACATTATTCGTACAAGAAACTAAAACAACATTGTTGATCGAGAAGTACCATAGAGAATCCTGAAAACTTTTAAGAAATTCGATTCTCCTTAACTTTTCTTGAGGCCTCCATTGATCCATCTTAATAAAGTCTGTTACACCATAAACAAAAGTTAGTTACCAATACTTTCAAATTCCATAGTATAGTCAATGATAGAATGAGTATGAAAAAGGCAAATGTTCGAGAAATTAATTGAGCTTACGCATCACAGTTGACATTCTTGGAGATGGGGATATCCATGGTGACACCACATTTGCTAGGAAGAGCTTGAGCTGCATCATCCTTGATAGCGGGGACACGATTCGCAGCTTGCTTAACGCAATTGCAAGCTTCCCTTTTGTCTGCTGGGGTTTTTACAGATCCTACTAGGGTTTTTACACCACTGCAACATGCTGGGTCTGGCTGGCCTCCACTAGTAAGATACGGAACACACCTTGCCAAATCTCCAGCCACTTCCGAGCAAGTGATGGCTGCCTGCCCTGGCTCAGCCATCATGTGAACCACAGCAAGTACTGCAATCGCTGCTACAATGAAACTCTTCATTTTTTCTTCACTTCAAATAATATTGATATTATAACTATGATTTTTATGTGAGTTTTTGGGTAGCTTGTTCTTGATTTGTTGCGATGAAGGGGCTTAAATTGCATGCATATTTATAATGTTTTCGTGAGTGGCATTATGGATTGCTTATGTAATGGCTGTTACATTATTTTGTCTGCTTGTTTGGTTCCATAATTCACTCCACTTGTGTGTATTTTTAGTAATAAATAATTATGATCCTCTAACCATTTTCATTCTGCCCATTGCTGCATTGCCGGGTGATCGTTTCCTGCAGGCTTGATGATGCATCTTCTGTTTTTCAGTTGCTGCTGGTGACCTAAACAAAATCAGAAATCCAATTATCTCATTTTTCTTTCACAGTACTAGTACTTCAATAATTGTTATTCAAGAAACCTTTCTTTTCTCTAACCAATTGAGAGAAGAAACAACTTTTTTTTGCACATCCGATAGTGGAAGAGTGCTAGTTAAGGTCACAAAACAAGAACGTATAGTCAATAATAGTTTTTCCTTTTTGTTCTTTGGTGGGGAAGAATAATCATATCTAATCAGTGTTCAATGATATGGACTTGTTTATTAGGTTATAAAATGTTAGTATACATGCATGGAAAATTAAAGACTTGCTTGAAATTATGCTTCAAATTAAGTTCAAATTAACCACATTCCATATCACGAGACCATGGCTACAGAGTGGCCTTCGTTGGTCTCGATGAAATCACACTTTTCTAAATAAGAATTCAAATCACTTGCTAATGAACTAAGATGGGCAACATCAAGAGGGTTAAAGTTTTGTCTTAAGGTTAATTAATTTTATAAAAGATCAAAGTTTAAGATTAATTTAAAAACTTAAATAAACATATGTTGACAACTAATTTGTGAGGGAGAATTTCGACACTTCAAATATTAGACAGTTTTATTTTATCTTTTTGACGTTTTATTTAATATCACATTGAACAATAATTGATTAGCAATTATAATGTTTATGGATAAATAATTCATCATTGGCAAATATAATATGCAATATAATCTTAAATCGATTGGATTTGACTATCTAATTTTAATAAAAAAATAATTACTAAATTCAAAACCCAATATAACTATCAAATTATAAATCCAATAGGTTTACAATCTCATAAAATCAATAAAAAATTTAGTTTAATTCTACCACACTATCTTTAAATCAAAAATTTAAGTACATTTCTAGAGGTAATTTTGGATGAAATCCCAACAAGCAACTTTGAATAGTTAGTTTTTGCTTTTACAAAATACACATATATTGTTAGAATATATTCAAAATATTTATTTATAAATATGTTATGTTAGAATAGGTTCAAAATATTTCTTGTAAATATGTTAGGAAATATTTAGTCATAATTAAGCAATATTTAGTTTCCTTATATACATATTTCATTGTTGTATTTATTAGATGTTTGTACTGAATTGTATTACATAAACAAAAAATACAATTATTTCTAACTTGTACGGAATTATTTATAACTTGGTATAAGAGCTTTTGTCCATAAAAAAAAAAAAATCAATAGCCTTCATCCTGTTGAATTCCGTACGCCATAGCCATTGCTTTTCTCTATTTTTCGTTTGGCCGTTTGTTTGCTTCAAAACTTTGTTCAAATTTATCCTGTTCGGTTGGGCCATATCCAAGTTTTTTTCCTTTATTTTTTGGCTAAACAAATTCATTCCAATTGGTTGCTGTGTCGGCGTACTTCTTCTTGGCCTTCCATTAATTAAATTCGGCGTACGGCTTCCTGGCTTTCCATTGATTAAAATTTAGCATATGTCGGCCGAAATTAATTTTCTTCTTAGATTGTTTGCGGCTTCTATCATCTTAACATTTTTTTGCCTTCAAACCCTTCAGTCGTGGGAGAATTTCCATTCAGTTTTGATATTTTTGGGATTTACTGATTTTTTTTTAATCTATTCGGTGGTTATTTCTTTGGATCTGGTTTTCACTGTTTTTGATGTTTGTCCCCTATTGTGCTCCAGATTTGCTTCATTGATTTTGGTCATGTTTGCCACTTCTGGTCAGTTCATTTTTTTCATTTTTTTGATTCATATTGGTATTTCGATTGTCATGGTCAGTATTTTTTAATTATGAAAACTGTTGAATCAATTTCCAAACCCATTACAATAATTTTTTATAGGTCCACTTATGATATATGGTCCCAAAAGATGTGTAGTTTTCTTAAAGGCATACTTTTATTTCGAATTGTAATTGGTGAAATTTCAAAACTTTGTTCGACAACATGATGAAGATGAGATTATATTTATTGATAGGCTTGAAAAATGAGATGCTAAAAACTATTAAATTTTAACATGGTTACATAATACCTGTACCATTAGTATCAAGTCAGATTTTCATAGGTTTTGGGATTTTTTGAGCACTCGATATTCCCTTGCAAATGATGTTCACCAATTTTAGTTATATTGCCTACCCTATTGCCTGCAACAATAGTCTGACCAATCTATTCATTCTTATTTTTCTGAGTTAGAAATTCTCTAGGATCAGTTATCTATGTGTGATCCAACATGATCCACTTTTGAAACTATTACTAGTTATGCTGATTTTCGTGATCGTCAGCATGTTTGGCATCTTGTTATGACTCTTCGAGATAAGTTTGAACCTATTCGTAGTTCTCTTTTACACCAGAAGCCTCCACATACCATCAATACAGTTATTAAGGAAGTGCTTGCAGAAGAAATTTGACTGAACACCCTTTAGGAATAACAATCTCTAGAGTTAGTCTTTATTACACCAGCTATTCTTACTCCTACCTCAATCACTTCTACTACTAGTTCTACATAGACAACCTTTCCAAATATCTTCAAAGGGATTTTATGATAGTAGTAATTCTTGTTCTCACTCTGGCTCTTGCTCCTAGTCAAAATCTCAGCCCACCAGCTATTATTGTAAAATGGTGGGTCATGTCATTTCAGAATACTGTACTCTTTAGTTTCGACAATTCCAAGGTCTTGCATATGCATACGCCTACCTATTCTTACAGTATTGCCACAACCAATGAATTCTTTGAGTCTAATTTGCCAAAATTTTCTCTGAAGGATATTCAAACAATTTTGAATTAATTACAATCTCAGTCACATACACCGTCTCCCTCTACTTCTGGTATATCTCTTGTCTCCTCAGTTAGCTCGGGTACAACATCTAAATGGTATTTAGATTCTACATGTTGCAATCACATGACATCAAAATCTTCCATTTTCACTACCAAAACATGTGCCATCAATTCCTCTATTATTTATATAGCTGATAATTCTGCAATGCATGTTCAACACATTGGTTCCATTCATATTATATCTTTGTCTGTCCCTAATATTTTTCATGTGCCACAAGTTTCTTTAAATCTTTTATCCATTGGCCAATTGTGTGAACTTGATATTGATGTTTTGCTTTCAAGCCGTGGTTGTTTTCTACATAATTCACAAACTGGCAAGATTCTTGGGATAGGGCGTAAAGTCGGTCGTCTGTTTGAACTCACTTCATTTCATTTTCCATCATAAAAAATCACTGCAGTTGTTACATCTTCACGTTGGCATGCTCGTTTAGGACATTTGTCTAAGTCTACCATAAATTCTTTAATTTCAAATGGAACTTTGGGTCCTATAAAATCAGAATAGATTGATGTGTTTCTTGTCATCTTTCCAAGCATCATGCTATACCCTTTTCTTCTAGTGAATCTTTGTATTTTGCTCCTTTTGATTTGATTCATTTTGATATATGGGGTACTGCTACCATGGTCGTTGTTATTTTGTTATTTTTGTTGATGACTATTCTCATTATACTTGGCTTTATCTACTCAAAAATATATTTGAATTGTCATCTGCTTACATTCAATTTGCTACTATGATTGTTATCTACTATGATTGCTACTACTATAATGCCATGGAATATAAAGACTCTACTTTTACACAATTTTTGTCTAAAAATGGTAGTCTTGTTCAAAGATCTTGTCTAGGTACATCACCCCAAAATAGGAGAGCTAAAATGAAACATCAGCACATTTTAAATATTGTTAGAACTTTTTTGATTTCCTCAACCTGTCTTGAAAATTTCTAGGGAGAGGCCGCTCTAACTGCTATTTATACCATTAATCATATTCCTTCCTCGGTTATTGATAATTTTTCTCCTTATCAACGTTTATACAATAGTTCACTAGACTATCATATGCTCAAAGTTTTCTGAAGTGCTTGTGTTGTTCTTTTGTAGCCCCATGAGTACACCAAATTTGAACCCAAAGCATGATTGTGCTACTTTCTAGAGTATGGGATTGAACATAAGGGGTATCGTTGCTGAGATCCTATATCTTAGCAACTTCGCATTTCTCATTATGTTACTTTTTTTGGAGTATAAAATGTTTTCTTCTCTTTATTCGTTTAGCATTGATAATATTTTTTCCACATTTTTTACTAACCTTGATCTTTCCCTATTTTCTAGCCATGATGTTGCAGGTGATGATTCTTTCCCTCACGATCAACCACTCGTCGCTCCTAATGAATATTTCCCCATCTGTGGATCTAATTGCCTCTTCATTCATTGCCACTTCACCTGCTCTTGTTTGTTGATCTAGTCGTGTAAGTCAGCCTTTCACCTATCTTTGTGACTATGTTTGTAATTCTACCATTGTTTTTTATGAACTTCACACTTATCGTGAGGCTTGTTCTCATTCTCTACGGCAGCAAGCTATGGAAGAAGAACTTCAAGCTCTTACACAAACTTAC
Organism: Gynochthodes officinalis; assembly: GCA_020080225.1. Classification (NCBI taxonomy): domain Eukaryota; kingdom Viridiplantae; phylum Streptophyta; class Magnoliopsida; order Gentianales; family Rubiaceae; genus Gynochthodes; species Gynochthodes officinalis. The sequence continues at coordinate 18,329,243 of CM034619.1, forward strand.
ACTTGGAATTTAGTTGACTTGCCTCCAAGAAAATCTTTAGTTAGTTGCAAATGGGTGTACAAAGTCAAAACTCGTTTTGATGGCTTCGTTGAACGATACAAGGCTAGACTTGTTACCAAGGGTTTTACCCAAGACTATGGTATTCATTAAGAGGAAACTTTTGCTCCAATAGCTCGTCTCACCTATGTTCGTAGCCTTATTGCTATTGCGACTGTGCGACATTGGTCACTTTTTCAAATAGATGTGAAGAATGCCTTTTTCAATGGAAAGCTATCAGAAGAAGTATACATGCATCCTCCTTTTGGATACAATCATCCACATCATAAAGTTTGTCGGTTGTGCAAATCCCTTCATGGTTTGAAACAAGCACCTAAAGCATGGTTTTCTAAATTTAGCTCTACTATAGCTCAACTTGGTTTTCTTTCTAACCCTCTTGATCATGCCTTGTTTATAAGGAAATCTTCTCGGGGTTATACCTTTCTCATTCTCTATGTGGATGATATGATCATTATTGGTGATGATTCACAAGACATTGTTGATCTTTAGTCCTTCCTTAGTGTTTAGTTTGAAATGAAAGATCTTGGCATTCGTAGTTTTTTTTTTGGGCCTTGAGGTCCCCTCTGATTCATCTGGTTATTATTTATCTCAAGCCAAATATGCTTCTAAACTTCTATCTCGAGCTCAGCTTACAGATACCAAAACTGCTACTACTCCTATGGATTCTAATGTTGATCTTTAACCAACTGATGAACTTTTCTTTCTGATGCTACTCTTTATCGTTAGCTAATTGGAAGCCTTATCTATCTGATTGTCACTCGTCTTGATATTGCATATGCTGTTCATGTTGTTAGTCAATTCATGCTTGCACCTTGTACTACACATTTTTTAGCTGTTCTCCATATTCTTCGTTATGTTAAAAACACCTTGTTCAGTGGGCTTCATTCTTCAAATACTTCTAATCTTGCCTTACGTGTCTACTTGGATGCCGATTGGGCTAGTGACCTTACAGATTGATACTCTACCACAGGTTATTGCCTTTTCTTACGTGACTCTCTTGTTTTCTGGCATAGTAAGAAGTAGACAGTAATCTCTTGTTTTAGTATTGAGGTTGAGTACTGCGCTCTCACCAACACTATATCTGAACTCTTGTGGTTACGATGGTTACTTCAAGACTTGGGTGTCTCTCATTTTTCAGCTATTCCACTTCACTGTGATAGTCGTACTACCATGCAAATTGCACATAATGATGTTTTCCATGAGCGTACCAAACATATTGAGATTGATTGTCATTTTGTAGATTATTATATATCTCAAGGCACAGTTCAACTTCATTTAGTTTCATATTCTGATCAAATTATTGATATTTTCACTAAACCTCTTGCTCTTGGTAACTTTCTTAATCTTGTTTTTAATTTCAAACTTGCTTCATCACCTTGAGTTTGAGGAGGGATGTTAGAATATATTCAGAAGATTCCTTTATAAATATGTTATGTTAAAATATGTTCACAATATTTCTTGTAAATATGTTGGGCAATAATTAGTTATAATTAGGTAATATTTAGTTTCATTATATGCGTAATTCATTGTTCTATTTATAGGACGCTTTTACTGAATTGTATTATGCATACAAATATAATTATTTATTTTTTCTCCTAAATTCTAACTTTTATATATATATATATATATGGCACTGTGGGGGAATTGATATCAGAGCCAGTCCCCACGGGTCTTGGTATCAGAGCCAGTGGGGGAAGTGGGTATATAATCATGTATTCTAACTAATTATGATAGGATTATTTTAGATCTATTATCTTATGGACGGTGTCAAGGAATAGCTCATATGCCTGTTGTTGACCAACATGTGGGGAGTATCTGGCAGGAATGATAGTACAAGCCAGAAGTACCATTGTTGAGGGGACTGGTTTACTAGTCCGGTAATGGTTTATTCTTAGCTAAACCCCATGACATAATGGATTGAAAATTTTCTTATCATACCTAGTTAAAATATATGGTTATATCTCATGAAACTCTACGGTCTGTACCAAACCAGGGAATTAACATATATTTGCATTCCTGATTTCATTATCCGTGATTATTTTACTGTTTGATATTATCTGTGCTTATCCTGTGAAAATTCATTTCTGTTTTATTTACTTTATGGCATTTTTTAAGAACTTCTCTAGATCATCTTCCTCTTCTTTATCCTCATCTTCAAACACTCTTCTTAAAGAAGAAATTAATTTGGAAAACATTAGCCAATCCATAGATAATTGGAAAATTCCTAAACACCCAATAAAAGACATTTATCATGATAAATGGAATTTGACAAGTGACTATACTATTAAAACCGTAGAACAAACAATAGCCTTAAATTTAGAATATGAACAAATTAAACTTTTGTCTTCTAAAATGATAGAAAAACATAGGCAAAAATATAATTATTTGCATTTTGGTTTAGTACAAGTAGCTGCTAAGCCCTTAAGCAGAGAAGGATTAGATACTTCCCTTCTTCTTTGTCTTAGAGACTGTAGATTCTTAAACTTTGAAGACTCTCTACTTGGAATGGTAGAAACCAGTATGTGTTGAGGTCCTGTCTATTTTGACTGTTTTCCAAACTTTACAGTTTCTTTACATGATAAAAATATTTTGGATTCTTTAACATTAAACATTAAAACAACAAACTATAAAACTAAAACCGGATCTTTGCTTGTTGCACTTTTATTTAGGATTCAATATAAAGCTATGAGTTCTGCTTTTAATACAGGAGCTCTTAAAACTCATAAAAAGGGAGAAACTGTTCTATTCCAAACAGATTTGTCTAGATCTAGAATCTCCATTCCTAGGTCCATCAATTGGAATCAGGTAACATTACCAGAACAATGGTTGCTGCCAGATGCAACCCCTTCAGTTCCAGTACAAAATACTTCCGTGTCAAGTATCAGACAATTTGCTAGTGAAACCGTCCAAATTTCTTTTAATAGATCAATTAGTCAAAGATTTTCCGAAACTCCATCCCTTAGATCTGAAGCACAATCTTCTAGGCAACCCCCTAGCCACTCAGTCTCTTCAGTTTCAACACAACTCCATGGTTTAGACAATTCTTCACAAGTCCCAAGAGCTAGATACATTGTAGAAATGGAATCCGTTGACCAGGACCAAAGTGAAGGAAATCCACAATCTCCAACCTATTCTTCCATAATTGACCATCCAGAAGAAGTTTTAGGTAAGTTAAGAATGATAAAAAGGGAATTTCAAATAAATAAGGAATTACTAAAGAAGGATTTCTATTCTGATAAAAACCAAGAAAAAAGAAAATGGTTTTTCAAAAATTTTCAAGGTGATAGGAGAAAAGAAATACAAAATATTTATTATGATTTTTTACAAGAAAACAAATTACACATGTTGTTTTTTGAATGGTTTGAAACATATGTTTATTCTCAAAACTTTGATTATCTTTTTAAGGATGAAAACCAAATTTTTGCTAAAACTTGGCAAACTTTGGAAGGAGGTTCTATTTAGTAAGAATTTCCTCCAAACAAATCCTTTACAACTAGTTATAAATTGGTAAACATAAAAGCCATTCCTTTTAAGCATAAAGAGGCAAAAACTGGAGAAGAAATATCTACAAAAGATATTCAAAGTATTTTTGAACAAAATAATTATACAAACAAATATTTACAAACAATAGGAGAATATCTTCTTACAAAATCCTTTTCGAATACTCATGTTTCAAACTCTTTTCCTAATAATCCTGTTTTTAAACCATATGAAATACCCAGTAAACTAAGTAAACAGATTAATAAGCCCTTCACTGAGTTAGAAAAAAGAATTGCAAAAATCGAGGAATCTTTCTCAACCCCAGTTAGTAAACAAAAATCCAATGATCCAACCTCCGCTTCTGTTAACTAGTCAATAAACACTTTAGAACAAGCCTCTGCCTCTGAGTCTTCCGATTTAGAAGTTCAACCAAGAGCAGAACAATTAGAAATATCTAGATTAAAACATCAGTATGGGAACAGGCAAATTACAAGCTGGAAAAACCCTACTAAATTATATTACCCCAGGGCTACATATCCAGATACTGTCTTAGAAGAAAAACCCAACGTTTTGCAAAATAGTTATAATGCGAACAACATTTACGAGTGGAATATAGATGGCCAATCAGAGTATAATATTATGAATATACTCCAACAAATGACCATGGTTGCCACTGCTTATCGTACAACACATAGTTGTACCGATCAATTGACTGCACATATTCTCATTGTAGGATTTACAGGTCAATTAAAGGGATGGTGGGATGAACATCTCACCAATGAATTAAAACAAGATATTTTAAATGCTGTTAAAACAGATGCAGGTGGTGAACCCATCTTAAATGACGAAGGAGAAACTATTTCTGATGCTGTTTCAACTTTAATCTTTTCAATTGCTAAAGCTTTTATTGGTGATCCATATATTTTTAGGGATCGCTCTTCTGAACTTTTAAACAATCTTAAATGCAAAAACCTTTCTGATTTTCGTTGGTATAAGGATACATTGTTTACTAGGATCTTTAGCAGGCCTGACGATAATCAAGCTTATTGGAAAGAAAAATTCCTTGATGGTTGGCCTAAATCATTAAGGGATTTGGTTCGGGAAGAACTCCGAACTCAATATAATGGAGTTATCCCGTATGAACAAATAACATACAGACAACTTACAAGCCAAATCCAACAAGTGGCACTAAAAATTTGTAGACAAGATAAAATACTAAGACAACTAGCTAAGGATAAGAACCAATGTAGGAAAGATTTAGGTTCATTTTGTGAGCAATTTGGTCTTCCTGCATGTCATCCGCATAAAAAGAAAAACAAGCTAAAAAATAGAAGTCCATCTAAGTTTCAGCCTAGATACAAGTCAAAAAGACAATTTAGGCAATATAAACCAAAAGAAAATAAGCTCGCATTGCCCTATAATAAACAAGCCTTGCTTGCTTTACCTAATATAATTTGTCATAAGTGCCATAAGCCTGGACACATAGCAAAATACTCTAGGTTAAGAAAAAGAATCCAAGCCTTAGAGTTAGACGAAAATGTGATTAATCAATTAACCAACTTGTTAATAGAATCTAGTGATGATGAGTCTGGTTACAGTGAGGATAATCATTTAAATAACATAGAAAATGACGAACTCAGTGAATTTAGTTCAGATGAGTCGGAAGTCCCAACAATAAATGTTTTAACTAAAGAACAAGATTTGCTTTTAGATATAATTGATAAACTCGAAGACGCAGAACAAAAGAAAAATTTTCTTAACAAATTTAAAAACATATTAAATGATAAGTCCTTGTTTTCTTCGGCTCCTTTTGAGTTAGCTAAACATCCTAAACTATTAAATACTTATAATTTAACAGAAATATTAGGAAGATTTCCTACAAAACCTTCTAAACAAATAACAATACAAGACTTACAAACTGAAATTGCCCAAATAAAAAATGAAATTAGAGAAATAAAAGCTAAACAGGATATTGAAAGTCTTGCATTACAAACCATACTAAATGATAAGGGGAAAAACAAGATCGAAGAATCAGACTTTTTGGAAGTTCTCCAAGATTTTCAACCCCAGGTATGTGCCACTGTTTTTACTCATAAACATGATGTTAAAATCACTTTGGTAATTAAAAAAAGTTTTGTTTTAGAAACAATTGCTTTATGGGACATTGGGGCGGACTTAAGTTGTATGGAAGAAGGAATAGTTCCTTCTGTTTTCTTTGAAAAAACAAAAGAAGTTTTGCGCTCTGCAAATGGTTCAAAATTAGCTATTTCCTATAAATTAACTGATGTTGAAGTAAAATTTTCTTCTGCTTCTGTCAAAGTTTCCTTTCTTCTTGCAAAAGATGTAACTCATCCAGTAATCTTGGGAACTGATTTTATTTCTCAATTAAGACCTTATAGAGCAACTGATAAAGGTTTTATAATTGAGTCTTTTGGTCCCAATGCTTTGTTACCATTTGCAAAACCCCTTGTTAAAAGGGAATTAAATCTTTTACAAAAGAAAACAAAACAAATAATTTTTTTAAAGGAAGAAACAAAATATAAAAGGGTAGAAGAACAACTTAAAGATAGCATAATAAGAAAAAGAATTGAAACACTTTTACAAAAAATTGAAAACAAAGTTTGTGCTGAAATTCCAAATGCATTTTGGAATAGAAAAAAACATATGGTTAGGCTTCCTTATGAAAAGGATTTCAATGAAAGAGATATTTCGACAAAAACCAGGCCTATTCAAATGAATCAGGAATTGATAGAATATTGCAAGAAAGAAATTGATGATCTCTTATCAAAAAATAAAAAATAAAAAATCATCCAACCAAGCCAGTCTCCTTGGAGTTGTTCTGCTTTTTTATGTTAACAAGCCTTCTGAGATAGAAAGGGGTGCTCCAAGGTTAGTAATTAATTATAAACCTTTAAACAAAGTTTTACAGTCGATTAGGTATCCTATTCCTAATAAAAAGGATTTATTAAATAGGTTATACAAAGCTGTTATTTTTTCTAAGTTTGATATGAAGTCTGGTTTTTGGCAGATACAAATTCACCCAGAAGATAGGTACAAGACTGCATTCACAGTCCCGTTTGGCCAATACGAATGGAATGTAATGCCATTCGGACTAAAGAATGCTCCTTCTGAGTTTTAGAGGATCATGAATAAAATTTATAATCCTTATTCATCCTTTATTCTGGTTTATATTGATGATGTGTTGATTTTGTCTGAAAGCATAGATCAACATTTTAGGCACTTAAACATATTTTTGCATGTTACAGAGATAAACGGGTTAGTAGTTTCAAAAAAGAAGATTAGTCTCTTTCAAACAAAAATTAGATTTTTAGGCCATAATATTTATCAAGGAACAATTGTTCCAATAGAAAGAGCAATTCAATTTGCTAATAAATTTCCTGACCAAATTATTGAAAAACAACAATTACAAAGGTTTTTAGGTTGTTTGAATTATGTTGCTGACTTTATCCCTGAACTTGCTAAAACCTGTAAACCTTTGCATGATAGGTTAAAAAAGACACCACCAGCATGGACTGAAATCCATACAAATGCAGTAAAACAAATAAAGGCACAAGTTAAGGCTTTACCTTGTTTGACCTTAGCTGATCCTACAACTTATAAAATAGTAGAAACAGATGCCTCTAATTTAGGTTATGGTGGTATTCTAAAACAAAAACAAAACGGTAAAGAATGTATAATGTCTTATACATCAAAACCCTGGAATAGTACTCAGCAAAATTATTCTACCATTAAAAAAGAAATTTTGGCCATTGTTTTGTGTGTGTCAAAATTCCAAGCTGATTTATTAAACCAAAAATTCACTATCCGTGTTGATTGCAAAGCGGCTAAACATGTTTTGGAAAAAGATGTAAAGAATCTTGCATCAAAATAAATTTTCGCAAGATGGCAAGCTATTCTTTCAGTTTTTGATTTTGATATTGAATATATTAAAGGAGATTAAAATGTTTTGCCTGACTTTCTTACTCGTGAATTTTTGCAGGGTAAATGATGCCGCGGAAAAAGAAAGAAGAACAACCCCCTCCTTTACCGAAATTTTTTTTGACATTGGCCAATATCCAAACAACTCCAAAAGATGAAGCCTCATCTTCCCAAACAAAATCTCAAACTCCTTCCAAACCAACACAATCACCAAAAGATTATGCTTTGACTTCGCAACACTTCCAAGTTATAAACGAAGCCATTGCTGCCCAACCAATTTCCATCCAAGCACCTAAAACATGGGCAGATGTAGCAGAGGAAGAAGACAATAAACTTAAACAACTCCAAACTCAAGCCCAAATTGATCTCCAAACTCTAGCTCAAGCTACAGGGTTTCAGCTAGTAAAAACCCAACCAGTGGAGGCGTCTAGCCCCATTACTCAAACTGTGGCGACTCAAAGTCCCACCTTTCAAAATAGAGTGATGGTTCAAAACCCCACTCCACAAAACCAGTTGATCCAGAAAAATGTTTTCTCAACAACTGGGTCAACTGAGTATATTAAGAGTTAGTTTCTAACGTTGATTTCACAATCAATCCCAGCAGGAAACTTCACTTGTATTTGAAAGGATGGGGAAATTAATGATCTGCCTTCTATTTTTGTTGATTTTAAATAGTGTACGAAATTCATAGTGGATTAATTGGTATCCCAATCAAGAATTAAGGCTACCAAATCCATCTGTTCTAACCTGATAATTATGCTAAGTTAATCAACAATAATTTAATTATGATGCTGACGAAAAAATTAATAATTTTGGCGCTTTAAGAATTAATGCTACCAAATCCATCTGTTTTTTTCTCTATGTTTTGATTGTTTGTTATTTGCTTACCTTAATTTGACATGTGAGATGGCTTATAATATATATCTTAGGATTCCAATATTTGATTTAACATTTTTGTAGACATTTGAAAACGAACTTTTGTCTAGTTATTAAAAGTGCAATTTACAAGACATATATTATCATCTGTACTTCTTATAACAAAAGATCCCAAAACAAAGGCTTACTTCTCACTTTTACTTTTTTTTTTTCCCTTTTTCACAACACAGTTGACGTGTTGCCACTAGAGGAATAATACAATCACAATAGGCACAGTATAAATTATATTTTAAAATATGATTTTATTTTTATAAAATAATTTTTTATATTTTTAAAATAAATTTTATTTTTTAATGTTTGATTTATAATTATAAAAATATATAATGAAAATGCTATCCAACCTATATATTATTCCTCATGGCCCAAAGAAATAAAAAATCGTTTTAACTTTTAAAAAGTTTATAAAGGATAATACACTAGATACATAATTAATTAAACCACAAAGGTTGTCATTGATGAGGTTTGAAGTTTATACATGGGAGATACTTTCGTTTGTAAGTTTCGTTTTAGCATGGTCAAAATCTGACAGATAAAGATGCATGCATGTTGTTTCAAATTCAACGTTTTCTTGAAATCTAAGTCAGAAATCAAGGAATACATGACATTGTCGAAGAAAAAACTTAAACAACGAAAGGACTACACTTCCTATTCCTGTATGCTAATTGAAAAAAAACGTGACCAAATATTGGCGATGACCTAATTAATATAGAGATATGGCTTTTTTTTTTTTAAAAAAAAACGAGATTCTCTTTTTTTTACTTTCTTACATTCAATTGTGCTAAAAATTGAAGGGATGTTTCTGGCTAAATTCATGTTCAGTTGAGCTCTCATTTATTTTGTTTTGGAAAAAGTCCCCCTGTGAAGGCGAAACTATCCCACGTGTACCAGAGGCCCCTTAGTTAGGCGGGATGTAAATCGAGAGATGTGCACGAGTTGGCAGAGGCATAAGAGAGAGAGCTAATAGGCCAAACCCCACAATATTTCAGCAAAAAATTTACCCCTTAAACCTGTATCGCCGGAGGATTTCTCCCCACGTCAGCTCAAACTTACCAACTCACTTATGCCGCAGCTCTCATTTACCAACTCACTTATGCCGCAGCTCTCATTTATTCATTTGGATTCGAATCAATGTGATTAAGATACCAAATCTGAGCATCCTCAATCAAATCCTAATATTTAAACCTAAGAGTACAACCTATTTTCAATTCATAACTCTGAAAACAAAGTTTCTTTTTTTTTTTAATAAAATAAAATCATAGGTAAAATACAAGAAATTAATAAGTGCAATTATGCATGGGATTAAGCCGAGGGCGGCGCTGAGACACAGTGATGTGCAGAGCCTACGCTCTTTGTCTTTATTCGGGGAGAAAGCCGACAAAATGATCAATTGCTATCCACCATCTATTACTCATGGACGGCGAGAATAGGGGACTTTCGATCCTCCTTTTATCCCAAACTTATAATCACATTTTGAATATTTAACTTCATTGAGAAACATATAATTATTGCATTTAAATGAGGTGGTCGAGTGGGAATTATATATAAAACCCACAAATATAAAATATTTTGTCAATTAAAAATAAATGAAATTTACCCTTTTTTTTAAATGTCATTTTGGAAAAATATTTATTAAAAGTTGAATATAGCTCTTACTCTGAAATATGAAAAATCAAAACAGTGACCATAACTAAGGAATTTGGGAAAATATTATTTTTTCAAATTCTTCATATTCTACTTTTGAACACATGGAAAATGCATTTATAGGCGTTCTACTAGTTAGTACTTAGTAGTATAAAGTAGGGTCCCGACTGTTGTTGCGTGCCAAACTCATCAATGGCGTTTTGTCCTCTTTCCAGGAACATTATTTATTTTCAAACAAATTTAGAAACTCCAGAAGGGACGTACACAGAGATCGGATAGGTTTGTTAAATGTTGAATACTCTTTCTTCCGACCAAAAAAATGGTTTTAGTACAATTTTTTCGTTTTTAGATACCTATTAAATACATAATTTTATATTTTTATTCTAATTTTTAATTATAAATATATATTTATTATTAATAAAAATATTTTAGTAATTTAATTTAAAAGAATTTTTATTTGGGCAGAAGGGGTACCTAATATCAATACTAAAAATTAATTTATAAAACCAACTTACGCTTTATCATTTCAGCCAATTGATGATGACTCGTCAGGAAGTGCATTAATAATCTTTGAAAATGAACCTCTTTGGAATGGACTAATAAAACAATGCACATTGAAAGGGATTAACTATTTTGAACCAAATAAAAAACATGGCCAAAATACCTCATTGATTGAATCTTTTTCCCTTTTGATGTTGTTAGTGTAATTTACACACACTCAGACCTAGAAAAAAAAGGGATCATTTTAAAAACTTGAATCCATTTTTTGAGTGTAATTTCAATAATATTTTTTACTAATAATAATTATTTATAACTTACAATTAAAAAATAAAAATAAAAAAATAAAATTATATATTTAATAATAAATTAAATATATTATATTTAATAACTAAAAAAATATATTCAATTCAAAATAAACTTTTTTTTAATACAATTTAGAATTAAAACAATATCATTTTAAGTAGACATGACACAAAAACGGACATAAATTCCTGTGAGTAGGACCCATCCCAAGTGCATGAATCTCTAAGTCTAGTCAAATTCTCGGACTTATAGACCCACACAATGTCCACTTCAAATACATATGATGAGAAAAATTCAGAAGAACACAAAAAATAAGAATTCTAGCTGTAGAGATGTCTGAAGCCTCCATCTCAGATTCTGAGTTAGCCATCCTAGCTTCCATACAAAACCATCTTCTAAACAACACCGATTTCACATCAGAACAATACCCCAATTCCACTTCCTTTGATCACGAAGATAATCATGTTCTTGAACCCAGCCCAAATTTGGGCACATCCCAAGATTCGGAAGAAACAGCGTTAAATCATGGTGACGCAGAGAATCATCATTTAGCATCATTGGATCAAGCTGCCGAGGTAGAAAGAGATGAAGTAGCAGCTCCTGTAGTAAATTCCTCCGAGGGGCAGTGGAGGCGGTATAGGGGTGTCAGAAGGCGGTCCTGGGGGAAGTTTGGAGCGGAAATAAGAGATCCCATCAAGAAAGGATCAAGAATATGGCTTGGTACGTATGAGACGCCGGAGGAGGCCGCCTTGGCTTTCGACCAGGCTGCTTTCAAAATGCGTGGTTCGCAAGCTAGGGTTAATTTTCCACACCTCCTTGGTTCTGCTGTGGAGCCTGTGAGAGTGAACCCGAGAAGACGTGTTTGGGAGCCTTCGGAATCATCGTCTCCATCCACAGCTCAAAAAAGATCAGAATTCAGGTGCCATTGATACAGTGATTATCTGATCCAAATTCCAAATCCCGTGGAAATTTATTCATTTGTTCATGCATGCATGAACAATTAATTATACACCGTTGCATGGGAATTATTTTTGTTATGTAAGTGCATAATGAGTTTGATCTAAAGATAAATTGAAATGTTTTGGTCAAGGGACAGACCGCTCTGCCAATTGAGATAAAAATGTACTGTTGAAAATGGACCCTTTGTTCCTTTAGAATTAATGTAGGCTATTCTACTTTATTTATTTTTAATGCTATTTTTTTGTCTCTTTGTTTTTTCCCGTTCTTATGTCATTCCTTAGATCCCATAAGTTTGATATCTAAAATCTACTCATTTCTCATTTAATAAAGAAAACGATAAAGAAGCTGATTGTTAGTATATATAGTTACAGATTTACTATGAATAAGGAAGCATTTTGGTTCTACATTTTTCTTGTGTAGGACAAGATATTGCATGTAACCATTAGGCTGGTACAAGAGGAGTAAATTATTGATAAAATCATAAAATTTTTTGGACAAAATATGCACAATTTAAGAGGTTAACTTTATTTGTTTTTATTTTAATTGGCTTGTTACACCAATTGTAAGGATAAACTATTTAACTAATTCCTTATATAGATTAATCTACATAGATTATATAACCTAAAACTAAATATCTGACCGTAATTGATTAAACATGGAGAACCATAAATGCAAATAATTAACTGAAGAAAGTTGGAATTTGATGAAAGCTAAATCCGCACTAAGATCCAATAAGATGATATCGATCTAAGATTCTTTGTCTTCCTGATTAATGATTATTCCTACAAAATAGATCTCGAAGTGGTTTTCCGGGGTAAATTCTCCAATGTCTAAGTCAGTGCTTAGTTAGAGTATAGTACTTTTCAGTTGTCAGAGAGTGTTCCCATATCTAGTTGTCTTCAGGATTTATATACCTTCTTCTATCATTCATGGGATTGGTTGTCACGAATCGGCACGTGGGCTATAGTTATAACCACTGATTGCATTCCACAATATCTTTCCATGATTATCGCCTGTTGTTACGTGCTTGTGGATAAGCATAACTTTGCTGAATTCCCACTTCTTGGTTTGAGACTCCAAGGTCCCAAGTACTTAGTGTGATTTCATTGTGTTTTTGTTATCAACTTTTAGACTCAGAGTTCAAAGTCTAACTAGAGAATATTCCATTGAAATTTAGGTATTTGGCCTTTACATGCTGCAAAGGTCCGAACCTTCACTTTGAGGTCTCGTATTGTCGCTAAGGTTTAGCCTTTGATTTGCTGATGCGATCTTGGCTCCAAGGCATTGTCTCATAGCTGAGGTTCGATCTCTGATTCTTGGGCTGGACAAAGATCCACATTTAAGTCTTAATCTAAGATGTTCAAAATTGGGTCACATACACATCATAAGCCCCCTAGACATATTGTAGGCCCCTAGGAGATTTGGTTGAGTTGCACAAAGAAGTCCAAGGGTTTGGTATAAAAGGTTGTCACTTTTTGCCTCTAGGTCTCCCATTTGTCGTTTTCTTTGCTTTTTCCCCTCAAAAAGTTCTCAGCTTTTTCTTTTCGGTGAGGAGTTGTGTGGTTCTGATGAGTCTCCGGCGAAGTGAGGCAGCTTCATCCAGTGAGAATTTATCCTTGTTTCATCAAAGAAATTTTACTAAAAAGTATGACTTTTTCTTATTCCATGTCTTCTGGATCTTCCAAATCGGAAGAAAAAACTGAATCCCTAGTCGGCGAGAAGGTTAGCTCTTTTGGCTCGTCTAGCCAAGGGAAGTTGTCTAATTATGACATTGGAGAGTCAAATAGGGTTAGGTCGTCTAGGAGAAAGAGGTTCTTTCTGGTGTCTAGTTTGAAGGAAGGGGGTAGTGCCCCCGAAGGTACGAGGGTTTCATCTAGGGCTCCAAGTTCATCTTTTGAGGAAAACGAGGAATTTGTTGCACCACCAGGGGTGGTGTTTCCTAATAATTTTACTCCCACTGCTAAGACTATTTTGATGGTTTTTGGGGAGTCTAAAGTTAAGGAACTAAGAAAAATGTTTCATATTCCTAAGGAATATGGGGCGAAGGCGATGGGTGCTGATGGTAGGGCTTATAACTCCCTATTGGGTACATATCAGTTTATGAGGAACACTTAAAGGCTGGTATTAAGTTTCTCGTATGTCAATTTGTTGCTGACATCTTGAGGTATTATGAGATAGTTTTAGCTTAATTGGCCCTCAATTCGGCAAGAACCATTATTGGGTTCAAGGTATTACGCTGGGAAAGGAAGGTAAATAGTTTAGTGGAGCTCTTTAGGTACTTTTATTGCATGAAAAAGTCCACAAATTCAATGGGATATTTCGCAAGGTAAATAGTTTAGTGGAGCTCTTTAGGTACTTTTATTGCATGAAAAAGTCCACAAATTCAGTGGGATATTTCGCATTTTGTTCGAGATCTCGGAGGAAGGCTATGAAGCCTTCTACCCATCATTAGTGGAAATGAGGTTTTCTTTGTGAAGTCAGAAGCTTGTGGGCTGAACACAGAATGGTTCTACAGAAATGCTAGTAATGCATATCCAAACCAAAAAAAGGAAGAATCCTCTGGGTCGTGAGTATATAGAGCTCCAGAAGAAGAGTTACTATACACGCACACCTCTTTCACTTTCATCATTTGAGCCAACTTTAGCTTTGTGATTAAGGCTTCATATTTAGTTTCGTTGTTAGTTGCATTAAAGTCAAAGCGCAAGGCATAGGTGATCTCTGCACCCTCTGGACTACGCAACAAGAGTCTCACTCTACTACCATCTTCTATCGATGCACCATCGACATATAAGGTCCAGGACTTTGAGTCCACTGCTTATTTCTTTGCTGGTGTGAGCAATACCGAAGGGCTGGTCTTTGGGGTCTCTACAATAGGTATCTCAGTTATGAAATTTGCGAGGGTTTGAGCCTTTATTGCTGTCCGAGGTTGGTACTATATATCGTGTTCCCCCAATTCTATGGCTCATTTTACCTGCCTCCCGGAAGCCTCTAACTTAAAGAGTATTTGCTTAATGGGTTGATCAGTGAGAACACATACAAGGTGAGCTTGGAAGTAAGGTCTCAACCTTCAAGTAGTATACAACAGGGTCAGGACTATCTTCTCTATCGGGAAATACTTCATTTCGGCCCCTTGAAGGGCGTGACTAACGTAGTAGACTAGTCTTTGCACGCTGTTCACATCGTGGATGAGTACTGCGCTAATGGTGTCACTTGAGGATACTAAATACAAATATAAGACCTTTTCCGGTACAAGCATCGTGAGTGTTGGCAAGCTTGCCAGATCTCTCTTTAACTCCTCAAAAGATTTTTGGCAATCTTCATTCCACTTGAAATTCTTGGCTTCCTTTAGGGTCTCGAATAATAGAAGATGCCGATTCGTAGATCATGACAGGAATCTGTTCAAAGCTAGCAACAAATTGGTTAAATTCTGAATCTTCTTTAAAGTTCGAGGAGGTGCTATCTCTACGATGGCTTTTATCTTGTTTGGGTTGGTTTCAATTCCTTTTCTAGAAACCATAAATCTCAACATTTTCCAGATTCTACCCCAAAAGTACACTTTTTGGGGTTCAAATTAATGCATTCCCACCTTTAACATGGTTTGCAAAGTTTCTTCCAGATCTCTAGGTGCACTTTCATTTTTTTTTAATTTTATCACCATGTCATCCACATATATCTCCAATTTCCTACCAATCTGATCTGAAAACACTTGGTTTACCAGGCACTGCTAGGTTGCTCTTGCATTCTTAACTCGAAGGGCATCTTTGTCTAGCAGAAAACTCCCATCTTTGTGACGAATGCAGCTTTCTTGGCATCTCTTTAGCCATTAGGATTTGATGGTAACCTTTATAGGTATTGAGGAACATAAGAACCTAATGCCCTAAAATGGCTTTGACTTTCTGGTCGATCACCAGCAAGGGATAACAATCCTTCGAGTAGTATTTATTCAGATCTGTGTAATCAATACACATCCACCAACTATCATCAGGATTCTTGACCAATACTGGATTAGATAACCAAGTAGGGTAGAATACCTCTATGATGATATTAGACTGAAGTAGTTTTTTACTTCTTCATTGACCATCAAGTTTCTATTTAGAGCCAACAATT
Organism: Gynochthodes officinalis; assembly: GCA_020080225.1. Lineage (NCBI taxonomy): Eukaryota > Viridiplantae > Streptophyta > Magnoliopsida > Gentianales > Rubiaceae > Gynochthodes > Gynochthodes officinalis. The sequence continues at coordinate 18,345,167 of CM034619.1, forward strand.
TTTTCTTTGTTGCACAGGCTTAACTCTGGGATCGATGTTGACCCAACGGATTAAAATTATAATTTTAAAAAATTTAAGTGATGGCCAACCACTATCGAACTATCACTACAAGTGACCAATGGTCTGATTAATTTTTAAAAATTATAATTTTAATCTATTGGGTTGATTAGATTTAACCCATGACCTATATGATCCATTTGACCCAACCCAACCCAAAAAATTAAATTAGTGGATTAATTGGGTTAATTTTTGGATTGGATTAATTTTTTTTGTGACCTCTACTTTGGTCTTTTAAGTCATTTACTTCTTCTTTGACCCCTCAAACCTAATTGGTTCAGTTTAGATCCTGTGTATTTTGGACACTAGGCCTTAATTCATGAAATTTGAATACCAAAGCCTATACACAATTACAAAATGCCTTCGTCTAGATGCTATAACAAAAACTACCGTAAGGGAATTTTTTTTATCAATAGCAAAGCAACCTCAGACAAAATTATGCGACAAAAGATAAATTTAGGGGATATATACGCTCTGAACTTGCAAATCTTGTCAATCAACCAGCATTCAAACACTACGCTACAGGTATTTATATCACCGGTCAATAATTCCATGAGTCTTGTTCATTTGTCCAAGGTCTTTCATTAGTCAACATAATCTTGTAGTTGTATGTTTTCAATTTCAACAGTTGCCCAGACTTGAGGACAAGTATTATGTTGAACAAGAAGGAATAGGCATGACCTATTGATGGGGGTATTAGATATTGATATCTATATATGGTTGGAGAATTATCATTTTGTATAGGATATGGAATGGAATTTGTAAAATCTGATTTCTCTCCCAATAAATTGTCTCACATTTTTTCTCTTTTTTCCTCATCTTCTTGATTCTTTCCATTTTCTTTCCCTCTTTTGAATATTTCCTTTCCAATTCTTCATTCTTGTTATTTTCTAATTAAAGTCAATGTTGATCTTGACATTTTCGTATTTTGTGGGAACATGTTGTTTTAAAACCGTAAGGCTTATGCTTTGTATTGTCAATAAAAGACTGATTTTGTTGAAAACACTTTTATTACCCCTTACGGAAAAGCTATTGCTATTGCGTAGTTAAACCATGGTTATATGCCTAATCTTTTGCCATGCAGAGATAATTGTGTAGTTAATATTAACTAGCACTTGCTTTCTAATTTTAAAGATGTATGGACTATGAGGATTACACCCTTGAATTGGGATGAAAGAGACATCGCGAATTTCTCCACTGCAGTCCAGTTAGATATACTTGTGCTTTCTTAATTTTAAAAGTTAATTTCATATATCTCTCAAGAGATTTGGTAAAACTGCAAAATGAACTTTGTAATTTGTACAAAATAATAATAATAATAATAAAACTATAGTAGCCCTCTTGACTAGACAAACTTATAACATCTAACCCCTCTAAATTTAGTAAAACTACAAAACTAATCCTATCGGTGAAATTTATGTGTGTGGACAACTTTACACTTCTGTGTTTTTTTTACTAATTATTTTATATAAATTTACACATGTGAATTTTATTATAAAAAAAATGCAAAATATTCCATACATATGGTTAAGTAAATAGATTTTTTTTTATTTTTGTTGTTTAAATTTGAGTTTGAGAGTTAAACAAATTAATAAACAAGATTAGCAATAAAAATTCTAATTTAAGAGAAAAAAAGTGTACAATTTAAATTAAATTTTGAAACCATATTATCATATAATAGTATGATCAAATATCATTTATTTTTTTGTCATTTAATGTTTTTTTTCATTTATATTTTAGTTTTGTAAATTGATGGCTATTTTGTACTTTTCTTACTTCTCAATGGTTGAAATTTAGTCAAAAAGGTATTTTTAGTTTTCTCAAACAATAGAATTCATTTTGTAATTTTACTATATCTCGAGTGAGACAGATGAATTAGCTTTGATTATGACAATACAATAGGATTGAATTATCTTTTCCTGTAAAGATCCTTCTGCTCCTAGTTTGCAATACGTTGTCATATCATTTGTGAGGAAACAGACACTTGAAATTAATGTAGCTATTGGCAACCAATTCCCATTTGAAATTTACTTCAATGAGGGATGTTCTCTTCCTAATTCCTACAATGCTTGCAACTGGCTTGATCATGGCAAGAAGGCAAAACCAACATCTACAGCTATCAACATGTTTTTAAAATTGCTAATTCGTATAAGTGTAAATCACTATAATAGACCCTCAATTTTGACTCATATTTCGATTTGGTCCTTGCTATTAGAGAAAAGATCCAGTTTAGTCCCGGAGTTTTGTAATTTAGTTTAATTTTGTCCATAAATAGTCGAAATTTATAAATACTTTACTCAATAAATGAGAAGCATGTGTAGTTTTAAGGAGAAAGATAAAGAAAATTATCTCAATATATATAAACCCTACCTAGGTTTCTTGTTTTTTTTTCCCTTATAAGATAGATATATTAACCTGTCAAAGTTAATGGATACATGGAAATTCACCAATTGTGAACTCTTCTTAGCACTAATGTAGGCTAAGACTAAGTGACAACTTGTCAAGATCTAACACTTCTCTACGTCTAAATATTTCCCACAAAAATAACATAGCATAATTCAAGTGGTAACTCTAACCATATATACAACATAAAAGCCAAAAGGTTAGTCTTACCACTTGATTCCTTGGTATGCTCCCTCCCTAAACTAATCAAAACCTACTATCCCACCACTTGTAACTCCTCAAGGCTACTAGCATCTTGATATTCCATCCATGAGTCGATGGCCATTTCTACAACCTTTCTTTCCTCCATCCAATCTCTCTAAAAAACCCACAAGTTCTTGCTCTTCCAAATCATCCAAAGGAGGTAAATTGAAAGTTGTGCTCTTGCTTCCCAATCTCTTTTTCATGTATGGAACATATGTCTTGCCACCACTCAATGAATCAAATTCCATGTTGTTGAGAGTGATACCATGAGACCAGCGCCAATTTCCAAATTTTCTGCACTCTAGGACAATTAAACATAACATGTTCTAGCCGCTCCTCTCCATCTCCACACATAGGGCATATAAGGTCAACTGGAATTCTTCTTTGGTGCATGTCAACTGGAATTCTTCTTTGGTGCAACCTACCATTCAATGGGCAAAATATCGTGACAACATCTCCAAACAAAATACCTCAATTTCCCCTTTAACTTTAATTTCCACGTTTGCTTCCACATATTCTGTAACTTGCTTCGGTTGGTGCTGCATTCTGGTAGGTGCTCCTTCTCAGGGTTGATTTTTGTCATCTGAGAATAGGTAGATTTGATTGTATACTTTGCATCTGGGCTAAAATGCCAAATCAGTTGATCTCGCCTAGTTGGTGACTTTATAAGAAGACCTAAAATAGCTTGTTCATCCCGCTATGTAAAGAGACGTGATATAAGTGGTGTACTCCAAGTAGTGTCATCTGCAGACAACAACTCACTTACCCATCTTATTGGCTGCTGTTCTGGCTGACTAAACCTAAGCCGAAAGTTCTGTCTTCCAGGTATCCAAGGTGACTCCCACACCCTAATTGTTTTCCCATCCCCCACTTGAAATCTTGCTCCGCTTGCAATAACATGTTTTGCCCCCATCCATCCTTTCTATAGCCAAGATGCATTTCCTTTTGTTTCCGTACTCATCATCCCCATATTAGGAAAATATTTGGCTTTTAGAATTTTACTCATCAATAGTTCCGGTTGTGTCAATACTCGCCAAAGCTGTTTAGCAAGTAATGCATCATTAAGTGTCTGAATATCTTGAAACCCCATTCCTCTCTCACTCTTGGCTTTTGTCAATTCCTTCCATGCCTTCCAATGAATTTTCAAATTTCCCTCTTTGTGCGCATCCGACCAAAAATTTGCCGAAAGTTTGGAAATTTCTTTGCATATCCTCATTGGCAACTTGAAGCAGCCTATAACATAAGTGGGGAGCGCATTGACCACCGCCTTAATCAACACCTCCTTCCCAACCCTACTGAAGAACCTATTTTTCCAATTTTGCATTCTTTCTGAACATTGTCAGTACAAAATTGAAAACCTCCCTCTTGGATCTTCCCACTTTCATCGGTAGTCCCAAATATTTAGCTTGATGTTGTTCTTTTACACCCTCCAGCTGTTGACAAATCCGGCTTTTCTACTCCATTTGCACATTATGGCTAAAGAAAACGGATGATTTCTCCAAGTTGATGAGCTGTCCTGAACTTTGGCTATAAGTTTCGAGAATAGCTTGCAGTTTTTGTGCCTGACTTGCATTTGCCTTACAAAACAACAAAGAATTATCGGCAAAAAAAAAAGGGTAATTAAAGGTCCTTTTCTACTAGCTGCCATTTCCTTATATTCCCCCTGCATACTTGCTTGGTGAATAAGATTTGATAAAGCTTCTAAGAGGATAAGAAACAAGTAAAGCGAGATAGGATCCCTCTGTCTAATGCCTCTTGAGGGTGAAAAAACCCATATTGTTCTCTATTTATGTTAATTGACATGGAAGTAGTACTAAGGCATTGCATTATCCATCCTATAAATCTTCTATAAAACCCCATCTTCCTTATTACTAGCTCTAAGAAATGCCACTCCACTCTATCATATGCTTTGGCCAGATTAATTTTCATTGCCATAAATCCTTTCTTTCCTTTCCTCATTGAATTTAATGTATGAATACATTCATATGCTATAACCACATTATCAATGATTTGTCTCCCTGGAATAAAAGCTGCCTAATTAGAGCTAATACACTTATGAAGACAAATTTTGAGGCGTTCAGCCAAGATTTTGGAAATGATTTTATAAACCACATTACATAAACTAATTGGCCTATGTTGAGATATAAACATAGGCATTTGAACTTGGGTGTCGATGTAATCGTGTGTGGTTTATTTTCCGCAATATTTTGCTATGAGTGAATAAATCATTAACAACATTGCAAATATCAACTTTAACGATATGCCAATGCTTTTGGAAAAAATTGAGTCATACCATCCGACCGGGTGCTTTGGTTTGATGCATCCAAAGAGAGTTTTCTTGATTTGAATTCCTCCATCGTCACATCAACCGCTGGTTTATGGCGTTGGTAATGGATCGAGGCATGCCTTCAAGAATGGTCCTATCTTGTGGGGTTGCTTGATGTGTACAACTTCTTATAGTAATCCAAAATTTCTTTTGCACCTCCTCCTGGACTCACATAGCCTTCCATCTAATGCTTGTAAACTCTCAATAGAATTCACCTTTCTCCTTTGGATGGTGGTGGCATGAAAAAACTTAGTATTTTTATCCCCCTCCTTCAACCATTGATTTCTGGATTTTTGTTGCCAGAATTATTCTTCCTCCTTATAAGCCTGTTGAAGTTGTTTTCTTAAAGCGCTCCATCTCCTCCCATCTTAGTTTTCTCCTCCTTGCTCAGCCTCTATTTGTTCTTTGATCCTTGTTATTCTTTTGGCTGAATTATTTCCAGTGGTAGCACCCCAAGACTGAAGAGCAGCTTGACAATGTGAAATCTTAGAAGTACCTATATATTGCTTATTTCCCCATTGTGGTTTATTCCATGCCTCATTCACTCTTTCCAACATCCCCTCTTTCTTAATCCATCTTTTGTCAAAAATAAACCTTCTCCTTCCTTTATCCTAATGAGAATCCCTTACTAACATAAGCGTGTTGTGATCCGAGGTTTGTTTGGTACAATATAAAACTTTAGCTTGATCAAAGTGCATTCTCCATTTGGCAGCCCCAAACATTCTATCTAATCTTTCCTCAACAAAACCATCCCTCTCACAGTTATTAGCCCAAGTAAATGGATACCCCACATAGCCTAAATCAACCATTTCCATACACCTAATGAAGTTCTTAAATGGCAAACAACTCATTTCAGATCTAACTCTTCCCCCTCTTTTCTCACAAGGATATAATATCTCATTAAAATCATCTCCCAAAATCCACCACTCTCCCCATTTTTCCTTCTCATTTTTCAAAAACTACCCCATTGTTGCTCTCTAACATTACTATCTATACTAGCATAAACAAAAATGATCCACCACATCAATGGATCTCCTTTTATTTGACATTGGATTTGCATACAAAAGTTGTTGCTAATCAATTGATTTACAAAAACATTTTCAGTCCAATATACTAACATACCTCCCCTAGTACTTCGGCTGCCACATGGCTCTATCTTTGTTCAAAATGTAGCCTCCTACAAACTTGCTCCACAAAAGGTGTTTGCTGCTTTGTTTCTAGCAAGCAAAGCACTTTTGGGTGACGGGATTTTATTGTCTCCCTCAGTTGGAAAATTGTAGAGATTCCACACAATCCTCTACAATTCCACACACACACCTTCATATTGTATCTTGGGACCCTCTTAGGCTAGTCCTTTTCACCCCAAAATTCTGCCCAATATCCATACTTGTATCTCTACTTTTCTTCATTGGACTTGCATGTATCTCTTGTGAAGATTCCTCTTCATCAAGTAGTTGCCATTGTCTTTTACTCCAATCTGCACCCCCCTAATTTCCTCCTGTTGGTGCACTCTATCTTCAGACCTAGGCGTCTCCCTAATATTCTCCATTTACTAGGCCGCTGGCTTAGATTTTCTTCCTCTCCCACAATACTCTGGCAGTTTTCTAGTTAACTTTGGCATTGTTGCTTTTACTAAGCCCGCATGCAAAATAGGTAATCAGCTCAATTTCCATTTGGTTTGTCACACTATGTTCAGCTTCTATCTCATCCTCTTCTGCCCCTTCACTACATTGGACGCCCGCACAAAGTATTGGCTTCCTCGGATTTTCAGTATTTTTTCCCAAGTGCAAGCCAAGGTTTTCACCTTCTCCAGCCTCTATCTCATGTAATGTCGGGTTTATTGGCTCATGTGCTATTGGTTCAGAAGCCACAGCTCATTCCTTTCTCTGTACAACAGTTTCTGGAGTCATTTTTAGCTCCCTGGACGTAATCCATCTCTTCCTCATACCTTCCTCCTTTCCTTGATCCTGACTTCCAAATTGCCCAACCCCAACCCTGATCCAGTCTCCAAATTGTCCCTCCAGAATTTGTTGATTCTTAGAGTCTTCACTCCTTTTTTCACACACCTTTTCTCCATGCAACTCTCCCACAATATGCACAAAAGCTAGCTAAATATTCATATTGAAAACTCACCCAACATTCTTTTTCCTTTAGCTGAACCTTTGTCCCTCTGATTAGTGGTTGTTCCAAATCAATGGAAACGAAAGCTTTGATGTACCGCCCCTGCCTGCTTCCTCCTTCCGGTATAATCACATCTAAAATTTGTGGAAAAAATTTCCCAATCTTCATCCCTGTATCTCGTGTAACCCATTGGCTTGGTAGGTTCCAGAACTGCACCCAAATTGTCACAAAATTAAACTCTGTATCTTGGAGTTGAGTTGCTTCTGTCCATTCCCGTAAGACAAGATATTGGTTACCAAATGTCCATCCTTTGCCTGCCATCACTTTGTTCCTATTAGCTGGATTTGTGAAAACAAACTGAAAAAAATTTGGTCCCAACTTGCGGGTGATGAACGAGTTTTGTATTGGCCAAACATTCTTCATAGCATTCTTCAGACCCGTAAAGCTCACTCTTTTGTCCCCAAAATTTTTTCCCAAGAGGCTGCGCTCTCCCTTTTCTTTGCTATCTTGAACATCTTCCTCCTCCAGTCGCACAGCTCCCCGTTTCACTGTCGAGACCTATAGTTTTTGGATATGTCCCAAAACCTCCTGTACCTAGCTCTGTTCCACTCCTAGATCCATCACCTTCACCACAACCAATAGAATAGTGGACCTGTAAAAAGCAATCAGAAAGCAAAAAGGCTCAAGGAAAAAGGATTGGAACTTCTGGTTGGTTAAGGTTATTGATCTACTCTCAAAATATCTATCCCTATCACTTGTGGCGTGAACCCTTGGATAACTTGTTCCAAAAACTCACTACACAAGTTCTTCCCCTTGGATCAACCCAACTGAAATCTTTCCTTGGAGATGGTATGTTCCTTGAAGGTGGAATAGGTCCTCAACCCCTAGATAACCTGTACCTAGAAACCTTGGAATCAATTGATGGATGGAATCCGAATTTCCTAGGGAACAAATCTAGGAAATCAAGAACAACAAACACACAAATTCCGAATTTGTGTAATTTGCAAGTAATTACAGAAACTAGAGAGCAATTCTCTCAAGCTTGTAATGTCAAGAACCAAATTTTCATTTCATCAAATCTGCCCTCAAGAATGGCCGACGGCCACTATAAAGATACAAGCTAGGGTTCCTAATTAGAGTTGCTCAAGCTAGGGTTACTTTTAGGGCCAAATGGGCTACATAACTCTTTGGGCTACATGACTCAAATTACCATATAATTAAGACTAAGCCCAATGTTCCTAAGGGGTTCTAAGAAAAATAATAGTCAAGCCAAATCCATTGTGGTTACAATTTGGAATTTGGCTCCAAAGTCTAATTAACAAGACCCAATTACACTTAGTACATTAATAAACATGGTCTTGTCAATCTTGGTCTTCTCCCCATCCTTTTGGGCCGTTTGGATGAGTCCATTCAAGGCTTCCTTCATTTTCTTTGTTCTAGCCCTTGTCAACATGCTTCGGGTTCGAAGCATCTTCAATGCTTGTCAGATTCATATCAGTCCCCCCTTCTTCGAGAGGATTCGTCCTCGAATCCAGATCATCATATTCTGCAACGTCAAAAGGAGACAAATCAACAACATTGAATGTAGTACTTACATTGTACGTACCTGGAAGGTCGATCTTGTAAGCATTGTCATTGATTTTTGCGACAACTTGGAAAGGTCCATCTCCACATGGATGCAATTTTGTCGATCTCTCAGATCGAAACCTTTCCTGCGCATATGAACCCACACCCAATCTCCCGTTCAAAAGTGACTTTCTTTGACCCTTGTTTGCATTTCGAGCATAGGATTCATTCATCTTCTCAATATCCAGCCGAACCTGCTCTTGTAACTTCTGGACAAAGTCAGCCTTGCGCTTGTTTGGTATGTTTGTGCCCGGTATGAAATCAATTGGATGTTCAATTCCTCTTTTGGGCTGCAATCCGGCTAGTAGCTCGTCAGAAATACATCTCTAATCCTCGCAATATGTTAGAAATCTCAACCGGTAGGTTGGATGGCAAGTCAGCACTAAGTAGAACATTAGATTCACAACACTTAGGAAGAAACAAAACACGATTAGTATGCAGACGATTATCAACATGTCGGACATTTGCATAAAAATTTGGTTGTTTCTTATTTACTTGAGTCACTCTTTTTCTCTCAATGTGTTCTACTTCATTTAACTCATATTGCTTAGGCTTAGAATTTTCAAATTTTCCTTCTTTTCTCACGGGTAGTGAATTCAATTTCATCATTTGAAATTCCCTTTAAATGTAATTGAGATTCAAACTTGAGTAGGCGACAAAGGCAAGAAAGTAGTTTTTCTACCATTAACAAAGAAAGTGTACCTATTACTGCTCATCGTGGAAGCATCCTTGCCAAATTGCCAAGGTCTACCAAGCAATAGGTGACCAGCTTGCATGAGAGCCACATCACACAAAACTTCATCTTTGTATTTGTTGACTGAAAAATTTAGCAAGACTTGTTTTGTGACTTTCACTTCTCCACTCTCATTGAACCATTGCAACGTGTATGGATGTGGATGCCGAAGTGTGGGCAATTTTAGTTTATCTACAAGCAAAGTCGAAGCAATGTTAGTACAACTACCACTGTCAATAACAAGTATACATACCTTCTCATTGATGGTGCATTTAGTGTGGAAGATATTCTGGCGTTGAACATTGTTCTCCTCTTTAATCTGAACATTTAAAGATCGTGATAGTCACCAAAGATGGTCCTTCATCGTACCAAAAACATCTCCATCGATTCCTCATTTTCTACAAGTGGTGGCATATCTTCATAGTCACTTTCATGTTCACTCTCACTTTCGATCGTGCCATCACCTCTGACAACCATAATTCGAGCATTAGGACACTCTCGTGCATAATGTCCCTTGCCTTGGCACTTGAAGCATGTAACCTCCCTGGCTGGTTTTCTCACGTCACTTGATTTCTGAGTGTTTGGAACCACGGTTGGAGTAGTGTTTGAGGTACTAGAAGTTGCGGCCTTGAAGTCGGTGCTTACATCCTTCTTAGGCCATGTAGACTTCAAAGTGTTTGAATTTGAAGTCTGTGGGGTTGAAAAGGTCCGGACACCCCTCTCCTTAAGCTGCCTCTCAGCTTTCATTGCCTTGTGATACATTTCATTGAGATCTTCATACTCCTGCATCTCAACAATGTGGGCAATATCCCTCCTTAGTCCTCCTAGAAATCGAGCCATGGTAGCTTCACTGTCTTCTTGAATGTTGACTCGAAGCATCGTAGTCTTCAACTCTTGGTAATAATCCTCTACAGTCCTATTACCTTGGGTGATTTTTTGTAACTTGTTGAACATCTCCCTGTAGTATTGGTGTGGAACAAATCGCTTTTTCATGAGCTTCTTTAATTCATCCCAAGTACGAACAGGCCCTTCATCATCACGCCTTCTTTCTGCCTGAATTTTAGTCCACGATTCACGCGTATCCCGCAAATTCAACCACGCTAGCTTGACCTTCTTTTCCTCCGAATAGTTGTGCACGTAAAAATACTTTCAATTTTATCGGACCATTCAAAGAAAGCTTCAGGATCTTGCTTACCAAAGAATTGAGGAATTTTCATTTTGATACATCCTAAATTGGAATCAATTCTAGAGTACAGTATTGACTTCCCGAAATGCCTCAAGGCTTCGTCATCATTGTCATTGCCATATGTGGTCTTTGTAGATCGAGAGGATTCGCTCTCTCACTTTGAGCTCCTTGATATCCTTGCAAACTCAAACCAAAGTGTAAAATTTTGCTAACATCTCCTCATAGGATTCCTTAGAACCCGGTGGTGGTGGTGGTGGTTGCCTCTCCATTATAGCTGCAAAGGTTAGCAAAGGAAATAAAACAGTTTATAAGTCCTCACTTCCCTTCCCAATTCTCCTAATTCACTCACCAAGCGTTTGAGTACTCTCGGGCTTGTATAAGTGAAGGGACGGATTCACACCACTCAATTTGCTCTTTCGTTTCTATTCTTACTCAAACAATGTTACACAAAGGAATTTACAACAAGTTAATGCAGCTGGACAATGAGATTAGAATGAATTCTAAGGAACCAATGAAAACAAGACTAAAGTCAATGAAAATAAAGACCAAAAATACAAGAATTCAATTTTTTTTTGGTAAGGAATTTGGACAAACTGAATGCAAAAACAGAATCTACACGAAAAATCAGTGAGACACACAAAATTTCAGAATTTTCTGACCACAACTCAATATTAAACAAAGGAATTTACAACAAGGTAATGTAAGTGGACAATGAGATTAGAATGAATCTAAGGAATACAATGAAAACAGTACCAAAAACACAAGAATTCGAATTTTTTTGGCAAGGAATTCGGACAAACTGATTGCAAAATCAGAATCTACACGAAAAATCAGTGAAACACACAAAATTTCAGAATTTTTGGATCACAATAATTTCAGAATTTTCGGATCACAATTCAAGACACTTGAAGAAAAGAAATTTAGACAAAGCAGCTTGCATATTGGTGGTCGGTTTCAGCCCTTCCAAATTCTGGAATTGATCAAGGACTTTTCTGGGTTCAAAATATGGTAGAAGGGATGTATTTGGATAAGTAGAAGGCTAATCACAAACTGGAAACAATCCAAAGTACAATCTGAATTTGAGAGGCTTGAAAGGAAAAAATCTGTTTTTCCGAAATCAGAAAAGGATTTTTGGCATGGTAACTTCAAAAGGTCATAACTTTCTACTCCGATATCGGATTTTGCTCCGTAAGTACTCAAATCGAAGCTCTCGGAGAGATCTACAAGCAGACAGCAAGGGTCAAAAAAATGACGCTAAGACCACCTACTGTCCGCCTCAAGTTTTCTACTCAAGTTCCAACAAAGAACTCGATTTTTTGCCCAACAATTTCTTCTTCTCTTTTTTTTTTTTTTTTTATCTATCCTTTTTTTTTTTCTTCAACTTCAGCAAGGCATAAACAGCAATAATATATGGAAATAACAGAAGTAAGGCCGCAAGGGTATGGATTTATCAAGAAAGCAAAGATACGGATTTATCAAAAAAAAGCCGAAACCAACACATGAATAAGAACAAAATTTCAGCAAGGCATAAACAACAATTGGATAAGCAAAGGTACGGATTTGTCTAAGATGGAAGCAAGCCGAAACCAACACATCAATACAAGAACAGAATTTGCTTCATCAATACAAGAACATACCAACGATGATGATATTCAAAACAACAAGAAGATTGAGGAGATAAAGAACATACCAATGATGATGATTTTTTTTTTTTGTTCGGTAAAAGAAAAGATATGAACACTGGGAACCAAGATCGCTCGATACCAAAATCGGCGTGAACCCTTGGATAACTTGTTCCAAAAACTCACTACACAAGTTCTTCCCCTTGGATCAACCCAACTGAAATCTTTCCTTGGAGATGGTATGTTCCTTGAAGGTGGAATAGGTCCTCAACCCCTAGATAACCTGTACCTAGAAACCTTGGAATCAATTGATGGATGGAATCCGAATTTCCTAGGGAACAAATCTAGGAAATCAAGAACAACAAACACACAAATTCCGAATTTGTGTAATTTGCAAGTAATTACAGAAACTAGAGAGCAATTCTCTCAAGCTTGTAATGTCAAGAACCAAATTTTCATTTCATCAAATCTGCCCTCAAGAATGGCCGACGGCCACTATAAAGATACAAGCTAGGGTTCCTAATTAGGGTTGCTCAAGCTAGGGTTTTTTTAGGGCCAAATGGGCTACATAACTCTTTGGGCTACATGACTCAAATTACCATATAATTAAGACTAAGCCCAATGTTCCTAAGGGGTTCTAAGAAAAATAATAGTCAAGCCAAATCCATTGTGGTTACAATTTGGAATTTGGCTCCAAAGTCTAATTAACAAGACCCAATTACACTTAGTACATTAATAAACATGGTCTTGTCAATCTTGGTCTTCTCCCCATCCTTTTGGGCCGTTTGGATGAGTCCATTCAAGGCTTCCTTCATTTTCTTTGTTCTAGCCCTTGTCAACATGCTTCGGGTTCGAAGTCTTTTCAATGCTTGTCGGATTCATATCAACTTGCCTCACCCGCTCTGTAAACTGGAAAAAACAACGATTTGAGTTCTCTCAAAAACCCATAAGTCCCTCGCTCACCCTACAGAAGATTGGTGCTCTCTTGCTGTTGTGATTCCAGACTTGGAATCACCTTATTAAGTTGCTCAGAATTTGGTTGCTGATCTGAGAAGTTTGGCTGCCGACACCAAAACAGTACCTTCTCCTTCCTGGAACAGTGTTCTTCAAGAAAAGAAAAACATGCCACTCTCCAAGAGAGACTTTAGTAGACACCTACACTATGTGTAGAAATACCGAACCCCATCTATACACACCTAGTTTTCTTGTCAAATGAGAAAATTAACAAACAAATAACAAAATGATGATTTCTTTTCCATTTGTTGATCTATAAAATATTAGAATATTGGAAGGATTAGAATTAGTGGAACAAGGTCAACTTCACATGTGATGGCATAAATTTCACTTTTAATGCCTAGATTTTAGATAATTGACAATTTTATTCCTTAAAGTTTAGATGTTAGCATTTTTAGTCTTCAAAATTAAGGAAAAAGCATCAATTTTTGTCCAACAAACTAAAATTAAGATAGTTTCTAATATTTGAAAGTCAACACTTTTAACACTAAAGTTGAAAAATTATTCAGTATAGGGAAACTGATAGGAAGTGACGTCACATTATTGGGATTTGCTTATGTGATCATTAGTTTTATCATTTAACTAGATATAAAAAATTCTTTTTCAAATAAAAAATACTCCTTCCACCATAAAAAAGAAACCCACTTTTCTATAGATAAAGCCTCTTTTTTAGTTTAAAATACAAATACATTTAATACACCATTAAGTGCATGAAATTACATTTTTATTCATAATTTTTAATTGTGAGCCATACACAGTCATTATTAGTAAAAATAGTATAACAATTTTGTTAAAAAATATACTTTTTTCTTGAGATAAAAGGATTATGAAACGGACCCCTTTTTTTTTGACAAATGGAGTTTTGTTTTGTAGTGTTATTATAATAGTTTTTTCCTAATTAAATATTATTATAATATTTTTCTCTAATTAAGTGTTTATAGTATTACTATAGTATTACGAACAAAGAAAATCACATCTACATAGAAAATACCTTTAAATTGTCTATTCTAATTAATTCATCGAGCTTAAAACGTTCATTTTGAAAGCACAACATTCTCCACGCAATCCATTGAATCTTGCCAACCTATATACTTTCTTTTCATTATTATAGTAGAAAACTTTTTAATAGTGTATTATTGCATTTTATCAATATAAATAACTCGACATAGTGAAATAAAGTTATAGTTGTTAATTGTTATTATTGTTAATGTATTATGGTAATTATTTGTAAATAAGTATTATTGTAGTATTATTCTAAATCAAGTATTTTATCATATTATAATAATCTTATAAATAAGAAACATCTAGTTGACCCAAAAAAAAAAAAGCACCTTCAAATATATGTATTCCAATTAATTAAGTGTTATTATAGTAACCATAGGTCTAAGAATATTGACTTCGAAATGTTGGAGACTACAAATGTAGCCACCTCCAACTTTTAAGGGATAAAAAATATTGATATAAAATTAAACCCTATTAGTCTCCATTCGTTGAATTGAAATTGATGTATTTTCTTAATTTTGAGTATTGAAATTGTTAATATTAATAACTAAAATGTTTACCATCTAAACAGACTAAAAGTGTAATTTTTCCTTAAACCAAGTTATGAAGTTTATAAATATTTGAATTGAATACTTTTGAACATCAAAGATTAAATTAAACTATGAGTCAAAGTTAAAGGACAATTAGAGTGATATATCCTTGGTTATAACTTTGTGGCAATGTAGGTGTACGGGTCTCAACTTCTTATCATTTATTTGTATTTATTTGTTTATTTTGTTAATATTTCACTCTGTGGATGAAAATCTAAATCGATTCTTCGAGTAAGAACTTTTGTCTGATCTGCTTAATGTGTCGTTTACCCTTTTGATCATTTAAACTGCATGTTGTCTTAAGCCAAAATACAGAAAAAAAAAGAAGTTTGCATTGATTATAAACAATGGTACTGTATTTACAACGTCCACTTCATCTTGATGATGACAGTATACACTAAAAAGAGCATAAAACTACAACATCAATACCATGATCCTACACCTACAGCATCTGCAAGCGCCTTCCATGAGAATCTTGAATCATCCTCTAATAACTTGAAAACTTCTCCAGACATGTACTGCTCTGCATCAATCGTATCATCCACTGTACGAGCACTATTTGCTACAGAAGAATTCACATCCTCAGCCACATTAATTGCTTCTACATTATCCTCCTCATCAATCACAATAACACCGCCATCATCAACTCTTGGACATGCCCCCATCACTTGTTGATTGCCACTGCCCATCTCTTGAACACCTGAACACGTCGCTGTCAACACATGTTGAACCCCGCAATTAACCTCTTCAATTGGTGTAGTATAGATGGCGGGATTGTAATAGTTTTGATTTTCAATCATGGATTGATCACAAGACAGCGTATTGACATTGCTTTGTTGCAAATCATTATCAGCTCCTAGATTTGATGTTTCTTGATGATTAGCTACCCATTCCATCTCAGTTTGTGCCAAACTGCTAGCATCACAGCAATAACTAGCATTTATTTGTTCTCTGGGACCTTCAACCAAGCGTTGATTTTCAGCAAAGCTTTCGGCATATTCTTCTTGTGGGGTAATTGATCCAGTAATAATATTATACTGTTGTGGGATGCCCAAACCAAAATTATCATATTGATCATTATTAATCAGAGCCGGCGCTTCATCAACTTGTGAGTTTCTTGTGTGACCACGAGCCTTGACATTCTTACCCTTTGATGATTTCACACCACAACATTTTGAATTATCCCTAATAACCCGACAGATCACATAATCTGTACTGCCAACCCCTATTTCTCTCAAAGAATGTTGGGAAAGGGAATACTCGTGCATATACCAATGACCCTTGTCAACCGCCTCCGATTCATAACTACGATCGACAACATATTTTAATAACTTCATGGATCCAACAATCTTGTTATCTTCATAGTCTTTGAAAGCCTTCCCTCGAGTTTCCCCTTCCCAAGTTCCACAACCGGCCCTTCTCACGGTCTTCTTTGCACTCATTTTGGACAACTTGGTAATAACATAAATAACCTTTTTGTCATCATTCTTTCTCGCCTCATCGTAAAATTCCCACCTATTATTATCCAGATCAGTAAAAATCTTCCATGGCTCCCTGCCTTCACCGTACAAGTTCCTTTCCAGAACATAATCCGTCAATGCGCCAATGTTTTCGCGCAGAACCTTCAATTGGAGAATTCGAACCAATTCCTGTTGAGTTGGCCTGAAAATTAAGCCAACTGGCCTTCTTGATCCCATCTCTTGAACTTAAAAAACGATTGATTGAACGAAAAAAGATTGATTGAACGACGGAATGAAAAAAAGTAAATGAAGAAGGAAGGGAAAAAGCGGATGAAGAGAAAGGATCGACTGGGATCTTGAAATCAAAATCTGTAGATGAATTATATAGAGGGAGATTTGGGAGGTTTGTAGGGTCTCCACGATTATGCAGGATTCACTTTTCCTACTCCTCCAGGAAGAATGATTCCTTGCCGCGGCGGAAAACTAAATTTTCGCAAGAGATTTTACACACGAAGTTTCTGGCCCTATATTACTGTTTTAACAAAGTATCGTTTAGCCTCAACTTTTCTTGGTTAATTCAGTCTCCTAACCTCTCCAGGTTTCAGTCTTCCAACTTATCCAGACGGACTACAAATTTAAAAAGCCCGTTTCCCTACTTTCTCTACGTTAGTAACCAATGACATTAGAATTAGTAAAATATTCCACATTGTTATTGTCCTATAATTGTAGATTGCTCTTCTATTAATATTGTTCCTTTTTTTTTACTGAAAGTTTAAATGTTTGGAGACATGAAACCAAGATATACATATCTAAAGATCCAATTGTACACTAGGGGTAGCAAATGGATGACATTTTTTGTACAAATGGTTTGTTTCATCTTGTCCGAAACTTTTATATATGTTAAACCAGTACATGTTATTTCAAATCTCAGACTGCAAGCATATCCACTGCACTCATCCTTCACAAGTTTTGAGCGGAAATTATGTCATCTTTGAAACTAAAACGCTTTTGGAAATTCAATAGTATATTGAATATCATTCAGGGTAGGCTTCTATCTTAGTTAAAGATGCAAGTTCAAAGGACTATTTCATTTTTCACAAATATTTTTTTTCTTCTTTATCATATTATGCCTTTCTCTCCTTTTCTTTTTTCTTTTTTTGGATTTTATCATATTACATTTCTAGATTTACTTTGGAATTTTGCCATCATTTTACTGTACAAGTTGTCTGAGTAGCTAAAAAAATATGGTGCCTGGAAAGTTGTTTAGTTCCATTCCATGTGAATAACATGTAGATTCTAAGGAGGTCTTTGGTACAAGGGTTTTGGGGAGGAATGGAAAGTATTGGAATAAAAATGGGTGTTTGGTTTACTTAAACCCTTGGGGTTGGGGGGAATGGAATAAAACTGAGCTCAAAACGACGTCGTTTTGAGCATAGTTAAAAAAAAAAAAATCAACGTGCCACATGTCCTGGGGGTTGCAAACCCACCAATGGTTTGCAACCCCCATTTTACCTTTTTTTAATTTTTTTTTAAAAAACAAATTTCACTAACTTGTAGAAAATATTTTTCTTTACAAATTGACATTCACTTTGACTATTTTTTTAACAAGATATGATTTTGTTAAATATCATATAATGTAAAATAATAATATCTTTATTATAATATTAATATTAAATTTTAATATAATATTATATCTATTCCATTCCATTACAAAATAATACCAAACAACATAATTACTATCATTCTATTCCATTCCAAACCTTTCTTTTTATCAAAACCATTCTATTCCTAAACCCACCGTTTATACCAAGCGCCTCCAAAAAATAACATATGTTTAGTCTCGTATGCTTTAGCTTGTCCAGAACATCAACAGACATAGTGATGGCAACGGGGCGGGGGAAGCCTCACCCACCACCTACCCAATTTCATTCCCCCCACCCTGGCCCACTCCCCTATTTATGCCTCAATGGGGCCCATTTAAAATAAAAAAATATAAAAATTTGAATTTTAATATTTGGGTAAATTACATCTAATACCCCTGTAGTTCGTATAAATTACCAATTGAACTCCGAGATTTGGTAAAACTACCAATACCTCCTTAAGGGGGTTAAATGTTATAAATTTAGTTGATTAAAGGGGTTAAATGTTATGAATTTATCAAATTTAAGGGGGTATTGGTAATTTTTCAAATCTTGGGGTTTGATTGGTAGTTTTTACAAACCACAGGGGTAATATATGTAATTTACCCTTAATATTTTGATTTTGCAATAATTATTAAAATCAATTCAAAAACATTAGAACATACAAATGTAACAACTAACAAATTATACATAATTCTAATGTAACAACTAACAAATTATAAAGTTCAAATCAAGCATACAAATACAATATAACAAAAATTTTAAAACATTACAACATACAAATGTCAAATATAATTTGGATTAAAGCATACAAATATATTTATACCATAATTAATTTTATTATTAATTTATCTCAATCAAAATAGTGATTATTCAAATAACACCCATACTTTCTCTCTATTTAAATTTTAATCCTACAATAAATCTGATTTTATTCAATCACATCCTCAAAATATATTTATTTCTTTCAATTGCACCCTATATATTTTAGTACAAAATTTGGACAATTAATATAACATTTTATATTATTAATTAAAATGATCAATTAGTAAAATGGTTGTGTTCAATTAGAAATTCCAAATGAAATCGTGAATAATTGTTAATTTTTCATGATCAACTTTTCCCCCTTAATTCTGTTCTCAATAATCTACAAATTTCAAATTTCAAATTCAAATTACTACTAAACTAAAGTTGTTAAATTAATATTCATATTTCTCATTCGTTTAATACTCCCTTGTAAGTTAATAATAATCAATATCTAATTACTATTCACTAATCACTTAGTGTTGATCATTTATAATGTTATACGCTCAAATAAAATATAGATAGGTTATTAAATAGGAGAATTGTACTCTCGTATACTACATATGCTATTTTTCTCTATTTTTCCATGTATTTATCTTATTTTTTTACCAATAAATAAAGTTAATATTATTTACATCCCACAATGTTGTTTTTTTGGTGTTTTTATCTAACAAATTATAACTTCTTTCAATTACATCATAAATTAGTACTACTTCTAAAAATTTTTTTTTCTTTTGGGGCAAAAATCATACTATTAGGGTGTTATAGTATAACTACAAATAATTATGGGTAATTTTTAGAATTATTAAATGGCCTAATTGAATTATTTTTAAAATCATTATAGAGGAAATAAAATTTTCAAAAAATTATAAAATTTTAGCTAAAATTTTTATTTATTAGTTTATTTTACTTCATTATTCTGGAAATACACAAAAGACTATTTTGGATAAACTAAGATTACGCCTTAAAGGATGAAGTCTTAGAGGTGAAACTCAAAAAGATGCACAACAGATGAATGCACGTGACCATGTCTTGAGCTGAGATAAATGGCTGATGAGCTGAAATTTCAAGATTTGAATTTGTCTTTTGATTTTTAAAGACAAAAGACAAATTCATATCTTGAAATTTCAGCTCATCAGCCCTTTGTCTCAGCTCAAGAAGTGGTCACGTGCATTCATCTGTTGTGCATCTTCTTGAGTTTCACCTCCAAGACTTCATCCTTTAAGGCGTGATCTTAGTTTATCCAAAATAGTCTTTTGTTTTTGCTCCAAAATTCCTTCTCCAAAATTCGTCAAAATCTTCATTAAATTCCATCTTTTCGTTTTAGTCCATCAATTTCATTCCTTGGTACAAAAACACCTCAAATTAGCCATTTTCATACCAATAAAAGCATTAACATCATAGGTTTGCTCCTATTAAATGGTAACAAATTAAATTCTATCAAACGATGACCATTAACTTTAAAAATCTTACCTGTCTCCACACTCTTTATTTCCACTACACCATGTAAAAAAATATTAGTAACAATGGAAGGATCAAGCCAACGGGATCGAAGTTTACCTAGCATCAATTTCAACCGAGAGTTATACAACAATACCTTGTGTCCCACCTGAAACTGTTTCCTCAAAATCCTGGAATCATGGAACAACTTAGTCTTTTCCTTGTAAATTCTTGAATTCTTATAAGCTTCTAACCGAATTTCTTCGAGTTCTTGTAGTTGCAACTTCCTTGCTTCACCGGCTTTTTCCATGTCCATATTGCAACGGCGTACAGCCCAATAGGCCTCATGTTCAACTTCCACCGGTAAATGGCAAGGCTTCTCAAAAATCAACTTATAGGGAGACATCCCTATTGGTGTTTTATAGGCGGTTGGTATGCCCAAAGTGCATCTTCTAATCGAAGGCTCCAATCTTTTCTTCCAGGATTAATGGTTTTCTCCAAAATCATCTTGATCTCATGATTTGAGGCTTCAGGTTGACCATTTGTTTGCGGGTGATATGCTGTAGCCACTCTATGATGTACCCCATATTTCCTTAATACTGCTTCAATGGTTTTGTTACAAAAGTGGCTCCCTTGGTCACTTATAAATTTATAATAGCTCTAGGAATTCCAAACTTGCAAAAGATGTTAGATTTGATAAAACCTGCAACAACCTTAAAATCATCAATTTTAGTGGGTTTTGCTTCTACCCACTTAGATACATAATCAACTGCTAGTAGAATATACAAGTAACCACAAGATGAGGGAAAAGACCCCATGAAATCGATACCCCAAATGTCAAATATTTCACAAATAAGAATAGGAAATTGAGGCATTTCATTTCTTCGAGACATTGCGCCAATCTTTTGGCACTTTCACAATTTTTGCAAAAGAAATATGCATCTTTAAAAAGTGTTCCCCAATATAAACCACTATCTAAAATTTTTCTAACAGTTCTTTTGGGTCCAAAATGCCCTCCACATGCATAATCATGACAAAATGCTAGAATAGATTGATGCTCACTTTCCGGTACACATCTCCTAATTATCTTATCACCTAATTATCTTATCAGAACAAAGTCTCCACAAATAAGGTTCATCCCAAACATAATATTTTGCCTCACTTTTAATCTTTGCCCTTTTTGCTTTGCTCATGAAGTTAGGCAAGTTTCCCATGACCAAATAATTTACTATGTCTGCATACCAAGGGACCATACCTCTTAATTGAAACAATTGTTCATCTGGAAATAATTCAGAGATTGGTAAGGAATCTTGTTCTTTCACTAACCGGCTCAAATGATCTGCAACAAGATTTTCTACTCCCTTGTGGTCTTTTATTTCTAAATCAAATTATTGAAACAGTAGGATCCATCTTATCAATCATGGCTTAGATTCCCTCTTCTTCAGCAAATGTCTCAAAGCTGCATGGTCAAAAAAAATAATCACTTTAGAACCTGTCAAGTAAGATATGAATTTATCTAAAACAAACACAATGGCTAAAAGCTCCTTCTCTGTTGTAGTATAACTGCACTGTGTTGAATTCAATTTTGTTGAGGCATAATATATGAGATGACTCTTCTTGTCCACCTATTAGTCTAAAACTACTCTCACCGCATAATTACTTGCATCACACATGATCTCAAAGTGTTGGCTCCAATCGAGTGACTGAATAATTGATGCAGTTGTTAGCATTTCCTTGAGTTTGTCAAATGATTCTCTACAATGGTCTCCAAAATTAAATTCCACATCCTTTTGCAATAGGGTTGTTAATCGTAGAGCTATTTTAGAAAAATCCTTGATAAACCTGCGGTACTGCATGACCAAGAAAAGCATGTATTTCCCTAACATTTGTAGGGTAGGGTAAGCTAGCAATTAAATCAACATTTGCTTTGTTAACTACTTGACTCGTTGTATTTTAACCACTAATTACAAGTCTTGTAATTGTAGTATAATTACAAGTATCGTCCCACAGGGAGGTGAACAATTACCGGTTGAGAAATATTTTATACCTATTATCTAGATCAATATGTAAAAGAAAAGGTGGATTTAATAATAACAAGAATCAAGTAAATGCAATAGAAAACACGTTTTCACAGTAAATAAAAGAAATCAGATAAATAAACTTTAGGACTTGGGATTTCACCGATCATCAACTGTAAATTCCATTCACATAATTACTTTGTGATAAACATCCTCACAACTATTCACATAATTAAACATTATCCTTTCTCAGGGTATAGTATTACTATTCAAATAGTAATTAAGGGACTACTTTCGTGACTCCAAAATTACTATGGATGCATGACGAACAAAAGAATACTGTGTTGCAGAAATTGAGAATTTACTATCGTAATTCACAATTTAAGTCTGAAGAATTCACAAACTAATATTGATGTCAGCTGTCGCCTCTTCATCAATACCTTAAACATGCAAATGGTGATCAAGCACTTACAAGAAATAATATCAAATAAATCAGATATTGGATAATACCACAATTATATGAATGAAAATTACGTAATGATGGTTACATCCCAGTCCTAAAGGAAATACTTCAGCCACTCAACATGGCTTTTACGAAAGTAAAATTAAGTCTAAGCTATCTCCCCTCTCTATATCTATTCTATATCCCCCCGTGTTCTGATGCGAGTCCTCTCTATTTATACTTGTTCCGGTCCCTAAAGACTAGGGGTTAATAGCGTGTGAAACTCTTTTGAATGATCTGAATGATCTGATTTGATGAGATTTCCATAATCTTCTCCTTTTCCGTTGTTGGCCTGCCAAACTTACTCCATGCCATGGCATTAAAAGTTACACGCCATGGCATTATCAACCAACTTCCCTTCCTTTTCTTCACCAAATCGTAACTTTTTGATGCAACAATCTTTCCGATCCATATCTTTCTCCAAACAGTTTCCTTCCTACAAAATTGCAAATCAAGTTAGATAAGGCTAATTTCCCAAATAATTAGATAAGATAACAAGAATATCTTAACTTATTGCAAACAAAGCTAGATAAGGCTAAATTCCCCAATAATTGGATAAGATAACAAGAATATCTTAACTTAGGAATTAGCATTTAATTCACTTATCAAAATACCCCCAACTTAAGCAATTGCTTGTCCTCAAGCAAAAGAAAATAAATATCTGAAATTATTTGTTATATTAAATCTCAGAGATTCTCAACCGATACCCACAGTGAAATTAAAACACCATATTCATGGGTAAGACCAATCAAAAGAGCAACCTAAACTTGCTTAACATCACCAGGGTGTGTGTGTGCTATGGATCACATCCCATCATTCCAGATTAAAGCCAATTGCATAAAACAAATATCCTCAATCCTTTATATATAAGAACAACCAACTCAATTTGGATCAGGTAGGACTTTAGCTTGTAATGTTAGGCTCAGGATTGGCTATCAAAGAAGGGGAAAAAGATATAAAATCAAAAAAAAGAGTTTAAGTCTTGTAAGCACATTGGACAGATACTCTTTGATTTGTAGCACCTACAATCACAACCCCCAACTTATTGTAGCTCTAGTCCCTTTTTGACAATGTACACAAAGCAAGCCTCATATAAGCATTCTTTGAGTTTGAACAATAGAATAATATTTCTCTTTTTTTTCTTCTTTTTTTTTCTTCTTCTTTTTTTTTCTTCTTCTTTTTTTTTCGTACTGTACAACAATAAACGGAAAATTATTCATAACAGAATAAGAACACCTTCAACCCCATGCACCAGGCATAATTTATCTTTTAAGCCTATAACCTATCCCTTCACCTACCCACTTTTTAACTTGTACCTCACATTAGACTCCTTGTCTCCCTCTTCCCCTTGTATCATCTATACCAAAGTGCATTTAAACTCTTTTTAAAGGATTTTTAGAAGGATAAAAATTATCACGAATAAGGGCTATAAGGTAGTAAATGAGGTTAACAAAAAATAATCTTGAATGGTGGTTCTTTCCATTCTATCAATTAGGCTCAAATCAGGATCAAGGGATAAGATACACAACCGGGTTAGCTTGAAAGGTTCAAACGGCCAAAGAACTGCCTATGACCTTCATCTCCAAATCAAATCAAATTGTTGCATTCAAAAGGATAAAGACCTTTGGTTTATACAGAACTTTTTCACATAGAACAATTGATTGATCACAGTTGTGCTCAAAAGAATTTCTAGTCATGTTAAACAGAGTAAAAGTCACATCAAAAGATTGAGTTACACACTTCTCACAGCATTTTTATATCCCCAGGGCTTTAGGTTTAAACCAATCTCATCATAGATCATAACAACTAACTGCAGCATAAAATACTCATTTTCTATTTTTTTTTCATTTTTTTTAAAGAAATTTTCTGAAAAACTAATTGAAACAAATTTTAAACAAAACTAACACAAATTGAAGTTAACATTGGATTACTCCCCCCAACTGAATTAAACATTGTCCCCAATGTTTCAAAATGAAGAAAACTATCAAGAATTAAATATATAGAAGGAGGACTTCCCTTGGCTTGAATCAAGTAGAATCAGCACTCATATTGTTGTCCTTGTGCGGGAAAACAGGTAATGGTGGTAACACAACAGGATTATCTCCTTGTCTCTGTGCAAGTAGAACCAATTAGTGGTGGAGCATCTCGTTGGTTTGCCTTTGGTACTCAAACAACTCCTCCATCCTGCGTTGATGTTCAAGAAAGTTAGTTTGGTAGGTTGTAATGTGACCATGTACCATTTTTTCTAACTGTTCCAGTTTTTGCCCAATGCTTTGCCTTCGTGGAGGAGGAGGTGGCTGTTCATATTCGTCATCAGGTCCAAATCCACTTTGCGAATCCTTCATGGCATAAAAAGCTCTAGAATCGAAACTCCCTTTCGCAGGTAGCAAGGGTTCATCCGCATTCCAAGGAACACCTGCTTCCTTACACAGACAAGTAATGAGATTGGGACACACAAATGCTAAACCTTCATCCTTAATGCAGTATGAGATGGCCTCATGTATTATTTTACCTATATTAATAGGAATATCGTTAAGAATGGCAAAAACCAAAGCGGCTCTATTCCTATGGACTGAACTTAAATGAGACGCAGGCATTAATGTGGCAGAAATAAAGTAAAACCATGCTCGTGGATAGGCTGCCAATTGTTTGGTGGGAAAAACAGAAACATCCCCTGATAATTTACAATATTTCCAATTGGTTTATTCCTTGCAAAGATCGCTGATGACGTCTGTCCAATCAACATGATTATCCAAGAATTCATGGAAATCATCAAATTCATTTGGTTCAGGCAACCTATAAAACCTGTTAATAGCTATACTACTGAAACAAACTTGTTTACCCCTAACGAAGACAGTATCAGTAAACTCGTCCTCTTTGGCATTGGCATAAAATTCCATTACTAAAGGTAAACTAGCAAGTGCAGGTTGAGCACATAATTTTTCCCAATGTCTTTTTCGAATTTCCTCATTGATAGGGCCAGGAACATTCAAACCTCTCTCAGGAATAGCCATACGTTTGTTATTATATGCCCTGTACCTATTGGTAGCTTGTCTACTCACAAAATTTGAGGAATGAATTTGTTGTCCCGCTCTAGTTCTTTTCTTGGGCGGCATTGCGGTCAACTAACACACGGATAGGAATTTAAACAATATTGAACTCAGTGAAGCAAGAACAAGGAACCTAAACCTCAGATAATTAAGCAATACTCAGCAAAAACATACAAACTAACCGTAGTCACAGAAGCAATCGAAACAGAGTATTACTTGGCAGGAGGAAAAATTCAAACCAGATTTTTGGGAAACTAAGGGTTGAAAACTCAGTGGCGGATGGCACTGCTATGCTAGCGGTGGTGACAGTGACGTGGATCGGCAGGAGACAAGGCAACTGTTGGCAGAGATGAGGTACGACGGACGGCAGAGCGCGAGATCGGAAGCTGCGATCGGACGGGTTCTGAAAAAAACAAAAACAAAGAAATTTTTTTTTTGAATTTTGAATTAGGAACCGTGTCTCTAACCTGATATATACTAATTGATTATTTCTCTCTCTCTCTTTTTCTTTTTTTCTTTTTTTTTTATTTTTTTATTATTTATTTTTTTTATAACCGCCGCAGCGCTGAACCAAGCACTGAATACCCCATAAACCTTGAATACCCCAGTCCTCTCACAGTGAATTTCAACTGCACCATAGGGAAAGACTTTTGTGATTGTGAACGGTCCTGACCATCTAGATCTTAGCTTGCCTGGGAACAATTTCAGCCTTGAATTAAAAAGTAACACCTTCTGTCCTACTTCAAAAGCTTTCCTCTTGATGTGCTTATCATGCCACAACTTAACCTTTTCCTTATAAATTCAGTTATTCTCATAAGCATCTAATCTAAACTCCTCAAGTTCACTAAGTTGAAGCAACCTCATATTTCCAGCAATCTTCAAGTCCATATTTAATTCCTTAACAGCCCAGTAAGATTTGTGCTCTACCACAACGGGAAGATGACAAGATTTCCCAAATACTAGCCTATAAGGTGACATTCCCAAGTTTGTCTTGAATGCAGTCCTATATGCCCAGAGTGCATCATTCAGTTTGGCTGCCCAATCCTTGCATGAATTTCCCATAGTCTTCTCTAAAATCCTTTTCACTACGGTTGGCACAAATCGACCGCCCATTAGCTTGTGGGTGATATGCCAAGGCAATTCTATGAGTGACACCATATTTTCTAAGCAGTCCCTTCAATGATTTGTTGCAGAAATGTGTCCCTTCATCACTTATGATGGCCCTAGGAATGCCAAATCTAGAAAAAATATTCTTCTTGATGAACTTCATGACCACTTTGGAGTCATTAGTATGAGTGGCTATTGCTTCCACCCATTTGGAAACATAATCTATTGCAACTAAGATATAGTTATGACCATAAGAGGATGGGAATGAACCCATAAAATCTATGCCCCAGACGTCAAACAATTCAACTTCAAAAATATTATTCAAAGGCATTTTATGGTAACGGAAGGGATTGTTCTTGGACATAAAATTTCAGCAAAGGGAATTGAGGTGGATCGCGCAAAAGGACATGCCATGGCATTAAAAAGAAATTTGTCCCTCATCTACGGCTGACTCTCCCTTGTCCAGTGTCTGCTTCCAGTCTTCAGAAACATGTAAAAATACAAAGAAAACTTTATTAACTTAAATATAAAAATAAGAAGGAAATAAATAAATAAAACAAAGTGCTTGTTTATAGTCTTTAGCTCGACTTTTCATTAGTTAGTTCATTTGTGGACTGGATAAGGAGTATGAAACTCCAATTGGTACGGATTGTCCTTCAAAATAATGCTTCAATCTTTGGCCATTAACCTTGAATACCCCAGTCCTCTCACTGTGAATTTCAACTGCACCATAGGGAAAGACTTTTGTGATTGTGAACGGTCCTGACCATCTAGATCTCAGCTTGCCTGGGAACAATTTCAACCTTGAATTAAAAAGTAACACCTTCTGTCCTACTTCAAAAGCTTTCCTCTTGATGTGCTTATCATGCCACAACTTAACCTTTTCCTTATAAATTCGGTTATTCTCATAAGCATCTAATCTAAACTCCTCAAGTTCAAAATCTTTCCAAAATCTGCTCAAGAAAAGGTAAAGGAAAATGATCCTTTCTAGTAGCTTTATTTAACTTCCTGTAGTCTATACAGACTCTCCATCCAGTCACTGTTCTTGTGGGTAGTAATTCATTGTGTTCATTTTGCACCACTGTGATCCCTCCATTCTTTGGTACCACCTGTACTGGACTAATCCATAAACTGTCAGAAATGGGATAAATTATTCCAGCATCCAATAATTTTAAAATCTCCAACCTCACCACTTCCTTCATGTTTGGATTCAATCTTCTCTGATTTTCCACAATGGGTTTATAATTATCCTCCATTAAGATCCTATGCATACAGAATGAAGGGCTAATTCCCTTAAGATCACTTATAGACCAACCTATAGCCTTTTTCTTGGATCTTAACACACGCAATAATTTTTCTAATTGCAGGTCAGTCAAGTATGCATTTACTATCACAGGTAATTTTTTATTGTCATCTAAAAATACATACTTCAAATGAGAAGGTAAAGGTTTTAACTCAATACCTGTAAGTTGACTATTGGGTGGAAATGGTAACAACTTATCTTTCCTTAATTCTTCAACATGAATTTTACCTCGTTGATTGGGACTGAATTTGGCCCCATCCAATGCACTTGCCATCAACGAAATCTCTTCATCCTCATCCTTTATAGTTCCTGCACTAACCAAGCACTCCTCCAAGGGATCCTTTGGTTTGTCCAATCTAACAAACTCATCGGTAAGCTTAGTAAAAACATCCACACAGTAAACATGGTTGGTAAAAGACGGATATTTGCAAGATTTGAAGACATTGAATTCTACCTGCTCATCACCAACACTGAAAGTTAATTTACCGTGCTTCACATCAATAACTGCACCAGCTGTGGCTAAAAAGGGTCTTCCCAAAATGATTGGAATCTCAACGTCTTCATCTATTTCTAACACTACAAAATCTGTGGGAATAAAAAAATTATTTACCTTGACAAGTACGTTTTTCAAAATTCCCACTGGATGTGTTAAAGACCTGTCAGCCAATTGTAAAGTAACATTAGTAGGTTGCAACTCCTTCAATCCTAATTTTTTTGAAACAGATAAGGGTATTAAAGAAACACTAGCTCCTAAATCACATAATCCCTTAGAAAAATTTATTTCACCAATGGTACAAGGAATAGAAAAACTCCATGGGTCTTTGAGCTTTTGAGGTAATTTATTTTGAATCAAGGCGCTTGTTTCCTCAGTCAAAGGTATTGTCTCAAAATCTTCCAGCTTTCTCTTGTTAGACATGATTTCCTTCAAAAATTTAGAGTATGCAGGGATTTGAGCAAGAGCATCAGCAAAAGGTATGTTGATGTGTAACTGCTTGAACATTTGAACAAATTTTTGGAATTGCTTGTCATCTCTAAATTTCTTCAACCTTTGAGGAAATGGTATTGGCGGAACATAAGGTTCAGGTTCCTTTACTGCTATAGGAGCTTTCCTCAAGTGTTCTCCCCCAATCTCAGATTCTTCCTCCATTAACTTTTCATCTTTTTCCGTTGTCACCAAGTCCTCTTCTTGTTCTTTCTTCTTCTCTTCACCCAACTGCCTCCCGCTGCGCAATGTTATTGCTTTGCACTGCTCCTTGGGATTTATTTCCGGCATGCTAGGTAGCTTCCCTTTGTCTCTAGCATTCACAGAATTGGCTATTTAGCCAATATGAAATTCCAGATTTTTGTTTACTGCCACAACTTGATCCAATTTTGCTTCCAATTTTTCAAACCTGTCTGAAGTGGCACCGGTCAACTTTTCAATTGTTACTTCCCATGATGGTTTCGTCTCAGCTTGATGTGGTCTTGGCTGAAATCCTGCTGGGTTGAATTGTCTCACGTTACTTCTTCCGACAGTATTATGATTTGTCTATGAAAAGTTCGGGTGATTCCTCCAGCCTGGATTATATGTGTTGGAATATGGGTTGTGCTGCTGTGGCCTGTTAAAATTTTGAGCCATTTGTGCATTTTCTACCTACAAACACTCAGCAATGGTGTGAGATCCTCCACAATTTTCACAGCATAAAATAGAATTAGACATAACATTTGCACTGCTTAATTTTTCAAACATATTAGTCAATGAATCAATTTTAGCACTCAACAAGTCTACTTTATCTACTTCATACATTCCAGCCACCTTTCTTTGTTGATTTTTCTCATTAGACTATTGAAAATTATTTGAAGACATTTCCTCCAGCAAATTATATGCTTCCTCTGGTGACTTACCCATTAAAGTGCCACCTGTAGCTGCATCCACAGAAGTTTTAATAGATTCGTTAAATCCATTATAAAAGGTTTGTAAAATTAGCCACGCAGGGAGACCATGGTGAGGACACATTCTTTGTAGTTCTTTATATCTTTCCCATGCCTCATATAATGATTCATTATCTAACTGTATAAAACCGGCAATGTCATTTCGTAACTTAGCAGTTTTACCAGGAGGAAAATATTTATTCAAGAATGCTTGGGATAAACCTGCCCAAGTGGTAAAAGTACCAGACGGAAAAGAAGTGAGCCAAGCCTTGGCTTTATCTTTTAGTGAAAAAGAAAATAACCTTAGCCTGATGGCATCATCGGTTACCCCATTCATTTTGATGGTATCACAAATTTCCAGAAAATTTGAAAGGTGAATATTTGGATCCTCAAATAATTCTCCTCCGAATTGAATTTGCTGAACCATATGAATAAGTGCAGGTTTTAATTCAAAATTATTAGCATTTACCACAGGTCTTGCAATACTTGCACGTGCTCTCTCAGATGTAGGCATAGCAAAATCACGTAACAGTACTCTTGTAGGATTTTGATTATCTTTTGCCATTTTGAGAGCTTCCTTCCTTTGTTTGGTTTCCTTTGTTAATGCCCTGCAGGTCTTTTCTATCTCAGGATTGTACGGTAGTAATTCACGTGTTCTCCTGGGCATAAAACACAGCAACAATTAATTACCAACAGTAAATTTAATAAAATACAATCTAAATTAATAGGAAAAATATTACTAAATTAATATTGTATCTGCCTCCCCGGCAACCGTGCCAGAAATTTGACTCGTTGTATTTTAACCATTACGAGTATCATCCCACAGGGAGGTGAACAATTACCGGTTGAGAAATATTTTATACCTATTATCTAGATCAATATGTAAAAGAAAAGGTCGATTTAATAATAACAAGAATCAAGTAAATGCAATAGAAAACACGTTTTCACAGTAAATAAAAGAAATCAGATAAATAAACTTTAGGACTTGGGATTTCACCGATCATCAACTGTAAATTCCATTCACATAATTACTTTGTGATAAACATCCTCACAACTATTCACATAATTAAACATTATCCTTTCTCAGGGTATAATATTACTATTCAAATAGTAATTAAGGGACTACTTTCGCGACTCCAAAATTACTATGGATGCATGACAAACAAAAGAATACTGTGTTGCAGAAATTGAGAATTTACTATCGTAATTCACAATTTAAGTCTGAAGAATTCACAAACTAATATTGATGTCAGCTGTCGCCTCTTCATCAATACCTTAAACATGCAAATGGTGATCAAGCACTTACAAGAAATAATATCAAATAAATCAGATATTGGATAATACCACAATTATATGAATGAAAATTACGTAATGATGGTTACATCCCAGTCCTAAAGAAAATACTTCAGCCACTCAACATGGCTTTTACGAAAGTAAAATTAAGTCTAAGCTATCTCCCCTCTCTATATCTATTCTATATCCCCCCGTGTTCTGATGCTAGTCCCCTCTATTTATACTTGTTATGGTCCCTAAAGACTAGGGGTTAATAGCGTGTGAAACTCTTTTGAATGATCTGAATGATCTGATTTGATGAGATTTTCATAATCTTCTCCTTTTCCGTTGTTGGCCTGCCAAACTTACTCCATGCCATGGCATTAAAAGTTACACGCCATGGCATTATCAACCAACTTCCCTTCCTTTTCTTCACCAAATCGTAACTTTTTGATGCAACAATCTTTCCAATCCATATCTTTCTCCAAGCAGTTTCCTTCCTACAAAATTGCAAATCAAGCTAGATAAGGCTAATTTCCCAAATAATTAGATAAGATAACAAGAATATCTTAACTTATTGCAAACAAAGCTAGATAGGGCTAAATTCCCCAATAATTGGATAAGATAACAAGAATATCTTAACTTAGGAATTAGCATTTAATTCACTTATCACTTCTATTCCTCTGGAAGAAACCACATGTCCTAACACAATGCCTTCAGTCACCATAAAATGACATTTCTCATAATTCAAAACCAAATTAGTTTCTACGCACCTTTTCAAAATTTTAACCAAATTTTCTAAGCAGTCATCAAAAGAATTTCCATATACAATGAAATCATCCACGAATACTTCTATACACTTTTCAATGTAATCAGAGAAAATACTCATCATGCATCTTTGAAATGTACCTAGAGCATTACATAGTACATAGACCAAAAGGCATTCTTCTATGCACAAATGTGCCAAATGGACATGTAAATGTTGTTTTCTCTTGGTCCTCTTGAGCAATCACAATTTGGTAATAACCTGAAAAACCATCAAGAAAACAAAAGAAAATTTTACCCAATAATCTTTCCAACATTTGATCAATAAAAGGTAATGGAAAATGATCTTTTCTAGTGGCTAAGTTAAGCTTTCTAAAATCTATGACCATTCGCCATCCATTTTGGATTCTTGTTTGCACCATAGTTATGCCAGTTTTCTTAGGCACCACATGGATCGGGCTCACCCATTCACTGTCAGAAATTGGGTAGATTATCCCTTCTTTAAGGAGTTTGAGAATCTATATCATTACTACTTTCTTCATGGCTGGGTTGAGTTTTCTTTGAGGCTCTCTCACTGCTTTGGCATTTTCTTCCAAGAGAATCCTGTGCATGCATATTGAAGGACTTATACCTTTAATATCTGCCAATGTCCACCCTATTGCTGCCTTGTGCTCCCTTAAAACCTTTACTAATTTAGATTCTAGTTCTTCATTCAGTCCCCTTGCAATTATTACTGGTAAAGTCTCATTCTCCTCCAAATAAACATATTTAAGATGATTTGGCAAGGATTTCAATTCTAACTTAGGAGCTTGCAAAACGGAAAGCATTAATTGCTCATGAGATCTGAAACAAATCTTTCAAAATTAAAGTATTTGTAGGAATTTCCAACGCAGATTCTTCACTTATATCCTCATCCCCTTCTAACTTTGTACTCGAGCCTGCAGAAAAAACATCATTCTCTTCATAAAAAATATCTTGGATAATAGAATCCACAATGTCAATAGAATACAAGTAATGAGTGTCAACTGGATGTTTCATTGCTTCAAAAATTTTAAACTTGACAATTTGTTCATCAAATTTTATAGAAATCGTGCACTCATCTAGATCTATGTTAGTCTTAGCTGTCATCATAAAAGGTCTCCCCAATAAAAGAGTGGCTCATTCTCCCACATCATCATCCTCGATTTTCAAGATATAAAAATCAGTCGGAAAAATCAATTTATTGACTTGTACTAAGACATTTTCCACAACTCCTTCAAGATATGCAGTAGACCTATTAGCAAGTTTAATAATTACCCTTGTTGGTTTTATTGGACCTAAATTTAGAGCACAATATACAGAATATGGCATAACATTAATAGATGCTCCTAAATCTAGCATGGCATGTTTAATCATTTTATTCCCAATTACACAAGGAATTGAAATCATACTCGGATCCTCACACTTATCAGGAAATTTTTTTAAAATTAGAGCAGACGCATTTTTCCCAATATTGATTGTTCCATCACCTTTTAGCCTTCTTTTATTGGTGCATAATTCCTTCAAAAACTTTGCATACCTGGGAATTTGCTTGATTGCATCTATCAAGGGAATATTTATTTCTACCTTTTTGAATGTCTCCAAAATTCCTTGCTCATACTCCTCTTTTTTTGACCTTACTAACCTGATTGGAAAGGTTACAGCATTAGTATTTGAATCATTGGATAGTAAAGGATCATATCTTACTACTTTTGAGTTTCCTTCTTCGTTATCTTTGGTCTCCTCCACAATTTTCTTCGGTGAAGTGGGTGTGGGTTGAAGTTCCTTACCACTTCTCAAAATCATTGCACTAACATTTTCCTTTGGATTTACCACTGTCTGAGAAGGTAATCCTTTTGAGACTATTTGCTTCAATTCACTCATTTCTGCAGCTAATTGAGACACTTGATTCTCCACATTATGGATACTAGCTCCAGTCTCTGGTTGGAATTTCTACATATTGTGTTGAAATTGTTGCGTGTTAGTAACCAAAGACCTTACAATATCTTTTAAAGGTATACTTGAATTTGATGATTGCATGGGTGGTGGTGGTTGTGCTGGCCTGTTTTGGCTCGAAAATTGATATCTTGGCTGCCCACCTGGGTTCCCATAACTAAGATTTGGATGATCCCTCTAACCAGGAATAGCAAGGTTTGAATAAGGATCATATTTCCTTTGGGGTTGACTTGGATATCCTCCAATTGCATTTGCTTGTTGCATTATATCCTCGTACAAAGTTGGGCACAAATCTTTAGGATGTCTAGGAATCGAGCAAACTCCATAAACTTTTGCATTTTGCATTTGTCCTACAACCATTTGACGAACTAGGGTAGTTAGATCAGAAATTTGGTCTTGAATGCTAGAAGTACTTACCTCATGAATCCTTTTAGGAATCTCTTCAAATCTTGAACCAAATTGTTGAGAATTCTCTGCCATGTTAGAGATTAATTGCCTTGCTACTGTTAGTGTTTTGTTCACCAAGGCTCCTCCGCTGGCTGCATCAACCACACTGTGATCCATCAGTAATAACTCCTCATAAAAGTATTGGATCAAAAGTTGGTCTGAAATTTAGTGGTGCGAGCAACTTGCACATAATTGGTTAAATCTTTCCCAATATTCATATAATGATTCTCCACCAAGTTGTCTAATATCACAAATCTCCTTCCTAATATTTGCAGCTCGTGAGGCAGGAAAAAAGTTCTCCAAAAACAACCTTTCATTTCCTCCCAAGTTGTAATGGAACCCGCAGGAAGATAATAAAGCCAATCTTTCGCCTTATCTCCCAAGGAGAAAGGGAAAGCTCTCAAATTAACTTGTTCCTCCGTCACTCCTTGTGGTTTCAAACTAGAGCAAACCACATGGAATTCCTTGAGATGTTTGTGTGGATCTTCTCCTGCATTTCCACAAAAAATAGGTAACAAATGAATTAGTCCAAATTTTAGTTCAAATGATACTTATAAATTTGGAAATTGTACACAAAGAGGTTGTTGATTCAAAACTGGAGCAATAAGCTCCCTCAATGTACAATCTCTTGCAGTCATCATTTATTCCTCAAGTGGTGTTGAATGAAATTGCAGCCCCCTTCTTGTTTCCTTCTTTAGTCGCCGTGCTTCTTTCTCAATTTCTGAAATGAACACAAGATCAAATTTATCAGAAGCACAGGTTATGCAAAAGGAAAAAAACAATTCACAATGCTGAGAAACAAGATAGCTCCCTAGCAACAGCGGTAAAATTTTGATCGGGTTGTCGAAGCCCCCAAAATTATTTCAGATCTTAAACTAGCTACAGTTGATTTGTAGTAGTAGTGGACCAGTTTAAATCCCAC
Source organism: Gynochthodes officinalis (assembly GCA_020080225.1). Taxonomy (NCBI): domain Eukaryota; kingdom Viridiplantae; phylum Streptophyta; class Magnoliopsida; order Gentianales; family Rubiaceae; genus Gynochthodes; species Gynochthodes officinalis. Next base: position 18,380,705 of record CM034619.1, read on the forward strand.
AGGGAGCTATGTGTTGAAGAATTTCTTAGCAATTGAGATGAAGAAAAAAAAAAGAATTTTTAGTACCAAATCTAATAGTAGTTAATAAAGAAAATTTATAAGAGAAATCACTGGAAATATGTAAAAAAAATTAGTTCAGTCTTACCAGGCTCTGATCTAAGGTAGTGTAGTTGTACCGAATATATCTAGATCATAGGATTCTTAAAACATTTTTCCATTCAAGCATTGAATCAAAATTTTTTTCAGGATAGCCATGACAAAATTTTGAGTTTTCCTATTCTATTTGTTTGAACCTAGCATTCACAACAAACCTTACTAACAAATGACTGGGGGCGATAGCATTGCATATCATTTGATAGCAGCACTAAGAACCTTGAAAATAGTTAAAACAACAACTAACAAATGAGATAGCTGCAATTGAAAATCTTTGCATCATTAATATCCTTTAAATCATAAATGCATGATTACTGTCACTTTACACATGCAAAAAGATTTAAGTGCTACTTGTACTAATTGTTCCGAACAATTATGGATAAAAAACAAATAAATAGCTGTAGGAAGAAAAATGAAAATAAGTTGTCAATTTATTTAAAATTCAAAATCCATAAAAAATTGAAAGCAAGAAATAATGATTACTTGAATGTAAAAAGATTATGAAACTATAAACAACACCTCACTAAATATATTGGCATTAACACCCCTTGGATTGGAAAGGAAATAGTTTAGCCACTCATGGTAGCAAAACTATTCTAACCTTATTCTAGAATGAAAGAAAAGTACAAGAGAAAGAAAATTTTCTGTAGAAAATGAAGCTTAAGAATCATCTTTTCCAAGTTCACTTACTCTCCTATTTATAGACTTCTTCTCTAACAACCTCCCTGAAGACTTCCTAAAATCTCTTCAACAAATTCTAAGTCTTTAAAATTTCGATTTGTAACTTATTATCCAGCCAACCATCCTATCCTATCTAATCCAAATAAATGTCTTCCAATCCATTCTAACTTGAATTATAAAAGTTGAAATCAAAAGACAAATTCAAATATTGAAATTTCAGCTCCTCAGCCCTTTATCTCAGCTCAAGATGTGGTCACGCGCATTCATCTGTTGTGCATCTTCTTGAGTTTCACCTCCAAGACTTCATCCTTTAAGGCGTGATCTTAGTTTATTCAAAATAGTCTTTTGTTTTTGCTCCAAAATTCCTTCTTCAAAATTCGTCAAAATCTTCATTAAATTCTATCTTTTCGCTTTAGTCCATCAATTTCATTCTCTAGTATAAAAACACCTCAAATTAGCCATTTTCATACTAATAAAAGCATTAACATCATAGGTTTGCTCCTATTAAATGGTAACAAATTAAATCCTATCAAAATACAAATTAAAAAAATATTATTTCTGCTCCACCCACCCCCATGGGGGTGAAATGGGGCGGGATCCATTGTCATCCCTAAATAGAAATGCCATATAAGAGGTAAACACAAGATAATAAAGACAAAAGTTATTTCAAAACTCATTTTTGCACTTTTCAAAACAAAGATATGAGATAGAAATTATTTCAAAAATGTAAAAAATAGTTTGAAAAGTACAAAAATATATATTAAAATACAATCTATGCACACTTCAAATACCATTAATTATCTTGCATGTTGCATTCAAAAATTAATGAACTTACATGAAATTTTTTTTAAAATTAAGTGGTTTGAACAAACTCCGCCTGTACATGTTTGCATAGCCTGTCCTAAGTCGGGGTAAAGGAGGAGAGTTTTGTCAGGCATTGAGAGCCACTATGAAAAAAAAACTACCCTTTGAGATAAACCCTACTGAATTTTAGTTGAAGCGTACCCTTCTTAGCAACAAGTTGCATCGGCGCCCGGATATAGTAAAAAATGGGCAAGGGTCCTTGGACCAAGATAGGTGAGTGCGAGGGGTAAGAAGCCTAGCCTTGGGTGATCATTCCCAGGGAAGCAAGACCTAGGGAGTAAGGATTCGACTAGGGCGTTAGAACATAGGAACCTTAATGGGAAAGTTGAGAGAGTCAGCTCGATACCTTTGCTCGAAGGAAAGTGAATATTGCTTGCCTGCAAGAGACTAAATGGGTTGGAGAAAAACTAAGGAAGTTGAAGGTATCGGATTCAAGTTGTGGTACATAGGCACAAAAAAGAGTGTAAATGGAGTTGGGATTTTGATTAATAAAGGTTATAGAGATAAAGTGGTAGAGGTTAAAAGATCAAGAGATGGAATTATTTTGGTTAAGCTAGTAGTGGGAGAGCTAATTTTGAATATCTTTAGTGTATATACCCCTCAAGTTGGACTGCAAGTATTTGATAAGAACAAATATTGGGAAGATCTAGAGGATATTCTAAGGGGGATACCACGCAAGGAGAAGGTATTCATAAGAGGGTATTTAAATGGACATGTTGGTCAACATAGTGAAGTTTGCGAGGTTTACCTTCGAGAATGTGTAGCTACGCAACATAAGTTAGTGGTTTTAGAGGTTCGATATAACAAAGTACACAAAATGCAGAGAGGTGCTTAGAACCTAGAATAAGTTGGTGGAAGCTAAAAGAAGAAAAACAAATAGCTTTCAAGGAAATAATCCTTCAGGAAGGACCGTGGCTACTGGAGGTTGACGTAAATATGGTGTGGAACAAGATGGCTAACTGCATCCAAAGAGTGGCAAGAGGGGTTTTAGAGGAAAGTAAAGGAAACGGACATCAAACAAAAGAAACTTTGTGGTGGAATGAAGAGGTGCAGGAGGCAATCAAACATAACAAGGAGTGTTCCAGGAGTTTGTCTAAATGTCCTAGTGATGAGAATTTGCAAAAGTCTAGATTAGAGAGAAAAAAATGCCAAGAAAGTTGTGCGAGAGGCTAGAGGTGAGGTTTTCTCATAAATGTACAAACAACTTGAGAGCAAGGGAGGAGAAAAAGGCATCTATAGACTTGCAAAGAAAAGGGACAAGAAAGTAAAGACTTGACACAGGTTAAATGCATCAAGGATGAAAATCAAAAAGTTTTAGTAAGAGATGTAGATGTTGAGGAAAGATGGATGAGTTATTTTAGAAAATTTTTTAATGAGGAGAGTGGTAGAAGTGAGATAGATTTGGAGGCTATTTCTGATGATTCAAACAGAAGGTTTGTGTGTGGAATTAGAGAGTATGAAGTTAATGAGGCATTGAAGATGATGAAGACTGGTAAAGCATTAGGACCCATTGGTATCCCTAGTAAAGTGTGAAGATGCTAAGGGGATGTGGCAATACGTTGGTTGACTAACCTTTTTAACAAGATTCTCCAAACAAATAAGATGCATGATGGATGGAGGGAAAGTATGCTCGTGCCTATATACAAAAATAAAGGGGATATCCATAATTGTTCCAATTATAGGGGCATTAAGCTTATGAGCCATACAATGAAGTTATGGGAGAGAGTTATTGAGCATTGCTTGAAAATAGAGACTAAGGTCTCTAAAAATCAAATTGGCTTTATGCCAGGAAGATCTACCATAGAGGCTCTTTTCTTGATACGACAGTTGATTGAGAGATATTGAGAAAAGAAGAATGACCTACATATGGTATTTATTGATCTTGAGAAGACGTATGATAGGATTCCAAGAAAGGTTCTATGGTGGGTATTTGAGAAGAAAAAAGTACCTTCAAAGTATGTAGAGGCAATCAAGGAAATGTATGATGGTGTTAGTACATGCGTAAAGGCTTGTAATGGAAAATCAAGCTATTTTCCAATCACAATGGGCTTACACCAAGGCTCTACTTTGAGTCCTTATCTTTTTGCCCTAGTTAGGGACGAGTTAACAAAGAATATCCAAGACGAGGTGCCGTGGTGTATGCTATTTGCAGATGATATCGTGCTTATTGATGAAACTAGGACGGGGGTAGAAGCTAAATTAGAATTATGGAGAAGCACGTTAGCGTCAAAAGAATTTACGTTAAGCCGAATTAAGACCAAGTACATGAAGTATGAGTACGATACGACAAGACAAGTAGACGAAGATGTCGTGAGTATGTTCAGACATGAGGTACCCAGGAAATATGCTTTTAGATATTTGGGATCAATATTGCAACAATGGGGAGAGATTGATGAAGATTTAAACCATAGAATCAAAGCAAGTTGGATGAAATGGTGCAGTGTAGCATGGTTCTTTTGTGACCGCAATAAGACCGGCAATGATATATGGAGCTAAATATTGGCCAGCACAAAGGCAACATGAGCATAAGTGGTAGTAGTAGAAATGATGATGTTATGGTGGATGTGTGGTAAGACAAGGATAGATAAGATAAGAAACATGGATATTGGACCAAGTAAATCCATTTATTGCTGCCTAATGTGTGCTTACATTGTTTAAAAAAATAATAATAATGTTGTTCATTAGAGCTATTTACAAGTACTGTTTATCGTTAGTATTCATAGGTAATGTTTACGGTACTATTCACAATATTGTTCTTAATTGCATTTTTCCCTTTCCTTGATATGATTTTGTTGTTTCTTTTTTTCTTTTTTTTTTTGGCTAAACAAAAATTAGGGTTCGGCCTGGAATAAGAAAAAAAAAAAAAAACTTGGAAGTGCTGAAAATAAGAAAGAAAAAAGATTTCCTAATATTGTGTTTTCTTTCTTTCTTTCTTTCTTCGATTCATTATGTTTTATGTGCTTGGAGTATGCTTCAGCTGGGTTTTATTGGAATGTTGATTGTTTATGTAGTGAAGTAAGGCTTCAAATTTGAATTGAAAAGCTACCAACTTGATACTTCTACAGTTTAAAATGATAAGATCATTATTTCATTCTCGACCTTTTTTATTTGAAAAGAAATCTTTTTCTATTGTTACACCCATCTCTTTAACTTTATTTTTACCTTATTTTTGTTTCATTTTGCATGCACAAGTTCTCTACTTGTACTTGACATTTGCTATTTCTTGTTTCTCATATTTCTTATTAATCAAAAGTTCTGATTGCTACACGTGATGACATAGTCCACTGTGGTTGTTAATATATTAAACTGTACCCTTTTGCTCTTTTCAGGCTAAAGCATGTTACTCAACTGGCAGTGACACTTAAAGAGCCTCAATAGGTAAATTATTGATGTTCTGTCATCCATACTTTTACTGCTCTTTGAGCTATGAACTGAGTTTTGTGTTACTTGAAATTGCTTTAATGGAATGATGCAATCAATTAATGGTCGAAGGGAGCACTTTAAAGTGGAATGCTTACTTTAAAGGGACAACTAGTTTTCAGCCGATATACAATTTTGTTGAATGCTCCATTAACACTTGATCATGCACTTTTTTCCTCAATTGGAACTTCATTGATTTTTGGCTTTTTAACTGTTTTTTTTTTTTGACATTTTCTTTTATCAGGGAGAGGTTTAGTTTCATGTTTTCTTTTAAAGCACTGAAAGATGCAACCGATGAGCTCAGAGCATTTCTGCGACTGTATACTCTATATTTGTTAAACTATCTTTCCTTCTATATCCTCAATTGGAAGTTTATGTTACAGTGAAATCTCTAATTATTGTTTATTTAGGTAAGCATTTCAATAGAATATTTTAAATATATATATATTTGAAATTTTAATTCTGATGAATTATGCAATTTATCTAATCTTATGCTTTCTTTTGTAAAGAAGTGTGTACAAGTTATTATTGAGTGTGTAAAAAAAAACACTTTTATTTGAACATGTGTAAAAATTAATTGTTGAATGTTTTGACAACTCTAATGTCCTTTGGAATGCAAGGAGTTGATGTCGATGCTCAGATTTAGAGCAATAAATTTACTCTGTTGTCTTTTAAAGTAATTTCTTCTCTTGCATGGTTATATGACTATATATAGCCATGTGTTATGATTAATTAAATTTGTTATTTGATGTTATCATTTCAAGTGGGAGAATAGTCGTAGATGTACTGGATGATTTTGTTGAGTTTTCTCTTAGTATGTTTATTAGAGTTGCTGTCGTTTGTTCGATTTTGGTTTGAGAATTACCTTTCTTGGATAGTTTATTTGATTTAGAATGTGAGAAAACCCTGTAGGAGTTTCTTATGTTACATGTGACACTTTTGTTATATAGTCAAACTGTTGGATTGGGGAGAGGATGACACAGCCATGGTTGCTGAAACTGCTACTTTGAGGGCATCATTTTGACAAGAGGTTGTTGTTTCGCACAAACTTCACCATCCAAATGTTACAAACCTACAACTTGGTTCTTTCTTATAGGCTGCTACATTCTACATAATAATAACGCGGTGTTAGTTAATGTGGTGTTAATTGTTTTTGTGTTGAACATTTCAGTGTTAGTTAATGTAGTGCTAATTGTTGTTGTGTTGGAAATTTAATATCTTAGTTTCATATATCTCTAGTTTGTTGGTGCATCAGAGGAGACTTCAAATTTCATGATTCCTTCCAAAAATCCTTCTGAGGGTTATACCAACCAACCTTCCATCAAGGCATGCTGTGTTTTGTTGGAATTTCTTACTGGAGGAACATTGAAGAACTTATACAAAAATAAGAAAAAGAATCATGCACTGCTGTTGTAGGAAAATATTTGCATTTCATTAAATTTTGTTGTAGGAAAAGATTTGCTACAATCAACGCATTATTTACAATTATCTTTAGAGAAAAACGTCGAGAAAAAGATTAGGAGATATAGTTATCCAGAAAAGTGTGCGCGTCTAGTGTGTATTATCACTTTGTTAACATTAACCAAGCGGCTTCAACCCACCCTATCCTTGTCTTCGTTGTTACATCGCATCCAAGCTGGAAAGGAAATGAACTAATAAACTCAATTTTCATAATCTTTCAATTCACAAAGTGAATCAATAATTCAAATTAAAAAAAACTTATTATAAATAATTCTTAAAAAACTGTTCAAAATTTAACTAAAATTAAGTAAAATTCAAAAACCTTCTTACACTTTCACATATAGATGAAATTTTGAGTTAACAATTGTTTCCTCTTTCACGGCAGTAGAATGAAGAATTCACATTTAGTAATCCCTTTCATTTTATAAAATTCTGGCCAAAGTTTTGGCAATTAGATTGAAAGGAGTGATTAATGAGGTGATCGGGAGCAGTCAGTTTGCATTCCTAAGAAATAGGCAATTGTCAGATTGTTTCTTAATTGCCATTGAAGTAGTCGATTATCTCAAGAAAAATAACAGAAGTGGCATTTTGATGAAGGTGGACTTTGAAAAAGCTTTTGATAATGTTGATTGGAATTTTCTGGGTTATGTCATTGCTAAGATGAATTTTGGAAGAAAGTGGAGGAGTTGGATCCGTTACTACGTGGCTACCGTGTCAATGTCAATTTTGATCAACGGCTACCCTACTAAGCAGTTCGGCATCAAAAAAGGCCTCTGTCAAGGATGCCTCGTTTCTCTAATGCTTTTTAATATCATGGCTGAAGCGTTTAGTGTACTTATGCAAAAAGGGGAGTCCACTGGGTTGTTCGAGGGGATAAGCATTGGTCAAGGAAGTTTCAGGTCAGCTCACTTACAATATGCGGATGATACTCTTATATTCATCAAGCCTGAATTTGATAGTGTGTTGAATGTGAAAAGAATTCTCATGTGTTTTGAGGCGTTGTCTGGTTTGAAGATCAACTTCAGCAAAAGCAGTTTGATTGGTATTGAGATGGATGTGGGTCTCTTGAACGGCTAGGTTGCGCACCTCTCTTGCAAGGTTGAAACCTTCCCGGTTAAATACCTTAGCCTCCCTCTGGAGGTCAACTCTGCGGTACAAAACATCTGGAGGCCTATCCTTGACAAAATGAGATCAAAGCTTGTTGGCTGGCAAACAAAGTACCTTTCTATGGGTGATAGAGTGACTCTAATAAATTAGGTCTTGTCAAGCTTGCCGGTTTTTTTCTTGTTTGTTTTTAAGCTACCTTGTGGAATAAAAAATGATATAGATAAGTTGATAAGGAGATTTCTTTGGGGTAGTTTGGACCAACAACGTAAAGTGCATTATGTGGATTGGCATACAGTTAATGCTCCAAAGTGGCTTGGGGGACTGGGTATGATTGACTTTCATTTAAAAAACTTAGCCTTATTAACAAAAAGGCTATAGAGGTTTGGCAATGAGGTGAATTCGTTTTGGGGGAATTTTGTTGTGGAAAAATATGGGCTTGACAAGAAGCGACTTCTCCCCACTCCATGTAATATAGTTTCGTCTCTAATTCATGGAAAGCTATTACTGCTCCCCTTAGTCTCCCTAACAAATTTTATGAGGTTGTTTTAGCAAGAATGAGGGCATTGCTCGGGAAAAGGGAAAATATTGCTTTCTGGCATGACGAATGGATAGAAGGAGTGATCCTAAAAATGTGCTTCCCTTGGATCTTTGCTCTGTCTGTGAATCAAGATGGATGTGTGGCTGATTTTGGCAATTGGAGGAATGGTCAATGGGTATGGTCGATTGCTGTTCGTAGGATTGTTCTTGATTGGGAAAAACAGCAGTGGGAGAACGTGCTATATTTGTTGCAAGGCCAATTTCCAAGTCAAATGTCCCAAGATCGGATCATCTAACGAGGGGTCCCGAATGGTACGAATTCCACTTCTTCTTTTTACAAATTTGTGTTGCAACCCCAAAGGCAAGGGGAAGTAATCTCGAACCTAGTATGGAATAGGTATGGTCCACCTAAAGTGGAAGTCTTTGTCTGGCAACTAATTCATCAAAAGCTTCCTGTCAGAAGCTGTCTGCTTAGGAGGGTATTATTAGAGCAGAGCTTATTGTGTGTCCTTTTTGCAACTCTGAGCTGGAATCTGTCCAGTATTTGTTTTTCGACTGTCAGTGTAGTTGGTTGGTGTGGACTAGGTGTTTGGATATTTGGGGTATTACCTGGGTCTGCTCGGGAGATCCTTTCATCTTTCTGAATAGCTGGCAGCAGACCTCCTCGATTTTTAAAGGACGGCAGCCTTGGATTCTTCTGTTCTATATTATTTCTTGGTCGATCTGGCTGTGCAGGAATCAAGTTACCTTTAACAATAAAAACTTTGATTTCTTGCATCTCTTGGATTTGATCTTCATTAGGTTTGCTACTTGGTTTAAGGCGCGATGGCCTTCTTCTTCAGCATCTATGACAGACATATTCCGACAGCCGAATAGCGCAGAAGTGAGGGAGGAACTGGGGTGCAGGAAGGAAAGTGCTACTTGGTCTCGGCCCCAACCAGGTACAATGAAATTTAATGTAGATGGTTCAACTATCGAAAAACTAGGTAGGGCAGGAATTGGGGGAATTCTTAGTAATGATTTAGGTAAAACAAAGGCCGTGTTCTCGAAGCACGTTGGAATTCTGGATTCGAATCAGGTGGAGTTTCATTCTATTAGTGAGGCTTTTCAGGTGTTTGTTGAGTCTATTTGGAGGAGCTCTCATGTTCTTGTAGTCGAAAGTGACTCTGTTAATGCAATCAGTTGACTAAAGAATCCAGACAGAGCCTCCTGGCACCTTAAAAATGTCTCAAACCACTTAAATCCACTGAAGAAGAAACTTAAGCACTGGGAGGTTTACCATATTCCAAGAGGCATCAATAGTGTGGCCGATAGGTTGGCAAAGTTAGGAGTGTCTAAATTGCAAAACTTGTCGACAATCATGGAGTAATGAGTGCATGCCTTTATTTCCTATCTATATAGTAGTCTGTGGAGTAGGATTGCTATTGTGCCACTCTTATTTATTGTCTTCTTTATTGTAAATTTTTCTCTCATCATCTAATAATACATTTGCCTTCTTGGCTTGTTAAAAAAAAAAAAAAATCCCTTCCATTTTATGCTTCATTTTTTATTTTTTTGTTAATTTCACCCTTCAAGCTTATTTTCAAATACATAATACCTGTTCTAATTACAAAGTCTTGTTTTCCTCTTTTAATAAATAATAACAAACTCCTCATTTTCTTGAATTGTGTGATCATTAATTAGGACTTATTTAATATGTACTCCTTTCATTCTTAAAAAAAAATTCTTTTTTGAATAAAAGTCTTATATTCTTATTATTAATAATAACAAACCTAAAATTAAAAGATAAACATAAAAATGTAAATTTGGAAAATTAGTGGTGTATTAAATGTGTGGTATTTTTTAGCTAATAAAAATTATATCAAATTCAAAGTGTTTCTTTTTTCTGATACAAAAGGAGTAAAACTGAAAAAAAACCTGTAAAATAGTACTAGCATCCACTTTTACCAGAAAAGGTTTGAGATTCAACACCGTTTCTCCATTTATTTAATTTTGTTTGCAGACTATTTCTGAGGAGAATTTTGTCCAGTTGCTTGCCATTCACCGACCATCTAATTGACCATGCGTTTTAATAATGTATAAAAAGTTCAAAATAAATAGTTAGTTTGTTGACATGTTCGTTCTTGACTACTTTTTGATGATTGGGGGAATTTTGTTGTAATGTTCGTTCTTGGATTCGTGTCACTTTTCGTGACAACGGATTTTGTTTTTCTTCTCTAATTAAAGATAGGATTTAATTCAATTTTTATTTTGAAACTTTGGAGTGATTATTCAGATAATAAAAATTTCAATGAAATTTATAGTGATTGACGTCCATATCAGAAATTCATTAAAAAAAAATATTATAAATATCATTATTCAAACTATATATTGACGGCCCCCAAATAAATTATAGAAATCTGTGGGAATTTGTATACTTTGACCATTTTTTTTTAATCACTGATTAATTTCCAGCCATCCATTCAAATAAATGTGATAAAAATAAAACAAACAAACAATATCGAGAGCACCTCATAAGAATCACTACTATTATTCAACCTTGTTAAATTAATTAACTAATTTGATTAACATTGTTTACAAAACCACATTTCTGTGAGGAGGCCGAGTCTAATTGAGCAACTAAATCAAAGTTATAGGTAATCATACTTATTTTGAATTTTCAAAATAATCAAGAAAGGAAAGATGTGAAACTTAAAGTAATCAAGAAAAGAAAGACACTAACAATTAATTGTGAAAACTAAATAAAAAGCTTTATTAGCACTTTCTTTCCTTAATGATAAGGCTTCATGTTACATGAGAAGCTCTACATTATTCGTACAAAAAACTAAAACAACATGGTTGATCGAGAAGTAATATAGAGAACTCTGAAAACTTTTGAGAAATTCTATTCTCCTTATTTTTCATGAGACCTCCATTGATCCATCTTAGTAGAGTCTGTTACACCAAAAAAAAAAATTAGTTACTAATACTCTCAAATTCCATAGTATAATCAATGATAGAATGAGTATGAAAAAGGCAAATGTTTGAGAAATTAATTGTACTTACGCGTCACAGTTGACATTCTTGGATATGGGGATATCCATGGTGACACCACATTTGCTAGGAAGAGCTTGAGCTGCATCATCCTTGATAGTGGGGACACGATTCGCAGCTTGCTTAACGCAATTGCAAGCTTCCCTTTTGTCTGCTGGGGTTTTTACAGATCCTACTAGGGTTTTTACACCATTGCAACATGCTGGGTCTGGCTGGCCTCCACTAGTAAGATACGGAACACATCTTGCCAAATCTGCAGCCACTTCCGAGCAAGTGATGGCTGCCTGCCCCGGCTCAGCCATCATGTGAACCACAGCAAGTACTGCAATCGCTGCTACAATGAAACTCTTCATTTTTTCTTCACTTAAAATAATATTGTTATTATAACTATGATTTTTATGTGAGTTTTTGTGTAGCTTGTTCTTGATTTTTGCTGCGATGAAGGGGCTTAAAGTGCATGTGTATTTATAGGGGTTTCGTGAGGCATTATGGATAGCTTATGTAATGGCTGTTACATTATTTTGTCTGCTTGTTTGGTTCCATAATTCACTCCACTTGTGTGTATTTTTAGCAAAAAATAATTATGATCCTCTAACCATTTTCATACCGCCCATTGCTACATTGCCCAGCGATCGTTTCCAGGCTTGATGATGTATATTCTGTTTTTCGGTTGCTGCTTGTGACCTTAACAAAATCAGAAATCCCATTATCTCTTTTTTATTTCTCTGGAGAAGTACTACCAATCACACTCGTACTTTAGGAATTGTTGTTCAAAAAACCTTTATTTCCTTTAGCCAATTAAGAGAAGAAACAACTTTTTTGCACATCCGATAGTGGAAGAGTGCTACTTAATTAGGGTCACAAAACAAGAACGTATAGTCAATAATAGGTTTTTTTTTTGGCGGGGAAAAATAATCATATATAACCAACGTTCAATGATATGGACTTACTTGTTAATTAGATTATAAAATGCAAGTATATACGCATGGAAAAAGACTTGTTCGAAATAATGCTTCAAATTAAGTTCAAATTAACCACAATCCATATCAAAAGACCATGGCTACTTTTTCTTTGTTTTTTGACAAGCCAAGAAGGCAAGGTTTATTATTAGAGAAATAAAGCAAAGTTTACAAAGTAGGAGTTAATAGCTAAAAGGAACAAGTAACAGTCCTACACAGCATACAAACAAACCGAAAATAGGTAGCAGAAACAAACACTCATTACTCAATGATCGCCAATAAGTTTTGCACTCTGGACACTCTTGACTTTGCCAACCTGTCAGTCACACTATTAATGTCTTTTGGAATATGTTGGCCCACCCAGTGCTTGATTTTCTCCTTTAGCAGGTCTATGTGGTTTGAGACATTTTTTAGGTGCTAGGGGGCATTCTCTGGATTCTTGAGCCAATTGATTGCATTATCAGAGTCACTTTTGATTACAAACACATGAAAGCTCTTCCAAATAGATTCAAAAAACACCCCAAAAGCCTCATGGATAGCATAGAACTCAGCCTAATTCGAATCCAAAATTCCAACATGCTTAGAGAACACGGCCTTTGTTTTACCCAAATCATCTCTCAAAATTCCCCCAATCATCTCTCAAAAGACCATGGCCACATAGTGGCCTTATGATGAGAAAAAGTCTTCGTTGGTCTTGATGAAATCACACTTTGCTAAATAAGAATTCAAATCACTTGCTAATAGCCTAATGAACTAAGTTTTGAAACATCAAGAGGGTTAAAGTTTTGTCTTAAGAGTAATTAATTTTATAAATGATAGAACGTTAAGAACATATATATGTTGGCAACTAATTTGTGAAGGGAGAATTTCAACACCCCAAATATTAGATAATTTTATTTTATCTTTTTGTGGTTTTATTTAATATCACATTCAACAATAATTGATTGGCAATTATAATTGTTCTGGTTAAAAAATTCATCATTGGCAAATATAATATGTTCAATATATAGAATTCAATAGAATCCTAAACCGATTGGATTTGACTATCTAATTTTAATAAAAAAAATAATTATAAATCCAATAGGATTACAATCTCATAAATTTAATAGAAAAATTAGTTTAATTCCACTACACGATCTTAAAATAAAAAATTTAAGTTAATATCCAGATGTGATTTTAGATAAAATCCCAACAAGAAACTTTGAATAGTTAGTTTTTGGTTTTACAAACTACACACACTCATTTCTCTGATTCAAAAACAATTATAATTCTAACAATAGATCCTAAGAGTTAATTTGTAGTTGATTTCACAATCAATCCCAGCAGGAAACTTCACTTGTATTTGAAAGGATGGGGAAATTAATGATCTGCCTTCTATTTTTGTTGATTTTAAAACAGTGTAAGAAATAGTGGATTAATTGGTATCCCAATCAAGAATTAATGCTACCAAATCTATCTGTCCTGATAATTATGCTAATTTAATCAACAATAATTTAGTTATGATGCTGACGAAAAAGATATTATAATTTGAGTAATGATACAAATAGTGACAAATCATAGTGACTTTGTATAGTGACTGACGTGGCAATCATGAAAAGACAAAATCATCCATCCATCCTCATTACAAAATACAAAATAATGAGAGATAATTTTGTATTTTCATAGTTGCCATATCAGTCACTATACAATGTCACTATAATTTGTCACTATCTTAATCATTACTCTTATAATTTTGGTGCTTTAATTAAATGATCAAAGACACGAATTTGTGTGTAAATTTTTTTTTCTCTATGTTTTGATTGTTTGTTGTTTGCTTATCTTAATTTGACATGTGAGATGACTTATAATATATATCTTAGGATTCCAATATTTGATTTAACATTTTTGTGGACATTTGAAAACGTACTTTGTCTATTTATTTAAGTGCAATTTACAAGACAGATATTATCTTTTGTACTTCTTATTAACATATAGTATAAAAGCCTCAACAAGATGATTCTAGTGATGACACGTGGACACAAAATTTCCCCTTCGTGCGTAGCTTTGTCCTTCCACGTTGGCTAGAATAGGATGTGTGCCATCTATGTGTCATTTGTTGTCTTTAGGGTTTGTTGTCTTTTCTTCTTCTTTCTGCAGAGTGTCGTTTCTTTGCTTTTTGCTCTTCATCAACAATTTTTGTTTTTTTGCTAAATCTTTCTGTCCAATGGTCATTGTTGCTCTAGTTTTTATTGTTGTCCTTTTTCGATTATTTTTGCTATTTTTCTTCTTGATGGTTGCCCTAACTTTTGGGTTTTTTAGATTTTGGTCCATTAATTTTATTTGCTATTCAGCGATTCTAATGTTGTCCGCTTTGAATGTTGTTCTAATTTTTCTTGGCTAGCGAGGAAGTCGACCCATGGACAGTGACCGTTCTACCTATACCAATGACTGTGACGGTGAGGAAAAGAGTCCCAAATCTGTTGTCGAACTACTGTTTTTTTTTCTTCTTCTTTTGCTTTGTTCTCCCAAATCTTTCTACTCGATCGTCATTGTTGGTGCAATTTTTGGATCCTATTGTTTTTTTTTCTAAGTTTTTGCCTACTTTCCTATCCCAATGGTTGTCCTAACTTTAGAGCTTTTTAGATTTTGGTCCATTAATGTTGTGTGCTCTTCTGCGGTTCTCCTGTTGTCCTAATTTCTTCTTCCCTGCCTATTTTCCCATCTCAATGGTTGTCCTAGCATTAGGGTTTTTTACATTTATGAGATTCTAATGTTGTCCGACCGATGCTAATCTTGTCCTAATTTGTTCTTCACCGTTGAAAAAACCGACCCACCAGCAGTGAGAAAAAGAATCCCAAATCTGCCGCGAAAGGAGAACTTTTTTTAATTGCATTTATTTTATTTTTTGTTCTTCTTCTTGTTTTGTGGCGTTATTTCACAAGATTTTTTATTTATTTATTTATTTATCTTTTGCAGTTTAGGCCGGGATTCAGCCCCTTTGAACGGTCAAAGGCTCCATCCCAACAAAGAAAGGTTTTTTTTTTTTTTTTGGTATGCTGTCCACAATTTTAAACATTTTTTTAATTGCATTTTCTTTTTTTGTTCCTTATTGTTTTGTGGTGTTATCTCACCAGATTTTTTTTTTGGTGGTGCAATTTTGGCTGGGATTCAGCCCTCTTGAATGGCTAGAGGCTCCGTCCCAACAGAAGAAGGCTTTTTTTTTTTTTTTTTTTTTTACGTTATCCATAATTTTTAAACATTTTCTCCCCCCGCGTGCAAAGGCCTAACCATATTCCTTGCACGATTCCTAACTGGTAATTGAAAAAAAACGTGACCAAATCTTGGCCATGAATTGAATTTCTTCAATATGTATGCATACGGATCAGAGGAGCTACATAAAAATCATTGAAGCAATCGTAAATAATAGAGTACCAAATCTCTTCATTGCCAGTTATTTTTGAAGGGAAAAATATCATTGAAGCTAAACAAATTAAAGCAAAGAAAAGTTTAATTACATAGTAAAATTTAAAAATAATTTTTGACAAAATATCGAGAAAATTTTTAGTTTTCATGGAATAAAAGTTATCATGGAAAGTAAAAAATCTATTTAAAAAATATAAAAATATAAAATAAAATGGTAAACAGTACCAAATAGACTCCAGCTAATTTCTTTCTTTCTTTTTTTTTTTTTGGGTAGTACAAATATTTCATTTAATCAGCTTTGCTTCCTATTTGGCTACCTAAAGCAAAACAAAAAGGTATATATATATATATATATATATATATATATATATATATATATATATATATATAAATACTTCTTTTGTCTAAAAAAAAAAGTTTAATTTCAAAATTTTTTTCTTTTAAGAAAAGAGTTTATTGTTAAATAAAAATCTTACTTTACCCTTAATAATATTAACCATGTATGACATAAAATTAAAAATTAAAGATAAAAGCATAAAATTGTAGAATTATTATTGTATTAAATATGTTATATTTTATAATTAAAAAAAATTATATCAAATTCAAAGTAATTTTTTTATGACGAAGGAAGAAACTTAAATCATGGAAGACGGGGATAAGGGACTTTCGATCCTCCTTTTATCCCAAACTTATGATCACATTTTGAATATTTAACTTCATTAAGAAACATATAATCATTGGATTTAAATGAGATGCTCAAGTAGGAATTATATATAAAATCCACAAATATAAAATATTTTGTCAATTAAATATACATGAAATTTACCTTTTTTTAAATGACATTTTGGAAAAGTATTTATTAAAAGTTGAATATAGCTCTTACTCTGAAAATATGAAAAATCATAACAGTGACCATAACTAAGGAATTGAGAAAATATTATTTTTTCAAATTCTCCATATTGTACTTTTCAACACAAGGAAAATGCGTATATCGGCATGCCATACTCATCATTAGCGTTTTGTCCTCTTTCGGAGAACCTTATTTATTTTTAAACAAATTTAGAAAATCTTGAAGGGACGTACGCATAGATCGGATAAGCTTGTTAAATGTTGAATACTCTTTCTTCCGACCAACCAAAAAAAAAAAAGTTTTAGTGCAATTTTTTAGGTTTTAGATAAGTATTAAATATATAATTTTATATTATTATTCTGATTTTTAATTATAAATAATATATAATTATTATTAATAAAATTATTTTAATAATTTGATTTAAAATGATTTTTTATTAGACAGAAGGGGTACCTAATATCAATACTTAAACTTAATTGATAAAACCAACTTACACGTTATCATTTCAGCCAATGATGACTAGTCAAAAAGTGCAATAATAATCTTTGAAAATGAACCTCATTGGAATGGACTAATTAACAATGCACATTGAATTAACTATTTTGAACCAAATAAAAAACATGGTCAAAATACCTCATAGATTGAGGAGGTGTTTGGTATAAGGGGATTGGGGGAGAATGGAAAGGATTGGAAGAAATATCAATGTTTGGTGTTTGGGTTTAGAATGGAAATAAACCCATCGACACAGTTTTTCTTCAAACCCGGGAGGGGGGTGGGGGGAGGGGGGGGGGGCGCCAGGTTTCGTGGAAAGGTTTTGGTCAAACGACGAGTGGCCAAAAGAATTTTTTTTTTTTTTTGGTTAAAGTGATTCAAAACGATGCCATTTGGCGTTAAAAAAACGCCAAACAACATAGTTTTGGGCATATGTTGCCTAAAAAACAATTCAGCCGCTGAAGTGACTCTCACCCAATCGGCGCATGCCACATGCTAGTGGTTGCAAATCCACCCCTGGGTTTGCAAACCACCATTTTACCTATTTTTTTTTCTTTTTTTAAAAACAAATTTCACTAATTTATAGAAAATATTTTTCTCTACAAATTGACATGCACTTTGACTATTTTTAGAATAAAATACGATTTTTTAAATATAATGTAATATAAAATAATAATATTTTTATTATAATATTAATATAAAATTTATTCTATTCCATTACAAAATAATGCCAAACAACATAATTACTATCATTATATTTCATTCCTAACCTTTCATTCTATTAAATCCATTCTATTCCTAAACCCACTGTTTATACCAAGCGCCCCCTAAATCTTTTTCCCGTTTGGCATTGTCAGTGTAATTTACACACACTCAGCCCTAAAAAAAAATCATTTAAAAAATTGAATCTATTTTTTGAGTGTAATTTCAATAATATTTTTTACTAATGATAATTATGAACAACGTACAATCAAAATGGAAAAATATAAATATAAAATTATTTATTTAATAATGTATTAAATATATTATATTTAATAATTAAAAAAATATATTTAATTCAAAATAAACTCTTTTTTTAATGCAATTTAGAATTAAAACAATATCATTTTACATAGACATGATACATGACACAAAAACAACATAAGTTCCTGTGAGTAGTACCCATCCCAAGTGCATGAATCTCTAAGTCTAGTCAAATTCCCCTATTCTTTTTTTTTTTTAATCTCTAAAAAATGATAATGTATTAACAAGGCAAACTGTCAAAATATAAAGACACAAAAGGGCTAGTTGCTCTTCGTGGTATTGGATTCAACTGAACCCACAAAGACAAAAGACTACTAGGGTAAAAAAGGACCACAAATGGTCAAAAAGCCCTACAAGCTGGAAAAACGCCTCACAAGACAGCAAACAGAAACGATCACTAGACGACATAGGGCGCCAAAATTATAACAAACTACTAACTAAGATATTGTCTTCATTGGAAACCCCAAACTGCACGTGTTGAAAGAAACTGAATACCAACGTTCCTAATTCTCGCCTTGTGCCTTTTGCGATGATTTCGAAAAATTGGCAGACGTTAAATAACTTGAACCAAACTACTATAACTTGCAAACGTTAAATAATTTGAACCAAACTACTACCACTCACAGAAAAGACTGCACAACCAAAATTATAACAAATACTTAAAAAAAATAGAACTAATGCAAAATGGCGCCGTTTTCCCACCAAGGTTCGCCCACAACTACTGATTGGAAGGAGAGAATTTGGTAACCTTGCGGGCCATGCTCATATAGGAAGAAGCAAATTCCCCTATTCATAGACACACAAATGTCCACTTCCACTGTATATGATGAGGAAAATTCAGAAGAACACAGAAAACAAGAATTCTAACTGTAGAGATGTCTGAAGCCTCCATCTCAGATTCTGAGTTAGCCATCCTATCTTCCATACAAAACCATCTTCTAAACAACACCGATTTCCCATCAGAACAATACCCCAATTCCACTTCCTTTGATCACGAAGATA
The DNA here is from genome assembly GCA_020080225.1 of Gynochthodes officinalis. Lineage (NCBI taxonomy): Eukaryota > Viridiplantae > Streptophyta > Magnoliopsida > Gentianales > Rubiaceae > Gynochthodes > Gynochthodes officinalis. The sequence continues at coordinate 18,399,689 of CM034619.1, forward strand.
ATCATGTTCTTGAACCCAGCCCAAATTTGGGCACATCCCAAGATTCGGAAGAAACAACGTTAAATCATGGTGAAGCAGAGAATCATCATTTAGCATCATTGGATCAAGCAACCGAGGTAGAAAGAGATGAAGTAGCAGCTCCTGTAGTAAATTCCTCCGAGGGGCAGTGGAGGCGGTATAGGGGTGTCAGAAGGCGGTCCTGGGGAAAGTTTGCGGCGGAAATAAGAGATCCCATCAAGAAAGGATCAAGAATATGGCTTGGTACGTATGAGACGCCGGAGGAGGCCGCCTTGGCTTTCGACCAGGCTGCTTTCAAAATGCGTGGTTCGCAAGCTAGGGTTAATTTTCCACACCTCCTTGGTTCTGCTGTGGAGCCTGCGAGAGTGAACCCCAGAAGGAGTGTTTGGGAGCCTTCGGATTCATCGTCTCCATCCACAGCTCATAAAAGATGAGAATTCAGGTGCCATTGATACAATTAGGCTGGTACAACATGAGTAAATTATTGATAAAATCATTATCTTTTTAGACAAAATATGCACAATTTAAGATGTTAACTTTATTTGTTTTTATTTTAATTGGCTTGTTACACAAATTTTAAGGATAAACTATTTAACTAATTCCTTATATAGATCAATCTACATAGATATATCCTAAAACTAAATCTCTTACCTTAATGATTAAACACATGGAGAAACACAAATGCAAATAATTAACTGAAGAAAGCTGGCACTAATAAATTAAAAAAAAAAAAAAAAGAGGGCCAGGGGATGCGGGGAATAAATTGCAAATAATTTGGTGGAATATGATCATTAGCTAATTAATCTTCTCTGATTTCATATTCAAAACTGCCAAACACAACCTCAGCAGTTTGGATGGACTTCATTCATGGATTCGCGTCTTCTAAATTAATGTAAATTATCCCTCATTAATTTAGTTTATACTCTAAGTCAAGAAGGACATACAATTGTACATGTAAACTCATTAATAAGACCATTGAACCCAGTCTTTGTCGGTTATGATCTCTTTCAATGTGGGAGATTTAATTGTTCCTATTCATTATAAGCTAAGTTATCCATCTCTTTCCTAGAAGCTTTAACCTTCTTCTTTTTTTTTTTTCCAAAAAAATTCCCTCAAGTGTTGTGAAATATGAGAAATTCTATATTGATTACTAGTAATAAACTAGAAATTAAAGAGCAAGAATTAGAAATTGTAGAGAAAATAGTTCACTGTCATTCCCTTCTCTTTTTTCACTCACTGCACTTCTTTCAAACCTTCTTATGTGTAGGCTATTGGTACCAAAGTGGACATATACATTTATTTTTATATTAACATATAGATAGTAGGATTACAAAAGATAAAATTTAATTACTAGAAGACATAAAATAGGAACCAAGATATGTGTTATAGAATGAGTAAGGACATATATGTTATGGAATGTGTATGGACATATACTGAATTGATTGATAACACTCCCTTTTGAATGTACATATTTAGAAGAAAATGCCTCATTACAACCATATTTGGTAAACCCTATGGAAAAGTTTTTTAATGAAGGAAAAAAAATACATTTTCCAACTATCACTGCCTCATTAAAAATCTTACCAAGGAAAATCCAATGGAAAAAAAATCTTGGTTAAAGGAAAAAGTGTCCAGCATTTTTTATATTCTCCCTCCCTTGAAGAATCATTTTAAGTCCTTCAATTGCTCCCTTCCAATATTATGCACAATCTTTTTAGAAGTTGAATTCAAAAGTGTTTTTGTAAATAAAGATGCCACATTATTGTTGAACGGATATTTCAATTCCATTGATTCTATTCTTGAATACATGTTTCTATTCTTATAGGATATACAATGTTGCTATCAAAGAAAATAAATAACTATTTACATGAGTTTTGACTAAAATCTTGGTGATACATATTCTGTGGAACTAATTGATTCCAATTATGTATTTTTAGTAAATCAATGACAGTTCGGGGCAACGCTCCCCTTAAGTTGGTGCATGAATATCTTTCATTCCCAACTTGTCCAATGAGCTATGGAACACCTTGCTTGAAATAGTTTTTGTGAGAATGTCTGCTAGTTGATCTTTTGATTTTGTAAATGGAAATTGAACTATCTTTGCCTCAAGTTTTCCTTTGATAAAATGTCTATCTACTTCGACATGCTTCATCCTGTCATGTTGAATTGGGCTTTGTGCAATTTCTATGGCAGCCTTATTGTCACATAACATTCTCATACTTAGTTGAGTAGACAATTTCCTTGAACAATTCTTTTAGCCAAAGAAGCTCACAAGTCTCTTTGACATGCCATGAAACTCGCTTCCGCACTAGATAATGCAACTACCATTTGCTGCTTACTTCTCTAGGTGACTAAGTTGCCTCCAACAAGGCAAAATACCCGGATGTGGACTTTTTATTAGTAATGCACCAACCCAATCTGCATATGTATTACCATCAACTTTTAGGTGGTTATGCTTTCTAAACATGCGCCCTTTTCTGGAGATGCATTTAAATTTTGTAAGATCCAGATTACAGCTTCCATATGTTCTTCACATAGATTATGCATAAATTGGCTAGCTTACTAAACTTATAGCATAGGCAATATCTGGGTGGGTGTGAGACATGTAAATTACCTTCCCTATGAGCCACTAATATTTTTCTTTGTATGTGGGTATTTGACTTGCTTATTCTCCTAGTTTGTGGTTTTGAACTAACAACGTGTCTTCTGACTTACAATCAAGCATGCTTGTTTCAGCCAACAAGTCAAGCACATACTTTCTTTGTAAGAGAAATATCCCTTGACTTGATCGAGCATCCTCAACTCCTAAAAAATATTTTAGCCCTCTAAGATTTTTCATTTCAAACTCATATGCTAGACGTTTTTACAGGCATGCAATCTCCTTTTAATCATTTCCTATAATTATCATATCATTACATAAATTAAAAGGGCAGTTACCAACCCCTCTCAATGCTTTAAGAATAGAGTGTGATTTGAATTGCTTTTTTTTTTTGAAACTGCAGTTCTTCATTGGCAAACTAAATCGCCCAAATCAAGCCATTGGTGATTTTTTTTTAAATCATACAATGCCGTTTGTAACTTGCATACTACTCTAGATTGTGACTCAACAAAGCCTGGTGGGATATCCATCTAAACTTCTTTTTCAAGATACCCATGAAGGAATGCATTTTTTATATCAATTTGATGACGTGGCAATTCCAAATTGGTGGCGATTAACAACAAAACTCTAACTATATTCATTTTCGCCACTGGTGAAAAAGTTTATTGGTAATCAATATTATATGATTGTGTGCATCCCTATGCAATGAGCCTTGACTTTTATCAATCTATTGTTCCATCTACCTTGCGAGCATACCCATTACATCCCATTGTTTTCTTACCTTCCAGTAGTGGCATGAGCTTCCATGTATTATTTTTCTGTAAGGCTGCCATTTTTTTAGTTATCAGATGGGTCCATCTGGGATCATCCAAAACCTCTTGTATTGTATTTGGAACATGCTGACAAGACAACTTGTGCACAAATGTCTTGAGTGCTTTGATAGCTTTTCAGTACTAACATCATTAGTAATTGGATACTTAGTTCTTTCTTCTCTTTGGTCCCATGACTATCGATTTGGTCACTTGCATCTGTTGTGCCTGAAAGGTAATTTGTAGCCAACAAAAGCATCTTCATTATTATTAAGAGAGGGATTTGGGGACTATACCTGAGGATTTTTCTTAGGAGTTTGGCCGGTGAATACTGAGTTAATTAAGAGGGGTCTAGGGCTGCTCTTCTTCTTATTGGTTTCTTCCTCTCCATCCCTTCCTTCTTCCCCATCTCTTATGTCATTTCTTGCCTTTTATGAAGGCATATCTTCAGCTCTAGTCATCTCCATATTTATGTCGTGAAAGAATGCCCAATTTTCCCAACAACTATTGTTTATATTTTGCTCTTTATCAATCAGCTCCCCCAAAAGAGAAGAATACAAATGTGGTTCTTGAAAAAAATATTCAATTTCTAGGAATGTGACATCCATTGTGACACAAAGTCGCCTAGTTTTAGGATCATAACACCGGTAACCTTCTTATGTTGCGCACAGCCCAAAAATAAGTAGCGAACTGCACATGGATCAAGTTCAGTTTTTTTATTCTTGTGGAGATGGACATAGGCCACACACCCAGATATTCTTGGAGGAAGCATAGGGATGGATGTAGAGGTACATGATGGGCAAGAGATTGTAATGGAGTCTTAAAATTTCACACTCTAGAGAGCATTTGGTCAACAAGTAGACTACAGTTGTAACTGCATCCATCCAATATCATTGAGGTGCATTAACTGCTATTGAAAGAGACTAAACTGTTTCTAGAATGTGTATATTCTCTCTCTATAATGCCATTTCGTTGTGGTGTTTGAGAGCATGTTGTTCATGGTACAACCCACCCATTGGGAAATTTTCCTGCAACTCCTTGTTGTCATACTCTCCACCATTATTAGAATGAAAAAACTAGAGTTTAGCAAAAATTGGGTCTTAATTATAGTTTGCAATGAATGAAAAATTCCAGCTACCCCGCTTTTACTTTTTGTCGAATATAGTCAGGTCATATGGGTGCAGTCATCAACAAAGGTCACAAACCATCTTATTCCTAAAGAAATTGAAATGGGAGCTGGTCCCAGAACATCAGAGTGGATTAACATAAGCGATGTATCACAGATTTTTGAATTTATTAGATAGGAAGCTCGATGACTTTTAACTACAATGCAATTTTTGCATTTTAACTTTGTATTATCTAAGTTGGAGAACAAACTTGGAGATACATTTCTTAGGTAGGAGAATGATGGGTGTCCCAATTGAAGATGCCATAACCAGATTTCTCATACTTTGTATGATGTTTGACAAACATTATTTGCTCAGCCAATATAGAAGTCATCCATGTAATACAGCCCCCTTCTTTTAGTACCACGACCAATAATATCCTTGGTGAGGATATCCAGAAGCAAGTAGAATTTAGGATAGAATACATAACAATTCAATTCTTTGGTAGCTTGTCCTACAGATAGTAATTTATTTGAAAGTGCTAAAACAAGTAGAGTATTTGATAAAGTGCCACTCTTCTAGCCCCTTTGACAGGGTATTTCACACCATTCGTATTGGTGATATATGTCCATCTTGGTTGAGTTGTTTTAGAAAAATCTTGTGGATCGAATGTCATCTGGTCAGTCGTCCCCGAGTCAATGAACTAATTGCCCTTGCCCGATTCAATTTGGGCAATAGAAAATTTTGCTGCAGCTGGAAGAGGTACCTTTTGAGATATTAGTGAAATGTGAGGTTCAATGGAGGTGTTTTTAGAATTGACTAGTGCAGCCCAACTATCTTCACGTTTCTTTTTTGCTTTCTGTTCATGCCACCAGTCTGGGTATCCATACAGCTTAAAACAAGTGTCCTTAGTGTGTTTCATGTTTCCGTAGTGCATGCAGCCTCCTTCCTTGGCTTCGTCTTTAAGTTTGTTAAAGTGCTTGACTTTCCATTCATTGTCATCTGAAGTGACACTTCTTGTGATTTTTGTCCTCCTTTTGATACCATGGCCACGCTTGATATGGTATCCTCCTCCTCTGCTAACATTACCGTTTGTCTTTGTTCTTCTCAACAAACATGAGCAAAGGCCGATTCCACAGTAGGAAATGGTTAAAGTTGTAGCATCTATGCAAATCTTGTCCAATTGACATCAGTTCCATCTAAGAAAGTATAAACTCTATCCTCCTGCACCATAGAGTTATATTTTTGTATATCAATGTGGCACTTCATAGGATTGGGACATCAAAAATCAATTTTTCTCCAAAGACCTTGAAGAGTGTTGTAATATGTCTCAATTGATCCTCCACCTTTTTTTGAGCCTCGTCACTTTCCTCTTGGGGTCATAGGCTTGAGAGGTGCCGCTGCCGTCAAAATATGTTGCAACAATAGTATCCCATACTGCTTTTGCCATTGGAATCTAATGTACTTTCCAATTAGTTTTGGGTCCATGGAATTTATTAGCCAGTCTTTTACCACTGCATTTTCTATTCTCCATTTTTTGAATATAGGATCTATCTCTGATGGTTGCGGATGATCTCCATTTATGTATCCCAATTTGTCTTTAGCAATATACACCTCTTCAACTTGAGAGCAGATTCCATAGTTTGTGTCATCCAATTTTATGCCAATTGGTGTGACAATAAGTTCAAGAGTTGCTTGGGTTGGCATCTGATTCAACATCTATGATATTCTAGACGTTAAGTCTTCAAGACTTGAAAGATTTGTTTGGGCTGTTGAGGGGCTCTGATCTCCCATTCTCAACCTCTTCAGCAGTCTTCCTTCTTTTCTCTTTCTTTCTTTCTATTATTCCATAGAAAGAACCACACAGATCCTAAAGTCTATTGCTTTAATACCATGTTGAACGGATGTTTCAATTTCATTAATTCTATTCTTGAATGCATGTTTCTATTCTTATAGGATATACAATGTTGCTATCAAATGAAGGAAATAACTATTTAGATGAGTTTTGTCTAAAATCATGATGATACATATTCTGTGGAACTAATTGATTCTGATTACGTATTTTCAGCAAATCAAAAACAATCTAGGGCAACAATTATCACTTGATTGAATTTGTTGAACATCAATCTCACCATTTTTTCAAAATCATCAGTGAAAAATGATTTTGGCAAGATTTGCTTTACTATGTTGACTTTTGTATACCCATCCCTCAACTTAGTGCATACTATATTGTCTTCATAGAAGCTAGTAGGAATCTACCTATTAGAAACCAAGTCACATGTCCCATGAATATGATAAATAATTGATCTTAACCAAACACATTGGCAACTTAGCTTCATGAATAGTTAATAATTCAGCGTGATTACAAGAAGTAACTACCATAGGTTGTTTCGTTAATCATTAGAAAATAGTCGTACCACCATACATGAAAATATAGCCTGTTTGTGGCCAAGCATTATAAGAATCAGATAGATAACCTATATTTGCATATCCTGCAAGGTTTGGTTTGAGTACCTTAGAATAGCATAAACCCATATCAATTGTGCATCATAAATAGCATAGTATATGCTTAACTCTATTCCATTGTGTTCTTTGTGTTGGTGAAGAATTACACCTTGCTAACAAATTCAGATAAAATAATATTATCTTTATATATATATATATATATATATATATATATATATATATATATATATGAATGATTATGAAGATACATAAAATATATGATACTTTAGGACCAAGAGATTCTTCATCATTTTCTTGAGGTGGAAAATGATTTTCTTGTAAAAAAATTATTTTAAAAAATACAAAAATATACTTTCAAATACAATCCATATACACTTCAAACATATTCAATTATCTTGTAAGCTGCATTAAAAAATTAACGTATTTACATTAAATTTTTTTAAAAACTAATGGTTTGAATAATAAGATGGTTATACATACGGGTTGGTGGCCCTTGAGGAATTTTATTAATTCACCCTTGGTAGAAATTTTAAGTTTTGGGGACCAAATTTATTTTTAGTGATACTTTAAGGAAAATTTCATCACTTTAATCTACATGCGCAGACTTAAAATATTAAAATAAGTTTATTGGTTAAATATAGATCCATCGCACACCTTTGGCCTAGGGGTGGCATATAGGTGAGTTGGATCTCTCATGGGTTGGGATTTTACGGATCATAACCCAACTAAATAAATATAATTATGGGTTAGATTTACGTTAGGTCAAACTTAAGTTTGGTTGAACTCAATACTTTAAAATTATAATTTTTAAAAAATGTGTTGACCCAAGGGGTTAAAATTACAATTTTAAAAAAAATCAAGTGGTGATCAAACGGGATAAAATTATAATTTTTAAAAATTTAAATAATGGCCGACCACCATTGAACTGCCTCTGCAAGTGACCAGTGGGCTGATTAATTTTTAAAAATTATAATTTTAATCTATTGGGTTGACTAGATTCAACCCATATACCTATCTGATCCATTTGACCCAACCCAACAAATTAAATTAGTGGATTGATTGGATTAATTTTTGGGTAAGGACCGTAAGGTTAATTTTTTCCACCTCTACTTTGGCCTTTCAAGTTTCAAGTCATTTACTTCTCCTTTGACCCCTCAAACCTAATTGGTTGAGTTTAGATCCTTGTTTATTTTGGACACTGCTCCTTAATTCATGAAATTTGAATACCAAAGCCTATACACAATTACAAAATGCCCTCGTCTAGATGCTATAAAAAAAACTAATGTAAGGGAATTTTTTTATCAATAGCAAAGCAACCTCAGACAAATTAGGCAACACGGGATAAATTTAGGGGATATATATGCTCTGAACTTGCAAATCTTGTCAATCAACCAGCATTCAAACACTATGCTCCAGGTATGCATATCACTGGTCAATAATTCCACGAGTCTTGTTCATTTGTCCAAGTTGGAATTAGCTTCCCAAAACGCATGCCCAATGACAAAGCCATTGGTAGGTATCATTTGCTCAATATGTTTATAGGTCCAGTAGGTGTCTCAACGATAATGAAAAAAATAAAGCATTTAGATCATACAAGATTATTAAATCAATTTTAACAATAACTTGGCTCAAACCTAAAGATAGCTATAGTGAGAACTTCTATTATATTAAAAGATGTGGATTAACATTTTTATCGTCAAAGAATTATTTACACGAGGCTCAGGAGAAGCTTTAGATAGATTTCATGACAGAAAGTATTAAGTTGTCATTTTATCAAATTTGCTTTTATTCTTATCGTTTTTATATTTTTATCATGATATATATTTTAGTATTTTGCCTCACAATAAAAAATAGAGTATGTGACTACAAACTATAATCCACAATGATGAAGTACTAATATTTTTTTTCTTTGTTCCATTCAAAAAGGAAACATATAATTCCTAATTCAAAACTATTAAATTACTCTCTTCACTCTACGAAAATAATCTACGTTTGGATAGATTCAACTGTTTACATTTGTTATAAAATACAATATACTAAATGTACCATTATGTGTATAATTTTCTATTTTATTCTTACATATTAATTTTTGGCCATATGCAGTTATTATTTATAAACATATTTTAAGAATTATTCAAATGTAGACTTTGTTTTTGAAAGAATAAAATTTTTAGAAAGTAGCCTTTTTCAAGGAGAGTATATTTTAGCCATTGTAGTCTAAAAGTGGAGGTTTAAACAACACATTCTCAATTATAAAATTAAATAAAAACTTAATAATTGTTATGAAATACATGAATGAATATTCATTATATTCATCCTTATCTAATATTTGTTCATATCCCTATCTAATGTATATTCATCCTATCTAAATAAATGTACTTATCCTTATCTAGTGTAGATACTTATCGCTATATAATGTAAACATTTATCCCTAGCTAATGTATGTATTTATCCAAATACATTGATAGGTGCATCATTGTTCTCCTATAAATAGGAGCATAGTTTGGTCATTAGGAGGTGTGGTGAAAAAAAATGAAATAAGAATTTCTCCTCTAATTTCCCTACTATCTCTGATGTCTTTCTGTTTTTTCTATTATATACTTTTTCTCTATTCTATTATATTATATACTTACAACACGTTATCAGCACGAATAGCTACTAACTAAGTAAATAATCTTTGCTGGGTAGGTGTTTTTTTTTTCTTTAATCATACTTCATCTCCTTCTATCAATTCTTCATTTTTCTTTTTCTTGACATTGAAATCAATTTATCCTGCTCCTGAAATAGCGGTAGATATTATGGAAATCCTTCTAATTTTATGATATTTGACACCTGAAGTTATCAAAGTAAGTGCAAATGGAAAATTCCAAAAAAAAAGGAAGACGTTTGTTTGCTTGATAGTGCAACGACACATACCGTCTTTCCTAGTAGACACTTTTTCTCGAGTATGACATTGCATAAGGCACATGTCCATACAATATCAGGTCCCATTCTGATTATTGATGATATCAGAAATGCCACAATTGTTTTTCCAAATGGCACCATCCTTCATATTGAGGATGCGTTTATAAGCAATAAATCAAAAAGGAATTTGCTCAGTTTTAAAGATGTACGCCGTAATTGGTACCATATTGAGACTATTTATGAGTAAAATAAGGAATATATCAGCATTATTTCTTATAAGATGGGCCTAAGGACCATCCATGAGAAGTTGGAAGTTTCTTCTATGGGTTTGTATTGTTTCATGATTAAGGCCGTTGAAACCTATGCTTCCATGTCCTGAAAATTGGTAAATCCTGATCAATTTGGACTGTGGCATAATCGCCTTGGTCACCCTGGCACTTCAATGATGCATAGAATAATTGAAAATACAAAAGAATACCCTTTAAAGGATACAAATGTACTGTTATCCAAAGATTATAATTGTGAAACTTGTTCACAAGGAAAACTCATTATTAAACCTTCTATAACAAAGGTTAATCTTGAATCCCCTTTATTCCTGCAAAGAATTCAGGGTGATATTTGTGGACCACTACAACTACCAAGTGGACCATTTCGATATTTTATGGTACTAGGGACACATCTTGTAGATGGTCCCATGTTTGCCTATTATCTACGCGCAATGTTGCTTTTGCACGTTTACTTGCGCAGATTATAAAGCTTCAGGCTCAATTCCCTGATTATCCAATTAAAAGCATAAGGACGGATAATGCTGGTGAATTTACATCAAAGAGTTTTAATACGTATTGTGCTTCACTCAGAATCGAGGTTGAGTACCCAGTCACACACATTCATACTCAAAATGGATTGGCAAAATCCTTGGTTAAACGAATCCAAATCATTGCCCAAACTCTATTATTGAGAACAAATCTCAAAGATACAACATGGGGTCATGCAATTTTGCATGCAGCAACCTTAATTAGATTGCGCCCCATTGCTAGTCTTTTACAATCTCCCCTTCAAATGGTTCTTGATTATGAACCTGATATTTCACATTTACACACATTTGGTTGTGCAATACAAGTGCCTGTAGCATCACCAAAAAGAACAAAAAGGGTACCCCAACGCCGTTTGGGCATTTATGTTGAGTTTAATTCACCATCTATCATTTGGTTCTTGGAACCAACTACTAGTGATCTTTTTACTACTATATTTGCATATTGTCATTTTGATAAGATCGTGTTTCCATCAATTGGGACACCTATAACTTCCATGGTTGCAAAGCAAAAACCAATTAAGGTTATCTCTTGGTATGAGAAAAATTTATCTCAATTAGACCAAAAAACTCCAGAATGTGAAAACAATATAAAACGTATAATCCATTTCCAGGCTATGGCCAATAGACTTCCTGATGCATTTAATGATGCTTTAAGGTAATGAAATCTCATATTCCAGCTGTAAATGCTCCAGCTAGGATAGCTATTCCCAAAGAACAAGCTAAAATGGATCAAAATCTCTGGCACTTAAAGCGTGGGAGACCAACAGGATCAAAAGATACTGTTCCTCGAAAACGAAGAGGAAAGAATCAGGAATTAGCTCCAGAAGAGCCTAAGAATTAGGAATTAATTCCAAAAGAGCCTAAGAATCAGGAATCTGCTCTAGAAGAGCCTGATGTTGTGTTTGCTCCCAAAGAGCTTATTGCTCCTGAAGAGGCACAAACCCATGAAAATATCACTAACCCTAAGAATACTGAGAATTCCATTACATATTGTAATGAGATTTGGGATAGAAATGAAATTATCATTGATGATTTTTTTGCATTTTCAGTTGCTCATAAAATTATAAATGATGATTGTGAGCCACAATATATTATTGAATATCGTCAAAGGCAATATTGGCCTAAGTGGGAGGAAGAATTAGCTTCTCTAGCCAAACGAGAAGTTTTTGGCCCCATAACTAGAATTTCTAATAATGTAAAGCCCGTTGGATATAAATGGGCATTTGTCCGAAAACGAAATGAGAAAAACGAGGTTATCAGGTATAAAGCCCGACTCGTTGTTCAAGGTTTTTCTCAAAGACCTGGGATTGATTATGATGAGACATATCTACCTGTGATAGATACGATTACATTTCGTTTTCTAATTAGCCTAACAGTCTTGGAAAGATTGGAAATATATCTTATGGACATTGTAATGGCATATCTATATGGCTCATTAGTCTCTAATATTTACATGAAAATTCTTGAGGGATTCAAAATGCCTGATGCATGCACTCCCTGCAACTTATTCTCAATTAAGTTACAAAGATCTTTATACGGGTTAAAGCAATCCGGTCGCATGTGGTATCAATGCCTACGTGAGTACCTAATTAAGGAAGGGTACAAAAATGATCCCATCTGCCTATGCGTGTTTGTTAAAAAATCAGAAATCGGATTTGCTATTGTAGCAATTTATGTCAACGATATGAATTTAATTGGAACTCCAGAAGAGTTAGCTAAAACTGCTGAATATTTGAAAAGGGAGTTTGAAGTTAAAGATTTGGGTAAAACCAAACTTTGTTTTGGTCTAAAGCTTGAGCATAAAGCAAATGGAATAATTGTCTATCAATCAGCATACGTTGAAAGATTACTTAAACGTTTCAATATAGACAAAACTCACCCATTAAGCACCCTTATGGTTGTAAGGTCTCTAGATCCCCAAAAAGATCAGTTTCATCCTAGAAAATCTGATGAAGAGATGTTTGGTCCTGAAGTACCATATCTCAATGCAATCGGGGCTTTGCTATACTTGGCACAATGTACGAGACTAGATATCATTTTTGCGGTAAATTTATTGGCACATTGTAGTTCTAAGCCAACTCGAAGACACTAGAATGAGGTTAAACATATTTTTCGCCATCTCCAAAGAACCATAGATTTGGAATTATATTATTCTAAGAATTCCACTACCTTTGATTTAATTAGATATGTTGATGCTGGATATAAATCTAATCCACATAAAGCTCTCTCTTAAACTGGTTATTTATTTTGTTGTAACGGTACTGCCATTTCTTGGCGTTCTACGAAGCAATTGCTAGTAGCTACATTTTCTAACCACTCTAAGGTTATTGCTTTATATGAAGTTGAAAGAGAGTGTGTTTGGGTAAGATGTGTTTGATAGGGTTTAAATTATATATTTTTCTTATTAATATTTCCTTAATATTAACTTGAATTTTAAGAGGAAATATTTGGTTTTAATATACTTTTTGTTTTAAGTATGAAAAATGATGAATTAGAGGAAAAGTTGATAAAAGGCAACAATTGAAGCAAATAAAGAGAAGGTGCAGCCGCCTAAAGAATGCATTCAAGAATTGGAAACGAAAAAAAAGGGAAACAAAGAAGAGAAGGAAATCCATTGCACAAGGAAACAAAACTGAAAAAGAAGCAAGGCAGCCGGCCTTGAGGAAAAGGAAGCAAATAGAAAAAAAGGAAGGAAAAGGACAAAGAAAATAACCAAATGTTGCACAAAGTCAAAGTTCAATGGGAAAAGGCAATGGAGAAATTGATCTTTCGGGAAGAAGAAATTGGAAGTCAACCAAAGAAAGAAGACAAAATTGGAAACAAGACAAGAAGCATTCAAAGAATTGATTTTGCCCAGAAATTGATTTCGCGGACTAAGCAAAATAGAAAGTTGATTTCGGTCAAAGAGAGGAAAAGGATATTTGGCCATTTATAAAAGCAAGTGCAGCCTTCATCTTCACAAAGACATCCTACAATTCTTTTCTTTTCACTGAAGCAAGCTAGTGCTCTTGCTCTCAATTCCCATTCTTCTTCTTTTCTTTTTGTCTTTCTTTTAGCTTAGTTTCGATTTACAAAAATTCTTAAACAATTTCAAGAATCATGTATGCCACCATGAGTGGCTAAATTTTCTTTTCTAATTCAAGGAAAGATTGATTTCAATTGCAATCATTGTAAGGTTTTGTTCTTAATTTTATTTTCCTGCTTTTATTCAAATACTTGTTAATTCTTAATTTAATTTTATGAATAATTGATGATTAATTAATCTGACAATTTAATTGTTCATTATTTATTCTATTGCTATCCATGAGTTCAATGATCCGTAATTGTCATGAATAAATGGACCAAGTAGCAACTAAGTTAAAATTGTTTATGTTTGTAAATATGCATGCTTAGCTTAGGGGAATTAATGAGACAAGATTAATTCACTGCAGCTATCTCGGTGTTTTAATTTTGGTTTAACTGTTTTCATAGTTCTTAATGCTATCGTTAATTTGATATGGAACGCTATCGTACCCAATCAATTAATGGTAAGTTTTGATTTAGAGTGCTGGGCTCGGTCAATTATTTTAGGAAAACGGAAATTTATTATGGCTATCCTAATAAATTTCAAGTTAAATATTTGATTTTGCAAGAATTATTATTTTTTGTGACCTGTGATCAGTGATGCAATTGAATGATATCAACCCTTGGATTAGAAACTCGGCTAATTGGTAACTCTAGTTATTTTCTATTTTTATTGTTTTAAATATTTATTTTTATTAATTTTCAGAATTTCCATAGTTTAGTCATCATTCAAAAAAATCCCCATGTTTATTTATTTATAATTTATTGTTCAAGGCTTGGAACTATACTTAGGTTCCCTTGGGACTCGACCTGGTCTGCTACTATTGCAAATTTAATTTGTAATTACTTAAAGACCAGTAATTAATTTTGTGGGCTTCGACAAACCTGCCAGTGTTATAACACATATTCACAATTCTTGTTGTTTAACACCGGTTACAAATTCTCCCACTATAATTTATGAAGATAATGCTGCTTGTGTTGCACAAGTTAGGGAAGGATATATCAAAAGTGATAGAACCAAGTATATCTCGCCAAAATTTTTCTATACTCATGAACTCCAAGAAAGTCGACAAATTGATGATAAATAGATTCAATCCATAAAGAATCTTGCAGATCTTTTTACCAAATCATTGCCAACATGAACTTTTGAAAAATTAGTATATGACATTGGTATGCGGCGAGTTCACAAGATGCAAGATTGACTACACCAGCAATGGCTATATAGCTCAATTGAGGGGGAGATATTATGAACTATGCATTGCACTCTTTTTTCCTTCACATCGGTTTTTTCCCACAGGGTTTTTTCAACTTAAGGTTTTTAACGAGGCAACTAATGCATCCATAAAAGGGGGATATCATAAGATTTGTGCTCTATACTCTTTTTCCCTTTTGTCCGATTTTTTGTCCCACTAGATTTTTCCGGCTTAAGGTTTTTAATGAGACAGTATCATGCACATTCGTAAAATAATA
This sequence comes from Gynochthodes officinalis, assembly GCA_020080225.1. NCBI lineage: Eukaryota > Viridiplantae > Streptophyta > Magnoliopsida > Gentianales > Rubiaceae > Gynochthodes > Gynochthodes officinalis. The sequence goes on from CM034619.1 coordinate 18,414,938, forward strand.
CAATGAATATCAAAGAGGAAGTGTTATGAAATACATGAATGGATATTCATTATATTTATCCCTATCTAATATTTGTTCATATCCCTATCCAATGTATATTCATCCTATCTAAATGAATGTACTTATCCTTATCTAATGTAGGTACTTATTCCTATCTAATGCAAACATTATCCCTATCTAATGTATATATTTATCCAAATATATTGATAGGTACATCATTGTTCTCCTATAAATAGGAGCATAGTTTGGTTATTAGGAGGTGTGGTGAAGAAAAATGAAATAAGAATTTCTCCTCTAATTTCCCTACTATCTCTGGTGTCTTTCTGTTTTTTCTATTATATACTTTTTCTCCATTCTGTTATATTATATACTTGTGAGTTGTGACACAATATTTTACAATAATAATACAATTATTTGAATAACTAATTGAATAAATTGTAAGTGAGAACTAACGTGTTATTGATTCATATGGCAACGATTGTCAATAGCCCAAAAACAACTGGAAGATATAATACAGAGAACATATGGTTTAAAATAAATATTTATAAATTAGGAAAAAAAAGACAATTTATATAGAGCAGTAAAAGTTGATAACATAAAGAATTGGTGGGTTTTATATCTAATCACAATTAATTTAGAAAATTTGTTTAGCATCAGATAAGTCATCCCTTTAAAAAGGATAAAAAAGAATATTGAATTTTATTGTAATAAGTTTTTAAATTATGAAGGCTCATTTAGTAATTAATGCTAATCTTGAGAGAGCGGGGTAAACGTAATAATTTTCAATTGGATTTTTTAGTCTTTTCACTTGTTCTGTCAATTAACTCTAGTGTCCATTGAATCGAGAATGATGACGGTAACATTCGCAAACCACATGATCAATTGGTAATTAACCTAGAGAAAATATAACTAACCACTTTTAATGATGGAGCAAAAGAATCAAACAAGTATTTGTAAAAGCATTTTAGATATTTTTTCCTACTTAATATTTACCACTAGTATCCCATTAATAATATAACGTAGTATTATTCCACCAAAATTAAAACCTAGCATAACTCAAGTTAGTCACTTCCCTCTTCCAAAACCTAACCAAGCCACATTGTGTTTTTTTTTTTTTGGGGGGGGGGGGGGGGGGGGGAGGGGAGGGGGGGTTGGGGGGTTAATTACATCCCCTTCCTTTTGGTTTTATCTTATTACCAATCGATTCTTATCATTTGTAAATGTTACAGTCTCCCCCCTCAATAATGCAAATATTGAACAAATAACTCTCTATTGTTGTAATGTTTGCTAACATTGTCATAAAATCATTATGGATATCCCAAAATGTCATTTTATCACAAGTTTTAAATTACAATTTCTCCCCTGAGATATATTTAAATTACCCAATAACCCTTATAAGTTATAAATTGTCATTTTATTCATTTTTCCTTTTTTAAAATTTTATTTTTAATTATTTTTTCTCATAATATATATAAAGGCTAACGTTTAAGATTATACAAATTATACACAAAATATCCTTTTCTGGCTTTTTCTTAGCCTTACGCCCCTTGGAGGTCTTTCTCTATTCGTAAATTTGTTTTTGTATTTATTATAGTATTAGATCTATAAATGTATCATGTTGTGCTCATTCGAAGGATGAATCAATAATAATTCACCTATGTAGTAACAAAAAATCCTAATTTGAATGAATGAAATCATCATTTAAAAAAAAAATTAAAATTCAGTTTGAAAATTTGTTCAAAATTGAATGAGATTGTCTTTTTGAAAAGGAAACTGAAAAAAGAAAAAAAAAAGAGTTTTAGTGCAATATTTTAAAAAATATTGTAAGAGTTTATTTTTTAATTAATTCAAACCTCAGGGTACAAATATAATAATTTTTACTAGTTTTTTATCCTTTCACATTTTCTGTCAATTGACTTTGTTGGGCGTTAGGCCCTAGGAGATGTTGGAAATTTTTTGAAAACACAGGGATTGATTGTCAATAAGACAAAACCATAGGGGAATGTAATTAACCCTCTTTTTTTTTTCCTTTCTTTCCCCTTTTCCTTCTTTCCATTAACACAATTGAGAGCTCTTCCTCCTTCTTCTTCTTATGTTTTCTCTTTTTTCCTTTTCAAACACAAGCAATTTGCCCTTTTTTCCAAAATACATTCTTCAAGTTCCATAGTTTCAAGAGGCAAAAGAGATCTAGTTGGGTTTTTATAATTCTTTTGAAGAAGATTCCAAAGTTTATGATGATGAAGATTCAAAAACTTATGACGACAAAAGAGTTTAAAATGCCATCAATGTTGATATTAGTCTAATTCAATGGCGAGTTCATAACCTTAATCAGAATGAAACTCATAATAAAATTCTTGCTTGTGTCTTTGGGACTGTTTAAAATTTTGGTATCCAATAATGCAAATGGACTTCCCGTAAACTACATAATCCGAGAGTTGGGATGAAAGGTCCGAAGTGCTCTTTTGATTCTCTTGATTTTTAGTGAGTTGAACTCATATTTGGGAATGATAGATGCTAAAGAATAAATTGAATAAAAATATTTTTTTTTAATATCAGTTTAGAGAAGGCAATGGACTTTCAAGAATTTTCTTGTAAATAATTTATAATTGTTAGAAGGGTAGTGCTAGTCTTTGAGAGTTGTGATAACTTCATGTTTGGAAAATATATGTTAATTTGGAAATTGATTGAAACTACCATTTTGAAAGTCAAAAGTGTTCACAAGTCTTGGGTGCAAAATTGCCACTACTTTTGAAGGAGGCACTGATTGGCATAGAAGTGGAGCCTAGAAGTTCAAGCAAGAGGGTTTTGTTGCTTAAATGTTTTATTTGGTTATCTAAAATAAGTAGAAAAATGTTTACTCGAGAAAAACCATCATCTATAAGGTTCACATGATTACTATTCATTTTTTTAGTACTCAAATTTGGTCTTATATACTCTCTCTATCCAAAAAAATAAATAAATAGTCCACCTTTAAAACTTTTGTTGGTCCCAAAAAAAAAAATCCACTTTTGGAGCAAATTCCTATATTATTCTTACTACTAATAATTATATAAGGCTTATACTCAAGAAAATGATGTTAAAAGAACAAAAATTGTGCATTCAATAATGTATTAAGTGTGTTATATTTTGTAACTTTAAAAAAATTGTACTCTTACCCTAGTAGACGTTTTGTTGAGGACAAAGAGATTATCAAATAGTTGTCTTATTGTTCATGATTTTTCTTTTTTTCTTTCTATTCTTTTTTTTTTTTGGGGTATCTTTTAAGACTATAAATGGCTTATTGTAGGAGGTTTGGGGACCATTTTACTTCCTCCTGAGATGTTCATGTGTTTACATTCAAAGCCCACAATCTATGTAATAAAGCCAATTGTTATAAGTGTTTGGATGCAGACAAGGATTAAGAGCTATGAAGTCCATACAATGGGTAATGGAATTGGAGAACTCCAGAAACTCTATAAAGACTTGATAATGAGTGTTCTGATTACAATGATTGGAAAGATTCCAACTCTTTGCTTATGGGATCAAATCCAATGATCAACTTGTCCTACCAAAGGTGGAGGTGTAAAGTAGTTTAAACTCAAGAAGAATTTAGCTACCAAAGGTCCTTCATTAGGCAACATAATCTTGTAGTTTTATGTTTTCAATTTCAACAGTTGCCCAGACTTGAGGACAAGTATTATGTTAAACAATGAGGAATTGTCATGACCTATAGATGGGCGTACTAGATATTCATATCTATATATGGTTGGAGAATTATCATTTTGTATAGGATATGGAATGGAATTTGTAAAATCTGATTTCTCTCCCAATAAATTGTCTCGCATTTTTTCTCTTTTTTCCTCATCTTCTTCATTCATTCCATTTTCTTTCCCTCTTTTGAATATTTCCTTACCAATTCTTTCTTGTTGTTTTCTAGTTAAAGTCAATGTTGATCTTGACATTTTTGTATTAAAAGTCCTCTAGTTTATTTTTTTACACACTAGAGGGGAGAAGTCTCTAAAAAGAGTGTGTATGTCCTACATAGGTGTTGAGGTTACCTTTAGAGGTAGGGTTGCCCGACTTGGATAGGAATGTTACTGAAAAGGTTCCTTGGAGTAAAAACTAGTTAGTTAACTTGCTAAAAATGGATTGCTCTAATATCTTGTCTTCCCAGAATAGTCACAAACCCGACTGAAGTGGGTTTCATCTCCAGCTAAGTTTGTTCTTGTCTCTATTTACTCTTTCAATCTGAATTTCTTGCATTTTGAATCGTAAGAACTGCTGCTACTTTTGACTGAATCCCCCGGTTTTGCGTGTGATTCTTAAAGTGCTAAAGAAGTTGTCTAAAAGCTTCATTCTTTTTTCTGTTTTTCTGGGTTATAGCAAGTGTGTAAACTCTCTTGTTGAGCTTCTGTCCACACTTTGTGTCGTGCATTTTTCTTATTCTTTTGCAGGCTAGTTCAGTTCTTGGTTTAAAGGATTGGGTAATGGCCAACAAAGGTACTTCTAGTGAGTTAGATGTGATTGGTTTGCTCCAAAACATTTGTTTATCCAAAGAAAAGGGCAAAGGGGTGTGTGTGGCTGAAGAGGGGTTCCGAACCAACATTGAGGAGGGGACTAGAAGCTTGATTAGCTGAGTATTTGGTGATAAAAAAATGAACTTTACAGGGCTGAAGTACATGTTAGAAGGTCTATGGCCGACCTTTGTGATGAAGGAACTAGGAGAAAATTGCTTTCATTTTGTATTCAAGAACAACGAGGATAAATTCAAAGTCCTTTATGGTAAAGGCTGGACATTTGACATTCAATAAATTGTTTTAAGGGAGTGGTTGGAGCAACTAACATTAAGTCCATGCAACTTCCATTTGGTTGATTTGTGAATTCAAGTTTGGGACCTTCCATTCCAATGGGTCACTAGAGAAACGGGCATTAAGATTGGTAGTCTTTTCAAACAAGTGATGGATGTGTGGGTGTCTAATTTGGGGAGTAAAAATGGGAGACATATTCAGATTCTAGCGAAAGTGGACATTGGCAAACCATTGCTTCATGGGACTATATAGAAGCTCCCTGGACATTCTGGTTGGGTTACTTTTAAATATGAGAACTTAACTTTGTTTGTAGTTATTGTGGGAGGGTTGGTCATCTAGAGAGGGTGTGTTCTATGAGAAGGGAGGACAGTCGACAAAATAATTTGAAGGAATGCCAATTCAGGGACTGGCTAAGGGCTTCAGGGATTAAAACACAATTGTTAGGAAAAGGGAAGAATAGAGAGAAGAGGGGAGAAAAGAGAGATTCAAGGAGGGCTGAATTGAGGGAGGGAGGATTTTTCCAGAAAATAGAGTGAGAGAGAATGAAAAAGAAAGGAAGGGAAATGAGGGATTTTTGTCCAACAAGGGAGATAAATCTCTTGTGTATCAAGCTAGAGTTTCGGGGGTGAGGATGACGCATGAGGGTGGAAGTCCAGAATAAGAAAATTAAGCAAAATTTCCTAAAGTGGGTAGTGTGTTCTCAATACGGGAAAAAAGGAAAAGAAGTGGAGGCCGAAAAGGGAAAACCATGTAATCTGTTAATTCAAAAGGTCGGGAATTCTGTTGGCCTCAATCAGGAGTCTCAGTATGAAGGAGTCCACGGGATGGAAGTAGTAAGCAATGCTTCTCTCATTGTGAAGGTCTTGAAATTAGCTGCTTCGACTGAGAGATTAAAATGCAACCCAACTGTTGTAATTTCAGCAAATGAAAATGCGTTGAAGCCATGTGAGCAAGGTATTGTGAATGGAGAGGATTTTGTAGGTAGTATAGAACCGCAGTTGCTGTTGGTGGAAAATATAAATGTGAGCAAGGAAGCATTAACTAAGAATGCGGAACAATAAAAAACCGAAAAGAGGCAAGTTCTTTTGTCCATTTTTCTGGAAATCATGGTAAGGTGGCCGAATCTATGTCCTTGGAGTTGGTGAATGTTCCTATAGGCTGTGAAGGGAAGGGCAACAAGTTAAACGATATGGAGGGTAGTGAGATTAAGGATTCTAAGTTAAGGGAATGTGGCTCGATAGGGAGAGCACAAAGGCAAAAAAATAGATGGGTGAGATTTGGAGATAAAAAAGAGAAAGGTGATGAAGTGTTGGTGCAAAAAATGGAAGATAATTCCATAGGGGGTAGAAAAAGAAGTCAGGAGGGCTAAGGAGAAGTTGAAAGAGGGGTAGTGGAGGGGGATTCGAGAAGTAAAAAACAGAGACATGTAATGATAAACAAGTCAAGTGAGGATAAGGTGGGGGCATCCAGCCTAGGCTGGGCCCATGTGGATTAATGAAGACGTGTGTGGAATTGTAAAAGTTTGGCTAGACCTTCTATAGTTTCCCAGGTGAGGGAGGTCTTAAAATCCCATCGTCCCGATATAGTGATCCTATCAGAAATAAAGAAAAATAGTAAGTATGTGGCATCAGTATGTAGAAGATTGCAGTTTCAGAATAGATGGAGGATCATGGAACCAAATGGGGTTCGTGGAGGTATACTGGTGCATTGGTCGGAAGAAATAACTGTTGTCAAGATTATTTCCACTAGCTTTTTTTTTTTCAATTTGAATGTCGATTGGCCGAGAAGGATAGTAGTTTTTGGGCAATTCTTATAAGGGTTAGGGAAGAGCAATGAAGGTATTTGGAGAGGCAAAAACAAATCTGGAGAGAGACATGGTTTATGGGATGAGACTTTAATGACCTAGTCCGGAGATAAGAAAAAAGTGGAGGTAGAATTAGACTAGAGGGTAGTTTTGTGGCATTTAGAAGTTTTATTCGGAGTATGGAAATGGGTGATCTTGGATTCGTTGTGAAGGAAAGGTTGGATAGATTTTTTGGGGCCCCTAACTGGATTGTGGAAAATCCAAGATTAAAAGTATCCCGTATTAAGCGTCAAGCCTTGATCACTCTTTATTAATTATGGATACGAACCTAAAATGGCAACAAAGGAAAAAGAGGTTCTATTTTGATCATAGATAGGTTAAAAAGGATGAAACTAAAGAGATCATTAAGGAAGCCTGGGGCAGGACTCAAATGGGCACCCTATTGTATCAAATTTGCTCATAGATTAAACAATGTCGAATGGCCCTTCTACAACGGAGTCAAATGATAGAATTTAATTCAGCCAAGCAAATTCTGAAGATTAAAAGAAGAATGGAATTAATACAAAACCAAGGAGGGGGGAGAAATTGGCAAAAGTGGAGACTATTGAAAAGCTAATTGAATCGAGTTTATCAGAAGGAGGAACAATATTAGAGGTAGAAATCAAGAGTCCAATGGCTTAGAGAAAGGGATAACAATACTAATTTCTTCCAAGCAAGCACAGTAACCCAAATGAGGCAAAATGCAATAGAGGGAATGATGAAAGGAGACGGTAGAAGATGTCAAAGTCAGGAAGAAGTTCTTTGGTTTTACAAAGAACTGTTTACCACGACGAACCCACCTAACTTGTAAAAAGGTTTTCAAGGTATCCCGTTGTCCATTTCCCAAACCATGAATCAAAGACTGATAAGGCCAGTGGAAGATGAGGAAATTAAGCATAATCTTTTTCAAATGTATCCCAATAAAGCTCCTGGACCTGATGGTATGACTCCTCTTTTTTTCAATCTTATTGAGATATAGTTAAAAATGATATTTGCAATGTTGTTAAAGATTTCTTCTCTTAAATGAAAATGCTCAAGCAAATGAATCATACTTTGATAGTCCTCATTCCTAAGGGTATTGACCCAAATTCCATTAAAGATTTTAGGCCTATAAGTTTGTGTAATATTGTCCATAAAATAATAACTAAAGTGCTAGCAGATAGGTTGAAACCTTGTCTCTCATCACGTATCAGTCAAAACCAAGCAGCTTTTATTCCAGGAAAACAAATATTAGATAATGTGGTTGTGGCTCAAGAATGCATTCACACCCTATATTCAAAGACTAAAGGGCATAAAGGGTATATGGCACTCAAACCTGATTTGGCGAAGGCTTATGATAGAGTAGAATGGGAGTTCTTGTGTTCAGTACTTAAAAGGATGGGCTTCTCTCATATTTTTATTGAATAGATTAGGTAGTGTATTATCTCTTCCACCTTTTCATTTAATATTAATGGGGAACAATGTGGATTCATAGAACCTACTCGGGGTATTAGGCAAGTGGACCCTCTCTCGCCTTACTTGTTTTTAATTATTTCGGAGGCTTTTTTGAATGTGATTAAACAAGCTAGTATGCATGGTGTATATCGGGCATTGAGAGTGTATAGGAATGGACCACTAATCACTCATTTTTTATTTGCGAATGACTCTATTTTGTTCTGCGAAGTAGATGTTGAGCAAGCTAGAATGATTAAGGCTCCATTGAATGAGTATTGCAGAATGTCGAGACAAATGGTCAACCTAGAAAAGTCATCAATCCTCTTCAACCACAACATGCCCAAAAAGCACAAAGATGCAGTTTGCCATGTCTTAGATGGGGTCAAGGAAAAGAAGAATGCTAAATATTTAGGTATGCCTATGCATATAGGACGATCTAAAAATGAGATATTTGGCTATGTGGTGGAGACTGTTTAGAGGTGAATCCAAGGGTGGAAGAATCGTTTTCTCAGTTGGGTGGGCAAAGAAGTGATAGACGCTCTTCCCACATACGTCATGAGTTGCTTCAAACTCCCAAGCAACATCTGCAAAGATCTAATCAGAAGTATAGCGGCTTTTTGGTGGGGGGATAATGCAGAAGGGACACCAAAAATTCATTGGAAAGTCTGGAAGGATTTAGCAGTTCCCAAGGAGGAGAGAGGCTTGGCTTTAAGAATATACAACTATTTAATGATGCTTTGATTGCTAAATAGTTGTGGACACTGCTTACACAACCCAACCTGCTAGTGAGTAAGCTGATGAAGGCTAAGTATTTCCGAATAAGGGGTTATTGAAAGCTCCTCAGAAATGCAACTCATCCTGGTTGTGGAAGAGTTAGCTCAATGCCCGGTATGTCCTATGTCAAGGGGCAAGATTTCAAGTGGGAGATGGCAAGTCTATAAGAACCATCTTATTTCGGGGATCAAAGGAAGGGAAATTGTACAAGAACCATCTTCCCTTAATCAAATTATCTGGGTGAGCCAACTCATGAATCATGAGGGAACAACATGGAATAGGCAACTAATTGGGGAGATTTTTAGCAACTATGAAGCTAAGATTATCTATTCTATTCCAATAGACCATCAAAGGGGCAGTGACAAACTTATGTGGCATCCCAATCAGGATGGAAGGTACACGGTCAAATCAGCTTACCAGGAGATACTAAGGGATCAAAGGAGGAACCAAAACAAAGCTGAAAGTAGCAATTCAAGGGCCGAACTTAGTCGTCTTTGGAGGAGATTATGGAGGCTAGAAATCAAAGGAAACTCAAGCATTTTATTTGGAGATGTTGGAATGGCATTTTACCCACTAATGATCAAATTATCAAGAGAGGCATTAAAGAGAATCCGGTGTGCAAAATGTGTGGGGAGCATTATGAAACTCTGGCGCATGTGTTACTTTATTGTAAACATGCAAAGAATATTTGGAAAATTGCAACAGTACAGTGGGAAGATGTTAATTCGCAAGAGCAGTCATTTCAAAATTGATGGATACAAATTAGTTCGGGGATAAAGGGAAACAATTGGAAAGACAAAGTGCAACTCGTAGTCTATATCCTATGGATATTATGGAAATCCAGAAATCTCTGGATTTTCCAAAATGAAAGGAGAGAGGAGAAGGTAGATGTGGATTTGGCATTTACTGAGTGGAGGGAATTTCAAGAGGCTAAAGATCGTGGATAGTCAAGTCGATGCATAAAGGGTACAAGGGAGTATTATAAATAATTGATAGTGTTACTGGTCCATGAATATAACTGTTACACTATCCACTATATAGGTAGTAATTTATATTATATAGGTTGAGAAGCTGCTAGAAGTAGTTTATTCTTGGTCTAAGACTCGCACAGAGTACTTAGTCGATCATTACCATTTGGTATCATTATTTTATTGGATCTTTTTGGATATATCAATACAACTATCATTTTAAATTTAAAAAAAAAAGATCTTGACATTTTAGTTTTTTTTGGGAACATGTTATTTTAAAACCGTAAGGCTTATGCTTTGAATTGTCAATAAAAGACTGATTTTGTTGAAAACATTTTTATTAGCCCTTACAAAAAAAGCGATTGCTATTGCGTGGTTAAACCATGGTTATATGCCTAATCTTTTACCATGTAGAGATAATTGTGTAGTTAATATTAACTAGCACTTGCTTTCTAATTTTAAAGATGTATGGACTATGAGGATTACACCCTTGAATTGGGATGAAAGAGACATCGCAAATTTGTCCACTGCAGTTCAGTTAGATATGCTTTTGCTTTCTTAATTTTAAAAGTTAATTTCATATATCTCTCAAGAGATTTGGTAAAACCAAAAAATGAACTCTGTAATTTGTACCTAAAAATTTAAAAAAAAAAAAAAAACTATAGTAGCCCTCTTGACTAGACAAACTTATAACATCTAACCCCTCTAAATTTAGTAAAACTATAAAACTAACCCTATTGGTCAAATTTATGTGTGTGGACAACTTTACACTTATGTCTTTTTTTTCCTAATTATTTTATATAAATTTACACTTGTGAATTTTATTATAAAAAATATGCAAAATATTCCATACAGATGGTAAAGTAAATATATATATATATATATATATATATATATATATATATATATATATATATATATATATTTGTGTTTAAATTTGATTTTGAGAGTTAAACAAATTAAAAAACAAGATTAGCAATAAAAATTCTAATTTAAGAAAAAAAGGTGTACAATTTAAATTAAATTTTGAAACCATATTATCATACAATATTATGATCAAATATCTTTTCTTTTCTTTTTTTTTTTTGTCATTTAATGTTATTTTCTGTTTTATTTATATTTTAGTTTTGTAAATTGATGGCTATTTTATATTTTTATTACTTCTCAATGGTTGAAATTTAGTTAAAACGGTATTTTTAGTTTTCTCAAACAATAGAATTCATTTTGTAATTTTACTATATCTCGACTAAGATGGATAAAATTAACTCTGATTATGACAATACAATATAGGATTAAATTAATGAACAAGATTAGCAATAAAAATTCTAATTTAAGAGAAAAAAGTGTACAATTTAAATTAAATTTTGAAACCATATTATCATATAATTTTATAATCAAATATCATTTTTCTTTTGTCATTTAATGTTATTTTCTTTTTCATTTATATTTTAGTTTTGTAATTGATGGTTATTTTGTACTTTTCTTACTTCTCAATGGTTGAAATTGAGTTTAAAAGGTATTTTTGGTTTTCTCAAACAATAGAATTCATTTTGTAATTTTACTATATCTCGAGTGAGATATATGAAATTAAGTCTGATTAGGACAATACAATATAGGATTAAATTATCTTTTCCTGTAAAGATCCTTCTACTCCTAGTTCACAATAGGTTGTCATATCATTTGTGAGGAAAAAGACACTTGAAATTAATGTAGCTATTGGCAACCAATTCTCAGTTGAAATTTACTTCAATGAGGGATGTTCTCTTCCTAGTTCCTACAATGCTTGCAGCTGGCTTGGTCATGGCAAGAAGGCAACACCAACATTTACAGCTATCAACATGTTTTTAAAATTGCTAATTCGTATAAGGGTAAATCACTATAATAGTCCCTCAATTTTGACTCATATTTTGATTTGGCCCTTGATATTAGAAAAAAGGTCCAATTTAGTCCCGGAGTTTTGTAATTTAGTTTAATTTTGTCCAATGAAAAAATAAATAGTCGAAATTTATAAATACTTTACTCAATAAATGAGAAGCATGTGTAGTTTTTAAGGAGAAAGACAAATAAAATTATCTCAATATATATGGATCCTACCTAGTTTTCTTGTCAAATGAGAAAATTAACAAACAAATAACAAAATGATGATTTCTTTTTCCATTTGTTGATCTATCAAATATTAGAATATTGGAAGAATTAGGATTAGTGGAACAAGGTCAACTTCACATGTCATGGCATAAATTTCACTTTTAATCCCTAGATTTTAGATAATTGACAAATTTATTCCTTAAAGTTTAGATTTTAACATTTTTAGTCTTCAAAATTAAGGAAAAAGCTTCAATTTTGGTCTAACAAACTAAAATTAAGATAGTTTCTAATATTTGAAAGTTGACACTTTTAACCCTAAAGTTGAAAAATAATTAAGTATAGGGAAACTGATAGGAAGTGACATCACATTATTGGGATTTGCTTATGTGATCATTAGTTTTATCATTCAATTAGATATAGAAAATTCTTTTTCAAATAAAAAATACTCCTTCCATAATAAAAAAGAAATCCACTTTTAGTTTAAAATACAATACACTTAATACACTATTAGGTGCATGAAATTACATTTTATTCTTAATTTTTAATTGTGAGCTAGCACGGACATTATTAGTAAAAATAGCATAACAATTTTGTTAAAAAATATACTCTTTTCTTGGGATAAAAGGATTATGAAAACGGACTCCTTTTTTAGACAAAGGGAGTTTTGTTTTATAGTGTTATTTGATAGTTTTTTCCTAATTAAATATTATTATAATATTTTTCTCTAATTTAGTGTTTATAGTATTACTATAGTATTATGAACAAAGAAAATTATATCTACGTCGAAAATACCTTTAAATTGTCTATTCTAATTACTTCATCGAGGCTTAAAATGTCCATTTTGAAAGCACAACATTCTCCACGTAATCCATTGAATCTTGCCAACCTGTATACTTTCTTTTCATTGTTATAGTAAAAAAAAAAATTTAATAGTGTATTATTGCATTTTATCAATATAAATAACTCAACATAGTGAAATAAAGTTATAGTTGTTATTGTTATTATTGTTTGTGTATTATGGTAATTATTTGTAAATAACTATTATTGTAGTATTATTCTAAATCAAGTATTTTATCATATTATAATAATCTTATAAATAAGAAACATCTAGTCCACACACAAAAAAAAAAAGTACCTTTAAATATGTGTATTCCAATTAATTAAGTGTTATTATAGTTATTATAGTAACCATAGGTCTAAAAATATTGACTTCGAAATGTTAGAGACTACAAATATAGCCACCTCAAACTTTTAAGAGATAAAAAATATTGGTATAAAATTAAACCCTACCAATAAATTGTTACTTTTTATTAGTCTCTATTAGTTGAATTGAAATTGACGTATTTTCTTAGTTTTGAGTATTAAAATTGTTAATATTAATAACTAAAATGTTGACCATCCAAACAGACTAAAAGTGTAATTTTTCCTTAAATCAAATTATGAAGTTTATAAATGTTTGAATTGAATATTTTTGAACATCAAAGATTAAATTAAAATATGAGTCAAAGTTAAAGGACAATTAGAGTGATATATCCTTGGCTATAACTTTGCGGCAATATAGGTGTACGGGTCTCAGCTTCTTATCATTTATTGGTATTTATTTGTTTATTTTGTTAATATTTCACTCTATGGATGAAAATCTAAATCGATTCTTCAAATAAGAATTTTTGTCTTGATCTACTTAATGTGTCGTTTACCCTTTTGATCATTTAAACTGCATGTTGTCTTAAGCCAAAATACAGAAAAAAAAATAATAATAAAAAAAGAAGAAGAAGAAGAAGAAGTTTGCATTGATTATAAACAATGGTAATGTATTTACAACGTCCACTTCATCTTGATGACAGTATTGTTGGGGCAGGGTTGTTTTCTGTAGAGAAAAAATAGACGAAAGTGCTTAAAGCATTACAACTAGGGTATCAAAAATGTGGAATACTCATCACTGCTGCCCCCAGCAGACCCTGTAGGCAGTTACCCAGGGTTATATTTGTCAATAAGTTATTACCCAATTAACTTATAACAAATCTTCACTTATTGTTAATTATATTAAAACATATGTTTAGGATTTAATACAATTAATCCCAACAATCTCCTTTTATGTTCTACATATAATTCAACAATACAGCGGACAGTATAATGTCCAAACAAACATGGATCATCCACATTCCAATCAATAGTGTAATGTCTAATCAAACATAGATCATCCACATTCAGTCCAAGACAGTTGACCTGGATCAATGAACTTTAGCAATATATTACTAAGTTCAGTCATCATTTGCAATCTAAATAAGTAGACCATAAATGTATTGAATCTGTTTTGAGATCAGCATTCCAACATAAATATCAAAGAGTTTTAGACTCTGTCTAAATTCATAACATTTGAAATGGATTCTCAAAGCAATCCAAAACTAACAAATGCATAATAGTCAAGTACAAGTGAGCCAATCAAAAATAGTCCAAGGCCTCATGAGTACAACAGACAAGCATAATAGATGTCCACAAATAAAAATAACAAAATGGAAGTTGATGAAGATAAGGAGATCGCCAACGGCCATAATGAAGAGAATGACGTACAAGCTGTGCATGATCAAGTGTCTATACCCACACGTCGCTCACACGACCTTTTACGTGACATGAGTGGTCCAATGACGAGGTCACGTACAAGGAAAATGCAAGGAGCTTTGGCTCAACTCATATGTGAAGTACATGCCAAGGAGGAGAAGCTTCTTCAACATGACCGAGTCGTTAATGTACTAAGTGTTGTGGACAATCCATAATTTCGGTCATGTAATCATTTATTTTATTTTATTTTATTTTGGTCTAGTAGTTATTTCTTTTTTTGTGTTGGAATAGGATTTATTTATTAAGTCAGTCCTAGTTGGGTTAGGATTTAATTATTTATTTAGTGAGAGGGCTGAATTTGTCAATTAAAGGCAAGTAATCCAAACCCTAGTGGTCTTTGAATTAGCTTGGCCACACTTGTATCTTATTTAAAGGCTATTCAGCCGCCACTTTGAATACAACTTAAGAAAATTACAAACCTGAGAGCCTTACGTGCTTTTTCTTCCAGTTCTAAGAAAGAACTTGTTTGGGTCTATTCGGGAGAGTCGATTAGATTCAATTCAAAAGCTGAATCCTTGAGTTTCTTTCTCTCAAGGTTTTGTGCGTACTTCTTGGTTCCGTTGGGTAGCTTCAAATCGTTGGGGTTTTGGGGTATTGCTCGCGGGGTTATAGAGTGCTATAGGCAGAGTTCAACCCACAGGTTAGGGTTGGGTGTTGCCTCAAAGAAAGCAGTCCAACAAGAAGGACGGTTCGGGAACCTACAACTCTGGTAAGATTTGGGTTTTACTCCTATTGGGGTAAGGTTCGTATCAATTTGGTATCAGAGCTTGCCTTTGGGTTGCTCTTCTTTGTTGTTCATATCCCTTGTTCTATATTTTTCGAGTGTTCTTGTTATTCTTGTCCTACTTGTGCATAAACCTTCTTTTCTTCAATCGTGTTCATACGTTTTGTTGTTATTCTTACTCGACCTGTGCTCCAAAAAAAAAAATTTGAATCTTGTGGCTGCTGTTATTGTTATTCTGTTGGGATAAAAAAAAAACGCAGAGAAAAAAAAAAAAAAGAACAGCATCATTGGAAATTTGTCTCAGCTAAGAATTCCCGTACTTCATTGTCACATAAACTTACAAGAATTGTTTCCGCTTGTTGGCTTGGATATTTGAGCCGAAATTTTTCAGGGAATCAAAACACATGCTGAAGAATTTTTGAGAATTTTTCTGGAATTTTTGGAATTTTTCTCGATTTTTTTTTTGAGCCTTGATTTCCGTGATTACTGAACATTCCCGAAATCTCACTGCCTGGTAAACTTGTAAGAATTGTTTCTGCCTATTGGATTGGAGATTTGAGCTGAAATTTTTCAGGGAATCAAAAAACATGCTGAATAATATTTGAGAATTTTTCTGGAATTTTTGGAATTTTTCTCGATTTTTTGAGCCTTGATTTCCGTGATTACTGAGAATTCCCGAAATCTCACTGCCTGGTAAACTTGCAAGAATTGTTTCTGCCTATTGGATTGGATATTTGAGCTGAAATTTTGCAGAGTATCAAAAAACATGCTGAAGAATCTTTGAGAATTTTTATGGAATTTTTGAGGATTTCTTTTTGAAATTCTTTGTTCATCCTATTTTTGCAATTTGTGCAAAATCAGTGTTCTTGTTTCCTTCCGAATCTTATTGTTTCTTTTTGTGTGCCTATCATTCTTTGACCTCTAAATTTCTTGTTTGCTTTGAATTGAGTTTAATTGCTTAACCTGGGGGGACTTTTGAGCTTGTCTTGATTAGAACTTCAGGAAAAGTGCGGAGTGGAGTGAACTACTCATCAACCCTACTACTAAAATCTGAGTGTAGCCTTTATTGGTGTGTGAATTACTCGGGTTATTGGTTAGGGGAAGTGAGGTAGGCTGTTTTTGGAACTAATAACTGTGCAGGTTTTAAGTTCTTTCAAATGACGACAAATCCGGGCCAAAAGAGACAAGAGGAGATTACAGTTGATGACACCTTGAAGGCGTTACTCCTGTCGATTCGACAAATCAACACCCGATTGGATCATCTTGAGTTATCTGTGGCGTCCTATCAAGCGTCCCTCAATAAAGATATTGGTTCTACAGCCAAGACCAGTAATCAGGACGGTGCTGACCGAGTTGTTACCAAGGGAAAGAAGAAGAAAACTAGAAAAATGGAGTCTTCAAGTTCAGAAAATACCAGTGAGGAGAAAACCGACCCTTCGAATTCAAATCCTTCAAGTTCAAGTGAAGATGATGATCACAATACTAGAAGAAAAAAGAAGGGGCAAAGACGGTTTCAAGACAACAATCTTGCCGGTATAAAATTGAAGATACCTGAATTCCATGGCAAGAATGATCCGGAAGCATACATGGACTGGGAGGAGAAAGTTGACAGAATATTTGACATCCATGAATATTCCGAGAAGAAGAAGGTGAAACTAGCAGTGGTAGAGTTTTCTGGACATGCCTCAACATGGTGGAGAAAAATCTGTCGTGCAAGGCAAGAGGAGATGAAGAGACCAGTGTCTTCTTGGGTTTCTCTCAAAAAACTCATGAGAAAGAGATATGTCCCACCTCATCACAAGAGAGATCTGCTTCAAAAGCTCCAAAGCTTATCTCAAGGGAGCAAATCAGTAGATGAATATTACAATGAGATGGAGCAAGCCATGATGAGAGCAAATGTGGAAGAAGACGAAGAGACCATTATGGCCAGATTCATGAATGGGCTTAACCGAAGTATAGCTCATCTAGTGGAGTTGCATCACTACAACGACCTTAATGAATTGCTTCAAATGGCGTTGAAGGTAGAAAAGCAACTCAAGAAAACCCCTCAAACTATGAGGAATACACCACCACTACCTCCATGGCAACGCAACACCAACAACAATCGGAGATTTGGCAGTTCCAATTCAGCAAATCCGACTAGTGGTCCATGGAAAGGAGCCTCGAGTTTCAATGGTGGAGATGGGAAGAAGTTTACACCACAAACTTCTTCAAAGGTAACTAGCTCCAACACTTCATCTAGTTCAGCTTCTAATAAGTCTAGTGCTTCTGTTCAATGTTTTAGGTGCCTTGGCCGAGGACATGTAGCTTCTCAATGCCCTAATTCTCGAGTTATGGTGGCATTGGATGATGGAACATACAAGAGTGAAAGTGAAGGAGATGATGAATCGTATGCTGACATGCCACTTCTTATTGAAGAAGATGACGAAGAATGTGAACCACAACCTCAAGAAACCGAATGTTTGGTCACATTGAGAGCACTGAGTGCTCAACCGATTGAGGGAGATTCTGAAATCCAACGCAATAATATTTTCCATTCTAAGTGTTACATTAAGGATACGTGTTGTATGCTTATTATTGATGGTGGATCTTGCACTAATTTAGCTTCTACTTATCTTGCAGATAAGTTAAAGTTGAGGACTACTTTTCATCCCAGGCCTTACAAGCTGCAATGGATGAACGATGGTGGCGAGACCCGTGTCACTAAGCAGGTAATGGTAACTTTTAGAATTGGCAATTTATCTGATCAAGTGCTTTGTGATGTGGTTCCAATGCAGGCTAGTCATATACTTTTGGGACGTCCGTGGGAGTATGACTGTCATGCCAATCATGATGGGAGGTCCAACAAGTATCATTTAACCAAAAATGATAAGAGTTACACCCTAGCGCCTTTACCCCCAACCGACATTGGTGAATTCCAAAGACAACATCGGGTCAAGCATTCGGAGTGGGTACAAAAGGTAAAAAAAGTTGAAGGCATCAAGACTAACACTCAATCCGAAGATATCAAGGAGGCCGAACCTCACAAAACTAGCTCGGATAGGTCTACTTCAACTACAAGTGGTAAGGCTGTTGTGAAATGTGAAATAGGAAAGCCTTCCAAAGAAAGGGTAAAAGGTAGTTTTTATGCCTCAATGCAAGATGTAGATAGAGCTTTAAATGCACATTGTGACTTTGTTTTGATTATGTTTCAAAAAGTTTTATTTACTATTGATGTTTTGCAGGAATTTGAGGACGTGTTTCCGGACGATCTTCCTAAAGGGTTACCGCCTTTGAGGGGGATTGAACACCAGATTGACCTCATTCCTGGAGCTGTGATTCCCAACCGGCCAGCTTATAGAGCAAATCCTGAGGAAACGAAGGAGCTACAAAGGCAGGTTGAGGAGTTGCTTGAGAAAGGTCATGTGCGAGAGAGCTTGAGCCCGTGTGCAGTTCCGGCTATTCTTGTTCCCAAAAAGAAAGGTACATGAAGAATGTGTATTGATTGTAGGGCAGTTAATAAAATTACAATCAAGTATAGACATCCCATTCCACGCCTAGATGATATGCTTGAGGAATTGCATGATTCGAAAATTTATACTAAAATTGACCTTAAGAGTGGATATCATCAGATTAGGATTAAAGAAGGTGACGAATGGAAGACTGCCTTTAAGACTAAGTTTGGATTGTATGAATGATTGGTCATGCCATTTGGCTTAACTAATGCACCTAGCACATTCATGCGTTTGATGAATCATGTACTTAGGCACTTTATAGGCAAATTCGTTGTTGTATACTTTGATGATATTTTGATTTATAGCAAGAACTTGGATGAACATGTTGTGCACATTAAATCTGTTCTAAGTGTCTTGCGTGCTAATCATTTGTATGCCAACCTGAAATAATGTACCTTTTGTGTGGAAAGTGTTGTTTTCCTTGGTTTTGTGGTTAGTTCAAAAGGTATACAGGTTGACAAAGCAAAGGTTGAGGCAATCACTTCCTAGCCGAGACCAACAACTGTGCATGAGGTGAGATCTTTTCATGGTCTTGCTTCTTTCTATAGGAGGTTTGTTAAAGATTTTTCTTCAAAAGCTGCTCCACTAATGAACTTGTTAAGAAAAATGTTAAATTCGAGTGGGGTAATGAGCAAGAAAAAGCGTTTAATCAATTGAAGAGAGATCTTACTACTGCTCCGGTTTTAGCTCTACCTGATTTCAACACTACTTTTGAGCTTGAATGTGATGCTTGAGTGCAGTATAGGTGCGATTTTGAAGCAAGGGCCGCCCACTAGCTTACTTTTTCAAAAATTGAGTGGTCTTTGCTCTTAACTATGCAACTTACGATAAGGAGCTCTATGCAGTTATTCGGGCTTTGGAGACATGGCAACACTACTTGATGCCCAAGGAGTTTGTCATACATTCAGATCATGAATCTTTGAAGTACCTGCATGGACAAGGTAAGTTGAACAAGAGGCATGCTAAGTGGAGTTCATTCCTGGAGCCATTCCGTCGTAATTAAATACAAGCGAGGTAAGGAGAATGTTGTGGCCGATGCACTCTCGAAGTGCATTCTCTTAAGTTCTTTAAACACTAAGCTTTTAGGATTTGAGTACATGAAAGATTTATATGCTAATGATCTTGATTTCTCTAGTGTTTATGCAGCTACTGAACAAGGAGCCTTTAATAAGTTTTATAGGCACAATGGGTTCTTGTTCCGTGAAAATAAATTGTGTGTACCTAGTTGTTCACTTAGGGAGTTGCTTGTTCGAGAGTCTCATTCTGGAGGTCTCATGGGTCACTTTGGCATTTTGAAAACATATGATATTTTAATTGAACATTTTTACTGGCCCAACATGAAAAGAGATGTAGAAAAGCTATGTAGTTCGTGCATTGAGTGTCGTATGGCTAAGAGTACATCTCAACCTCATGGTTTATATACTCCTTACACATTCCTTATGCCCTTGGGTGACCTTTCGATGGACTTTGTGCTAGGATTGCCAAGGTCACAAAAGGGTAAGGATTCAGTTTTTGTAGTTGTGGACCGTTTTTCTAAAATGGCTCATTTTATTCCTTGCAGGAAATCCGACGATGCAAGCATGTTGCTGGCTTATTCTTTCGAGAAGTGGTTCGGTTGCATGGAGTGCCACGAACCATCGTGTCGGATCGCGATGTCAAGTTCCTGAGCTACTTTTGGAAGACGCTTTGGGGTAAGTTGGGTACCAAGTTGTTGTTCTCCACAACGGGTCATCCTCAAACGGATGGTCAGACTGAGGTAACGAATCGAACTCTTGGTACTTTATTGCGTGCATTGATCAAGAAGAATCTTAAAGGGTGGGAAGACTGCATTCCAATAGCTGAATTTGCATATAATCGTACTGTTCATTCTACTACAGGTTATTCACCTTTTGAGATTACTTATGGTTTTAATCCATTAACCCCTCTTGATCTAGTGCCATTGCCTAGCAATGAGCAAGTTAATTTAGATGGTGCAGCAAAAGCAAAATATGTTCGTGACTTGCATGAGAAGGTGCATCTTCAGATTGTCAAGCGTAATGAACATTATGCTCGTATAGCCAATCGCGGGAGGAGGCAAGTTACGTTCGAACTCGGTGATTGGGTTTGGGTGCACATGCGCAGCGGTTTCGGCTCAACGAAAGACAAAGTTGCATCCTCGTGGAGATGGACCATTCCAAGTGGTGGCACGCATAGGCGACAATGCCTATAAGCTAAACTTACCCGGAGATTATGGCGTTAGCGCAACTTTCAACGTGGCTGATCTGTCCCCTTTCACGATTGATTTAGGCTCGAGGACGAGTCCTCTTCAGGAGGGAGGGATTGATGAAGATAAGGAGATCGCCAACGGCCATAATGGAGAGAATGACGTACAAGCTGTGCATGATCAAGTGTCTATACCCACACGTCGCTCACACGACCTTTTACGTGACATGAGTGGTCCAATGACGAGGTCACGTACAAGGAAATTGCAAGGAGTTTTGGCTCAACTCATATGTGAAGTACATGCCAAGGAGGAAAAGCTTCTTCATGTAGATCTCCTCAGTCAGCTCTTCATTTAGAAAAGCTGTTTTGACATCCATTTGATACACTACAAGGTGCTCAATAGACGCTATGGCAAGAAGAATTCTAATAGTTGATAGATGACACACAGGTGAGTAAACATCAAAATAGTCCAATCTACTTTGTTGTGTAAAGCCCTTAGCTACGAGACGTGCTTTAAACCGAGCTATTGATCCATCACTATTCAGTTTCTTTTGTAACACCCACTTGCAATCCACAATCTTAGCCCCTTTTGGCAAATTAACTAGCTACCAAGTATTGTTATGCAAAAGAGAGCTCATTTTATCATCAATGGCTTCTTTCCACAAGAGAGAATCCCTAGATCTCATCGCCTCCTAATAGGAAGATGGATCATTCTCTAAATAGTATGTGACAAAGTCACTACCATATGTTTTGGGAACTTTCTCTCTAGTGAATACTCTAGTAGAAGTTGTTTCAACTGCTAGCTGTGGGGATCTAGTATCAAAAGGGCCTACTTCATATTCTACAGGAGATTCTGTAATCATATCTGTAGATCCAAAAACACTTAACCCTTGATCTTTGAGAAACTTGTTCTCAAAGAATTATGTATCTCTGGATTCTATCACTGCATTAGTGGATAGATCCAAAAACCTGTCTGCAGCACTATCTTCTGCACTACCTAGATATACACAGGTGATTGTTCTATGTCTCACTTTAAGTCTCTTAGAGTCTTGTATTCTCACATAAGCAATACAGCCCCAAGTCTTTAGAGTATCGATCTTACACGAATGTCTGTGCCATAACTCATAAGGAGTAGTGTTCAATTTAGAATGTGGCAGTTTATTCAAAATTTGATTAGCAGTTAATACCGCTTCTCCCCAGTAACAAGAAGGCATGCCAGCAGTAAGTAACATGGAATTTAACATTTCAGTCAAAGTCCTGTTCTTCCTCTCAGCTATACCATTTGACTGAGGCGAGTAAGGAGGAGTAGTTTCAAGTATTATGCCCTCAGTGGCACAAAATTCCTTGAACTCTGTCAATGAATATTCTCCTCCTCTGTCACTTCTAAATCTTTTAATTTTCAAGTTCAATTGGTTTTCGACTCGAGACTTGAAAAGCTTAAACTTTGTGAAAAACTCATCTTTCGATTTCAACAAATAAACATAACAATATCTAGAATAATCGTCTATGAATGTTACTAGATACTTCTGACCACTTCTAGTTGTGAAATTCTTAAAATCACACAAGTTAGAATGTATCAAATCTAGAAGTTGTGTGCTTCTAGTTACCTGTGGGAAAGGTCTCCTAGTGATTTTAGTCAGAGCACACACTTCACATTTATCAAATCAAGTAGATGTATTTAATGAAATTTGATGAGTTTTGACAACCTGAACCATTTTCTTGTAGTTAACATGTCCTAATCGATTGTGTAACAACTTAGGATCAATCATTTTTTAACTTACATGACTTACAGTTTCATTCGCCAAACTCAACCTATACATGCCATCTATCATAAATGTACATCCAAAATAATGAAAGTTAATAGTCAAAGTTACTCTACCAGATGCAAATGAAAAGCACATGCCAGCATTGTCTAAAAGACTCATGGAAATTAAATTTTTAGGAGTTTCAGGAACTACTTTAACAGATTTTAAAGTTAGTGTCTTACCTGAAGAAAGGTTGAGCTCTGTAGTGCCAGAGTGAGTCACCGTAACTGTAGCTCCACTAGCAACCAACAGGGTCTCCTTCACATTATTAACATTCGTAAACAGGGACTTGTCGTTAGTGACATGATAGGATGCTCCATTATCTAGCCACCACTCAGTAGGAGTACTGGTCTTCCCAGCCCCGATCATACCAACAAAGGCTTGAGGCTCAGTCTATACTACAACCATATTGGTTTCATTCTGTGGTGTACCATTTTTCTATTTCTTCGGAAGCTTGCAATCAGCTGCCTAGTGGCCCCACTTCTGACAGTTGTGGCACTTGCCTTTCTTCCTTTTCTTTGATATGGGCTTCTTGGCCTCCAACTTAGTAGGCTCACTCTTCTCAGACTTAGATTTCTTTGTGAACCTTTTCGGTTGAGTAGCAAAGTTAGCTACTGCTTGAGTCACCTAAGGTTGAACCTGTGACTGACTCTGAGTCTCCCCAACTAGCTCCTTTTTGTTCACAGCAAGTGTCTCATCCTCAATAACAATGAGCCGCTTTAGCTCCTCTAGCTCAACTCTGTTCTTCCTTCTGAATACTTCTGTCCTGAAAGAATTCCAAGTAGCATGTAGTTTATTTATGATGGCAGCTGCTAGAAGTATATCAGATATTCCAAAACCCTCTTTATTTGGTTTCTCCACCATATTCTTCAAGTCTGCGACCTAAGGAGTCATCTCCATATCACTCTTGAACCTCAAATTGAAGAACTTGTCCCCCAAATGAATTTTGGATAGCTCCTCACTTTTGTGGAACCGAGCTTCTAATGAGTCCCATATCTCTTTAGCTGTCTTCACCTTTGCATAAGAGTCCGCCAGACGGTCTGACAGGCAATTCAACAGATAATTCCTACAGTAATCCTCATCTTTATCCCACTGTGCCCTGTCGACCTCTTCAGTCGTCTCCTCAAAAGTACTAAGTACAATATAGAATATAAAGCCATGTTTTAGCCTAAGCTGCACAACTCGGCGCCATCTAGTATATTCCATACCAGCGAATGATTCAAACTTAAAGATCTCTAGTGTTTCACTCTTAGCCATCTCAAATACGGTAATAAAAGAGTATGAAAGAGTTGAAACAATTGCACCTAATATCCAACAAGCTCTCACAGTCAAACAAGGCCTTCCACCCTGATCAACTGCTTTGTAAGTAACTCTACGCTCAAAATTAGCAGCTGTAGATGTCAAAAATGAGTCTGGAACGGCCGAAATACTCAAAAATGGCTCACTGGAAAAAGTCATCGGTCGGTCAATGGTCAACAATCAACGGTCAACGGTCAAATGTCTAGTCGATCCAATCGCCTGATCGACCAGTCAACGATCAACTACGATCGGCGCAAGAAATCAGATTTGCATTTTTTTTTCTTCACTGCCGCCGCCGCCCAAATCGGAATGTTGATTGTCGTTTCTCCGTCGTCCGAGCTCCGATTAAAGCCCGTGACCCCTCAAAACGATCGTCTTGACAAGGAGAACACAACCCAAATAACCTTGCAAGCTAAAAATGTCTATATCTTTTAGGATCTGAAGAGAAAGATTTCATTTGCCAGATCTTTAAACTCAGATCCGTCTCCTCCCTCGATCCGATCGAATGCGGCGTTGAATTTCTCTCGTCGAGAGCTACAAGATGGACTATTTACTCGTTTAAAACAACCAACAAATCAAAAAGTTAATTTTTAATGCCTTAAGATTATTGGGGCAAGGTTGTTTTCTGTAGAGAGAAAATAGACGAAGGTGCTTAAGGTATTACAACTAGGGTATCAAAAATGTGGAATATCCATCACTGCTGCCCCCAGTAGACCCTATAGGCAGTTGCCCAGGATTATATTTGTCAATAAGTTATTACCCAATTAACTTATAACAAATCTTCACTTATTGTTAATTATATTAGAACATATATTTAGGATTTAATACAATTAATCCCAACAAGTATACACTAAAAAGAACATAAAACTACTAATCTTAGGACTTCTCAACATCAATACCATGAGCCTACACCTACAACATCTACACCCTTCCATGAGAATCTTGAATCATCTTCTAGGAACTTGAAAACTTCTCCAGACATGTACTACTCTGCATCAATCGTATCATCCACTGTACGAGCACTATTTGCTACAGAAGAATTCACATCCTCAGCCACATTAATTGCTTCTACATTATCCTCCTCATCAATCACAATAACACCGCAATCATCAACTCTTGGACATGCCCCCATCACTTGTTGATTGCCACTGCCCATCTTTTGAACACCTGAACACGTCCGCGTCAACACATGTTGAACCTTGCAATTAACCCCTTCAATTGGGGCAGTGTAGATGGCGGGATTGTAATAGTTTTGATTTTCAATCATTGATTGATCACAAGACAGCGTATTGACATTGCTTTGTTGCAAATCATTTTCAGCTCCCAGATTTGATTTTTCTTGATGATTAGCTACCCATTCCATCTCAGTTTGTGCCAAACTGGTAGCATCATAGCAATAACTAGCATTTATTTGTTCTCTGGGACCTTCAACCAAGCGTTGATTTTCAGCAAAGCTTTCGGCATATTTTTCTTGTGGGGTAATTGATCCAGTAATAGCATTATACTGTTGTGGGATGCTCAAACCAAAATTACCACATTAATCATTATTAATGAGAGCAGGTTCTTCATCAATTTGTGGGTTTCTTGTGTGACCACGAGCCTTAACATTCTTACCATTTGATGATTTCACACCACAACATTTTGAATTATCCCTAATAACCCGACAGATCATATAATCTGTACTGCCAACCCCTATTTCTCTCAAAGAATGTTGGGAAAGGGAATACTCATGCATATACCAATGACCCTTGTCAACCACCTCCAATTCATAACTAGGATCAACAGCATATTTTAACAACTTCATGGATCCAACAATCTTGTTATCTTCATAGTCCTTGAAAGCCTTCCCTAGAGTTTCCCCATCCCAAGTTCCATGGCCGGCTCTTCTCACTGTTTTCTTTGCACTCATCTTGGACAACTTGGTAATAACATAAATAACCTTTTTGTTATCATTCTTTCTGGCTTCATTGTAAAATTCCCACTTATTATTATCCATATTAGTAAAAATCTTCCATGGCTCCATGCCTTCACCGTACAAGTTCCTTTCCAGAACATAGTCCGTCAATGCGTCAATGTTTCGTGCAGAACCTTCAATTGGAGAATTTGAACCAATTCCCGTTGAGTTGGCCTGAAAATTAAGCCAACTGGCCTGCTCCCATCTCTTGAACTTAAAAACGATTGATTGAACGAAAAAATGAGAAAAGATTGATTGAACGAGGGAATGAAAAAATGTAAATGAAGAAGGAAGGGAAAAAGCGGATGAAGAGAAAGGGTCGACGTTTTAAATAAAAAAACATAAAATTTTAAATTTTACTATTTTAATTATGTAATAATAATTAAAATTAATCCAAAAACATTATAACATACAAATGTATAAACTAACAAATTATACATTATTCTAATGTAACAACTAACAAATCATAAAGTCCAAATCAAGCATACAAATAAAATATAACAAAAATTCTAAAACATTATAACATACAAATATCAAATATACTTTGGATTAAAACATACAAATATATTTATACCCAAATTACTGTTATTCTTAATTTGTCCCAATCAAAATAGTTGTTATTGAAATAACACCCATACTTTCTTTCTAGTTAAATTTTAATCCTGCAACAAATCTGATTTTATTCAAGTATATCCTTAAAATATATTTATTTCTTTCAATTGCACCCTCAATATTTTAGTAAAAAATTTTGCCAATTAATATAACATTTTATATTATTAATTAAAATGATCAATTAGTAAAATAGTCGTGAACAATTAGAAATTCCAAATGAAAATCGTGAATAATTGTTAATTTGTCATGATCAACTTTTCCCCCTTAATTCTGTTCTCAATAATCTACAAATTCAAATTACCGCTAAACTAAAGTTGTTAAATTAATACTCATTTGTCATTCATTTAATACTCCCTTGTAAGTTAACAATAATCAATATATAATTACTATTTACTAATCACTTAGTGTTGATCATTTATAATGTTATACACTCAAACAAAATATAGATGAGTAATTACATAAGAGAATTGTACTCTCGTATACTACACATGTTATTTTTCTCTATTTTTCCATATATTTATCTTATTTTTTGACCAATAATTAAAGTTAATATTATTTACATCCCGCAACATTGTTTTTTGGTGTTTTTTCTAACAAATTATAACTTATTTCAATTACATCCTAAATTAGTACTACTTATATAATTATTTTTTTCTTTTGGGGCAAAAATCATATTATTAGGGTTTTATAGCATAACTAGAAATAATTATGGGTATTGTTTAGAATTATTAAAGGGCCTAATTGAAATATTTTTAAAATCACTATAGAGGAAATAAAAATTTCAAAATATTATAAATTTTTAACTAAATTTTTTATTTATTAGTTTATTTACTTCATTATTTTGCAAATACAAATTACAAAATATTATTCCTGCTCCACTTGCTCCCCCACGAGGGTAAAATGGGACTAGTACCGTAGGAAATCAAGTACGGCATGCAGTAGAATTTTAAAATTCTTATTTCCTCCAAAGATCCTTACGAAATGATTTCAAACCGGTCATGAAGAGTTTACCTTTTACCGATAGTGGATGATCTTTCTTGTGTGGAGTTGTTTGCTCATCAAATCGTAGCAACACCCAAAAAAGCCTTACCTCTACGGTATCCATACGATCCTCTCCAAGTCCCAAGTTAATTGTCACACAATTAACTAAGAAAGAAGTAGCAAAAACTCATAAGTGCTAGCCTAAATTTTTGCTTTCGGTTTTCAGCTTCCAAGCTTCTCTAAGTTTCGAATTTTTCTTGTTCTTTTAACACAAATACAGTAGCTGATTTTTCTTCTAAAGAGCAGATGAAGAGCCTCTTATTTTCTTGATAAATTTGTGATTGTTTCTTCAAAAGAAACACCACAAAATTATTTTGCTGAACAAGAAAAGGGAGTTCAGTTTTTGGGTTTCCTTTGTTGTAGAATTTTTTTTCTCTAAGAAAATTAGTTTTGGCTTTTGATGCCGCAAGGAGAACGTGCAGCTGTGTTGCTCATGTCTTGGTTAAAGGCTGCTGAATTTTATGTCCAAATATATACAAAAATATTAGGGCAAAACTTCTTCTAAAGAGTTTTACTTGAACCCCAAGTTCTAATCTATTTTTGGAACTTTCCAAATTTCATTAGTTGCTAAAACAAGAATCCTATTCTGATTTTACTTCTAATTTTCAGCGATTGCATGAATTAATAAATCCAAAACTATTTTATATTTATTAACACAAAACTAAACCATTTAGAAACCAAAACCAAATACCGATTTATACCGGAACCCATATAGAGTCTTATTCGTAATAGAATTCTTAAATTAACCAAAATTCATCACATGAATTTTATACTTCTTTTGGATACAATCTAAGTGTGTGACCCAATAGGTTCTTATAATGTTGGCAATGACATAAAATCTATTTTATGCCATAAACATTGAGCAATGTTTAGCAACAGATCAATACTACCCAAGTTATAAGAATATTAGTAATTCGACATTATTTTTCTTGTGATAGATGTTACCATATAATTCAATTGATCCCTTTTCCCTAGATATCTTGGTTGAACACGAGCCATGAAGTGTGTCATACTTTTATAGTTTAATCTTTGCATTTCTTGATTCCCAAGTTAGACACATCTAAGCAAATGAGCTTGAATCACATATCGACTCATTTGAGCACGGCCATTCATTTTATGGTCTCACTTGATCAAGGGGCTTAAAGATTTCACTCCCATTATATAGGAGGGGTAAATTCTATCTTGATCATTGAACATCCCACTATATGATTCATTACATATCCAATTGCCACTTTTATAGTTCACGCTGTTACGGGTAACGTTTAGTAGCATCAAAATATACAACTCTTCATGTTGGGATCTCTGGTGACCTTAAGTTTAAGGATCACTTACACGATCATCACTATGAGAAATGCTTATAGTACTTCATATAATAATCCATGTAGCATTTCTCATGGTGATAACTCTATTTTATATAGGGTTTTCTTATTCATTTTGGTTAGAAATTGGCTTGTGTTTTAATTTGTTTTTACATATTTTGGCCAAATTATCCTTTGAAAACTCACTCATCTTCCGGAGTTCATAACTCTTGATGCAGACGTCCAAATGAGATGATTCAAGATGATATGGAAAGCTAAGAAAGAGAGAAAAAACTTTCATGAAGAAAGTTTTCTCAAATTCTGGAAGCAAAAGGACCAAAACTGGACAGAAACTTAAAGATTTTTTCTGAAATTTTCTTTAGCTACGGGTTTGAAATTCAAGGTCGCTTCACGGTTTTTGTAGCACAATTTGATAGCAACATTCAAGAAGAAGAAGCCTTCTTACTCAGCCAAGTATAAAGTAAAAAGAAAGGAATGCTTAGTAACAAAAGGCTGCTACACTTGGACAATAAAGAAGGAAATAAAGAAAGGAAGAAGCCGACTTTTGAGTGAAGAACTGAGCACATGAGAGCATAACCAACCCAGTGCATCTTTTTATTTTCTAAAGAAAGAGTGCATGAGGACAGCAAGAAAGTCTCTCCAAATGCAGTCTCACATGGGCAAAAACAAAGCTCAGAAAAATCGGGCAAGAACATAGAGAGAAACAAGCAAGCAGTAGAGCATGCACACAAAGAAAGAAAAAGAAAAGAGAATCAAGTCACATGAATTGCCAACTACAAAAGCAAAGCTTGGGCTGTTTTATTTGCTGGAAAAGAAACCAAGCACATGGCAGCAACAACACCTTCGGCAGAGCAAAGAAAGAAGAGCAAATCCTTGCTTATAAATAAGAAAGCTTACAACGGAGGAAGACATCCCATTTCAGCCGATCCCATTTTCAGCCGAGCAGCAAATTTTTTTTCCTTTGTTTTTCCTTTCTTCCTTTAGTTTAGGATCAGTTTGTTCTTTTCTTTTCTTTAGTTTAGTTTTGTTCTTAGCAGAATTTCAGGCAGCAGTCCTTTATTTTCTTCAAAGAATTCTTTGCTTCCTTTTCTTTAGCTTCTAGCAGAATTTTCCTTTTCTTGATTTTTCTGTTTTCTGTTTTTCTCCTTGTTCTCGGTTTTTCTTCTTTTTTCAGATTGCACTTTCTCTTGGTTTTCCTAGCGTAAACCACAGTCGTTGTTTTTATTCTTCTTCCTGTCCTTCCTGTTTTTCTTCTTGTTTTCTTCTTGATCTTCTTCTTGGTTTTTCTTAGCAGAATTTCAGCCGCTGTTTGTTGTTCTTCTTCCGGTTGTTGTTGTTCTTCTTTTTGTTGTTCTTCCAGCAACCACTAAGCTTGATTTGGATACAAAGGAAGCAGCTAAAACTTCTCTTTGGAAGTTTACGGGTGGAGAAGACAAAAGTCAAAGAACAAAGAAGGGAGTGGCTACCACCTACGGGTTTTGTTGGAGTTTATTTTTATTTTTTTTCTTTTTTGCAATTATGTTTAAGAAATTGGTGTTGTTCTTCTATTCTATTATGAACTAAATTCTTTTTCTAGGGTTTCGATGTAGCCTAACTATGAAGTCTTAATATTTTTCTATTAATATAATTTGATTTAATTTTCTATGGTTGAGTATTTATCTTTGTGCTTAATGCTTCTAATTACTTGATCACTAATTAGATGATTTGTTAATCATAACGAATTGGAAGAGGAGTTATGTGTCAAGTTCATTGAGATAAATGCCATAAATTGCATGTAGGATAGGAATATACCTACATGGTTTGTGTAGTTGCTATATGAGAATCCATAGAAATTAATGACTTCATAATTGTTGTAATTCACATAGGAATATAGTGAATTAGCAATTAGGAGGATTTTTATTAGATCTCGGGAGGGACTAGTAAATAAATTAGGGAATCTCGACTATCAACCAAGAAATTAAATTAGATTATAGAAATAGATGAATATTAAGATGGAATAGTTATGGTGAAATCGAAAACCCTAGAGCTTTAGCCAATTTGATTCATTACTTTACTTTGCTTTGCTTTGTTTTAAATTTAGTTTTTAATTCAAGTTTTAAATTCAGTTTTAATTTAGTTTATTCATAAAATATCTTTTTATCATTCAAATAGAGGTAGAATTAACTAAATTTCGGTAATTGATAAACAATTAGTCCTTGTGGGAACGATAAATTTATATTCACTTTATATTACTTGTTAACGATCACGTGCACTTGCGTGTGAAATCGACCAACACATGGCGAGTCGATCCAGTACATAATTCGCTAACATGTACTCATGTGTTAACTTGATATCTCATATCATGACACATTTCATCAGTCACTACATATACTAGTCTTAATGCATTATCATTATTCCATTTAATGATAATACTTGACTAGTGATAAATTTAGAATAATTAAATTCTTGGGACATTATTATATTTATTCATAAAGTGCAGATATAGAATAAAACATAATAATAACAAATTTTCATGAATTAGAAGTATAATAATACAATGTATGCCAATATAATCATCACATGATTGGTGCTTAGGACATAATCCAACAGGTACCCGTTGCCATCCCTAAACAAAAATGCCATAGAAGAGATAAGCATAGGATAAAAAAGACAAAAGTTATTTCAAAACTCATTTTTGCACTTTTCAAAATAAAGACTATGAAATAGAAATTATTACAAAAACGTAAAAAAATATTTTGAAAAGTACAAAAATATATATTAAAATACAATATATACACACTTCAAATATCATCAATTGCCTTGCATGTTGCATTCAAAAATTCATGAACTTACATGAAAAATTTTGAAAATTTAAGTGGTTTGAACAATAATAAGATATATACAAAGGTTGGTGGCCTATGGAAAATTTTATTAACTTCACCTTGTGGAGTTTTATTAATTTCAAACAGTTGAAATGAAATGCACAAAGAATATTATTTTCTTTGTTGCAAACTAAATGTCAGTTTTCACTTTTTAAACTTTCAAAATAAGTTTCATACTTAAAAAGTCAACAACACATCAATGAATGATATTCCAATTTCGCCTATTGGAGAAATAAGTTTTTCCAAGTTTTAGTGTGATTTTAATATATAAATATTTTGATTTAAAAATAAATTTTGTATCTTTATCCTAATTATTTCGTATGAACCTAAAGACTGCATATTCAAGCAACTCCAAAGATTGTAATTTCAATCACTAACAAGAGGCTGGAAAAAAAAAAACAAAAAACAAGCTCGCTCAAACACCAATCTAAATGGTGGAAACAATTATATATACTTATTGGAAATTCAAATAAGTCCAATTATCTTGTTCCAAGTCAAATAAAAAAATATAGGTATCAAATTTGTATTTGGTATAGCTATGAGTATCATTTTAGTGATACATTACTTTAGTCTTCTTGCTTAAACTTTGGAGACTAATATAATTATTTGTTTATTCTCAGTTTGCTATCGTGTATACTATATATATAATTATACTATTTATTCTCAGGAGGTCAAGATCTAGAAAGAAAAGTCTATCAAATTCTGACATTAGTGAAGAGTCCGACGGGGCTTCTACTTCCCATAGAGGCCAAAACCAAGTTAATAAAATTGACAAAATTTTGAGAAGTACAAAGATGGACATTCCAGCCTTCCAAGGTAGGGAAGAAACACTTACTACCTTAAAGTCTATGCAATCACTAGTAAGTGATGAAAAATCGTCAAATAGAGAAGAAGCATTAGTGACCATGAGATTACTTAGTGCTCAAACCATGGATAATGATGAGCAAAGGGAGAACATCCATATTAGCAATGAAAAGAAAAATGTTGAGGAGGAAGAAGTTCCTAATGCCTCAAATTGGGCAAATCCAATGAGTGGAGGTTATCAAAACCAAGAACTCGAGTTGGTTGATAATGTTTGATTGTTTCAACTGTAAATATGCACGCCAAATATGACAATTTTCCACACTATGATTTTGTATTTGGCGAAAGACAATTTTACCACACTCTGATACCAACTTGGAGCTTTCAAAGATTTGTGGTAAAACACTATTACAAGAGTGACTCAAAAAGAGCTAAAAAGACAACACATCGTTTTCCCTTACCAAACTATTCCTTCTACTCCCTAAGGTAGTCAAAGTATGTTGATTTCATCTCAAAGTTGTTGTTGAAGATTCGAAAATGAATCCTTTTGAGAAAAGGGAGAATGATGGGAATCCAGGAGTTGTTCAACCTACTAACCAAGCATTCAATCCGCTGTGACATATTATAGGACCGTCAAGTATGCGGGCAAGACTTGCAACTTGTTAATCTATTGCAAGTCCAAATTGAAGAACACTAGTTTTGCCTTGGCCGAATTCTAGTATTATTAATAGGCCAAGTTGTTTAGTTATTTTATTAGCATTAAATTTTATTAGATTAGTTATTTTGTTAAAAAACCAAAATTGTCTTAAAAGGCTGTCCCTTAATTATGTTTCGGCCAAATTATTTAGTTATCTTAATTGCCAAAGTTGTAAACTTGAAGGAGCCTAAAAGAGCTAAACCTCCAAGCTCAATTGGCATTAGTTTTTTTGTTTCCTATTTGCTTAAAGGTTGACAATTAATTTTTGGAAGAGTGGCCACCCCTTAGAATTAGATTAGGGTTAGGATTTTAGTTGTTATCTTTTCAAGACAACTTGTACTCTATAAATATTGGTCATTCGGTCATGAGATGAATAGACAAGTTGAAATTTTTGAAACATTACATCTTTGAGAGTTTGAGTAAATCAATCTCTTTATTCTTCCAAAAAACAACGGGCTTATCAAATTTGACCAGTTTATGGTGCCTTTGAGTCTTATCAATCTAGTAGAACCATAAGTTTTGGCAACATTTTATCCATCGGTCTAAATTTCACCGGTTTTAATAATTTCGCAAGTTAAGTCTGAGGTGCACATCAGCGAAAGCCAACACAAATGTATTGCACACATGTTGTTCATGTTCAATAGTAAGGGTGGCAATCTATATAAGTATAGGATAAATTTTAGTTCGATTGTACTTGATCTAATGCAATGGGTTAAATTATTATTTTTAAAAAATTAAGATGCAATTGTTTGACCACTTGCCATTTCCAAATTGCTATCCACCGTTACTAGCTAGTCAAATTCTAGTCAAATTCCAACAGCCAACTCATTGTGTAGTTCTAGAAAATGAATTGTAATGATCTTGAATAGGAGTCCTACAGCAATAAATAGAATCCCTATAAAAATACCACTAGAGCAAGCACCAGTGATTTTATATTCGATTAAAATCTTGGCTAATTGATCGGAGTGGATAGCTGTAACAGACCCATAGATCATGGAACAAATAGGATGGGTAGGCCTAAGTACCATACTACATGTATAGATGCAAACCCCCAAACCCCCCCCCCCCCCCCCCCCCCTCTTGTTATAGCATATGCAACTCTCACTACATATGGCTCGTACAAGGACTCTTAAATCCATCCTAAGCCTTTATAGCATATTCCCACATAGTTTTATTTTGTTGCCAATCCAACAAGTATAAGTATTCTTGAATATGTTTTTTTAATTATTATTATTATAAGTATCTAAATATGTATGAGTGAAAATTTATAAAAAAAAACAAGCATAATTGAAAACAAAACCCATGTGATTCTTAAAGCTTCAAGCTTCAAACCTGCTGACCTTAAACGTTAAAAATGGTCAACGATTAATAAAAACTGCAAGTCTGCCATGAATCAAACGGAAGTAAGAACCCTTAAAAATAAATACTAATAAATACCGGGAGGAATCCGCCTCCGATCCGGTTCGCATCTTCCCAAACTTCCCTTCCCAACCCAATTTTTAAATCTTCCCCCTTTCCCCCTTCTTCCTAACGGTTACTTCTCTCTCTTTCATTTCTTTCATTCATTGTCTCTCGCTTTCTTGTCCGACCAAAACCTCACTCTCCCTCTCTCTCGGTCTCTCTCGCACACACTCACACACTCACCATACCTCCCTCTCTCACTCTGAATAATTTCACTGTGTGTGCGCGTGTTTTTTTTCTTTTAATTTTTCTTGTTGAATTTTTGAAGAAATAATGAAGCACATTATGCAGCCAAGAAACACAATTTTGAAGGAAACTCACAATGAATCGTCGTCGTTTGGACTCACGCCTTCTTCATCCCCAAACCCTAGTAAGCAGAGAATTCCAGGAGTCACAAATGCTAATAATAGTGGCCGGAAAAATAAATCGAGCGGTTCTAAGGAGAACGCTCCGCCGCTTCCGTCGGATGTGAATCAAGCTCCGGCGGATTATTTCTCACCGGCGGATCCAAGGAAACCGTCGCCGTCACCTATGACTGCAGCCAAGATTAAATCTCCGCTTCCTCCGAGGCCGCCGCTTAAGAGGAAGCTGAGCATGGAGTCGTCCGGATCTGAGAAAGCCCCAAATTCTGCTGCTGGTTCTTATGCTGACTCTGGAGTTAAAGTAAGTTTCTTTCTTTTTTTTTCCTAATCGGAATTTCTAATTTAATAGTTATCAGCTCTTTGTTGTAGTTTCTTCTTTAGTTTTAAAACCCTAATTTTACTTTTTTGTGTTTAATTATTTTACATAGTGGCATTTGAAAGTTATTCTTGATTTCCGACAAAATGTGAATGGAAACCCTCAAATTGATTATTTTTAAATGTTTATTTGTGGTTCTGATTAACTTGTGCTTCTAACTGGGGAAACAAAATGTTGATGGGATTTTCTTTTCCTTCTTTCTTTCCCTTTACGTTATGATATTGCATTAGTTCATATTTCTTTTTGGTTTTTCAATTGGTTGGTTGTTGTTTGACTGATGGTAAAATGTGGAAAATATAGAAAAGGACAGGATCTTAGTTCTGCACTCAATTTCAGTACTTGATTCAACAAAGGTTGGAACTCGTAGTGCAACCGTTTCACTCATGTCTCATTGACATAAGCTAGGTTTAAGTTAGTGAATAAATTTAATGTGGACAGAATACAGAATTGGGACAGAAAATTTAGTTTATTCATTTTGATATCATGGGATGAGTTTCTAAGTGATTTCACTTGTTTATGGTGGACCAGTTGGGTGATACTCTATGGGAAGAGAAACTTCAGACTAGTTCATTGGAAGAATCTTGATAAACCAAATAGCGAGGATTAAACTCCAAAATCTAGTGAATGAATGCTAGTTTATAGCACAACTTTTTCTGAGCTTAAGTTCATTTTGTGTTGCTTCCATGTTGCAAAAAATGTGGTTAAGAAGCCCAGATTCCAAGTAGAAGAAATGAGTTTTTAGTGGTTTTAGGTTTTGTTGTACTTGTTTGCTAGATTGTTTTTTGATTGGCAGAATAACAAGACAATGTTAGAAATCTGTCAGCAATAAACTTCTTTACTTCTTTTGTTTGTTCTTTGCAACCCCAATTTTCTATTTATTATAGAGAATTTGAGGTTAACTTTTTCTGAGCTTAAGTTCATTTTGTTGCTTCCATGTTGCAAAAATGTGATTAAGAAGCCCAGATTCCAAATAGAAGAAATGAGTTTTTAGTGGTTTTAGGTTTTGTTGTACTTGTTTGCTAGATTGTTTTTTGATTAGCAGAATAACGAGAAAATGTTAGAAATCAGTCAGCAATAAACTTCTTTGCTTCTTTTGTTTGTTCTTTGCAACCCCAATTTCCTATTTATTATAGAGAATTTGAGCTTGACTTTACTTAGCTTAAGTTCATTTTTGTTGCTTCCATGTTGCAAAAATGTGGTTAAGCATGATTCGAATAGAAGAAATGAGTTTTTAGGATATGTTTGGACAAGGCATTTCTATTTGCAAATAGAAAAAGTAGGCCCTTTTCTCAAATAAAAACATCACATCCAAACACATTTTTATTTCAAAATTTAAAATTTAAATTTTCCCACTCAAATTCCTCTCACATAATTTTAAAAAATCTTACCTCTCATTTTTCCCTCTAAAATACTTTTGTCCATAAAAAAATACCCACCAAAATTTTCATACATTCCAATACAACTTCTCTCAAATACATCACACTCCAAACATACCCTTAGTGATAACTTTTCTCAAGACATTGTTAGAATTCAGTCAGCAATAAACTTCTTTACTTCTTTTATTTGTTCTTTGCAATCCCAATTTTATATTCATTGTAGAGAATTTGAGCTTCTTGTTATATATTTGGCTGTGGAGAAATATAGGAACAGCAAAAAAAAGAGGAAAGCTGGTGGGATTGACTTATCTTTGCTGGTTTTGGACAATTTATTTAGAAGTCAGCAGGAGAAAAGGAATAAAAAAAAGAAGCAGCTATTGAAATGATTCATTAGAAATGCATATTGTGCTGTTAGGTGAATTGTTGTCACGGAGTGCTTGGTCAGAATGATATTTGAAATGCTTGAATACTTTCTGTTGCTCCAATTTTATTCTTTCTTGTGTTGTTAAATAAACCAGGTCATAGTGCGAATGAGGCCATTGAACAGGGACGAGGAAGAGGGAGAAATGATTGTTCAGAAGATCTCTAATGATTCTTTGTCAATAGCAGGACAGACCTTCACATTTGATTCTATTGCTGATTTCAATTCAAGACAGGCAAGATTTTTAGTTTATATATGCTTTTAGTTGGAAACTTCTCATTTTTTACATGACAAAAAATTGAAAAAAGATTCCTAATTTTCCTATGGATGTCATAGTTCAGATTGACATTTTCGAGCTGGTTGGAGCTCCTCTTGTAGAGAATTGCCTAGCTGGATTTAATAGTTCTGTATTTGCTTATGGGCAGGTATTCTTAGTAATTCATGTTACACTTCATTGCTGCACATTAGATTGTCTGTTTTAGATAGTAATATTTGACCTTCAGTAGACGGAAGTCAATGATGTTCTGTTCTCTTCTTTTTTATGGGGTTTTCTGTGCCTAAATATTGATTACAAGAACTGCATCTGAGTTGGACAGACAGGTAGTGGAAAAACTTACACAATTTGGGGTCCAGCCAATGCATTGGAAGAAAATTTATCAAATGATGAACAAGGCCTGACACCCCGTGTTTTCCAGCGCCTTTTTGAAAGAATTGCTGAGGTAAGATTCTACCGACATTGAATGCTTTGGTTCGTTTCATTACCTGCTCTATCATAAAAACTTATTATGGTCTTTTCTGTATTAGGAGCAAACTAGGCATGCAGACAAACAGCTCATATATCAGTGCCGATGTTCTTTTCTTGAGGTTACAGCAACCTTATCTGCTCCTTTTCTATTGTATGATGTGTAACTAGAACTTACCCTTTGATTATTTGGACCTACAGATCTACAATGAACAAATTACTGATTTATTAGAACCCAGTCAGAAAAATCTCCTGGTAAATACATCATAAACTTGTGTTGTGTATGAAGTAGCGTCTCATTTGTGATTCACTGCCCATCTATTTATTTATTTCTCTACAGCATTTAACTTTTCTAATTTATACCAGCTCAGAGAAGATGTTAAAACTGGTGTGTATGTTGACAATCTGACGGAGGAGTATGTGTACACAATGAAAGATGTGACACAGCTTTTAATTAAGGTATGTAAACTTTTAATAAGGTTTGTTCGTAGGATTACTATGAAAAGAACTTTTCAATTCCTATTTGACAATCCACTCTAGTCGAAATGAGCCAGAATCTGAAAATAGTAGGTTCTGTGACTATTGTTTTTGTGACGAAAAGCAACCAATTTCCTGATAAAATTTGTCTGGAAATAACTATGTACCAGCATCATTACAACAATCCCACCATTCTCTTGTAGGTAGTTGGAATTACAAAAGTGCTTCTGGTATTATAGGAATATCTGTTTTGACTTCTGTCCTGTTTTCTACGATATCACTTTGGCTTTTAGGATAACATTTAGAAGTTTAAAACTGAAAGGGAAGTGTGAGTCTTATAACTTTGTTTAATTTTTTGGCTCTCCTCCTTCCTCAGATATCCTCCTGCTTTCTATTTTCTATCAGTTTTTAATTGACAAAGGTACGGAAGGCATATTATCCTCCTGCTTTCTATTAAAGTAAGCTGTTTCTTTTCTGGTTTCTAGAGTGTCAGTTGGATCACTGTCTGCTATATGTGAGTGTATCTGTACGATCGTCCATATGTATATTGCCTTGCTAAAAGAAAACATAGAGATGTGTGATCAATGCAGAGAGGAAATTTTAGGCCTAGTTAATAAAATAGTATCAACGTGCATTATGTGGCTTTTAGGTGTTTAGTCTAGTTAGCTTTTAACTTTGCATATTTATTTCTAATTTTCATTTTTTGTGTGTCATAATTGGTGAAGGGAAACAACTTTTGATTGCCTTATTTCATCAATTTGATGTACTTTGCAGGGATTGTCAAATAGGAGAACAGGCTCAACTAGTATAAATGCTGACAGTTCACGGTCCCATAGTGTATTTACTTGTGTTGTTGAATCACGATGCAAGGTGATTTGCTCCTATGTAAAACTTCTTGTTATGCTTTTTTTCTTGCATATTTGATGTTATACCTTATTGGTAGTCTGTTGCCATGTCAACTTTGATTCAGATATGTTTTTGCATGTTTGCAACAGTTACTGTAACCATCATTTTACAATTTGTGCTCTCTGACAGTTTGAGCTAAACCTTGATTTTTTAACAGAGCATGTCTGATGGGTTCAACTGCTTAAAAACTAGTAGAATAAATCTTGTTGATCTTGCTGGATCTGAAAGGCAGAAGCTCACAGGTGCAGCAGGAGAGCGCTTGAAAGAAGCAGGGAATATTAATCGATCTCTTTCACAGCTAGGGTAGGGTGTCAACCTTGTCTTCTGCTTTATTTATTTAGTTATGTAGGATCAAGGCTTGGATGGTTGATTTTTCGTTCATTATAGTTGACCGGCCGCAGACCACTTTTGTTTTACTCTTAGTTAATTTATTTTTGACTTCTATAGTGTGAGTGTCTTACTATCTTTGGCTTTTAGTACATGGGTTCTTTCTGCAGAAAGTGAGATCTGAAGCATCATTAGTTATAATAACTTACATGTTAAGTCAATCTGACATTTTTGTAGCGTAGTTCACAATTTATGGGCGAGATATGATCCATGTAACTAACCCCACATAGTGGAGTAAAGGCGTGGTGGTTGTTGTTGTGGTTGTAGTAAACAATTTATGCCTATAAAGCACAAGGAGTTTAAACATGATATTTTGTCCTATTATTTTTTTAGCCATTTTACATCATTATTCCCTAAGAATTATTATATTCCTGCTGCAGAAGCTATTATTCTCAGAATGCGATTCTGAGAAAGAATTGCTTAAAGAATTCATAAGCGTCGTAAATATTGCTGTAAGAAAACAATGCCTGACACTGAAAACAAAAACATTGCAACAACTAGAACTCGAATACTTACTACCATTTGTACTTATTACCAATCGTTTTTTCACCTAGTTTGTTAATTTCTATTTTTTTTTCAATCTTGTTTTGATGTATGCAACCTTTGTGCTAGCGTTGATTTTCATTATTGTTAATTATTTGTAGGAACCTCATAAACATTCTTGCGGAGGTTTCTCAAACTGGAAAGCAGAGACACATACCCTACCGAGATTCCAAATTGACTTTTTTGTTGCAAGAATCTCTGGGTGGCAATGCAAAACTTGCAATGATATGTGCCATCTCTCCATCACAAAGGTGATGATGTTAACATCACCTTATTCTCAACATTTTTTGACTATATGAAGGACTCCTTTCCTTATTCTTTTTGTCTTTTATCCCATTTATCTAAGTAGTTTTTATGTTCTAATATTGCAGGTGCAAGAGTGAGACCTTTAGCACACTAAGATTTGCTCACCGTGCGAAGGCAATCAAGAACAAGGCAACAATTAATGAAGCAATGCAGGATGATGTAAATGTGTTAAGGGAAGTAATACGGCAGTTGAAGGTATAGAGTCCACACATCTTGATTTTTTTGATTATTGAATATGAACAACTTTTTGGGAAGCAATTGACAATATATTGTGACTTATGCCACCTCCTGAAAAACAGGATGAGCTGCTACGCATGAAGGCTAATTCAAATCAAACTGAACCAAATGGAACTAATTCAAAGCTGTGGAATGCTCAACGAAGTCTTAATCTCCTCAAATTAAGCCTCAACCGTCCAATGACTCTACCACATGTTGATGATGACAGTGATGAAGAAATGGAAATTGTGCAGCAAGATGAGCCCATTGGTCTCCAATCAGCCTGCAATGATGGAGAACCACTGTGTGAGACATCTAGAAGTTCATGTGGAGGAGCACCGGCTCCTGAGGATACAGATGTTAACATGGAAGAAGTAGTTGAACAAATTGACAAGTGTGAAGCCAGTGCGGTATCAGTAAATGTATCAGATTGTTCCAACTTGCAGAACCAAAATAACCTTAGCTGTAAACAGGGAAGTGCTGAAGATAATCAATGTTCACCAGTTAAACAACAGGATGAGGAGCCT
This sequence comes from Gynochthodes officinalis, assembly GCA_020080225.1. Taxonomy (NCBI): domain Eukaryota; kingdom Viridiplantae; phylum Streptophyta; class Magnoliopsida; order Gentianales; family Rubiaceae; genus Gynochthodes; species Gynochthodes officinalis. The sequence goes on from CM034619.1 coordinate 18,456,357, forward strand.
TTTGACTTTTCTGTTAACAATTTACTGAATGACAAGCCAAAAGATCACGTGGAGGAGCAAGTGTCAAAGCAAGTCTCGCTGGGAAATACAATGGCAATCACACCATACACATGTCCAACAAACCTTGAGGAGAATAGAACTACTGATCTCAGCCTAGTCCCGTGTGATGTGTCTCCAATTCTGAAATCTCCAACACCTAGCATCTCACCAACAGTTAATAACAGCAGCAGGAAAAGCCTCAGAACTTCATCAATGGTAACTGCCTCCCATAAAGATTTGGGAGATGATAAATTGGAGCTGGTACCTCCATGTTTATCCTTTGCTAAGCCCTCAAATAGCATCTGTCTAGATTTGTCTAGTCAAAGAAATAGAAATTTGAGATCAACTCAGCATTTAGCTGCCAGTCTCCAACGTGGCCTTGAAATTTTAGATGGCCATCACCAATGTGCATCTATGAGGAGGTCCTCCTTCAGAATGTCATATAAAGCTGCCCATGTTAAAGGGATTCCGACAATTGCCAAAGTTGATGTTGGTGTTCAAACACTTTTTCCTGAAACGAGATCATTGGAAGAGCATTCACCAATGTTTTTGTGTAGCAAATGCAAGAGCAGGAATTCTGAGGAAGAACCTAAAGATACCAATGATTGCTCAAATTTGCAGCTAGTACCTATTGAAGGGTCGCTATCTAGTGACAAGTTCAAGACTCAAGTTCCTAAAGTATGTTATAAGTTCTTATTCTGACTCACTGCTAATAGTGTTAGTATTTCTTCTTATATGCGGTTGCAATTCAATTTGTCTTCTAGGCTGTTGAAAAGGTGTTGGCTGGAGCTATACGAAGGAGATGGCACTTGAAGAGATGTGTGCAAAGCAAAATTCTGAGATCATGCACCTTAACCGACTGGTAACTTAGGCTTTATTATTATAAATTTTTGTAGTTGCAGATTGTGGAGCTTAATCTTATTCTTTTTCTTTTGACTTCCTTACAGGTCCAGCAATATAAGCATGAGAGAGAATGCAATGCAATAATTAGTCAAACTCGGGAAGATAAAATTTTTCGACTTGAGAGCCTGATGGATGGGATCCTACCGACTGAAGAGTTTATGGAGGAAGAACTGCTGTCACTGACTTATGAGCACAGGGTATTCATCATTTGGCATATTACATTGACTGGCAATGGATTAATATTATTTCTTCTTCCCTTTGTTTTGTTTTTTGTGTTTTCATTTCTTCTTCTGATTTGTCTTTCGTCCTGGTACTTGAAGCTTCTGAAGGAAAAGTACGAAAACCATCCTGAGATTTTAAGAACAAAAATTGAGCTGAAAAGAGTTCAAGATGATATGCAGCGACACCAAAATTTCTTTGACTTGGGTGAGAGGGATATTTTATTGGAAGAGATTCGAGACTTGAGAAACCAACTGCAGTTTTATGTAGACTCTTCTCCTAAAGTGTCAAGGAAAAGAAGTCCCTTATTGCACTTAACCTATTCATGTCAGCCTAGCTTGGCTTCAACTTTGTGTACAGTTCCAGAGTCAAATGAGCAGAATGCTGATCAAAGATTTGAAGAGGAGAGAATTCAATGGGCTGAAGCAGAGTGCAAGTGGATTTCTGTGGTAGAAAATTTGAGATCCGAACTTGAAGCTAGCCAGACACTTCTGCAAAAGGAAAGGCAAGAATTGGTTTCGGAGAAAAAATGTTCAGAAGAGCTGAAAGAAGCAATGCAGATGGCAATGGAGGGCCATGCGCGTATGCTCGAACAGTATGCAGACCTTGAAGAAAAACACATTGAACTACTTGCAAAGCATCGGAGTTTTCAGGATGGAGTTGAAGACATTAAGAAAGCTGCTGCCAAGGCAGGAGTACGGGGTGCTGAATCTAAGTTCATTAATGCTCTTGCTGCCGAAATTTCAGCCCTAAAGATTGAAAGGGAAAAGGAGAGGAGATATTTCAGGGATGAAATCAAAGGACTTCAGGCTCAACTAAGGGATACTGCTGAAGCTGTACAGGCTGCCGGTGAATTACTTGTGCGACTTAAAGATGCTGAAGAAGCAATTGTAGCTGCTGAGGTGAGTTTGCAATCATGTGTGTTGGATGATATTTGTTTTTCTTGTACTTTGGACATGATTTTCCTGCACCATAACTTAAATCAATTAAACTTAATACTTCTATCCACAACTTACTTTATTTACTGGGTCCTTTTTGAGTTGATGAACCTATCCAGTGGGATTTGTCTAGTACTCTCCCAACCCTTGCATATCTTATAAAATGGTTATTACATGTTTCTCATCTCTGGCATATCATTAGCTGTAATACAAGTGTCATATGAAATAAGGTTGTATTGGGAGTTTCAATTGTTGATTGTGCTTTGTGTTTTTATTATCCGTTCTTTTTTTATTTTTATTTATTTATTTATTTTTTACCTCTAAAATTTTGAGCATATGAAAATGGAGGAGGTGATATGTTGAACTAGATTGAAAGTGGAACTTTTTATTGCAGAATGATTAGATTGAATGCATTAAATAGGTTCTTAGGTTTTTCTTGATTTGCAATGCTCTTTCTTAAAAAATAATATCCCACATTGGTTTCCCAAAGATTCATAGACTAATTAATATAATCCTGGGCCTCTCTACTCATTGCCAATTAGTTTTGAGTTGGATGCTCAAGTTCTCTACATGGTATCAAAGCCATGGATCTGGATTTGATTCTACAAACATGACTTGGATCGGCCAATGCATCAGGCTTGGCTTCACAGAATTTTTGGCCAAGTCAATGTTCAGTTCAGTTTCATCATTGGGCTTCATGCTTAGTTCAGTTTCTAGCATTGGGTTGTTTTTCCAACCTTGTCAATGCTCAGTTTAACGCGAGTCATGTTTGCAAGGGGGTTTTAAAAATAATATCCCATATCGGTTTTCCACTGACTGATAGACTAATTAATAAGGTTCTTGGACCAGTCCACTGATTGCCAATTGGTCTTGAGCTGCATGCTCATGTTCTCTAACACTTTTTTACATTGATAATGAATAATTAGAGTAATTGTAGAGAAAATTCTTCTCTATGCTTGGATTCTGTAATATTCCCATTGGACCATGAAGAAACACTTCCCCTCTAGAGAATGCAGTCCCTGCATTGAATATGTAAATGTTTTGGTCAAACTACCATCTTGGTTTCAAATACTTAGCAGGTTCATATTTGCTAGTATTGATGATCTTTATTGAATTTCAGACTGTAAAAGGTAGGATAGTGTTGATCTGTGCTGAATTTCTAAACTTTTAGGCGCATATAGATTCACATTGGTTTTATGTTCTTCGGTTGATTTACCTGGTCAATCTGGTAATATATGCCTTGTCATCTCTGGTTTATATTATGATGCAAGTGCCAATAATAAATGTAATACCATTTTAAAGCAATATTGATGGCTGTGCAGAGGAAGATAGTACATGGATTTTGGTCAGCCTTGAAATTAGATTGCTCATTAGCCACATGTAAAACAGGCATTTAGTAATAATATCTATAGCAGTCATATGTGGTATATCTGGGTAGTTTCCATGTCATTTCTCTCCTGTTTTGCTGAGGTCTTATGAGCTCTTTTATCTTTTCTTCCCTTTGTTCTTTAAGTTGAATTTTAATTCAATTTTTTTCTTTTCATGAGATTGGCAAGGACATCTATCATTCATATTTCACTGTTATAGGGGTACTTATCAGGTTAACCTTATTAATTACGTTCTAAATGCATACTTGTTTGCTGGCTTAACAATATCTATAATCATCTTCTTTTTTGTCCTTCTACAATTAAGATATATAGATTATATTGTTCCATTATGAGGCATGCATGAATTTAGTCATGGTTGTCACTTGTTTTCTCATGCTTTTGCATGAACTCTAAGTATGTAAATTGAGTCAATTAATAAATTAGCCTCCTCATTTCAGGCCCTTGTGCTACATCACTTTTGGAAATATTTATCATTTTACAAAAAAAAAAAAAAAAAAAAAGAAGAAGAAAAGTAAGTTGTATTTACAGGATCATATTATTGTGTTCCCTTTTTCCTTGTGATAATCATTTGTTTATTGGTGATATAGCATTGTGAGTTCTTTGTGGCCTTATCCTTGTTTGTCAATATTTTTTCCTTGCTCTTGAACGCGTTGTTGTATGCATATCTTGGTATTCCTGTTTGGTTTAAGGTTTTCAGGTTCTCTGGGAAATAGGAAGATGTAGGGGAAGGTCATTTTTTGTTTGTGTACTTGTGTTTGTTTTAGTGCACTTGTGTATTCTGCCAAAACACATTTCATCATACAGGATTGGGATTTAATTACCTGAAAATTTTTCTTATTATATGGTTTACTGATCTGATTTTTGGATTGCATTATCAAATGCATATGCATGTGTTCTATTCAGGGTATAGGGTTTAGGGAGCGCAATCTTCATTTCTGCTTATTGATTTTAATCCTCTTTTTGTTCCTTTTGGCTTGGGTATTTTTGGCTTGGTGCTGTTAGAAGTTTAACATAACGAGGTTTATCTTTATTGCTTGTCGATGTGATTAATATTCTTCGTCATGATTCTTTTAGCACACTGATAGCTCCAATTAATTAAATGAATGTGCAGAAGCGAGCCATTGAGGCAGAGCAAGAAATAGAGAAAGCCAACAGAAACAAAGAAAAACTGATGAAAAAACATGAAGAAGAGATTAGCACTTTGAAACAGTTACTTGCGGATTCTAATCTATCTAAAGAAGAAAGGAAGCTTGATTACGACGAATCTGAAGCATCACCAGGTGATGCAGGAGACACAGGCGAGCAATGGCGCGAGGAATTTAAACCTTATTACAATGTCGAAGAAGGGGAGTTGTCACAGTTAGAACCATCTTGGTTTACTGGGTATGATCGGTGCAACATATAGGCCTGTTCTTTTGTAATGCAATGTTGTATGTAGTAATATAATATAGTTTGCTATACAGCTTTGGAAAAAAGAGTGTTGTTTCCTACATGTGTAATTCTAAGTTGTCTCACCAATTGTGAAGTCAATTCAACTGGTGTTATAGAAGATATCAATGATATTTCAGTTCATTCTTTTACAGAACCAACAACTTGCATTCCAAACCTGCTTATTATGCTTGTAATCATCTATTGATGGATGCCCTATGTAACATGCACATGGAACCTCAATTATTTAGTTTTACTACTATTTCTTGCGATACAGGAACAAAAATAAGCAGGGGGAAGATTTGGATGGATAGGGTGGTCCTAGTGTTGGTATAGAGAAAAGAAAGGGACCTGTGGAAAGATCTCCAAAGAAACAAGCACTGAAATTAATAGGTTAGATCATTTAATTTTTTGGTCTTGGTGTCAAGAGGTTTGGGGGCAATCCAAACCTCTAGTGGGTGAGAGAAGTATCCCTTTGCTCCTAAATGTGAAAAAAATAAGGACTCCAAATGCAGACAGACCACAAGTACTTGTTCATTTTGGCAGCCATCCTGATTGTAGGAGGCTATCATGTCATGAAGACCACAAGACAAGAAACTTGTGGGCTTGTCTTCTATGACTTGTATCTCTCCCTACCTGTGGACCATCTGACCAATGAGGCTAAGTTTAACTCAGAAGATAGAAAGCGAAGTGAAACAAACAATGGCGTACTCAACCCGAGCCATTCATTCTTTGATGAAAATGTATGATATCCATTTTTTCCTTTGTTGAAGAAAGACAAGAAAGTAACCTGTTATATCACAAACCAATGGTGGAAATGGTTTTGAAAGGGACATTCTCTCAATACCAACCTTTGCACCCAAAAGGAAAAAGAGAATAAAAGTTTTCTTCCGTGCAAAGATTAACAAGTCGAAGATGTTTGGAAATAGTTTTCTTTTGTGCAAAGATTAACAAGTTGAAGATGTTTGGGAAATTAACTCGTAAGGTTGCCTATGTAATGGTGATTTTAATAGACTGAAACTAAATGAGAGTAACTAGTTTTAATTCCATTAAATACATATATTTAATCGGATTAGAAATCCCAAATACAAATTGTATCAATTATTTTTTTATTATTTAACTAATTATTTATTTAAATTAGACTGACCACTTTCAAGTTACTGCTCATTGCTAGAAGCTTGTTGATTAAAAATTATTCAACAATATAATCGAATTCATTGCTACCAAATAGAGTGGTGACAGTCTAATAAACCATAGTTATTAATTTAACTATTAATCAACTAAACATTATAATAATTTAAAAAATTATTATAGTTATTGATAAAAACAATGTTTAAAAATTATTTAAAAAAAAAGAAGATCCATGGATATTTTTACTTACTATCCACCTAATTTTCACATTGGGATCTCATAGATATCGGAATCTCATCCCAAAAAGTTTGAATGAGTAATAATTGATGATAATTTCCACCCAATAACCCACATTGCCTGTAGAATCATTTGCCAAGAAGACAGACACGCTTTTGCTTGCATGAAGATTTGCATAATCTTATCATTGGATGGGAAGGGAAACGCACAAACAAAACAAACTTGGACAACAAAAATTGTCAATTAGCCATCCTTTTTTGGAATTTAGTACAACATTTTAGAACAGCTCAATCAAAAAAGATTCTACCCTTAGAAGGTTTTAATCAGCAGTACTACTGCAGAATTTACAAGACTTGTGAGACTTGAAAGATTATTGCCCACGTAACAAAAATATCTGAAATAAGTAAATTCTCAAACAAAAATAATCTATCTTAACACATTTTTATTTCAAAATTTAAAAATCAAAATTTTCCACTCAAATTCCTCTCACATAATTTTTAAAAATTTTCCCTCTCATTTTTTCCTCTAAAATACTTTTTCTATCAAAAAATACTTACCAAAAAATTTTCACGTTCTAATACAACTTTTTCTAAATACATCACACTCCAAACAAACCCTTAATTATTTCTGGTAAAATTTACATTATACTTCGATTTAAATAAATTAAAAACTTCAACCAAAAAAAAAAACTTTTTTTTCTCTTCATCATGACAACAGCAAATCATCAAAAATTAGTATTTGCTCATTTCACTCACTTTCACTATATTCAAATGTTTGACATAGAACTCCAAAGAGATTTACGTGATTAGTCAGCATATATATCCGATGCAGAAAAAAGGATCAAATAGTATTTAATGCAAAATTAACTAGTAACAAACAATGGAACTACTACAGTTCACAAATCAATGCGGCATGGAGAATGATGTTGAGCATCTTTTATGATCTTTTTGCATATATATCTTTAGTACTTTTGGTACTGTTTTAGAAATTCTGAAGGGGGGTATGAGTATGATATTAATATTATGGGTGAAATTAAAATGATAGTTTCTCAACAGCCTGTCTTTCCTCTCAGCATAATCAAAATCATACCAAACAATGGTTTTAAGCAAATGCTTCTTAAGTTGACAGATAGGGACATAAAGTGAAATGGGGTGGGTATGATATGAACACCAATGTTAGGAAGGGTGACAGCCTGGTAATTGGACCCCCTCCAATGATAAGTTTATTTTTTACCCCACCAACAAAACACATTCCATCATACTCGCCTAACCAATCCCTCATTGTGGACCATTTTTGCTCATCATGTCAGGAGTAAATCAGGGAAAATACTATTTCTAATAAAGTCTTTCATGTTGAAGTCAAAAACCAACTATAATGCTAGTATTTGGTTGACATCATAAAGGAAAATACAGCTGCGCAAACAATTGGGACTAATGTTTTTATTTTTCCGAAACGATAGTAGATTAATAAAGTAAAGTGGCGATTAGTTAAAAGCAAAACAATGTAAACCCACACGACGGGAAGCTAAACGCACTAGACAGGAATGGTGACAACTGGGCGACCTAAATTCAAATTTAAACCCGCACAAGACGGAAGGGTTAAGGACTTAGACAACCTAATACAAAAGTCAGGTTATGTCGGTATTATCTTATACAAAATTGATCGACGCATCTCAATGGCCTGTGATGAAAGAAACTAGAACTAAATCTCTAACTCTCACCGCAAGTCGTGGCGTGAATCCAAGTTGCAGAGACCGCAGCTGCACCAAAAAAAAAGAAGAGGAAAAACGTCCATTGAGACTAATGTAAACAATTGAAAATTGAATTTTGATTTTTATGTTTTTGGTTTTTTTTTTTTTTGGTGACTGTTGCACTAATATTTGGGTGAGAAACGATTGCATTTTTGCAATTTCTCTGATAGTATCAAGTAATTTGATTAACTTGGACGGTAAATTCTTTTGTTTCCTTTTTCACCAAACGGAAAGTTTTTGACTTTTTTAGAGAGTGAGAAAGGACTAAGGAGGTTATTTAACATATCTGCCATGGTTTCATTTGGCTTCTTACCTTGTCTTTCTTGTTGATGGAATCTTGAGTAACTAATTCACCAAACTCTAGCAAAAGTGAACAAAAACCTGGATTATTCATTACCTTCTCTTTAGATAAATAAGAAAAATGTGAAATTGAGAATGGACTGTTCCTCTAAAGTAATAATAAAGATGCAACTAATGTATAGTTTTTTTTTTAAATCTAATTTGATTGCATACAATTTATTTTAATTATAAACTATAGCATATTTAATGTACTATTAAATACATAATTTTTTATTTTTAAGTTACTTTTTAATGTTGGGACTCACATTGTTATTATTAGTAATGTTAATATAAAATTTTCATTTATTTTTATTCAGTAGCAAACATGTTTTTGAGACAAGAAAAAAGTTGAAAGTAAATTCTTTTTTCTGGAGGGAAGAATATATAATTTGCATAACATTAGTCTTTTTCTTTTTTGTGTGTTTTTATTAATTCATTCCTATAAAAAAAAATCATATATCCGGTTGTATCCTTATGTTTTTTTTTGCAACAAACTAATCATATAAATTTTTATTTTTTTGCCCTCTTTATATGAATAGATTGTCTCCCCCTAAATTATAAATTATCTTTTCTAATTATTTCTAATTATATCATTTTATGTAGTGTCACGAATATATAAACTTTAAGTAATGGTATTCATAGTGGCTTTTCATAATAACTAATATGGTAAGTATGAAAAAATAAAATCATCACTTATTATTTTGTATTTTTTAAGGAGAGTGATGAGTAAATTTCTTTTTTATACTTGCCACATTAATCACTATGAAAAGTTACTATAATTAGTCACTAAAAGTATTATTACTCATAAAATATTTTCTTCATTCCTTCATATGATAATATAGCCATCTACTCAGTGATATGGAAATAACAGACTAAATGGAAACTTTTGGTAAATTATTGATAGTTGAAATGTATTTATCAAAATGTTGGACACTTTCCTTTCTAATATTGACAGAAAAAATTTTGCAATGTTATTAATTTTACTAGAGGCCCCTTAGTTAGGTGGGATTTAAATCGAGGGATGTGCGCGAATTAATAGAGGCCTAAGGGAGAGAGCCAACAAGTCAAAGTCCCAAGACAAACTCCCACAATATTTTAAAAGAAAATTTACCCCACACGAAGTTCAAATCTGCGTTGCCGAAAAATTTCTTCGCACGTCACCTCAAACTTACGAACTCGCCTATAACCCGAAGGCTTGCAATGTTATTAACTACTTGAACAATTACTGACCTTGTACACAACCTTCTGAGAAGCTCTGTCCCTTTGCACAACTGGCTGTCCCTTTTCGTGACCAAAATTAAATATAAATAAATGGGTTCTTAAACTGAAAAATTTTACAAATGAATTTATAATCGGATGGATCTTTGAAAGATAAATAATCCAAGAAATTACAAATTCAGTGATATTGAACACAGATTTTGGCATATCCTAGGCCATTTTTAGTTTTCCACTTCTTTGTATTTTTACACCTATCCTGGATCTTGTGAACATATACCTCCTCACTTTTTTTTTTTTTTGACTTTTTCTTTTATGGTTTCGTTGGTAAAAGTTCTATTTGCCTATAAACTACCTATATATTTTTTCTACTCAATCTTTTATTATTATATATATTATTAACATGCAAAGTAAACAAACCAATCGAACTATCAGAGTTTACATGCTTTATTTATATTACATCCGTCTCATAAAATGCCGCAGCTTGTAAATTTAAACCTCACAAGTAATATTTTAAGTACAAGTTTCCCTCCATCTAGGAATGAAAAATCTCAAAATTTATCAAATGTAACTTTAACTACTTCTTGACATAAAAATCTCAAAACTTATCAAATGTAAATTTAATTACTCCTTCTGTGGGGTGGGGTCTATCCACATAAGTTTCGAAGTTGGTGCTTGATTATGGAGTCCAAATAGTCATTTGGTATGGGAGTTTCTAAGTTATAAAAATAAAAAAAAAGTTAAAAAAAGAAAAAGAAAAGAGGCAGATTACCTTTGTTGAAATTTAAAAAGAAACATCTCCTTTGGTTTCTTTGGCAGCCTTTGATAAAAAGGTAATCTAATCTACAAACGGAACCTGTCCCCATCTGAACTTCACTGCTTTATGCTTCCATTTATCCACTAAACTTTCCTTCCATTCCATTATTTTCTAAAGTGGATTGCTTTGCAAATGTTCTCTGATTCCTTAGCCAAGTCAGAACTTCATTGCTGCCAACCTGGATTTACAATGCCCTCATTCATCATTCTCTTTATTAAATCACAAAAGGAAACCTACACAAATTTTTTTTTTTTTAAAAAAAGGGCCCTGTTTTTTTGCTGCCTTTAGTAGTGTACAATTTGTACTGATCTTTAATTTCTGTAATCGTACCAATTCACATGCAAAATAACCATATAGAAAGCATATTTAGGCTATGTTGTAAAACCATCCGGGGTTGTAGTTATTCCCACTTTTCTTTCTTTAGTAGGTAATATGGATCTTAATTTATTTAAGGGGAAATGAGAGTCTAATTGAACCATAAGCAGAGTGTTTTGGTATTTTAATACTCTTTTGGTCTCAAAAAAAAATTTAGTTTGAAAACTTTTTCTTGTCTAAAAAAATAGTTAATTTTTAAAGAAAAATTTTAAAATATTGTTACTAATAATAATCACGTATATTCAAAATTAAAAAATAAGATAAAAATATACAATTATACATTTAATGATTTGTATATAATAACTAATAAAAAGTTGTATTTTAATCAAAGTGAAATTTTTTTAAAAACAAAGGAAGTATATTTTGTTGGATTTGAATTGGTAACTTAAGATTAGAAGAAAATATTAAGTACAACAATTATACTTACTTAAGATAATGTAATCTGTGTAGTTCAATGTTAAAAAAGTTTCTTTACCAAAGCGTGTATACACAATTTAGAACCTAAAATTACTACTTCCTCCGTATTGAAAAAAAAAAGTTTATTTTTTATTTCATATAACTGTTTTTAAAGTTATAAAGTGAAACACATTTAATACACCATTAAATGTATAATTTTATATTTTTATCATTATTTTTTCTATAAATTATCATTTTTATTAAGGATAATACAAAAATTTAACACCAAAAGTGGATTCTTTTTTGGAACAAAGTAAATTTTTGAAATTATACTCTTCTTTTTTTGGACAGAAGGAATACTTAATTTAGTGCATTAAAAGTAAAAATGTATTAGCTATATTTAGTCATTGACCTAGAGTAAATATTATACCTTCTCATCTAAAAAAAAAAGAAAAAAGTTTAATTTTAAAAAAAAAATTTATCCCAAAAACAAAGTGTTCATTTTTGTGTCAATTTTTTATATTACATTTACCCACAATGACAATGTATAATTTAAATTAAAAATTAAGGATAAAAATAAAAATTTATATATTTAAATGTGCATTAAATGTTTTATACTTTATAGTTTAAAAAAGTTATAATAAATTAAAAGTGAATTTTATTTTTTAAATGGAATGAGTACTTAGCAGCTGTGCAGCCCTTGGATGGCATAATCTTGGAGTAATTTGATGCAAATTGTAACTTCCTAAAATATGTACAAAACACAAAAACAAGATTCTTTGTTGTACAAAAAAATCCGTATAACACAAATAAACTCAATATTTAGGGTACGTTCAGACAAGAGATTTCTATTTATAAATAGAAAAAATAATTTTTTTTTTCAAATAAAAATATCACATTTCAAATATATTTTTATTTTAAAATTTAAATTTTAAACTTTCTCACTCAAATTCCTCTCACATAATTTAAAAAAAAATTCTCTTCAAAATACTTTTTTTATAAAAAAAAATATCTATCAAAATTTTCATAAAAACTAATATAACTTCTTTCAAATACATACGCTCCAAAGATCCCCTCGAAACATCCCCTTAGTGTAGTGATAAATTTTAGCAGAGATGATGTTGTCTTATCGTCCTCGTACGGTTAAATCATAAAGTTGTCAAAGTGGAGTTTGGAGTCCAGCTCAAGAGTAGTAGTACTTTTTGTTACTACCACATCGGCATGTCAATTATGTACACTTAAATCAACCAACTGGACTTAAGAGACCGTTTGTCCCCACTAACAGCTGGTTACAAATAGGAACGATGTAGTCCTCCACAAGTCACGCGATTTAAGGTTAAACTCCTTTTATTATGGTGTCCTACCTTCAACTTTTCTCGATTAAGACATCTTTTCAGGGAGAAAAGAAAAAACAGGGGACAAAAATTTCTCATATGCTGCTTTCACCACTTGGAATTGAAAGTGAAATAAAACTTCCCATTTGTTGCTGTTTGTGTTTCTAAAACGAAAATAGAGAGATATTTTACTCTGTTTATCATTGCTCAATGTTAATTAAAAGAGTCAAAGTCAAAAAAGTCAGTTCTCGTTGATTGACATTGGATCGAGAAATCCCTTAAATATGATTCATAACGGATTTTGTTTTATTCTTAATTAAATTTTTTTTATGAATTATTTTATTATAAATATCATTATTCTATTTTTGGTTGTTAAATAGTAAATGATTGCTATTTGATGATGAGCAATTATTAGTCACTATTCAAACTATAAAGGGTCATTATTAGGTTTCCCTATCACAAGAAATGAGTAATAATTAACAAAATAAGGGTAGTATAGAGGGTTTTGTTTCGTTTTTACAATACGATTAGGTAATAAGGTAAATGAGATTGTAACTCCTAGTTAAAAAATCTCCTATAATCTCATATTGAGCATTCTTGTTTGATATTTGAGATATAATGAGAGAATTGACAAAAAGGAAAGTTGCTTTACTTTTTTGTAAGAGAATTAAAAGTAACATTTGTAGCAGAAAGAAAAAAAAAATAAAGACAATAAACATGCAGAAGAAAAAGAGGAAATTAAAGTTACTTCATACTAAGTTGTCCAAATAAATTAGTGATACAATTCTGAATGGTCAGAAAATGTGTGAAAAAAAAAGGTTGAAACAATGAGGTACACATATTATTTCTCCTCTTATCAACCTTTCAACACAATTCTAACCATGTTATACTTAGCACTAAAAGTAAAAGAGTCTCCACTTGACTTGGTACAATTAGATCTTGAATGCTACAGAGGATTGTAAATGTTCTCCAAAAAAAAAAAAAAAAAGGAAAAAAATTATCTGCCGAAAATAATAGCCAGATACAACATTAGAATGGGAGAGAAAAATTGATTTTCTCTTCAAAAGAGATCTGATTCTTATGAACTGCCACATCTTTTTATGTACAGAAGCCTCACTCACTCGGGGCTTCAATTGAATTCAACAATGCTGACATATATTTTTGCATTTTAATTCTCAACCTTCATTTGAGTTGTGGGCAATATGCCTGCATGAAAAGGTGAATAATAAGATCTTGTGTCCAAAAACTTTAATCTAAATGGAAGCCCTGAATGATTTTCTTCACATGTTTGTTAAAATTGCATGATTCAATTGACTAACCATGAAACTGTGTCTGATTTTGGCCAAAGCCCATCTGAACAACAGAATGGAGATCATCTTCCCAGAATGATGAAGCCTGAAAGATAATTAAATTGACCAAGAATATTAAACATCAAGATCAGACAACCTTTCAAACCTCTGTAACCAACTGAAGGGAAAGGATTCCTTCTTTACCTGAGAAGCAGCTTCACCAAAATTGTCCAGAGGCGGCAAATGAATGCCTTGATTTCTACCAATTGCAGGATTCAAATGGTTCATTGAGAAAGGCATTTCTTGGCCATTAGGAATGGCTACACTTGGCAAATTTGCCCCAGTTTGAGATGGGATCGGAAAAGGAAATCCTGCTGTTGAGGTCTCTGATTGGTACATGTTATGAGGCAGAGATCCACGAGATTGCAGGACCTGAAATTGATAAAAAGAATTAGATGCTTAAGGCCAATTCTCAACTGCGATATTTTAAATGAAAATGTTCCATGGGTGGATAGGATTTAGGATTACTCACATCCTTGGATAGCAGAGCTTCCACATTGAAGTCCATTCTTGGATTAATTGTTGACAACTTCATTGAAAGAAACTGCAAGACAATAGCCAGTTCAAATTTACTCAATTCTAAACAAGTTTGACCACCGAAAAAGAACTCAACAATTTAATTGGGAAAAGGGATATTATTTCACCTCAACTTGGCGCTGCAGAGATTGGACATAGTTTATGATCTCATCAAGCATCACAGCTTTTCCAGTCACCTATGACAAAAGTTCCAAAATTTGTTCAGAAACGTACCCTTTGTGTTCTTTATTTGCTGCATAGATCAATCATATTAATTGCCTTTGAAAGCTGCAAGTTAGAACTCTGTAGATTACCTTATTGCAGCCTGGTACAAGGTCTTGCAAGAACTTCATTCTTTCACTGATTTTCTCTCTGCGCACCTGCAACATTAAATTTGAAAGATGATCAGTCAGCTTAGATCTGACGGTAAAAGGATGGGAAAAGAAATAGGGTAAAATTTTGATTTTAATCCTTACTCTTTCAGCTAGACTGTGTGCATCGGTAGCCTGACCCCTTCTAGCTCTAACATGGATATAGTCCTTTGGAGGCTCTGGAGGCTTGGAATTATCCTTATTTTGTTTGCTATTTCCATCCCCTTCAACTTTATCATTTCCATTTGTCTCTGCCTTGGTTTTTGAGGTATCTTTCTCACTTGCATTTTCTTCACCTGACTTGCTTCTTTTGCACTTGATTCATTATTCACTGTTGCAGCCTGCAATCAAAAACTCTTTTGAGTCTCAAAACGGTAATAAGGAGAATGCAATTATGGAACTTAGTAAAGAAATTTTGATTACATTGGCAGCCTTGGCAGAGTTTGATGAGGCAGGTTCTTTTGCTTTTCCCCTTGTAATTGATTTCCTCTTTCTGGAATTCGCATCATTTTGGGCATTTGTGCCAACCTCCCCACCAGTGATCTGTTCAGAAACTGAAGAATTCTCCCTGGAGTCGCCAAATTCTGTGTTTTCTGGTGTGGAAGATCTTGACAAGTTACTGAATTTCCTATCGGAAAGTGAAACGCCATCCTGCAAAGACCCATCTTTGCTTTCTTGAACATCAAATTGAGATCCAGAAATCTTGATGGACTGGTTACTTGAAACTCTGGAGAGGTTCCCAGAGTCCAGCTTTGGTACAACTCCGTGATGCAATATATCAGAGTCGCTCAAGCCAATTTGGCCATTTAGGGCACCTAAACCCTTGTTAGCGAAACAGGAAAACCTTGCAGCCCTCTCAGCGAATCCAGGATCAGTTGGAATTGGTGCAAAACTTGGACGGTTAGGCAAATGTTGCCCTGGAATTGGCAAACTTCCTCTGATCTGACGATCCATCATTGACAGATTGAGCTTGGGAGGAATTCAAAGGGTACTATAACAAGAATTGTTGGTACTAGTGTTTCCACCAATATAAGACTGAGGTGAAATTTCCCAGAATTGCAGATGCTGCCTAGTCTACCAATGAGTTCTCTAAGCACAACATGCTCCCCTCCTCCTCCACTGCTGCCTTGAACTCCAGCATTGGATGCAGCCGGAGATGACACCATAGAGCTCAATGCAGACTCAAAGGGATCATTTTGATCCATTGAATTGTCCCAATTGGGATTAAAAAAGCAATTCTGAAGCTGCTCCGAGCTGCAATTCATCTCATTGTTTGGTTGAAGTCCTAATCCATTCCCAAAAGGCATTTGGCCGTTGCCTTCATTCATAAACAGATTGTCTCTCTCCATAACAAGAATCCCAAATGGGAATTAATCTTTATCAGTCAGTAATTCAGTTAAGCAAGAATGTCTACAAACTCTCTGAATGTGATGCCTTTTTTTTTTTTGGGGTACAAATAAGGAAACAGAAAGTGATTCTAAAGCTCAAATTGGAAGAGGAAAAAAGGGATAATGATAAAGTTTGTTCTTTCAATCCACTCAAATGATAAAGAGGAGTAGAAGTAGATGGTTATATGATTATGACCAGAGAGTGGAAGTAAGGAGAGAAAAAAAAAATAAGAGAGGACCGAAAATGGGAGGAAAGCAAAAGGAAAGCATGGAAAAAAGAAAGAATTGTCTGTTTGACCTTTATTTAATTTGAAGGCTTGTGCTGCCAGTATGTATAGTATGTTATGTGTATGCATTCATGTTTTGTACAAATTGCAAAGTATACCCAACAAAAAGAAAATCTCACCTTAAGAACTCCGTAATAGGCGGTGTAATTCTGTAATGCCGGGCCTTAAACGTCAAATTAGCGGATGTTTGCTTTATTACGAAAATGAATAGTACTCTCTTCGTTTTACAAAAAAAAAAAAAAAAAAAAAACACTTGTGTTTATGTATAATTTTTTATACTTCATTTGTTTAAAAACAAGAGTTCAATTTTAAAAAAAAAAAAATTTATCCTCAAAAATGAGTTAACTTTTGAGGTGAAATTTTTGTATTACTATTACTAATAATGATAATGTATAATATAAATTAAAAAATAAGAATAAAAATATATAATTATATATTTAATTATGTATAAAGTGTATTATACTTTATAATTTTTTTTATAAAAGTTATATTATTTTTGGGACGGGAAGAATATAATACATTTAATATAAACATTAAATTTTTTGAAAGCGAACGTTTTTTAAAACCGAAAGATAGTATTTTTTATTTTGTAATAAACTAATATTTATATTTAGTGAAGCCATTGCACTATATCGAATTATGCATTTTGGGTAGAATATTTTAACACTAATAATGTTATGAAATTTAGCGCATCACAGATTCAGTTTGCAACATTCTATGAAGCCCACAAACAAAGATTTTTTATCAAAAAGAAAAAGAAAATTCTTTTTCTTTCCAGGTCTAACGATGTATCGGACCAAATCGGGCAAGTACAAGACTAATTTACTTTGATAATTAATGAAGCCCATCTCAAGTGTTTGACAAGAAATTGATAACAGAATTGAAACAGGACCTTAAGAACAAATTTGACCAGTTTGAATTAGTCACTGATTAAGAAATGTAAATTTTTAGTATTAGCATATTTTTTGTATTCGAATTTCTAGGCTTGTGGCAGTTATTTTTCTGATTAAATTCAAACAGATGCAAATAATATATTATTTTTTTGTTAACTAAAGAATCTGTAACTGCTACTAAATGTGTATATTGAGCAAATCTCGCCCTTATACAAATAAAATATTTTTGTGGTCTAGGGTAGAATATGGTGCCACTAACGTTAATCTTAAATTACTTTGACTGAGTTGCTGATTTTTATTTTATTGGTACTCTTTCAATGCCACTGTTTCTCATTCATTAAGGTTGATGCAGTCAATGATTAGTACCCAATTGCACAATTTGAATAGGATGTTTAGTGCAATGACATATTTTTTAACGTTTGCTGTATGGGATTGGTTGTTTGTACTTATGTTTGTACGTGACAGAAAAACAAAAAAAAAAAAAAATTAAAAGAAAGACTGAAAGTGTGTGTGACTGACTGTGTGAATGTGTGTATGCCCACCAGCCTTTCATTGTATGGATGTAATGTGGAGAAAGTGAGCATGCACAAAATAAATGAATGAATAGATAAATAAAAACTTGTTTCTTTTTTAACTTATTGTTTGTTTTGTTTGACCCTTTGTGGGGTTTTTTTTTTTTTTTTTTTTTTTTGAGGTTCTTTAGAATAATGGTAGAAAACTCAATAAAAGAATTATCCAAGCTGTCCATATTATTTGATGGGGTGGAGGGAAGGGAGTGATGAGAAGAAGGAATCTAGTTTGGACTTAAAAGGCCCCACAAAACACTATAAACATCAACGAATGTGAATCTTAAAAAGAAATTGCATGAGACAGCTATATGTGTTAGGGATGAGCAGTTGAAAATATTGTAAATGTCATTCTTACGCTCTTGCTCATGTCATACACTTTGCCTTTCTTTCTATTTTGTTTTTTCCTTTTTTTTATATTTTTTTTACTGTTTCTTCTTTTCTTTTCTTGATTTTGATACAATGAAGAAAGAAATATTACCTCTTCCATGTCAAAAAAAGAAAAGAAAAAAAAGAGGAGAGTATAATACTTTTAATCCATCATTAAATCTATAACTTTATATTTATATTTTTACTTTTTAATTATGACTATATATAATTATTATTATAAAGGGTATTAGAAAGTTTTCAGTCTAAAAGTGGATTTTTTATGATAAAAAAAGATTTTAAAAGTGAACTCTTTTTTGAAACATGTGAAACAAATTAAAATGTGAAATATGAATTCAAAGCACAAAATCCATCTTCTATTTTATTTTTCTATCAAATATTTTCATTTGTTTACAGTAGGGTTAAAAAAAAGGGCAAAAGAATGAGGATTAGAATATTTTAAACCAAAAAAAAAAAAAAAATCACAAGTGGCAAACTATAATTGCAGTTGCTTATAAGCTATTTGAAGCTAAAATTTAGTTGTTTCCTTTCAGTTGTTTACTTGTTTGTAAGCTATTAGAACTTTAAATTTTGTTTGTTTTCATCTTTCTCCATATTTTTTATCCCATGAGTTATTTTTTTTTAACCCTTTATAATAAGATTTGGAAATTAAAATTTTCACTGAATTTCTGCTCCTATTATTTTGAAAAACTTTCCTACCAAAAGACTTTTTATTGAAAATAAAGTTCTTCGATAAAATTTACTGTAGGAAGAAATATGCCCTATTAATTTCATTATGGTAGAAATAAATAGGAAAATTGAATTACACAATTAATCAAACAAGTTCTTAACTACACCATGATTTCAAACAAAGATTAATTGGTGTTTACACTTTTTTTTCGGGTATTGGTAATCTATCCTATTTATTAGGGTCTAATCCTTTATTTTAAAGGTATTTTAGGTCTCATTGTGGAGAGTTTAGTCATATTTTTTAGAGTTTTAATTTAGATTTTAGCTTTTTTGCATCCTTAGATTTAGTTTATTCTGTGGCATGGATGCTTTAGATGGTCTCCATGGCAGCATTGCGGATTGGGTATTTGTGGTTCCTTGTTACGCATTTAATATTTAGTTTTAACTTCAATCAAATATATAGTAATATTTTCATGAATTACTATTTCTTAATCCCCATTTGTGTTTTTCTATTCTTTCTAGTTTGTTTTACTTTTTTTTCTTCCGCAGCCACTACCAATGGTGTGCACTGGGTAAATCCCGCCCCTGTATAATAGCCCACAAACCACACAAAGTCCATAGAGCATAGAAAAGCAGGATGTCCGTGACGTGTACGTGTCGGATGAACTAAATCCTTATTGAATTTTATTTTTCCATTATAAGGAGTGCTCACATGCTCTGCACTGGTTATTCGCTATTCAAGAATTCTTGTTTAGGCAGTTCATACCATCCATACATAGTGTTTTGATCTACGATTTCAATTCTTCCGTGTTTCATGTTTCAGCAGTAACATATTGTTCCATGGAGCTAAGGTCCAAAATACGGAAGAAAGAAGCATTTCCACAACTCTACCGCCCAGTCAATTCTGTTCCACTTAATCCACCTTTCATGGCCACATATCTTTCCGGCTAAGGGATGGGAAATCTGTATCCCGTTACATGAATCCAATAATTTTCATTTCATCCGGGAAAAGCCATCTTTTTCTCAACAATGTCTTTGTCATTTGATCCAATAGCGTTCCGTTAGATAGGAACAGATTTGATAAATACTGATAACTCTCGGATAGAGTATTAGAACGGAAAGATCCATTAGATAATGAACTATTGGTTCTAAGCCATCTGTGATGATTAATCAACAATTTAAAGTGCTTTTTTTAACTTCAATCAAATATATAGTAATATTTTCATGAATTACTATTTCTTAATCCCCATTTGTGTTTTTCTATTCTTTCTAGTTTGTTTTACTTTTTTTTCTTCCGCAGCCGCTACCAATGGTGTGCACTGGGTAAATCCCGCCCTTGTGTAATAGCCCACAAACCACACAGGAGGAGATGTAAACCGCACTAGGTAAGCCCTGTGCGACGAACTCAATTAAGAAGGTGTCAGCAGAGGGATTAGAACTCGTAACCTTACGGTTACGCATTCACCCGCCACACCAACTTGGCTACCCCTAAAGGGTATTGTTTTACCTTTGATTGCAGGGGAGATTCTTAGAACTCTGATTCCCTTTAAACAATTCCTTTATATTCTAGAGGAGGGAGATGGGCCAATTGGCCATGATGTAAATTATTTCTTCCATTCAAAAAAAAAAAACTTTAAAAATCCTTTTTGTCATAATAAAAGAATTTATTTTTGAACCAACCTTCATACTTGGGCTTTATAATTAAAAAAAAAATTAAACACTTAAAAATGCATTAAGTGTTGTACTTAATAAGTAAAAAAAAAATTATACTTATCTAAAAGTGAACTTTTTTTTCTAAAAACAAATGAAGTATCACTTTTATTCAATAAAAGCTATTAATTTATAAGAAAGAAAGAAAAAATCTTAGATAGTGAAAAGTTATCGTTTGGAAAAATAAAATAAAATTGGGCCAATTAAACCTTTGAAAATCCCTGAAAATTTTATTTGAATTTTAAGGAGCTATTCTGGAAATTAAAAATTAAAAATTAAAATGTTCGAAAACCCAATATTTACAGTAATAGTCTAGCTGGAAAAGGAAGGCCACGAGAACATTATGGATAAAGAATTGTCCATTTTTTTTCATAGTTGTTTCAGATAAATAAGTCAGCAATTAGGTAAGCACAAGTAATGAAAGTCCAATGCTACTGTTACATTGTCACTAACACGGATTTAAATGTGAGCTGTGCATTCATCCGTCATTGAAAATTTTTACCTATGATTGAAAGCGTGTGGATTGCATGGGAATGTCTCTCTTAAATGCATTTTCTTTTCTTTTTTTTTTAATTTGAGAAATACAGATCGAACTATCCGAATTTTCAGCATTTAATGTGTGTGTGTGTGTTTTCTTTTAGGTTCGGCGTTTGTTAGATTTCGAATCTACTTTTGTTTGGTTTTGTCTTCTGTCTAAGAGGGTTTGTGTTCTAGTTTAGGTGGCAGGTCGAGTATGTTGACACACAGCGTAAGTCCGCGCAGAGACAGGAATTAGGTTCATCCAATTCCGTACTACAGGGGTCAATCTGCGGTCAGTTTCTTCTGTGGCTGCTTAGGGGAACTATGCCAGTAGCGGCTAATTGCAATAAGTTAGAGTTTTTGTTGCTCTTAGTTACGTTAGGTTAGTTAGGCCCATTTTATCGGGCTGTGCCGGTCTCGCCCGTTTGAATTGAGTTGCTACCTTAATCAACTCCTACTGTGTTTAGGTTAGTTGGGTTAGGGATGGTCCTTCAGTAGACTCTTTTTGTACTTATTAACTTTTCTATGAAAGTTAATACACAACGCATTTTTGGCCAAAAAAAAAAACCTAATGCTAATTATCTTTTAATTTAGTTTTTGATGTTTTAAAAGTTTCAATTTCATTTTGAAATTTAATAATTTGATTTTATGTGATTTGGTGAAAAATTAAAATTATTGATCTAAATGATTTTGATGAAAGGATGAACTAAAATAAAATTACAAAATTTGATGACTAAATTTGAAATTTTTTATACATTGATTCCAAATCAAAATTTAAAACGAAATAAAAGATAAGTGACATTATTTACAGTTACATCATTAAAAAAATTAGCATAGCAATATATGCTAGAGAGTACCATAATTAACGTGACAAAAAGAACTAAAAATTGACCAGTTATGAAATTAGATTTTTTTTTTTGGATGTTATTAAGAACAACAAATAATGGAAAAGAAGGTAATAATTCACAACATGGGATTTATCCAGAACTAAATTATCATGGATTTCAATGGTGACTATAAATTCTGAAGATAAAAGAAGATCAATTTGTTTGTACTTAAAAAGTTATACTATTATCTTTCCTAATCCAGCATGCTTAATTTTAAAATCACAGCATCCTTGGTTAATTTACCAATATAAAATTAGATCACTTTGGAACAATTTTACGTCCTGAAACTTTGAATTTTGAACATTTATGCTTGGAAGCATTCAAATTACGAGGAATCCCAAGTCAAACATAGTACTTTATTTTTATCATCAAGAAAAAAAAAAGTTAATTAATGATGCTAGAACATGGCTTTCTATTAATTAATGAAATTTCCTCCATTGCCTAGATCTGTGGAATGACTAAATGGTTTACATTTTTGGATGAAATTATTTACCAAATTCTTTTATTAAGACTTAAGAAGTTGAATTTCTTGTTACCTTGGCAATGTGTTCTGTTTGACTTTGTAAGTCTTTTTTTGTTTTTTAATAATAGCTGACATTGGATTTGCATTTTATTGGAATTATTATTAAGACATAGTATTATATATTCTTCAACATAACAGCCTATTCCAACAAAATATGATACCACAATCATCAATTCTCAACAAATTGTACCTCATCATATTATGTAGTACTCCTAACTTTCAAAAGAAAATCAAATGTATATTAAGGGTCCATATCCATATAATATAAGTAATCATACACTCATTTTATTTTATAATTAATTTGTTATACTAAAATATAAATAATCGCAATACAAACAATAATTCTTTTCGGTTATCTCGCATTGATCATACTTAATGAGCCAAATTAATCTTGTGTTATGTTTTATTTCTTTTTTTGGTAGGCACTCATTTTTCCTCTTGTGTTTCCAACCAATTGATGACAATTTATTGTCAAAGTGACACAACCTCAATTTCAAGCAACAATAGATATTCAATTACTAGTTAGAAGTACGACCAAAAATGTTGCCTACCCGAACTGGGCCTAAGCAACCATTTGAAGTAACAGATTAATTGCACGTATCTAAGTAGAAGTTGCGTAGAATTGGTAATGTCATAAAAAAAAAAAGTGGCCAAATTAATTGAACTTTTATACCAAATTTACAAAGCTAAATCAACATATGCCTAAATTTCACCACCTCTTTTAAAGAAGAAAGATACCAAAAGAAATTTCCAACGTGTTTTTCCTCTTTTAAAGGAGAAAGATAACAAAAGAAATGACCAAAGCCAGAAATCAATTAAAGAATTGTAGTTTCAAACTTTCAATTAATTTAGTTTGGTATGGTACAGATAATCAATGAATGCCTTGTCCTTGTGCATGCATGCATGGGTACGCGTATGTTCAAGAATATAATAAGAGTCAAGATCCAACTAAACCCCTTCTGTATCCCTCTACTCCCGTCTCCTTCCCTGTTGACCATCCTGCCTTTAGCCTCCCCCTTGCCAGTTGCCACCGTCCAAAAGCCCACCATTTCCACCTTCTTCTCTCTCCTTTTTTTTTTTTTCGAAACGATAGTAGATTAATAAAGTGGCACAAAGGCCAATGTACAGAGCCACAAGGGTTTAGAGTTTCCTGGCGTCAAGCAGCGCTTATAACTCATGAAAACAAAGGCCCGCAAAGGGGTAGAATGCCCATAAAGGGCAAGAATAAGCAAACCAATGTAAACCCGCATGGGACGGGAAGCTAAGCCCGCACTAGACGGGAAGGGGTGACAACTTACAGGCCATAAGCTCAACCGAATTTAAACCCAAGACGAGAAAGGTTGAGGACTTGGACAACCTAGGAACTACCCTAATACAAAAGCCCGGTTATATCGGGACGCTAATACTATACAAAATTGATGCGACGCATCTCAATGGGCGCATAGCTAATGGCCTGTGTTCTCTCTCCCTTTTTGCCCCCATTTTTTAAAATTCTTTTTAATTTTATTTGTTTAAGGAGTAACATCCCAATTCGATCTCTATACATTAAACAATTAACCAAAAAAAAAAATTTTAAATAACTAGATTGGCTGTCTAAGTGGCCTCTCTTGATTGTTATTAATCAATTTTCGAAAAGATTTATTAGATTAATAAATTATTTGATCAATCAATATTCAATTCCTTAAATTTTCATAGGGAAAAATACAGATTAATTCGATCAACTGTTCCTTGATAATCAACTTGTGTTGTTTTATTTTCTTAAAATAACATTTCTCATTTCAGTTCTAAATAGTACAATGTTGTTTTTCAATATGGAGTACCATTAAATGTAAAAATTCCAGTCAAGTGTGTGCTGGTTTTTGTACTGCATATTTTAGTGCATGCGTGTTGTGGATTTGTGGTCCTCAATTTAATGAAGTAAATAGCAAAAAACGGAAAACTATATTTCATCCCGTAGATTTATTTAATTCACCTGAGGCACAAATTTCGAAGGTGCCTCAATGTCGGTTCTGAAGGATAATAATTTCCTAGAGTAAATAATTTTCTAGTGCGGGTTTAGCTTCCCGTATGCGAGTTTATTTTATTTTCTTTTTCTTACCTCGTGGGCACTGCCCTTTGCGCTTTGTTTTACGTGGGTTATAAGCGCTATTTTGGTTAAACCGGCCTAACCGCTAGCCGCTAAAACCACTTTATTAATATACTATCTATCTATCGTTTCGGAAAAAAAAAAAAAGAAAATTAATTACTTTGTTTAAAAATTTATTTTAAAAAATGGATAATTATACTTTTGAGTCAACTCCACAAGGCCTGTTTAACTGAAGCTGTTGGAAAACCCTTTTCCCTTTTCCCTATTCCCACTGTTTTTTGGCCCTTTTGGTTATTGATTAAATGGTTGGATTATCCATGCATATGTATATTGCTTGAATCATATTTGTTCAAACTTGACTTTGAGTAGTTCTTGTCAAATCAAATTAGGGATTTGAATGGTTAATTATCTAAACATCAATTCAATGACACTATTACTCACACGTAATATTGTTATTAGTCTATTCAAAA
Source organism: Gynochthodes officinalis (assembly GCA_020080225.1). Lineage (NCBI taxonomy): Eukaryota > Viridiplantae > Streptophyta > Magnoliopsida > Gentianales > Rubiaceae > Gynochthodes > Gynochthodes officinalis. The sequence goes on from CM034619.1 coordinate 18,481,487, forward strand.
CCGACCAAAGTTCCTTAATGTATTGGGTTAGTCATGATTTTGATGCACAATGGTGTGTATCGGAACGTATTGATTGATGCATAAGCCTGACAAAATAAATTTGAGGACTCGGTACATTCAATATGAACAAATATATTATATGTGACATTTATATTCATATTTTTAGTTCAGTAATTCAATGAAGAAAAAATAATTCCATGCAACCAATGCATGTTTAGTTTTAATATAATAAGTCAATCACATAAATCTATATTTTTGCTTTTATACATGTAAACATATTGTCTCCTCTAATTGTTTCTATCTGAATCATCTTATGTAATTCAGTAAACGTACGAAGAAAACATTAACAAATTTTTATTATTAACCGCTCACTTTAATTTTTAGTAATATAACCATCTATAACCTAAAATTGAACCTTTTCTATTTTAAAACAATTATTCAATAAGAAAAGGATAAAAACAAACAACCTAGGTGAACCCTTCATATACACCAAACATTACTACCTAATTTATGTGAAACCTCAATAAATATTACAAACTCTATAATGTAGTCTGTGGTGATAACGTGACATTCAATCATTGAAATACACCGACATATGCAACTTCCTTTATTTTGACCAAATTAATAAGATCTCTAAGGACAAGTGTGGCATCCCAATAGGTCAAGATGCACAAATATCGAGGTTAAACATTGTTTAACAAAATTCAGAAGTTGGTAACTGACACTTGAAGTTCTTTTAACATTTTGCTTTTGTTTTAAAAATGGTTTTTCACAAAATAATGCCCAAGGCTCTTCCAATCAAAGCTTTGAAGGAATCATACGGTGCAGGAGCTTAATGATTAAGGTTAATTAATTAAATAAACCAATTTTTTAATATGATAAATTTTTAATTCAACGACAAATTTGTCAGAGTTCATCACATTTTTATTTCCTAATTCATATTTAAAACTTAATGGATGAATATACTATGGAGACAGCAGTATTGAACATTTGATTATATTCCAAGAACCAAATTTTGCATCACTTGATATTTCATTATTAGATCAAGGAATAGATGCTTTTTTAGAATTTTAGGGTGCATTTATACCAACAGAAAAAAATGAAAATCCTCAATGAATAACATCAATAGAATATTCAATTTTTCTTTCAAGGAATAAGAAGGAGAAAAACAAATATAACAATATAATTTTTTTTTTCATCAACTATCAAGATAAACTTGTCTTATTTTAAACTATTTTTAGTTCTCTCAATTCTATCTCTCACTCTCCTTCAAATTACAAATAACCTAATAACTTATATTTATAATGAACACAACTAACCAAAATAGGCAATAAATAGTACCAATTCCTTCTCTTACTCTTATTAAGAATTTAAAAACCTATTTTAACTACAAATAGGAAAATTAAAACAACATATTTAGTAACATTAAAAATAAGTGATTCCTTAAATAAAATTTCTAATTCTGTTAAATTTAATTTAATATGCGAACAATACCTCCATTAAACTAAACTTTCCTCAAAACCAAGTTTGTCGAAGACAAGCACCAATTTTGTGAATATTTCAACTCTTCAACTTCATCTTCAGTGATGGAAAATCAATCTTCATTCCGAACTCTGTTCCTGGGCTTTGTTTTTCCTGATTCATGCACCTAAATAAATTAGTATCATCGCACAATTTGTTTTCAAACTTCTAGCATTTTAGATAATAATCAAATCAAAATTTTCAACTGTTGAATCTTTCCAACAAGATATCTCTTTTCCATCACTGTCCGCCAATTTTGATAGAATTTTCTTATCTCTGTCAATAAAAACAAATTCCTACAAGATCCTCTTTTCGTCTAAAACTAGATCTTGTCCTCACAATTAATTACCCAAGACCAACTGTTCGAACTCTAATACCAATGTGAAGAACTTAAATTTGAGTTCTTCATTTTATCTATTTGGAATGCATGTTATATAAAGAAAGGCATAAAAGGAATACTTTCAACATATTTTAGATAAATTGATAAGAGATTAATAGGTTGGAAGCAAAAGCTTTTATCTGTAGGTGGAAGATTGATATTAATCAAATATGCTCTCACAAGAATCCCAATACATGTATTTTCAGCTATGCAATAGCCAAAATCTATTATTTCTCAAATTAAAAAGAGGGTTTTATCTTTCTTTTGGGGTGAAAAGGATGGATTGCGCAAAAGAAGATAGAAAAATTGGTAGTAGCTAGCATTTCCAGTTGAGGAAAATGGATTGGATATTAGAAAGATGCATGATGTTCTATTTATTTTTGCTTATCAGTTGTGATGGAAATATTATAATGGAATTAGTTTGTGGACAAAATTTATGTGCTCAAAACCAACCGGTTGTTTGCAATCAGGTGCTTAGAGGAGAATGCAAGAGGTTGAGTTTTTAGTGTGCCAAAATATTGGATTTATTGTCAAAAATTGATTATATAATTTTTGGTTTGATGATTGGATAGGGATAGGGCCATTGAATGACAAGTGTGTAAACTCATTCAGATTTTTTTCATTTAGAGTTAGAAATATTTTTCTGCAAGGAGAGTGGTGGGCAAATGACACTCTAGAAGTATTGGCTTAGGACGATATTACTCTAATTTGTAGCTTCAATTTTGAATTCTATGACGAGGAAAACTCTATTATTTGGTGAGGACAATTTACTTTGGCCTGGGCATTTCAAATGCTTTGCTCTAAGAAAAATGAAATGCCTTTTTTGATATTTGGAATAAGAGATTGCAAATAAAGATATCATTTTCTATATGGCATTTTTTTTTCCAGATACAGGAGGTATCTTTACATCCACTGATCTTATGTGACATGCTTGTATCCTACACTCTCATTATTGGGCTATGGAACTTACGAGCATACCCCACAAATCCAAGCGTGGGACTAATCCTCTTGAATAACAAACCTTGCCTCTAGAACTATTGTCAGATAGTTGCGGAGATTCAAACCCACGACCTCCTTGGCGCAAGGCTTTTAGGCCCTCCAAGTGCCACACTTCCATTACTGGGCTATGGAACCTACGAGCATACCCTACAAGCCTAGGCGTGGGACTAATTCTTTTGAACAACAGCCCTTACCTCTAGAACTACTGTCAGGTAGTTGTGGAGATTCGAACTCACGACTTCTTTGGTGCAAGCCTTTTAGCCCCTCCAAGTGAAACCAGCTGCTCTAACTCTGAGAGGCCTATATGGTGTTCATTGACTTCATTTCTTCCTTTTTTTTTTAGATGTTATCATAGCTTTGGTTTTTTAATGGGCTCGAAGTGTATTTTTTGTAATAGCGTTGTTGATTTGCAATATTTTTTTCTTTTCTTGTGATATGACAAGGGACAGATATGCTATTTCTTCTATTTCAAATTGCATTAGCCAACGTTTGTTGGTGGTAGTTGATGGATCTATCTAGATTTTTGGTAGTTACAAGGCTCTAACAATTCCGCGTTGTCTACTATCAAGCATTTGATTCTATCACTTGTTTGTTAAGAATTATGAAAGGAGAGAAATGTAGTTTTGCATAACAAGTATTTGGAGTCCACTCATTCTATTATCAAAGTGTTGAATTGCATTGGTTCTGGTTTGAAGTTTACAGTAGTTAAAGAGATTTTCTATTCAACTAGTTCCTCCCTACTTATGATATAATTTAAATTTTGATGGTTCTTCATTAAGCAATCCAATCCTATCCATTAGAAGGGTTGTGGTGTGCGATTCATCAAGGAGAATAGTAGTTGTTGTATCTATTCTTTTCAAGTTATCAAACTAATATGTTAGTTGAGATTAATTCTATGTATAAAGGTCTTTGGTTACACATGTTTTTGGGGTTGAAGGAAGTGCTCATTGAGTTTGATCCAAAGATGTTGGTTGATTTTTCGTAGGGTAAATTGAATTGGCCATGGAAGCATGATGTGCTTCTTAGGAAGATTTCAACAACAATAATCACAACAGGTCATCACTTGCAACATATTCATTATATGGCAAATTTGGTAGCTAATTTCCTATCACAGTGAAGTGAAATGCAACAAATATCCAAAATCTTTGCTGTTTATGATCTCTCAAAAGAGGTCAAGGGGTTACTAAAATTGGATCAAAGAAGATTTCCATATATATGGCAAGTCAAACCTGCTGGAGAAGCATGATGAAGAGGTATCCAAAGAAGTTCCTACACTTTTTTGGCCCAAGCTTCTACTACACATTCAAGTTACAGCATGGCTCTAAATCATGCTACTACCTGAGACTTTGGAATGCTTTTAACTTACAATGAATTCATGTTAAGCCACCTAGTGGTTTTTTGGTCTAGATTTTCAAACTACAATCCAATATGCTATTATCACATGCCGTAATGTGATTTCAAATCATGCTTGTTAGAATGTGGCCTGAATTGTTGGGTTTAATAAATATATATTTGGTATGAAATACATGAATGAATATTCATTATATTCATCTCTATCCAATATTTGTTCATATCGCTATCCAATATATATTCATCTTATTCAATGTAAGTACTTATCTCTATCTAATGTAAGCACTTATCTCTATCTAATGTATGTATTTATCTCTATCCAATGTATGTATTTATCTAAATACATTGATAAGTACATCCTTGTTCTCGTATAAATAGGAGCATAGTTTAGTCATTTGAAAGGTGAAGAAAAGTGGAAATAAGAATTTCTCCTATGGTTTTTCCTACTATTTGTGGTGTTTTTCTACTTTCTCTACTTAATCTCTCTTCATTCTCTCTATTATATTCTTGTGACGCAATATTTTGTAATATGTTATGAGCACAAAAAGCTACGAACTAAGTAAATAATTTTTGCAAGGTAATTGTTCTCTTTGTTTTCTTTAATCATACTTTATCTCCTTCTATCAATTCTTTATTTTTCAATTTTCTTGACCTTGAAATCAATTTATCCTTATGCTTCTGAAGTGGCGGTAGATATTTTGGAAATCCTTTTAATTTTATGATACTTGACACAGTTGTCAACAGAAGTGCAAATGAAAAATTACGAGAAAAAGGAAAATATTTGTTTGCTTGATAGTGCAACAACAACATTTACCATTTTTCGTAGTAGACACTTTTTCTTGAGTATGACATTGCGTAAGACACTTTTTTTTTTAGGTGTTACGGTCTCTCCATACGGTAGTAGCAGAACTGTCTGGCTATTCAACGCTTGCGGCAGTAGTCGGGGGGCGGGGTTATTCAATGTATGTAGGTTGGCTTTCACGCATCGGCATGAGGTGATAGTTAGAGATTTAGTTCTAGTTTCTTTCACCAAAGGCCATTCGTTGTAGGCAAATTGAGATGTTTAGTATCACTTTTGTATAGTATTAGTGACCCGATATAACCGAGCTTTTGTATTTTTGTCTTTTAGGTTGATCTTAGGTCGTCTAGGTTTTCAATCCTCGCCGCTAGTCAGTATTCTTCCCGCTCATCGGGTGAAATCTTTCTTCCCGCTACTCGAGTTTAAATCTTTCTTCCTGCTAGTCGAGTTTTTGCTCCTTGTGGGCATTTATTTTCGTGGGTTATAGCGCTGTCTTCAGTTGCGACATCACGAAACTCTCTTAGCCCTTGTGGCTTGTAAATTGGCCATTTTACCCCTTCTTAATAGACTATCATTTTTGGAAAAAAAAAAGACATTGCGTAAGACACATGTCCATATAATATCAGGTCCTGTTCCGATTATTGATGGTTTCGAGAATGCCACAATTGTTTTGCCAAATGGCACCATTCTTCATATTGAGATGCGTTTTTGAGCAATAGATAAAAAAGGAATTTGCTCAATTTCAAAGATGTATGCCATAATGAATAGCATATTGATACTATTTACGAGCAAAACAAAGAATATATGGGCATTATCTCTTATAAGATGGACCTAAAGACCATCCATGAGAAGTTGGAAGCTTCTTCTATGGGTTTGTATTGTGTCATGATTAAGACCGTTGAAACCTACGCTACCATGTCCTGGAAATTAGTAAACCCTGATCAGTTTGGACTATAGCATGATTGCCTTGGTCATCCTGGCGCTTCAATGATGCATAGAATCATTCAGAATACAAAATGACACCCTTTAAAGGATACAAAAGTACTATTATCCAAAGATTATAATTGTGAAGCTTGTTCACAAGGAAAACTTATTATTAAATCTTCTATAACAAAGGTTAATTTTGAATTTCCTTTATTCCTGCAAAGAATTTAGGCTGATATTTGTGGGCCAATACAACCACCAAGTGGACCGTTTCGATATTTTATAGTCCTAGTGAATACATTCTATAGATGGTCTCATGTTTGCCAATTATCTACGCTCAATGTCATATTTGCACGTTTACTAACGCAGATTATAAAGTTTTGAACTCAATTTCTTAATTATCCAATTAAAAGTATAAGAATGGATAATGCTATTAAATTTACATCAAAGAGTTTTGATGCGTATTCTACTTCACTTGGAATCGAAGTTGAGCACCCAATCGCACATTTTTATATTCAAAATGGATTGGCATAATCCTTGATTAAATGTATCTAAATCATTGCCTGAACTTTAATATTGAGAACAAATCTCAATGACACGGCATGGGGTCATACAATTTGCATACGGCAACCTTAATTAGATTGCGCCTCACTGCTAGTCTCTCATAATCTCCACTTCAAATGGTTCTTGGCTATGAACTTGATATTTCACATGTACGCACATTTAGTTGTACAATACAAGTGCCGTAGCATCATAAAAAACGAACGAAAATGGGTCCCCAATGCGGTTTGGACATTTATGTTGAGTTTAATTCACCGTCCATCATTAGGTTCTTAGAATCAACTACTGATGATCTTTTTATTGCTAGATTCGCATATTGTCATTTTGATAAGATAGTATTTCCATCAATTGGGACATCTACAACTTCCATGGCTACAAAGCAGAAACTAATTAAGCTTATCTCTTGAAATGAGAAAAATTTATTTTAATTATATCAAAAACCTCCAGAGTGTGAAAACGAGGTACAACGTATAGTCCATTTACAAGCTATTGCCAATAGACTTCCTGATGCATTTAATAATGCTGTTAAGGTAATGAAGTCTCATATTCTAACTGCAAATGCTCCAGTTGGGATAGTTGTTCCCAAATGACATGTTAAAATGGATCAAAATCCCCCACACTTGAAGCGTGATAGACCAATAGGATCAAAAGACACTGTTCCTCGAAAACGAAGGAGAAAGAATCAGGAATCCACTCCAAAAAAGCCTAAGAATCAGAAATCTATTTTAAAAGAGCCTAATGTCGTGCTTACTCCCAAAGAGCCTATTGCCCCTAAAGATGCACAAACCCATGAAAAGATTACTACCCTTGAAAATACTGAGAATTCCGTTACATATTGTAATGATTTAGGATCGAAATGAAATCATCATTGATGATGATTTTGCATTTTCAGTTACCCATAAAATTATGGATGATAATTGTGAGCCACAATCTATTAGAGAATGCCGTCAAATGCAAGATTAGCTTAAGTGAGAGGAAGCAATTAAGGCTGAATTAGCTTCCCTATTTAAATGAGAGGTTTTCAGGCCTGTAATCCGAATCCTTGATAATGTAAAGCCTGTAGGATAGAAATGGGTATTTGTCCGGAAACAAAATGAGAAAAACGAGGTTTTCAAGTATAAAGCCCGACTTGTTGCCCAAGAATTTTCTCAGAAACCTGGGACTGATTATGATGAGATATATTCACTTGTGATGGATATAATTACATTTCGCTTTTTAATTAGCCTAGTTGTCTTTAAAAGATTGGAAATACGTCTTATGGACGTTGTAACGATATATCTATATGGCTCATTAAACTCTTATATTTATATGAAAATTCCCGAGGGATTCAAAATGCCTAATGCATGCACCCCCCACAACTTATTTTCAATAAAGTTGCAAAGATCTTTGTACGGGTTAAAAAAATCCGATCGCATATGGTATCAACGCCTGCATGAGTATCTAATTAAGGAAGGGAACAAGAATGATCTCACTTGCCCATGCGTGTTTATTAAAAAAATCATAAATCAGATTTGCTATTATAGTTGTTTATGTCGACGATATGAATTTAATTGAAATTGTAGAAGAATTAGCTAAAACTGCTAAATATTTGAAAAAGGAGTTGGAAGTTAAAGATTTGGGTAAAACCAAACTTTGTCTTGATCTAGGGCTTGAGCATAAAGAAAATGGAATAATTGTCCATCAATCAGCATACATTAAAAGATTATTTAAACTTTTCAACATGGACAAATCTTACCCATTGAGCCTCCTTATGGTTGTAAGGTCTCTATATCCCCAAAAAGATCCATTTTGTCCTAGAAAATCTGATAAAGAGATACTTGGTCCTGAAATACCATATTTCAATGCAATTGGGGCCTTGATATACTTGGCACAATATACAAGATCAAATATCGCTTTTACAATAAATTTATAGACACATTTTAGTTCTGAGCCAACTCGGAGACACTGAAATAGGGTTAAATATATTTTTCATTATTTCCGAAGTACCATAGATTTGGTATTATATTATTCTAAGAATTCCACTACCTTTGGTTTAGTTGGATATGCTTATGCTGGATATAGATCTGATTCACACAAAGCACACTCTTAAACTGGTTATTTATTTTGTTATAACGGCACCGCCATTTCTTGGTGTTCTATGAAGAAATCGCTAGTAGCTACATCTTCTAACCACTCTGAAATTATTGTTTTATATGAAGTTAGAAGAGAGTGTATTTGGTTAAGATCCGTTATAACGCATATTCACAATTCTTGTTGTTTAACACCGGTTACAAATTCTCCCACTATAATTCATAAAGATAATGCTGCTTGTGTTGCACAAGTTAGAAGAGCATGTATCAAAAGTGATAAGACCAAGCATATCTCGTCGAAATTTTTTTATACTCATGAACTCTAAGAAAGTTGACAAATTGATGGTAAACAGATTCAATCTATAAAGAATCTTGCAGATCTTTTTACCAAATCATTGTCAATGTCAACTTTTGAGAAATTAGTATATGGCATTGGTATGCAGTGAGTGCACAAGATACAAGATTGATTATCCCCAACAGTGGTTATATAGCTCAATTGAGGGGGAGATATTATGAACTATGAATTGCATTATTTTTTTCTTTTGATCGATTTTTTCCCATCAGGATTTTCCGACTTAAGGTTTTTAACGAGGCAATTAATGCATCTATAAGAGGGAGAGATCATAAGATTTGTGCTATGTGCTTTTTTTCCTTTTTGTCTGATTTTTTTGTCTCACTAGGTTTTTTCGGCTTAAGGTTTTTAATGAGACGGTATCATGCACATTCATAAAATAATGAATACAATGAATATTCACGGAGGAGTGTTATGAAATACATGAATGAATATTCATTATATTCACCCCTATCAAATATCTGTTCATATCCCTATCCAATGTATATTCATCATATCCAATTTAAGTACTTATCCCTATCTAATGTATGTATTTATCTCTATCCAATGTATGTATTTATCCAAATACATTGATAAGTACATCCTTGTTCTCCTATAAATAGGAGTATAGTTTAGTCATTTAAAGGAATGAAGAAAAGTGGAAAAAAGAATTTCTCTTCTGGTTTTCCCTACTATTTGTGGTGTCTTTCTACTTTCTCTACTTAATTTCTTTTCATTCTCTCTATTATATACTTATGACGCAATATTTTACAACAATATTAATAATTATATTAATATAATTATAGATTCCTAGTTGACTCCTATTACTTATTTAATAGTTGAATAAATCTCAACTGTTTATTTGAGTACTTGATGGACGTACTAGATTAAATGATAAGGATATATATATTGGTCCTCTCTCTACTTATATAAGGATATTTAATAGTTGAACGCTTACTTGTGGCATAAATGTTCGGGTCATGTATCCAAAAGAAAGATTAGAAAGATTAGTACAGAATGAAATTCTTCCGAATTTAGATTTTACTAATCTTGGCATGTGTGTGGATTATATTAAGGGAAAGCAAACCAAACATAGCAAGAATGAGCCACAAAAAATACTCAACTCTTTGAAATTATACACACTTATATCTATGGACCTTTTGATGCTCCATCCATTGTTGGGAAAAAGTACTTTATCACATTTATAGATGATTTTTCACATTATGAATATGTCTATTTGCTTAATAAAAAATCTCAAATTGTAATTGCCCTTGAGGTATTTGTAAAGGAGGTTGAAAGGCAATTAGATAGAAAAGTGAAAATTGTACGGTCTAATAGAGGTGGTGAATATTACAGAAAATATGATGAGTCAGGACAATGTCTAGGTCCATTTGCAAAGTTCCTCAATAAACATGGCATATGTGCACAGTATACTATTCCAAACACACCTCAACAAAATTGTGTGGCAGATAGGCACAATAGGACATTAATGGATATGGTTAGGAGTATGATGGGTAATTTCACATTACCTAAAACATTGTGGACGCATGCACTTAAAATTGCCGTGTATTTGCTAAATAGGATTCCTAATAAGGTAGTTCCTAAAACTCCTTTTGAGTTATGGACTCGAAGGAAACCTACTTTGAAGCACTTGCATGTTTGGGGGTTGCCCAGTAGAAGCACGATTTTATCATCTACATGAAAAGAAATTAGATTCTCAAACGATTAGTGGTTGCTTTGTTGGTTACCCAGAGAAATCTAAAGGGTATAGGTTTTATTGTCCAAATCATAGTCCAAGAATTGTTGAAATTGCTAATGCCAAATTTATTGAAAATGGAAAAATTAGTGAGAGTGCTGAAAAACATATTGTGGATATTAGTGAAGTAAGGGGTTAATGTTCTATAACCCATAAATGTTCCAATATCAAATGTTAACCCAGTATTGGAAAAGTAAAATGATTCTCGACAATATTTGAATGAAGCAGCGCTTCATGAAGAAAATAACTTACAACCAACTGATATTAATGAACCATGTGGAGTAACTTTGAATAAACCTATAAGGACAAGAAGATCGTCTATTCCTAATGAATATGTGGTTTATTTACAAGAGTTAGAATTTGGTTATGGCATTTATGAGAATCCTATTTCCTTTTCACAAGCCATAGAAAATAATAAGTCTGATAAATGGATTGATGCCATGAACGATGAGTTAAACTCAATAACACAAAATAAAGTTTGAGATCTCGTTGATTTGTCAGAAGAATCTAAATGAGTCAGATGCAAATGGGTTTTTAAGACCAAACATGACTTGAATGACAATATTGAACAATGTAAAACCAGACTTGTTACTAAGGGCCATACCAAAGAGACTTTTTTACATGTCTCTAAAAACACGTTGAAAATAATAATGGCATTAGTGGCTCAATATGATTTAGAGTTACATCAAATGAATGTGAAAACTACTTTTCTGAATGGAGATCTTGAGGAGGAAGTTTATATGGATCAATTTGAAGGTTTTTTCATAGAAGAAAAAGGTCATATGGTGTGTAAACTTAAGAAGTCAATATATAGACTTAAACAGACTTCTCAACAATAGTATATTAAATTTAATGATACCATAACATTTTTTGGTCTTGAAAAAACACTATTGATTGCTGTATTTATCGAAAGATTAGTGGGAGCAAGTTTATATTCTAGTCCTATATGTTGATGATATTCTACTTGTTGCTAATAATTTGGATATGCTGCATAAGACTAAAGAATTTCTCTCTAAGAATTTTGAAATAAAATATATGAGAGAGACATTCTTTGTGATAGGAATTTCAATATTCTGAGATAGATCACAATGACTGGTAGGATTATTTCAGAAAGAATACATAGAAAGAATTTTTGAGAGATTTAATCTGAACAAATGTTCAGTGGAAGTTGTCCCAATACAAAAGGGCGATAAATTTAGTCTTATGCAATATTTAAAGAATGATGTGGAGCTTAAAGAAATGGAATCTATTCCATATACTTCTATTGTTGGTAATTTGATGTATTTGCAAACATGCACAAGACACGATATTAGCTTCGCGGTCAGAAAGCTAGATAGATATCAAAGTAATCCTGGTATGGATCATTCTAAAGCTGAAAAGAAAGTGTTAAGATATCTTCAAGAAACAAAGGACTATATGCTCATGTATAGAAGATCTAATCCATTAGAAGTGATTGGTTATTCGGATTCAGATTTTACTAGATGCATTGATAATAGAAAGTCAACATTTGGTTATTTGTTTCTACTAGTAGAAGGAGCAATTTCATGAAAAAGTGCCAAATAATCTGTCATTGTTTCATCCACTATAGACGCAGAATTTGTAACTTGTTTTGAGGCTACAATCCATGCATTATAGTTGCGGAACTTTATTTCAGGGTTTGGGGTTGTCAACACCATTACTAAGCTGCTGAAAATTTATTGTGATAATTCTGCAGTACTCTAGAGGTGCTAAATATATAGAATTGAAATATTTTGCCATAAAAGAGGAAGTTCAGAAACAAAGAATGTATATTGAACATATGAGGACGAATCTTATGATTGCAGATCCTTTAACTAAAGGTTCGCAACCAAAGACATTTAAGAAATATGTTTAAAGAATGAGTATTGGTTGTATTGATGATTGACTGTAATGATGTTTTAACACTCTTGAACTCAATAAAAGATTTCTGACATATTGACAAATTTTCTTGTTTACTACGATTATGTATATATAATATTATTAAACAAGAAATAAATGTGTCTATAAAATATTATTATAGACATTTATGATACTTGAAATAATAAATTGCTAGTGCAGTGGTATATGGAAGGGAATATGCAATGTTAAAGTGTATGACCTCCATAACCCATATTATGTGATTTATTATGTTGTGATAAATTATGAAGATATTCAAGAGATTTGTTTTATAGGCTTAATGTTTACACTATGAAAATAAAATTTGAAGTATCGGGCTAAGTGGGCGAATGTTAAAATATGGCCCGAATTGTTGAGCTTATTAAATATATATTAATATAATTATAAATTCCTAATTGGTTCATATTATTTATTTAATAGTGAAACAAATCTTAACTGTTAATTTGGTACTTGATGGACGTACCAAATTAAACTATAAGTAAACTTTAGCAGGTACATTTTTTTTTGCAAAGGCTATAACTATAATGGAAATAATATTCATCCAAAATAGATTCTGGATAGTATTATCATTATTGTTTCATATGTTGTTATTGGATCATGTGAAGTGAATATTTTGTCATTCCTTTATAGATATCCTTTTGCCTCATAGGTTTTGATTTTAGTCCGTTTGGTAGTTAGTTGTAGTGCTATGGCTTTTGTGGGTCATTCCCAAACTGTTACACTAGTCTCAGTGTGAGATCTAAGGCTATCATCGCCAGTGGGCGATGTTGTAAATGTAACAATTTTGTCAGTGCATATATACTATATTGATTGTTTCGAAAAAAAAAAACTATTGAGCCCTTAAAATTTAAATAGTTAAGATGAATTTTAGCAGATATACTAGTTAGATCGCAAACTTTTATACTTATTCATTCCAAAATAATAGTCCACTTTTAAAAGTTCTTGATTTGTTTCCAAAAATAAAAATCACTTCCAAAACTTTTTTTTTTAACCCAAAAAAAAGAGTTCAGTTTTGAATAAAATTGAATGATATTTTGATATTATTATTATTATTATTAACTATTTATGATCTACTATTAGAAAGTAAGAAAAAAAATGACAAGATTCATTTAATTGTGCATTAAATATATTATAACTTAAGAAAAATTGCTCTTTTGGTTCTCAAAGTTAGAGGTTGTAATACTTTTAATTCCCAAACAATTTGGTGTGACACTTTTGGGCACTAAAACTTTATTTTAGTAACAAAATTAGTATCTCTAATTGGGAATTGTAAGTTATAATTGACTATTTTTAAGATCAAAAGTTACACATATTTTTTTTTAATTTAACATAAATTAAAAGAAAACCCTTTTTGTCTGAAACTATCAATACCATATTTTTTAAATTCACCCAAATAAAAACCTCTTTCTTTAATTCTTAATTCGTGTTTCATTTTTTCCTTTTTTTTTTTTTGATCCTAGAGATGAGGCATAAATGTATTAATTTTTCTCTTTCTTCTTTCGTTTTTTTCCATTTTTGTGTTTCCTTTTTATCTTCGTCTATCACCTTTTTTTTTTTTTAAATTCATCTTTTACCCACTAAAAATAAGTGGTTATATCAAACTTTCTTCCCACATTTTTTTCTCCTTCTGATGGGAAAAAAAAATAGTAATTCTCCCACATTGGATTCAAAAGTATTTTTTTGAGGTTTTGATTTTATAATTATTTTGAGATTTTTGGAACTTCTACTTAGGAGACTCAAGAGAAAAGCACTAAATTTTTTTGCAGGGGAAGAAAAAAGATTAAAAAAGGGTTTTTATTTGAGTAAATTTAAAAAACATGTGTGTGACCTTCGACGGTAGAAATAGTCAACTATAACTTGCAATTCCCGATTAAAGGTACTAATTTTTGTCACTGAAGTAAAGTATAAAGAACCAAAAGTATTATATCAAACAGTTTGGAGATTAAATATGTCATAATCCCTAAGTTAAGAAATCAAAAGTGTAATTTTTCTTATAACTTATAATTAAAAACAATGTATTGGCCGTCTTTTTTTATAACCAAGTACAACTTACTAAGAGTTATAAGTTTCAGCACATTAAGTAAGTTATTAGTGTTAACTTTTTACATCAAATAATGATAAATGAACTGCAAATAAAAAGAGCCATTAGTAGCACATGGGAAGAGCAAGATGCAGCATTATCTTGATGCCCAAAAATGGTTGAACCATGGGCAAGCTCCAAAAGCCTCAAAGACGAATATTCCGGCGTGACAGACCTCGCATGAAAAAAAATATGAAGAGATTCGATTCTAGAATACCTACAGATCCTATATTAATATTTCTTTTTAACAAATGTAACAAATTACATAAAGTAAATGTCAATGCGAAATATCATTTCGTTGAAATTTGAGCTAAGTTTCACTTGTGGTGGGCAACAGATTTTTCCAGACATGTTTTCGAGAGGAGTAAAGAGGAGACATGGATTGTGTAGCACGACTAATGTAAAATAAACAATTAAGGGTTGAAAGAAGAGATAACCCTTAAAATGATTTTCACATATTAATAAATGAGTTTTTTAGTCTCTCACTTTTAAAATAAAAAATCAAAAAATAAAAATTTCTCACATTTCATGAATGTACTTTTTTGATCATTTATCACTATTCCGTCAAAATGAACCCAAAAATATTTATGAAATAATGATGGAAAAACAAAAGAAATAGTGACGAATAACCAAAAGAGTACATTCATGAGATGTGAGGAACTATTTTTTTTGGTTTTAAAAGTAAGAGAATAAAAAACTCATTCACCAATATATGAATGATTATTTTGAGAGTTATCTCTTGAAAGAATTCAATGCATAGCAGCAATATGGGAAATATTCTTAGGCTCTAGACAGGTGTAATTAATGGTAATTTCAAATCTTAAAGAATGAGGTAGGCAAGCTTCCCCCTTTCGCGCTGAGTAACAATTTTTAATTACTAATACCTCAAAAGTCATCATTAATCAACAAAAAGGGATTCTTGGTTACTGCCAACATATGTTTTTAAAAAATTCTATCTCATTTCTTTTACCTTTCTTAAGGTTATTTAGTGGCAAAACTTAGGTCAACTAGATGAGAATAACAAAATACCAAGTTGCATCTTAGTGTATATTACATTTTAAAATTCCAATTAGGATTGTAGTTAAATTTCAGTTGTTGTTTTGTTGAGAATGTTATTGACAATCTCATTATGTCCAAATCTTTTTTAAAAGTGAATAAGTTAAATTGTGTCTCTAAAGCAGGAAAATATTTTAAAAAGTAAAACTAACTAGATAAGAAAATCTTAAATTTTGCAACAAAATTTTTTTTTTTACTTCTTAAATATTGATATTCCAATTTTTTTAATTCTAGCCCACATGATATTACGGACATTTTTATTTATAATTGTATTTGATTAAATTAATTTGCTAAAATTTTATTTTCTCAATTTAAATAGAGGTTTCATGTGCTAACACACAACCGCAATTGACGGTAGATTAGTTAAATTTTGACCCCCAACTTTTGGGGTTGTCCTTTTGGTGAATGAGAACTCTAAATAAGGTTGTCAATACTTGTCAATTCTAAAAATAAAGGAGATGAGGAAAAAAATTATTGTAAGAAGAATTTCACAAATAATGTAATTATCAAATAATCTAATCATCAACCAAGCAAAATTAAAGATGGAAAGTTCTGTTTGGTTACAAATGACCAATATATTTTTACCATTCGTTCACTTTTCCCGAAAAAAATGTTAGAAAATAATATTTTAACTAATGTTTAGATCCTTGTAAAAAAAAATAAAATAGAAATAACAATTCGGAGAAACAAATTCGAAAGCGTTATACTTAATTTCACTTCCTTGTTTACACTAAACAAATAATCTTTTTTTTATATATCAATTACAATATATTTTACTTTCCATCTAAAAAAGAAATTTATTTTCAAAATTTTTCTTTTTTTCAAAAAGAATTCTCTTTTGGAAAAAAAAATTATATTATGCGTACTAATATTAACTATATATAACTAAAAATTAAATATAATAAATAAAAGTGAAAAATTATATATAATAATATATAGTTATGTTGTACATTATAATTAAATTATACATCTAATCAAAAGATTTTTTTTTTTTTTTTTTTGGGGACATAGAGAGCAATATTTTTGTTTTCCACAAAATCAAACAACACTGAAAAATGCAGTCCAAATCCACGGGAAACAATAAATTGGTTTTCGGCCCAACATGTGACAAATTTGGTACCTGTTTATTGGTTTCGATTTAAGCCTGGCCGTCCCTTTAAGCTTTGGGCCATGGTCCTTTCAGTAAGAAAACAATGCCCACAAGCGTGGTCAAAATATATTTTGGAATTCTTGTTATTACAATATAAGAGTATGTTTGGTCAGCCTATTTTTATTTGTAAATAAATAAATTCTTAAACAAAAATAAACTATTTAAACATATTTTTATTTTAAAAATTAAAAAGATTTTCTGACCAAAATGATAGTCATTAAAAGATTTTCTGATATTTTATAAAAGCTACCTCACCATTCTCATTTTTAATAAATGCTCTTTTCCATTTTCCCAGTACTTGAAGTTTATGTTAATTGCAAATTCTTTTTCTAAAAGTTTTAAAACTTAACCTAACCACTTTTATGTAAAGTTTTAGAAACATTAAGAGAACATAGTGAAGTTATACTTTAGTAGTTTTGTTGATATTCTCTTTGTCCCAAAAAAAAAGAGTTTATTTTTATTTGATACAATTTTTTTTAAGTTATAAGGTGCAACACATTTAATGCATCATTAAATGTATAATTTTTTTTATTTTTATTCTTTTTTTTTAATTTGGATGATACAATGTCATTATTAGTAAGGATAATATAATAATTTCACACAAAAGTAGACTCTTTTTTTAAGAGAATTTTTTTTTAAAAAAATCTAGAGTATTTTTTAAGATGGGGAGAGTATTAATTTAGAATTCCAACATCTTAAACTACCAAGTGATTTCAAAATTTGTAGAAACTACTAAGAATATATTGACTATTTGACTAACAAAGTCAAACATTGAAAAGTGAAAAAGACTACAAAACTATTCAATTTACCAAATAAAATATTCAACAAAAAAAATCAAAAGTGAAAAGAAAATGTATGAAATTTGATCATACTTATAAAATATAATGTTGTAATTTTGAATTTTGATTGAAATTTCTCAATTTCCCCTTTAATTTGGATTTTGTTGATATTTCTCTTTTTTAATAATTTTTTTAGCTCTCAAACACAAATTTAAATATGTAAAAAAATACACCCTTTCGCTTGGTTAGATACAAGAAGATTTTTGCACATTTTAAAAATTACAAAAGTTAGGATGTAGCTTTGTTTAAAATAATTATTGAAAATCTTTGAGGAGGTAATTTTAACCATATAGTCTAAATTTATACTGAAATTAACATTTTTGTCAAGTCTCCAATTGTCAAAACCGTAAGTGTTAAACATTTATCAAACCAAGACAACAGACAATAGTTTCAACAAACTACAATTTGATAATTTTAAAAAATCACAAAGGAAATAAATATAATTTACCCAAACCAAAATGATCTAACTATAACCTCATATATTAGGAAAATTTAATTATAATTGTGGTATTAATAACATGGAAGTTGGAAAATTTTATCAATAACATTAAAAATTGTAATGTTAATCATGGAATTAGTTAGATGAATAGCAAATTATCTTTCATCTCGGAAACCTTTGCCCTCAACCCTTTCCCATGCCTTGAAATTGCTCCAACTTATGAACGTTTACAATTACCTACTCATTTCATGCATCATATTCATATCTTCGTAAGCAGAAGCAAATATTCATTCTAGTGATGCGAAATCAACGAAACTGTGCAACCTGACAAGTTTTACTGAAATTTTTAAAATTTTTGTTGTTATCAAAATTATGATGGCAATAGCAATAGCAATAGCAATAACAAGAGCAATAGAAGCTTTCTTGTAAATTCATAAACTGCTTTACTTTTGTTATGGATATTCCTTAAGGATATTATGTCAAGATTTTTAATTTCATTACCCACCTTTAGCCTCTTTTAATTCTTCCCCCTTTTTTATATTTTCTCTTCACTCAATTAAACATCGTAGAAACC
This sequence comes from Gynochthodes officinalis, assembly GCA_020080225.1. Lineage (NCBI taxonomy): Eukaryota > Viridiplantae > Streptophyta > Magnoliopsida > Gentianales > Rubiaceae > Gynochthodes > Gynochthodes officinalis. The sequence goes on from CM034619.1 coordinate 18,500,228, forward strand.
TTTTCAAAGCCAACTACGTTGTGTATTTAACTCTTGTTTAGCAGATCTTATTGATTTAGTTTGGATATCATCCTAAGCCTCCTAGTAATTCTTTAGGCAATTTTTAACTTTATCATATTATGAGCCAAAGATTTGTATGATACTTTTACTAATAAATATGTTTTGATACTATGAAATAATGGGCAATAGAGGGTAGCACAAATATATAATCTCCATTGTAAATTAGGTAACCCGTATGGCTACTCAAATGGAGAAATTTTATTTAAACCAAACTTATTTGTATTGTGCTGATCATGATCTAAAACCAATCTACATAACCTGGATCTTCTTTCAATTTTTTTTGGTTCTACCTGATAAGGGTCTTGGGTGATTTACTCCTCAAAAAACAGTTTTTAGAGCAATGTCATATTTAGAAACTAGAAGAATTGATAACATTTATTTCATTAAAATAAAATTGCCTAAAGCAATCCTTGGCCTTCTATGGATGGGGCTTTATAAAGTACTAGCAACATGCATCCTATTTCAAGGGTTCAAAGACAAAAAGATTTTTATGAACTTTTGGCCTATGTCACTCTCAGCAAAATCACAAGATTCGAGTCACTTTGTTTCAAGAGCAAATTTCAACAATCCAGAAAACAAAATCATAAGCCAACAAAGAAACTCATTTTTAAACGCAAAATCATAAAATGGCATTGTAAAATTTCACCTTACAATTTATGTATGTAGAAAAGAACCAAAATAATAAATTTAGTGTAACAAAAAACAAGGATGCTCACAATTGCAGAAAAAAGCAACTGTTTAGCTTCATATCACTGAAATTCACTAAAAGAAGGAAAAGATTAAAAAAGAAAAAGTAAATCATGAAAACGTATCAGTTGCTGAGCATCAGCACCTTTAATGAGGATAAGACCCATCTTTGGAGGCTTAGCAACACTTTAACCATATCTAGACTCCGAAAAGGATGAAATTTCTGTATTATTATCTAAAAAAACACAAAAAAAATCATCAAATTCAAAACTATTAACATCCCATTTAGTAATTTGGAGCAAAGCAACAACAAATACTAAACCCCACAATCTCATAAGTTGATTCCCCATGTTTGCAACTCTTAAAGCGCTAACTTTTCTTTTCTTTTATCTTTTTCTCTTGAGTATCTATCCAATTTTGAAAAAATATAATCTATTTTATTTATTGGATATCCGTGGATTTCTACACGGATCAAATATTTGATTTGAACTTAAACAAAAGAGTCAAAATATTTCAATGGTGCTCCTAACTTTTCAATATATTTAACTAATCCATTAATACTAGATTCATTAACATTAAATATTCATTTATAAGGTGATGAATTTTTTACTTTTTATTTTTGTCCAAACCAAACTGATTGTATAAAAGTGGGAAATTCCAAGTCACACAGTACATAGTGGGTCCAAAAAAGGACTAGCCTTTAATGAACATGCCCTAGCACAACTAACTTATTCCAGTAGGGATTGGTTAAAACCTAACCCTGATAAAACGAGACCAGCAAACCCCAATACAATCCTAACTAAATTGGGAACCGGTACCTCATAACTAAGAGAACTACAACCCTAACTTGTTTGCCTCTATATGCACAGCTCCTTTTATGAACATCCCGAAATAATGGAACGGTCAGATTTAACCTGCACGGCACTAGTTGGTCTGAAACGCCGATTCCTAAACTAACTACGCAGAACAGAAGGAACGGATTGCAAAACTTCGTGTAGTGCGGCTCTGGATTGGTCGATCCCTCCTATCCGTGCGCTGTTGTCCGCTGCGCATCATCATGCTTGACCCTCCGCCCAATTAGGAAATTAAAACCATGCGGTAGGGAAACCTTCCATATTAGGGATCCCAATCCCCTCATAGAAACCTAACAAGCAACTACCCCGCCAGCCCTACTAGGGACACAAAATCCAACTATCGCCGGCCACTAAAAAAAAAAAGACGTTAATTTTTATAGTTCATGAATAGTAAAGTTACTGTTCATGAATAGTAAAAAATCGCACCTTGGATTGCGCTTGAATTCGCCCACAAAAACAGTAATTTCTTTGCTGCTTCAGCCTTCCGGCATGTCTATCCCTTCCATTTACATCCACACATTCAGCCTCAATTCAAAGGTGGTCAATTTAAAAGATTATGTAAAAATTTTTCAATAATATATAGATTTTATTTCAGATTAATGTCTTCTCAATTAAATTCTAGATTTAATTTGAGTCCAACTTCAAAAGAAGAAATTGTTCTGTTTCATGCAGAAGCTAATAATCCTATTGTATTTATTCAGAAAAGATGAAAATGGAATGAAATTACTTTTCCTCGAGAATTTTAGATTCAAAATCCTCAGCCTCCAAGAAACTTAATTAGACAAGAAGTCTCATAGATTATTGAAGAGCCTGATGGAACAATTTTACTAAGATTTAATTCATTTAGAGAAGGATCTAGTTCTTCTACTTTTAAAAGCTTTATTCCTCAAAGACAATCACTTTCAGAACCATTTATGATTTCTGAAAGTATTCCAAAATATCATTTTAAAACTCCAATTCCTGAGGCTGTGAGTTCACCTCCTATGTCTCCTACTACTTCTTAGATGCATGGAGAAATTAATATAATTACAAAAACAATTGATTTCAAAATAGATTTTGAATGGATAGATGAATTATTCTAGGAAGAAGACAAGGATAAAAAGCAATGGTACTTATCCTTGGATTCTATCATCAAAATCGATTGAAAGAAGAATGAATTTTATACATGAAAGAAAAGAGAATGCAAATTCCTTTAATTTCATGAATAGAATATTGGTTTTCAAGAAATGAATAGATTCATGATGTTTTCAAAATGAAATATGTTCAGACTAATCTCTATAAAAAAAATGGAATTTATTAAATGATAGGTTGTAACTTTGGCTCATCCGTCGTTGCAATCTATTAAGATTAATACTAATGATGAAGAAACACTAGCTTCACCTTTTAAAAAATGAAGAGAAGATAGTAGTAATTCATCGGTAGCATTAGAAGATATTGAAAAGGTTTATCAACAAAATAATTATTCAAATCAAATATTACATACTATAGCTAATCACATAGATCATCTGGTTACTAAAGTATATTCAATTCCAAAAGAAAAGCCTAGATTCTCGCAGGATGTGACAATTCCTCATTTTCAACCTAGAAGTCTACCTAGCGAAAAAGAAGATGAAGTCACTTTGAATTTAATAAAAAAATTCAAGTAATTTGCGAAGTAGAATATCACAAAGTCTAAGAAAAGAAGATAAACCAAGTAGTTCAAAATTAAGAATAGGTTGTGTAGAAACAAGTGGTCAAAATGAAGAATCAAAATTAGAATACTCAATTGAAGAATTAAATGAAGAATTGGAAAATGAAGACATAAATAAGATAGAATTAATAGAACTAGAATTTCAAGATAATCAAAATTTAGAAGTTAACAGAATAAGAAGACAGAAAAAATATATTAATAATTGGAAATTAGCAAATATTATGACATATTATCTTAGACCTACTCTTCTTGACATTCAATACGAAGAAAGAAGTAAATTTAATTCAACAAATTACAATAATGAGTCAATCTATGAATGGAATATAGATGGTAAATCTAAATACGAAATACTCAATATATTACAAGAAATGGGCATAGCTAGACTGGCATATAAAGTCAAAAATGTTAAAAAGAAAGATGTTGCATGTCTACTTGCTACTGGTTTCTGAGAACAAAAACTGTGGAACAATGCATTAACTATTCAAGATAAGATGTCAATAATAGATTATACGATAGAAGTAGAAAATGAACACAGTCAAATTACTACTCAATAGGATGCTGGAGATTTTCTAATAGTTACTATAGCTATGTATTTTGTAGGAAATCCCTAAGAAGAATTACAATTTTCAAATGTATTTTTAACCAATCTAAGATGTCTAACTTTGTCTAATTTCAGATGGTACAAAGATATGTTTTCAAATCAAGTTTTAAGAAGGCTAGATAGTAATGCTCCGTTTTTTAAAGAAAAATTTATTATTGGTTTACCAAACTTATTTTCTCAAAGAATCATGACTAATTTACAAAAAAAAAATGGGTACAGAATATATTCAATTTGATTCAATAACTTTTGGTCAATTATTTGCTTTTGTTAAAAAAGAAGGTTTAGCTCTTTGTACAGAGTTAAAGATTCAATCAGAATATGGTTTGGAAAAATGAGAATTAGGAAATTTTTGTGAAACCTTTGGGATGAAAGGTATAAAGGCTGCTCAGAATATAAAAAGACAAAAGTATAAAAAGACAATTCCTAAAAAGATAAAAGACAATAATAGTAAAAAGTATTACCAAAAAAATAAAAAGAAAAAGACTTTACTTGTTGGAAGCGCGGTAGGTATGGTTATTTGTCAAATCAATGTAAGATGAAAAAGAAACTTAATGAAATATTTCAAGAAAATGATTTGAGAGAAAAAATGATTAATTTATTAATTGATAGTGACACTAACAGTATTCAAGATGATGATATAGACATAGGTTCCAATGAAGACTTAGAAGAAACTTGTGAGTGTATTAATGTTATTTCAAAAGATAAGAAAGAAATTTAGTTGAAATGATAGAAAAACTTACTAATTCAAACGCTATAATAGAATACTTAAATAGATTAAAAGAATTAGTACTAGAAGAAAAAAAAAACCTAATTCAATAGAAATTATAGAACCTTTTAGTATTTCAAAACTATTAGATAAATATCCAAAGAAAAGTACATTCAAAATAGAAAAAACTAAAAATATAGAAATAATAATTTAAAAACAAAATTTAGAAATAGAAACTAAAATCAGTTTAATAAAGAATGATATTCCTTCTACTTCAAAACTAATGAAGAAGACGAAAAAGTGTCTAGAAGCATTCAAGAGTTATCATCGATTCAAGCAAGTAATAAAGAAATTTCTGATCAATTATTTATTCAGATGATTAATAGAATCGAATGGCAAAAATAGTATTGTTTCATTACTACTAGAGTATAGGATTTCAAAGTAACTGTGCAGCATGCTATGATAAATAGTGGTGCGGATACTACCTGTATCAAATAAGGTATTATTCTTACTAAATATTGTCAAAAGACTAATGAAACTTTATTAGCTGCTAATTCAACCAAATTAAGGGTGAAACATAAGTTAATTGCTAATATTTGCAATGATGATTATTGTATTAAGAATTTGTTCTATGTGGTAGATAATATTGCTCAAGATGTAATCCTAGGGTTACCATTTTTGGCTCAAATTAATCCTATGAAAATATATGATAAAGGTATTCATACAAAAATTATAGGGAAAATATATCATTTAAATTCATTTCTTCTAAAAAATGTAAAGAGATGGAATTAATTCAAAAGTCTTATGTGTTTAAACAGATTAATTGTTAATTGTATAAATAGACAAATTATGTTTCTTAAAGAAGAATATTCATATGCTAGAATAGAATAGTAATTAAAATCAAGTCATATTCAAAAAAGAATTATAGAACTAGAAGAATTATTTAAAAAGGAAATTTGTTTAGCATTACCTAATGCTTTTTGGAATAGAAAAAAGAATGAGATGGAATTGCCTTATGAAGAAGGATTTTCTGAAAAGAATATTCCTACCAAGGGCAAGACCAATTCAAATAAATCAAGAATTATTAGAAATCTATAAAAAAAAAATTCAATCATTATTGGAAAAATTATTAATAAGGCCATCAAAATCACCTTGAAACTGTCCTGCTTTTTATGTCATGAATCAAACAAAAAAAGAACGTAAAGTTCCCAGGTTAGTTATTAATTATCAACATTTAAATAAGGTATTAAAGTGGATTAGATATTCAATTCCAAATAAAAGGGATTTACTTAATAGATTATATAATGCAAAGATTTTTTCAAAATTTGATATTAAATCTGGTTATTGGCATATTCAAGTAGCTGAGAAGGATAGATATAAGACAGCCTTTACAGTTCCATTTGGACATTATGAATAGAATGTAATGCCATTTGGTCTTAAGAATGCTCATTCTGAATTTCAAAATATAATGCATAATATATTCAATCCTTATTCAACATGTATGATAGCGTATATAGATGATGTTTCAGTATTTTTTGAAACATTAGATCAACATTTCAAACATTTAAATATATTCTTTAATGTTATTAAGAAAAATGGCTTAGCAATCTCGGCTACTATAATGAAATTATTTCAAACTCAAGTTAGATTTTTAGGACATAATATTCATTTAAGAACCCATTAACATAAGTTTAGAATTTACAAATAAGTTTTTAGATAAAATTAAGGATAAAACTCAATTACAAAAAATTTTAGGATGTCTTACTTATATTTTTTTTATTTTTTCCCAAAGTTAAGACAAAAGTGTGCTCCATTATTTCAAAGGTTGCAAAAAAATCCTTCTACTTGGTCTAAAAGTCATACTCAATTAGTGCATATATGAAGAGTCAAATCAAGTCACTTCCTTGTCTATACATTCGACATCTGCATGCATTCGTGATAATGGAGACAGATGCATCAGAGAAATAGGATATGGTGGGATACTTAAACAAAGATTAGGTCAAGAGTCGCATCATAAGAAATTAGTTAGGTTCCATGGTGGAATCTAGTCTGGGGTTCAAAAAAATTATTCAACGATGAAAAAAAAATTTATTTATTGTTTTATGTATTTCAAAATTTCAAGATGATTTATGTAATAAAATTTTTTTTATTAAGAATTTATTGCAATTTTGTAAAAGAAGTTTTGCAAAAAGATGTTCAAAATATTGTTGCAAAACAAATATTTGTAAGATGGCAAGCTACTCTCTCTGTATTTGATTTTGATATTGAAATTTGAATACATAAAAAGAGAGGAAACTTCTTTGCCTGATTTTCTAACAAGAGATTTTTTGACAGGGATTTCAAAATGAGTATGGTCAGAAAGAAAGAAGATTCAAATCCTTCAATAAAAATTCAAAGTTCAAAGGATTTCAAAATGAAAATTTAAAGTTTGAATAAATTCTCTCATTTACAAGATTTTTGATAAGTCGTTAATTCGTCATATTTTTAGTTACTAATTCCCTTATATTTTGATTTTATTTGAGTTTAATTGGAAAGAATTGGGAAATTTTTGTTTATTTCAAGTTTTAGGAAGCTTTAAATTAATTTTTAGCTAAATTTAAGTATTTTTCAATTTTGTAGGAAGGAAACTGCTTGGAGAAAGATAAGGACCGGAAAGATTTGTTTGCATCCAAAAGTTACGATTTTAGTGAAGAAAAGAAAGGGAAGTTGGTTGACAATGCCATGGCGTGTAACTTGTAATGCCATAGCATGGAGTAAGATGGCAGGCCAATTACGGGAAAGGAAAAGATTATGCAATTATGGAATCAAATCAGATCAGTCAAAAGAGTTTCACACGCTGTTAACTCATAATCTTTAGGAACCAGAACAAGTATAAACAGAGGAGACTAGCATCAAAGAAAGGAGGTTCCTTCCGGGAGGAAAAAAAGGGAAGAAAAAAAAGAAAAAGAAAAGTCGGGAGAAGCCGCACAAGCCAAGGAGCATCGGTTCTTTCAATTTATTTTTCTTTATGATTTCTCAAATTATGTCTAGCTAAGTTTTTCTTTTCAACCAAGGATTATAAGGTTTGATTTCAATTAATTGTGAGATTTCATGTTTTTCATCGGTTTCTTTGATTTTGAATATTATATATTCTTTGCAAATAAATTTATTATTGTGTTGAATGTTAAACAAATCAGGCCTGTTGTTTAATAGTCAAATACAATAATCAGTCAATTAGAATAAATTCATGCAATTGTTCTGAATTAGTGACAAATAGCAATTTCGAAAGGTAATCAACGCCTAAGATTTATGCTATAGGAATATGTATTCTAGCTTAAATAAACTAGGTCGACTTCCGAGTTTACTAGCTAGAGATTGGTCTTCTGATTCTTAATGCAATTAACGGATATAATTTATAGATCGTTATCGAAGATTATGTCTGTTAATTAGGGAAATAACCTATAGGTCGTATTTCGAAAGTTATCGACAATTTTGGAAGAGATTGGTTGTTATAGGACGGATCCTTAACGACTATAACTAATCTATTTGAAATACAAAGAATTATCTTTTAAATCGATGATCAATTAAGAGAATCAACACCGAAATAAATCCCTGGTTGAAAGCTTTTCTTGAATTGAATTTTTCTTTTATTTATTTTCTTGTTTATTGCCTAAGAATTATTCGTTTAATTAGTTAAAAATCTCCAAACCCCCGTTTGTTACTAAGAAACAGGTTTTAACCAATCTCTGTGGATTCGACCCTACTCACTGCTATTACAAGTTTCAGTTTAAAGGAGGTTTATTTTTTGGTTGGATTCGACACCCACCAAATTTCCTCCATTAACCTATATTCAAGCCACTAAAACTCCATTCATGAAAACTCAATCTTCTTCTAAACCTACTTAAACAGCTTCATCCTCAGGATATTCATATTTTACAAAACCATAAATAGAACATTTACTTTTAACTCGATATGATCAATATCCTGATTTCAACAATCTCAAACTTTTCCTCCAGAGAACATTTCCTCAAAATATTCATTGGCTTTCTACAGAAATTCAAAAAAATGTGGATTACTATCAGTTGATTATGATTGATTCAGGGTCAATAGAAATTCATCATATCTATGAAAAGGGTATTGATAGAATTGCTTATTCAAAAGTGATTATAAAGAAAATTGTGAAGTCTACTAAATGGGCTTCAATCTTTTTAAAAAATAATTTCTCGGTGAGATTTATTCCAGATTCATATAATTATCAAGATTATAGAGAAGTCTAGCATAAAGCTTTTCTATTTAGACCATTTGATCATTCATGGTTTTTACTTTCCATAAAAATTTCGATTAAGAGGTGCCATTTTGGTTCTATCATTAGTGGATTTATTATGGAAGTAAAGAAGATATACTTCCTCCAATTGCTCAAATGGGATTCAAATGTTTCATGGGAAAAGCAAAAAGGCCAGAATTTACCAAGCCTATTCAATTTTGAATTATATATATATATATATATATAATTCCATTAATGTCTTTTTCATGCAACTTGTAGGATGAAGACAAATTCAAAAAGAAGCAAAATAATTAGTTAGGGACCATTTGGACCCCTTTAATAATTTAACCGCATGAAGCAACAGTCAGATTTCTAACAAAGAAAAGAAAAGTGAGGAAGATAACAGGATAACAATTCAAAAGGCAGATTCAAAGCAAATTAAAGGCAAATGCAAATCTAGATGAAATTCAAATGTGAAATGAAATCCAAATTCAAGAATGAAGAACTATAAAAGAGACACCAATTTACAAAGGAGGGCATAGCCTGTTATCACTTGTTTTCTAATTGCTTTCAAAAGCCTTTCTAGAAACCAATCCTTACCCTCAAATCTTGTAATCAAAATTCTTTTTAAAAACTTTGTATTTTGATTTTTATTTGTATTTCAGGTTTTGGAATTCAGAGATTAGATTCTAAAGCTTCATTCAAAATAAACTTAAGTCTTCCATTCAATTATTCTGATTATTTTATGATCCTGCCCCTATTTAAGTTCAAATCAAATATTCGAAAAATAAAATATTCAATCCGTGTTTACAATTACCTACTCATGTCATGCATCATATTCATATCCTTGTAATTAGAAGCAAATATTCATTTTAGTGATGTGAAATCAACTAAACTGTGCAACCTGACAATTTTTAGTGAAATTTTTAAAATATTTGTTGTTATCAAAATTATGATGACAATAGCAATAGCAATAGCAAGAGCAATAGAAGCTTTCTTGTAAATTCATAAATTGCTTTACTTCTGTTATGGATATTCTTGAAGGACATTATGTCAAGATTTTTAATTTCATTACCCACCTTTAGCCTCTTCTAATTCTTTCCCCCTTTTTTATATTTTCTCTTCGCTCAATTAAACACTGAAGAAACATTTTGAAAGCCAACCACGTTGTGTATTTAACTCTTGTTTAGCATATCTTATTGATTTACTTTGGATATCATCCTAAGCCTCTTAGTAATTCTTTAGGCAATTTTTAACTTTATCATATTATGAGCCAAAGATTAGTATGATACTTTCACTAATAAATATCTTTTGATACTGTGAAATAATGGGCAATAAAGGGTAGCACAAATATATGATCTCCATTGTAAATTAGGTACTTAGTAGGGCTACTCAAATGGAGAAATTGTATTTAAACCAAACTAATATGTGATGTGCTGATCATGATCTAAAACCAATCTGCATAACCTTGATCTTTTTTCAATTTTTTTGGTTCTACCTTGTAAGGGTCTATGGTGATTTATTCCTACAAAAACCAGTTTTAAAGCAATGTCAGATTTAGAAACTAGAAGAATTGATAACATTTATTTCATTAAAATAAAATTTCCAGAGGCAATCCTTGACCTTTTATGGATAGGGCTTTATAAAGTAGTAGCAACATGCATCCTGTTTCAAGAGCTCAAGGACAAAAAGATTTTTATGAACTTTTGACCTATATCACTCTAAGCAAAATCACAAGCTTCAAGTCACTTTGTTTCAAGAGCAATTTTCATCAATCTAGAAAACGAAATCATAGGCCAACAAAGAAACTCAGTTTTAAACGCAAAATCATAAAATGGAATTGTAAAATTTCACCTTACAATGTATGTATGTTGAAAAGAACCAAAATAATACATTTAGTATAACCAAAAACAAGGATGCTCACAATTGTGGAAAAAGTAAGTATTTAGCTTCATATAATTAAAATTCACTAAAAGAAGGAAAATATTAAAAAAGAAAAAGTAAATCATGAAAATGTATAGGCCACTGAGCAACAGCACTTTTAATGAGGGTAAGACCCATCATTGGAGGCTTAGCAACACTTTAACCATATCTAGACTCTGAAAATGATGAAGTTTTTATATTATTATCTTTAAAAAAAAAATCATCAAATTCTAAACTATCAACATCTCATTAACTAATTTGGAGCAAAAACGAATACGAAACCTCACAATCCCATAAGTTGATTCGCCATGTTTGCAACTCTTAAAGCGGTAACTTTTCTTTTCTTTTTCTTTTTTCTCTTGAGTATCTATCCAAATCTTGAAAAAATATAATCTATTTTATCTATCGGATATCTATAGACCTCTATATGGATTGAATATTTTATATGAACTTAAACAAAAGAATAGTAAATAGGTTATAAATTATTGGGTAAATTACATTTACCACCCTAAGATTTTTGTTTATTACCAATCGAACCTTACTGTTTGTAAAAACTATCAATACCCCATTGAATATTAAAACGTTTAACATTTACGTCCTAACATCTAACTCCGTCATGAATAGTACCATAACCGATGTTGTTAAACTCTTGATTTTACTAGTACGTTTTTACGTTTTTACGATCCAAAACCAAGTGTTCGATTCAGTTTACAGGTAAAAATGAAAATGGGTAAAATCGGACAAAATCGCGAGTTTGACACATAGAAACGGAACGATTGCGTAAACTCGCCAAGCGTTTCGTTTTTACCAAAACGCAAAGACAAACAGCGTTTAGTAGTTCCCTTTTGAATTCTATTTTACTTGGGGCATTTTCCCGTCTTTCTTCTTCAATTTTTCTCTCTGCCGCAGCTCTGCCCCCTCACTGCCCGCAGCTCACCCTCTTCGCCGATCAGCCGATCTCTTCTCCTTCTCCTTCTTCCCCTTTCCTTTCTTCCTTCCTTCATTCATTGCCCTCGTTTTCTTCAGGTATTTTCTGTTCTCATCCCCTGCCAAAAGGTTATGATTTAGGTTATGTGAACATTATATTCAGGTTATGTAAACATTATATTCATCCCTTTTAAACATAGGTGAGTAAAGATTGCTCCTTATGCAGTATTGTTGGTTATTTGATTATATACAAAGGAGAAGGATTGCGAAAATATATATGTTGAAGCTTATTCCCAAGGGCATTGCTGAAACTTTTAGGAAGGAGTTTAATAGTTTGCTCTGGATCTGGATCCATGTAACTTCTTTTAACCAACTGTTTAGCTTCTCTAGCAAGCAGGTTAGGCTGCCTTCAATTCTAGTTTAATTATGCGATTTTGCGGGCCTCCTTATTGGTGCTATTAATTTTAGTATTGATATAAATTGAATAACTAAAGTCTGAATTCTGAAGAATTCTGAAGAATTATGAATTCAGACTTCTGAATTCAGACTTCTTGAAACTTAGTTGGAACTTGATTACTTTGTTTTTTTGGATATTCTGAACTCTGTTTTTTGGATATTCTGAACTGGATTACTTGTTGCCATGTTGGATATTCTGAACTCTATTTTTTAGATATTCTGAACTCTGTTAAACATGTTAGATATTTTGAACTCTGTTAAACATGTTGGATATTCTGAACTCTATTTTTTGCTGGATTTATTTTTGTAATTCTTCTTTTGTTTTTATTTCATGTAACTAGAAATGGAGGAAGGTGATGATGATATTGAAGAAAATGAAAATGAAGACAATGAGGATGATTTGAGCTTGGATGCGGATTTAAATCTTTCTGTTGATGATCTTTATTAATTATTGTAGTATTGCATTTAGAATATTGATGTTTTACTTTTTGTAAGTTGTAACTTTTCTTATGCATGGTTGTTAATGAATTATGATTATTATTAATTTTTAGGTGTGATTGATAATATATTTTTTTTAAATTTGTGTATTTTTTATAAGTTTGAACAGGTTTGTAATTTATAAATTTAACATATATATTATATATATCGTATGTAATATATTTATTATATTATTTTTCATAATTTGTAAACTTTACGATTTTACGATCCGATTTTGTGGACCCTTTACCGATTTTACATAAAAACTTGAGTTTAACAACCTTGACCATAACAGTAAAAAAAATTTAGGGTAAATTACATTTACTACCCATGTGGTTTGTAAAAACTACCAATCAAACCCCTAAATTTGATTTATTATTAATACCCCTTTAAAGGGGTTATATGTTATGAAGTTATCAAATTTAAAGGGGCATTGGTAATAAATCAAATATGGGGGTTTGATTGGTAGTTTTTTCAAACCACAGGGGTAGTAGATGTAATTTACTTAAAATTTTAATATTTAGACAAAAATACCCTCATACTTCAGTTATTAATTTGTATAAAAAATACTTATAACTGACATTTACCCAACAAATAAAAGAAAAAATTATATATATCCATTTGTATCAAAGGCAAAGTATGCAAAAAGAAATAGAAGTAGAATGTTGACTTATATAAAAAAATCGAATTAATTGAAGAGTAAAAAATAATTCTATCAACGAAGAAAAAATGTATGGTATGCATGAAAAAAAAGAAATATATGTATTTTTATTTTTGTTGGTTTGGTGGATTTGACTATGAAATGAATTTTAGAAATTTTCATATCGTACTTTCTTTTTTCGTTGATAGATTTGATTTTTATTTTTCAGTTAATTCGATTTTTTGATACAAGTCAACTTTCTACTTCTATTTTCTTTCTGCATATTCTATCTTTGATACAAATAAATATGTATAATTTTTGTTTTATTTTTACAGTAAATGTCCGTTGTAAGTATTTTTTTATACAAATTAATAACTAGAATATGAGAGGTATTTTTATCCAAATATTAAAAAAATTTACTGTTACAATACTATTCATAACAGAGTCAGGGGTTAGGGGGTAAATGTTAATTGTTTTATGATTCATAGAGTATTGGTAGTTTTGACAAACAGTAAGGTTCAATTGGTAATAAATAAAAATCTCGGGATGGTAAATGTAATTTACCCTAAATTATTTGATCTAATCAAAATTTTTGGATCAATTTGAATTGATTTTTCAAATACCACAGTTTTCTAAATAAAAATGAATAGCCCTAGTAACCAAGCACCATGTACTATTGATAATGTAAATGCAATATAGAAGAAAGGCAAGATCACAAATTCACCCTAGTCAATTACTAGTTGATTAATAAAATCCTACGGCTTTCTTTAACAATGAAAATACTCTCCATAACCATTGGTAATTTATATGCATAAGAACTTGTGCCCTAAGTGAGAGGAGGTAGTTCTATAATGCTAACATGTGCAAAAGGTAAGGACGTGAAAGCTAACATTCGGTTTTCTTTTTTTCCTCCATTATTGTGTGCATTAGCCTCTGTTGTGATTTCCCTTTTGATCAAATGTTGTCTCTATTCATTTGTTATTGATTAACCATATCATTCTCATTATTCTTATTGCCATGCGCTGGTTTCTCATTGGTGTAATTTCCTCTTACAACAACCTAATTGCTTTAAGTCATTAGTACTGGTGAGAGTATAACTCTCAATCTAAATGCAATTATAGCATCCTCAAGTGTAACTAGAGGATTTACATCCCTAATTGGAATTGATGTTAGCCAGAAAACACCAAGGACCTTAATAGGGCCTTTGCTTGATCATATCTCAACTTCTATGAAAAGGGAAATTCCAATGCTTTTATTTATGAAAAGGGAATTTTGTTCATATCCCCCAGTATTGAACTCATCCTAAAGTATGGAATTTAATATGTATTTAACTTTTTTTTTTACTTTAGTGAAAACAATTATAAGGAGCACTTTGAAGTTGTTAGAATGGTGAAAGCAAAAAAAATACACTTATTCCATCCTTTCAATTATTGCCAAATAAATTTTGATAATTCTAACATTAATTGTTATAGTTGAATAAGCTTTTATGTAGGTGGAAGCATTTTGGATTAGTAGTAGTTGTGCTTTAACTACAAGTCATTAGAAATTCAAATATGAGTAGCTGATAAGACTAAGAGCAGCTTATATAGACTAAGAAATCATAATTGATGAAGATATTAATTTAACTAGAATCAATGTTACTACTATTGAAAGTTCAACTAGCCCCAATAATAATGTTAAAAAAGAACAAGAAAATGATGAAAATCTCTATTGGTTTATTGAGAAAATTAAATAATTTTTTATATTTTCCATATTATATAATTTCAAGATTTATAAATTTGATATTAATATTTTTTTAATGTAAATATATGAATAACCAATAAAGAATAGTGAATTTATTTGTTAATATTATATCTTAAAAAGAAATTCAACATTATAAAAAAAAAATTGAAACAAGAATCAAAACTTTGATCTAAACTCTAACTATAATGGAAATCAATTATATCTTGATTTGGTTCTAAATTCCCCCTCTTAGCAAAACTAGAACCAATTAGGAATGGGGTTGTGAGTATATATCGTCACATTATTTTCATTTCTACTACTCAAAGAGCGAGATGCAGGAATACTAAAAGATGAGGAAGAAATATCAAGTAATTACAAATTAAATTATTTTTTAGACCATGGATATGATATCCAAATGTTCAAAATCTTGTGATTTAAACAATATCGATATTAAAAGTGTAAAGAAAGTTTACAGAAAAAACAAAAGAGAGTAACCAGTGGATAGGTTGTAAATTCTATCTCTAATGGCACTCTTATTAGGGAAAAAGAAAGTTAGGCCAACATATTTAAAAGTTAACATTCAAAAAAGAGAAGTTGATTAAGAGTAAAGATACATTGTCATAAAAATTCAACATCTATCCTAATTATCAATTCTAATTCTATCATGAAAATATAGTCGCTAAAAATCTCCAAGATGAGCAATTAGGGGTTACCAGTAGTTGTCCCTCAACGAAACATTGTTGGGATCATAAAGCTTTTGAATTGGAATTATAGAAGCATGAGTCAGGCCTTTACAATTCAATTCTTGAATTGATTGACCAAGTCTCATAAACCAAATATTCTATTTCTTATAAAGACCAAGAAAAATGCAACAAAAATGGAAAAATGGCTTAGATTTTCTTATTTCCAATTCTGAGATTTGGTTGATCCAATAGGGTAGTTAGGGGGACTTTGTTTTGCATGGATAAACTTGATTTCTCTCAAAATACTAAGATTGATAATTTTTTTCTCACAAAAATTCAAAATATAGATGGTTATTCCTATCTTTTGCTTGTTGTATGGCCATCCAATTACAACTAAAGACAACATGTCTAGAATTTTATTTTATAGATTGTGATGGAAACGTAAGGGCCGAGACAACTCCACAACATGAAGCCAAAGCTTCATGTACAAGGCATCCCCAATTTGATCCATTGCAAGACATTAGAGGGCCTATGACTAGATCAAGAACAAAGAGAATGCAAGCTACCTTAGCAACTCTTATAACCGAATTGCAAGCTAAGGAAACAATGAAGAATAAGGCAATGAAGACTGATTCTCAATATGTCACTATGATTAGTGTTGTAAATGATGAGCTAGTGTTTTTAATTCTTCATGATCGATAGAACAGCTAAGGTGCTTGGAGAAGTTTCCAAATCCATAGTCATGATGGTTAGAGAAGCTTCTAAATCCAATTCAAAAGTGGAGAGCTCCATTCGGCTAACACAAGACAAATCCAATCCACACTTGGATTATAGTTTAGGAAGTAGTTCCTTTATTAGAATAATAGCTCTTTTAGTAATTGTTTCTTTAGGTAGTTAGTTTCCTAAAAGGGCAAGGAGTTCTAATCCTTCTAGAGAATGGAATTCTCCTTGGTCGAACTTGTGAGTATCTATAAATAAGGCCATTGGCCACACAAAGAAAACACAACTTTTATCAATACAAACTTGAGGGATTTTAGCTTTTCTTTGAGTTCTAATTTCAGAACTTGCTTTGAGTCTTTAAGGATAGCCTCTTAGGTTCATATTTAAGCTATCTTGTTGAGTCTCTTTCCCTCAACAATTTGAGCGTGCTTCTGGGTTCCAAGGAAATAGTCCAATTCACAACTGGGTTTTGGATTGATCATTCGGGTGTCAAGTAAACAAAAGCAAGGTCCTTCTTCAAACTTGGAGTTTATGTCTTGCTAAAGAAAAAACAAGTTCAACCTAGAGGACGATATTAGGATCTACACTCTGGTATTTGTTTCAAATTTTATACTTTGGTAGAGAATTCATATCAGATTGTTAGACCATTATCAAGCCAATAAATAAAGTTGGCAATTTTAATTAAGTTTTGGACTGGAATGACAAACTCAGTAATTGTAGTGGATCTTTGCAAGGGGCTGATAATTTTAAACATTTGCTTAATAATTTGCAACTTCAAAATCCCAAACTTTAGTGCTTGGTATACATAGACTAATGGTAGAAGTGGCACTCAAAGACTATATGAAAGTACTGATAGAATGTTTGCTAATTTATATGGTTATCAACTTTTTCCAAATCTAGACTACAAAATTTACATATAATGAGATCGGACCATGACCCACTAATCATTGAATCAATGGAATAAAGATTGTTTGAGGCTTTTTGGATTCAAGATTCAGCATTCAAATAAATCATAAGAAAGATTTGAGATCTTGGAATGCATCAAGGCTATATGGATTTTGTGTTAGAAAATTTGGAATAATCAATGACTCATTTAACAAATTAGCAGTAGCAAACATAAGGTTTTTTATCTAAACAAATTCAAGATGCTTGTCAACTAGAAGAAATCAGCTACATCTATTGGTGTAATGGTAGCTAAGTCCAATATTACAGGAGAAAAAAAAAGAGAGGCTTTTTTGCTTCAATGTAAGGTGTATTATTGAAGGCAAAGAGCAAACAGTAATTGGAATGCCAATGATGATAAAAATACAACATTTTTTTAACTAATAGGAAACATAAAGGAATAGTCTGAACCATATAACATAATTGAAGAATAAAATGGGTGAATGGATAATTTATGAAATGGAGCTTCAATGGCTAGTCTTCCAACATTTCAAAGATATATACACAAATATAGAACACTTTACTTCAGGTGAACAACAAAAAGTAGTATTAGAGAACCTCACACAATTTTTATAATCTACATTATCTGTAGAGGATATAACTCAGTTGGATAGTCTAGATTCATTAGATGAAATTCAAAATGCAATTTTCAAATGGCACCATGAAATTCATCGGGTCCAAATGGTAGAACTTGTTGGTTTTTATCAGATATATTGGGAAATAATTGGAGGTAAAGTTATTGAGGCTATTCTCAACTTCTTTTATAGTCCATCCATGTGTGAATTTTGGAACCTCACACCAATTGTTCTTATTCAAAAAATGAGTTTTATAAAATTGTCATTTGACTTATGAAAAAATACTCCATGTAATGTCTCACATAAAATCATTGCCAAAGTTCTATCAAATCATCTTAGAAAGGTTATTGGAAATCTTATATCACATTTTAGAACACATTTGTTCTAGGTGGACTAATTACAAATAATGTTTTTATTGTACATGAGATGGTAGATTATATTAGTGAAAAAAAATACCCATGCAGTCTTACATTCAACTAAAAGTGGGGCTTATTATCAGGTGACTTGGGATTTTTTCAAAAGGTCCTCACAAGACTAGGTTTTTCACAAAAATGGGTCATAGTGTGTTCCAAAAGTTTGGTATCAAATTTCCTTCCATGGAATTGTATAAGAATTGATCCTTAAATTGGGTGGCCTTAGAAAAGGTTGTCCATTCTCACCATTTTATTTACATCATTTGCCAATAGGTTCTCTCTACTGCTTTTTAATCTCTCCAATTTAAATGCCAATACCTTCCTATTTCCATACAAGGAAATGTGCTTGTGGTATTGCATTTGATATTTGCAAATAAATTTCTTGTGTTTTTAATGTTAATTCAAATAGTGACAAACCTATAGCAAAACTTTTCAATAAGAATACTTTCTTAGTAGTCCAATGTATTTTCAATCTTGCTTGGCCCTAATGTTGAAAACCCTATAGCCTTATAGACCAAAACCACACTTAGTAAACATAAGTCATTTTTGGGTGGGATGTAGCTTGATTTAAATTTGATTTCTCACAAACAAAGACCTAATTGTTCTCTTATTTAAAAAATTCAAAAATGGAAAATGTGGAATTTCACTATACTGGGTCATATTGCTCTAACTATATCAACCCTCAATATCTTGACTCAGTACACATTGGTGTTTTGAAATTACCAAGACAAATCACAAATTTACCTTTGGGTCATATTGCTCTAACTATATCAACCCTCAATATCTTGACTCAGTACACGTTGGTGTTTTGAAATTACCAAGACAAATCACAAATTTACCTTTGGACTGGAGATGGGTGTTTCCTATTATGGGACCAATGGCTTTATGTCTAACATTGAAAAGTTCAAAAAATTTTAAATTCCGAAAAACGTAACTTTATAGCAATTTTCTAATATTAATATCTACCAAAATATTTAGAAATTAATAAAGGGTATTTAAACTACTCCTTGAATCAAAGTTTCTGTGCATCTTTATCATTTGAATCTTTTCAAAATCTTTGTTGTAAACATACTTTCTAGGTTTTTAATTTCATTTTGCCATTCACTTGGTAGGTGAACAATTAAATCATAGATTTGTGATTATTCTATGATTTCCAAAAATCAACCTCGAATGGACCAAGAACTAATAGAATGATTGGAAAAATTCAAATTACTAGAGGAAAAAGACCGGGAGGGGGGGGGGGGTTGGATAGAACTAAAATTCAAAGTTGTTAGGCAAAGCTTGAAGCAGTGTAGAAAAAACTTAGTGGAGAAAGTTCATAGAGAAAAATTAGTAAACTTCAACATGATATGAAGACGGGGTTAAAAATAATCATGACCAAGTTATGGTGCATAGACGGGAATGTGAAAGAGATTGAACTAAAAAATAATATGTATCAATTTATATTTTCAAGGAAGAAGTAGAAAAGTTCGTGAACATCTAAGAATCAATTACTCCTCTAGCTTTAGAAGCTAGATATTAAAAGGGATAAAAGAGCTTTTAGCATAATGCAAATGTGAGTTTAGGTCTGGCACATTCCAAACTAATGATTCACTGCAGATATAGCCTGGAGAATTAGTGAAATCTTTCAGCAATGTCTAAATGTAGTGATACCAAAAAAAAGAAAAAAAGAAGAAAAATATGGTATGTCAAACTCGTAGTTAAAGTTCATTTAATATAGTCTCTTCTTAGAGGAGCTAGAATTAAGTGGGAGAGGGAAGGCAAAATGGGTGGAGTTTAGACATAAACGACTTCCAATTTTTGTTTTTATTGTTGTAAGATTGGGCATAGTGAAAGATTGTGTAAAAAGAAAGTTGATGATGCAAAAAATTCAATTATAATAGAAGGACAGTCTAGTAAATGGTTGAAAGTGCAAAGCAACAGGGGAAATATTAAAGGAAATTTGATAATAAGAAAAAGAACCAATTAAAGAAATGAAAAAAAAGGTAGGGGATACAAAAACTAAAAAAAATCACTAAATAAAGTAAGATTTGAGAAGATATTATTTATAACTATGAGAGTGAATCCACCTTAGGAAAGAAGAGTATGATTAAGAGAGTAAGTATGAAAAGAAGTGATTATGAGAACAAAGATGTGGGAGAAAGTGTAAGGGGAGACATTGGGGCAAAAAATTATAAAGACAAAAAGGGAAAGGTTCAAGGAAAAATAAAAAGGGACGGGGACGGGGACGGAGGAAGAGTGAGCATGCATATATAAAACAAAATCTAGTTAAAAGAAGGTGTTGAAGAAACTTAACCAAACCCATGTGATGAAAAAAGAGAAAAGAGGAAGGTAAAAGGGGTAAAGTAAAGAAAGAAAATGAAAAAGAAAAGTAGGAAAGAAAGAAAGGAAGCAATAAGGGAAGCCAAGAAAAGAGAATGATAATCAGAATGTTAGAGCCAAGTAGGGTGGAAAAAGGAGTTTCACTTGGTGCATGAGGATGATTACAATGAAGAAATTGAATTGTAGAAAAAAAAAATCCCAATTGCTTTATGAGGGTTGGGTAAACAAAGTGAAATAGTAGAGGTGACCAGCCATAAATAGGTTCTTCCTCACCAATAAATTTGATGGCATGAAATTGTATAAGGTTGGGAGGTTTTTCAACAATTCCTTAACTTAAGGAGTTCTACAGACTCCACCTTCCACATATGGTGTTTTTATGTGAAACCAAATAAAAAAATTGAATTCATAAAAATAGTTTATAGAAGTGTAAAATGTAAAGGAAGATGGGAAATAGTTGAATCAGTTGGAAACAAATGAGGGATGCATTATTTTAGAGAGAATAAGTTTTGATACATTAGATCATCAAGTTTGATTGTTGTATAGAAGTGAAATTTGAATATGATAATGTATAAGGAAAGCGTTGGGCCATTTTTTTATATGCAAGTACAGATAAGAATAATAGAAAAGCTCAATGGAAGATATTAAACAAGAAAAGAGAGGGATTAGGGCCAAGGTGGATAATGGGAGGGAGATTTAATAATATTACTAAACAAGTTGATAAGAAAAAAGGAAAAGTGAGAGGAAAAAAACTCTTATTCTGTGTTTAAGGCTTTCATTAGGGGTAGGAAAATGGAAAAGATCAATTTTACGGGAAGAAAGTGGGTTTGGAGTAATAATAGACAAGGAAAAGGATTCATAGAAGAGAGATTAGATAGATTTTTTGGTTCCCAAGAATAGATTCTGAAGTTTGATAAGGTAGTAGTGCAACATATAGAGTGCCAAACTTCTGATCATATAATGCTGATTCTGGATGATTATACCAAAAAAAAAAAAAGCAAGTTTATTTTTGATAGTAGCTGGATAAAGATGAATGGACAAAATGAAGCAATAAAATATGCTTAGAACATATGAACAAAGAGGTCAAGAATATTCAGATTACAAGGAAAGTTGCAAAATTGTAGGAAACAGTTTCTATTGTGAAGAAAAATAGAAAACACCAATTTGACAAATAAAACAAAAGGTATTAAAAAACAAATGAAAGAGATGGAGAAGAAGAGTGGGACAAATGGAGAAGTTTCAAAAAATAAACTAGATGAAGTAATGAAAGTTAAAGAGGAATTTTAAAGGAGAAAACCAATATTAGAATGGCTTGATGAAGGGGATGAAAATACTAAGTACTTCTATGCAGTAACAACTCAAAGGAGAAGAAAAGATAGGATAGAGGTACAAACAAGTGAAGAAGGATAAAAATGTTAAGGACAAACTAAAATTGCTAAAGAAATAGCTTGTTATTTTCAAAAGCTATTTTCCACTTTAGAACTATTGAGAGGAAGAGAGGTTCTTAATGGAATATCTAAGATAATCACAGACCTTATGAACATGTTGCTAAGCTAGAGAGAATAGATAGATTCATAATGCTCTCTTGTTAGTGAATTCCCATAAAGCCCTTGGATCAGAAGGTATGACTCCTTTTTAATTTTAACAATTTTGGGATATCATTGGTAATGGTTTATGTATGACTCTCAAAGCTATTTCTAAATCAAACAAATGTTATCAACTTTCAACCATATCCTTATAACTCTCATTCTCAAAGTTAAAAATAGTTCTAAAGTTTCTAAACTCATACCTATTACCCTATATAATATAATTTATGAAATCTTGATTGATGAGTTAAAAGTCTAAAACCTTTCTTGCCCAAATGTTTGTTTGAAAACTAAGTTGTTTTTCTTCTTAGCAAGCAAATTCTAGATAATATAGCTATAGATAATGAATATATGCATTTTTTTGAATAGTTATAGGAAAGGAAATGATGGTTATTTAGTTTTAAAATTAAATATATCAAAAGCCTATGATTAGGTAGAATGGAGTTTTATTGTCAAATAATGAGATGTTAGACTTCATTGATGCCTTTATTAATTAGATGATGAACTACCTAAAAACATCATCCTTTCCTTTCGGTAAATGGATGCCCTTATAGCTATGTGAAACTTACAAGGAGTATAAGACAAGGAGATATTCTATCCCTATATTTGTTCATTATTGTCATCTATGTCATATCTAAACAAATAAATCTAGTTACTACACGAAAAGGATTTTTGGTGTTAAAATTAGCACATTTGGCCCTACTATCACTCACTTGTTCTTTGCTAATGATTCTTTTTTATTTTGTAAAGCTAGAATAGACCAGATAAGATGTATTAAGTAGAGTTGCTCAAGCCAGAAGGTAAACTTGGAGAAATTAGCAATCTTTTTTAATAATACAAGCCAAAAGATATGTTCAGATATTGTCAAAGAGTTGGAAGGAGTTGTGGAATAGAAGAGCAATAAATAGCCAGGACTTCCTATAGTAATAGGGAAATCAAAGAAGCAAAATTTTCTTATATCAAACAAAGGGCAAAGCAGAAAGTCAACAACTAAAAAACAACTTAC
Organism: Gynochthodes officinalis; assembly: GCA_020080225.1. NCBI lineage: Eukaryota > Viridiplantae > Streptophyta > Magnoliopsida > Gentianales > Rubiaceae > Gynochthodes > Gynochthodes officinalis. The sequence continues at coordinate 18,523,458 of CM034619.1, forward strand.
TTAGGGTTGCTGGAAAGGAGGAAATAATCAAATTAGTTGATATTTCCTTGCCAATATACATCACGTCATGTTTCAAGCTAACAAAAGGAGTGTGTAATGATATAAAAAAGGAATTAGCACAATTTTTGGTGGGGGTATATGAACAAAAAAATGCATTGATTGGCTTGGAGCAAATTGACAAAAGAAAATGAAATAGGGGACTTAAAGATTTTTAGAGATATTCAAGCTTTCAATGATGTGATGTAGCTATAAAGACTTGTTATCAAGCCATATTGTTTGATGAGCAAAGTAATCAAGATGAAGTATTTGACCTCCTTCAAGTAAAATTCTAACTCATCTATCATGGCTATGAAGAAGTTGTAAAATTAGGGATAAAAAAAGGGTTGGGATATGGGAGGATAAGTGGCTTCCAACATATTATCTTGTAAAACCTGTATTTTCAAGCTTACACAAATAAACATTCTTAAAGTTTCAGATCCTAGAAATCAAAAAAAGGAGGGATGGCTATTTCAACTATTATCCAACTTGTTTAATGAAGAAGAATGCAATCTAATTACTAAAATCCCCTTTAGTGCTTTAGGAGCAAAAAATAGGCTGATTTGGAGATACTCTAAGAATAGATAATATAGAGTGGAATTTTAATATAAGATTGCTTATAAAATAAAAAAGCAGAAACATGGAAGGGAAGAATCTAATAATGCAAAAATAGAGGATAAAGCTCTTTAGGAAAATATCTAGAAGTTGAATGTGGAAAAGAAAATCTAGATCTTCTTGTGGAAGTGCTACAATACATGTCTACCAATGTTGAACAACGTATGAAAAAAGGTGTCATGTGTGATCCCATATGTTTTTAGTGTGAATTGGATAAAGAAACAGTGAAACAGATCATGTTTCATTTAAATAAAGATAAAGAAGTGTGAAAAATAGCTTCATTGAACTAGGTGGGTTAGGAGAAGTTATTAAATCATTTAAACATTGGTGGTATAAGCTAGTAATAGTAGAAAAAAAAAGTGCTTGCTGGAAAGAAGGGATAGAAGTCTCTGCTTATACATTTTGGCAACTTTGAAAAGCGAAGATTGCACGATACTTCAATAGAAAAGAGAAAGAGAGAAGAGAGTGATCATCTAGATGGGTATGAAGGAATGGATGGAATAAGCCATCAATAGAAAGATAGAATAAAAAGTGCATAGAAGAAGCCAATAGAACTAGGTGAAATGAAAAATGCTGAAAGGGGGTTTTGTCAAAATGTGTACAAACTCTATGATTTTAAGGAAAAGCTAGTAAGTTTGGGCATAGCTGCATCAAATGATTAAAGGGAAATGAAGTTTGGGTGGACTTTAACTAGGGAGGAGCAATTTTCTCTCATGATTGTAGATTTCAAAATAGTGAGATATGTTCTAATATTAGCTCAACAGCAAGGGTGGAGAAAAATTGAAGTACAACTAAGTATCAAGACTTTAGTTTTTGTTTCAAGAAGAGAAAATGTCCTACTATAGATTCAATGATTATAGTAGAAGATTTTTTTTTTTTGGCTTATTTTGATATTTGAAAATTGTATTTTTCATTTTGAATGTAGAAAATACAATCGAACTAACACTAATTCAACCTCAATAGAATTTTCCAATTATGGAATTTTTTTTCTCTGAATGGCTAGTATATGTAGTCCATTGGGATGCAAGGTCAATTTATATAGACTTGACCAAGGTTCCCGTTCGAACTAGAACTGAATCAGTGGTTCCAGGTAAAGAACCAGAACTTTAGTCCACAATTCCATGAACCGTAACTAGAACTAGACTTGACGGTCTAGTTCTAATTCTCAAAAATACAAAACTAAACTGAAACTAGCTGAATAAAAATTATATAAATAATAAATATATTATATAATTAATAATATACTAATATACTAATATATTATATATTAAAAAAAAGAAACTGTAGGCTTGCAACATAACCCTAATAGTTAGCATGACTATTGGGCTTTTGCCGTTACAACTTTTGTAGAATTGTTATCAACAATCAAATGACCGTTTAAATGATCAATGACTGTTGTCCCTATTTTTAAAATTTTTTTATCAAACAATCATTTTGATGTCCATTTGTGCCTTTTTTTGAATTTTTTTTATTTATTTCCAACTCCTATAAACACTCATCTCCTATTCATTTTTTTTTTCAAACCAATTCATTCAAACTCTTCAATCATTTCTACTATGTCTCTAATATTCATATTTTCTATCAATTCTTAATATTCTTTATTTAATACTTCTAATTTCTTTATATATTATTTTCAAGTTCAATTAGTTCTTTATATTCTCTATCAATTTCAACAATTATTAGTTTTATTCTTTTACTAAATTTCTTAAATATATTTTTATTCTTTTAATTTCTGTTGTCATTTATAAATTTACAAAATTGCAAGCTATCAAGGTTCATCACATTTTCAACTTTTTGCTATTGATGAATATAATACTACTATCGATGGTCCATTACTATGTAGTGATGTATTAACGGAAACTCCAATTCCAACTCTAACAAAGCCTTATAGTCCAAAATCTGATTTGTTGAAAAAATATTTTTAAAAAGTTTTGGACAATGTGGAAAGCCCTACAAAGCGGTTTGCAACTATTGCAAAGCAAATTACGTGTACAAAAAAGGAAGTGGTTATGAAACTTATCATAAATACTTGACGAAACACTATTCCCAACAAATTGGTATTGGTAAGGCATAGGCATAACTCACAAATTTGGTTGGCAACACTTTTAACTCTCCTCCATTTAAATATAGTGATCAAAATAATAGAATTGAATTATTTAAATAATAGTTGTAGAACATTTATCATCTAGTTCTTGTGAAAAAAGTGACTTTTGTAAAATATTGTTAAAAGATTTTAAATCCTCAAACTAAATATGCATCTAGATCAACTGTCACATGTGACATAAAAAAAATATAAAAAATAGAAATTAAATTTAATTGATATTTTTCAAATTTAAATAATAGTGTGTTAATATGTTCTTATATTTGGGATGACCATTGGCAAGATCATCATTATATGGGTGTAATTTTCCATTGGATTAATAATAATTGGACAATACAAAAAAGTGTAATTGCTCTTCATATTTTTGATGAAAGTCACACTGCTAGTAATACATTAGATTAATTAGTGTTATTTTAGATGAGTATGGTTTGACTAAAAAAAAATTTCAATAGGTTTTGATAATGCACCTGCTAATACTAAATTTATAATAGACCTATAATCACTTTGTGAACCAACATTAGGTGGTAAATTTTTTCACATAAGATGTGCATGCCATATTTTGAATTTGGCTTTCAAAGATAGTTAAAAAACACTTGAACAATATGTTTATCCTATTAAAAATGCAATTTCCATTATTATGTCAGGCCTATCTATAAGTAAATTGATGAGAACCAAGAAGTCACCAAGCCAACTCGCCAAGCATTTGATTCATTAAGGTATATTACGGGGCTGATGACGAGAGCTAGAGCTAAACGAGTTCAAAAAACTTTAAATAGTTTAATCCAAGACATTCAAGCCCGTCAAGCATGTGGCCAATACTTGCAAGTCATAAATTTATTGCAAGTCCAAGTTGAAAAACACTAGTCTTGCATTGGCCGAATTCTAATGTGATAATAGGCCAAGTTATTTAATTAATTTTTGTAACTTTATTTTTAATTTTTCAAGGCCGAAATTAGGTCATGATGGCCGAATTTTGTAGCATAATTTTTAGTTTATTCTGGCTGAAATATTTCTTTTATGTTTTGGCCAAAATTAGTCTTTAAAGTAGATGTCAAATTTGTAAATTTGAAGGAAGCCTTAAAGGGCCAAATTTCCAAGTCCAATTAGTTTTAGAGTTTTTATTTTCTTTTTGTTTTTAAAGCTCTTGGCCACCCCTTGGACAATTAGAGTAGGATTAGGATTTAGTTGTTTCCTTGTCAAGACAAACTTGTAACTTATTTAAAGGGCCATTCGGCCAAGATATGAATGAAACGATTAAGAAGAATTTTGACATTACGTCCTTGAGAGTTTGAGTAAATCAATCTTTTTGTTCTTTCAAATAACAACGGGCTTATTAAACTTGACCAATTTGTGACACCTCTGAGTTTTATCAATCTAGTAAAACTCTAAGTTGTAATGACGCTTTATCCATCAGTCCATGACATGCTATTTCTGCAAGTGCACAGAGTCGTGTTAAATAGTAAATTAAGATATCATCCCACAGAAAATTTTAAAACTGACTATTGAAATACTCACTATGTTTGTTTGTTTAGACACCGAAATCAGGTTTTGCACTAAAATTACTAATCAAATTAAAAACTGAATTCAATCAAATGTAAAAACTAGAATTCTTATTCTCAATTTTGACCATTTATTAAGATTGATTAACCAACAAAGTCTATGTTAATTCTAATCCTTCTTGAAGGGATCTTAAGAACCATAGATCTTCTTCTCGGATAGTAACTAGAATTAATTGATAATTAATTAACACTAAATTTGATGGCTCTTACTAACCTAATTTCTTTTAACTCCAATTTGAATGCACAACCTTTTAATCAATATTAACCACTTAACTGTCTCTCAACTAATTAAGCTATTAACAGGTTATTGCCTAATCCTACAGAACCTATCTCTCAATCAAGTTCTATAGTGTTGATTCAATCTTAGGGTGATTAAACCTAAAATGACATTAAGTACAACAATAACCAATGAATCAGAGCTAACAACCTACATTAATCATAATAAGCACATGGTCAAATTGGAATAAGAATCCTAAAAGGGTTTAGCCACTCATATTAAAAATAAAAGATAAGGATAAAGAAATGAAGAAAACAAATCCAAACATCATAAATAATAAGAAAAGTTAACAAGGAAATTCCCTTCACACGGTGTAAAGAATACTTGTTCTTCACGCTTTTTAAAAAATGAAATTCTATTCTAATCTCAACAAAATGTCAACTAAAAATGTTCTTAACAATAATAATCGAAATCCTAACAACCCCCTATTGCATTGGAAACAGTTTCAACTATTTCCTGAGCAAATCTCCAACAATTCTCCAAGGAGCCACCGTATTCATCTGTTCTATCCTCCTCTCTTTTCTTTCATATATTCCCTTCAGCTAAAGTCCAAAAGTGGCTGGATTTTTGTCTTGTTCACAATTCTACTCCAAGTCAACATCTTTCTTGCCTTTTTGTTTTCTTTTGTTTTTGTCTTCTTTTGTTGCCTCCAGAATTTCACCTTTACCTTGACTTCTTCTTCTCTTTTTTTGTTTTGTCCCGTATGAAGTCTCCCTCTTTGATACAAATTGTCCAAGTCAACATATAATGCAAAGACTTGGTATTTTCTAAAATTTTGTCTCTCTTTTCTTCTTCAATATAGTTTTTCTTCTTTTCTTTTATCAATTTCTCCTCCGAATTAACATTTTCCATTTCTACAACCAAAACATAACAAACATCAAATAATGTTCCTTAAAATCACAATAATAATGAGAAAATATTAACAAGAAAAATGACATTTTAACTCCTATCAGTCCAAAATTCTACCAGTTCTAAAAGTTTCACAAGTTAAGTCTTGGGTCTAGTTTTGCTTGTTGTGTATTGCTGGCTCCCTATAGCCATGAGGTGCACATCACAAATATTAGGTAAAATTTTGTTTAAGTAATGGAAAAAAAACCCAAAAAAAGTTATTAAGGTTGTCCCTCATTGTTGGAACTCTATTTATGATTTACTTCAAGGTTCAATTAAACATAGTAATTTGTTATGTTTTTGTCATTAGTAATCATCCATATATAAAATTACATCTAAATCATTGGACTGTTTCTATGAATATGCTTAAAGTTTTAAAAACTTTTAAATATGCTAGTTGTATTTTATCTAGTGTTTATTACCCTACATCTCATTATTTTGATTTGAGACTTGTAATGTAGTTTAAACTTTATCTCAATTTCAAGAAGATTATATTTTGAAAATTAGTATTAGTGATATGATGCATAAATGATTTGTTTATTATGAAAAAGTTCCACCTATATATTTGATTGCTTCAATTTTGGATCCACGTGTTAAATTTGATGGTATGGAGTACACTTTAAAAGGATATTATGATAAATAATTTTTTTTGCATATTTGAATATTGATAAAGTAATTAATGCACATGTGTACATAGATGAGACCAAATATCTTATTATCAATTTATATAATGATTTTTTTTCCAACTTTAGTTATCAAGTGCCTATTACTAGTATTAGTGGTAGTAAAAAAACTACTTCTACTACCATTTCCATCTCTTATAGTTAAAAAATTCTTCATATGCTAAATAAGCAAAAGGGTGATGGTAGTACAAAACTTGATATGTATTTAACAACTACATTTGAATTTAGTAAAAACAGTTTTGAGACGAACTTCAATTACAGAAATGGTGGAGGCAAAAGGCACAAGCTTATTCAATCCTATCTATCATGGCCAAACAAGTTTTAGCAGCCCCAACATCAAATGTAGTAGTTGAGCAATTATTTAGTGCTAGTGGGATTATTTTGCATGAGAGACAATAACTTGAGCTATGATTCTTTCGAAATTCAAACATTATTATTCGATTAGCACAAGATGGAGTACAAAGACCAAGAAGTCGAATTTCCTGAAGATATTGATACAATTGAAGCTATACCCTAAGGAGACATTTGGTTACTGGATTTGGCAAGGGATTGGATAGGTTTACTATTAAAAAGGGTGTTTGTTTTGTGGGGATGGGTTTATCAAAACCCCTCAAGATGTCTTTAGCCAAAACCCAACCCCCCCTCCTTTTCTGAAAACCCATCAACGTGGGTTTTGTCCTTGGCATGTGGTCAACTCTGAAGTGACGCGTGCCCAATGGGGGCGCCCCACTTGTCCTGGGGGGTTGCAAACCCCCCATAGTTTGCAACCCCCATTTTAATTTTTTTTTAATTTTTTTTTTAAAAACAAATTTCACTAACTTGTAGAAAATATTTTTCTCTACAAATTGACATGCACTTTGACTATTTTTTGAACAAGATATAATTTGTTAAATATCATATAATGTAAAATACTAATATTTTTATTATAATTTTAATATAAAATCTATTCCATTCCATTACAAAATAATACCAAACAACATAATTATTATCATTCCATTCTATTCCAAACATTTTCATTCCATTCCTAAACCCACTATTTATACTAAGCGCCACCTTAGTTGTTCGTCAAGCAACTAGTCCAATACGGATAATGAAGAAGATAATTATGAATTTGATTTTTGATTAATCTATTTTAGGATAATTTTCATAATTGTACAATTTCTTAAAATTATAAAACAATTTCTATTTTGACAATAATAATTTTCCTTGTATCATTTATAATTTATTTCAAAGATTTGTGTAATTTTTTTTATTTTTATACACAATTTACAAAATATAAATAAAACACACTTATTTTTCATTCGATTTTTGTTTTAAATTATGTTTTTTTACAACTTTCTAAGTTTAAATTATATTTTTGTAGCTCTCATTTTCATTTTTTGTCTAACTTTCTAAACAATTTTTTTTTATATAACTAATAAATTTAAACATGAAATTATAATCGGAACCAGAATTAAATTGTAACCAGGACTAAACCAGAATCAGAATTGAAACCAGAACTATAATTGGAAGTTCTAAAACCAAATTGGGACTGGCATCTCCAATATTCAATTCTAGTTTCACCTTGAGAGGAATTAGAAACTGGCAGTTTTGAAACTATAGCCAACGGAATGAGATCGTAATAGAAAGTGGCGCTTGGAATAAATGATGGGTTTAGGAATGAAATGGATTTGATAGAAGAAAATGTTTGGAATGGAATGGAATGATAGTAATTATATTGTTTAGTATTATTTTGTAATGTAATAGAATAAATTTTATATTAAAATTAAAATTTAATATTAATATTAATATTAATAAATTTATTAATAGATTTTATATTAAAATTTAATATTAATATTATAATAAAGATATTGTTATATTATATTATATTATATTTAAGAAACTCATATCTTGCACTAAAAATAGTAAAAGTGCATTTTAATTTGTAGAGAAAAATATTTTCTACAAGTTAGTGAAATTTAAAAAAAAAAAAAGGTGAAATGGCGGTTGCAAACTAATGGTGGGTTTGCAACCACCATTACATGTGGTGCGCGCCCACGTCAGTGCCTGTCAGTTGCAAAATTTTTTTTTTAAATATACTCAAAACGACGTCGTTTTGAGTTTATTTGAAACCTTTTCCATCCAAACCAGGGGGAAGGTGGGTTTCAACAAAGGTTTTGTTCTATTTCTCTAAACCCAAATTCACAAATCAAACAATCATTTCTACCCCATTCTAATACCCCCCCCCCCAAAAAAAACCCACCAACCAAATAACCCCTAATATAAGCGTTGTTTTGAGTCTTTTTGAAACTTTTCCCACCCAGACCTGGGGAAAGGTGGGTTTCAACAAAAACCATCCTCAAAAGTTTTATTCTATTTCCCTAAACCTAAATCCACAAATTAAACAATCATTTCTATCCCATTCCAAACTCATATCTTGCACTAAAAATAGTAAAAGTGCATTTTAATTTGTAGAGAAAAATATTTTCTACAAAACCCATTCTAAAAACCCCACCAACCACATACCCCTTAAATATTTGGTTGGTAAGGGAATATGAGCCTGATTTTTGGGGGAAAAAATCACAAATGTGATGTTGTGCGTTAAAAGAAAGAAACAGGAAAAAAAAATAAATTTAAAAATCCGAAACGATATGTGCCAAGGGAAACCTTTGGAACTTTGCGTAGCACTCCAATTTAACAAAAAGAAAAAAAAGGTAAAATAAAAGAGCAGAACCCTGCAAGAAAACTTTTCAACGAGAAATTTGGGTTACATACTTACATCCATCAAGTTCACGGAGAAAATTTGCCATAAAACTTCTCATCGGAGGAAAAGGGAAGCCTGGAATTCAACTTTCAAAATGGTCCCCAAAGTTCTCATGGTCAGTACTGTAGGTTTCCCTCGAAATTTGTCATAAATATATTTCCTTCGTTATTCTGTGCTTGTGTGTGGGGGTAATACAAATGCTACTAATGTGGGATTATCAGGTGGCAGAAAAACCCAGCATAGCTCTGTCAATTGCTTCAATACTCTCTGGTGGTCAGGTATTTGTTCAAATTGTTTCTTTCTTCTTTTTTTTTTTCCTAATGGTGATATTTTCTTGAACAATGTTTTGAAGAAATGGGTTTAGTCTGATTTTGGCATGCTAATTATCTTAGTTCTGTGCTAGTAAACTGTATCTTGGTTTTATTTTTTGCATTTATAGTACTTCGAGTTTGATAGTAGGTCTTACACTTTATTCATAATCCAGGAAACCAAATTTGAGCATTAGACAATGGAGTCCTCCCATTTCTAAATTGTAGTTGCTTGGGCACATTTTGTTGTTCTGTGCATATTTTAGAAAAAGTATCAAAATCATACTTTTGATGTAAATTATGTTTGCATTATTGTTATGGGTTTGTTTTTGTGATCATTTTTGCAAAGGAGACAGCATCATGGCACAAGTTTGCTTTGCTATTATGTTATGAATCTAATAGTTTGGTGGAACTTTGATTTATGTCTATCCAATTGCTGAATATCTTTCATGACCCAGTTAAAGATTTTAGGTTCTAAACATGCCATTCTTGAATCATTTCATGGATGCAATTTGAATCATGGATTAATTTGTTTATTGGGTCTAATATACATGGTTGATTTATTATCTTTGAGGAGATTTGTTTTGTATTTATAGCTTTAACAAGATGATTCAGCAGCTGTGATATGGCAATTTAGTTGCATTACTTGCAACTTTGAACTCCTACTTCTCTGTTTCTCATTCTTTTGTGGTTTGCCAATAATGTTTGATGTTTGCTTGTTGTTTATTATGCAAAAAGTAGAAAATGAGAAAGAATATTGGTTGTTCACAAAGGGATGTACAATTGCAGATGTCCACACGGAGGGGTGCTACAGAGGTCCATGAATTTGAGGGAATGTTTTTGGGATCTCATGTCCATTTTAGAGTGACATCCGTAATTGGTCATGTATTCAGGTGCTTATATTCTTTTTTCACCTTGAATCATTTTCTTGATAACTTCGTCTAAGTTTCAAGTGTTCTGTACTTGATAAGCAAACAACAACAACAACAATGACAAGAACAACAACAACTACTACTAAGCCTTTATCCCACTATGTGAGGTCGGCTATGTGGATCATAACTCACTATCACTTTCTATTAAAACACATATTTTCATTTAAATTTAAATAATTCAAGTCTTTTTTAATAGTTTATTTCCAAGACTTTTCAAGTCTTCCTTTTCCCCTTCTAGTTTGAGTTAATAATTTTTTAGTTTCTAAATGCACTCTTGATAAGGAAAACAATTAAAAAAAAAAAAGAAAATTGGTAGGGAGGAGGTTTGGTTAGTACTTTATTTACTTTTCTTCTCTAAATATGCAAAAAAAATTTGTTTATTTATTTTTTGGGAGTGGGCGGTGGGCAGGATGAGGTGAGGTGGTGTTAGGTTTTATGGAGAACAAATTTTAAGTTAAAATTTTTTTTCATCAATTGATGGTTTATTCTCTGGCTGAACACCTCTAAATTCTTATGCTTTTCAGCACATTTTGGCTTTGTTAGAACCTGACCTGTTTACTTCTCCTAATTGGTTTGATGAAATTGAATTTGATCTGTTTGTAAAAATCTAGTGTAGATTTCCCAGCAGCTTATCAAGATTGGACAACTACAGATCCTCTGGATCTTTTTGAAGCACCAATCCGTAAAACAGAGGCTAATCCAAAGGTGATTTATTATCTAATCATAATTGTTGCATTTGATTATGTATATTGATTTTGCTTTCCCTTAGATTCTAGTATAGACTTTAATGGCCAGACCCTTCCCCAGCCCCGCACATGCAGGAGTTTCTATGTACCGTGCTGCTCTTTAGGATTCTAGTATGTAAGTGTTGTTTTAGCTTTTTATCATGTGTTGAGAAACTAGTACAAGGAAAGATTTTGGTATATTTGAGGTAGTGCCATGTGGCAATAATACTTCAATATAGGCTCTTTAGCGCAAGAGTTGAGACCTTTCTTTACTTCCCTAAACAAGGCTGGTGGATCTTCCTGATCTTAAAAATTCTCAAATTTCCATTAAAATTATTGATAGAATGAGTCTCAGCATGGATCTTAATAGATTCGGTGATGTGAGTATTTTGCTGTATTGGCCTGATTGATTTTCTTCCTGCCTGTTTGTTTTTTTTTTTTCCACCCTTCTTTTTATGGGAGAGGCACCCACGGGGGGGGGGGGGGGGGGTGCGCCGCGGTGTGGGACGGAATTTTTTTGTTGTTTGTGGTTGTGGAAGGACCATAGATTTTAGTTAAAGAATAAGAAAACAAAAGAAGACAAAGATGTAATCTTTCTTCGGTGATGTGCTGGGCTTTATGTTGCATTCAACAGTTCAACAGTAGAGGCTACACTTGTTTGTACATGTCATCAATTTACATCTGAAAAAATGTGTTCAATGTGTCATTTATTCAGCAAGAAGATTTGCAGGATTAGTGAAAATAAGCAAAATCTATTAGTTTATTATCCTCCTAGTGCCCTTTATATTTTATATTAAATGTTCTTTAGAATTTTTGATATTTGTAAAATGCTTTTGATGCTGCAAAAATGTTTTGGTGCCTTTGCACTACTTCTAGACAAAAATGTACTTTTCATGCAATTAGAGTTCTGTTTTCTTTACAACTAATTGAGAACCCTAGAAGTTTCTGCTGCTGGTTGCATATCTCATCTTGAAAGTATGGTCGGTTGCTGTTCCAGAGTTGACCTTGGGGCTTCATGTCTACTTTTCTTTGTATTGATGAACTTTAGCATATAACCGAAAATGGTAGAATTAGTTGTTAATGCTCATATTGTCCTCTTATTCCTGCTATTTATTGGAAGATTACTGACTAATTTTCTGAGGAAAGGCTCATATTTGTAGGCACGTAGGTCAAGAAGCTCGAGGCTGTGGACACCTTGTGTTATGGTTGGACTGTGACCGTGAAGGTGAAAATATATGTTTTGAAGGTACGCTGAGTGCATATGATTGTTCTTTTTGTGGCATCTGGTGAACAGTGGGATGTGATGAGATGTAACTACCTCATATACCACTCAACAGGCTATGGCTTGCTGTTTCTATGAACAAAAATAGAATAGAGCTTTGTTTCGGCATATGCCATATCGAATGTGAATCCCATGCACAGAAGATTTAGGAATAAAAGCATGAGGGAATAGCCGAAAGCCAAAGGAACTACAAAAAAATTTCTTTCTAGTACATGAACAGAAGATTCAGGAATTCTACTTGACTTGAGACTGTGGTGTCTGGGTTTTGAAACCACATTCCACTTTAAACATGATCCATGTCGTGTGGTGGAGCTTTCTTCATTTCACAAACAATTTTCCAATTTCCTACAATCAACTCCAACCTGATCGGGCATCCTCTTCTTCTGCATATATTTTCCCACTGAGCTCCACATGAATTGAAAAACATCTAAGACCAACTCTCTAGCAGCTTTCTTATGGAGTGACAGAGATTCACCAATTCCACATCCTTATGACATACAATGGGGGCAAGTGCAACAGCATTTTCCTCTGCTTGTGGCAGCCTCGAGGCCATGAATCCAGAATAAATGTTGAAATTGAGGGCATCTTTTTTCTTCCAAACTCCTTCCCTGGAAAAGAAACAATGTTGCTGTTACTTGAATTAATCTCGTAGTTTTCAAATAAAGTTGGCATCCTTATTATCTTTTATTCCAAAAGAGTCAGCCTCTATGTTCCTGAACTGTCTCATAGGTAAGGGCATTTTCTTTAGGTGTCTGATTATATTCCTTATCACAATGTTCACTTGAGTTTCCTTTGTTGTGTAAAAGTGCCAATGTTTGACAATGAACTGTTTTTTTGTTTATAAAAATGATTGTGGACTTTGCATCAATAGGCTATATGAATAATTTGTCTTTGATTAATGCCAATTTTAGTGTTGATGTCATGTGACTTGTGTCTAATGTTTTGATATTCTGCAGCATCTATTTGTGATGAGAATTATATTTTTTTTTTATTTCTTTTTCAGTTATTGAGTGCACTGGATTTCACATAAATGATGATAAAAGAGTTCATCGTGCTCGATTTTCATCTGTTACTGAGAAAGATATTTCTAAGGCCATGAAAACCCTTGCTGAGCCCAATAGAGATGAAGCATTGGCTGTAGATGCCCGTCAAGAGATTGACTTGAAAGTTGGAGTTGCATTTACCCGGTTCCAGACTGGTTATTTCAATGGGAAATATGGAAATCTTGACTCCAGGGTCATCTCGTGAGTTGTCTCTCCTCTCTCTTGATACGGCATTTGTCCAATGTTTTAGGAACTTTAACTGATGCAAACATCAGATAGAAAACTATGATGATACAATTGTCCCAGTTTTTCTTCTTCCTAAACCCACCACATAAGTCTGTTGTTTAAGATTTTGTGGTTCAAGAGTTAAACAATGTGCAGCCAAATTTTCTCCGCTGATTATGAGCTCAATTGGATCTCATTTTATGGTTGGCAATATGTAGTATCATCTAGCTGTTATAAGTTACTTATCAGAGACTTACCATCGCATGTATTAATCCATAGTCTTGTGATTTTTAAAGGATGCTATTAAATAAGTGTCATATTTTTATTTTGTACTGATTGTTTCAGCTATGGACCCTGTCAAACTCCTACGCTTGGGTTTTGTGTGCAACGTTATCTTCAAATTGTTTCTTTCAAGACAGAAAAATATTGGGTCTTGCATCCTTACATACTATATAAGGGTTATGAGCTCAAACTGGAATGGGCACGCAACAGGTTATTTGACATAGATGTGAGTTCCATACTGAGTTTTACCCAATCGTTAAATTTAAAACTTTCTAGACATGCTTATGCTACCTATACATTTCACTGGTTTCAGGTTGCATCAATGTTTCGGAACATAGTAGCAGAGGATGGAATTGCAAAAGTTAGGAGCATATTGGAGAAAGATGAGTGCAAAGCACGTCCTTCTGGTCTTAATACAGTGAACCTCTTGAAGGTTAAAGCATAAGATAGCTCACATGATGTTCTGCTGCCTTCATCTTTTGAGCCCTGTTATATTTCAGAGATTTGCAGGATATTTTGCTTGTGCATGGCCCTCTCTCTGTTTGAATGGATCCTCTATTTCAGTTACTGTCCTAATGATGCAGCACAAGCATGTCTTTATGTTATACAGATCTTAGAAACTTATCTTAGGGCTTAGATATGCAGAAAAATAAAACTAAAAGAGGAACAAAACTGAATTCTGTGATAAAATTGCAGAAAATAAGTAAAATTCTCTAATCATGCCTAGAACTGTTAGGCTATACACCTAGAGGTATTTCACGTCCAAGGCAAGGTTGCATCACACATCTCTCAAAGAAGACAATAATATTGTGGGAGTATTTTACTGAACAGAAACCTCTCCAGTTGAAAAGACCTACTCCCTCCATTCCAAAAAATGCGTCCACTTTTTATTTGGTACAATTTTTTAAGTTACAAGGTACGACACACTTAATGTTTAATTAAATTATAATTTTACATTTTTATCCTTACTCTTTATTTGGGTTATGCATTATCATTATTACTAAGGGTAATACAAGAATTTCACACCAAAAGTGGACTATTTTTTTGGAACAAAGAAAAATTTTAAAACTGGACTCTTTTTTCGGGATGCTGGTAGTATATTATTTCTAGATTCTAAACCATATCCTACTTAGATGAGAATTCACTTTGATCATTCCTAAAACAATGAGTTCCCAGATTATGCTCAACTACCAAAAGTTAATACATTCCTTGACAGACTCTAGAAATGACTCAAATAAGAAACTTGAATCTTGAAAATTCCCCCAAAGCAGAGATATACTGAAGAAATACTTTTACAACTGAAATGTCAGAAGTTACTATAACTTAGCAAATACATTCCTGTGAATAAATACTTAAATAAAGACTCTTATAATTAGTTAATCTAGTTCCGAATGTTGCAGATTTACTTCATTTCACAGATTCTAAATAAAATTTGTGCATGGTTGGGAAAATGCTTAATTTTGGATTTTCTTGAACTTTTGTTGTCTGTATCACCTAAGCAAAGTTAGCATTGGTAATAGAGAATTAGAAAATAGCAGAGAAATAAGAAGAAAAAGTAAAAGGTAGAGAGAGGAACAGTTAGGGAAGAGAGGAAGAAAGTTGACAGACAAAAACATCTAGAAAGGATTTACTAAGCAATTTTCATAGACCCTTAAATTACTGCTTTGTTGAGGTATGAGTACACACACAATTTTTAGTAGCATAAATGCTTGGATGAAATTTAACTACTATGACCGTGCTGATTTATCGGTCACCAGCAGCAAGATTCACATAATGTTATCGAAATTGTATGCATTATATCTAAGAGTGCTCCAATGAAAAGGATGGTCTAAAATCCTCTAATAGTAACAGGATTATTAAGTTGTGCATTTATACATTCTGCCTATATCTTTTTGATTTATTTTGGTTGGAAATACCAATCATGACAGGAAAGCAAAATGAGGTTGAAATGTTCATCTTATTTTTCAAGTGCCCCAAAGTTGAACATTCTGGAAAGTTAACAGCTGCTTTCTTCTAAGGAACAATTTCTGTGAAATTTCTTGGAAAAAGAATTTGGGTCATCAAGGGCTGCCTTCTTGAGAGAATTTAGCAATTGCAGGTTGATGTAGTGGAAAGTGAAATATTAAGTCCCAGCTGATAGAGGAATTACTGTGCAAAGCTGAAAAATGACAAGAAGGGAATTGTCTCCACCATCATTTTTCACCTTTGATGCCTTTGCATGTATCTGGGACTGTAAACATAGTTGTCTGGAGGGCTAGATATATGTGTGGAAGTAAACATCCACGGAAACACAAACTTGCTCCAACGTTACTTGGGCTAGTTGTATACCTCTTTGTGAAGGAGGCGAACAATTTTATAACCTTCACACAAACATTAACTTATTATAGTGTAAATTCAACATAAAAAAAAAAATTATCCTTCAAAATGATTAAGGTTATCAACCTTCATCCAAATAAAAGAAAAAGGCTTTTTGCCAGAGTCTGGAACCTAAAAATCAGAGTTAAATTTTTTGCTCCTTATTGTTAATCTGCTGGGTAGTGTCCTAAATGGGTTGAGTATGTTAATAACTGGCATTTCAACTTATTCCAGGTTGCCTCCAGTGCATTAGGCTTCGGGCCTCAGTTGGCTATGCAACTAGCAGAGCGCTTGTACACCCAAGGTTTCATCAGGTATTTCCCTCTCACAGTTGTTAGGTGGTCTCATATATTTATTGTTTAACGCTACAAATGCACTTGGTGAAATTTAATGGTTATTGTAGGGAGTTCATTTCAGTTTTTGTTAACCTTATGATAGAAGCAGCATTTTGTCTAGCAATTCATATCTATATTAGTTGTCTAAACTTTCCTAGAGTGGTCTTGAACTGTGTTGCCTCCAAAAGATAGTATTGCTTATCCTTGTTCGAAATGATGAGTGCCAGAGAGATAGATAAATATTAGGCTGGTAGATCTAGAAGTATGCCTTGGAGAGGGACTGGGAGAGACATTTAGGTTAAAAGAAACTTATCAGAAATCCCTGTAAATGCTTGTAGTGGTGTGTTTAGCTGCATCTCTTACCAGTTCCAAATGGATGCAGTTACGAATATATTCATACTAACCTTAAAAGTGCCATATATACGTCATTTCAAGTAACTTGTTGGAATCCCAAATTCAGTATCTTGATGTATTTTATCATGCTGTGGGCATTCCCATCACCTAAATTGTATCTGGGCTTCTAATACATTTTTTCAACTGTTCTAGTTTCTTATGTTGTGTATGAATAAAGTTTCAATTAAATTAACATTCCTTGAACTGAATAAGTAACTTAAAATGACAAAATTCCAATGTATAGATCATGAGAAATTTATTTCTGCAAGTCTGAAAAGTGGATATCTGCGGCTTAATTCATTTTGCTGTCTTTTAATTGCTGATTCTCTTAACTAATTTGCTTCTTTCTATGTTGTGTATTTAGCTATCCACGTACTGAGAGCACTGCATATCCTTCTTCATTTGACTTTAAAGGCACCCTTGAAGGACAAGCTCATAATCCGGTATGGGGTGATTATGCTCAGAAGCTTTTAGCTGATGGTTATTCTAAGCCACGATTAGGAACTGACGCAGGTGATCATCCTCCAATAACACCAATGCGTTCAGCTACTGAAGACATGTTAGGGCACGATGCGTGGAGGCTATATCAGTATGTTTGCCAACATTTTTTAGGGACATTGTCTCCTGACTGCAAGTACAGAAAGTAAGAGCTGTATTCATCTTTTTTATATATGCAAGTTCATAATTTATGTTGATACTCTATTTAATAAAATTAGCTTTTTAATAATTTTCAACTTATTGACATTAGTCTCATCTTTTATTTACCAACTTAGAATGGCTAAAATGCTAAGCTTTTCAACATTCTTCCTAATCTTGGTCTGGAATGCTGATGATTTAAGGTTTTTCAGTCTGTGAATTTGATCAGCCATGAATGTGTTCCTTAAATTTTTCACTATGCCTTCCCCTTACTCCTAAGCCTAAAGTTCATATCAGTCAATCCTATTCTAGTGCCTTGTATTATTACGCATACACAATCTGTTTAATTAGGACAGTCTTAAAATTGCACAAATTAAGTTATGTAGGCTCTAATTGTTAGTCTTACTATAGATGTCCACCAATTGGTGCCAAGTCTAAAAGGCATTTGTGGAAAATAAAGGGCATCTTAGCAAACAGACAAGAGTTTAATGAAAATTTTTTTATTTTCCTTTTAAGCCGTGGCTCTGATAGGCTGTGTCCTGTGACAAAATTTTCAGTCTTTCATCTTCTAATCTTTGACATAATGAAACTGTTGCCTTGCTCATGTGTTTTGTTTATAATGAATAATCAGGAATGTCAATGTACAATGAGTGTTGTAATATCTAATAGCCATTTGGCATACATTTCTTCATTACCAGATGCTTTTGTTTTTGTTGAATTTTAATATGCATAACATCAAGTTATACATGACATATGCCATTTCTTTTACTCTTCAGGATAAAAATTGAATTTGAAGTTGGAGGAGAGTTCTTTCACTGCACCGGGTATAACATCACAGTAAAAGGATTCACATCAATTATGCCTTGGATGGCAGTTAGTGAGAAAAACCTTCCTGATTTCTGTGATGGGGAGAAAATAGCAATTTCTAGACTTGAACTTGATGAGGTATTGTTTCAAAGCCTTAAAACTGAATTTGTTCTGTGATTCTCGGTCATTATGTGTTTCTTTTGGGGTCTTGACACCTTATTCTGATATTTGATCGCTTTATTTCTTTTTGTTAATTTTTTTGTTCTTTTACCCCCCTTCTGGTTGCGTACAATTGATGTTTGATTCTTTTGGCTTCTTTCTGGTTTAAAAAACCCTAAGCAACAAAATGTATTACAAGCTTATGGTAGTATCCATAATTATCTAGTCTGCCTATCTTTTGAATTTGTCGTTGGAGATTATGGCATCTTTAATATACTGTAATTGCTTTTGCCGTTACTCACAAAGTGAACACAAACAAGTTGTAAGAGCAGTTAGTAGAATTTACATGTGTGTCGAATCATATGCTTGGGGTGTTGGGTGGGAGTACCACTCTATGCTTGTATCAGTAGGAGTGGTTCTTCTAGAGCTGTAGGTTTTGGGGGTGGGGAGATGGGAGGGAGTGTGTACTTGTTTTTCTTATTTCTGAATACCTTAGTTTTGAAATTTGTAGGGGAATACTCAGCCTCCAGATTACATTAGTGAGAGTGAGTTGATCTCATTAATGGAGAAGAATGGAATTGGTACAGATGCATCCATTCCTGTGCATATTAACAACATATGTGAGCGGAATTATGTACAGGTTTGTCAATTGATATTTGTAAACCAATATAAGCCAATCTCGATGGGAGATCCTTAACAGTTTGCAGTACTCTTGTTTCCTGTTGTTGAAGTTATGGACTTTTCCTTTTGTGTCATAAAACTGCAGGTACAGGCTGGAAGGAGGTTGGTTCCTACTGCTTTGGGTATAACTCTGATAAGAGGCTATCAGTGTATAGATCCAGATTTATGTTTACCTGACATCCGCAGTTTCATTGAGCACCAAATATCTCTAGTGGCCAAAGGTCAAGCACACCATGCCTTGGTTGTGCAGCATGTGCTTGAACAATTCAAGAGGAAGTTCAGCTACTTTGTGAAGCAGGTGTTGTGACATAATTTCAATAGTCATACTCAATTAATAGCAAGCTGCTATATATTAGTTTTGTCTACATAGAAGTATATATGAATTACATTTACTTGATGCCAGCAAAAGTCTCTTATATTTTCTCCCCAATTTTTTTGGTACCCAGTTTTCGAATTTTCTTCCCTCAGATTCTTTCCTATAGAAATTATTTTCTTTGATATAAACTGAATGTATACCCTGTCTTTCTTCTTATCATTTGAAACAGCAGCAGTTCAAATTTTGGCTAGGTGTTATAGTTCATCTTGATACTTCTCTACCATTTTTGATCTATGCAGAACATGTAGAACCTTATCATTGAAACTCGACAACATTGTAGGGCAAATCAATACTGAAAACTTTTTTATGCGTTACTTTCTCAGTTAAACTTAATGAAATGTTGGTGATAATTATAGGTTGTTTGACAGGAATCTCGCATGATTGTGTCTCATGCAACTTGATGTGGTAAAGCTAGTACTTCCATGAAATCTTACTATACAATATCCTGAGGAATATATTGATGACTATTTATATATGACTTAAATATTTATTCCTTGTGAAATGTAGACACTAGTATGTTTATGATCTTCTAAAGACTGCATGGCTATTGGAGGTATAGGGTATTAGTTCATGTCATTTTGGGTTTCAAGGTTTGATAACCATTTGTTTTAGGGCGGTTATGATGAGGGGATATTTATCAAGGGAAAAGTTTCTTCATTATCAAAAGTTCTATCTTTATTCGGATTGGAATCAATGTTTGTCATGAAGCTTTTTCCAAATATGCTTTTTATAACTGACTGGCCACCGTAGTGCAGATTGAAAACATGGATGCATTGTTTGAAGCACAATTTTCTCCACTCTCTGAGACTGGACGTATGCTGAGCAAATGTGGCAAATGCTTGCGGTACATGAAGTACATATCAATGCAACCTTCACGACTCTACTGTGGGACATGTGAGGAAGTTTATTATGTTCCTCAGAAGGGTACAATCAAGGTAAACAATCAGCATTTTTTAAGTTCTGCTTCCCATATCCTTAAAATGGAGATCTTTTTATGGGTTGATTTCATATGTACATCTTTTCATCTATACTCTAAATGCGGCAGATGAGATAAACAATGTTAAAAGAAGTTCTTGTTACACTTGACCCTTCAAATGGTTATTCTCTTTAACGATGCCATTACTGACACAGTTCTATGGTTAGGGTTTAAAATTAATTTATAGAAACTTGAAGCAAGAAAAAGGGAAGCTTCAATCTCATATGCCTCCTAAGGAAGGTGCTCTAATGTTTGCACCATACAATGGAGAGTACATACTTTCAACGACAATTGAGTAAAAGAATGATCAGAAGAAATATTCTTTTCCATATTTATCTTCTCCTAGAACCCGTTTCACATCTTTGTACATGTAGAACATTTTTGCAATTATCCATATGCATGCTTTCACTTGATTGCTGCATTTTCTGCTCATCTCCATTAGGGAAAACCTGGCATAAAGGCTCCTCATCTTTGGCGATAGTACCACTGAAAATTTATCCTATTTTAGACACATTCAGGAATGAGTTAAATGTTACATTGTTGCCAAGTTGTAGTTTGTTCTTTTCCATGGCTTTATTACAGTTCCCAATTGGTATTAATTTTCAAAAGATGCGACTCAGTTTTAGTCCTTGTATGATATTTTTGTGGTGCTAGGCTTAAAAGAGATGGTCTAAGGTCAGCTCATTTCTAAAGAAATTAAATTTGTTTCCAGCTTATACTCTAAGATACGTACATAAGGGATCTCTTGATGGATGAGATCTTAGGCTTTGTTTGGATTGTGTTTTATTTGAGAAAAGTTGTATTAGAATGTGTGAAAATTTTGGTGAGTATTTTTTGATAGAAAAATTATTTTGGAGGGCAAAATAAGAGGGAAATTTTTTTAAATTATGTGAGAGGAATTTGAGTGGGAAAATTTAAATTTTAAATTTTGAAATAAAAATGTGTTTGGATGTTTTATTTTTGTTTAAGAAAAGTTAACTTTTTGCAAATAAAAACCGTGTCCAAATGCAGCCTTAATTTCCTCACACTAGATTGTTCACTTGAAATCTCTTTTTGGAATGATTTACGTGAAACCCAAACCTTTTCTTTGATTTTTTTTTTCTAACTTTGTTTTTTCTTGTGCAGTTGTACAAGGAACTAACTTGTCCTCTTGATAACTTTGAGCTTTTGATCTTTTCCTTGCCTGGTCCTGAAGGCAAGTCCTTCCCTCTTTGCCCTTACTGTTACAACTGTCCTCCATTTGAAGGCCTTGGCGCATTATATGGTGCCCCTAAAACAGGGGGTCCAGTGAAGTTGGGCAAGGGAGCTGGCATGCCTTGTTTTCTTTGTCCACATCCCACATGTCAGCATTCTCTGGTAGCACAAGGGGTCTGCGCCTGCCCAGAGTGCAGTGGAACACTTGTCCTTGACCCGGTCAGTGCTCCTAAATGGAGGCTTTATTGCAACAAATGCAATTGCCTTGTTTTCCTCCCAGAGGGTGCTCACAGAATCACAACTACCTGTAATCGTTGTCCTGAGTGTGACTCCACTATACTAGAAGTGGATTTCAACAAGAAAACAACCCCTTTGAAAGATGGAGCCACCTTATATAGTGGCTGCATTCTTTGTGATGAGTTGCTGCATTCCCTTGTGGAGATGAAGCATGGGAAGTCATTTTCTTTCCGGGGCCGAGGAAGGGGAAGGGGAAGAGGAAGGGGAAGGGGAAGAGGTCGAAAGCAAGACCCTAAGATGAGCTTCCGAGATTTTTGAAGAATGTTTCTCGATTCGGGATAATGCTTTATGTAATCTTTAACTGGAAAGTAATGCTTGTACTAGAGACTCAAGACATTCAGAAAAAGCTAGTAAGACGGTTTCCCAGAAGAAATTTTTCTAGAAAAGAAGAAAATAGCTATTCTCCTTTAGAGAGTGAAGGCGGACTGATTTGAAAAACTGAATGGTTACTAAATACCAATTCAATCATTGTAAGAATCACTATAAATTTTCATTATTAATATCATTACACTTTCACTAATCCCGCATGAGCTTTGTTATTACGTTTCAAGTGTTTTTTACTTCCTTTTGGTTTCCTTTAATGCATGCCATAAAAGTGTTATTACTGCTATATTAGATTAGTTCCGCAAACGAAGTTCGTGGCATGCTTTGCTCCCTTACCTAGCTCCGTAATTGTAGCAGTACTTCGCGAGAACAGCAGGGTTCATCATCCAAAGCATGAAATTTACTTTTGTTTCTGAGAGGATGGGAGGTCCCTAGAGCAATTATTCTTGGCTCTCCAGAGTCCACTAAAGTTTGGTCCATCCCTTTGACAGCTTTCTGGGACTTTTTATTTCCATATTAACAGTTTCACAAATTGCCAGATCCTAAAAGAATTTTGAACATACATGTATTTTAATCATTGATCTATTTCAAACTCTATGCTCCTGTGGAAAATTCTAATGGAATTCCTTCAAATAGTGTAAACTCTTCACTGTCCCATCTGTGCTTATATGCATCCATTAATCCAAATTGGCTTCTGCAACAAATTTCACTGCTGAATTGATGACATACCAGTATGTTTGGCCTATCTAACATTTGACAATGTGCATTAACGTAAGAAACAACTAAAAGAATTAGTGAGAAAGGTGCCGTTTACTAAAGGCAACAATGAGAACATAGGAGGAGAAATCGTAAAACGAAAATGATGAAAACGGCCCTGCACAGAATCATTGCAGTGAATAAAAAGCTAGTCCACATGAAGCAATATCATTGAATGGTACTGACTTTTTGTTATCATTCAAGTTAATTTGTCCATGTTATGTCTATATCAGCATCAAAGAATTTAGTTGGTGAGCTTAAATCCACCAGAAAGAGCATAAAGACCTCCCAGCTCTGTTCATAAACTTCTACACAAAGTTCCACAAAGTGCAAGCATTCTCACAAACTTAAAAGCAGAAAAGATTCAACCCCTGAACTTATGGTTCAAAATATGGCATTGATTCAAACTATATGTTTCCTGTGTTTGCTCTTCCAAATCCAACAATCACATTCTGCCACGTGCAATTCTCAGGAATTCACCAAAAACAGACTTTACCGTTACTGTAATGATCTACCACGCTTAAAGGCTTATATTCATTGGACTTACGACCCCACAGCATCTGTATTAAGTTTAGCATTTGTTGCTCCTCCTGGTAAACCTGATGGATGGATTGCATGGGGGATTAATCCGAATGGAACCGGAATGATCGGCACACAGGCACTCATTGCATTCAAGAAACCTGATGATGATTCTATGGCAGTCAAGACATATCGTCTTAACTCGTACAAATCCATTGAGCAAGGTGAGATTGAGTATAAAGTTTCAAGATTGGAGGGTGAATATCATGGAAGATTGATGATGCTTTTTGCAACCATAAATCTGCCGAGGGGAATAACAAAATTGAATCAGGTTTGGCAAGTGGGAAGTTCTGTTGTAAATGGCACATTTCCAGCAATTCATGCATTCCAGCCTGAGAATTTAAGTTCAAAGAGTAAGCTTGATTTGATCAAAGGCCAAAGCTCAAGTAGCAGCCAAGAAAATTCTGAGTTGATTAGTAAAGATGTGAGTTCACTAACTTCCGTTTTATTCCAAGATCATCATAATATCCTCTATATAAATCTACTCGAGTTCATTTTTTATTCTCATTCCCCTTTCGAATTTTTCAGTAACTTAACATTCACCTCCAGTTTCTGTTATTCAGAAGCTATTCAAGTCAGCTTTATGTTTCATCTTTCATTTTAAATTGTTTTACTTGGCTAATTTACTTTGTTACAATATGTATGGTCTAGATCCATGGAGCCCTGAACGTTGTGAGTTGGGGAATTCTGTTCCCAATTGGAATCATGATAGCAAGATACCTTAGAACTTTTGTTGATCCAGTCTGGTTTTATGTTCATATTGCATGCCAAATTTGCTCGTACATTGTTGGAGTTGCTGGTTGGGCAACTGGAATGAAGTTAGGTAGCCAATCCAAGGGAGTTGAATACACATCTCACCGCTATTTGGGAATCACCCTTTTCTGTCTTGCAACACTTCAGGTGCCTTCTTCTCAAATCTGCTATCAACAGTTTCTGAACTAAAATTGTATCCTACGGCAAATCACAATACAATTAAAGTAGTCCATTTTGGCATGAAACTGTGACTGATTCTCTAAGTTCGTAAGTTTATCCAATTTGATGTGCATTCATGATTTATATTGTCATCTTCAGTCCATGTATTTTACTTTCTTTATTAGTGATGACAAGCTGAATGAAATTTAGAACTGCAATAATTTCATTTGTCACTTCTTCTTAACACCCTTCTCAAGTTTTGAGCACAATTTTTTAGTGCATGATGATAACATTGACTAGGAACTGATGTAAAGGTTGCAATGTTTTGCTTTAGATTTTTGCCCTCTTTCTGAGACCTAAGAGGGATCACAAGTACCGCTTTTACTGGAACATCTATCACCATGGAATTGGATATGGAGTGCTTGTTCTTGGCATTGTTAACGTTTTTGAAGGCCTTCGAGTTTTGAATCCTCAGAAGAAATGTAAAATAGCCTATATAATATTTCTTGCTGTTTTGGGGGGGATTGCAATGTCTTTGGAGGTGATCACCTGGACTGTGATCCGAAGGAGGAAGCCTGTCAAATCAACCAAGCTTTATGATGGCAAGAATGGTTCAAGTGAAATTCAACAACCAATTACTTCTTGATTTTGTTTTAAGCGATGGGTCAAATTTTTCCTCCATTGTTGAGTTGTTTTTTGCCTGCTTTGTAATTTGAGATATGCCTTGTCGCTTAATATGTGCAAATTGTTGAGCTTTCATCATGTCGACAATGTATTTGTGTGTTAGTTATTATTTCACTCAATAATCAATATGTTATAATACTTGATTTCAAGATAATAACTTTTTAGTTGGTGATGAAAAAGTTAAGGTATGTATGGTTTGATGTTTTAGAACAATTTTATGCTTTTTGAGATATTTTTACACTTTTTAATATATCTTTTATTTCACCACCATATTTCATAAAATACAAAAAATCACTCTAAAATGCAATTTATACATATTTTAAGATTCATAAATTCATAATGTACCTAAAGACACTTGAATGCCAAAGTTTAAATCACACCAATTGCAAGATGCAAACACTCTTTTGTTTATATAGTACATAAAAGCCCCATGAGGGGGTACTGTGGCTTTTTGGTTGGCCGTGCATTGCAAGTGTTTTTTTTTTTTTTTTGGGCTTGCAATGAGTAAAACAAAGTTGTTTTGCACATTGTTGTTTTTATCCCTCCAGTCATTTGCTTGACGACACTATTTGCCTGCTACTTTTCACTGGAGTTTAGTTGAACGGTGTCGTTTGTTCTGTTTTTTTTTTTTAATTCTCCTTGCATTGGAGATTGGACGATATCATTTGGTACTCTTTCTTTTTCAGTTGTGGAGCCGTTGCTCCTAGAGATTGTTAGAAAAGTTTCCTTTTGGTTTAAACTGTTACGGCATGTTTGGTTCGCTGTAATGAATAAGGCTGTAATTGAATTTCAATTCGGTGGGAATTAGGCTGTAATGAATTAGGCTGGAATTGAAATGAATTAGTTTGGTTCAAAGGAATTGAATAAGGTTGGAATCATTATTCTTGTGTTTGGTTAGGATGAATAGAACTAATGAATTGTGTTAAATACCTAAAATACCCCTATCTTAAGTATTTTATTACTGAGTAAGAAAATGATGAGAGAGAGAAAATGATGAGAGAGAGAAAGTAGAGTGAGAAAATGATGAGAGAGAAAGAAGAGTGAGAAAATGATGAAAGAGAGAAAGTAGAGTGAGAAAATGATGAGAGAGAAAGAAGAGTGAGAAAAATGATGACAGAGAAAGAAGAGTGAGAAAAATGATGAGAGAGAAAGTAGAGTGAGAAAAATGATGAGAGAGAAAGTAGAGTGAGAAAAAATGATGAGAGAGAAAGTAGAGTGAGAAAAATGATGAGAGAGAAAGTAGAGTGAGAAAAATGATGAGAGAGAAAGTAGAGTGAGAAAAATGATGAGAGAGAAAGTAGAGTGAGAAAAATGATGAGAGAGAAAGTAGAGTGAGAAAAAATGATGAGAGAGAAAGTAGAGTGAGAAGAAATGATGAGAGAGAAAGTAGAGTGAGAAAAATGATGAGAGAGAAAGAAGAGTGAAAAAATGATGAGAGAGAAAGTAGAGTGAGAAAAATGATGAGAGAGAAAGTAGAGTGAGAAGAAATGATGAGAGAGAAAGAAGAGTGAGAAAAATGATGAGAGAGAAAGAAGAGTGAGAAAATGATGAGAGAGAAAGTAGAGTGAGAAGAAATGATGAGAGAGAAAGAAGAGTGAGAAAATGATGAGAGAGAAAGAAGAGTGAGAAAATGATGAGAGAGAAAGTAGAGTGAGAAAATGATGAGAGAGAAAGTAGAGTGAGAAAAATGATGAGAGAGAAAGTAGAGTGCGAAAATGATGAGACAGAAAAAGTAGAGTGAGAAAAATGATGAGAGAGAAAATAGAGTGAGAAAAATGATGAGAGAGAAAGTAGAGTGAGAAAATGATGATATATAAAGTAGAGTGAGAAAATGATGAGAGAGAAAGTAGAGTGCGAAAATGAGGAGAGAGAAAAAGTAGAGAGAGAAAAATGATGAGAGAGAAAATAGAGTGAGAAAAATGATGAGAGAGAAAGTAGAGTGCGAAAATGATGAGAGAGAGAAAGTAGAGTAAGAAAAATGATGAGAGAGAAAGTAGAGTGAGAAAATGATGAGAGAGAAGAAAGAGTGAGAAAATGATGAGAGAGAAAGTAGTGTGAGAAAAAATGATGAGAGAGAAAGTAGAGTGAGAAAATAATGAGAGAGAGAAAGTAGAGTGAGAAAATGATGAGAGAGAAAGAAGAGTGAGAAAATGATGAGAGAGAAAGTAGAGTGAGAAAAATGATGAGAGAGAAAGTAGAGTGAGAATTGTAATTCTTAAATAAAATTAGAAGGGCAAAATTGGAAAAAATTTTTTTGGCAAATTCCTTGGTGCAAGGAATTGCAATTCAGCACTAAATGGGCTGAATTGCAATTCACCCTTCTAAAGGAATTGAAATTCCTTTGGAGTTTCAATTCCTTTGAACCAAACAAAGGAATTCTGGTTGACTAAATTGACTAAGGAATAAGGCTGTAAGTAATTGCCAATTCCCTCCAACCAAACATGCCGTTAGTCTAATTCAAACGTGTTTCTTTCCCTTCGTTGTCCTGGTTTGCAAGATTTCTACAATGGTATTTGTTTCTTTTGTATTGTTTTTTTTTTCCGTTTATGTTACTGTGGTTTTTGGGTTCTACAGCTGATAATTCATAGTTAGTAGTTCAGCTCATAGGATTTTGGAATATTTTCCGTTTGAATTTTGAATGCTCTTGGGTGGATGGTTTAGGTTTGTTAGATTATTTATTTAGATGATCTCATGTATAATTAATCATGAGTCTTGTGTTTTTTGAATTTTCTTGTGTATAATCAGCTCTTTGTATGCTTTTTAGATTTTTGGCTGTTTTGAATTTTAATTGTTAAACTATATATATAAACTGATGCTTTTGCTACTTTTCAATCTCTGCGCTGCAGTGTTTGGTTGTTTACGTGTTGTCTTCTTTTTCTATTTATTTGTTTGTTGGCGATTTTTACACGCAAGTGCACGTGATCGTTAGCAAGTAATATAAAGTGAATATAAATTTATCGTTCCCACAAGGACTAATTGTTTATCAACTACCGAAATTTAGTTAATTCTACCTTTATTTGAATGATAAAAAGATATTTTATGAATAAACTAAATTAAAACTAAATTTAAAACTTGAATAAAAAATAAATTGAAAACAAAGCAAAGCAAAGTAAAGAATTAAATTGGTTAAAGCTCTAGGGTTTTCGATTTCACCATAACTATTCCATCTTAATATTCATCTATTTCTATAATCTAATTTAATTTCCTGGTTGATAGTCGAGATTCCCTAATTTATTTACTAGTCCCTCCCGAGATCTAATAAAAATCCTCCTAATTGCTAATTCACTATATTCCTATGTGAATTACAACAATTATGAAGTCATTAATTTCTATGGATTCTCATATAGCAACTACACAAACCATGTAGGTATATTCCTATCCTACATGCAATTTATGGCATTTATCTCAATGAACTTGACACATAACTCCTCTTCCAATTCGTTATGATTAACAAATCATCTAATTAGTGATCAAGTAATTAGAAGCATTAAGCACAAAGATAAATACTCAACCATAGGAATTTAAATCAAATTATATTAATAGAAAAAATATTAAGACTTCATAGTTAGGCTACATCGAAACCCTAGAAAAAGAATTTAGTTCATTTTAATATAAAAGAACAACACCAATTTCTTAAACATAATTGCAAAAAGAAAAAAATATAAATAAATTCCAACAAAACCCGTAGGTGGTAGCCACTCCTCTCTTTGTTCTTTGACTTTTGTCTTCTCTACCCGTAAACTTCCAAAGAGAAGGTTCACCGCTTCCTTTGTATCCAAGTCAAGCTTTTCTTTGGAAGAACAACAAAGAAGAAGAACAACAAGCGGAAGAAGAACAACAAGCGGCTGAAATTCGCTAAGAAAAACCAAGAAGAAGATCAAGAAGAAAACAAGAAGAAAACAGAAGGACAGGAAGAAGAATAAAAACAATGACTGTAGTTTCTGCTAGGAAAACCAAGAGAAAGTGCAACTGAAAAAACAAGAAGAAAAACCGAGAACAAGGAGAAAAACAGAAAACAGAAAAATCAAGAAAAGGAAAATTCTGCTAGAAGCTAAAGAAAAGGAAGCAAAGAATTCTTTGAAGAAAATAAAGGATCACGCTCAAATTCTGCTAAGAACAAAACTAAACTAAAGAAAAGAAAAGAACAAACTGATCCTAAACTAAAGGAAGAAAGGAAAAAGAAAACAAAGGAAGAAAAAATGCTGCTCTCAGCTGAATGGGATCAGCTGAAAATGGAATGTCTTCCTCCGTTGTAAGCTTTCTTATTTATAAGCAAGGATTTGCTCTTCTTTCTTTGCTCTGCCGAAGGTGTTGTTGCTGCTATGTGCTTGGTTTCTTTTCCAGCAAATAAAACAGCCCAAGCTTTGCTTTTGTAGTTGGCAATTCATGTGACTTGATTCTCTTTTCTTTTTCTTTCTTTGTGTGCATGCTCGGCTGTTTGCTTGTTTCTCTCTATGTTGCTGCCCGATTTTTCTGAGCTTTGTTTTTGCCCATGTGAGACTGCATTTTGGAGAGAATTTCTTGCTGTCCTCATGCACTCTTTCTTTAGAAAAATAAAAAGATGCAGCTGGGTTGGTTATGCTCTCATGTGCTCAGTTTCTTCACTCAAAAGTCGGCTTCTTCCTTTCTTTTATTTCCTTCTTTATTGTCCAAGTGTAGCAGCCTTTTGTTACTAAGCATTCCTTTCTTTTTACTTTATACTTGGCTGAGTAAGAAGGCTTCTTCTTCTTGAATGTTGCTATCAAATTGTGCTACAAAACCGTGAAGCGATGCTGAATTTCGAAACCTGTAGCTAAAGAAAATTTCAGAAAAATCTTTAAGTTTCTGTCCAGTTTTGGTCCTTTTGCCAGAATTTGAGAAAACTTTCTTCATGAAAGTTTTTGCTCTCTTTCTTAGCTTTCCATATCATCTTGAATCATCTCATTTGGACGTCTGCATAAAGAGTTATGAACTCCGGAAGATGAGTGAGTTTTCAAAGGATAATTTGGCCAAAATATGTAAAAACAAATTAAAACACAAGCCAATTTCTAACCAAAATGAATAAGAAAACCCTATATAAAATAGAGTTATCAAATTACCCCAACTTAGCTCAAAGCTTGTCCTCAAGCTTGCACTAGAAGAACATATTTCTTTTCTTTCCATATCCTTTCTAACCCATCCATAAATAATTCAAAGTCATTACACATTAGAGATCCAGATTGGAATAATAATCCAAAGAACAAGTATTCATAGCCCTTTTTAATCTAAACAAAATACACATCTCATTAATTCCAACAATTTCAAAATCAAATGCCCAAAATTTGATACCCTCTCATAGGTTGCATTCTAATCACTCAAAGTGTTTAAGGTTTCATTTGGCACTCAAATCAAACATAGCATGTCATTACCATAGGCTTGCTTATATATCATATCTCCACCACTAATAAATATGAACTCATGCAATAATCAAAGGTTCTTTATAAGGGTTGTAACCGGGCTTAGATAAAGGTAGGTAAAAAGAAAGGAAAATTTAGGTTAAGCATATCAAGGTATGAAGGAACTTTCTTGCATAACTCAAAAGCACAAAAGTAGCACATTAGAACCACTTCTTATTCCAAATAACATGCATTCCCTTTTTGCACTTTATCATGTAGTTGGACCATCTTGTACACAATGAAGAACATCCACTTTGTAGAACATCTACTTTGTCCAAACTTTGTCGGGAATATTTTTCACTTCTTTTTTTTTTTTTTTTTTTTTTAGTGGTTCTTTTCTTTGGAATCATTAGACATTTTATCATGCAATTAATTCCCACATACTCTTGACATAGGGTTTAACTTGATAAACAAAAACAATGGTTTGGGGCTAATGATGTGGTGTTTATAACAAAGAAAGGTTAAGGCGCAAAATTGGTTGACTAGGGGTATATGTAATGGGATGGCTTTTTAGAAAGTTTAAACGGCTCATCCTAAATGCCCTTATCATCTCAAAGCATGAATTCATAATGTGATCTCAACATGCATAACAAAACAAGTTCTAGAATGAACATACCATATTTGACAACACTCAACAAAGAAATATGTGAGCAATGAAAATAAAACGCTCATAGGCTCAAATACTCACAATGGTTTCATTATATCAAATATTGCACATTCTCATTCAATTCAATCATCAAAATCAACAAGATGCTTTAAAAATTTTAAAGACAAAGACTAATCATACTTGCCTCATTCATACATTCCAACCCAAATAACTAATGCATATAACTCAAAACTATTCTAAATGAGTATCAAAAGAATTAGAAATTTCAAAGAAGATATCAATAAAATTGAAAACTTGGAAGGACTTTTCTTTTTAACCCAATAAAATTGAAATCTTGCAAAAATTTTAACAAAAATCCAGCACAAAATTTCATGTAATCCAAACGCAACTTAAAGATTAGCAGCGTCCTCAATGCAACAAGGAGCAAGATCAACTAAAGAGAACATAAGAAAAACGAAAAGTGAGGAAGCGCCTGTTTTGACAACTGTTGAAGATGAATTTCGTTCAGGTACCAAAACAGCTCCAAAAATTCTCAAATTTGGTGGATAGGAAGCTGGAGAATTCTTCTTCTTTCCTGTAAAATTTCAACACAAAAATCTATTGGGAAGGCCTTGAACCAGATTTATCTTCTAATCAAAAAGAAAATTGTGTGAATGTTCTCTTTCTTCTTCTTCTCTAAAAACAAAAATAAAAATAAAAATAAATAAAAATAAAAATCACACAAACTAAAATAAGAAAGGTAAAAGAACTTGGGTTGCCTCCCAATTAGCGCAATTGGTTAACGTCGTTATGCTCGACGCCCTCTATCGCCAAATTTTTACCAATTGCTTGGACCACATCCGCATGTTTTCTATTGATTTTTAGAAGCCACCATTGCATTCTCAATCACTTTAAAATGTGGATTAAGCCTCATTTGTGGTTGGATGATCGCTTGTATTGCTCTTCTAGCTTTCTTTTGTTGGAGAGGATCTCCTTCATGAACTTCACATAGCTAGGCATCTGCTCCAAAGCATCAAAGAAAAGAAATATTAATATGTAATTTCTTAAAAACATCAAGAAATTTAGAAAATTGCTTATCTAGCTTTTGCTTCGAATCGCGAGGATATGGCATAGGTGGCACATAAGGAGGTGGATTATCCGGAAACAACTTCGACTTGGGTTTCGTGAACTTCTTCAATTTGTTCTCCAGATTTTCAGTCCGCACTTCCACTGTTTCTTGTTCGCTTTCTCGTGTCACGAGTTCAGTAACTCTTTGCCACTTCTTAGTGTAATTGCCTTCACTTGTTCCTTAGGTTGATTTCCAGACATTAGGCAAAGACCCTTGTGGTCTAGAATTTAATGCACCGCAAGTTGTCCCACTTGAACTTCCAAATTTGATGGATCTTGATCGATTTTGCAATGTGGCTTGATCTTAATCATGAATCGTGAGGTGGTCATGCTCAATTGGGCAAGAGCATCTTCTAAAGACATCTTTTGTGCATGGGGTTGAATTGGATGTGGAGGTGAAATCCTTGGGTGTTATCAACGGTGATTGTTTCTCCAAGAAAAGTTAGGATGGTTTCTCCATCCCGGATTGTATGTGTTGGAGTAGGGATTATATTGTCTATTAAAATTCCTACAACCGAGCCTGCTCCATATGAGATTGAGCAAAGGATTTCCCACTTGACAATCAACACTAGGATGAGGTCCACCACAAATATCACAAGCTTTTGGAGGAATATGGATGGCATTTGCATTGAGTGTACTAAGTTGCTTTGACAGTGTAGCAACCTGGGCTGATAGTGCAGTGAGGGCATCAACGTTATAGTTGCCATGATTTTTCGGCAGTGTGGAGCTCCCTAAAAACCAATGGTAGTCTGTAGATGCCATCTCATCCAACAATGCATAAGCAGCCTCATATGTCTTCCCCATTAGGGAGGGGATTATCACTTCCAAACCTTCTCATGCACCACAGAATAATATCTAAAAAGGTAAAAGAACAAAAGTAAATAAATTAAAATAATAATAATAAAAATAAAAGTTCAAATTAAAGGTAGAACTACTTGGTATCGATATTAATAAAATCAAATTAGTCCCCGGCAGCGGCGCCAAAAACTTGTTGGCGATTTTTACACGCAAGTGCACGTGATCGTTAGCAAGTAATATAAAGTGAATATAAATTTATCGTTCCCACAAGGACTAATTGTTTATCAACTACCGAAATTTAGTTAATTCTACCTTTATTTGAATGATAAAAAGATATTTTATGAATAAACTAAATTAAAACTAAATTTAAAACTTGAATAAAAAATAAATTGAAAACAAAGCAAAGCAAAGTAAAGAATTAAATTGGCTAAAGCTCTAGGGTTTTCGATTTCACCATAACTATTCCATCTTAATATTCATCTATTTCTATAATCTAATTTAATTTCCTGGTTGATAGTCGAGATTCCCTAATTTATTTACTAGTCCCTCCCGAGATCTAATAAAAATCCTCCTAATTGCTAATTCACTATATTCCTATGTGAATTACAACAATTATGAAGTCATTAATTTCTATGGATTCTCATATAGCAACTACACAAACCATGTAGGTATATTCCTATCCTACATGCAATTTATGGCATTTATCTCAATGAACTTGACACATAACTCCTCTTCCAATTCGTTATGATTAACAAATCATCTAATTAGTGATCAAGTAATTAGAAGCATTAAGCACAAAGATAAATACTCAACCATAGGAATTTAAATCAAATTATATTAATAGAAAAAATATTAAGACTTCATAGTTAGGCTACATCGAAACCCTAGAAAAAGAATTTAGTTCATTTTAATATAAAAGAACAACACCAATTTCTTAAACATAATTGCAAAAAGAAAAAAATATAAATAAATTCCAACAAAACCCGTAGGTGGTAGCCACTCCTCTCTTTGTTCTTTGACTTTTGTCTTCTCTACCCGTAAACTTCCAAAGAGAAGGTTCAGCTGCTTCCTTTGTATCCAAGTCAAGCTTCTTTGGAAGAACAACAAAAGAAGAAGAACAACAAACGGAAGAAGAACAACAAACAGCGGCTGAAATTCTGCTAAGAAAAACCAAGAAGAAGATCAAGAAGAAAACAAGAAGAAAAACAGGAAGGACAGGAAGAAGAATAAAAACAATGACTGTAGTTTCTGCTAGGAAAACCAAGAGAAAGTGCAACTGAAAAAACAAGAAGAAAACCGAGAACAAGGAGAAAAACAGAAAACAGAAAAATCAAGAAAAGGAAAATTCTGCTAGAAGCTAAAGAAAAGGAAGCAAAGAATTCTTTGAAGAAAATAAATGACCACGCTCAAATTCTGCTAAGAACAACACTAAAATAAAGAAAAGAAAAGAACAACCTGATCCTAAACTAAAGGAAGAAAGGAAAAGAAAACAAAGGAAGAAAAATCGCTCTCACTGAATGGGATCATTGAAAATGGAATGTCTTCCTCCGTTGTAAGCTTTCTTATTTATAAGCAGGGATTTGCTCTTCTTTCTTTGCTCTGCCGAAGGTGTTGTTGCTGCTATGTGCTTGGTTTCTTTTCCAGCAAATAAAACAGCCCAAGCTTTGCTTTTGTAGTTGGCAATTCATGTGACTTGATTCTCTTTTCTTTTCTTTCTTTGTGTGCATGCTCTACTGCTTGCTTGTTTCTCTCTATGTTGCTGCCGATTTTTCTGAGCTTTGTTTTTGCCCATGTGAGACTGCATTTTGGAGAGAATTTCTTGCTGTCCTCATGCACTCTTTCTTTAGAAAAATAAAAGATGCAGCTGGGTTGGTTATGCTCTCATGTGCTCGCTTTCTTCACTCAAAAGTCGGCTTCTTCCTTTCTTTTATTTCCTTCTTTATTGTCCAAGTGTAGCAGCCTTTTGTTACTAAGCATTCCTTTCTTTTTACTTTATACTTGGCTGAGTAAGAAGGCTTCTTCTTCTTGAATGTTGCTATCAAATTGTGCTACAAAACCGTGAAGCTGCTGAATTTCAAACCTGTAGCTAAAGAAAATTTCAGAAAAATCTTTAAGTTTCTGTCCAGTTTTGGTCCTTTTGCTTCCAGAATTTGAGAAAACTTTCTTCATGAAAGTTTTGCTCTATTTCTTAGCTTTCCATATCATCTTGAATCATCTCATTTGGACGTCTGCATAAAGAGTTATGAACTCCGGAAGATGAGTGAGTTTTCAAAGGATAATTTGGCCAAAATATGTAAAAACAAATTAAAACACAAGCCAATTTCTAACCAAAATGAATAAGAAAACCCTATATAAAATAGAGTTATCAAATTACCCCAACTTAGATCAAAGCTTGTCCTCAAGCTTGCACTAGAAGAACATATTTCTTTTCTTTCCATATCCTTTCTAACCCATCCATAAATAATTCAAAGTCATTACACATTAGAGATCCAGATTGGAATAATAATCCAAAGAACAAGTATTCATAGCCCTTTTTAATCTAAACAAAATACACATCTCATTAATTCCAACAATTTCGTCGAAATCAAATGCACAAAATTTGATACCCTCTCATAGGTTGCATTCTAATCACTCAAAGTGTTTAAGGTTTCATTTGGCACTCAAATCAAACATAGCATGTCATTACCATAGGCTTGCTTATATATCATATCTCCACCACTAATAAATATGAACTCATGCAATAATCAAAGGTTCTTTATAAGGGTTGTAACCGGGCTTAGATAAAGGTAGGTAAAAAGAAAGGAAACGTCCGGCCTCTAAGGTATCCACATGAACTTGTTTTTAGGATCCTCCTAGGATTGATTGACACCAAGCCAATATGCTAGTTCCTTCAATGAGCGTCGCAAAATTTTAGAGTTCAAGAGAACTCTAACAAAACAAAAGAAGAACTTTTTCCCTCTGTCTTGCACGTCAAAATTCTGTACGTACGCTCTATATGGAACTTAGTGTCTGTCTCCTATTAAAAGGTAAGTTCTATCTATCTGTTAGATACCTAATGCATCGATTAGACATTCTATCGTAATAGAATTCTTTTAATAAAATTAAAACTAATTCTAATTCTATTAAGATAAAACAATTTTATCTTATCACAACTTATCTTATAGGAGATCTTATAGGTTAATTATATTACAAATTAACCCCCATAATTATCACATAATTATTTAATCATTTTAATCCAAGAACAAATTCTTTATGTGTGTGACCCTTTAGGTTCTTAATCACTTGGCAATAAATAACAAATTATAATCTTAGATTTAATTGGCTTTAGTACAAAACCAACAAACTCCCACTTGGACTAAAGTCAATTTAGTCAAGAGTATTCTAAGATCAAATAAATTAAACAACTTTAATTTATCATTAATTCAATAATTAATGAGCTTGTATTTATAGATCAAGATTGGCCTCTAGCCAGGCATCATGACCACCCAAGCGTTAAGAAAAGTCAAGTGGTTGACTTCACCTTTCCATGAACCAGAATCCATGTAATTAATATCCTTTCACCATACTATATCCCTAATTAGTACAAGAGTAAGGTATAAGTGCCAACTCTTAATGTACTAATTATTATAATTTCTTGTTCCAGAAATTCAACTCCTTTAAAATAAATTTAGAACTCTTCCAAATTTATTTACTCGTTTGCAAACATTTTGAGTTGATATTTCAACAAGTGGCCATTTGTGGGATATACTCTTCTTACTATTAGAAGTGGTGAATCCTTTATTGATCATAAATCATCTATCAATGTTTCATGTTATACCCAACTTCTATGGCACACACAACTAGTTACAGTTATGGACTCATAGGGTTAAAGTGTAACAATTCACACTATAGATACTCTTATGATCTCAAGTCTGAGGATTACTTACACTACTGTCACGTAGAGATTATACCATTGGCACTCAAATAGTTAACCTCATGGAATCTCTAAGCGGATCAATCCAATGAATTATTCTCCAACAATTCATTCATATATCACCATATATGCTAATCTATCCGTATTAACAACGTCCTTAATTTTGTTAATACTATGATTAGGGATATTTAAGAATAATAAGTATTATTCTAAGGACTTTATCATCAATATATAAAAAAATATATATATAATCCAAGATGATAAAACACCATATATCTTTATTGCATAAAATATCAAAATACATATATAACAAATCTCTTACTAAAACCAATCATTCATGTATTTTAAACCGAATGAAGACACATGACAATCATGTTTCTTTTGAGATAAAGGCTTAGTCAATGGATTTGCTATATTTTCATCTGTAGGAATCTTTTCTATCTTTACTTTATTTCTACCAATGATTTCTCTAATCAAATGATAGCGCCTAAGTACATGTTTGGACCGTTGATGAGACCTAGGTTCCTTGGCTTGAGCAATAGCCCCATTATTATCACAATACAAAGGTATTGGATCGGCTATTGAAGGAACCACTTCAAGTTTAGAAATGAACTTTTTGATCCAAATGACCTCTTTAGCGAACAGGCAAAGAATATATTAAACCACATCGTAGAATCTGCGATAGTTTCTTGTTTGGAACTTTTCCAACTTACAGCACCACCATTGAGGTAAAAATATACCTGCATCGAGACTTGCTATCATCTTTATCAGTTGAAAGCTAGCATCGGTGAACCCACGCATTTGAAGCTCATCTCTCCATATATCAAGAATAAATCCTAGTTCTTCTTAAATACTTAAGGATATTCTTAACAGCTTTCCAGTGACCATCACCGGGATTAGCCTGATATCTGCTCGTAACACTTAGAGCATGAGAGACATCTGGTCTTGTACATAACATAGCATACATGATCGATCCTACAGCAGAAGCATAAGGAACATTTTGCATACTATGTTTTTCAACATCAGTTTTTGGACACATATCTTTAGAAAGGTAAATCCCATGAGACATAGGAACATAACCTCTCTTAGATTGATCCATGCTAAACCTTTTTAGCATTTTATCTATGTATGTTGACTGTGAAAGACCAAGCAACTTCTTGGATCTATCACGATAGATCTTTATTCCCAAAATATAAGTTGCTTCACCCAAATCTTTCATTGAGAAGTTTTTGGACAACCATACCTTAACTGATTGTAGAGAAGGTATGTCGTTTCCCATCAATAATATGTCATCCACATATAATATGAGGAAAACTACAACACTCCCACTAATCCTTTTGTATACACAAGGTTCATCTTCATTTTTGATAAAACCAAACTTTTTGATTGTATCATTAAAACGAATATTCCAACTCCTTGAAGCTTGCTTAAGTCCATAAATAGACTTTTGTAGCTTACATACTTTATTATGGTCTTTGGATACAAAGCCCTCAGGTTGTATCATATACACCTCTTCTTGCAAATGACCGTTAAGAAAAGCTGTCTTAACATCCATTTGCCAGATTTCATAATCATAGTATGCAGCTATAGCAAGTAAAATTCTAATGGATTTCAGCATAGCAACTGGTGAAAAGGTTTCATCATAGTCAATACCATGTTTTTGCGTGTAACCTTTTGCAACCAATGAGCTTTATAAGTAGTCACATTACCATCCATGTCAGTTTTCCTTTTGAAAACCCACTTGCACCCTATGGGTTTTATCCCTTCAGGTGGATCGACTAAGGTCCATACCTTATTGTCATACATGGAATCCATTTCAGATTTCATGGCTTGAAGCAACTTCTCAGAGTCCTTATCAGATAAGGCTTCCTTGTAAGTAGTAGGTTCATCATTATCAATAATAAACACATCATCATACCTACTAGGTGCATGACGTGTCCTAATTGACCTACGTACAGCTTGTGTATCTTGAGCTTCGATTTCTACCACATCATTATGAGGTTCAAGCTCTTGTTCCATGTTCCTATCTTTGCTAATTTGTGTTTCTAGAACTTCTTCAAGTGCTATATTGCTCCCTTTTGCATTTTCTAGAATAAACTCTTTTTCTAGAAATATGGCGTGTTTTGAGACAAACACCTTTTGTTCAATGGAGTTATAAAATTGATACCCAAAAGTTTCTTTTGGATATCCCACAAAATAGCATTTTACAGATTTTGGATCGAGCTTGTCTGATTCTACCCTTTTAACAAATGCGGGACATCCCCAAATTCTTAAATGTTTAAGATTTGGCTTTTTCCCATACCATATCTCATATGGGGTAGTATCAACAGCTTTAGATGGAACATGATTTAATAGGTAGGAGGCGATTTAGGCATAACCCCAAAACGATTTAGGGAGAGTTGCATGACTCATCATGGATCGAACCATATCTAATAATGTTCGATTTCTCCTTTCAGATACACCATTTAATTGTGGTGTATATGGAGGAGTCCATTGTGAAAGAATCCCATTCTCTTTTAAATAATTTTGAAATTCTTGGTTTAGATATTCTCCACCTCGATCTGATCGAAGTATTTTAATACTCTTTCCAAGTTGTTTTTCTACTTCACTTTTATATTCTTTGAACTTTTCAAAGACTTCAAATTTATACTTCAATAAGTATACATGACCATATCTAGAATGATCATCAGTAAATATTAGGAAGTATGAAAAACCTCCTCTAGCTTGAATTGACATAGGTCCACACACATCAGTATGTATGAGACCTAATAATTCCGTAGATTTTTCACATTTTCCAGTAAAAGGTGTTTTAGTCATTTTTCCAAGTAAACAAGATTCGCATGTTTCATATGATTCATAATCAAATGAGCCCAAATAACCATCATTATGCAATTTGGTTATACGTTTCTCATTTATGTGACCTAGTCTACAATGCCAGAGATAAGAATTTCTAAAATTATCAATTTTGGGTTTCTTTGTATTTATGTTGAAAATTGGATTTTCAAAATCTAATATATAAAGACCATTATTTTGATAACCAGCACCATAAAAAGTACCTTCACGAAAAATAGAACAACACTTATTCTTTTGATTTATTTCAAAACCATCATTATCTAAATAGGAAATTGAAATAATATTCTTCGTGAGTACTGGAACAAAATAACAATCTTTCAAATCAAGAATCAATCCACTAGGCAGAGAGAGACTATATGTTCCTACGGCTAAAGCAAAGAACTTTTGCTCCATTGCCCACGCGTAGGTCTACCTCTCCTTTTGCCAGCTTTCTACTTATCTTTAGACCCTGCATATTATTACAAATATGAGAGCCAGATCCGGTATCTAATACCCAAGAATTTGATTTTGAAGTAGAAAGGTTTATTTCAATCATAAACAAACCTGAAGTAGAAGCTTCAGTAAGCTTCTTCTGCTTCACGGTTTCAAGATAAGCCTTGCAATTTCTCTTCCAATGTCCATCTTTTCCACAATGGAAGCAAGTGCCCTTTTCTTTCTTGTCCTTTTTGGCTTTCTGTGTTGCCTTGGGTCCAGCTTTCTTCTTGGTCTTCTTAAGACCAGCTTTACGCTTTCTTTTATTGGACCCCTCAATTAGCAACACATTAGCCTTTTCTTTCTTCATGGTATCCTCGAACTTCCTTAAGCAAGTTCAATAACTCGAGGCAAAGTAGAGGTCTCAACTTTGTTCATGTTGAAGTTCACCTGAGAAAAGCTGGGAGGAAGGGATTGTAGTATCAAGTCAACACTTAACTCATGATACATTATAAATCCCAGTTTACCCATCTTTTCAATGAGACCAATCATCTTCAGTACATGAGTTGAAACTGAAGATCCTTCTGCCAACTTGCTATGAAAGAGTTCATTCGTGGTATCATATCTCTCACTTCTAGCCCTTTTATCATATAATGCTTTCATATGTTGAAGCATTGTAAAGGCAGTCATGTCCTCATGCTGCTTTTGCAGCTCGGGACTCATTGAAGCGAGCATGATACAACATGCATTTTCAGAATCATCTAAATGCTTCTGATATGCATTTCTTACTGCTTGATCAACATCGGCGAGCTCATCGAGCAGGACCATCAAGGACATAGAGCAACTTCTCATTCCTAAGAACAATTCTTAGGTTTGAACCCGATCCACATAGTTTGGGCGATAAGTTTATTGTCTAACAAAATGCTCATGAAGTTCATGTTGTTATTCATTTTCTACAACAAGAAAATAAAGATAGAATAAGAATTTAAATTTATGCAATTTACAAAACCAAAATACACAAATATATGGATTTTATAATATCTTGGTTTTGCTCCCACTATTTTATCCAAATCAATGTCCCTCAAATTGATTCGAGAATTTTCTCAAAATTCTTAGTAGGCTAGAATCCCATCTCAATTATTTTTAATCTTGAGTTAGCTCAACAAATCAAAATAATTTTAATGAGTAGGTATTAATCACCAATTGCAACTTATTTGCAACTCCTAGATAGTTAGGTTATCAACTTTTGATACACATATCACATATGTCTCCTAACCCTTGCCTCAAAGACTTTTGACCTTGAGTTAGCTCAACAAATCAAAATCTTTGTTAAATCATACCCATTATTCAGAGATCTTATCTCATAGTTTGAAACACATTTTTGGTAAGACAACCTTGAGTTAGCTCAACAAGTTACCCTAACAAAATTGTTTTAAACTATAATAATGGAAGGCATTTAAATTGATTTAATATTTAATTGAGGGATTAAATTATGGTCTCATCATCTACATATATCATATGTAATAAATATTTAAACATACAATATGCAATTAAATAATCTAATCATTTAATTAAATATTAAATCACATAT
Organism: Gynochthodes officinalis; assembly: GCA_020080225.1. Taxonomy (NCBI): domain Eukaryota; kingdom Viridiplantae; phylum Streptophyta; class Magnoliopsida; order Gentianales; family Rubiaceae; genus Gynochthodes; species Gynochthodes officinalis. The sequence continues at coordinate 18,565,315 of CM034619.1, forward strand.
GACATAACAATTGAATAATCACATTAAACAATTAATAACAATTTTCAGTCATAAATCTTGTATGCATTACATTTCTAATCATATTAGAAATATTATTGAATTAATTGAGAAGTTTTATGAGTTAACATAAAAGTTTTCAAATCTTGGGCCATAATAAATAAATAACAGAAATTAAAAAAAGGACCTTAACATAAATAAACTCTTTATAATTAAAAATATCCCAAATATCTTTATTTATTTATTTAGTATTTGTCCAATTGGGTTTGATCCATATGGTATTAATGGACTAAAAGCCCACTCTACAGGCCACAAAGTTTAAGTCTTAGCCCAAACCATTTGGCCCAACTCCCAACTTGAAGCCCAACGAGAATTCATCAATTCTGGTCCAAATCAAAAACAAGTCCAATTCATGGACCTATCCAGCCACAATGGCCCAATGGCCCAATGATTCATTAAATTAAAAGGAGGCCAAGCAACCATTTAATTAAAAGCAGCCCAATGGCCCATTAGAAAAAAAAAATTTCTAATCCAGAAATGGCCCAATGGCTTTAGGGTTGACTTGATGATGACGTCATCATCTAGTTGAGCCTTCACTGCCGCCGTTGTTTCTAAAGAAAAGTAAAAAAAAACTTTTTTTTTTTCAAACCTTCCGCCGCTGCTCTTCAAATTTTTTATTTTTTATTTTTTTTCCTTTTCTTTACAGCCGCCGCTGCTTGAAAAAATTTTAAAAAAAAACTTTTTTTTTTGTTTTCTTCCTACTGCGGCTGTTTCAAAGAAAAAATAATAATAAATTTTTTTTTTCTTCAGAACATGAATCTCAAGTAGCGGCCAAGAATTCGACAAACAACTTTTGTCAAGCGGCAATAAATCAAAAAATTTTCAAATAAAATTTTCAACTTGTTCCATAAGTGAAAAACAATTTTTCACTCAACAAAATAATTTTTCTCAATTATTCAACATAACACATACATATATGTAAACATAAACAATTTATATTCACATAAATTTATATTTATACGCAAATTAAATCCTATGCTCTGATACCAATGTTAGGAAATCATGTATGCCATAAACAAATTTATAGGCTGCGGAATTAAAACATGATTTTCACCAGGATCAATTTCAATATACGTATAAATAAAAAACCTGTTTTGATGACTGAAGATTATGTCGTCGAAGGAAGTTTTGTCAACCACAGCCGCACAAACGTCCGGCCTCTAAGGTATCCACACGAATTTGTTCTTAGGATCCTCCTAGGATTGATTGACACCAAGCCAATATGCTAGTTCCTTCAATGAGCGTCGCAAAATTTTAGAGTTCAAGAGAACTCTAACAAAACAAAAGAAGAACTTTTTCCCTCTATCTTGCACGTCAAAATTCTGTACGTACGCTCTATATGGAACTTAGTGTCTGTCTCCTATTAAAAGGTAAGTTCTATCTATCTGTTAGACAATCTAACAGACTGATTAGACATTCTATCGTAATAGAATTCTTTTAATAAAATTAAAACTAATTCTAATTCTATTAAGATAAAACAATTTTATCTTATCACAACTTATCTTATAGGAGATCTTATAGGTTAATTATATTACAAATTAACCCCCATAATTATCACATAATTATTTAATCATTTTAATCCAAGAACAAATTCTTTATGTGTGTGACCCTTTAGGTTCTTAATCACTTGGCAATAAATAACAAATTATAATCTTAGATTTAATTGGCTTTAGTACAAAACCAACAGGTATGGTATCTATGTTCACAGTATAGTTTTTAGATTTTGTTGCTTCACGTGTTTTTTTTCCCTCTTTTTGATTTGGTCCTTATTGTTTATTAAGAGAATAGCAGTGTTTTTCCAGTCATTCTTAGTGAAGTTTGGGTGGTTTTATTCTATTTGTCCCATTAGATTTTTTTCTTTTTTAGTTTGTCAATGTTTTCATTTTTTAATCCATGTTTTGTTCCTTATAAACCTTATGTGCTGTTAAACTGAAGGACGAAGGATTTTGGGGTTGTTGAATGTAGTGTTTCTATGCAAGATCCTTCTATCATATGGCCTATGTTTCCATCCATTGACTGAGTTTTAGTGTTGTTTCAATTTGGAGGCTTTTTCGGAATGTTTTTGTTAGGTTCTTTCAGTCATGTTGTTAGTATGTAGATAACTTTGTCTATGTTTTAGAGAATGGAATATTTGGTTAGGTAGTTTATGCAACTGTGGTGTTGGAGCCAAACATATAAGTATCTGCTTAAAAATTTTGTGTGTTGAGAAGCAGATGTGCTGATAATGGGAAATATTAGTGAATGATGAGTGCTGACATTTTATATCTTTTTCTTGCATTTTATTTGGTCTTCTCTTTAACATAGGGAAATAAGTCTGATTGATCTTTTCTATATATTTTGTTATATTAGAGGGGGAAAAAAAAATTAGTTTCTGTGTGTATGCCTCTATATGTGCATGTATGTTGAAAGCTTTGCTACAATGTGATGGCTGCTATAATGTGTTTCAATTTGAAATGTATATGTCTCATTTTTCTTTTGGCAATTAATTTGAAACCTCTTTCTTTCAACTTACAAATTTTGTGTCGTGAGAAATGATTGTGTTGGTTATGGCAATGGAGTTATTTCCCCAAATATTGATCCAAAAAAAAATTAAATAAATATTAATTTTTTTTTTCATTTTCTATGGAAATCAGTTTTTGAAAAACCGACTTTAAAGCCGGTTTTTCAAAACCGATTTCCTTACAATTATTTTTAATTAACATTTATTTTGATTAAAATTAGTTAATTAATTTTTGAACCATATTTTATTTTAACAAATGCGAAAAGAATATTATCCAGAGCTAAATTCTTCATAATCGATATTCTGCATATCCACTTCAATTTAGTATTATTGTTTAAAAGTTTTTGATTAAAACTACTAGTTAATTAGTTTTTGTACCATATATTAGTAATTTTTTTTGAAAATAATGTAACTTTGAACAACAATTTTGCAATAATTTATTGTGTATTATTACAAGTTTTTTCTCAAAAAATTATATAAAAAATATAAATTAAATTTAACATATTATTAAAAAATTATTTTATTTTTAAAAAAATCGATTTTTGAAATATGGACTTTAAAATCGATATTAGGGATATCAACTTTAAAAATTGCTATTCCAGATAACCACTTTGAAGTCGAAATTCTAGATATCGACTTCAGACAATTTATGAAAAAGAAAACTTAGCCCTAAACCCTCTAAATTCTAAACCCTAAAAACTTCACTCTCAACCCTCAACCCTCAACCCTCAACCCTCGACCCTCGACCTTCAACCCTAAACCCTAAAACCTAATCTTTAAACTTAAAAGCCCTAACCCAAAACCCTAAACTTGCCGCCCCTCTCCCTCCACTGGTATTTAAGTCTTCCACTGGTGGATCATTAGGCTCTGTTTTCCCTTATAGCATAGCGTCTGCTTCAATCTCATCTTCACAATCTTTCTTTGGTTCACAACTAGTTTTTGGTAGTTCTGCTCCTTTCTTTACATCTGCAACAGGAAATAATGATAAAGTAAACACAAAAGACAGCATGGCCGAGGATTCAGTCAAGTTATCCATGAAATTTTTTCCATTGATAATTCCCCAGGGTACACTGGAGGTTTTTCCAAAAGTTAATAATGGAGTTTTTGAGAAACCGCCGAAGCTTTCGCCCAAGTCGTGGAAAGCTTGTGATGGCTGGCTCTCAGAATTTAAAGTGGGGCTCATAGCCTCATAGGCTCTAGTGTTTCGACTCTTTCCCATGCTTGTACGGCTTACTATATGAAATGATGTGAAGAATCTTTGCATGGAAAAGCAAAACCAGTCAAAATAGGTAAAAGTATATGAATAGCAGTAGAGTTAATTTGCTAATATTGTTTTTTTAATAAAAAATGAAATAAATATTGATTTTTTTTACTTCAAGTCGATATCCATGATAGGAATTGCACTATTTTATGAACGACTCCCAAATTATCAATATTTATTTTTTTTAAATAAACAATATTCAAAAATTTCACTCGTATTAGTACAAATGATTTTATTTATATTTTTTGGAAATGCATAAGAGAATGTTAAATTAAAAATAATATAATTATATCTGTTTATTTTGTAAGAAGACATATAAAATTTTCGTATATGCTTTTTACAATTTTGTTGTTTAATAATATTTGGGATCCCACCTTAGACCATTACAAATGGCATATTTAGGAAATCAACTTCTTATGGCAATTTAGATTAGATTACCTCTCAAGTCGTAACATGTATTTTTTTCTATAATAACATTTGGAATGAGTGAGGAGATTTCACTTAATTAATAAAGTTATAGGAAAAATCTTTAAGTTTCAACAAGTGACAAAAAAGGAAAAAAAATTAATCAAGTCCCACAGGGAGACTGTCTAATATTCTTACGTAGCTGTCGCCTAGGAGGTTGGGGTTGGGGTTGGGGTTGGGGTTGGGGCTGTGGGTTGTCGTCCGTCTCAGTGCGTTTAGGTCAAAAGGAATTGATTCATTCATACGTGATTGTGGACGAGGACGCCTTCAACGTCGCTCATAGATCAAATTGTAATGAGACATTTGAGATGACGTACTAGTGCGGCCTTGCGATAAAAGGTCCATCTCATGTGTCACTTCATATGGCTCATCGGGCTGATGAAGAAACATATTAGCGGCCAAAATCCGATCATCCTCATCAACATTGCGACGGCGGGAAGTAAACGTCCGTTCGGACATAGATGGACGATCAAAAGTAGATGGACGTCTCGAAGTAGATGGCCGGCCGGACATAGACGGACGAGCAAACGTAGAGGGACGGGAATGCGATGGTTGAAATTTACCTTGAAAACTTGCACGTGGCATCTGCATCTGCGATTGTTGAAACTCACCTTGAAAACTTGCACGTGGCATCTGCATCTGCGATTGTTGAAACTCACCTTGAAAACTTGCACGTGGCATCTGCAGGCTGCGATCCTTCCCAACCATTGTCATAGCACGATTGGACACGTCATATACATTTCCCAATCGAGATTTAGTATCTACATCGACATTGGTGAAATCGCGGGCCAAATCATTCACTTGCTCCCAACATTCACCCTGCATATAAAAAAGTGCTTAGCCATAACATGTTCTATACATCGGCGAATATAAACACTTTAAAAGTTATATAAATACCCAATACGAGACAATCAATGCGGTTAGGCGTATACCCTGGTCCGGTCGATGCGTGGGATTACCGATAAGATTCCGAGTAATCAGTCGATACCAGATCATGTATTCTGAGAAATAATGCATAGGACCAGTTGCAGGCCTGCCAATCACAATCCAGTCCATTTGGCTGTTCCACACATGAACATAAGCTACATGCCGTGACATCCAGTTCACTCCCTTCCTGCCCCGACGATCTACTCGATGCAACCTCATATCCGTGTCTACGGTCTGAGGGATCGTCTGAATATAGCCAAACTACCGCATAACCCGCCCTGGTAAATGTAGTTTAACTACATCAAAGTTGAGCAGAGGCACGGCTGCACACCAAATAGCACAGCCAAATAAGCAGTATTCAGGTAACTCATACAGGCCGTCACCATCTTGATACGGTTGTCAGATAAACTGTGAAAGAAAGAAGGTTAACAATCATCAATGTTTGAACTAAATTTAGTTGTAACGAGCCAATAGTTTCGAAACAGTAATTATTTATCTACTTATGTCCTCCTCGGCCATAAGTCCAGCTGATCCCGATACATACGTAACACATGGCATCCGACATTTCCAAAACTCAGACCCGTGTTCCATCTGCAATGAATCAATATACGAGCATATAGAGGATCAGACACAATTTAAAATAAATCATATATGTCATGGCAAAAATTAAACCGGTAAATACGTACACTATGCTCCTAGTTCGAAAGGCATGCCGGGTAGCCATATTGATGAGGGTCTCTGACATTTCGGTGTTGGGGTTTTATTCGCGGTAATCTCTTCCAGGCCTACACCTGCAATAAGCCCATGGGTCCACATATACCGGCCGTATCTTCCATTGCCGCCCGACATAACGCCCTATATAATGATGCTAGCACGGCGCTACCCTAACTATACCCCGATGCCGTCGCTATATCCCTCAGTAGAGGTAGGTACATTAATTTGACCTTTGTATCTGACTTATCCCCCATGATCGACCCTATCATTTGCATAATCCGACATTTGGCATGTTGTACTATCTGCTCATATGGGGTTTCATCTAGTAGAGGACGTGCCTGGATATGCATTGCGATACTCCTCAGTTTCAACCGATCTCCGTCGAAATGGTTGGGGGCCAGCATGTAACCCAATAGCTCATAACATATAGTCTGTCACTCCTCAATCGTATGATTCGAATCTTCCCCAATTACCGGTTCTCCGTCGATCCGTAAACCCCATAGTGCAGTGACATCTTGTAACGTCACGGTGGCTTCACCAACTGGAAGGTGGAATATGTGCGTCTCCTGCCACTATCTCTCCACCAATGCCGTGATCAATGCCTAGTCAACTTGTATACATCCTGCCATGTATACACCATAAAGGCCCACTTCGTAAAACAAATCAACTACCCTAATATCGAGTGGCCCAACTTTCCACATGTCCACATCTGCCCTGTACACTTTCAACGGCTCCATTTCTGGATCGTCCCAAACGAGCTCCGATCGATGACTGGTTTGAAGCGTGAGAACATCCCGTTGTTGTGGCCCAAGAGATACATCGGCGAATGTGGATGAAGTGCTCGCAAACTCTATAACCTGAACATATGATTCACAATTTTACTACATTATTTGCAAAATCCATTGACGATTGCAAATAGAACATGCGAAAGTTTCGTCGTGAGTCCCTTTGGCATATGTAAAAAAAACAACTACATTAACACACAACGTCTTGCCACGTCCATTCAAACACCCCAAAGAATTAATAATATCAATGAACACATATTGGAGATTGCGTAATTCACATGCGAAAACAAGTTCATGAGTCCATTTTGTATCTTTGTAAAAACAGACACAATATAAAACACAAAACGATCCAAAGGATAAAATGAAACACCGAATGACTAAAATAATAATAATTGATATACCAATATGACAAAATAGTTTTTATTACATATCATCATTCATGGATTCATAGCTGCCCTATCTCTAAGCCTCTCCATGTTAGAGCATGCCTTTCTATTATGCCCAAGTACTCCGCATGTCTTACACATCTGATTTTGTGCTCGATCCATTTCATTCTTTATACGGGTAGATCTTGGACGGCCCGTTCGGTCATTGAGTCTTGCCGTATTGGCGACCAGATGAAAAGGTGCTGGTGGCCAATAGTCCTCGTGGGGCATGGGGTAGAAATAGTTTGAATAGGTTTGCACCATTTTCTCCACTTTATATACACCATCCACGAGTGCTAAAGCGACCCGTCCCATTTGAGCGTAAACCTTTTGTGCGTGGGAGCACGGAATCTTGTAAATTTCAAACTTCCCACACATGCATGATCGGTTGTTAAGGTGTACCGTATACACGTTCCCTCCTTTGTCACATGAACCCCTGTCGTGACTTGGTATAAGCCTTTTTCCCTCACAAAGGACGTCACCTGGTGATATTTGGACTTGTGCTCGCTCCGAAGGAACTTTTCTTGCACGTTTGTCGGCCACGGATTCTGATCAGCAACATGTTTGTGGCCTTCGGTGCGGTGCAAGTCAAAGTATTTAACCAATCGGTAAAAAGTCACACGCACGCAAGCTGTTATTGGCAATTTTCTGGCACCTTTCAAAACTCCATTGAACGATTTGGAATTGTTCGTTGTCATTATGCCATATCGAAAACCACCATCATAGCATAGTGCCCATTTCTCGAGTGGAATATCCATCAACCATTTATGGGCGTCTTCATCCAATGACCGCATAGAGTCCATTATCTGAGCAAATTTGCGGTGTTGGTGTGCAGTAGCAGCGCGATGCATCAATTCAATCAAAGCATTATTCTTGAATCGCTGACTAAAGTTAGCTTTGACATGCAGCAAGCAAAACCTGTGGTGAACCATTGGTGGTTGTAATGCAGGGTTGTTCTCAACGGCTCGCAAAATTCCCCGGGCTCGATCCGAAATCAAACAAATTCCCTCGCAGCCACGAATCACGTGACGAGATAAATGATAAAAAAACCAGGACCAATTTGCTAAACTTTTCTTGTCAACAATTGCAAAAGCTAAAGGAAGAATATGGCCAGTTGCATCAGCACCTACTGTAATAAGGATCTTTTCCTTGTATTTCTCGTATTGAAAAGTGCCATCGATACTAATTACGGGACAACAGTGTTGAAAACCATCAATACAAGGCCTAAATACCCAAAACACCGAACCAAATATGTTGTAATCTCCAATACTATCTTCCGAGTGCCGCCATTCAACAACGGTGCCAGGATTAAAGAATTGAAGGGCAAGTAAGAACTTCGGTAATATGGTGTACGACGTCTCCCAATTACCATATACCAGTTTAATGGCTTTCCTTCTCCCCAACCATGCCTTCTTGTATGATATGTTAACTCCAAATGAGCGCACATCTTCAACTATGTCGAGGACCTTGTATGAAGCATTTTCCTTAATATTGTTCCGAGCCATTCGGCCAACCATCCCATAATCTAAATTCGGGTGGTCCTCTGGCTGTATCTCAGGGATGCATGTATGTTTCAAATGCATCTTTGTGATCTCCCAAAATGTATGTTTCTTTCTCAACGTTGCTTGAACCTTCCATAAAGAATTCTTGTCCGCATAATAAAGACATCGGACAAACCAGCTAGTAGGAGTACTTTCATACACTTTGAAGTACCTCTGCGCACGAATGAACCAACATTTAACTGCATGTTGCACCCCTTCTTTGGTACGGAAAACCATTCCAACCTCTAGTTCTGAAGTTCGATCATCAACCCAAACGGGTCGGTGATAGTCATCGGACTGGTAGATCATAGAAATCTTTGGATCACCGATGTCCATGTAGAAGGGAATATCATCGACAATGGTATCCAAGTGGAAAACATCAATCGGTGGATGCGAAGTCTCTCATTCCTAATGGCCACAACACTTGCCCTTCTCCTCTTCACTATCTTCCAATGACTCTGAACCCCTGTCTATCCATACATGTAGGGGATCATAGGGAATGCTTACATCTTGGCATGTGGTCCCTAGTGTGAACGTATCAGCTACTTGGGCAATTGGCTCGGGCTTAGGCAGCTCTCTAACGAAAGCTGCACGACTTGGCCCCTCATTATAATTACCCCCACTTGTATCCTCATTAAATTGTCCACAACTTGAGCCTTCATTGTATTTGCCCCCAAATGGTCAAACATTAAAGATAGCATGACTTGGACTTTCTTCCAAATTGGCCCTACTTGGACCCTCGCCAAAGGGGCCACGCCTAGGATCCCCGGGAACAAAATAAGATTGTGGAAAAGGCGCATCATTCGATATGAAAGCACCATAAGTAAACCATTGATCATTAAGAAGCCCTTCTCCTTTTCTACTTTGTAAAAGTTATGTGAATGACCCAACATTTGTTTGGGGAACCACTGACATATTGTCCTCAGAACAAATGGGATCTGGGCCGGATTCGTAACTTATGTACAATTCAACCGCATTAAGACTCGGACATGTGGTTGGAATGCACAACATCTCCCTCACCGTATCATCATCATCCACTGGAACTGGTATGTATGTTATTGAATTACCAGCACTGCTAAGAGGATAACGGCACATTAATTTCATCCTAACTTGGCTTCCATTCAATCCAGTAGCCCGATGTAATTTTCTCAAAAGTTCGGACATGCTAATATTTTGATCAACAGCAATAAACCGTTTTGGCAAATTACTATATTCGGAGCCGTTCGGGCCACTAATTATTCTCCATCCCAGTATAACACAAGCCTCACTCGTTCCTTACCCATTTCTATATTGTGTATGCCATCAATAATAACATAAAACTTACATTAATATAGGGCTCAAAGTTATTGAACTAATAGGCATAGAAAAATTTATAGAATTACTCCCACGACAAAAAAATTAACCAACTAACATTTTGACATCCATTTAGGGGTGTAAACGAACTAGTACGTTCGGTGAACAGTTCGTGAACAAGATCGGTTACGTTCGTTTATGTTCGTTTGTTAAGCTAAACGAACAATAAACGAACACATTTTAGTGTTCGTTTAATAAACGAACACGACACGAACAAGTACACGTTCGTTTATTTATGTTCGTGAACAAGCTCGTTTAGTGTTCATAAACAAGTTCGATTAACGTTCGTTTAAAGCTCGTTTATTGTTCGTTTATATTAAAATATTAATAATAATATAATATACTAATATATATAATAATAATGTTTGTTGATCATTCATAAACAAATTTGTTGTGGTGTAGTGGTAAGTAGCCATGCTCTCCACATTAGAGACCAAGGTTCAATTCTCAATAATGCTATTTTGTTTTTTAAATTTGCGAATGTATTTGTTTATTTGTTCGCGAACGTGTTAATTTACTCATTCGTTGTTTTTTCAATTTGCAAATATATTTGTTTATTTGTTCGCGAACGTGTTCGTTAAGTGTTCGTTTACTCGTTCATGAACGTGTTCGTTAACGTGTTCGATAAGTATTCGTAAACTGTTCGTGAACACTAATAAACTAGCATAAACGAACACAAACACATATTTCATAAACATAAACGAACATAAACGAACATGAACAGTCTAAAAAATAAACGAACAGTAAACGAACAAGGCCCGTTCGTTTATGTTCGGTTCGTTTACAGCCTTACATGATCCATTCAAAACCAAACATTCTCCCAACAGCACAAAGCCTTATATTCATCAAATCCAACCACAATCCTTTAATCATTATCAACAACACCCCTATTCACAACTTATCATTCCAACAATAGCAAACTCATTGACTAAAATGCCACATGAATCCAAAACAAGGCAAAACAATCCAAAACAATCCAACTCAATCTAAGTCATCACCTCACAAAAATAACCAACTAACATTTCACATCCATTCATAACCAAACATTTTCCCAACAACATGAACCATTATATTCATCAAATCCAACCACAATCCTTTCATTGTCATCATGAACACCACTATTTGGAACTTATTATTCCAATAAGAGCAAACTCATTGAATCAAATAAAATTCCACAACAATCCAAAACAATCCAAAACGATCCAAATCACAACCCAACAAGAGTAACCAACTAACATTTTCACATCTATTCATAACCAAACATTTTCCCAACAACATAACGCATTATATTCGTCAAATCCAACCACAATCCTTTATTCATTACCACGAACACCCCTATTCACAACTTATCCTTCCAATAACAGCAAACTCATTGGCTAAAATTCGAAACAATCCAAAACGGTCTAAAACAATCCAAAACGATCCAAGACAATCCAAAATGATCCAAATCACAACCCAACAAGAGTAACCAACTAACATTTTCACATCCATTCATAACCAAACATTTTCTCAGCAACATAAAGCATTATGTTCGTCAAATCCAACCACAATCCTTTCATTATCATCATCAACACCACTATTTGGAACTAATTATTCCAGTAAGAGCAAACTCATTGAATAAAATTCCAAATCAATCCAAATAAAACCAAATCACGCCTAGACAAAAGTAAGCAACCAACCATTTTCTTTGGTTTATGCGTCAAACAACATTCACAATTATATTCAACAAATCTAATATAAATTCTTTGTTCGGCATCATCAGCAGTACTATTCACAACGTATTATTCCAATAATAGCAAACTCAATAAAAATCAGTCCAAATCACCACCTCACACAAGTAAACAACTAATATTTTTCCATACATTTATAACCTAATATTTTCCCAACAACATAAAGCATTATATTCATCAAATCCGACCACCATTCTTTAACTTACAGCATCAACTCCACTATTCAACACTTACTATTCCAATAATCGGTAATTCAGTGAATGAAATTAATAATCAATCCCAATCATTCCAAATAAAAAAATCACCATACTTATTCACAACGAAATTTCCAACATCAATTCAAATAATTCTATCAATAATTAACAACTTTTGAAACAAAATTAACGTCAAATCACATTCATAATATATAAATTGTTTACCTTCGTCGGTTACTTCGATCCTCGAAAATGTCCTTCGCTCAACTTATTTTCCTTTTCACTACAAATAAAGTTTTTATCAATATAGGATAACTAATTAACAGATTTTAAGTCATAAAATTGAACATACAAATTTAACATAAAAGTAAACATACAAATTAAACATAAAATTTAACATATAAAATATAATTTAACTTACAAATGTAACATACAATTTGAAATATAAAAAAAATTGAACATAAAATTTAACATATAAAATAACATACAAATTTAACAAACAAATTAAACATACAAATTGAACATACAAATTTAACATAAAATTAAACATACAAATTAAACATATAAAATCTAATTTAACTTACAAATGTAACATCAAATTTAAAATATAAAATACAATTGAACATAAAATTTAACATATAAAATAACATACAAATTGAACAAACAAATTAAACATAAAATTGAACATACAAATTTAACATCCAAATTTAACATAAAATTAAACATTAAATTTAACATACAAATTTAACATATAAAATAAATTTTAACATATAACATATAAAATAACATACAAATGTAACACAAAATTTAACATATAAAGCCACATACAAATTTAACATCAAATTTTAACATACAAAACAACATAATAATTTAACATAATAATTTAATATCAAATTTAACATAGAAATTGTAAAAAATAAATGGTAATTCACATTTTAACAAAAAAATTGGGCAAGAACTTGAGTGTTGTATTTTTTTTTTCGGTTGGAGGCTCCAAGGGAGGGGGAGGGTGGCGGCACTGCTTGTAAGGGGGGTGGGGGAGGGGGGCTGTCAAACGAGTGGCAAGGGGGAGGGGGGGAGGGTGCAAGGTGGCTGGATTTGGGGTGGGGGAGGGAGGAGGAGGTAGATATAGGAATACAAAGAAAAAAATTGAGTGCAGAAAGCGGAAGAGGAAGTCTGGCGTCGGAAATGGGAAGAAAAGAGGGAAGGAGGAAGAAAAGAGGGAAGGAGGAAGAAAGGACAAAGCGGGCTGGCCGATTTGTACTGAAGTCGGTTTTTGATTCAGCACAAAAGTTAAAAAAAAAAAAGCAATATTTATTTAATTTTTTTTTTGAATCAATATTTAGGGAAATAACTCTATGGGAATGTGACCTATTCAAAAGGTCATATCTTTGCATTATTTTCTATTCATCTAATCTAGATAATGTTGCTTTCTTATATTGAATTAGATGAGCTAGAATGAGGAGAAACATATTATTTTCTTATTTCTACTGTTGAAGCACTTGCGTGTATTGTTTAAAAACATGTGTTGATATTTTTTTGGGGGCTTGGAGAAGTTTGAAAATTGCTATTTGAACTTCACCCTTGATATGTATAGTGCCTGACATGTTTCAAGGTAACTCAGAACATGGAATTTAATATGGAAAGTAACTCAATTATAAATAGGGATAGCAATTTATGACATGACACGACACGAAAACATAACACAAACTTAACACGTAATTAGTAGGTATAGGTATATCCCTTTGCGGGTTTGGGTCAAAATCGGGTAGAACCCATATAACTTCAACATCAACATCACCTTTATCCCAAACTAGTTGGGATCAGCGATCGATGAACCCAAAGAAAAAAGTGAAGAAAAGAAATAGTTATAAAATAAAATAAAAAAATAAAGGTAAAAGGACTAGGACTAAAAATGGCAGTCGGGAACATAAGAATTTTGCTCTTTCATCATACTAATAGCTTTCATCCACTTTGTCCTAAGACAAACTGTATGCCAATCTATTTTACACTCCCCTAAATCTTGTTTTATTACTTTCCCCCATGTAAGTTTCGGCCAACCTTTCTCTTTCTTCCTGTCATGTTCTTTATAACAAACTTCTGTTCTTACCAGAGCATCTAGGGGTCTTTGAAGAATATGCCCAAACCATCTCAATCTATGTTCTCTCATTTTTTTCTTCCATCGGTGCTACTGTAACTTTTCGTTGAATATCCTCATTTCTTATCTTATCCATCCTAGTCTTACCACACATCTACCTTAATATCGTCATTTCTGCTACTCCCAACTTATGATCATGTTGTATTTTTACTTGCAGTCACACAAGAACCTTAATGCAGTACGCCCATAGTTGTTAAAATCACGATGCAGATTGTAGGATCACACGATCCTACAATCCAGACACACAAAATTAATCCAGGATCGTTCAGTATTGCAATTCTACCGATCTTGAATGATCCCAATATATTTTTTTAAACACTGTCGTTTTAACAAAAACAACGTTGTTTTGGGTTTTATTTTTTTTAAGTGCCCTGCAATCCTCGACCGTCTCTTCTTCACTTTAGTCTTCGCCTTCTTCAATCTTCAGGCAATCAAATCCAGGCACCGCAGCAGCTCACTCTTCACCTTCAAGCTTTAGTCAATTCGTCAATCGACACCAATCGAACCCATTAGTCTTCAACTTCGGTCAATCCATGCCAATCGAACAGTAGCTCACTCTTCAGCCTTCAAAAATTAGGTATTTTCTGGGCCTTTTAACTGTCGGGTCATCTTTAATTTTAGCAAATTAAATGTAGATGTTACATATCTGTCATACTTTTCATGGTATTGAATGCGGATGGACTGTATTAGATAATAATATTACAAAATTGAAAATCTTATGGCCCCTTTCTGTTGGATTTTTTTACTTTTATAAGCTCACTATTGAGAACTTAGGAGTTGGGATCAAGAATTTTGTTGATGTATCTGACCGTTTTTGTATGGCTTGGATTTTCTACTTGTTTTCCACTTAATAAGGCATCATTATCATCATCATCATCTGAAATAAATGAGCTAAATTGAAAAGAAAGGAATTACTGTATTTGTCTTGTTTCTGTTCCTACGTTCGAAATCAACATTGAGCTTTCTATTTCTATTCCTATTTTCTGTTTCTGCTCATGTGAATGCATTTGTCCAACCTGAGTCTGTCTTTGTGAGATGATGTTTCTTTTCTTTCTGGTTTTAGTTTTTTCCCCTCTAAATTTTGTCTTCAAAGTATATTATTAGTTAGACCATTGTGATGGATTTTATTGGAGGTTTGAAACCTTTGTGATGGATGGTTTGTGTAATGTGTTCGAAATCAGCATCAAGCTTCTATTGTTGTTTCTGTTTATGTTTCTATTTTCTATTTTCTATTTTTGTTGGATACTTGGATGCTTCTGATTTCTTTTGTTTCTTTTTTTTCTTCTAGAAACAAGAAGAACTCAGTCCAAATCGGCACCAAGCTTTCTTTTACATTTTTGTTCCTGTTCCTGTATAGCATTATTACTAGTCTTACTGTTCTATATAATTTTCCTTTTAACTTAAATGAGGTTTTGCAGTCACACAAGAACCCTAATGCAATGCGCTATGCGCCATTTCATCCAACCTACTCTGATTCTATGGCTTACATCTTAATTAATCTCTCCCCCTTGTTGCAGTATTGATCCCAAATATCTAAAAGCATTTTTCTTGGGTACTTCCTATCTGAGCATACTCACGACATCTTCGTCTACTCGTCTTGTCTTGTCGTACTCACATTTCATGTGTTCGGTTTTACTTCGACTTAACGTAAATCCTTTTGACTCCAACGTGCTTCTCCATAACTCTAATTTAACTTCTACCCTCACCTTGGTTTCATCAATGAGCACGATATCATCTGCAAATAGCATACACCATGGCACCTCATCTTGGATATTCTTTGTTAACTCATCCATAACTAGGGTAAAAAGATAAGGGCTCAAAGCAGAGCCTTAGTATAGGCCCATTGTGATTGGAAAATAACTTGATCTTCCATTACAAGTCTTCATACATATAGTAACACCATCGTACATATCCTTCATTGCCTCTATATACTTTGAATGTACTTTTTTCTTTTTAAGTACCCACCATAGAACCTTTGTTGGAACCTTATCATACGCCTTCTCAAGATCAATAAATACCATATGTAGGTCCTTCTTTTTTTTTTCTATATCTCTCCATCAGCTATCGTATCAAGAAAATAGCCTCCATGGTAGATTTTCCCGGCATAAATCCAAATTGATTTTTAGAAACCTTAGTCTCTATTCTTGATAACTCTATTTTATATAGGGTTTTCTTATTAATTTTGGTTAGAAATTGGCTTGTGTTTTAATTTGTTTTTACATATTTTGGCCAATTTATCCTTTGATTTTATGATTTCCAATTTTTCAAATATTTTTATAATTTTTGAGCATAATCTTGAATTTTCTTCTAATTTAAGGATAAAAGGACTAACCAATTTTCTTGGACTATTGTCAAAAGCCAAAGGAAACTATATAACCAATTTTGTTTGGTTTATTTGCCACAAATGGCCATGCTTCGGAAAGAACACTAGCTCAAGGAAGCAATAACTTCCATTTGGTTCATATCAGCTCCATTATTTCTCCCACTTCCTGCATCAGTGGTCTTCCACAAGAAAAGGAAAAAGAGAATGAAGCAACCGGACAACAAAGAAGCAAAAGAAAAAGAAAGCCAAGAAAGCGCACACATGCAAAAGAAAAAAACCTGCAATCTTTTATTTTTCCGAACAAAGAAATGCATGAGGACAGCAAGAAAGTATCTCCAAAATGCAGTCTCACATGGGCAAAAGAAAGGCAAAGAAAAATAAAGAAAAACCAAGAAGCGGTAGAAAGGAACAAGCATGAGAATCACACTTGGGCAAAGAAGAATGACATTTGGAAAGCAAAGCTTGGGCTGCTTTCTTTGCTGTAAAAGATGACAAGCACATGGAAGACCACAACACATGTTTGTGGCTGAACAAAGAAAAGAAAAAAAAATCTGGACAAAGCCTTGCCTATAAATAGCACAGCTTGGAACGGAGGAACGAGATCCCATTTTTCATCCCAAAACAGCTAGCAGCATTTCCTTTCCTTTGTTTACATTTTCTTCCTTTAGTTTAGATTTAGTTTAGCCAAGCTATTTTTCTTGTCTTTCTTTTCTGCAGTAGTTTAGAGCAGCTAGCTTTCTTCATTGTTTTCTTTTCTTTTCTTTTCAGCAGTTTAGCAGAATTGCATTTCATGCTTACGGTTTTCCATTTCCTGCTCACGGTTTTCTTCAGCTTTTCCAGTTGATGTTCATATGGTTTTTATTATACAAATTCCAGTTGGTGTTTTCAATAATATTTAGCAGAATTGCAGCTTCATACTCACGATTTTCTTCAGCAAAAATCAGCTCTATGCTTACGGGTTTTCTGCAAAAATTTGACAGCTTTCTTCGGTTTTTTTTAGCAAATTTGACAGCCATCCTTTTGTTGTTTTCTTCAGTCTTTCTTTGTTGTTTTGTTCTTGTTGTTTGCAGTAGTTTAGTAAAGAGAAGCATACCACCACTGATTTGGAAAAGAAAGCGAAACTTGTTGTTTTGATCCTTGAAGCTACGGGTTTGATGTGTTTTCCTTGCTGCGAATTTTTAGCTATCTTCTTGTTGTTCCTTATGTTTTTCCAGTCAAGTCTTCATCATTTTGTTCTTCTTGTTTGGTTAATTAATGAGTTTAGATTTTGCAGCCACCAAGCTTGAAAGACAAAGAAGAAGCAATTTGTTGTTTTTGTTCCTTGGAAGCTACGGTGCAAGAAACAAACCATGCATTCTTGGTCTTCAAGTCTTCATTTCTCGGTTTTGTCTTTTATTGTTTTGTTTAGTTTAAGTTAGTTTAGTTATTTTATTTTTCTTTCCTTGTTTTTGTTTAGTTAATTTTAACAATTTTAGTAATATTATTTCTTGTGTTTTGTTAAGAATTTCTAATTATGTTTTATTTTCAAGTATTAAGTATTTTATAGCTTTTATGTTCATGAAATATTGTTTACTTTAATTTTCAGAATTTGTATTAATTTTAATTATGTCTATTTTTATTTTTATTGTTAGTTTAAATTTCATTATGTTCTAATTTCTTTTGTTAGAGATTAGATGGATCTTAATCATGAATAATTAATTCTTAAGACTTGTTCATGGAATTTATATTTCAATTATGAGTTTAATATCATGTTCTTAATGCTTTTAGGTGATTGATCACCACTTAATTGATTGTTGATGCTTGTTTGATACCGAGAGGAGATAACACGCATGTGCTCATGTGATATTAAACCATGAATTCAATTTAGACCGTAATAATCTAGGTTGTTCATGTGGTTTCGGTAGTAAAACTAAATAATGGCTACTTAGATTGAATCCGGATATTTCCATAGTTCCTAATGCATTTAGAAATCTAAATTCACCTAGACCAAGTGTGAGTTGATTTTAATCTAAATAGGGTTATTAGACCGATGTCGGCTATTAATTTACATTAGGGAAATTTCACCATCATAATTTGGAATTTAAGTTAATTGCATGACAAGTCAAGAGAGTTAATTAGGATTGATTAAGTGAAATTGAAATCTCTAACATCTTTGTTAATTGGCTTAATATACAAAAATGGCCTGAACTTTGACTCTTGTAACAATTATAGCCCGACCTTTCAATTTTAACAATACAGTACCTGACCTTTTCAATTTGTAACAATTATAGCCTCTGTTAGTGCGCCGTTAAAAAATCTGTTAAATTGATGACGTGGCATCCACGTGGGCGACACGTGGATGCTCAATCAGCAAAAAAATTTAAATGGGTTTTCCAAATGGGTTTCTCTCAGATTCATCTTCTTCCTCTATTCATCTTCTTCCTCCCAGCAAGCAAAAACAGGAATTTTACCGTCATTTCCAAATGGGTTTCTCAAGCAAAAACAGAAATCTTATGTCAAAGAGGATGATGCTCTGTTTCTGTGCTCATTTTTTTAAGCATCACAGTCAACAAACACGGACCCATTATCATCTACAGTTGGCCACTCTCCACCATTTCTGGGCATCCTTGATACTGGGAACCAGAATTTTCTTAGACCAGCAGCATTAAACACTTTAGTTAGACCATCAGGAGAGGTAACATAATCTTCAATTATGATTGTGACTATTTCAGATGGATTTGCTTCCAGAAACAAACACGGACCCATTATAATGCAAACTTTCATCCAATATTCAAGAGTGATTTTTTTAGCTTCTTATAGGTCGTTCAGTACCAGTAGTAGAGCAATTTGGAGCAGGCCCTGGAAGGCCATTGATAGTGTATGCATCAGACACATTAGGCGCCCTCCCTATTCGCATTGCCTGGTTTATCACAGCTTGTACATTTGACTTCCACCATTCCCCTGCATTTTGGTTTCCATTTATTAGATTTTGAGTTCATTTATCAAATGCAGTAATATATCAACTCAAACAAGATTTTCAGGTCACCTAATACTATGATTTCCTCCTTGTGAGGTTTGGGAAATGGGTAAGGAACTCCACGTTTAGGAAGAATGACAATGGCTCCATGTACTGTATATCCCATCCTTAAAAAAAATATTTTTTTTGCTGATTGGGCATCCACATGTCGCCCACGTGGATGCCACGTCATCAATTTAACAGATTTTCTAACAGTGCACTAACAGAGGCTATAATTGTTACAAATTGAAAAGGTCAGGTACTGTATTGTTAAAATTGAAAGGTCGGGCTATAATTGTTACAAGAGTCAAAGTTCAGGCCATTTTTGTATATTAGGCCTTGTTAATTTGGTAATTTTTTAGTATTTGGTTATTGTTATAAAATTTTCATTCTTTGTTAAATTTAGTTAGATTGCATGAAAGTAATTTAATTGGCTAGCTTGTTGTTGAATTAATCATATTGGTAAGTAATTGGTTAAATTAAAACAATCCTCGTGGGAACGATACTCTACTCACTACTATATTACTTGTTGAATATCTCAAACAATATTCAATAACTCTCTCCCACAACTTCATTGTATGGCTCATAAATTTAATACCCCTATACTTAGAACAATTCTGGATATCCCCCTTATTTTTGTATATAGGCATGAGCATACTCTCCCTCCATCCATCAGGCATCTTGATGAAGATAAGGAGCGCGCAAAAGGCCAAGCTATGCATGATCAAGTATCTATACCCGCACGTCGCTCACAAGACCTTTTACGTGACATGAGTGGTCCAATGATGACGTCACGTACAAGGAAAATGTAAGAAGCTTTGGCTCAACTCCTACGTGAAGTACATGCCAAGAAGGAGAAGCTTCTTCAACATGACCGAGTCGTTAATGTGCTAAGTGTTGTGGACAATCCATAATTTCGGTCATGTAATCATTTATTTTATTTTATTTTATTTTGTTCTAGTAGTTATTTCTTTTTATGTGTTGGAATAGGATTTATTTATTAAGCCAGTCCTAGTTGGGTTAGGATTTAATTATTTATTTAGAGAAAAGGCTAAATTTGTCAATTAAAGGCAAGCAATCTAAATCCTAGTGAGCTTTGAATCAGCTTGGCCATACTTGTACCTTATTTAAAGGCCATTCGGCCGCTACTTTGAACACAACTTTAAGAAATTACAAACCTGAGAGCCTTACGTGCTTTTCTTCTAGTTCTGAGAAAGAACTTGTTTGGGTCTATTCAGGAGAATCGATTAGATTCAATTCAAAAGCTGAAGCCTTGAGTTTCTTTCACTTGAGGTTTTGTGCGTACTTTTTGGTTCCGTTGGGTAGTTTCAAATCATTGGGGTTTTGGGGTATTGCTCGCGAGGTTATAGAGGGCTATAGGCAGGGTTCAATCCACAGGTTGGGGTTGGGTGTTGCCTCAAAGAAAGCAGTTCAATAAGAAGGACGGTTCGGGAACCTACAACTCTGGTAAGATTCGGGTTTTACTCCTGTTAGGGTAAGGTTCGTATCACATCTTATTTGTTTGGAGAATTTTATTAAAAAGGTTAGTCAACCAACGTATTACCACATCCCCTAAGCATCTCCACACTTCACTAGGGATACCATCGAGTCCTAATGCTTTACCAGTCATAATCTTTTTCAATGCCTCCTTTAATTCATACTCTCTAATTCTTCGTACAAACCTTCAATTTGAATCATCAGAAACATCCTCCAAATCTATCTCACTTCTACCACTCTCCCCATTAAAAAACTTACTAAAATAACTCATCCATTTTTCCTTGACTTTTACATCTCTTACTAAAAGTTTTTATTTTCATCCTTGATGCATCTAATCTGTGTCAAGTCTTTGCTTTTCTTGTCCTTTATCTTTGCAAGTCTATAAATTCCTTTTTTCTCCTTCTTTACTCCTAAGTTGTTTGTACATTTATGCAAAAACCTTGCCTCTAGCCTCTCGCACAGCTTCCTTGGCATTTTTTCTCGCTAGTCTAAACTTTTGCAAATTCTCATCACTAGGACATTTATACAAACTCCTGGAACACTCCTTCATATGTTTGATTGCCTCCTGCACCTCTTCATTCCTCCACCAAGTTTCCTTATTTGATGTCCATTCCTTTTACTTTCCCCTAAAACCCCTCTTGCCACTCTTTGGATGCATTTAGCCATCCTATTCCACACCATATTTCTCACCCTCCAGTAGGCATGGTCCTTCTGGAAGGATTCTTTCATTGAAATCTATTTGTTTTTCCTCTTTTAGCTTCCACCATCTTATTGTAGGATTCTGCGTACCTCTATGCATTTTGCGTACTTTGTTATACCAAACCTCTGAGACCACCAACTTGTATTGCATAGCTGCACATTCTCTGAGGTAAACCTCGCAATCTACATATGAGGTCCTATCCTCTCTTCCAGAAAGAAAAAAATCAATCTGGCTACAATTTCAACCACTGTGAAAAGTGATTAGATGTGACTCTCTTTTCCTAAAGAAGGTATTTGCCAACATTAAATCATAGGCTATAGCAACACTCAAGATATCCTCACCAGCCTCATTTCTAGTCCTATAACCAAAATCTCCATGAACTATATCAAAACCTTAACTATGTTGACCAATATGTCCATTTGAATCCCCTCCTATGAATACCTTCTCCTCGTGTTGTATCCTCCTCAGAATCTCCTCCAGATCTTTCCAAAATTTGTTCTTATCGAATACTTGCAATCCAACTTGGGTGGCATGTACACTAAGGATATTCAAAATTAGCTCTCCCACTACTAACTTAACCAAAATAATTCTATCTCCTGATCTTTTAACCTCTACCACTTTATCTTTGTAATATTTATCAATCAAAATCCCAACTCCATTTACACTCTTTTTTGTGCTGTGTACCACAACTTGAATCCGGTACCTTCAACTTCTTTAGCCTTTTCTCTAACCCATTTAGTCTCTTGCAGGCAAGCAATATTCACTCTCCTTCAAGTAAAGGTATCTTATAACTCTCTCAACTTACCCATTAAAGTTCCTATGTTCCAACTCTCTAGTAGAATCCTTACCCCCTAGGCCTTGCTTGCCTCCCACACTTGCTCATAAAAGTGTGAGGACCCTCACTCACTTTTTACCACACCCGGGCCCCAATGTGGCGCATCACTCTAGGAATGATGGCCCAAGGCTAGCCTCATTACCCCCTAGTACCCGCCTATCTTGGTGCAAGGACCCTTGCCTATTTTTTGCTACATCCGGGCGCCGATACAACGTGTCACTATGAAGGGTGCATTCCAACAAAAATTTAGTAGAACCCATATAACAAGAAAAATAAATGAGTTCAATTAGGTCAACCCGTTTAACCTGTATAAGATAATTTAAAATTTTGTCTAATAATAATTTTATAAAATTGAAAGGCATTGTATAAAATATACATTTGGGTATTTTTGGTATCTTAATCTTTCACAAGTATGTAAGTATTCTTTTTGTATTGTATTACCCATGAAATAAATAAGTAATTAAGTTTTCATAAATTTTACATGTAGGTATTTTCATGTTGATTTCATGTCGTCTTACCCGTAAAATAAATAGGTTGTGTTTAGATTATATTATCTGACACGTATAATTAAACGAGTCGTGTTCAAATTCATGTAAAATCTATAATATCTATATATAAATACGGCACGTAAACTCGAAATAGGACCTGATTGTCACCCCTAATTATAAATAAGAATTGAGTTGAGCTCAAATGGAATGGAAAGGTCTTTGTGCCACTATATATTGTTAGAGGCATTTTTCCGTGCTAAATTATTTGTGCACTTACCTTTTGTATTTAGATGTTTGAGTAATAGTTTAAGTTCAGATTATGAAATATGGGAATTCCTTTCATTTTTCTCATAAGTTGATGCGCCATTTTCATCTTAATGAGCTGGCAAGTCTTTTTAAAAGTTTGAAGAAATTCAATCTTCATACTTCATTCTTTTTTATGGCTGATGACAACTTCGAGGGTGCCTAAATGTTTAACAAAGTTGTTTTCTACTTTTGAATTTTACAAAAATTTAGTTTCTGCATTTGTACCTATTGTTCAGTACTTGAATAACATTGTTGTCATTTCATGGAGTTGTTTCAATGTTTTACCTGGCAATCTTAGTATTCCCATTTTCGTGGGAAATTTATTTCATTTTTGGTCTAAAAATGGAGGATATTTAAGTTGATGGATACAAAACTTGAAAATTTTATGCAGTGGACCCATTGGAAAAAACTTTTCTCTTTTATATTTTTCATGAGTATTTAGATATATATCCTCACTCATTCTCAAATAAATATTACAAAAATAATTAAGATGAATCAAATCTATTTGCTATTCAACTATAACATTCATTACAAGAAAATGTTGAATTTCCGACTAAATATTCCGACGGCCATTAATCCGTCGGAAATTTCCGACGGATTTCCGTCAGAAAAAGCGTGCTGCAGGCCGGGCCAAAATTTCCGACGGATTTCCGTCGGAACAAATATTTCTGACGGAAAAACCGTCGCATTTTAAAGGAAAAAGAAAAAATATTTAAATTTCCGACGACATTCCGTCGGAAATATTCAAAATAAAAATATAAAAAAAATTTCGACGGAAAATCCGTCGGAAGTTCTTGCCAAAAATTAAAAATTTCCGACGGACAAACCGTCGTAATTTGGGAAAAAATAAAAAATATTTAAATTTCCGACGGATGTCCGTCGGAAATATTCAAAATAAAAATTTAACAGACTTCCGACGGATAATCCGTCGGAAATTCGTCCGAAAAGTCAAAAAGATTACTTTTTCCGACGGAAATCCGCCGGAAATGTGACATTACATACAAAAAAAAAACCTCCCCTTTTCCCCCTCCCTCCCATTTCCCCCTCCCTCCCGCCCGCCGCTCCCGCCTCCCTCAAATTTTTACAACCTCTTCCCCCCCCTTTTTCGTCTTTCCCGCCCCTCCCGCCTCCCCCTTTTCCCCCAAATTTGCCCGATTCATTTCTTCATTTCTTGTCTCTTCCGCCGCTAGCCCGATTCATTCCTTCACAGTCCAGTTGGCCGCTCTTCAATCTCCACTGCCTCTGTCCATCGCGGATTTAGTCGGTTGTGGTCCGAACTTGTCTCCGTTCCTTGTGGCCGAATTTCGAAGATTTTCCACCGTCGCAGTTGGTTACCTTTTAAGGGTACTCCTATTCTTTCTTTATTTCGTTGATATATTCATTCTTTCTTGATTTGGTTTTTGGAATTAAAAAACGTGAATTAGTGATTGAAAATTTGGTGGAATATGGACTGAAGTTGTTTCTTGAAAAAGTAAATTTTTTGGTTTTTCTGGTTGTTTCTGAATATGGACTGAAGTCACATTGAATGAATTGGTTGTTTCTAGTTTTTTCTGGTTTTTGGTTGCTCTTCAACGTTTGTTTTGGTTGCTGCATCTTTATTTTACTCTGATTCTCTGTTTTGTTTATGGGACTAATGATGCATAAAAAAGAAGGAATTTTGCAAAGATTGAAACTTATGGGCATCTTTGGTTTAATCTTCTAAAAGTTCATTAGAAACCAGGAGAGTTGCATGTAATTTTAATGGGTTTTGTTTTCTTTATTGCAAATGATGGATGAACCGCTTGAGAACTTTGGAGATAGTTTTCGCATTTAGAGTTTTCAGTTTTGGTCATTCAGAGTTCCTCTATGTAATTGCGGACTGAAGTGTTACGTGTTGCACTGTTTTTATTTTTTTTAATTTTTCTCTGAAGTCAAGAATTGCATCATTAAGTGTGGCAATCAAAAGGGATTCAACATTTGGTATTTTTAGTGAATAGAGATTTTTAATATTTTGAATTTGTACTCTATTGCTTGATTTTGATTCTATTCATGGGTTTACTGATTCTGGGTTTTGGCAGATTTTAGTGGAAGAGAGGTCCTGCTCGAGAACTTTCATATTGAACAGGCCTAAGCAACTGAATGCATTAAATTACCCAATGGTATGAGTTCAATGGAGTGTGAAAATGTTTACTTTTCTAAGCTGTCTCTGGTATGGCTTTGTCAATGATATTTTGTCATGTACAGAGTTGAGCAAGTGCAGTCAACAACACCAATCTGTTGCTTTCCATCTTTTTGATTTCTTTTCTTTGTGGATGTGCTCAAATTTTTTTTCTTTTTGAAGATTATAGCTGTATAAACTGATATCACAATCTGTCATACAAGTGTGAGAGCAATTCTTTGGGTGAAGTTTATAGGGAACAAACGATTTTGTCATTGAAATTTTTATGTATTCAACACATCCTTTTAGAAGAGTAAGATTCAAAAAGCTATTGTACTTACTCTTCAAGGTGAATATCTTGCTATTTTGAGCCTCTAATGCTATATTTGATAGATAAACCCAGAGTGGCTGGCCTCTGACATAAGGTGAAAACTTGGATATATTCTTGTACTTGTCCAGAGTGGCTGGCCTCTCATGTTGACAAACAATTGCAAACTTAAGTGACAAACAATTGCAATCTAATAAATGCTTAGTTCTTTGGTTAATGAGTTGCTTTAGCAGGAAGCAGCATTCATCTTTCGTCTGTGGACATTGGCTTTTTCATACTTTTCATTGCACAAAATTGGCAGATGTTTGAACAGATATGACATTGGCTTGTTAATTTGGAATTTATTTTTTTAAAAAAAATTTATTAATTTCCGACGGAAATCCGTCGGAAATTATTAATTTCTTTTTAAAAATTTATTTAATTTCCGACGGATATCCGTCGGAAAATATTTATTTTTAAAAATTTTAAATAATTTCCGACGGAAAGCCGTCGGAAATTATTTTTTTTTTTGAATTTCTTCTCATAATTTCCGACGGAAATCCGTCGGAACATTTTTTGCGACGACTCTTATTCGGACGATTAGTTCTGACGGAAAACCGTCGGAAATCTTTATTTTTCCGACGGAAACGTGGATTTGCCGTCGGAAATCGTCCGTCGGAAAAATCTCATTTTCTTGTAGTGATTCTAGAGAATAATAAATATATACAAACTTTCTATTCAGTTATTGTTTATTGTACTTATGTCTATAGGAAGAATTGAATCTACAAGTGAGTACACATTTTTCCAAGATTTCTAAATTCTTGGAATCTCATTTTTTGTATGTGTATATGATGTAAATTTACAATTTAGCATATTGGTCAAGCCTAAATAGTCTAATTGTTGTATGATCCTTAAAGACATGTTTATGAACATCATGCAATTTCAGAAAATTGTTTGGGTTTGTGACATTAATTATTGTTCTCTTTACGTTTTACGCATGTTGAGGATGTTAAAATGAATCATTAGACAAGTAATGTAGATATTCACACTATATAAACATAGAAAATTTTTTATGCTAACAAAATAGGGTTTGTTTTCGTTGGTTATCTACTTACTGAACATTAAATTACTTGTTCTTAATGGCACATCATGAATCACTTCGTTAATCATTTGACTGTGAAGTCTTCTGAATTGGAGGTTGACTAACTTACTTAGTCTCTTGTCTTTGAATACATGTCTTATTATGGATAGTACTTTGTTTTGTTATTGTAGATGTGATTCTTTTTATTGTTGCTCAGAGTTATTTTTTAATAGTTTAGCATAACAGTTTTGTGGTTTCATGGGAAAATTTAAGTGTCTTCCGTGATGAAATTTTTATTGTACTTTTTATTGCGAATTTAGCTCATCTTGTGTGTGAAAATGAAGAATTTGAGGTTAATATATAAGAAAAAATTGATGAAACCTACGGTATACTGACTAATATATTGCTGATATCCGAGTAAAAGTAACTTTTATTTGTTATGTGTACTGCTATGCTCTTTTTCTAATTTTTATTATTTCATGCTCTTACTTCTTTTGTCTTAATTTTTTTCATATGATGGTGCCATTTATCTTTGTTTCTATGGATAGTATTTACTTTCGAAGTTTATTCTATTTTTTGCTAATCATCGGTGAGTCATTGTTCTTAGGCAATTATTTGATGCATTTGTTTTGGTTGTTTTTATGCTATGCTAATATATTAATTGTTTTCTTTTCCTGTAGATTATCATTTTTCTTGCCAATTTGATTGAACAAACAAGGATCAGGAATCGGTTGGTGTTTGCAAAAGCTTTCTTTTTTCATCATCTTCTTTTTCTCTCTTTTGTTTCCTGCAAATCTGCTCTCGGTTCCTAAGCATGTGTTTGTAATTTAAGTTATCTATTTAACTCATGTGTTTGTAATCTGTTGTTGCGATGTTGCTTTGCTTATTGATGCTTTTCATTAGCATGTTTAATTTTGTTTTTTCAATTTGGTCTGATTCATTATATTTTTTTATTGGCATTGTGTTTTTTCCATATCTTCGTCATTCTTTTTGCATAGTAATTGTTATTATTTGTGTGTCATCTTATATCTGTTGTATTCTCTGCTTTTGTTGTTTAGATGGGAGAAAGTGATGTTCCATCTGCTTCTTTATCTAAAAATGATGTTGTAGAGTTTAATGCTTATTTAGAAAAACATAGGCAGTGTTATACAAAATGACAAAAGCTCATGTCTACCATGGAAAAAAATAAACAGTTAGCGTGTAGGAGACATGCTTAGGCTAAGAAGCGAGAAAAGCTTAGGAATAATGTGTCTCATTCTGAGGTCAATTCCCCATTAGAAAATAGAAGATCGGTTGACCTCATTATAGGAGTAAGATACCTTTTGGCCGTATAGAGACTAGTATTTGGGTACCGAACTCTGAAGTTACACCTAGTAATTCAGTGTCTTCACGCTGCAGTGAAGCAACAATTCTTGTTCCTAACATTTTAGGTGATAGTGCTTTTCTCAATTTATAAGCAAGTTCATATTCCATAGACCAATGATCTAATCAGACTTCTTCTTCCTGTAGAGGTATAGTTGATGGAAACCTAAGGGCCGAGACAACTACACAAGTCGAAACGACTCCACAACATGAAGCTACCAAAACTTCATCTACAAGGCATCCACCATTTGATCCATTGCAAGGCATGGGAGGTTTTATGACTAGATCAAGAACTAAGAGAATGCAAGCTGCCTTAGCAACTCTTATAACCAAATTTCAAGCTAAGGAAACAATGAAGAATGAGGCAATGAAGACCGGCTCTCAATATGTCACTATGATCACTATGATTGGTGTGGTAAATGATGAGCTAAGTATTTCTAATGCTTCTTTATGATCAATAGGACAGCCAAGGTGATTAGAGAAGCTTCTAAATCCATAGCCATGATGATTAGAGAAGCTTCCAAATGCAATTCAAAAGTGGAGAGCTCTATTCGGCCAACACAAGCAACATTCAGCCAACACAAGATAAATCCAATACACACTTGGATTATAGTTTAGGAAGTATTTCCTTTTCTTAGAATAGTAGTTCTTTTTAGTAATTGTTTCTCCAGGTAGTTAGTTTCCTAAAAGGCAAGAAGTTCTAATCCTTCTAGGGAATGGATTTCTCCTTGGCCAAACCTTGTTAACATCTATAAATAAGGCCATTGTCCACACAAAGGGGGCACAACTTTTATCAATACAAACTTGAGAGCTTTTAGCTTTTAGCTTTTCTTTGAGTTCTAATTTCAGAACTTGCTTTGAGTCTTTGAGGATAGCCTCTTAAGTTCATGTTTAAGCTGTTTTGTTGGGTCTTTTTCCCTCAACAATTTGAACGTTCTTCTTGGTTCCAAGGAAACAGTCCAACTTGCAGCCGAGTTTTGGATTGATCCTTTGGGTGTCAAGTAGACAAAAGCAAGATCCTTCTTCAACCTTGGAGTTGGTGTCTTGCTAAAAAAAGAACTAGTTCAACCTAGAGGACGATACTAGGACCTAGACTCTGGTATTTGTTTCAAATTTTATACTTTGGTAGAGAATTCGTATCAATAGTCCTTTTTTTCTTTCCTATTATTAAATCATTTTCTATCTATTAATCTTTACAATAGGTTCTCCTTACCAACCACTAGATACTAACCGGCTTAGTCATAATGTCTTTTTTATATTGCCTTCGATTGTTATGGTTAGATGTTTTGGCCATATAGTTTATACCTTCAAAGTCAAGAAATCAACAGTGTAATTCTGCATTGAAAGCTCTTTACCAATTTCTATAGGCAATTCTGAGAGCTACTTTGGTTCATCTTTCTGTCTACAAGATGAATTACCTGAAAGTAGCCATGTCCCAAATCAGAAATTTGCTAGCAGTAGAGGTATTTCATGATAATTAGTTGCATTTCATTGCTTCATACTTCCTTGTAAATGTTGATATTATTCTTGATGACTGTTTTCTAATATTGCGCAATCATTCCTTTTTTTATCTTCGAGAAAAAAAGGCTATGAAACAATGTAAAAAAAAAAGAAACAATATAGCTTCTCCTCCATCTGTAGATAAAATTCCTGAAAACTCTTGATTCTTCTGCCTGCCTCGAATTGTCAATATTGGATGAAAACGCTTAAGGGGTCAGATTTCTCTTGTTAGTCACCCAATGCCATATTCTCTTCAGCATCTTCTCATGGCTAATGATGAAGAGTCAGTTCAGTTTAGGAAAAATGTCTGCACTTATAATAACAATTTTGCCTTCACTTCTTTGGATGTCAAATATGATAAAAATTTAACAAAACAAATATTCGTGGTATGTACACCTTTTGTGTGCAGGGCCAGATTTATCATTTCTTGAATAGTTTTCTTCCAACTACTGAATACGCATGTAGAATTCAGTTCTATTTCTATGATAGCGAACAAGAGCTTTCTCATAAGTTTTGATCATCCAATAGAATGCGTTCATCTATTGTAAAACTTTTGCCCAGAATTCTCCGGAACAATCCTTATACTAAGTTTTTCAAACATCTTCATCATGTTCCAAGTCTTGAAGATGATAGAATAATTCTCAACTGCTTTTCTTCTTTAGATCAACATCGGTATAACTTACCTTCTGTTTCTGAAATTGCTGCCACTTTTTGTGAATCCGAAGCTCTTGGTTCAGATTCCATATCCCACATCCAGGTTTACACTCATTCATATGCAACTTACCCAATCAAAAATTACTATGGATGCTATGATTATTTACAATATCCTCTTTTATTTCCTCAAGGAGAAATAGGATGGCATAAGGGTATTAAAAAGGTTTATTCAAACCAAAAAAAAAAAATGTGTGGCACAATTAATCCTATTGATCCCTCTGTGTTGACTGAACCTTCGGAATTAATAGATTTATAGGATCAAGGTAGGTTCTAGGCCCTTTGTCACTTTAAATTACATTTATGCGTCTTGTCGTGTTAATGATTTCTTTTTTATATAAAACAAAACGTTAATCTTTTTTTTTTCATTGTTTCTCACTGTTCTTTCTGTAGCTATTCAGGAAGCCAATAAAGATGACTCAACGGTATTTGTTAAGGAGTATTACTGCTACAGACTTCAAATGAGAGATGATGACCAGTCGATGTTATTGCATTCACTCAGAATTTTCTAGAAGTTTGTAGTTGACATGTACATTAAAATTGAAACTTGTAGATTAGATTTTCATAGACATAGGAAAAGAGAGATTAGGATTGACATCTTAAAAGGAATTCTTGATTCTCTATCCATTAGAGAAACAAGAGGATTCCATGTAGGTTGAAAAATAATTTTGTTGGCTTCTTTTGTTCGTGGACCTAGAGATATGCATAGGACGTATTTGGATGCAAAAGCTTTAGTACAAAAGTATGGAAAACCATACCTTTTTCTTACCATGACCTGTAATACTAATTGGCTAGAGATTTAGGAAAATTTAAAATACCATAAGACTCTATTTGGTAGGTCTGACTTGTTATTGAGAGTCTTTAGTGCCAAACTTGAAATGCTAAAGAATGAATTGTTCAAAAAAAGATTTTTGGTAAAGTTGCTACCAGTGTTTATGTTTTTGAGTTCCAAAAAAAACAAAGGTCCGCCTCATGCTCACTTTTTGCTTATCTTAAAACAAGTATCTAAACCATTGAATCCTAAAGCTTATGATCACATTGTGTCGACTGAGATACCAGATCCAAAAATAAATCCACACCTGTATAAATGTGTCTTTAGCCATATGCTTCATGCTCCTTGTGGGGTTGTGAATCCAAAAAATCCATGCATGAGAGATGGAAGGTGTAAAAATCATTATCCTAAAGACTTTTGTGAGCAAACATCCCATGCTAATAATACCTATCCCCATCATAGACATCAAAATGATGGTCGAACTATGAATGTTCGAAGCCATTTTTTAGACAATAGATGGTGGTCCCTATAATCTGTATCTTTTAGCTGTATTCTACTCCCATTTAAATGTAGAAGTTCGCTCAACAATAAAACTGGTTAAATACATGTATGAATACATATACAAGGGGCTTGACCTTGTTAGCTTCTATGTTATTGCACATGATGAAGAACGGATATTGATGAAATCAAAGATTTTCAAGATGGTCGGTAGATTGGTCCACCGGAAGCTCTTTGGCGCATATATGGCTTTCCCCTTAGTCATATGAGCCGTCCTGTTTATACTCTTTAGGTTCACGTTGACAATGAACAAATTGTTTCCTTTGATAAAGAATCTAACCTTCAACAACTGGTTAGTAAAGTTGATTTTTCCAGGACTATACTAAATTTTTCATAATGAATAAAACCAACGGCAAGGTTCAAAACAAGAGGATCCAATGTAGGTAGACTAGTTTCAATAAATCCAAAAGGAGGAGAGCATTACTATCTTAGACTTCTTCTTTTACATGTTAGATCTTCTACATCTTATAAAGATCTGTTAAGTGTGAATGGTATAAAGCATCTTTTAGAAGAGCTTCTTTAAAATTAGGACTCTTGCAATCAGATGATTACATTAAACAAACACTTTGAAGAAGCTTCAATTTTCCAATTATCGCCTGCTCTTAGATATTTGTTTATTGTCCTTCTTTTTTGGTGTTTGCCGAATAATCCTACCAACCTTTGAGAACAATTTGAATTTGATTTATCTGCTGATCTTCTGAAAAATCAACATTATACTTGTTATGATTCTCAGCAAATAAAGGCCATTGCCTTAAAAGAAATTAATAAATATTTACAACAAATGGGCAGAGATATCACTGAATACCATTTAGTTCCTAATAACTTAGAGTCTACTATCTATGACAGGATGACTAAAGAGGTAGAATCTGAAAGAAATACTCCAGTTACATAGGAGGATATATTGCTAGTTTTTAAATTGAACGTGGACCAAAAAGCAGCTTATAATATTATTATGGAGCATGTTTTGACTGATCAATGGCGGGTTTTCTTTGTTGATGGGCTTGTGGGAAATGGAAAAACTTTCCTTTGTAGGTGTCTTCTTGCTGCAGTCAGATCAAATAGTTTTAGTTTTATTATTATTGCTGTTGCGACATCTGGGGTTGATGCTTCTATCCTTTCGAGTGGTCGAATAGCTCATTCTAGATTTAAGATTCCAATAGAAGTTTCAGATGGAAAGACCTGTAATTTACCCAAACAAAATAGTACAACAAAACTAATTTTTCAAGCAAAACTCATCTTATGGGATGAAGATTCTATGGCTAAGAAAGAAGCAATAAAAGTACTTAATTATTGCTTACAGGACATTATGGATAATAATGAACTTTTTGGTGGTAAAGTTATTGTATTTGGAGGAGATTTTAGACAAACTCTTCTTGTGATTGAAAAAGTTCCATGTTAAGGATCAATTATTTTTAGGAAAGTATATCAGATAGAATATTTCATGTATATCTTTTGTAATTATCTTTTGTAATTTGTAATTATCTGTATACCTTAATTAGCATAGGTTGTGACCTATAAATATAGGCACAAAACTTTGTACATTTGCAGATTAATATACAGCAATTTTTTCCAAACTCTGGTTTTAGTTTTCTTACATTCCAAAAATACTTATTAATTCCGGGATCCTAAATTCACATTTGTGGCCTTGTATAAATAAAATTGTCTTGAAAGAAAATATAAGGGCTCGATTAGATCCGACTTTTTGTTCTTTCTTGCTTAGAGTAGGTGAGGGGTTAGAACCTCATCATGAATATGGAAACATAACATTACCTTCTCAAATGGTCCTGACATATACTAAAAAGGAATAGTCTCTAAACAAGTAAGTCATAATATAACTATTCAATTTCTGTTATTTGTTTCTTTTTGTTCGGTACTGATTTTATTTTTTAAACAAGTTGGTCGATTGTGTCTTCACTGACTTGAAACTTTTTGCTATTGATCCATACATGATGATTAACAAATGTATAATTTTTGCAAAAAAAAAAATGAATCGATTGATGATATTAATGAAATGTTGATCAAGAAATTTCCTGGTGAAGCCTGTCTTTAAGAGCATAGATAAGGCTGTTGATCAAAAACATCAAACTGATTTTCAGGATTTCTTAAATTCTCTTAATCCAAAAGGCCTTCTTCCTCATGAATTGACCTTGAAAAATAATTGTCCATTAATTCTACTTAGCAATTTGAATCCTGTCGAACTAGACTTATATGTAGATATATAAGACTAAATAGTATTTATGTAGAGATAGCAGTTGGTGAACATAGAGGCAAAACCTTTTTCCTTCCTAAAATCCCTCTAAACAACTCCAACAATGAAAAACATGGTGTTCTTTTCATAAGGACACAGTTTCCTGTCAAACTTTGCTTTGCTATGACAATTAACAAAGTTCAAGGGCAAACACTTGACTATGTAGGTGTGTATCTTCATGAACCTGCATTTTCACATGGTCAATTGTATGTAGCCTTGTCAAGAGCAAAAACATCTGCGTAGGTTAAAGTACTTATTCTGCCTACAACACATAATGACACAAAATTAGATTGCAAAACAAGAAATGTTGTATTCCACGAACTTTTCCAATTAGCAAATGCGTAACTTATCTGTGACCGCTTTCTGCAAGGTCTGTTTTTTAATAGTTGCTTCTCTTTAGTGTTTATATGTTTAATTAGAGGCCTAAAAATAATATCTCATTCTTTTTTTTACCTTCCTGCAATTTTTTAAAATTACATAATGGAAAGTACTCTTCCTATTGATGAGATACCTGCGGGTGCAATGAATTAGGAAGCTATCATTGTTGTTCAGGAGAAATTGCAACCTGCGCAATCAAGAACAAGTCCAAGCAACTATCAGAAATATTATTTTGCTAATGTGCGGGTACAGTAAAGTTAAATTTTATACTTTATGTAACATATGGATTATGGAGCCATTTATGTGCAGGTACAATAGATTTTGCATAGTTTTCTTTATGTACTTTTCTTGCATGCTCATCCAAGTTTATGCAGTAAAATCTTCTTTTTTTATCATAGTTTATAAATCTTGTTTTAAAGTGAATATGTGTGTGTGTGTGTGTATATATATATATCTTTTTTTAGAGAACAAGAGTTGAAGGCATTACTTTCAATCATGAAGTTGAGCAGATGGGTGCTAAGCTTCATACATACAAGAAATACCGGATTAGAAATGTTGACGTAAAGAACATTCTAGAGAAATATCAACACAATGGCATAGAAATGCAGTGGATTATCAAGTCTTGAATAGTTGTGGAAGAGTTTCCAGATGAGAACAACATTGTTCCAGTTGCATATCACTACATAAATAAACAGCTGCCTTTGAAAATTCATTCAGTGAGTGCTTCTTGCAACAAATATACAATGATTTTCATTATTTTGTTCACTTCCTGTTTATTTAGCTTCAATTTTACATGTCTGCTTTTTCACTTTATCATGATTTTATTCATTCAGTAAGCTTCTTATCTAGAGTTATTTATTGGCATACAATAAGTTTTTTTATAGACACACCTTTATTCACTATCAAACCAGTGTCTATACATCTTTATGATTATTATAACAAAATAAAATTTTACTAGAGTTTTGTCTTCCTTGCATTATTTTTACGGTTGAAATTACTTCTTCTTCAAATATCTTTCCTGAAATTTTTTTTGCCGTCAGTCATCCAAAATTTTTTAACTATCAGTATTGTAAGTATCAGTATTGTGTACAAAATTGAAACAGATATCATCGGAGTCGTGATTGAAAGTTTCCCTTCTCGTGTCATTACAAATGAACATGGTGAGTCAAAGGTCCAAAAATTTGTTCTCATTGATGATAGGTAAATCAATATTTTATATCAAATTGTTACAAGTTTAAATTTTTTCCCTTTTTGTGTATTGTGCCTGCTTAGACTCATTCCTATAATAAAAATATCACAGGATGCAGACTGTGTTTCTGAGCTTGTAGAAGGACTTTGACACAGAGCAAGGAAACCAAATTGTTTCTGAGCTTAATAAATTTCTTGTTCTCGTTTGCCGTAGAGTTAAAGCAATATATTTCAATGGTAACTCTGTTGTCCTGAAAATGATGTTTTTGCTTCGGTTACCACTAAATCCAATTACTTATATGAATTTATTTTGCAAGTGTTGAACTGTCCACAAAACTTAATTCGGTTGTTTTAGTCAATCCTCCCATTGAAGAAGTTATGAAGCTTAGGAATTAGTTGATGAACTGAAACTTCATTACTAGATTTATTACTGAATGTATCACTTCATTAACTTTTCTTATGTCTATTATGATGTATGGCACAGAAGAATCAAAAAAATTTGTCAAGATTCTTTATGAGAAGTCATATATGAAGAATACTATCAAGCTTATTCTGCAACCAGATCATACTTTCACATTGGTTGCCAATGTCTTACCTACCCAAAAGGCCATAACAACAGGCTATAAAATTTAGTATTCAATCATTTTGTATTAACGTAGCTATTCCCTTTTATAATTAAATGTGTTGATTTTTCTTTTAGTCTACATGGGTTAAGAGCAAAATTAACTTTGATAACATGGTTCAAAAGTACTGGTACATGGCTTGCAAAAAATGTTATCAGGCAACTGCTGCTGAATGTAGAAGCCAGTATTTATGCAACATATGCAATGAAAAGCAAATGGTTGAACCAAGGTGATGATCTTAACTATTTTTAGATATTCTTAGTATTTCAGTAAAAAAAGTTAAATGATACTGTCAATAGATATAATTATATATGTGCTCTATCTTGCTTGATTTAGATGCCGATTTGATGTTGATTTGATTGTTGAAAGTGGATTTATAAAAGCATCTGTATTTGGTGAACTAGAAGAAAACCTCCTTGGAATTATGGCACTCCAACTAGTGCATTTTGATGAAAAGGTATATATATGTCTATGTGTGTTATCTCCAAAAAGAAAAAGAAATGTTGTAATAATTTATAAAGTTTAATGAAAAAACTTTCCTGTTATTGTTATTGATTGTCATAGGGTGAGGAACCAAAATTATCTGTTGTGTATAAAAATTTAGAAGGAAAGATCTTTTGTTGTCAAGTTAAACTTAGAAAAATGAAATCAATTGATGATCAACAGCTAGCGATACGTAGTTGTGTATTGTTCTGAAGAAGATGAAAACAAAGTGCCAATTACTGTTTCTTCCCATAGTTCTCTTTTAAAGGACAATGGTGAGTTTCCCCTTTCAAAACTTATTGGCTCAGGTATTTACTACTTGGTGTTTGCTTTTACATATAATTTACACTAATCATTTCATACGAGTGGTTGCTTAACTATAAATCAAAAGTATTCTTATTATAAACTATTTTCCCTGTTACTGTGCCTAGATATTTCTGCTTCTCGAATCAAGGCACCACTTGCTGAAAAATTTGATGCCAATGATGATCACACCACGACTTCTAATTCTGCAATTGAACATGTTTGCATCACTCTTCCAAAAACTTCAAAATCCTCTAAAGAAAAGACTTGGAAGCAGCAGAAAAAAAAACTTAGTTCAGCTCAACTTTATAATCCTTTTGTGTAGTTTCATAGATAACTTTCTCACATTTTGTACAGTTGTGAACTTGAAACAACTGAATAGACCTAAACTCATCATGTGTTTCTAAAGCTATAACCATAGGTTAACCTCTGATATCAACTTCCATGCATCATTTGTTTTTGTTATATCCATACTATCACTGTTGCTTAGATCAATGAAATGACTTTGGTTTTGTTACAATTTTGTGCTCTAATTTCACTTAGAGTTTGATTGCAAAAGAGTAAGTACAACAGCTCCTGTTTTACTTATAAACAAGATCATTTTCACACTTCAATCCATAAACAAGATCTTTGATATGCGAACTCCTTTTTCGTCATTTTGATTGAGGTCCTTGTTCTCATTCCGGAACCCTACTTCATCATCTCGATCATTGTCTTGAAACCTTCTTGCAAGTGAAACCTCGACCCTACTCGCCACACTAATGCTTGGGGGGCATATGATGTTCCAGGGATCTCAGCCTTAAGTCTATGTCTAAGGATTATATAGTCTAATAATTCAATACAATAATTCAACCCAACCATAACTTAATCAGGACAAATAAAATTCTGTTTCACATTATTTCCATATTGGTGCCCCTCTTCTCCACCTTCTGTCTAGTTGGCCCAAGGCTTATTGCTTTAGCTAAAAATGAGTCCCGGATCTCGAATCCTTTCTGTTTTTGAGGTGTTGATTCTTTTCAGATCACAGTGGAGCAAATTCCACCACTACAAAATACATAATTTATCAGTTCATCATTCAATATAGGCAGATAAATATCTTGTAGTATAATAATCGTACTATTTGTTCTTTTCACTTCCTCAGTACATCTTTATGTCTAAGGTTCGACCTCTACTACCACTGAATTCAGTTTAAACGTGCACCTTAATTTCTCCTAATACCGAGATTGCGATCTCAGTTTCTCTTAATACAATGATTCTTGCAGCAATGTTACCTTATTTCTTCACATTTGCTGTCTGAAAACTTTGAAAGTAGCACAATGGGAGAACTTCATATGTAACTTAATTGCTGCCAATACTAGCGTTCTTTAAACTTACACAGAAATTGGAAGAAATGCTCAGGCAACAACTGCAGCCCTATCTTATATGACAATAGCTTTTAATTGACTGAACAATTTCAGCAGATTTCTAAATAGTGATTCATAATTAAAAAATGCGACTACCTGACCTGATTAAAACCATCCAACTGACATACGTATATACTTTCACTACAAAACATTGGTTGCCATTATAATTCCCTGGTAATCTTTATAAAGCTCTTGTTCATGTAACTTTATATCTTGCCATGTCATTGTCGTATTATATTGGAATTTGTACATATATTTTTTCTCATGCACAGTATCGATGACAACAATTAGCTGCCAATGAAACTGATTCTAAGGTGCGCTGCTGTAGAAAGTACAAATACCAGTACAATCTTTGATCGTTTGTACTTTGTACTTTACTAGTTCACCAAAGAATCTTGTGTTTGCCTTTTAATTTCTTATCTACTACAATAAATTGATTTCAACTGTGCTTTTATTTCCATCCATTATTCTTATTCTTAGATAAAAATTCCTATTTACCTATAAGTTAAACATTAATTGCAAAAGCTATAATTAAACAATTAAATCCTTAGTGGTTGTAACTGACAGGTCATTTTAATCATCTATCAACTTATTCACCACTTGCTAGCTTTCTTTTTTTAATTTCAAATGTCTTCTCTCACTGATTCCAGACATTTCTTTTCAATTTACATATCTCTTTTTCATTTTTTTTACTGTCTTCACTCCATTTAACTTCAAAAGCAGTCAATGTTTATGCATTGCATCTGAAGCTTATTCTTTTTTACCAGTTCTAACCTGTTCTTTTAGGTATCTACTCACTACAAACTTTCCTTCAATCTCAATTACATTATTTTAGTTTTATTGCACTTACATTTCAGAATAGCTACTGTTTATGCATTAGATCTGAACTCTTTTTTGTGATTGTGTTATACTATTTACTCATTCTTCACTCTAAACTTTTACTGTTCACTGGTTTAGTGTTTTAATTGCCTTTGCATTGAAAGATAGCTAATGTTCTATTTTACCTTATCATTGATTTAAACAAAAGTTATTAATTCCACTTATGTTAATGCATGACTTATTTACAGTCATTATAATATTATCCTCATAGTCGAAAATGAATAAACATTCAATTTCTTTTCGTCTGTTTGCAATTTTTAAAATCTAGATGTGCAACTTCTTTGAAGAGGATTGTCATTGTCTTATACAACATCAATTTAACTAATATTACTTTTCATAAACTCCATCATAATTTCATTTTTTCCATTTTGGTTTTTCTAATTTCTTAATTTATTTTTGTTCAACCTTTCAAGTAGATGGTTGAATGAAGCAAGAATCCTTTCAGAAAATGGACATCTAAAACAAAAAATGACAAAGCCAAGTTCTACCTTAAGACATTTTCAGGAGAATACATACATGCTTGCACTGTTAAAAGATATCCAAACGACAAGAAGAAAACAACTATTTCTAAAAAATTTATTGAAACATGCCCCAATCTGTTTGCCTATGTTGGCTTTTCAACTCTAGATTATGCTCCTGCTATTCCTGATTGGCTATAATTACTACTCATCCCAATATCTTTCTACCCAAAGGTAATTCTTCTAATAAAAAATTACGAATTTGTCTAAATTATAATTAATACTTTGCATTATTCTTGCATAATTAACACCTTTTGAAGCTTATAATCCTTTAATAAAAAACCATGATGTTATCTTTTGAAGTGTGCAAGCATACAAAAATAGGTTAGTGATTTTCATAATAATGAATTAATTAATCTACGTTAATACTAATTAATTCAAATTTCTTTGCAGAAAATTCCTTTATTCTTTTATGCACTCAATGAGTTTTCAGATGATCAAGAAGTTTGTATTTATCATGGTAGCGAATCTTAGACTTTGAAAATACAATTTGAACATTTTATAGATACATGAAATGTATTTTGTCAAGACAATCTCATGGAAGGAGGTGAAATCATATTCTTTAGAGTACGAGGCAATAACATTTTTGATGTTATTCTTTTTGTAAAGAATCAAGGCCAATTATTGATATATATATATATATATATATATATATAGAGAGATGTAGGCATATTTTCTTTCATTTTTATTCATTTCATTTACATACAACTATTAATTTAATTATAAAAATTTAATAGCCCCTTCCAATTCATGCCCATTTGTACTTACAAGAAAATGAAATGCCTACCATCGAACTCACAAGTGGAAGAAGAGTATACTTTATAGGAATGAAAAATCACAATTTTCATCAGGATTGGAATCAATTTGTTCAAGATCATGACTTGCGTGAAGATTTCACGCTTAGTTTCTTACCACAAAATTCTAGGTCTTTTGCAATAGTGGTTTTTAATGAATTTGGTGTTGAGAAATTGTATCCATGGTATTTTTAATTTATATGTAAAATTTAGATAAATGCACTTATTACAAAGACCCCAACAAGGGCCGAGTTCAGTACAATAATTGTCACTTATTTTTTATCTCAGATGTCTAAATTTACATTTATTCTTTATTTTCCTTATGTTTCACGTATCTAACTCTATCTTTTAGATACACATCTAACATAGCTTCCTTTCTTCGATATTGGATATTGTCATTCTAGCCTTGTTGGGTCAGCAATTCGAGCTCAGCTAACATCATTTCAATAGGATCCTCAGGTGTAGGAGCCGACTTTAGGCCCTTGCCTTCCAAACGTATCTTCATCTCTTCAACTTTTTGATTCCATGCTTCGCACTCAAACTTCAACTCATATATTTCTTTTTTTAAAGAATCTATGAGCTCTTTGAAACTTCGGATTTCACCTCTTTTTCCTTCTAGCTCTTGAATAAAAGTTTGAATCATCTCATCTCATCTCGTGACCTCATAATTAAGTTGAGAAATTTTGAAGGAGAGATCAGCAACCTTTTTCTTATACAACTTGTTTTGCATGGCTAAAGCCCTCTCACATAGAATGACACCGCCTATAACATTTTGTTGCTTGAGTTTATCCTCTTCAAGTGCTTGGATTAGTCTCCTAAGGTGTATAACTTGACTTCGGAGCTCATTATTTTCTTGTTTCTATTTATTTGACCCTCAGAAGTAAGTTGAGACATTTAAAGAAAGATATTTGAAATCTCCTTGTGACACATCTTAATTTCTACAGACATAGCCCTCTCGTGTTGAATAAGATCGCCAATCACATTTTCTTGCTTGGCCTTATCCTCTTCAAGCACTCTAATTATTCCCCTGAGGTGTGTAACACGAGCTCTGAGTTCAATATTTTCTTGTTCCAATTTATTCTGGACCTCGGAAATAAGTTGAGAAATTTGTAGACAGATATCTAAAACCTTGTTCTTATACACCTCGGTTTTGGCTACTAGAGCTACCTCACATTCAATAAGACCACCTATCATATTTCCTTGCCTCGCCTTTTCCTCTTAAAAAATTCAGATTATTCCCTGAGGTTTGTAACCTAAGTTCTGAGTTCATTATTTTCTTCTTCAAGTTTACCTATGATTTCGTTCACCGCACCTATTTGGGCCTCAAGGAATCCCACTTTCCCCTCCACGATATTAGATATAGAATCTATGGAAAATAAATGGCTCTGAGAATATAAAAAGATCAAATTTTCATTAGTGGACAATTTTTTATTACAAAGAAGATAAAAAAAAAAAGCCTAGGAACTAGCCTATTTTCTTGGCTCTTCTACATGAGATGAACCCTTGGCTTCAGACTCCTGGCCACCTACTCCCTCCTCGCCTTCCGGAGTTCTCAAGTCGATGTTTTCATCTATCGTACACTCTTCTAACTCTCCCACAATCATTGGAGAGTCTCAGTAGGTGAGGTGCAGCAAAAGAGTGAAAAAGCTACCATGTTTCCTCACAGCCTCGGCATAAGCTTGGTCAACTTTAATAGATGCCTTAGGATCATAGCTTGACAACTCTTCAAGATTCAGCTTTGGAAATTTTTTGTGCATCCCCAAGGCTGCCTCATATTTTCCCAAAGACATAGCTACCTTGCAATGATTCCTCGCAAATTTGCCAAAGTCATTGGTGCGAAAAAGGTTCCTAACTAATGTTTCAGCGAACTCACCCTAATTAATTCCGATTAACTTTTGCACCTCTATCTGACTATATCCAAGTTGTTGGAAAAACTCCGTGTTCTCATATTCCATTCTTTTTTGTGCCTCCAATGCAGCTGCCAGAGTATTATGACTTGAGGCTTTAGACTCTAGCTGGCGAGATATCTGAGCCTTGTACTTTGTGGCCTCTTCTTGCAACCAGTTAGAGTCCATATAGTTAAAGTCTACAGTCATTACAACAAAATTCTGAGTTAGTCAATCCTCAAAACAACCATTAATAAGTACACAAATATTTGTCCGTATTTTCTAACCTAAGGAATAAACAAGACAGCCTTGTAATTCAAATATGATATAGGCATATCACCTATCATCATTTACACTTCTTCATTGCCCTAGATCATAATACCTGGTGAATATTCTCTAGGTAGACAAAAATTGAAGCTTGTTTCCGAGGCATTCACCTCGGCTGCCTTATGCCTCGACTTCTTCTTACCGAAATCCACCCTTGCCTTTTTTTTCCCTTTCAGACAGTGGCCATATTGGGGCCCTTCTCCTCCACTATCTTTTGGGTTGGCTGAAGAACTATTGCTTTCCCTAAAGATGAGGCCCTTACTTCGGATCATTTTTCTTTGTGAGATGTTGATTCTTTTTTGGTCACGGTGGGAGCAAATTTTACCACTACAAAAATACACAATTTATTAGTCAATCGTTACATACCAGAGCAAATAAATATATTTTAATATCATAATCCTACCCATCTTGAAGCTCGAGGTCCGACCTCTACTACTGTCGGGTTTAGTTTAGATTTTTCTAGCTCCCTTTCTGTAAATTTCACAACCCTCTTTTCTCAGACTTCTATGTACTCTCAACCCTGGGGACTATATGTTCGATGAATTGCAAGTATACAATATCAACAAGTAATAAAAGGTGAGTAGAGTATCGTTCCCACGAGGATCGAAACAAATTTAACCAATTACTTACTAACATGATTAATTCAAAAAACAAAGCTAACCAATCAAATTGCTTTATGGTAATTTAAACAAACTAACAAGGAATGAAAATTTGATATCAAATAATAACATCGACAAATACTAAAAATTACCCAATCAATTAAGATGTTAGAGTCTTTTCATTTCACTTAATCAATCCTAATTAACTCTCCTGACTTGTCATGCAATTAATTCAATTTCCAATTTATGATGGTGAAATTTCCCTAATATAGATTAATAGCTGACATCGGTCTAATAACCCTATTTAGATTAAAATCAACTCACATTTGGTCTAGGTGAATTTAGATTTCTAAACGCATTAGGAACTATAGAAATTCTTGGATTCAATATAAGTAGCCACGACTTAGTTCTACTATCGAAACCACATGAACAACCTATATTATTACCGTCTAAATTGAATTCATGGTCTAATATCACATGAACACATGCATGTCATCTCCACACTGTATCAAACAAGCATAAAAAATCAATTGGTGGTGGCCAATCACTTAAAAGCATTAAAAGCATGATATTAAAGTCATAATTGAAATATGGGATGCATGAACAAGTCTTGAGAATCAATTATTCATGATTAAGATCCATCCAAGCTCTAACAAAAGAGAATTAGAACATAATAAAATTTTCAATAACAACAAGAATAAAAGTAGACATAACTGAAATTAAAATAAATTCTTAAAATTAAAGTAAACAATATTTAATAAAAATTAAAACTATAAAGTACTTGGTTATTGAAAATAAAACATTTTCATAACAAAACACAAGAAATAAAATTGCTAAAATTGCTAAACTAAACTAAACTAAAGAAAAACAAGAAAAGAAAAAAAAACCAATAAGGACGTGATAGACAAAACAAACATAGCTGCTTTGTTTTCTTCTCCATACACTTCCAAAGAGAAAAGAATCTGCTACTTTTTTGTAAAATTCTGCTATGAGAAATTGCTAAGACTAAAGTTAAAGAAAAGAAGAAAAA
Organism: Gynochthodes officinalis; assembly: GCA_020080225.1. Taxonomy (NCBI): domain Eukaryota; kingdom Viridiplantae; phylum Streptophyta; class Magnoliopsida; order Gentianales; family Rubiaceae; genus Gynochthodes; species Gynochthodes officinalis. The sequence goes on from CM034619.1 coordinate 18,609,656, forward strand.
ACAAACGTGCCGGACTAGGGGAAAAATAGATTGGTAACTGAAATTGTTGAAGAAAAGAAAGAAAAACAAGAACGTCTGTTCCAAGAAGAAAACCAATGGCAGCTGTAATTCTGCTAAGAACAAAACTAACTAACGAAAGAAAAGACCGTGGGTGACAAAAGAAAAGAACGTGACGGCTACCTCTTCAATTTTCTGCACACCCCTCTCTGTCTTATTCTAGACTGTTTATTGTTTTCTCCTAAGTGGTTGTACCCATTTGTCTTTCAATTGCAATCGTATTCTATTGCCTAATTGTAGTCATCTTCTATGTCCTTGTTGCTACCGTCTCTTTTATTTCCAAATTGTAGCTGTCTTTTGGTTCTTGTATAGCTTTTCTTTTCTTACAGCTGAAAAAGTCTTCTTTGTCTTTTGTTGTGCGGTTCTTTCTTGTCTTTTTCTCCTTTGGCCACTGCTTCTTCTTTTCCCTTTTTTTTACGTTTGACTTTTGACAATAAAGTGACATAATAGTCCCTGTATATTTTTGCAAAATAATTGGTTAGTCTTTTGATCTTCAAATTAGAAGAAAATTTGGGATTGAACTCAAAAGTTCTAAAAAATATTAGATAACTCGGTGATCATAAAATCAAAGGAAAATTTGGCCAAAATAGGTAAAAACAAATCAAAGCACAAGCCAATTTCTAACCAAGATTATAGGGTTATCACTATGTTTCCTCTAGTTCCTATAACTATCATTGGCATTCACGTACAACCAATCCATCTCTACGCCACAAGTTTCCATTTTAACAAAGAAAAATCTTTGTTTCCAATCATGGTGACTTGTTGGTTTTTCGAGTTTGCTCCTAGACCTCGGAAAGAAGGCAAAATAACCCATGGAATTTGCCAATTTCTTCATACAATAGAAGTATCGAAACAAATTCACTGAACTTCTAATCTTGCCCTATCGACACAATAGTTCAAATTATTATTGTCCTGACCAAGTTGGAAGGCAATTGCACTAAGATTATATTATAATACCTCAAGACCTCGATCATCAGGCTATAGAGAGGAAACCATTACCCTGTCTTTAGCTATTCTTCGTATACAGCACAATGTCCTACTATAGGTCGACAAGCCCTCCAGTCTGCCCCCGCAGATCTAACCCCATATTCCTTGGGGATATGATACTTTTGCTTGAAGTTTTGCACCTCATCTTCTCCTAAAACTGAAACTATGGTCTTGACCGTGAGGGTATATTTCTCTAACTGTGCCTCTAAAGGTCTAGCCACTAAGTCTTTCTTGTCGTTATCTCCTAGGGAACTTGTCATCGATTGTGAGCCATCTATGCTTTCCGCCAATGACAGTTCTGTTTGGGTTTTTCCCTCCACTTCCACTCTAGTATTTTTCTTTTCTAAATCTTTAGCCCTTCCCCTTTCTACGTCTCTTATTTCACTACTTCCTTGCTCGAATGACCTCATTAAGATTTCTCCCTCTTTGTGGCCGACCAAAAGAGACAGATTTATTGCCTATTCTAGACGATGCTTTAGACAATGAATCTGAGGCAGACATACTAACTTGTTGTTTCTTGCGCAAAAGAAATCTCTTAGTGGTGTTGGATTTGTCAAATGCTTGTTCGTCCAGTGCGTTCACGTCGCCGACGTGCTTCTTTTGAATTTACTTGCAGTTTTCTTCGTTAGAAATTTGCTTTGGAACTGAAAGAACAATTGCCAATAAAACCTAGTTTTAGGGCTACTCAATTTTTATTTGGCCACTTCATTTCCCGCTCGTGTCTTTTCATTTGAGCTGCGTTTGTGCATTTGGAATTATAGCTAGTCAGTCTTATTTAATGTAGATAAGGCTGCTGGGCAGCCGCTAACTCATTTTTCATCATTATGCTTGACATCTTTGTTCTCATCTCGGAACCCCACTTCATAATCTCGATCATTGTTTTGAAACCTTCTTACAGGTGAAATTTTGGCGCAACTGGTCGCACTTAGGCTTGGAGGCTTATGTTATGTACTAGAGATCTCAGCCCTGAGTGTATGTAAGAGGATTATATACTTTTAATAATTCAATGCAAATGCATCATTAATGTTATTCATTTCATTTATATACAGTTATTAATTAAACATGTTTTGTTTATCATCAAAAGCAAATTGTTCAAATTTTTTATATAAAACATATATAAATGATTTTTATTAGCACAATTCTTTTTTTTTCTGTATATATCTTTATTAATGCCTCTCAATATTTTGTCCTTATCATTGAAACTATAACATCGTTTAAGCCATAGTGCTTAATTGATTTGTTAATGTTCAAAAATAACTAACTTTTCAATTTATAATCTTAACAACATGATTTAGGCATTGAAAAAACAAATTCTTACATAAATTAATAATACAAAATTATTTAAGCATCAAAATTAAAATTTTCTTTGATGAATTTGGTGTTGAAAAATTATATCCTTGACATTTTAAATTTTTATGTACAACATACATATATGATTTTAATAGAACAATTGTTTTTTTTCTTTTCTCCTATATATCTTTATTAATGCTTCTTAATATTTTGTCTTACCATTTTAATCACATCATCATTTATACCATTTTACTTATTGTATTTGTTAATGTTAAAAAATAGTTAACTTTTCAATTTAGCACCTTAACAGTATGATATAGACATTAAAAAAAAATTCTTACACAAATTAATAATACAAAGTTACCTAATCATCAAAAATAAAATTGTTAAATATGATTTCGTAGTGGGCGTTATATCATTGCACTGCACATTTACGCGGTGATTACCTCAACTAGTTCTTTTAAAAAATGAAGAAGAAGAAGAAAACCATATTTGGACATGAATGCTTTGGGTAAGTTTTGATAAGAAAGAGGACAACTCTCTTTTTGTTGTTTGAAAAATAAAATAGAAACTATATACAAATGACATGAGTTAAATATCTCTAACCACAAAATACATTTTTTCTCATCTTATAAAATAAAATAGGAACCACGTAAAAGATGTATGTGTCAGCAAAATTTTATATCAGTTGAAATACAAATTTGTAGACTCAATGACTTTTGTTGTTCTCAAATTGGCTTTTGGCTTTCTTATTCTTAGAGGGACAAAGGGCCTAGTTAAGCTACTTACAAGATTCACTGTAAACCACAAAATTAAAAACTTTGCTCTGACCACACTTTTTCCATATTACAAAGCTAATTTTTTCTATTGGTGACCAACTTGGGTATCAACTTAATAAAAATTAAGTTTTTGCTTTTAAAATATGTGAGGCTTTTTTCTAAAATAAAGGAAGATTTTGTATGAAAAACCAATGAGCGTTTGTTTTTTGTTTTTTGTTTTGTTTTTTTTTTTTTTTTGGGAAGATTTTGGAGGGTGTAATTGTTATATTAAAAATTGAAAAAATAAAAAATAAAAAACAAAGAAGTGGGTGTGAAAATTACAAGTGGACAATCCCAACTACTCAGAACTTCATTATCCAACACGTCCTTGAAAAACCCAATCCATACACGAAAAACCTTCCCAAACTTCGAAATGCCAACAGCTCAAGTTCACCATCATCACAGAGGAATGAGTGAATCTCCCTCTAATCTCCATTAGTCCATTTCCCTCTAAGAACATTCATCAATTTTTCTCTCAAAATCAGACAGTATGACTATATTTACTGCATCATTAGGCTCTGTGTCAAGGACCAGTGTTGCCTTTCTTTCGCACCTCTTTGCATGTGACAACACTAACCATCATCAAGTTTTGAACTTTCCATTGTTATCTACCAGCAGTTCAACGAGAAGGGCTGCTTCATTGTCCCCGAAAGTTACAGTTTCCAGTGGCAGTGCTGCTAATGCTGATGGAATTGATCAGATTCAGCAGCAATCTTTGTCGCCTGAAGACGTTCGACAAGCTCGGGTGTGTTTTTCTTTCCTTTAGTTTTTGTGATGATTGTCAACATTTGAGTATCGATGATTTATTTGATTGATTTATCAAAGAGGAATTTAGAGATGGTTCAGTTTTTCTTTCCTACTTGAAGTAGTAAATTTGATCTTCATATGCTTATGTTTATAAAAGGAAACCAGAAAAGAACCCCGAATTTTGGTTTAGTCACGAAGTTGTTAAGGCATTGCAATAATACAAGTGAATTGAAATCACCAAGAGAGAAATTGAAAGTATATAACTTGGGATAGTAATAATGTAAGTTATTAGACTGTCCCATCAAGGAAATTCTAGTACATACCAGTAATTGACCTTTTTGGATATCATAACGTTTGAAATGCTAAATACTGACGACTGAGCATGCAAGTGTGCTAGAAAGTTTGACTCTATCAGCTCTTGAGTTCTGGGGGAATATGTTCAAGCCATTGTCATCATGGATTATGTTCTATTTAGGATCATTGAACCCAGAAGTTATGGTTAATTATAGGGAAACAGCCTGTTCTTTGTTTTTGGTACTTATATTTTTAGGGCCAAAATGCTAGCCGTACATGAATCAAATTACCACTTATTGTTCAAACAGTGATATGCATATGATTGATTTCCAAGGAAAATTAACTATTCATCCAAAGATTTCTAAGAAAGTCGGATTAATGTCTTTCTTTATTTGTTCTGCTTATTAAAGTAGAGTTGTTTCTTTATGCATCAATATTTATGAATATTCTTTTTTGTATTTTGTTCCACAAAGAAGTAGAGGTCTGCTGATTGGAAGGCTGCACGTGCTTATAACGAAAAGGGTTTCATCTACGAAAGCAGAGTGGAAGGTTTCAATGGTGGTGGATTACTGATTCGGTTTTATTCCATCCTTGGTTTTCTTCCTTTCCCACAATTAGGCCCCTCCCATTCATGTAAAGGTGCACATTTTCTAATGTTAATATTGTTTTCTCTTTTTTTCTAGCTTCAACGAAAAACCTACTTTGGCCTGAAAAAAAATTTGTTATGGACAGAACGAAGCAGATAGAAAAGCAAAAATGGATTCTGTTATTGAATTAATTTAATGTTCCTACTTTGAGAATTTGTGGATTTCACTATTTCCTTGCAGTTGCTTCTGTGGTTACATAACCAAAATTCCTTCTGTAATACAAATAATTTTTACTCAGGTAAGTTGTAGAAGAAAAAAGGTAATTCAGTAACGTAGCTTACTTGAAGTAAAATTTCAAATGGCATGTTTTATTTGGCAGCTTCTTACATCATGCTGCATTTATATATATTTTCACTACAAAATCATGGATGAAAATTACCAGCATTTTGATCTTGAGAAAGTTTTATATGTTCTGAATCAAACAAAATAGGATTGGATGATCTTAAATGACCTGTCAGTCAAATTATTGTCAAATAATTGATTTTGGTGCATTGAGAGAGTGCTTAAATTCCTGTTTTGCCGCAGCAAATGCTGACCCTAAGTATAAGATATGAAGTTTGCAAAAGAGTTCTTCTAAGCCTTTTATAGGCTTCAAGAGATTAATAAAGCTCCAGTCTGATATCTTTCTTCCTTAATGGAACGTATAAACTTCAGAACAAATTTGATTGTAGATGGCCTAAAGGGAGAAATGTTGGGGAACAGGGCTTTGAAATGAAAGGGCAACTCTGTGTTTTACAGTAAGAACCGTGTGAGAGCATATAACTTAAGCAGAGTTACAGTAGTTGTTTTCATTTATATTTCAATGAATGGAATTTTAAGTGGACATTCTTCATTTAGATAAGATTATTTATTTTGAATTTTTTGTAACAGCCCCTAATACCATGATATGTTGTAAAGCTCAGAATTTGTCTTCCATATACCTCTTTATGATGGGACAAAGACTATAGGCGAAATCTTCTGACAAATTAACTCTAGAGAGGGTAGGCTTGGGACACATGATTTTATCTTGTCTTTGCTGGATTTTTTATAAATCTTTTCTTTATCTGGTATCTGTCAGGAACTAAATTGTTACATGATTCATATCAAATTGCCCCCGTTTGCAAACCTTATTCTATTGAACATTCATTAGATTTCACTTATTGAAATTCTCAGGCCTAAAGGTCCTTGTAAAAACACATGAAATTTGGTAATCTGTTTGATGTACACTTATTGCTTTTCCCTTACTCTGCAGAACCTCACAAACCTATTCAAGAGATTGCAAAAAATTTAATTGGTTCCATAATTCAAGTGAAGGTGAGAAGATTTACTTGTTACATGAATTCCTAAATCTGCTGTTACCATTTTTCTCCTAATCATAACTCAAGTGGATTAGATAGTTCCATTTACTTCTTTTGCCTGCATAAATCCTTGTTTTCCATAGCCTTCTTAGTAACTGGACTATGGACCACTACCTTTTAAAATAATTTGAGCATTTCATATGCATTGAGTCTGAAATCCAATTATGACAATGACATGTATATGTAAAATTCTTGGGGGCATTTTTTTGAATTTTCATTTCTTTCAACATCCACCAGTCTCTTTACTGCTCCTGAAAGTATGTGTCTTTGGATACTAATTCTGATTACCTGTTATGGGATGGCTTTCCTTTCTTTCCTATTACACAAGAAGGAATTTGTAAACTTTGTAGTTCTTGCAGAAATTGTTGACGGGCTTAAGTCTACTACTACTATTGACATATCTTTACTGATTTATTTGGACCAAGTGAATGAAGTGCTAATCAAGAAGGAACTTGTAAACTTTGTAGTTCTTGCAGAAATTGTTGACGGGCTTAAGTCTACTACTACTATTGACATATCTTTACTGATTTATTTGGATCAAGTGAATGAAGTGCTAATCAACTGAAGTTTTCCAGGGGGTTTTAGTGATAAAAAATGGGTAAAACTTGATGATGTATCATGTGCTGAATTTTGCATTATCACAATTTGAAATGAAATGATAAATTCCTGTTCCTCTTTCTTTTCTCTCTGTAATTTTCATTGGAAATATAAATTCCATTTGTATGTATTGCTGTGAAGGGTTAAAAAGCCTTGATGCCTCCTCTTAGGTTATCCAAGCAGATGAGGCGAGCCGGAAATTGATATTCTCGGAAAAAGAAGCCCTCTGGTCAAAGTTTTCTCAACAGATAAAAGTTGGGGATATTTTTCAAGCAATGGTTGGTACTGTTGAGGATTATGGTGCCTTTGTTCATTTGCGCTTTCCAGATGGTAAGTGATATTTAATCTGTCATTTCTTCTGTGGATTTAGAGGTGTCTCTGTCTATTACTTACCATCGTTCCAACTATGCAGGTAATTATTACCTTACAGGACTTGTACATGTCTCAGAGGTGTCATGGGATTTAGTTCAAGACGCAAGTGATGTTCTGACTGAGGGTGATGAAGTGAGAGTCAAAATTATCGCTATAGATAGGTGATCATGCTTTTCTGTGCGACTGTCTGATTCTGGAAGGTTGAATGGTGTGTCAAATGTTAATTTGTAGATAAACCTGATTTTCCTTGCAGAAGTGAGAAAGTTAGCTGAACTTTCTAGCAATATTTGAGTATTTGATATTAGTTTCATTCATTGTCCTCACACATTTTCTAACGGGTTGTTAGTCTTATAGTACTTAATTAGGTGTTAATGTGCATGGCAGGGAAAAGTCTAGGATTGCACTGTCAATAAAACAACTGGAGGAAGATCCACTCCTTGAAACTCTGGAAACTGTAATTCCTCAGGTATGGAAAATATTGTCTGTCGCCTTTTTGTGCATATTTACATGTTTCTATTCTGTTATTGTTGAAGGTTTAGCTATTCATGGTTGAAAAGTTACACAGGATGCCTCACTTAGTCATGATCACCAAAATAATAGCTATGAAATAGAACCTCTTCCTGGTCTGGAGACAATAATTCAGGAGCTGCTGAGTGAAGACGGGTATGAAAAACTTTTTTGCTGTCTCCATTCTCTCATGGTACATTGCATTTTCATGTGTATGATCGATGATGTTACGTATAACTTTATGCTGCTTGTATGTGAGAACCCTTCATTGCTAAGACCATGCATGTTTCTAAGATTCACAAGTACAATTCATACAATTGCTTATCTACATAGTATAGTGCACTCAGACCACAGCACAAGGGTACATGTGATTCCTTGGCATAACATAAAGAAATGCAAACTGGATTCTAGTACTCCAAAACAACTAAGAAATGCAGATTCATTTTCTACATTAACTGAAACAGTCAACCTTCTATATTCCTGCATTTTGTAAGTTGCTTACTTCGCACATTTTTTTTGCCCAGCATTAATGATGTGAAAATCAACCGGCAAGGATTTGAGAGACGGGTGGTATCTCAAGATCTGCAGCTTTGGCTTTCAAATGTAAGAGGGACTGCACAAGACCTTGTAATATTTTAAGTGTTCATTTATGGTACTTATTTCAAATTTCCATCATCCAATAGGTTCCTCCCGTTGGTGATCAGTTTACCCTCCTTGCTAGAGCTGGGAGACAGGTATTTTCTCAGCCACCTACTCCTCCCTCTCTTCACCTCTCTCTCTCTAAACAGCTATCTAATCTTCAGGTGCAGGAGATACTACTCACAACATCACTAGATCAAGAAGGCATCAAAAGGGCAGTGCAGCGAGTGTTAGAGCGTGTACCATGACTTCAATCTCCAAGCCTGAAATCGTACAGGAACATCCTGCAAATATTAGAAATGTCTAAAACAAAGAATTGGCCTCGGATGTAAAAAGTTCATTTGCGATAATTTATGATCAATTTGTATAAACAGTGTACAGGATCGTATATGGAAAACATCTCATTCTACACATTTTACAAAAGGATCGTATTCATATCGCATGTGTTCATTCCAATAGAACAGGTTTGCTAATGAGACCCTGGCAATGAGATTCCGGAAAAGTCAGGATTTACATGATATAAGTACTTGCCAAATGTAGAATAAAAAATATTTGCAAACTTGACTAGAATGTGTATGGATTGAATATTTAAAATATATGTTTACACTTTTTAATATATATTTTTATCTCATAATCACTATTTAAAAAAAATGTAAAATCTCATTTTCCATAATACGCAATTCCTACTATAACTTTCCGTAATATAGTTGACATTTACCGGAGCTTTTTTTTTCTTTTTTTTTTTTTAATGCCCAAATGTTGCATCTCCCCTTTTGTCCCGCAATGTTCCATTACTAATGTTTGGTGACAATATCTGAACATGGATTGTTCAAAAATGCTGTTATATTCATAATTTGTAGGATCGAGATTTTATACAAAATCTATTTAAAGTAGTAGAATTGGATCGGTAGGATTAGATCGTAAAATTACGAGATTCTAAAAAAAAATAAAAATATATAATTTATAAATTATTTTTAAAAGAATTATTAATCAATATACAAATGGATATGTAAAAAATTCATGTATAATTTATAATTAAAGGATCTTATTTCAATTTTTATTTCTCATAACATTTTATATGATTTTTTTTTAATATTTTAGTTGTTATCGTAATTGAAGGGTATTTATGTCTAATTTATTAATTTATTGTTAAAACCTAATAAAAATATGATTAAACTAATTAAATTATTTATATAATGATAAATCTTAATTTTACTTAGATATAGAAAGATTTTTTTTAGTAAATTTAATTATATTTTATTCATATAATAAGTTAGATCGAAATCGTTTTAATAAATTTGAATCGTAAAATCATAGGATCGACCAATTAGTGTTTAAATAAAAAACCTTTCCAGCATCATTCCATTCTGAGGACTCACAGAAATACCCCGGCCAGTGCCACAATCTGTTCGGAGTACAACAATGTGTTGAACTACTTCAACAAGTCTGCGTGTGAGATATCCGGCATCTGATGTTCATACAGCAGTATCCACAACCCCCTTACGAGATCGATGTGAGTTGGATCACTTAGCCATGCTTCATAATTGGAAAAACAAACACCGTGAAAATACATGCCGCTCAACCAAAGAAATATGATAATGTGATACCAAATTCCAATATTTAGTTATTCATTCCTTCAATCCTTTAAAACAATTAAAATAGATTTTTACACTTAAAGATATATATATATATATATATATATATATATATATAATTCATATATAATCATTATTTGTAATGATAATATAAGAATATATTTTAAAAATAAACTTTCTTTTTAGACAAACAAATATATATATATTCCAAAAAGATTTTAATTTTTATATTAGTATTTTCCACTAAACAATTTTTAAATATTGTTCACTACTAACTAAGCGCACGTCCGCGGATAGGTATTGACCAAAATAAAGTTTCAATGCGAAAGAATCTTACAATAACCAACAAAAGAAAAGCAAAGACAACATTATTATATATATATTTAGTTATTCATTCCAATGTTTAGTTATTCTGATGAGATCTCGAGAGCTGTTCAACCGAACACTAATTTTGCCTTGGCTGAATTCTAGTGTGATATTAGGCCAAGATTATTTAATTAATTTTTGTGGCTTTATTTTAGGAATTTATTCATTCTTGAAGGGCCAAAATGCGAATAATTAATGGTGCTATGAATAGTGTCGTGAATAGTAAAATTATTTTTAGTAGCCAAATTTGTAAGCTTGAAGGAAGCTTTAAAGGGCCAAACTTCCAAGTCCAATTGGTTTTAGGGTTTTTGTTTCCTTTTTAGTTTAAGGCAATCTTTTAGTTACTTAAAGGAGCTTGGCTCCTTTTCCCCTTTAGAAATTAGATTAGGGTTAGGATTTTAATTGTTACATTTTTACAATCCTTGTACCCTTATAAATAGAGGTCATTCAGCCAAGACATAATAGACATGAATTAGAAGATTTTGTGACATTACGTCCTTGAGAGTTTGAGTGATTCAATCTCTTCGTTCTTGTGAAGAACAACAGGCTTATCAAACTTGACCAGTTTGTGGCGCCTTTGAGTCTTATCAATCTAGTAGAACCCTAGATTGTGGCGACGATTCATCCATTCGGTCTCAATTCCACCGGTTCTAGGATTTCACAAGTTAAGTCTTGGGTCCTGTTTCGCTTGTTGCGTATTGCCGACTCCATATAGCCGTGAGGTGTGCATCAGTTTGGTATCAGAGCTCTAGGTAACTTTGAAATTTTGTTAATAATTTTGTTTATATACCAAAAATTCTGTCTATAGTTTCCTAGTAGCCAAAATTCTATTTTTCTTGTGGTAGCCAAATTAGTTATTTAGCCCTAGTTTTCGAAACTCGGTTAAACCTTTTCTTGCTGCCCAATTTTTGTATAGATAATTTTGGTTTTTCTGTTTATTCCCTGGAAAAAAAAAAAAAAACAGCCGCACAAACCTACTGCTTTTGTTTTGGCTAAATTGCTGAAAACAATCCAAGCTCTTGAATCCTCTCCATAGTCATTGTTCTTGTTCTGTTTTTTGTTTTTCCCTTTCATGTGATATTGTTGCTGCTTTAAATTGTTCTTCTACTCTGAAAAAAAAAAAGAACAAAAAAAAGGAGAAATAGAAAGAAAGAAAGAAAGAAAAAAGATCAAACCGGAAGAAAGAAAGAAAGGAGAAGAACAATTCTTGATCCTTGAATTTTTTACTCTTGATTCCTGAATCCTTGCTCTTTAATTTGTGAACTCTTGTTTCTTACTCCTTGAAAACTTGTTTCTTGATTTCTTGAATTCTTGGAACCTTGTTCTTGAACTAGTTGGCTGAATTTGCAACCAAAAGTGTAACCAGAATTTTGTTTTCTGAAAGTTTCAGCCATACTGTTTGTGTTGTTTGTCCAGAATTCTTGTGATCTTGTTCTGCTGGAAAAAAAAAACCCGTACTGCACTTTGGGTTCTTGTCTCCTGAACCTTGTTAAAATTGCTTAAGAAATTGTGATAGAATTTGCGTTGTTGGCAGCCGAAAGTTTCAAACTTGTGGCTGAAATTGTTGACCAGAAATTTGGTTCTTTGAGCAACCCTCCTTGCACGAAATTTTTGTTCCTTTTTGACCATTGTTCTTGACCAAAACTCTGCACCTTATGACCTTCCTTAACTGAAATTTCTATATAAAAAAAGGGTTGCAAGAATAGGCTCCTAGTTGTATTTGTTTTCCTAGTTAGAATTTCTTTCCTTTAGTAATCTTTCTTAGTTGTTTCCTTTTAGTTTCTAAATATGTTTTCCTTTTTGATTCCATATTTTCTTTCATTTTAGAGGCCCTATTTAGAGTATTTAGTTTCCATTTATTAGCTTTCATTTTTCAAGTCCACTTTGGAGTTGGTTTGCTTAGTTTCCTAATTTATTCACTTTCCTTGAGTCTAATTTTTTACATTAATACATTCTTATTTGAACTATCTCGTGGTTTAAAATTCCTCAAGGTTTGATAGAGTGTGGTGTTCTAAACAAGAGCTTAGAGTGAGAATATTGAGTGAGGGGTGAGAAAAAAAATAAAATAATCGAGAGCACACTCATATACACCCTTACTACAAATTTTCCCATATTATTGTTTTTTTTTCTTTTGTTTGTACTAACTTTTTGCAGGAATTAGGACAAAAGAAAGTGGAGCTTCAATTGAACAAAAGGCCCTCAAAGATTGGACTGAACATATAAACCGAAGTTTTTCCAATTTGGCCAACCAACTTGATGCGATGCAAATGAAGCTTCAAGCCAATGACAATAAGATGGAACAATTGGCTAAATCCATCAATGAGTCATCATCAAGAAAGTCAAAATCTATGAGGAAATTTTCCTCAAATTCCGATCAAAGTGAAGATTCTGACGGGGCTTCTACTTCCCATAGAAGTCGAAAACAAGTTGACAAAATTGATAGGAATTTGGGTAGCATCAAAATGAAAATTCCAACCTTCCAAGGTAGAGGAGATCCCGAGGCATATTTAGAATGAGAAAAGAAGGTTGAAAGGATCTTTGATTGTCACCATTATTCTGAAGAAAAAAAGGTGAAGCTAGCAGCGGTTGAATTTATCAACTATGCTATAATTTGGTGGGATCAACTTGTAACCTCTAGGAAAAGAAATAGAGAGCGTCATGTCCACTCTTGGGAGGAAATGAAGACAATTATGAGAAAGAGGTTCGTCCCATCCTATTATCATAGGGAATTGTACAAGAGGCTACAAAGCTTACAGCAAGGGTCGAATAGTGTCACCGAGTACTTCATCGAGTTAGAAGCCGCACTCATCTGTGCCAATATAGAAGAAGACAAAGAGACTACAATGGCTAGATTTTTGCAAGGGTTGAATCCAGAAATTGCCAATGTCATTGAACTCCATCATTACTTGGAAATTGAAGAAATGGTTCACATGGCTGAGAAGGTAGAGAGGCAACTGAAGAGGAAAAGTTCAAGATCGAGTTACATGCTTAGTAAATCTCGGTGGAAAAGTAATTGGGATAAAAAAGGTGACAAAAAGAGTGAATCGAAATCATGGGCTGACTCATCCAAGAAAAAAGAAGTTAAGAAGGAAGAACCACCTACCCGCCCTGTTAGAAGCCAAGACATCACGTGCTTTAAATGTCAAAGCAAAGGACACATAGCTGCCCAATGTCCTAATCGACGAGTGATGGTCACCTTGGATGATGGGGAAGTGATTTCCGATAGTGAGTCTGACGACTCCATGCCTCCTTTGACTGAGATTGACGGTGAAGAAGATGCCGTAGTAAGAGAAGCACTTACTACTTTAAAGAGTTTTCAAATGGTAAGTGATGAATCATCAAATGGAGAAGAAGCATTAGTGACCATGAGATTGCTTAATGCTCAAGCCATGGTAAATGATGAGCAAAGGGAGAACATCTGCCATGTACAAGCTTATGAAGATAAACTCCAGATTAGTGATGAAAAGAAAAAGGTTGAGGACGAAGAAGAGTTTGATGTATCATATTTGGCGAATCCAATAAATGGGGGTCATCAAAACCAAGAGCCCGAGCCAGTTGATAATGTTTTGACTCTTCCAAACCTTGAGTTTGTGTTTGGAGAAAGACAATTTTCCCAAACTTCGGTTCAAACTTGGATCTTTCAACGATTGGCGGTAAAACGCAATTACGAGAGTAGCTCGAGAAGAGGTAAAAACGAAAGCTATAGTTTTCCCTTGCCAAAGTATTTCTTCTACTCTTTAAGGGGGTCAAAGTATGTTGATTTCATCCCAAGGATATTGTTGAAGATTCGAGAACAAATTCTTTCGAGGAGAGGAGGAATGATGAGATCCCGAGAGCTGTTTGCCTTGGCCGAATTCTAGTGTGATATTAAGCCAAGATTATTTAATTAATTTTTGTGGCTTTATTTTAGGGATTTATTCATTCTTGAAGGGCCAAAATGCAAATAATTAATGGTGCTATGAATAGTGCCTTGAATAGTAAAATTATTTTTAGTAGCCAAATTTGTAAACTTGAAGGAAGCCTTAAAGGGCCAAACTTTCGAGTCCAATTGGCTTTAGGGTTTTTGTTTCCTTTTTAGTTTAAGGCTATCGTTTAGTTACTTAAAAGGAGCTTGGCTTCTCTTCCCCTTTAGAAATTAGATTAGGGTTAGGATTTTAATTGTTACATTTTTACAATCCTTGTACCCTTATAAATAGAGGTCATTCAATCAAGACATAATAGACATGAATTAGAAGATTTTGTAACATTACGTCCTTGAGAGTTTGAGTGATTCAATCTCTTTGTTCTTATGAAGAACAACAGGCTTATCAAATTTGACCAGTTTGTGGCGCCTTTGAGTCTTATCAATCTAGTAAAACCCTAGATTGTGGCGACGATTCATCCATTCGGTCTCAATTCCACCGGTTTTAGGATTTCGCAAGTTAAGTCTTGGATCCTGTTTCGCTTGTTGCGTATTGCCGGCTCCATATAGCCGTGAGGTGCGCATCATATTCATTCCTTCAATCCTTTAAAACAATTAAAATAGATTTCTACACTTAAAGAGATATATATATATTTCTCTTTTTATTGTTATTTTTTAAATATAATCCATATATAATCATTATTTGTAATGATAATAGAAGAATATATTTTAAAAATAAACTTTCTTTTTAGACAAACAAATATATATATATATATATATATATATATATATTCCAAAAAGATTTTAATTTTTATATTAGTATTTTCCACTAAACAATTTTTAAATATATTCCAAAAAGATTTTAATTTTTATATTAGTATTTTCCACTAAACAATTTTTAAATATTGTTCACAACTAACTAAGCGCACGTCCGCGGATAGGTATTGACCAAAATAAAGTTTCAATGCGAAGGAATATTACAATAACCAACAAAAGAAAAGCAAAGACAACATTATTACAGGGATGATTCAGAGATCAGCTCCAATACTCTTGAGCAATGCAATAGATAATATTATCTTAAAACACTAGTACACTTATTTTACTCTGCAATATTCTGAAAAAGCATTCATGCTGATGCCAAAGAAACCATTACAGACAACAACTCACCTTCAAATCAACCATAAAGCTACCCAGATTGCATCAGATTTTGCACGCAAGATTTGCTTCAAACCCAAGTAAATTCACTTTTGTGAAAGTGCCATTTGAAGCATTAGTATATGCAGAAATTTGTCTATTCAAACCAATGGAGCAATTATTATTTTGCTTAGTTTTGTGCATGGCCACATTGTTAGCACTACAAATTATTTCTCCATGACGAGAGCTCCACAGGTAACACAACAGAAAGACAATCCCACGTACCCACAAAACCAAAATATTTGAATAATAGTATCAATGAATGACAAAGAGAATCCCACACATACATACAAAACCAAAACATTTAAATGGTACTCTTTTCCTCCCAAAAAAATGGATTTTTTTTTTTTATAAAAAAAAATCCCTAGAAAAAAGTCTACATTTGAAATAAAATTTCTCTAATATCTTTACCAATAATAATTGTGTATGGCTTTAATTAAAAATTAAGGATAAAAATATAAAATTATGCATTTAATGATACATTAAATGTGTTGTGACTAATAAGTAAAAAATTATATTCAATTCAAAATGATTTTTTTTTTTTTTACTGAGGAAGAGGGAGACAGAAGAAGTGGCATTTAGAATTGAAAAATAGCTAAAGATTTTCCATATGAAATAAGTTTTGCAAATATAGCACCATAATTATAAGAAAAAAAAATACTCTTTTTGTTCAAAAAAAGAGTTTAGTTTCAAAATTTTTATTTGTTAAAAAAAAAAGAGTTTATTTTTGTGTGAAATTCTTATGTTATACTTAACCCAAATTAAACAATAAGGATAAAGATAAAAAAAAATTACGCATTCAATTATGCATTAAATATGTCATATCTTATAATTTTGAAAAAAAAATAATTATACCAAATCAAAAGTAAAATTTTTTTTGGGTACAGAAGAAGAAATGGAATTACAAAAGGAAAAAGAAGAAGATATTTATTCTTTTAGTAGACTTTGACGAAAACGTGTTATGTCAAATAAGCCACTACGTGAGTCAATATACACCATTCATTTCACAAAAAATCGTGTTGGATCTTCTTTTTTTTTAATACTTCTTTAATTTTTTGTTTTTAAGTTTCAAATTTTTTCAAGTAAATTTTTTATCCAAATCTTAATGTGGTATAAATATATTCATCAAGAAGGAAGTAAATCAATGTAAATAATCAAATTAAAGATGAGTTCAACTAATAGTTTATAGCCACAATCAAAATGGGACAAAGAGAAATAATTTTTCCATACTGAAAAAATTATCCAATCTATGTAGGGTATAATTTTTTTTAGTTCATTATTGGGTGTACAACTTTCCTTTTTTTTCCTTATTTTTTAAATAGATCATGTATAATTATCATTAATAAAAATCATATAAAACTTTGCTTTAAAAATAAACTCTAAAATATTAATTTGTGAACAAAAAGTGACTTGTCATATCATTATTGAAAGCAAAATATGTTAATAATGAAGCATTTTTTGCCATGTGAAATGGAACATGCAATTCATGGTCACCCATAGACGTATGTTATGGACCAATGGAGTCCATAGGGAATTGATTTGCGTTGGTTTTAGTGAATGACGAATTTAAAAGGACTTTCAAACCCAACTCCCCAAGTGGGGAATCTTGCAACTTCCATCACTCTCACGACTAACCATGGAAGTGTTATTATAGAAATTGCATTCTTTGCAATGACTACGTAAAAGTGCAACACTACAACTTGCTAGCATAAGTCAAGAAAAAAGCTATCAAAGAGTTATGGCCAAGTTCAAATTATTACTACTTACCTATTGAGTGTAGTTATTGTACTAAAATAAGATTGCCTAATCATAATAGTTTGTGGGAAAAATTATAATTTTATTAGTCAAAATTAATAGAAATAGAAGCCAAATTTATTTTTAAAATTTTCTTTGTTCTGAAAAACAGAATGAAATTTTTTTTATAGTATTATTACTAATAGTGTGATGTATGGCTCAAAATAAAAAATTAAAAACTTAATTGTTCATTAAATATATTATATTTCATATTTTAAAAAATTATATATACATTTAAAAATAATTTTTTTAGGAAGGAGAAGGGAATACTTGGTAATTATTTATTTATTTTTTACAAAAAAACAATAGTTATATTGAGATTAACAAACAATACATATACAAACTTGCCCATTGGCAAAACAAAAATTTAGTTTACATAGTGAAATTAAAAAAAGTTAAACTGATTCACATAATCGGTAACAGCAATATCGCCTAACTAACCTAGTTAAGTGACTAAAAACCTTAACTTGTTGGCTTCTACGAAAGCATCGCAACCAATATGTGGAGTTGTCGGATAAAAAATAGACCGTATCCGTCGCCATTCTTTAAACTACTTTTAACATTGAATATCCCGCCACCCAAGTTTAGTTCACAAAACCCTCACTAATGAGGATAAAACCTCCAAGAAAAAGACCAAAATCCTACAAAAAAAGGACTATAACATTTATAACATTTCTTAACAGGAACATAAGACTAAAAAAATAATAAAAAAAAATCGTACCTTCATTGCACGTTTTTTTCCCCCTAGCAAAGCAGTAGAAAAAGCCAGAAGGCTGATTTTGAGGGAAGTGATATTCTTGGATATTGTCGGTTTGAAAATTTGAATTCCAATTGTGCTTCGAAAAAACGTGTATTAAACGTAATGAACGGAGAATTCTTTGCAATTCATTTGTGGTCTTCGTTTTGGTCATCAAACAACGTTGATTCTTTGACACGACACGTCGTTGGTGTGAATGCATGCCTTTTCTCTCCAATGGAAAACATTCCTCGTGTCCCATGCTGCCATATACGTTACCATCATTCAACCTCTGTGTGTTTTTTTTTTCTTTCTTTCTTTCTTTTTGAAATGGTATTTTAGTTTAAAAAAAAAATACTTATACAATCACAAGAGAAAAGGTAGCCAAAATAGAATGTTTGAAGATAAATATGTATAGATTGAGTTTCAAATCGTATTTTTATATTTTTTAAAATAGTAATTGTAAAATAAAATATATATTGAAAACAGTAAAAGTATATTAAAAAATACAAAAATATATTTTAAAACTGTTGTCCATGAGTATTAGAAATGACATCAGAATACAGATTTTCACGAGGCATACATATATGTGTGTATATGTTTTTAACACTAATGCAATTTTCAATTTCTTATTCAATGAAGTGTGAGGAAATAAGAGACACAGGATCCCTACCATGTGAGAAGAAGGAAAACATTGAATATTATGAGAACTTTAGCTTAGAATCGATTCCATTTTGACTAAGTTGAAAGAGCATTTTGACTAGGCTGCAAAAGTTTTGAAAAGGTTGAATTATGAAAAGCTTGGTTATTTTGCAAATATCTATTACAGCCAAAGATACTCGCAATTTGTAGAAAATGAGTATGAATATAAACTTCAAAATGGAACAAGTTACAAACTTGAAAAAAAAAAATACAAGTTTTTTTATCTAATTAATTCTCTATGGGAAGGAAGTAAACAAAGACGTTTTATTTTTCATCCCTTAGTCCTGACTTTCTATTCTAACCTATTATAATGCACCTTGAATGAGGGAAGGGAAAAAAATATCCTGAAACAACAATCCTTTGATAGTAGCCAAAACTTTCAATTCACCAGAACAAAGGTAACCGCAGTCAACCACTCAGGATTGCCTGTCCTCATTTGGCATCAAATTCTAGGTGTTGAATTTCAGGGCATTCGTATGCACACGCACAAAAAAACTAGCGAACGTTTGGATAATATATTTTTATTTGTAAATTTAAAAAATTATATTAAAATATGTAAAAACTTTGATAGATATTTTTTGATAGAAAAAATATTTTAGAAAGAAAAATAAGAAATTTTTTTTTTTAAATTATGTGAAAAGAATTTAAGTGAGAAAATTTGAATTCTAAATTTTAATATAAAAATGTGTTTGGATAATTTGTTTTTATTTGAAAAATTTCTTATTTGTAAATAAAAAGAGCTTATCCAAACAGACCATAAGCCCTTTCATGAACAATAGAATAATGATAAAAATAATAACAAATTATAGTGATTTTGTATGATAATTAACATAATAATCATAAAAAACACAAATTTATCATTTATTTTTTTATTTTTATAATAAAAATAAATAAATAATTTTATCTTTTCATAATTAGCACGTCAGTCGCTTTACAAAGGTACTATGATTTATCACTATCTCTATTATTAGTTTTTACAATATTGTATTTAAACAGTATATTTGTTCAGAGTATTAAATGGAAAAGCACTTTTCATAGTTCAATTGGGAACGCGTAACTATAGGAATGGGAGCCATTTTAGAGCTTTTTTTTCTTTTTTTAATAGAAATAGAAGAGTTGGGCCACCTAATCCAAACAAAATGAAACAAATCAAATCAGAAGGGATAATATCTCACTGATATCACCATATCAAGTTGCAGATGGATTTGGACAGAGAGAGTAACAGAACTCAGAAACCAAATCCCAGAAGACCAAACATAAAGGTGCCATGGCACACTATCCGAGATTCTGCTCAATTACCCCAACCCCAACACATTGCCCCAGCTTTAAGCCCTTTTTTCATCTTTTCTATGGCATGACAAAGTTATTCCGGCTTGCCTTGGCGATGCTGCCTTTGAGAATTGGACAATGCCACATGCACGGTGGTTGGAGAAAAAGAAACACAATTTTTGCACAAGTAATAATGTTACTCAACTTCATTGGTTTAAATGCTTTAATAGGAAACAATTATACCCAACAAAGAGTTAAAGATGCAATGATAAAATAATTACTACTCATTTCGTTTTATTAAGCGGTGATTTTGCTCAACTTTTTGATGAAATTACTCAATTTAAGGACTTTGTTCTTATACAGTTGAAGTAAATGATAAGATGAAAAAAATTGTCCTTAAAAAAATTCTGTTTCCATAGAACAAATTATCGGGAAATAATTTCAACCATACACATGCATACTAATGACAATTCAATGTGCACAACATGATGCAATACAAAGCATCGATTGAAAAAACAATGCACATTCATCTTTAATATGTACACCAGATGAACTTGGTGGGTAAAACAATACTAAAACAAGTCTTAGTAATGCTTTTTCTGTTTTTTTACCCCCTTTGTCCCTTTGGGTAAGAGTAAAAATACAACTTAGTATCATCAATTAGGATCACAAAACATATATTCGAACTCGGCATTGAGGACAAAAGGATGAAAATCTACTGTTACTTCTGCCTCGTCAGAGACACAAAAACAAAAGAGTTGGTGTTGTGTCCCACAAAAGTACTGCGACCATATCAGCTAAAACTAAGAAAAACAAGAAATGAAAAGCCAAAAGAGTTTAGAAACCAGAGAAAGGACACAAAATCAAAGAAAGATCAAACACCATCATGAGATGCACCATTTCCATTGTCATTGATGAGGCTAGTTGAGGGAGTTGTTGCTGTACCATTGTGGCTGTGTTCATGCTTTTTGGAAGAACCTTTACAAAGGTTGACTGGGTACTTGAGGGCATTGAGCTCAAGTTTTCTTAGCACAGCTTTACCTAAATCAATCCCGCAAATGTCAGACAGCCTAACAAGGTATAGCAACACATCAGACAGCTCCTCACCCAAATGCTGTTTCTCTTCTTCTTCCCAATCAGGAAGCCCTCTTGGCACCTCACCTTTCCACTGGAAAATCTCAGACAATTCTCCCACTTCACCAACCTGAAATTCAAGGAGGAAAAAGGAAAAACACACACATACACACACATCAAAAATACATACATGTATCTGAGAAAGTACTAGTCTGACAACAAAAAAAGAAGGGATTTTCACAAGTGGGCTGTAGGGCTGTAATGCTAATATGTTCTTGTATCACCAGTTCTTTTCTTTTAGTGCCTCATTATCTGTGCTCTGACTACTATGTTTATAATCATATTCTGGAGAAAACATAAAGTCACACAGTGGACAAATAGGACCAGTCAATTTGGTTCCCAAGAAAGCAAGCCATAAAGAAAGAACATATTATGGGTTCAATGGGATGGATAATCATCAATCTAAATTTTTTTTTTCCAAAAGAAAAAATAATCAAAGCCCAAAACCATATCCACAATGGTTTTTCCTCCTTTCTACAATCAACAAAAAGATTGAAACTTTTCCTTAATTTCAAGAGGAAAATAAATTAATCGGCCAAAATGCTGAAAACCCTTTCCAGGATGCAAAAGTTTATGTGAAAGAAACACGCATTCATCAATGGAGTATTAAATAATGAAATGCAAGTGTGTGCGTCCGTGTAGTTTGATTTAAGAATTTGTAATCTTTTGCAAACCTAAGAGAACCGTGACACATTTACAGGTAAAACAGACAACTAAATATGACAGAACTATAAAACCATGCCAAAAAGTCTAATTCCAAACCAGTGCTACAAACCAGTGCTAAGAGAAGATTTCTAGGGCTGTGAAACTGATCCCAGTCCCTTTCTTTAGCAAAATCAGCCATTTTCTTCTTCAAGTCTTCAAGGCTTACTTCCATCTCCAATTTTTTTCTCCTTGCTTCTCTGCCTTGGAGTGGGAGTTTCTTGGGATGGCTTGAGTTTTTATTGTGGGCTGGGAGTGCGTGTGTGCGTATTTTCCACAGTGGCCCTTTATTTATTATTATAGTTATAGTTATTATTATTATTGAATTGGGGGAGGCTTTTAAGGAATGTTTTGATTTGATGAGATTGCGCTGCGCCGACCGCTTGGCCCGATGGGGGCAAACCAGCAGTGTATTTGGTTTGTTGCGGAAAAGAGGTGATTTGCTGATATGGGAAATGCGTGTTTTGTGAAAAGTGAGCCTTTTGAGAGGCTTTACGTGTGGAAAAATATGTGCGGGCGACGGTGTAGTGTGGGCGTTTTGGGTTCATTCATTGAATTGAACTGAACTGGCATTGGATTGTGACACTTGTCGGTTTGGGTCATGGTGGACTAAATAAGGTTGTTATGCCTTGGCTAGACTTGACAAATGATGAACACTAATGGGATGGTTAATGAAAATAAATACTATTACTCTCATTGATAATTGGTGTTAATGAGTTAGAATTAATTACATTGGACTTTGGGTACTCATAGGCGTCTATCATGGTTAATGCTAGTTTATATATATTATTACTTACTTTGTATTAAAAAAAAAAGTCCATATCCCAATTTTACAACTTATAAGATACAATATATTACCTTCATCCAAAAAAAAAAAAAGAGTCTAATTTCAAATCAAAATTTTAAAATATTTTTACTAATAATAATTGTGTATACTCACAATTAAAAAATAAAAATAAAAATAAAAAATTATATATTTAATTAATACATAAAATACGTTGTACCTAATAATTAAAAAAAATTATACGTAACCAAATGAAACTCATTTTTTTAGGTTGAGGGAGTATTTGACATTATGTAAACTTGTAATGAGTTATATGATATAATAAATTTAATAGATCATTAATTATACAAATATATATTAGTATTATTACTTTTTAATTGTGAATCATACACAGTCAGTATTTTCTTCTTTCTTTATTTCAAAAGAGTATATTTTTGAACATATATAGTTTTTTTTTAAATTATGAAGTACAATATATTCCACACATTTTTAGATGTATTCTTTTTTACTTTTATACTTATTTTTTTAATTATAAACCTACTTAATAAAAATATTTTAAAATTTTAGTTCAAAAATTGTTTGTTTTTTCTAAAGCAAAAAAATTTCAGAAAGTAGACTATCTTTTTTTTTTAGGGGTGAATGGAATGAATATTATAAAGGTGATATAGAATTTGATTCAAAATATGATTTTGCACTTCTCAATAAATATAATTTGTATGTTTTTTTTTATTTTAAACGGTTATTTTGTTTTGTGGTGATAACAAACTTGATATTCTTATCTTTTGGTTCCAGAAATTCCTAATATTTGGGACCAAACGTTTTTTTGCGTGAAAAGAAATGGGACATTTCGAGTCAGATCCAAAAATAAACTTTTTTGTTCTCTTGTAAGAAAAAAACAAGGAGAGTAAAAAGTAGCCCCTTTTAAAAAAATTATGGGAATTATTTCACTTCAACGGTTATTTATTTCAATTCAATGGCAGTTGTCCATCGACTTCACTAGACTGTCAGTGTCAATTGACTGCCTCCCACCACCGTCAAGCAATTAGTCAATTTAAGACCTTTTAATATAAGTAATACTAAATAAAACTTAAAAAATACTAAAAAGTCATTACATTTATTGATAAATAAATGTAAAGTACTAGTATAAAAGAGTTGAAATTTTTAAATAGAAACCATGGCTAGCCATTTAATTCATAAGGTTCTCAAGGTTAAAAGGTATAATTAGAAAATTAAACAAAAGACACATTATCAATAGAATAGAATGATTATAAGCTCAATAGCAATCAAGCAAAGGATCAAATCAATTTGTGAAAATTAGACATTTTGTTAAAAATATTTACAATAATTTAAAAAATTGCAAAAACATTTAGTTAGTTTGTAAGAAAAGAAAATGAAGTACATTCATTACCCCAGTTATTTATATATATATATATATATATATATATATATATATATATGTATGTATGTATGTATGTATGTATTGCACTATATTTTTGTTAGTGGATTTAAAATTTAAACATAGCTTTTGTTGCCATGTAGCAATATTTATTTGAATTTGTAAAAATTAAATGCATTGAAAGATTTTCCATATTAAGTCAATTCATAATATTCACCAGAATAAATGAAAAAGTAATTTTATATAGGATCTTTTAACTCATTCTGTTCATATCTCTCTACTTTCTATTCACCAATATCATAAGTAATTATATTCTACATTCTCTAATTGTTCCCTTACTCATTCCCACACTATCAACTAAATCTCCAATTACTATTATTATCACTATTATTTCATTATTTATTTATTATTAGGACTGCTCAAATCAATTGATCCCGTCCGGTCTGAATATTTCGGATCGAATTAGAATAAATTTCAAATCAAATTAGATCAGACCAAATCGAATTTTGAATCGAATCAAGCCATTTGTCCCTTTTTTTCTTTTTTCTTTTTTTTTTTTGGCCTGAGCATTTGGAGTTGATATGAAAATCAACAGAACTAATCTAAAGTCAAGAGTATTGGGGTTGATATGAAAGGTCCAAAATACCAAAATCAATTAGTATTGGGGTTGATATTCATTGAGAAAATTCGTCAAACAGGTGTTGTACACACAACAAATCCATGCTAGGGAAAGCCAATTTTTCAACAAGGTTCCAAGCAATGGAGGATTTGAGCAGTATTCCCTGGTATGAAAATGCGCTTTTTTTTTGGATAAATTTAATAATAAACAGAAATTTGGAAATTCCTAATTAAGCTTTACCATATTACGTACAAAAAACACAATAAGCCAACACATATTAATAACACCTTCTTTGCATAATCTAATCCGTCTACAAATCCCAACAAGATAATTAAGAAAAGCTACTAAGATCAATTAGAAATAATTCAAAGCAATGAACAATTTCCACTTAAGCCGTGATAAGATGTATAATTGCATATTTATTAGGTCAATTTCCTTGTGTTTAAGTGATTAAAATGCTTATTTATATGAATATTAAGTGTTTTTATTATTGATGGCTAGATTGGAGCTTTGTAGGAAAAACTTAACAAATAAAGCAAAATATTATTTTTCTTGGCAAAATCTTCAAGGTTTCTTTGTGCCTAGAGTTATTCAGTCCCATGTGTCTGAACATTCACGTAAGTGAGGTTCAATGATGTTGAATTTGGATAAATGCAGAACATGGAACTTGATGATGCACATGACACAACATACATTTTATTCTTCCAGTCCAAGGAAGTTTCCCATGTGAGTTGTGAAGACAGAGAGGATTGTGGCAACAACCAAAGGTAAGCCGCCTTCTTGGAATTTCTTGAAGATGGAAGCGGTCAAAGGAAAGGACCAAACAAGTGCAAGATAAAACCAAAGAAAGTCAATTTGCATGCATTCCTTCTCTGCACTGTCTACATTCAATTCTGGCGGCTGTACAAATTGGAAAGAAAGAAAGAAAGACTCCTTGCTGTAGAAGAACAAAAGTTTCAGATGCCATCATCAAATTTGGCAAAATTACTCCAGCTACAACAAACAACCGAAAGCTGCACGAAAGAAGACTTCTTAAACAACAAGGAACTAGCTGCGGCTGTGCTGCACTTTAAAACCAGAAATTAAAGAATGAAGTAGGCTACAATTTGGAAGAAAAACCCGAGCTGAAGTAGGAAACAAAATCAGCCAAGGGAAAGAAGGAGCTAGAAATTGAAAACAACAAGAAGACAAGAACCGAGCTGGACTGCAATTTGGGAAAAAAAAAACTGAGCTGGAATTAGGAAACAAGAAACAGTGCTGGACAACAAAAAGGAAACGAACGCCAAAGACAAAAGGGAAGCAAGCAACTGAATTGGGAAACAAAAGGTGAAGAAAAAGAAACGGCCGAACTAAGAAGACAAAAGCTGGGCTGCAATTAGGAAAGAAAAAAACCGGGTTGCACAATTAAGAAACAAGATAGCAACTGCAAGAGGGAAATAAAGGAGCAGCCGAAGAAACAAAGGAAAAAAAAAAGGAACAAGAAAAGGAAACAGAAAACCGAGAGGCAGTTGGACAACAAAGGAAAAGAAATAGGAAACAATTACAACTATATAAAGAGGGGTCCGTGGCCATTCATTCCGCATTCTATTCTGGAGAGAACATGGAGAGAGCAGCCGTCTTCTTTCATCTTCTTTCTCACGGCTCTTCTTTTCTTTTCTTTTAGTTTAGTCTAGCTTAATATTAGTATAGAAGAGAGAGGGCAACAGCTTTGGACTTTTGTTGTAGAAGACTGAAAGTGAGAAACAAAAGAAGGGAGAAGCCTTTCAACTTTTCTTTTCTCTTTTATTTTTTTTAATTATGTTTAAAATTTTGGTGATTCTCTTTTATTCTATTATGAACTAATTCATTTTTCTAGGGCTACGACGTAGCCTAACTATGAAGTCTTTAATATTTTTCTATTAATATAGTTTGATTTAATTTTCTATGGTTGAGTATTTATCTCCGTTCTTAGTGCTTCTAATTACTTGATCACTAATTAGATGATTTGTTAATCATAACGAACTGGAAGGGGAGTTATGTGTCAAGTTCATTAAGGTAAATGCCATAAATTGCATGTAGGATAGGAATATACCTGCATGGTTTGTGTAGTCGTTATATGAGAATCCATAGAAATTAATGACTTCATAATTGTTGTAATTCACATAGGAATATAGTGAATTAGCAATTAAGGGGATTTTTATTAGATCTCGGGAGGGACTAGTAAATAAATTTGGGAATCTCGACTATCAACCAAGAAATTAAATTAGACTATAGAAATAGATGAATATTAAAGATGGATTAGTTATGGTGAAATCGAAAACCCTAGAGCTTTCGCCAACTTAATTCATTACTTTGCTTTGCTTAGTTTTAAATTTAGTTTTAATTCAAGTTTTAAATTTAGTTTTAATTTAGTTTATTTATAAAATATCTTTTAATCATTCAAATAAAGGTAGAATTAACTAAATTTTAGTAGTTGATAAACAATTAGTCCTTGTGAGATTGATAATTTATATTCACTTTATATTACTTGTTAACGATCACGTGCACTTGCGTGTAAAATCCGCAACAAGTTTTTGGTGTGATGACCATCGATGGACATGACATGCATAACAGATTCACACCCAAGGTTTTGATGAAGGTACTCAGAAACCACCACAGGCACGGCCTCTTACAAATTAGTTCATCTTACCAAGTCCAAGTAAATTGCTAAGTCAATTATCTGTTCCTATTTATTTGGGATAGTGTTAGTCAGGAAATCAATAATGTTCTAGTTTGGTAGGATTCTTCTGATTTTTAGGATAAGTCCAGTATTTTCAGTCTATATATTTCATTCACTTGATGTAATCTTTCTTCATTGTTCAATAAGAGGTGTTGTTCATTTCCAGATACTAGCTTTTCTTTCAGTCTTACTACATAAGGATTTTCTGTTTCTTTGTTTCATGGTATCAGAGTTTGACAAAGGTTCTGTGGTTTCTTATTCTTCTTAAAGGAAAAATTCTTTACAGTATAGAGCTAGTAACCAGAGGCAATAATGTTAACACACAAAGTGGTGTTGAGAAACTAGTAAGCACAAATTACAAGTATTAGGGAATGTGCATGGAGGCTTATCTTCAAGGTCAAGATTTGTGGGAACTAATTGCTGTTTCGAATGCAGATATTTCAGTTGACACTCCCGAGAATGCTAAACCATGAAGAAAGTGGAAGATCAAATGTGAAAAAGCATTGTTTGCCTTGAGGACATCGATCAGCAAAAAGCTTATTGATCATGTTTGTGATGTTAACTCTCCAAACCAAGTCTGGGAGGCTCCTGAGAGGCTATTTTCCAATAAGAATACAACAAGGTTGCAATTCTTGGAAAATGAATTAGCAATGACAACACAAGAAGGTATGTCAATTTCAGAATATTTTCTGCAGATTAAAAATATTTGTGCAGAAATTTCTAAATTGGATATAGAGAAGAAGATCAGTGAAGCTCATTTAAGAAGATTTCTTATTCGTGGTTTAAAGGAGTATATACCTTTTATTACTTCCATTCAAGGCTAGGAAAAACAACCATTAATCGAAGAATTAGAGAGCTTGCTTTCTAATCAAGAGTTTTGGCTAGACAAATGGCCAAAAATTTTCTTGATAATAATGCTGTTCTTTTCTCGAAAGGAAACTTAAGTGAAAATGATGCAGAATATGGCACCACCAGGACCAAGGTTCGACTAATAGTCCCAAAGGTAACAAATCCATCAAGTGCTACAGATGCGGGAAGCTTGGGCATATCAAGAAAAATTTTCGTGTGAAGATCTCTGGAGCTAATGCAGTTTGTGCAAATGAAGAAGAAGATGACCAACTCAAGTGGGAGTAGTGTTTTACTATTGAAGTTGTTGAAGAGAGGAACAACATTACTCTTGAATCAATATCAGACCAAGTTGATGTCAACCATGTTGATTACAAGAAGGATTGGATCATTGATTCTAGTTGCTCACATTATATGACTGGCAATGATTCATTATTCTTAGAGCCGCGACAACATGATGGAGATCGAGTTATTATAACTGCTGACAATTCAACTCATCCTGTAGTAAAAGAGGGATTTGTGAAGATTGGAGCTGACAATACAACTGTGAAACTAAATAATTTTTATCATGTCCCAAGTTTGAAAAAGAATTTGGTTTCAGTTTCTCATATTACTAATTCTGGAAAATATATTCTATTTGGTCCAAATAATGTGAAAAGTGCTTGATAATGTGAAGAATATAGCTGCTGGTGTTGTGTTAGCTAGTGAGAAAAAAGGGTCGTTGTTCGTTTTGTCAGCGGGGGAGGCATATGTGAAGAAAACAAGTCAGATTGATAGTGTAGCAATATGGCATGCTCGATTGGGACATTTAGGCTATCAAATGCTACAACAGATCTCTTCAAGGAAATTTATAGATGGTTTACCGACATTGAAGAATGTACAATAAAGTGTGATTTGTCAAGGTTGCCAATATGGCAAATCACACCGACTTCCTTTCAAAAGCTCGTCTAACCGCAGATCAACTCCTTTTGAATTGATTCACACAAACTTAATGGGGCCAACAAGAACAGCAAGCTCTAGTAACTATAAATATGTCATGATATTGGTAGATGATTATTCAAGGTATAATTGGTTGTATTTTTTGAGGGAGAAAAATGAAGCATTATCAAAGTTTATTGAATTCAATAAATTCATAGAGAAGGAGTTCCGACAGAAAATCCAATGCTTAAGAAGCGACAATGGTGGTGAATTCATGTCAGATGAGTTTTTTCAGTATTGTGACAAAAGCGGCATCAAACGACAAATGACATGTCCCAACACCCTCAAAGAAATGGGGTTGCGGAAAGAAAGCTAGCACATCTTGCTTCAATGAGTCTTTCATGGCTATATGATAAGCACCTTCCTGAGCTTTGGCGTAAGCTTTTCAATGTGCATGCCACGTGATAAATCACTTACCTCATGGCCGGGTAATGAAAAAGCTCATTTTGAATTAGTATTTAATGAAAAGCCAAATGTAAATTATTTTCGAATGTTTAGTTCAATTTGTTATGTTCATATTCCCAAAAGTAATCGAACTAAGCTTGATTTGAAAGCAAAGAAATGTCTTTTGTTGGCTATGATTCAAACAGGAAAGGATGGAGATGAATGAATCCAACAACAAAGAAATTTGTTGCATCCAGAGATGTTGTATTTGATGAAGTTTCATCTTGGTGCTTGACTCAAAACTCAATTGCCAAAAATTTAGTTCTTGATGATGATTTAGATAATTTTGAGGTATTGCTTGAAGTCAATACACAAGGAAATGATGTATCTCCAGAATTGAGGACAGAGCTTTCAAATTCAAAAGATGGTGAGAAAAGAACTTGAAAATCATTAAGAGAAAAGAGGCAACTTGGCTACCTTCAAGATTATGAAGTGCAACTGAATAATTGCACTATAACTTCTTGTTTCTTTGTTGGAGCACAAAATGAAGAGGAACCAATGTGTTATGAGAAAGTTAAGAGTCACAAGAATGGGAAGCAATAATGCAAAAAGAGATCAAAGCATTAAGGAAGAATGATACATGGGAGCTCGTGCTGAAACCAGAAAATTGCAAATCGATCACCTGCATATGGGTCTATAGATTGAAGAAGAAAGTAGATGACACAGTTGACAAATGCAAAGCTCGCCTTGTTACTCGTGGGTTCTTTCAAAGCTATGGGCTGGATTATGAAGAGACTTTCAGTTCGGTGCCCAAGATGGTAACAGTGAGAACAATGTTTTCACTTGCTGCTTTTAGAAGTTGAAAGCTTTAGCAACTTGATGTAAAGAATGCATTGCTTTATAGTGAGCTGGATTGTGAAGTTCTAATGGAACAGCCTCAAGGATTCATATATGAGCAATTTCCACATCATGTTTGCCAGTTGAAGAAGACGTTATAAGACCTCAAACAAGCACCACATGCTTGGTATGGTAAAGTTGCTCAATATTTCATTTTCTGTGGATTTAAAATTTTTGATTCAGATTTTAGTTTGTTTGTGAAAATAGAATCAAGAATGCATTTGCTGGTTTTATTGTATGTGGATGATATGATAATCACTGGAAGTGTTGAAGTTAAAATTTCTTGATTAAGAAATGACTTGTCAATTCGGTTTGAAATGAAAAATCTAGGTGAGATTGGATGTTTTCTTGGTCTGGAAGTTCGAAAAATAGATCAAGGCTATTTTATATCTCAAAGAAGGTATGCAGCAAACTTTTTGAAATATTTTGACATGGGGGAGTCAAAAGAAGCAGCAACTCCTATGGAGATGAACCTAAAATTAAAGAAAGATGCAGGGAAGTTGTTAAAGAATGCTAAAATCTTTCGACAACTTGTTGGTTGCCTGATTTACTTAACAATCACAAGACCAAATGTTGCATACTCTATTGGTGTCATTTCTCAGTTCATGCAAAATCCAAAAACGCCTCATTTAGATGCTGCAAAAAGGATTTTATGTTATATCAAAGGGACTACTAATTATGGCCTCATGTACAGGAAAGAAAATGATTTTTTTGTTGAAGGGTTTCACCGATACATATTGGGCGGGTAATGCAAATGATCATCGCTCAACTTCAGGATATTGTTTCAATGTTAGATCTACTTTTGTTTCATGGTGTAGCAAGAAGCAACCTACTGTTGCTCTTTCTAGCATTGAAGCTGAATATATGGCAGCAACAATAGCTGCACAAGAATGCATTTGGGTGAAATGTTTGATAAGAGATATCTTCGATAACATTGACTATGATATATAGATTCAATGTGACAATGAGAATGCTGTCAAGCTTGCTTCAAATACAGTCTTCCATGGGTGAACAAAGCACATTGAAGTTCGACATCATTTCATTAGGGAGAAAGTGCTGAATTAAGAGATTGAGTTGAAAGGAATTCACACTAATGAGCAAGTTGAAGATATATTTACAAAAGCTTTAGCTAAGCCTAAATTTGAAAAGCTTTAGAGTTGCTTTTGGAGTTACAGATAGTAAGCATGCACTAAGAGGGAGACCTACAAATTAGTGCATCTTACCAAGTCCAAGTAAATTGCTGAGTCAATTATCTGTTACTATTTATTTGGGATAGTGTTTGTCAGGAAATCAATAATGTTCTAGTTTGGTAGGATTCTTCTGATTTTTAGGATAAGTCCAGTATTTTTAGTCTATATATTTCATTCACTTGATGTAATCTTTCTTTGTTGTTCAATAAGAGTTGTTGTCCATCTTCCAGATACCAGTTTTTTTTTTTCAGTCTTACTGTATAAAGATTTTTTGTTTTTTTTTTTTTTGTTTCATGGCCAAGTCCTTCATACTTTGGATAATGTGACAGGGGATAGAAACATTAGGTGTGGGTACCAAGAACGAATTTATGGACAGCAAGAGGGTCATCATCAAGAGATGGTGGAGAAGAAAGCCAGAATTTCTAGTATAAGTTGCACTGTGAACCCATAATTCAGAAGATGCCATCTTATTTGAGGGAGAACAGTTGACAAATTAAGAAAACTAAGTACCACTTATCTTGAAAGTATGGGAGAAATTCATGGGGAAACAAATCCTAAGAAGGAGGAAGAAAACAGAGAGAAAGAAAAGTTGCCGGCTAAGCTAACAGTGGAAGAAGAAGAAGATAAGGTTCGGTTCACTCGAATTAGATCGGATCCGATCCGATTCAATTCATTAAAAAAATTTGGTTGTGTTTGATCCGATCTGATCGGATTCGAAATTTTGGTTCGAATCGGATCAGATCATCGGATCGATCCGATCCGCAAATCATTTTGATCAGCCCTATTTATTATTAACAAAAATATGACATACTTTAAGTATTTTAAAATTTATCAATTGACGATTTATATTATATAAATATATATTGCAATATACAAAATATTCCTTGTGTTTAGATAAGCAAACGAATATATTTTTCGCTTATTTAAGTTTGAGTTTTAGGGTTGAAAATTTTGATAAATAAGAGAACTCAAATAAAGATATGAAAATCCAAATTTAAAAAAGAAATTAGAAAATTTTCAATGAAATTTCAAACTTGATACATTATTTATTAAGTATGATCTAATGTAATACATTTTCTATTCACTTTTTTATTTTTATTTTATTTTTAATTTTTAGTCAAGTGCATTGAGTGGTTTTCTATAATTTTTATACTTTTTAATAGTTGACTTTGCCGAATGATGAGTCAAAGGAAGTTTTAATAATTTTCACAAACAATGAGATTTGTTTAGTATTTTACTAAGGGGCCGCTTGGTATAAATGGTGAGTTTAGGAATGGAATGGATTTGTGGAATGGAAAGGTTTGGAATAGAATGGAATGATAATAATTATGTTGTTTGGTATTATTTTGTAATGGAATGGAATAGATTTTATATTAAAATTAAAATTTAATATTAATAATAATAAATTTATAAATAAATTTTATATTAAAACTTTATATTAAAATTATAACAAAAATATTAATATTTTACATTACATGATATTTAATAAATTATATTTTGTTCAAAAAATAGTCAAAGTGCATGTCATTTTGTAGAGAAAAATATTTTCTATAATTTAGTGAAATTTATTTTTTAAAAATTAAAAAAAAAATAAGCAAAATAGAAATTAGAAAACTTCAATGAAATTTCAAACTTGATATGTATTTATTAAGTATGATCATAATGTAATACATTTTCTATTCACTTTTTTTTTTTCTTTTCTTTTAATTTTTAGTCAAGTGCATTGAGTGGTTTTGTATTATTTTACACTTTTAATAGTTGACTTTGCTCAATGATGAGTCAAAGGAAGTTTTAATAATTTTCACAAACAATGAGATTTGTTTAGTGATTTTCCTAAATTTCAAAAGAGTAAGAAATAAAACATATATAAATTATATATATTGTATTAAATGTATTTTGTGGATTTAAAATTTAAAAATACCACTTGGTAATATTTATTTGAATTTTGTAAAAATTAAATGCATTTTAAGACGTTTCCATTTTAAGTTCATTCATAATATTTCTATATTAATTTCTTTCAAAATCAATCAAAAAAAGTAATTTTCCTCATTTATCAACTAAATTACTGAATCTTCCTTAATACTTTAGGACGCATACCTTTTCCCATCAATTCTTATATAATTCCCCACGCTATCAATTTCGTTGATTATTATTATTATTATTATACATGTACACATTATTTAGTTCGTATTGACGTAGATACGACGTACTTTAAATATTTTGAAATTTATTACTTCATAGTTTATGTTATATATATATATATCTAAATGTATAGATGGAAAATAAATTATATAGTGTATTGCAATATACACTTCATTGATAAATTATTAATTAATCTATGGAAAATAAGATTTTTTGTTGCCAAAATTATTTTATACTTATATTTTAACTACTTCTTCCCTCTTAAAAAAAGTGAATTATTTTTTTTTTAATAATTTATTTTTGAATCTAAGTGAATTCTTTTTAAATAACAAGTGAATTCTTTTTTTAATTCCTTCTTCACTAAGTCTCATATAGATTAAATTCAGGTTATCAAAACTTTGACATTCACAATATTTACATTGTGTCAATATCTTAACCGCTCTCCGATTGAATATACGTGTTTAATTTTTGTTTTTTTTTGTTTTTGGGGGTGTAAAGAGAGAATTAATTTATATTTCAAACATAAAAATAATATTTTCTCTGTTCCACTTTGGTTAAAATATAATTTTTTTATTAATTATTAAATACCATCCATGTTGCGGATTTTACACATGCAAGTGCACGTGATCGTTAACAAGTAATACGAAGTGAACAAAAATTATCGTTCTCCCAAAGACTAATGATTTACTAATTACCGAAATTAGAATAATTCTAACTTTATTCGAACAATTGTAAAAATACTTTCTAAATGAACTAAGTTAAAACCAAATCTTAAACTAAGTTAAACAAATCAGTGAACAACAAACATGCATGAACCATTTCCCAAAGTATATGTCTGGATATTCCAAAGTCGCGATAATTAGCTCTCGGTCTTCCGGTCGCAAAACAACGTCAATGAAGACGTGTGGGTGCACTATTCCGTGGTAGGGATTGTAACTTTTTATAAATTTCCCATTGTCATTCAACGACTGAACTTTGCTTATTTTATATCAGACGACTAAAGCTCTAGGGTTTTCGAATTCAACATAACTAATCAATCTTAATATTAATCTATCTCTATAGTCTAATTTATTTTCCTGGTCGGTAGTCGAGATTCCCTAACTTATTTACTAGTCCCTCTCGAGATCTAATAAAAATCTCTCTAATTGCTAATTCACTATATTCCTATGTGAATTACAACAATTATGAAGTCATTAATTTCTATGTAATTTTTA
The DNA here is from genome assembly GCA_020080225.1 of Gynochthodes officinalis. Lineage (NCBI taxonomy): Eukaryota > Viridiplantae > Streptophyta > Magnoliopsida > Gentianales > Rubiaceae > Gynochthodes > Gynochthodes officinalis. Next base: position 18,644,489 of record CM034619.1, read on the forward strand.
TGGATTCTCATGTATGAAGTCATTAATTTCTATGTAATTTTTATGGATTCTCATGTAGCAACTACAAACCATACAGGTATATTCCTATCCTACATACAATTCATGGCCATTTATCCCAATGAACTTGACACATTACTCCCCTTCCAATTCGTTATGATTAACAAATCATCTAATTAGTGAACAAACCACACAGGTATATTCCTATCTTACATGCAATTCATGGCCACTTGACACATTACTCCCCTTCCAATTCGTTATGATTAACAAATCATCTAATTAGTGATCAGATAATTAGAATGTGTACAACTTTTATCAAAAATTTCATTGCGATAAATAACATATCATATAAGGAATCGAAAGTGCCAACAATATAAAAAAGAAAAAGAAACTAAAGAAGACCGAAGAGTTTTTTGTGTTGATTTTGTTCGAAAGGCCCTCCTTATTACCACTGGTAGGCCCGCGCAAGTAGTCCCTAGCTCGATTTTTTTGTTTCAATCATAAAAAATTAAATCAAATTATATTTTATTAAAAATTTCATAGTTAAGTTAGATCGTAGCCCAAAAAAATGAATTAGTTTAAAGAATATTACCAAAATTTTAAACATAATTGAAAGGGAAATAAAAGAGAAAAGCTAAGTTAAAATCTGCAGGTGCAGCCCTTGTGTTGTTCTTCTGGGCTTCAGCTCTCTGGTTCTGCGAATTTTCTCCTCTGCCGAATTCTCCCTCTTCAAACAAAGCGGCTGCCTTTTTTTTTTCTTTTACGGCAGCCCCTTTTTTGCTTCCAAGTACGGTCCTTATTTTCAGAACAAAATAGACTCCTAGCCTCTTCACAATTCTGCTCGATCTCACTCTCTGGGTCCACCTTCTTGATTATTTCTTTTCTTTTGGTCCTCTTTTGTCCTCTTGCTACAGAGTTCTCACCCTAATTGACTTCTTCTTCCTTTGTTTTGTTTTGATCCGTCTTAATGCATGAAGTATCCCTCTTTGATACAAACCGTCCAAATTAACTCCGAATGCAAGGATTAGGAAATTTCTGGAATTTTTCTTTCTTTTCTGCTTGAATTTGTTTTCCTTTTACCAACTTTTCTTCTGAATTAACATTTTCCATCTCTAAAACAAAAACATATCAAAATCAAATAATTTTTCTTTAAAATCAAAATAACAATAAGAAAATATTTAACAAAAAAAATGATCATTTTAACCCTTATCAACCTATTTAATACATCACTAAATGTATAATTTTATATATATATATTTTTGAACTTTAAATACATATAATTATTATTAGTAAGGGTATTTTAAAATTTTAATTTAAAAATAAACTCTTTTGTGAGATAAATTTTTTTTTTTAAAACAAACTTTTTTTTAAAACGGAAAAAGTACAAATTTAGGGCCTTTTCAAGGCACCACTAAAATAAATTGCTTGCTACTGTTCTAAAGTGATTCATCATTCCACTGGCTCCGATCAAATTGGCAAGTCCTTTTCAAACCTAAGGTAGGTAAAGACTTTATGTGGTACAAATGTACTCCAGGCACAGTGGAGCTCAAGGAATGACAAGCAGAGAAATTCCTTTTGAGTTCCTCATTTTGAGACAAATTCAAAGTTTTCGGAACCACATTTTTTTTCTCCATGCTCCCAAAGACGCATCAAAAGAATCTCTCAAAAATTTTCTTCTTCATGACTTGTCAACTTTGATTCTATCAAATTGGTCCCTTTTTGAAAAAGGGCTTGGACTAAAGCTATCATTTGGTGCTCGCAGTCATTTTCTGTGTTATTGTTGCTACTTCTAATTTCTTTTTTTTTTTAAAAAGGCCACTTTCTATCAAGTGGCTGCTTCGTTTGCCTACCCTTTTCCAACAAAATTTTTGTATTCACTCATTCATAAATTTGTTGTCAATTGAAGCACTCTAAAATTGGAAATGTCTCAACCTCAAAATTATACTCATTTGAGTCCCATTTTTGAAATTCTGTATGACTTAATTGTTTCCATTGACCTACTTACATTTTTCAAAATAATATGATTATAGCACATTAGAATTTGTGTAAAACTTAAACCTACGAAAAAAAAAAAAATCTGAAAAGCATACCAAAAAATCCATAATAAGCAAGTTTGATCCAAAACTCGAACAAAAGTGACAAAGTCTAAAATCGAGGGACATTCATTTTGTTTCAATTCCAACCGTCGCCAAAATTTTACTAATATTTACACGACAAACAGCTCATCTTATTTTTAGTGCACTCTCCCTTGAAACAACTGAAAAATATTAGATGAATAGAGTGGTAGGCAAGTGCCCGTTGAACAGTATTAAAAGCCCATTATTTATTTTTGATTTCCAATTTATACTTTTCATCAAAATCATGAGTTCTGAATGTAAATTATGCACTCCAAAAACCAGTTGGTGATACAAAAGAAAAAGCCCTTTTGTTGAATGAATATGTTCACACAGGTCTGTTTGGATTGGGAGTTTTTATTTGTAAATAAGTAAATTCTTAAATAAAAACAAACTATCCAAACACATTTTATTTCAAAGTATAAAATTTAAATTTTCTCATTCAAATTCCTCAAACATAATTTTAAAAAAAAATTCCCCTTATTTTTCCCTCCAAAATATTTTTTCTATTAAAAAATACTTATCAAAATTTTCACAAATTCCAATATAACTTTTTCTAAATACATCACACTCCAAACAAACCCAAATTATGTACCAATTGTTTTGGGCCTCAAAATTGATGGGTAAATACTTCGGGGGCCTAAATGGACACAATGCGTGACCTTAGTGTACCTTGGATGTAACTCAAACTTTTTTGTTAAAAAATTTTTTTTGGATGGAAAATGCTTGATTTCATTTGCTAAGTCGCATATTACAACAAAGTTTCAGTGGCTAGTTTGTGAGCTTGGCTCACTGCTTCCTAGGAGACTTAACAAAATTTATTGATCCAGTATGTCTAAAGCTATGTTTCTAAATGCGATACATGCTTCCTGAGGTTTGACTAATGCTTGAAGAGAAATCAAGGAGTCCATTAGTAGCAAAATCTTAGACTATCCCTTTGTCACCATTTACATGATTGCATCTAAGATTGCGAAAAGTTCTGCATGTTCAGGTGATGCGACTGATTTTCTTTGCTTTGGATGCTAGAAGTCTCCCCTCCATATCCCTTGCAACCCAGGTTATTACTGCCTCATTCTGGTTCTGTTTAAAGGATCCATCAGTGCGGACAATTGTCCAGTCTTGATTGCATTCAGCTTGGATGTCCTTATTCCAATTTCACATGACTTTCATATTCCTATTTCATAGTCCCTTACCTTTGTTCTATGATTCCTGACCTGATTGCTGTTATTTCTTTCCCAGCTGAATATAATGTCATTGAATGACTTTTTTTGCCTGATTCCAAATGGCATCGGAGGCAGGATTCTATCATTCCACACTGCTTCCCCTCTCGCAATCCACAGATTCCATATTATGCAGGCTGACAGTATGATATCCTTTGAATTTTTAGCTTTAAATATCCACCTTGCAAACTATTGCTTAAAATGTGTCGGCACTCCTACATCGAAGTTAAAGCCCAGTGTAGAACATCTCCATGTTCTTTTGGCAGTTTCACAGTTGAGGAGCACATGATTAATATTATCTTCTTCTTTTCCACACCAGCGGCAGAGTGTCAGTACAAGCACACCTTTTCCTTAACTGATCTGCTGTCAAACATATATTATGGCAAGCTTTCCAAATGAAGAAGATTATCTTCATCGGTAGTTGAAGGCTCCATAATTTTTTCTAGAAATCCTCTTCCATATGCCCAGCTGGTTCTGTGTGTCCTCTTGATGTGGAGGGTTCAGATTGCATCTTGATGTTCTCCGCCAGATGAGATCCCGTCTCGACAGTATAATGGCCTTTCTTATCCTGGTTCAGTCCATCCAATCCTCTTCCTCAGTGTGGAATTTTGATAAGTGAATTGACAGGATTTTTGGAACCCATTCTTGTGGAAATAAAACTCTTTATCAGTGGCAGTCTCCAATTTCTTTTGGCATCTATCAAGTTTACTACCTTAAGATGCAATCTCTTGGTCTGTAGCAAGTTGTTAGTTGCTAAGGGATTTGAACCATTCGGAATCCAATTATTAGAGATCATAACCTTATTTCCATTGTTGATCTTCCATTTCAGTCCTTTAATGACAGTTCTTTTTCCCAAATTATGCTTCTCTAGCCCCATGACCAATTTGCCCCTTCCTTAAGATCAGAAAATCCTCCCCGACTGTCACGGGTTGTGGTCTTGGCAAAATTTACACACGATTCATGAGGCAAGCAACACGTTGGATGTTACTTCTGCCAAGACTTTCTCTCGTGTCACAATTAGCACATGGCAAAAATATGTACTTGGTGCCTCTAGAGGAAAGAGAAAAGGCTAAATCAGCTCGCCAAAGAAAACATGCAAAGTGAGTTGCAATGTGTGTGAAGAAATAGTTGTTCTCATTAAAAGAAAGCTTCTAGTACAAATAGTAAGCAAAGTGCGTTAGGGGGTGGGCATATGTAGTCAACAAGCAAGTGAAAGGGCCTGCTCACCCCTTAGAACACTTTGCTTACTCTCTCTACTAGAAGCATTCTTTTAATGAGAACAACGATTTCTTTGCACACATTGTAACTTAGTTTGCATATTTTCTTTATCGAGCTGATTTAGCATTGCACTCCTTGTTCCTCTAAAGGCACCATGTGCATATCATTACTGCATGCCGATTGCGACACACATGAGAGTTTTGGCAGAAGCAACATCCAACGTGTTGCTTACCTCCCAAATCGTGTGTAAATTTAGCCAAAACCACGACCTGTGACAATAACATTCAAGGTGTTGCTTGCCACACAGATCGTGTGTAAACTTAGCCAGAACCACCACTTGTGACATTGCGGTAGTACTTGGCTTGAAAAAATATTGAGAAGAAGGAATTCACTTCAAAATGAAATTTCCAAGCCATATTTGCCAGTAAAGCTTGATTCATCAACTCGATTGATCTCATGCCTAATCCACCTTTATATTTGGACATATAAAGAGCTTGCCAGGATTTCTATTGAATACCTTTGCCCTTCATGTCTCATTTCTAGATAAACTTAGCCAAAAATCTATCAATTGCTTTGGCCATGAAGGTAGGAATCCTAAATGCTAGAAGAACATACAACAGCAACGCTGCAAACACATGCTTGGCTAGTATCACTCTGCCCATGACAGACATATTTTCATTTTCCAACTTAGCCAACTTTCCTTAATTTTCCTTAATAGGTCACCAAAAAATGCAGACTTAGATTGTGAGAAATCCAAGTTATGCCCGAGATATTTACCCTTGAACTCCACATTTGAGATGTTGAACATGGTAGCTAGAAATTTCCTCCATTCTTGGCTTGTGTTTGGACTTTCCACTAGGGATGATTTCGTGAAATTAATTCTCTGACCGACATGCACTGCAAATAAATTCAGCACTTTTCCCAAATGGCTCACTGCTTGATTGGATATTTTGAAGAATATTAAGCAATCGTCCGCAAACATAAGATGAGAAACTTGAGAAACCTTCTTGCCACTTTGAATCCTTGGACACTGGGAATTTGCTTCATGAGATAACAATATTGATAAAGCATGCTGACATAGGATGAATAATAAAAGAGACAACGGGCAGCCCTGTCAAAGTCCACTTTTTGGTTTAAAGGAATCTGAAAGCCAGCCATTAAATTTCACATTATAAGAAACAGTAGTGACACATTGCATGATGTAAGTAATCCAATCCATAGGAAAGCCAATTTTTCTCAAAATAAGCTCCAAGAATGTCCATGAGATCCGATCATAAGCTTTGTTTCATATCTAATTTTAAGGCTGCTAGACACTTGAATCCTTTCTTCTTATTCTTTATGAACTCCAACACTTCATGAGCACTTAAAACATTTCCATTAATGGATCTGCCTAGGTCAAAAGCTGTTTGGTTTGTGGAGATCAGATTGTGCATCACCTTCCTCATTCTATTTGCTAAGACTTTTGCAATACCTTTGTAGATTACATTATAAAGGCTGACCGGCCTGATGTCTTAAGGTTCCATTGGGTTTGGAGACTTTGGAATAAAGACAATGACAGTCTCATTCCATGTTGGACACATTGTTTTTGTTATGAAGAATTCATGTACTGCCTCAGTTAATTTTTTGCCCAACAATATCCCAATATTCTTGGTAAAAACCTATTAGAGAACCATCTGGCCCTGGAGCCTTCCATTTCCCGATTTGGTGAAAAGTTTCTTGGATCTCTTCTGTAGTGATGTCCTTGTTGTGATTATTCCCAAGATTGTTCAAGAACCGAAAAATAAGAATAAAGAATAAATCGAGACACACAAGTTAACGTGGTTCGACTCGACAATTCAAGCCTACGTCTATGACAAAGACGATGATGATATTAATAACAAACATGGAGATTACAAGGATTTCCCAAATCCTTAAAAACACCCCACCTCTCACAAAAGCTCTCAAAGCTCTCTTTGAAATCTCTCTCAATTTTTCTATGAAAAAGACCTTTACTACATTTATATTTATAGACACCAAGTAGAGATCCAATCCTAACCTGATAGAGATTCAATCCTAATCTCATTTAGATTAGTGTTACAAAACACAGTAGGATTATATAAAGGTTCCAAATCCTAATTGAAATATATAAAACACCAAATTAGAATATTAGATAAAATTATCTAATCTCATTCCAATTTGGAAACAAGGCATAATCCAACAAATCTCCACCTTGACTTGTTTCCCCTCATGACGTCTTCGCCCATTCGAAACATTCCTATCTCAAACTACACACATTGACCAAATCCAAGCAATGCTTGAACTTTGTCGATGTAATGGACTTAGTCATCATATCTGCCGGATTATCTGCAGTCTCAATCTTTTTTACAGAGATTAACCCTTGAGACAAAATTTCTTGAACAAAATGATGTCTAACATCAATATGCTTGGTCCCCTCATGGTACATTTGGTTCTTTGTCAAGTGTATGGTACTTTGACTATCACAATAGATAGTGTTTTGCTTTAACTCCATACTCAATTCGCCAACCAAACCATTTAACCAAATAGCTTCTTTCACAACCTCTGCCAAAGCCATGTACTCTACCTCAGTTGTAGAAAAAACAACAGTTGATTGTAACGTAACCTTCTAACTGATAGTACAACCGTAAAGTGTGAAAATATAACTTGTCAAAGATCTTCTTTTGTCCAAGTCTCCTGCATAATCCGAATCCACATAACCAATGAGTTCACTAGAGTGGCCCAATAAGCAGTAGGAGCCCACCTGAGCCCAAAAGCTTAAGCTAGTGGGTTCAGGTGGGCTCCTACTACTTATTGGGCCGCTCTAGTTAGACTCCCCATGGTTAAAACCTCCCCAACAAGTGGTATCAGAGCCGGAATGTTGGCCTACTCGGGGAAGCAAGTAGTTCCTCTTCTAGTTGGACCGGGCCTTAGTGGGAGACTCGTGGACAAGTAGGTTTGGTCCTTTACTACTTGCACGGGCACTAAATGGGTCCATGGTGAAGAGATGGACTTGTGGGGGAGTGGGCTTTAATGTGGTAGTATATCCATGAAGGGGGAGATTTGTTGTGTTTATGGATACTATCCCATATTGGAAAATTAAGAGAAACTAGAGCAGCTAATAAGTAGCAAGGACCCAGAACCCACTAGCTTAAACTTTTGGGTTTAGGTGGGCTCCTACTATTTATTGGACCACTCTAGTTGGGCTCCCCAGGTGTAAAAACCTCCCTAACAGTCCTTACTCAGCCAGACTTTTTGGTTATGGCTCAATTCTTCCTGTATGTGCTAGAAAATGTTGCCTAGATTATTTAAGTCCTCACTATCATCCTTTGGATAAGTGGAAACATCTCTAAGGATCCCCTGCAAGTGATTTAAAACTAACTTCTTCATTTCTTCATGGTCTTGAGTCCAATCTCCATTTGGTTTCCTTAGTTGAGTGATGACGTTTTTTCCTTTCTTTTTGTGGCCCATTCATGAAAAAATTTTGTATTGCTTTCACTTGCATTTGGCCAGTGAATTCTTGTTCTTTGGTGCCAATAGTTCTTTTGAATTTCCAAGAGTTTCTCCAATTCTTGTTTCACTTGAATTTCTCTTTCATTTGACGTTGCATCCTGGATTGCCTTCTGAGTTTGTTCAAGCTCATTCGTTAAAATTTTAATTTTGTTCTCCAGGTTACCAAAAGCTTGCTAATTCCATATGTTTAGCTGAATTCCAGATGCACAGATTTTGTGTCACGATTGAGCCTATGGAGCTCAGTCCTAAACAAGAAAATCCTGAAGAATTAGAGAGAGAGGAAAGAAATAAAGGTTCAACAGAGAGTTCAGACAAGAGGAAGAATAAGTACAGAAAATAATGAAGGGGAAAAAAGGAAGAAAAAGGGAGAATGATATTTGATTGAGAAAAGTTGGAGTCAAGAAAATTGTACAATCATCAACCTAACCTCTACTGATTATTATGGCAATATATATAAGCCATTTTCACTGCCATTGCTACTAACTAATTTTCTACTAATTAATTTGCTACTTTCAACTAACTAATGCTATTAACTAATTGCTAATTGTCTAAGTTTGTTTTATTACAAAAGAGCCCCAATCCCATGACAATATTATCCCTCTTTAAGCATAGCCTTGCCCTCAAGGCTGAAAATGAGAAAACTAGCTTTTGATGATGCTTTAATCCTTTCATGAAATCTACTTATTGCTGAAATGATTATATTTGACAAGCTACTGTGGTGCTGGGAGTTTGTTGCTCATTATGGTATTTTTTTGGCAACACAGAAGCTGAATCCTTTACTCTAAAGGTCCTTGGCAGCTGGAATGACTAAATCTTGCAGTAGTGTAGGTTTCTGAGTCTCAATGATAGTATTAGAAGCGGTAGTCACTTGTAACTCAACTTCTTGATCTTTCCTTGAAGCATCATCTAAGCTAAAGTTTTTCATTACACCAACTAGTGAGTGTTTGGTTGTTGATTGGAATTACTATTCATTCTAAGGAACTGCAGTTGGCTCTTAAAGGACAATTTCTTTCTTTTTTCAGCTTAGGCAAAGCAGTGGTTGGAATTTGTTGATCTCTAACTTCAACCTTCAAAAGGAATCTTGTGCTTTGATCATTTATGTTGGAATCCGGTATGACAGAGAGCCTCACAGTGTTGCAGCCTTGCTTATTGTTTTCCTTTAAGAATTTGCTCACTTCGTTTTCACTAATTAAACTCAGTTGGGGATGTTTAACCTTCCCATGCAGCATTGTATGTCCATCTTCTTGAATCAACTGTATACACAATTTTTTGAAATCAAAGGTGATGGGACTGTGTTGATACATCCAGTCCACACCTAAGATAACATCCCATCCACCAAGCTCTAGAACCCTCAAATCATGCATGAACTTGTTATATTGTATCCACCATTCTACATTGGGGCAGACTCCATAGCTAATGATTTTGGTTCCATCAGTTATAGTCACATGCAATGGGGTTGCAGCTTTGTGTCCCGAGGACAATTTATTGGCTAAATTCCACTGAATAAAGTTGCCACAGCTTCCTGTGTCTACTTGGATGCTGACTTGTTCTCCATGAAGCATTCCTTGAAGAGTTATGGTATTTTTCTTCAAGTGTTCAGACAATGTATGCAAGAAAACATCCACTACATTGTTAGGGGTAGCTATTCCATCCTCCTGATGCTCTTTGGCATCCAGGAATTCTGGTTCCTCTTCATCTTCAGATAGCACGAACATAAATTGCTTCATCTTACAATTGTGGCCTAATCCAAATTTTTCTCCACATCTAAAACAAAGGCCAAGATTGCGCCTACATTGAATCTCTTGAGGTGAGATTTTCTTGGTTTCTTCAATTCCTGCTTCAATGTTCTTGGAGATAGCAGTTACTGCCAGGTTATTTGTCCCCATGTTACTCCGTCTTGATATGGAACCTTCAACAAGGGTGTCAGCATAGGCTTTGGGCAACCATGTGTAATTCTTGGAATTAATCTCTAGGGACTGTTCTTGCAAATATGCGATTTCAAAAGCCTCCATTAACATTGCAGGTTTCATCATCTTGACAGTAGGCTTGATCTCTTCTTTAAGTCCGCTTACAAAACTAGAAATGAAGTAGTTTTTTTGGCAATCTTGGGTCCTTCGCCAACATCAATGTTTTTAATTCTTCAAATTGTTCCTGATATTCAGTCATGGTTTTAATTTGTTGCAATTTATTGAAATCTTCCACGGCATCTTTAACTCTTTTGCCTTCGAACCGTTTGTAAAGCAGCTCACAGAATTCATCCCAAGAAACTTGGCCTCTCATCATCTTGATGCTTTGGTACCAAACATCAACTTTTCCAGTCAAATAAATCTCAGCTACTTCTACCTTCTGGGACTCTTCAACTTGATAGATGAAGAAAAATTTGTTACATTTTCTAACCCACTCCCTCGGGTTTTCTCCTTCGAAGAAGTGCAATTCAACCTTAGGGTGCACTGGATTTGGGGTAAATCTAGTCGTATTCCACCTATCTTTCTGTGGAACCCATGCTTTCTCATCAGAATGAGAACCTCAAGCTGATGTCTGGTGTTAGCAATAGGGGAGTCTTCTCCACCATTGTTTCCTCCAACTGTTTTTCCTTAGTCAGAAGATTCACCAAGGCATCCACTTTCGCCTAGAGAAAGGCAACATTCAGATCAATTCTGTTGCTATTCTCTAGCATGTCCCTGGATTTCATTAGTTTTAGACTAAATTTCCACCAACTGCTTTTGGAAAATTTTCAGTCCATTCAGCAATTCGGAGATCTTGTTTCTTGGCATTTCTTCCCATGCCTTTCCTCGGGTTCCTTCGGCCATTTTGCAAAATCAAAGTCTTGCTTTGATACCAAATGTCAGGATTGAGCCTATGGAGCTCAGTCCTGAACAAGAAAATGTTGAAGAATTAGAGAGGAGGGAAAGAAATGAAGGTTCAAAAGAGAGTTCAGACAATAGGAAGAATAAGTGCAGAAAAGAATAAAGGGGAGAAAAATGATGAAAAAGGGAGAATGATATTTGATTGAGAAAAGTTGGAGTCAAGAAAATTGTACAATCATTAACCTAACCTCTACTAATTATTATGGCAGTATTTATAAACCATTTTCATCACCATTGCTACTAACTAATTTTTACTAATTAATTTGCTACTTTCAACTAACTAATTCTGTTAAGTAACTGCTAATTGTCTAAGTTTGTTTTATTACAAAAGAGCCCCAATCCCATGACATTTTGTCCCGTACCTCATCCATTTTACTTTGGGTCTAATCCGTTTGATGCCCCCAGACAGTAGAGATGATTTATTCGGCCTTGTCATTCCTTATCAAATGCCTCTCGAAAAGGCTTTCTGTTCCTGACCCATTTGTTGCATTTCTGAAAATGCATACTGAGGGCCACTGGGCCGCGATCAAACCTAAATATAGATAGGTTCCTTATTGTGGCTTTAAGAAATAAGTTGATCCACTTAGTGTTTGCAATCACTCTTTCCAACCTTTCCTACACCCTTTCTTCATCCTTCCTCCCATTGGTCCAACTGGACTACAACCCAAGTTGTTTTAATTCAGATAGGCTCAATAAGTCCAGCATCCGTTTTTATTTTTCTTGCTTCTCTTTAATTGATCGGCCTGCTTCCCATTTTGTCTTCATGTTTCTAGACTTGATTAAAGTCTTCTAGTATGGCAATTGGGACACTCCTATCTTTTTAGTTTGTGCCGAATTTCATACCATAACTCTCCTCTTTTTTCTAGTTGTGGATGTCCATAAACTAGAAACAAAATCCATTCTTTCTCATATACTTCTTTTGACCAATATGGAAAAATAATTTTGTGATTTGTCCACCACCTCCATGTTGACTTCCTCAATCTAAGCCACATAAAAACCACCCTATTGTCATTTGGAGTGCATTAGGGAACATTTGTTGAATTTTGAGACCAAAAGCCATTTCTCCATTGTTTTTTTTTTAATTAAAAACGTTAGTTATATTTACTTTGCAAAAATATAATCATTTACAAGCTGCCCACTGACTACGCTTCCTTAGTACTCATTTCGAATCCAAGGCTCAAAATAAAAAGGTTTCCACCTTCCGAACTCCCTAAATCCTTAGCTCCTTACCAATATGTCTATATAACCAAAAGGATCTAAACAAAAGAACATTATGTGTGCCAACAGTGGGTAACATCTCCAATCACTAGAGACCCTACCTACTCTTACTTCTACTTTTCCCTCTCTTCTTTATACAATAGGCACTTGTTTGCTCCTAGTTCCTATTTCATTCTTTCTCATCTATTCGTACTTGGTTGAAGTTCTCTTTCTTTTTCACTGGCTACCCAAAACTCCAACTATTCAGCTATGGCTATATTCACAACTAGTTTCTCTTCCCCTCATTTTTTATGAATTGCCAAAGATTCATTGTCTTCTAGAGCATCCATAATATATATACAGTCAACTGTGGTTTGTTCTACCAACTCTCCATTTTCTCTTCTACACAAATATCTTGCCACCAATTTTTGAAACTCCCGTCATATGGCTTCACCATTCCCGATTTCACTGGTGCTAACTTCCATACCATCCTTACTCGATGACAATTTAAGAGTGTATTCTCCAAAGTTTCTTCTTGCTCTCCACACATTTGGCCTATAGGATCTTCTTGAATTCCTCTCTTTATTAGCTGATCCTTTGTCAGTAGGATGCCATGCTAACACCTCCAAAAGAAATGCTTTAGCTTACCTTTAATGTCTAGATTCCATGTGGTCTTCCATACTTTTTTCAATGCTCCTCTATTTGTGCTGCATTCTGGTATTTGGGATTGCTGTTATTGATCTCTCATTGCCTTTTAATATGCCAATTGGACAATATAGCTTCCTTATTTTCCAAACTGTCAGATTTGTTTGTCTCTGCTATCGTCCATTTTAATTGGGATGGTCAGAATAGCCTCAACATCACATCGGTTGAAAATTTGCCCAATCAATTCCTTATTTCATTCTGTCCCTTCCTAATTCATAAGTTGAGTAACCCAATTAACTTGATCCTTAGTAGAGGGAACAAGGGTGGGTTTACCTTCCTGCCTTCCTGGGATCTAAGGATGATCCCAAATCCTTATAGACCTCTCATCTCTGACTTTAAATCTTCCTCCTTTTTGGATGATGTATCTAGCTCCCATCTAGCTTTTCCATAGCCATGAAGTGTTTCCTTTAGCTTGAGCCGTCAATATCCCCCTTATTGGGAAGTACTTGGTTTTCATTGCCTTACTCGTGAGCAAATTAGGTTGAGTTATCAGTCTCCAAAGTTGCTTAGCTATTAATGCATCATTGAACATTTGTATATTCTTGAAGTCGAGTCCCCCTAAGCTTTCAAATGGATTCTTGGCCCTCCTTCCTCCCTTTCCCCCTCCTCTCTCCCCCTACCAGAAATTTGTTGTATGCTTGACAATTGTCTGACATACAATATTCAGCAATTTGAAGTATGCCATTACATACATTGGCAGAGCACCAATTACAGCCTTGATGAGAATTTCTTTCCCTAATAAGCTAAGGAACTTGTTTTTCTAGTTCTTGATTCTTTTTTGCGCCCTTTTCACCACATAGACAAACACATCTCTCTTCAACCTCTCAATATGCATAGGGAGTCCTAAGTACTAGCCTTTTCTGCTCCTTGATCCCATCCAGAGTTTGGCAAATGGCCTTCTTATTCTCCTTTGTCATGTTCTTGCTGAAAAAGATTAACCACTTGTCTAGGTTGACTAACTGACCTGAGTAGTTACTAAACTTATCCAGTAATGTCTTCACCCTTCTTGCTTGATCAATGTCTACTTCACAGAGCAATAAAGAGTCATTTGCAAACAAAAGGTGAGTAATTAGTGGCCCTTTCTTACACACTCTCATTCCCCTATATTCACCTCTCATAATTGCTTGCCTAATCATATTTGAAAATGCTAATACTTCAGATATGATTAGGAACAACTAAGGTGATATTGGATCTCTTTGCTTCAAACCTCTTTATGGTTGGATATATCCACATTTCTCCCCATTTATATTTATAGAGAAAATGGAAAAACTAATGCACTTTTTAACCAAGAGACAAATATTCGATCAAACCCTATTTTTCTAAGTACCTTGCATAGAAAAGTCCACTCTACTCTATCATAGGCTTTAACCATATCTAACTTCAGTGCCATACATCCCTTTTTTCCTTTATGCTTAGATTATAAAGTATGCATGCACTTATGAGCTACTATTACATTGTCTAAAATCTGTCTTCCAGGAATAAATGTTGCCTGGCAGGGATTAATACGTTTATAGAGGCAGATTTTCAATCTTTCAGCTACACTCTTAGAAATAATTTTATATACAACATTACACAAACTGATTAGTCTGAAATGAGATATGGAGGTGGGATGTTTAACCTTTAGGATTAGGATGAGAGTAATTAATGTATAATTCATTTGTTTAAGCAATTTCTTTTGATCAAAAAAAATTTTAACTGCATTACAAATGTTTACTTTGACCACATTCCAATAAGATTGGAAAAAAAAAGATGAGTCATACCGTCTAGGCCAGGAGCTTTATTAGGCTACATTTGAAATAGAGCATTTTTTATCTCACCTTCCTTCACTGGCCGAGTCAATCTTTGGTTTATTGCCATGGTGACAGACCGGGGTATACCATCTAACCCTTCATGAAACTATTGTAGATTAGAGGAAGTAAACAACAGATGATAGAACTCCAAGATCTCCTCCAGTGTCTCAAATATTAGGCCATCGCCACTCACTAGGGTCTTGATCAAATTCTGTCTTTCTGCTCACCATGCATGCATGAAAGAATTTGGTATTCCTATCCTTTTCTTGTATCCATTGCACCTTAGCCTTTTGCTTCCAGTATGTCTCTCCCTCTCTATAGGCACTATCAAGTTCAGTTTTGAGTCAACTTCGCATATTCCAATCCCTTTACCCCTAGCTTCCTCAACTCTTCTAATTGTTCTTTAATCTTCAAAATCTTTTTAGCTGAGTTGGATCCTTGCTTGCGGCTCCATTGTATAAGCTTCCCCTGTATTGTTTAATTTTTGAGCAAATTTGATACATTGAGGGTTCCTTCTACTTCTTGACCCCATGCATTTTCAATTATCTTTTGCACCTCCTCCTTTTTGATCCATTTTTTGTCAAATATAAATCTCTTTTGCACTTTTAATCATTAAGAGCTGTATCTAAAAATAGAAGAAACTTATCAGAAGATACTCTTTCTACATGATACACTTGGGCTTTTTGGTTCTCCAATATCCAGTGTGGGGCTCCGAAGAATCTATCTAGTCTCTCTTCTACAAATCCTTCCCCTTCTCTATTATTAACCCACGAAAATCTTCTGCCGACAAAACCTAGCTCCTTAATCTACATATTATGAATGAATGCTTTGAATGTCACAAACCTGGACTCGACTTTTGGGCACCCCTCCTTTTTTCTCCTCTTTATGGACTAGGTCATTAAAGTCTCCGCCCATGAACTAGCTACCTCCCCACTCTTGCCTTTAGCTTTCTAAGTACTTCCATTGCTCCTCTCTCACTTTCGAGTCTGTTCTAGCATATATTCATATTGCCCAAAACTTCCTGCTTTTGCCTACCATCGTACACTCTAATTGAATACAAAAGATTGTAGATACTACTTTGGTTACCATAATCTCCTCTGACCAACAAACCAAAAGCCTTTCCCTAGTTCCTTCCGGTTCCACTGTCCTCTGTCTATTGTGAAAATGGATTCTTTTACATACAGTTGAAACAAAGCATTTTTTTTTTTGGTCTCAGAGAGAAATACTATATCCGGGTGATGGGATCTCACGATCTCCCTCAATTGGGAAACTGTAGAGGGTTTATCCAAACATCTACAATTCCACATACATACTTTCATGATTCTTTTTGGAACTATTTCAGGCTGGTCTCTCCCACTTTTAGTTTGTTTTGGTCTTCAGCTGTTGGCCTTCTTCTCTTCTCGAGCCTTACCTCATCGTTTTCATCCCCATCTAACTTCTCATCTATTAAGCCCCATCCCTGTTTCATCCCCATCTAACTTCTCATCTATTAAGCCCCATCCCTGTTTCATCCCTTCAAGTGAACTATTCTTTATGGCCTCCCCTGAACTACCTTTATCTATAACTCTCTTTCATTCAGCTCTTGTCCATCTTCTACCCAGTCATAAAGTCCTCACCCCAACTTCAACTTCAGAGAATTTCCGGCTTTTGGCCTTCTTCTGTCTACTTTTAAGATCCCCTTTCCCTGATTATCACATTTGATTGGTACATTAACTAATCTCTTCTCTTTCTTATTCTGGCCAGTTTGGTAAGTTACCTGTTCTTTTCAATTTCCATAAGTTCATGTCCTTTCTCTTCCCCTCTCAACTGAATCACTTCTTTACTTTGCATTGAACTTACCTCGTTGACATGCTGTTTTGTCTCTATGACTTCCTTCCTTTGACAGCTAAGTAGTCCCTCTCCCTCTTTCCCCCATATTCCTGCTCTCCTGGTTTCTTTACATGAATATGGCTTGTTCTTTCTTCTATAATCTGTCCCTGCTCAGCCTCATCTAACAAATTGTCCAATATTTGCATCCTTATTCTCTCCCTCCTCCAGCGGCCTTGTAACTCTTCCCAACCTCTTTCTGCACCACCCCTGTACTATCCATCCCATCATTCTCCTTCATTTCCTCCACATTTATTTGTTTGTTTCTCCCACTCCTGTCTATGATTTCCCCTTTTTTCTCCTTCTCTTCACTTATAACTTGCTACCAACAGCCCTCAACTAGTCCTCAAATTCCCCTTCTTTCAAAACCCCTTTACTGTCATCCTTCCTTCTCTAATGGTACATCCTTTCCCCATGCCCTACCCTTTCACAATAATGACAGAAAGTAGCCAATTTTTCACATTTAAAGGAAATTCAGCATGCTCTATTGTCCAAATTCATAATCGTACCTCTAAGAAGTGGCTTACAAAGGTCGATTATGGCCAATATTCTCAATTACCTATTTTCTTTGTTGCCCGTAGTTAGAATTGGAATCCATACATCATTTAATTTCAAAAACAACCAACCAATCTTTAACTCAGTCTCCCTTATCATCCATCAGATCGGAAGATCCCAGACTTCAACTCAAATCTCAATTGACTGGAAATTGTTTGGAGTTATCTTCAGTTGCTCAGTCCACTCTCTTAGTACCTAGTATTGTTGATCAAAGGACCAACCTGTACGCTACAAAACTTTTTGTTTATTCGTCTCATGCCTGAACACAAATTGGCATGTGTTTGCTCCCAACTCCCATGTAAGGAAAGGTGCAGATATTGGCCACAAATTCTTGAGGATATTCCTAAGACCTGTAAAATTAACCTTTTTCTCCCCAAAAATCATTCTTATCAAGCTACTATAGCACTTCTCCTTATTGTTCTGCACATCTTTTTTTGCCAAAACAACCCCTCATTCTTCCTTATTTGACAGATTTATCTTCTGAAACAAACCCATCATTCAGATTTACCTTCCAGATTAGATGGTTCCCCTCGGTCTATCCCTAAGCTCACGCTACCAAGATTGTACTAGCCTGCGTGATGAAAGAAGCAAGAAAGCCGTGAGACTGAGATTTAATCTAGCAAGACAAAAACAGCTCAACTCCAGTTCGCTGGAGTGAACCAACACGATTGTTTCAAGACGTGAGGGTGAAATATTAAACTAGCCTACAAGGATGAAAGATTCAAGAAAGCAGTGAAACTACGATTTAACTAGGAAGAAAAATAGCACAGCTCCAGAAAGCTCAGCTCCATTTTTTTTTCAGATCTAATCTTTCCTTCTACTCAGGAACCGAAGCAATAGAACCAACAGAAGTGTTTCAAGACGTGAGGGTGAAATATTAAACCAACTTGTAGAGATGAAAGATTCAAGAAAGCTGTGAAACTACAGTTTAACTAGCAAGAAAAATAGTGCAGCTCCAATTTTTTTTTCAAATCTAATCTTTCCTACTACTGAGGAACTGAAACCACTTCATTGAAACTTGTTTCAAAGTGAGATTTGGTCCGGATATGAAAGAAGAAGTGGCTTCTGACCCTGTGAGTTCGTCATTGATTGGTCTGAAGCAAAGAGACAAAATTGTGTTTAGAACTCAATTAATTTGACTTTAGTGATTTTCTTATGGCCACTGACACTTTTAATCCTTTTTTTTTTTGACTTTTCTAGACTTGTTTAATGGACTGTGAAGACTACTTTAATTTTTATCTAATTTTTGTGGCTTAAAACTTAATCTGCCCCCTTAAAGGCCCCCCTCCCCATCTCTAAATAGAGGAGAACTAGACACTTCTAAGGAGACAACTCAGAGGTTCCATATACCTAGGAACTCCTTGACTTACTCTGCACCATTTCTTCATTTGTGAACTTTTAGCTTTTGTCTCCATCAAAATAGAACATTTGAATTTTGAGATTGGGCCACCTTATTCAATATATGAATTGTGAGAGGACAACCTATTCATCTATTGTTCCAACTTAATAGTCTTATGATGTTTTGGGTGGTTGATCTAGTTCAACAACCCACAAAACCTCATCCATTTTTCCCTAATTTGCCATTATCAAGTTGATTAGCTCAGTCAGCAAGGTAGCCATTGCTATAATTTCCATGACTGAACCTAGCTTTGCTTTAGGGTAACCCAATTGATATTTTAAAATTATCTATTTTTTTCCTGAATCTCCAATTTGTCCATTGTTCTTTTTTGAAAACTCACCACCTGTAAATCCTACAATAACTCTCTTTTCCTCTTTGTGGGTCTTAGCATGGGTGTAGTTGCCTCTTTGTTGAAGCTCCATCGAAAGGTGATAAGGAATATTCAAAAACAATCAATACATATCTTAATCAATGGAGGGAATACTCATAATTTCTTACACTGAAAAAATGCTAAGCACTTAAGGTGTAAAATTTATAAAGCAGTGCCTATGAAGGTTATAGTAACTGATGGCTAATTAATTGTAAGTGAATAAGAGTATTAGGAATTTTGATGGAAGATATAAGGGATCAAATTTTGCGCTATTGTTAGGATTTTTTCTGTTGGAAGATGTGAAATGGTTTTGGGATGTCAATGGTTGCCCACCTTGGGAGATATTAAATGGAATTTTGAGTAGCTCAATATGGAACTTTGGATGGATAACAAAAGTGATATTAAGTGATGGAAACCTAAGGACCGAGACAACTACACAACAACATGAAGCTGTTGAATATGAAGTTGCCAAAACTTCATTTACAAGGCGTCCACAATTTGATCCATTGCAAGGCATTGGAGATCCTATGACTAGATTAAGAACTAAGAGAATGTAAGCTGCCTTAGCAACTCTTATACCTAAATTTCAAGCTAAGGAAACAATGAAGGATGAGGCAATGAAAACCGGCTCTCAATATATCACGATGTTTAGTGTTGTAAATGATGAGCTAAGTGTTTCTAATGCTTCTTTATGATCGATTGGACAGCCAAGGTGATTAGAGAAGCTTCTAAATCTATAGCCATGATGCTTAGAGAAGCTTCCAAATCCAATTCACAAGTGGAGAGCTTCATTCAGCCAACACAAGCAAATCCAATCCGCGCTTGGATTATAGTTTAGGAAGTAGTTCTTTTTCTTAAAATAATAGCTCTTTTAGTAATTGTTTCTTTAGGTAGTTAGTTTCCTAAAAGGCAATGAGTTTTAATCCTTCTAGAGAATGGATTTCTCTTTGGCCGAACCTTGTTAGCATATATAAATAAAGGCCATTGGCCTCATGAAGAGATACAACTTTATTCAATATAAACTTGAGAGCTTTTTGCTTTTCTTTGAGTTTTAAGTTCAGAACTTGCTTTGAGTCTTTGAGAATAGTCTCTTAGGTTCAATTTAAGCTATCTTATTGAGTCTCTTTCCCTCAACAATTTGAGCGTGCTTCTTGGTTCCAAGGAAACAACCCAATTCACAACCGAGTTTTGGATTGATCTTTCGGGTGTCAAGTGGACAAAAGCAAGGTCCTTCTTCAAACTTGGAGTTGGTGTCTTGCTAAAAAAAGAACTAGTTCAACCTAGAGGACGATACTAGGACCTACACTTTGGTATTTGTTTCGAATTTTATACTTTGGAAGAGAATTCGTATCAGTTTGGTATCAAAGCTGCCTTTGGATTGCTCCTTTAGTTGTTCATATCTTTTTTTGTGTTATTTGCTTTGTTTCCAACTTACTGCTCTTGTGTTATGTAAGTATTGTTCTGCCCCATGAATTTTCTCTGTTTCTCTTCTTATTTTCATGCTTAAAACTAGAAAAAAGGGAAAATCTCCATCCGCTTGAATTCTACCTAGTTTTTTCTTTCTTTTCCCGTCGCCTGTTTCTTGTGTTTTAGAAAAAAAAAACCTAGTTCTGTGCTCTAGGTTTCTATGTGAATATTGATTGATAATATAGACTTTGGTTTATTGAATTGTTTGCTACCGAGAGCGTGTGAAGAATTGAGAAACCGCTGCTAGAAAATTCTTGAGGTTTGTCGCGAAAACTTTTCACAGAAAAACTAAATTTTGCTTGGTTTTATTTTCTCTCAATTCAGTTATGGATATTGTTTGATTAAGAAAGATTTTGACTTGTTGAATCTTGTCACCACAAGGGTGTTATAAATTGAGAAACCGACTGGGAAAATTTTGAGACTTGTTAAGAAAGATATCTCACAGAAAACTGAACCTAGCCTATTAATGCATGCTCCAAGTTTCTGCTAGTTCTGTGTTATTTCTATCCTTGTGAATATTGATTGAGTAAGAAAGATTTGTCTTATTGAATTTTGGCTATCAAATTGTGCTGCAAAGTGTGAAGCTGACTGTTGAAAATTCTGAAGTTTATTGTGAAGGAATCCAGCAAGAAACCGAATCCTATTTGAAATTGGAATTGATCAGGAACCATAATTTACTGCAATCTCTATGTTCAGTTTGATCTACTGAACAAAGTAGATTCATATTCACCAAGTTTTATTTCATCACAAGAACATAAAGAACCACTTTGCATCATTCTTTTTGGTCATTGACAACCTGTTTCTCCCATTTTTGCAAAATTCAGCATGAATTGTTTTCTTGTCTAAGAATTTTGTTCTCATTTTCTTGTCTTTCTTGACCTCTAAATTTTTGTTCTTGTTTAATTTGGATTTAATTGGCTATTCTTTGTGACTCTTGAAACTTGTTTGAGTTAGAATTTTTAGAAAAGTAATTGAGTGTGAGTGAACCTACTCAACAACAACCCCATTAATATAAAAAGAGAGTTCGGCCTTATATTGGTGAGAGATTTAAACATTGGACAATTGGTTCGAGGGAAGTGAGGTAGGAAAGTTTTTATTACTAACATTACTTGTGCAGAGATGGCGAAAATCCAAAAGAACAAGACAGAGACATGAAGGAATACCTTAAGGGCGTAGCTTCGGCTCTAGAGTTAGTCCATAGAAGAATTGATCAAATGGAAACTACAATGGCTCAAGTTGCATCCAATTCAGAAGCAGCCAAGGCCGAGGAGCCTCAAGAAATTACTCAAACAAACCCTAGGGAGAAAAAGAAGAAATCCAAAAAGGATGAAACAAGTAGTTCATCCGAGGAGGGGAAATTCGAAACTTCAAGTTCGGATGATGATCATTATTCTACAAAGAGTAAAAGAAAATTCAAGAAGGATGATAATCTTGTTAGCATTAAATTGCAAATTCCAGAATTTGAAAGCAAGAATGATCCAGAAACATACATGGAATGGGAGGAAAAAGTTGATAAAATTTTTTATATCCATGAATTTTCTGAAAGAAAGAAAGTTAAGTTGGCTGTAGTAGAGTTTTCTGGACATGTATCTACTTGGTGGTGACGCCGCCAAAGAGAGGAGAAGTTTAAGTAGCCAATTTCGTCTTGGATTTCATTGAAAAAGATCATGAGAAAGAAGTATGTTCCCGCTCATCACAAAAGAGAGTTGTTGCAAACGCTTCAAAACTTAACTCAAGGGAACAAGAGTGTAGATGATTACTACAAGGAGATGAATCTAGCCATGCTACGTGCTAATATAGAAGAAGATGAAGAATCTACAATGGCAAGGTTCATGAATGGGCTTAATAAGAATATTACCCATCTAGGTGAGTTGCATCACTATAACAACTTTGAGCAACTACTACAAATGGCTGAAAAGGTTTAGAAGCAACTTAAAAGGTGCCACAAAATTTGAGGAGCTCAAACCCGAGTAATGAGTGGCGCAACAACAACAATAATCGCCAAGGTGGTAGGTTTAATTCTTCAAGTTCCGGAAGTACTCCATAGAGAGGAGGTTCGGCTTCCAATCCAACAAATGGGAAGAAATTCGCACAAAAAAATTCTTCGAAAGTAAGTAATCATAAGCCCTCTTCTAGTTCAAATATTACTAACATTAGTTCCTCTATCCAATGTTTTAGGTGTTTAGGCAAAGGATGGTGCAACCTATCAAAGTGAGAGTGAAGAGGAGTTAAGTAATCAAGATGAAGACATAGCCACAAGTTATAAAGAGGATCAACTAATTGGAGATTGTTTGGTTGCAATAAGAGCTTTGAGTGCTCAACCTGGGAGGACATCGAGGATCAAATGACCAATATCTTCCATTCTAAATGTTTTATTAAAGATCAAATTTTTATGTTAAGTATTGATAGAGGATCTTGTACTAACCTAGCTTCTACTTATCTTGTAGATAAATTGAAGCTTAAATGTTCCTTGCATCCGAAACCATACAAATTGCAATGGATGAATCAAAGTGGATCACTCTGAGTTACAAAGCAAACCTTGATAAATTTTTGAATTGGAAATTATACTGACCAAGTTCTTTGTGATGTTGTTCCTATGCAGGCTATTCACCTTCTCTTGGGATGACCTTGGGAGTATGATTGTAATGCAAATCATTCCGGGAAGACTAATAAGTATCACCTCAACAAAGATGGAAAAGCCCTCACACTAGCACCATTGCCACATTCGGAAATTAGTAAATTTCAGCAACAACAAAGAGTGAAGCAAATAGAGTGGATAAGAAAGCAAAAGAAGACTGAAGAAGGTTCGAAATCTGCTCAACTGTTGAGTAAACAATTTCCTTCAACTTCTAAAGGTAAGGCTTCGATTCTCATGAGTGAAACCCAAGGTATACAGCCATCAATTGAAGATTCTAAAGGTAGCTTCTATGCTTGCATAAGGGATATTGATAGAGTTTTAAATGCAAGTAAAGATTTTGCGCTAATTATTTTTCAAGAATCATTATTTACTAATGAAGAGCTACCAAGCGACTTGCCTTGGCAAGTCAAAGTTATTTTGCAGGAATATGAAGATGTTTTTCCAGAAGATCTCTCTGAAGGACTACCACCTTTAAGGGGAATTGAGCATCAAATTGACTTCATTCCTAGCGCAGTAATTCCTAATCGGCCAGCCCACTGAGCCAATCCTGAAGAGACCAAAGAACTCCAATGGCAAGTTGAGAAATTGTTAGATAAAGGTCATGTACGAGAGAGTCTTAGTCCATGCGCAGTTTCAGTCATCCTTGTTCCAAAGAAGGAAGGTACATGGAGAATGTGTACTGATTGTAGAGCTGTTAATAAGATTACAATTAAATATAGACATCCCATATCTCACCTTGATGACATGTTTGAAGAGTTGCATGGTTCTAAAATTTATACTAAAATTGACCTTAAGAGTGGATATCATCAAATACGCATTAAAGATGGAGATGAATGGAAAACTGCTTTTAAAACTAAATTTGGCTTGTACGAATGGTTAGTCATGCCTTTTGGTTTAACTAATGCACCTAGCACATTCATACAACTCATGAATCATGTACTTAGGCAGTTTATAGGAAAATTTGTTGTTGTATATTTTGATGACATTCTCATTTATAGCAAGAACTTAGAAGAGCATGTGAAGCATATTAGATTTGTTCTAAGTGTCTTGCGTGAAAATCGGTTGTTTGCTAATATCAAGAAATGTAACTTTTGTGTGGAAAGTGTTGTATTTCTTGGATTTGTTGTTAGTTCCAAAGGTATGCAGGTTGATCAAGCAAAAGTTGAGGCTATAACCTCTTGGCTGAGACCTACAACCGTGCATGAGGTAAGATCTTTTCGTGGTCTTGCTTCATTCTATGGGAGGTTTGTTAAAGATTTTTCTTCAAAGGCTGCCCCTCTTAATGATCTTGTCAAGAAAAATGTTCCATTTGTGTGGGGTGAACGTCAAGAGTAAGCATTTACTTAATTGAAGAAAGATCTTACAACTGTACCTGTTTTAGCTTTGCCTGATTTTAACAAAACCTTTTGAGCTTGAATGTGATGCTTCAGGTACAGGTATTGGTGCAGTCTTGAAACAAGAGGGCCAACCATTAGCTTATTTCTTTGAAAAATTGAATGGTGCTGCTCTCAATTACCCAACTTATGACAAAGAGCTTTATGCAGTCATTCGTGCCTTACAGACATGGCAGCATTACTTGCTGTCCAAAAAATTTGTCATTCACACTGATCATGAGACTCTAAAGTAGCTGAATGGGCAAGGTAAGTTGAATAAGAGACATGCCAAGTGGAGTTCATTTCTCGAAACATTTCCCTATGTTATCAAGTATAAAAAAAAGGTAAGGAGAATGTTGTCGCAACTGCACCTTCATGAAAGTCTGTTCTCTTAAGCTCTTTAGATACTAAACTTTTGGGATTTGAGTACATTAAAGATCTTTATCCTACTGATCCTAATTTTCTAGTATTTATGCAGCTACTAAACAAGGAGCCGTTAATAAGTTTTATAGGCACAACGGGTTCTTGTTCCGTGAAAAGAGATCATGTGTGCCAAATTGTTTACTTCGAGAACTACTAGTTAGAGATTACACTCCAGGAGTCTAATGGGTCATTTTGATGTTTTAAAAACATATGAGATTTTAATTGAGCATTTCTATTGGCCTAATATGAAAAGAAATGTAGAAAAGCTATGTAGTTCATGCATTCAATATCATATGGCTAAATTTACTTCAAACCCTCAGGGTTTATATACCCCTTTACCTGTTCCTTTTGTTCCCTAGACTGATATTTCTATGGATTTCATTTTAGGGTTGCCAAGGTCACAAAGGGGTAAGAATTCCATTTTTGTTGTCGTAGACAGATTTTCTAAGATGACTCATGTTATACCTTACAGGAAATCAGATGATGCAAAACATATAACTAACTTATTCTTTGAAGAAGTCATTCGACTCCATGGGGTTCCACGAACCATTGTTTCCGATCGTGATGTCAAATTCTTGAGTTATTTTTGGAAAACTCTTTTGGGAAAGTTAGGCACGAAGTTGTTATTTTCAACCACTAGACATCCATAAACCGATAGCCGGACAAAGGTAACAAATCATACTCTTAGTACTTTATTGGGTGCATTAATAAAAAAGAATCTTAAAGATTGGAAAGCATGCATACCAATTGTTTAATTTGCTTATAATAGAACTATCCATTCTACTACCGGTTATTCCCCATTTGAGATTGTTTATGATTTTAATCTACTAACCCCTTTTGACTTAGAGCCATTGTCAAGAAATGAGCAAGTAAATATTGATGGTGCAGCCAAAGCCAAGTTTGTTCAACACTTGCATGAGAAGGTACGCCTTCAAATGCTTAAGAAGAACGAACATTATGCTCAAGTTGCCAATAGAGAGCGCAAGCAAGTAATCTTTCAACCCGGGGATTAGGTGTAGATATACATGCGCAAAGAAAGGTTTCTAGCTCAACGAAGAACTAAGCTTCATCCTCGCGGGGATGGTCCTTTCCAAGTTACTACACGTGTGGGTGAGAATGCATACAAACTTGACCTTCCAGGTGAATATGGACTTAGTGCTACATTTAATGTCTTTGACTTTCATTGTTTGAAGTCGATGACGAGTTTATGGACTTGAGGGCGAGTCCTTTCAAAGAAGGAAGGACTAATGGAAACCTAAGGGCCGAGACAACTACACAAGCCAAGACAACTCCACAACAACATGAAGATATCGAACATGAAATTGCCAAAACTTCATTTACATGGCATCTACAATTTGATCCATTGCAAGGCATTGGAAGTCCTATGACTAGATCAAGAACTAAGATGATGCAAGCTGCCTTAGCAACTCTTATACCTTAATTTTAAGCTAAAAAAACAATGAAAGATGAGGCAATAAAGACTAGCTCTCAATATGTCACTATGATCACTATGATTAGTGCTGTAAATGATGAGCTAAGTGTTTCTAATGCTTCTTTATGATCGATAGGACAGCCAAGGTGATTAGAGAAGCTTCTAAATCCATAGCCATGATGCTTAGAGAAACTTCCAAATCTAATTCACAAGTGGAGAGCTCCATTTGGCTAACACAAGCAAATACAATACACACTTGGATCATAGTTTAGGAAGTAGTTCATTTTCTTAGAATAATAGCTCTTTTAGTAATTGTTTCTTTAGGTAGTTAGTTTCCTAAAATGCAAGAAGTTCTAATCCTTCTAGAGAATGGATTTCTCTTTGGCCGAACCTTGTTAGCATTTTTAAATAAAGGCCATCGGCCCCATGAAGAGATACAACTTTATTCAATACAAATTTCAGAGATTTTTTCTTTTCTTTGAGTTCTAATTTTAAAACTTTCTTTGATTCTTTGAGAATAGTCTCTTAGGTTCAATTTAAGCTAACAATTTGAGCATGCTTCTTAGTTCCAAGGAAACAGTCCAATTCGCAACTGAGTTTTGGATTGATCCTTCGGGTGTCAAGTTAACAAAAGCAAGGTCCTTCTTCAAATTTGGAGTTGATGTCTTGCTAAAGAAATAACCAGTTCAACCTAGAGGATGATACTAGGTCCTACACTCTAGAATTTGTTTCGAATTTTATACTTTGGTAGAGAATTTGTATCATTAAGGGTATACAATAAGCCATTTCTTGAACTGGTAAGCACATTGCACAAGGGGGTTAAGGAAAACACTGCAAAAGACTTCTCAGATAGATTAAGTGCATCTCAACAACTTAGAAACTGACGAAATTGGACATTGTCACTTGTTTTCTATCCAACTTAGGAAGCTAAATTTTGAATTTCTTGTTTCTAGATTAGAACAAATTTTAGAAGGTTTCACTTATGCTTTTGCTGAGCCTAAAAACCCATTACTCGAGAGAGAGCATGACTAGGTAATTATATTAAAGCCTGTAGTAGAACCTATAAATGTTAGAACATATACCTACACTTCTCTCTAGAAAAATAAGACTGAAAAACAAATTTTTTAAATTTTGAAAAATGGTATTATCCAAATAAGTGTTAGTCTTTTCGCTTCGCCTATGGTAATAGTTAAGAACGATGGGACTTGGCCAATGTGCATTGACTATAGGGAGTTGAATAAAAGAACTATCAACGATGAATTTGCTATTCCAGTTATAGAGGAGTTGTTGGATGAATTATGGGGGAGGAGGTGCCAAATATTTCACTTAGATTAAGAGTTGGATATTTTCACATCCAAATGAAGGTTAAGGATGTGTATAAGATTGCTTTTAGAACACATGAAGGTCATTATGAATTTTTTGTGATACCTTTTGGCTTGATTAGTGCACCATCCATCTTTCAAAGTTTTATGAATACAGTTCTTAAACCTTTCTTAAGGAAGTTTATATTAGTGTTTTTTGATGATATTTTGGTGTATAACTGGACATGGGAAGAGCATATGTCTCATTATCCTAAAAAGATTGAGATATGACTTAATAGACCAGTGACACCTCTCAAAAGAAGTCAAGAATTCATTTGAAATCACGGGCTATTATAGGAGGTTCATTTCTAAGTATGGTATGATTTGTAGATCCTTGCATGACTTATCAAAGACTACAAGGTTTTAATAGAATAATGCCACTATTCAAGCCTTCAATAGTCTCAAAATATCTTTATCTTCTACCCTAATATTAGTTCTTCTAGATTTTTCATTGGAATTTGTCATTAAGACAAATGCTAGTGGCTACAGAGTTGGCATAGTTTTCATGGTACAATTTTTATGCAGAAAGGGAAACTATTGGCTTATATGAGTAAAGGCTTCTCTTCTACAGATCAAGCTTAGTCAACCTATGAGAAGGAGATGATGGCTATAGTTATGGCAATTCAAAAGTAGAGATCTTACTTGATAGAAATACATTTCAAGATCAAAACAGACCATCAAACTTACATATTTGATGAACCAAAGAATTTCAACCCTATCTTGACAGAAGTGGTTGGCTAAGCTTATGGGATATGATTATGAGATCATTTATAAGAAGGGATAAACAAACAAGGTGACTGATGTACTATTAGTGTGATGCCCTTGATATATTACAGAAAAATTAAACAAAGTTGGATAGACCAACATGGTGGCTGTGGTACTATCTCGACTTCCTAAGATTTCATCTCATGACTTGGTTAATGAATGCAAAGCTATTAGTGCGATAACCCTTGGTATATTATAGACAATTAAACAAAGTTGGATATATGGCAAGGATTTGCAAGGTTTCTGATCTCAACACTTATGCTCGTTATCGTTGGGTCTAGGCCACTATCAAGTGGAGCCCAATTCAACTTTAAAATATAAAAAAGAAAACTAGGTCAAAGTTATATTAATAGAAAGAAAACAGAAAAAGAAAAAAAAAAGGGACAAAGTGTGGCGGCAAGGTGAGAAAAAAAATAGAATTTTCTTTTTTGCACTATTTTGATCAAAGTGTCAATCAGAGAGTGATTCGTGGTCCGATTTGGCTCAAATTTTGTCAACGGGTTCAGAGAGAATGATCTTGATTTTGACTGTTGGGATTAGTATTTCGAGTTTTTGATTTCAACATATAACATCAAATTTGTGAATGCCTATTTTGTGAGAATATTTTCACAGTTTTTCTTTATTTAATTTTTCTAAGTCATTTCTGAATACCAAGAATTTATAATTCTTTATGGTTGATGTTCGGTTGATATTTGTATGACTCCATTTGTATCTAGAGAGAATAGTATAACTCATTATTTGATTATAGTGGAGATTTATGTGGATTTCGGTCCCGTGATTTTTACTCTTCACACTGAAGAGGTTTTTCATGTAAAAATTGAATGTGTTATTGTGTTTATGGGTTGGTGTTGCTATTGATTTTATATTTGCATTGTGGTTATTTCATATTTTAGTTGATAGTTTCCTAATAGTTCACACAAAGAGGGAGAATGAGAATTCCGCTATTTGTGTATCTCTCCCAATAAGTGGCATCAACTTTGGTTGCTATTTGTTTGTCTTATGTTGAAGATGGAAGCTAATACAAGTAGGATGATTACTTTAAATGGTCAGAATTATCAAGTTTGGAGTAGTAAGATGAAAGATCTTATTTATGTGAAAAATTATTTTTTACCTGTATTTAACTCTAAAAAACCTGATAATATGAGTAATGATTATTGGAAATTGTTGCATCGTCAAGTGTGTGGGTATATCAGGCAGTGGGTAGAGATAATGTTTTGAACCACATTTCAGCAGAAATTGATGCATATTCTTTGTGGAATAAATTGCAAAAGCTGTATGCTTGTACAACGGGAAACAATAAATTGTTTTTTATCAAGCAGATGATGGCCTTGAGATATAATGATGGAACTCCGATTACAGATCACTTGAACACCTTCTAAGGGATCATTAAGCAGTTATCTAGAATGGGGATCCAATTTGATGATGAGGTTTAGGGATTATGGTTTCTTGACATTTTTCCAGATTCATGGGAAACATTCAAAACAACTATGACTAATTCAACTCCAGATGGTGTTGTCACAATGGCATTGGCAAAAACTAGTACTCCGAATGAGGAGGTCAGGCGAAAGACACAAGGTACTTCTTCACAATCAAAGATATTAGTGACTGAGACAAGGGGCAGAAGCAAAAGTTGAGGTCCGAGAAACAAAGACAATAGTAGAGGCAAGTCTAACAAGTTTGCAAATGTTGAGCGCTACCATTGTGGTTTGAAAGGTCATATCAAGAAGCATTGCTGGAAGTTGAAAAATGAGAAGAAAAATGCAGGTAAGGAAAAGAAGAATGAAGACAGCGACAATGATGATGTTGTTGCAACCCTGATGATAACTTCATTGTCTGCTATGATGATATTGTCAACTTCACTTGTGATGAGTCTAGTTGGGTGATTGATAGTGGTGCTTTTACACATGCTTCATTTCGTAGGGATTTCATTACATCCTATATAGCTAGTGACTTTGGATATGTAAAAATAGGAAACAATGATTTGGTTAAAGTTGTTGGTATTGGAGATGTTTGTTTGGAGACTAAAAATGGCACAAGATTAGTTCTCAAAGGTGTGAGCATATTCCATAGGTTCACTTGAATTTAATCTTTGTTAGAAGACTTGATGATGATGGGTATTGTAACAACTTCAATGGTGTCCAGTGAAAACTCACTAAAAATGCTTTAGTAGTTGCCCGAGATAAGAAATACTCAACCTTATATATGATGCAAGTTAAATGTTAAAAGATACAATTAATACTGTTGAAAATGAGGGTACTATTCAATTATGGCATAAGAGAATGGGTTACATGAGTTAGAAAGGATTAGTTGTTCCGGCCAAGAAAAATCTCCTTTCAAGAATAAAGAGCACATGTTTGAAAAAGTGTTCACATTGCTTGGCATGGAAATAAAACAAAGTTTCATTTAAACAAATCCTTCTTTAAGGAAACCAGAAGTACTTGATTTGGTGTACTCTGATGTTTGTGGTCCCATGAGGACAAAAACACATAGTGGTTGCTTGTATTATGTGACGTTTATCGATGATCATTCTAGAAAGTTATGGGTATATCCGTTGAAAACAAAGGATCAGGTTTTGGATGTTTTCAAATTGTTTCAGGCTTCAGTTGAGAGACAGACGGGGAAAAAGATAAAGTGTATCAGAACAGATAATGGAGGTGAGCATTCTGGTTCGTTTGATGTGCATTGCAAAGAACAGGTTATTCAGCATCAGAAGACTCCACTAAAGACTCCTTAGTTGAATGGATTGGCTGAGAGAATGAATAGAACATTGGTTGAAAGAGTTAGATGTTTGCTTTCACAGTCACACTTGCCAAAATCATTTTGGGGTGAGGCTTTGGTTACAATTGTACACTTGATAAACCTTTCACCATCTTCTGTGATAGGTGCTGATGTCCCAGATAAAGTTTGGACAGGTAAGGATGTTTCATATGATCATTTGCGTGTCTTTGGATGTAAAGCTTTTGTACATGTTCCCAAAGATAAAAGGTCAAAGCTTGCCGTCAAAAAACGTCAATGCATTTTTTAGGGCTATGGCCAAGATGAGTTTGGTTTCAAGTTATGGGATCAAGTTGAGAAGAAAATTGTCAAAAGCATGGATGTTGTTTTTATGGAAGATCAGACCATAAAAGACATTGACAAGATAGAGAAAACAATGTCTCATTTAGTTGTTACAATTGATTTGGATCCAGTTCCTTCAACGTTGGTGCGAGAGAATGTTGAAGATGTAGTTCATGATAATCACCATTATTTACCGGATGTAGATGCTTCTAGACAAGTTGAGACAGATGATGATTCTGATTCATCTAGTCAAGATGTTCCACTACGAAGGTCTACTAGAGAAAGACAACACTTTTAAGAGATATTCCCAAGTGATTATGTCTTAATGACTGATGGGGAAGAACAAAAAAACTTTCAAAAAGTTATGGATGATGAACGTTTAAAAGAGTGAAAAGTTGCCATGCAAGATGAGATGCAATCCTTGTATGATAATCACACATTTGAGTTTGTGAAACTACCTAAAGGTAAGAGGGTTTTTGAAAAATAAGTGGGTCTACAGGGTAAAGCAAGAAGAACACACCTCAAGACTGCGATAAAGGGCTAGATTGGTTATCAAAGGATTCAGCCAAAGAAAATGAGTTGATTTTGATGAAATCTTTTCTCCAGTTGTTAAGATGTCATCTATTCATGTGGTATTCAGTTTAGTTGCGAGTTTAAACTTAAAGATTGAACAAATGGATGTGAAAACAGCCTTCTTACATGGTGATTTAGAAGAAGAGATCTACATGGAGCAGCTAGAGAGTTTTAAAGTAAAAGGAAAAAAGGACTATGTTTATATACAAAAGAAACGTTTGTATGGCTTAAAACAAGTACCAAGGCAATGGTACAAGAAGTTTGAGTCTGTTACGATATAGCAAGGCTATCGAAAGACAAACTCCGACCATTGTGTTTTTGTGCAAAAATTCTCTGATGATGATTTTATTATTCTTTTGCTCTATGTTGATGATATGTTGATTGTTGGTAGGTATGCTTCTCAGATTGAAAGGTTGTAGAAGTAGTTGAGCCAGTCCTTTGCCATGAAAGACTTAGGGCCAGCAAAACAGATCCTTGGCATTAAAATTGATTGAGGTAGATGTGCTAAAAAGTTGTGGTTATCACAGGAGAAGTACATTGAAAAATACTTTAGAGGTTCAGTATGAATAAGGCTAAAGTGGTTAGTTTTCCTCTTACTTCTCACTTTAGATTGAGCACTGAACAAAGCCCTTCTACAGAAAAAGAGAAGAGATACATGTCAACTGTTCCTTATGCTTAAGCGATTAGTAGCTTGATGTATGCCATGGTATGTAATAGACCAAATATAGCTCATGCAATTGGTGTTGTCAACCGGTTTTTATCAAAACCTAGGAAAGAGCATTGGAATGTAGTGAAGTGGATCATGAGATTTATTTGAGGTATTTCTAAACTTAAACTTTGTTTTGAAACTAATGAACCTTCATTAGTTAGGTATGCAGATTTAGATATGGTCAGAGATGTTGATGGTCGAAAGTCCACTTCAGGATACTTGGTTACTTTCTCAGAGGGAGCTGTGGCTTGGCAATCAAGGTTATAGAAGTGTATTGCACTTTCTACCACTAAAGCAGAGTATATAGTAGCAACTAAAGCCTGTAAAGAGAGTTGTTGTGGATGAAAAAGTTTGTGGGGGAACTTTGCTTCAAGCAAGATCACTATGTGTTGTTTTGCGACAATCAAAGTGCGATTCACCTTGGTAAGAACTTTACTTTTCGTGCTAAATCGAAGCATATTGATGTTCGTTATCATTGGATTAGAGATGTTCATGAAGAGAAAGAGCTGTATCTTGAAAAGATTCACACTTATGAGAATGCTGCCGATATGCTCACAAAGACTCTATCAAGACAAATGCTTGAGGCTTCTCATTTGATTGCCGAGATAGCAATGCCTTGCACTTGATCTTGTAGGGGAGATTTGTTGGGTCTGGGCCACTATCAAGTGGAGCCCAATTCAACTTTAAAATATAAAAGGAAAACTAAGTCAAAGTTAGATTAATAGAAAAAAAAAACAGCAAAAGAAAAAAAAAGGGGAGAAAATGTGGCGGCAAAGTGAGAAAGAAAAAAAACAAAATTTTCTTCTTTGCGCTATTTTGATGAAAGTATCGATCGAAGGGTGATCTGTGGTCTGATTTGGCTCAAATTTTGTCAGGAGGTTTAGGAGAAGTTCATCTTGGTTTTGAATTTTGGGATTATCATTTGGAGTTTCCTATTTAAAGATATAGCATCAAATTCGTGGCAGCCTACTTTGTGAGAATATTTTCACAATTTTTCTCTTTTTAATTTTCTGAACTATTTTTGAATGCCAAGAATTTATAATTCTTGATGGTTGATGTTTGGTTGATATCTGTATCCTCCAGTTGTATCTAGAGAAAATAGTGTAACCCATTGTTTGATTATAGTGAAAATTTAGGTAGATTTCGATCCCATAATTTTTACTCTTCACACTGAAAATATTTTCCACGTAAAAATTGATTATGTTATTGTGCCTGTGGTTGGTGTTGCTTTTGATTTTATATTTGCATTGTGATTATTTCATATTTGATTTGATAGTTTCCTAATAGTTCACACAAAGAGAGAGAACAAGAATTCCGCTATTTGTGTATCTCTCCCAATACTTATCAATAGAAACATGATCAGTATCAATTAACTGGGAAAAAGAATTTGGTTGTAGGCAAGGATGGTGATCTGAGAACATTAACTTTGAATCTTCTTCATACTACAACAATAGGGACACACTTAGGGGGATATGCCACTTATCACCGAATGTCTTTATTTTTATATTCAAGTCAAGGAGTATGTGGCCTCTTGTGACATTTGTCAAAAGAATAAATATGAAACTATTGTTTTTCCTACATTGTTGCAACCTCTCTCCATACCAGGAAGAGTTTGGGAGGATGTTTCAATACATTTATCAACGGATTGCCTAATTCTGATGGCAAAACAATTATTTATAATTGACTTTGTAAGGTTGCCAGTTTTGTGGTTATAAG
This sequence comes from Gynochthodes officinalis, assembly GCA_020080225.1. NCBI lineage: Eukaryota > Viridiplantae > Streptophyta > Magnoliopsida > Gentianales > Rubiaceae > Gynochthodes > Gynochthodes officinalis. The sequence goes on from CM034619.1 coordinate 18,678,808, forward strand.
ATCCTTTCACTGCCATGTTTATAGCACAAGCATATTTTGACATCTTTAAACTGCATGGGATGGCTAAAAGCATTGTGAGGGATAGAGATTCAATATATCTCAATCAATTTTGGCAAGAACTCTATCTCAATCAATTTTGGCAAGAACTCTTTGCCTTTCAGTAAGTTTAGCTTAATTTATCCTTAGCATATCATCCCTAATCCAATGGTCAAATCAAGTGTTGAATAGATGTTTAGACACATATTTAAGATGCATGCCAGCCAAAGAAATAGTTTTTATGGTTTCCATTGGTTGAATGATAGTATAATATCATCTACCAGTCAGGTACTAGAATTACACCCTATCAAATTCTATATAGATAGCCTCACCCCTTCAATGTTCCTTACTTGCAAGGTGCAACTATGACTGATGTAGTGGATAGGAGTCCACAAACATGGGAAGCAATGATTTAGCCGCTCAAATTTCCTTGCAAAGAGTACAAAATAGGATGAAACAACTTGCTAACAAACACAGAACAAATAGGCAATACAACATGGGAATTGGGTGTATATTAAGCCTCAACCTTGTCATCAAACTTCTATGGCACAAAGGTTTGCACATAAGTTAGCCCCTAGATTTTGTGGTCCTTTTCAAGTTTTCCACCGAGTGAGATCTGTGGCTTATAAATTGGCTTTACCCCCTTCAACTCAGATTTAGTATGAAAAACTAAACCCTAGAGGAAAATTTGTATTATGAATTATTATTCTTTACACCTATAACCTTATACCAATAAGTATAGCTTAATAATAATTAAAAGCAAAACGTTCGCCACTATAGAAAAAAAAAACACAAAAACCGATGGAAGGGAACAAGGTTAGTCAAAATTTGACGAGAGATTTTCGACTTTGTATTTGCTATAGCAGTGGTGGGTATAAACATATTATACATAATTCGTGCTTTGTTTTCTGATTAGCATGTTGATTATGGGTTTTTGTAGAAATATGATTGCGATGGGCTTTATGCGATAGGATTTTTTTTTGTTTTTGGATGTATATGCGATTGCGGTTCAAACACATTAAAATTGGTCATATCCAACATCTAAAAGTTTTTTTTTTGTTTATGATTGAATTGGGTTTGCATGCGAAATTGGTCAAGCATATGTCAAATTATTGTCGAAAGTGTTTCATCTTATCTCGAGCACTAAGTCGAGCGCGTACTCAAAACAATCAAGCACGATTGAACAACGAATACTTGTCGAGCACTTGCTCAATCAGTTCTCAAACACTTAGTTGTGGTCGAGAACTATGTCTATCACTTGTCTAGTACTATGTCGATCATTTGTCAGCATTTAAGTGTTACATCAAGCACTATACTGATTTACTTTATTTCGTACAGGACCCTCTCAATGATCAAATGGTCGTTCAGTGTGATGTTTTCAAAGCCCAATTTTCTCAGTATTGCTATTATGAAGTAAATATGTGGAGGATTAGAATGTATCAACAATAGTTGGCTGATGGATATGAGGAAAAAAAGGCTACTTGCTCAAAAAATGTGGTAAAATATTGTCACTCATGCTAGTTGAATTGCGATTTTTGTGATAAGTATAGAGATGTAGGACTATGCCCTAAGAACCAATCATATGATGATGTTTTAGGCATATATTGTATCATAATATTTATAATTAATAGCAATGATTATAATGTTTATTTCTATATCTGTGTTTTATGAAATAAATATAATGAAGTCTCAAGAATTTAATTATTCAAAAATTATCCCTAGTCGAGTATTATCATTAAATGGGACAATGATAATGTATTAAGATTAGTATGTGTAGTGACTAATGAAATGGTTCATGATATGAGATATCAAGTTAACACATAGGTACATGTTAGAGAACTATGTATTGGATTGACTCGCCATGAAAAATGCTACATGAATTATTATATGAAGCATCATAGGCATATCTCATAGTGATGATGATGTATGTGATCCTTAGACTTGAGGTCATTAGAGATCCCAACATGAAGAGTTACATGTTTTGATACTACTAAACGTTACTCGTAACAGGGTGAACTATAAAAGTAGTAATTGAATATGCAATGAATCATGTAGTGAGATGTTGAGTGATCAAGATATGATTTGCTCCTTCTATATAATGGGAGTGATTTTTTTGGGCCCCTTGATTGAGTGAGAACATAAAATGCATGGCCACAAATGAGTCGATATGTGATATTGGACTTATTTGTTTAGATGTGTTTACTCAAATTAAGAAACGCAAAGATTGAATGTGAGCGTG